>OX122891.2:74087274-75420490 GCA_944738655.2 Andrena hattorfiana
AGCGGCGTATTCAGTTTGACAGCGCGCGACCGTGTTTGTTCTATTTAAGGCGGTTAAATTATTTCTGGCCCCCGCGAAACTGGAATCCGCGGGCCGCGCACTTCTTCGCTTACCCCCGGGGGTGTCAGCGACGAAATCTGAGTTGCAAGGAATTGCAGCAACGTGACTCAGAGATATTATACTTGGCTAAGCATAGCTTACTACATGTTGGTCAGGGGTTTGAGAGTAGAATGCGTTCGGTTCAATGTCAGTTGAAATGGTTGGTAGGTAATGAAGGATATATTAAGGGATTACACTTTGGAGTCTAAAAAAGCAGGTGTCTTTAAATTTTTTTCCTGAGATAATGACAAAGAAAATGAAAAATCTGTAACAATGCATTTATGGTATACCTAACTATTGAAATTCTCCAGAAAATTTCCGTTTCTTGCGAACAAAATTACGTTCTTTTTCGGGCACGCCAAAGTGCTGTGCAAAATAACTGCAAAGCAGTTGGATCTCGAGTAAAAAACTGAACATTTTCATTTTCATGATATTTACTAAAGGAATATGTAGCGGTTTTGCGATGAATTAAAAACCTTTCATCATCAGGTTCTTTACTACAATAAATGCTTTGTTATAGATTTTTATTTTCTGTATCATTTTCTCTAAAAAAAAATAAAATTTAAACGATAGCTGCTCTTTTTAGGCTCCAAAGTGGTGTAACCCCTTAATTTCCAGGAAGATTACAGTAGGAATTAAATCAACTGGCTACGAAGGATCACTGAAATACTGACCCCACCATATCGATTCTTTGCTCCACTCTGTATCGCATCCTTTTGCTGCACACAGTGTGTTAGACACGCAGAAAAAGGGAATACCGTAAACGTAGCGGGAGTAGCTTTAAAACAGTCAGTTCCAGATGGTACTTTAAAAGTGCTCGTTAGTTTAAAGTCCCAACCACTCTCCTACACTTACACGTGCACAATGCAGGTCGGTTGCGCGCGTACTCTGCACAATATCTATGCTCTCTCAGCTGTGTTCTCAATCACAGCCAAGCACGTTAGTCACTCCGACGCACGTACGCTTTCCCCGAATCCATCGATCTGTTCCTCAAATTCCACAGTGGCGAGCATCCTGGTTGCGCTTAACGCTCCAAAACGTTCTCGCTCCAGTTCCCAATGTGATAAAGCAATTTTCAGTCGCCGAGCTGATCCGTGCCTCGAGTAGGACGTGCTGCCTTTCGGTAGCCAATGCGTATCGCGTGCCCTTAACTCAATGATTATAAAGTTTATCGCGTGGAAAACACCCACACAGCCCCTGTTCTCCCGATAACGAACAAACGGACACGAAGCCGGACCCCGAGTTTCCGCCTGTCCGCGACCACCGCGGCCCGAAACCGATTTTTCCTTTCGTGGAAACTGGTTATCCTCCGGTAAGTAAATGGTTGGAAACACACGGCGCTGCAGCGGGCCGTAATTTCGCGTATTTCCTGCCGCTGGCAACGACACGAAAATGCAAACATGCCCTCTCTCGCCTCGCTCGTCGTTTGTTCTCGTTTATCCTCATTGTGCGCGATGACAACGTGCCGCGCCGGCATCATATCCAGCTTCCGGCTTTGCACACTCGCTGAATTAGATGTGTCACCTGCGAATATCATTAACGGCCCTTAGGATGCAGCTGCGTTTCTCTGTGGCTTCCTGCTTTAATCCCGTGGGCAGGGGAGGAGGGTTGTGTCGGGTGATGTTCGAACACGCGCGACAGCCGCGAACGATGATGCTTGGAAGGACGAAGGATCGCTATGCTCGTGGTCCCTGTTTCAGAGTTTTTGTAGAATTTTCGCGGTGCTTCATTTTAGAATAGGTACCGTCACAGTGCGGGGGATATCGAAGGTGTTCTTTAGTATGGAAATCTTCAGTTATTAAATGTGAAGTTCTCTTGGATGTAGGGTAGTTAAGGAATTGAAGATTATCGAAGTTTCAATTGGAGTTTCAGAGATTTCCTGATCTTGAACGTGGAGGCAATGCTTTGTAACCAACCGCGAGGGTAGCATGTTTCCTTCCAATCGCACAAGAGTAAATTTATGCGCTGATATTAATAATAACTTGAACTAACTTCTCCGATTCGTTGGTCCTACACTTACAACCACATGTAGGTATCTCAACTGTCTATCTCTATATACATAAAATCGTTGGGTCACTCATTGATTCATCAATGTCCAGCCCAAATCACAGAACCTAGAAACATGAAATTCGGAGAGTAGGTGCTCGATAAGGAGGGATTTTTTTAAGTCCCATCCCCAAGGGGGCGAAAAGGGGTGAAATACATTTCCTCGTACTCCGTAATATCTTCTAGGCTGGATTAGATATTGACTTAGTTTTTATTTACAAAGGTTACTCACACAAATGCCTAAAACGCAACATATACATACATAAATCTTAGTTAAGCAAAGGTTACATTACAAAAATTAATTTAAAAAAAAAACAGATAAAAAAGTGATTCCTTTTAATTATTCTACCCCAGCGAGGCAGGTGTATTTCGCTAGTGTTTAATATTCCGGCTGCAACCACCCTGCACCATAAACCACCATTTCACCCCGCGTAGACACTCGCTGCTGAATGGCGGACCCAGCGTTTCCAGGGTGATCGCTGGAAACTATCGAGTGTTTCAGGGGTTGCGTATCGGCGCCCGTCGATGGCGCGTCGGGGAAGAAAAAGGACTGTGGGGGGACACAGAGTCTTGTCACTCGAGGGTCGTTAAGGCGCTATCGCGTGATTAATCACCCCGTCGCGGTCCGAGCGAGCAATTCTCGCGGCAGACGTCGACTGCGTTACTCGGAAGCGTCATAAACGCGAGGTCGAAACAAAGCGACCCGCGGCGAGGCAGCCGACGATCGACCGTACCTCGACACCGTCGACGACGACGTGACACATGTGACAGACCGTGTACGCTTCCCGTAAGTGCGCTCGCGTATCGCGCGCATCCGCCGAGGAAAATTGCACCGAGTCATCATCCGCCAGCGGCTTCGCGCATTATCGACCAATTGCGCCTCGTTTTCATCGTTAAAAAATTACTCGCACCTCGGGATTATCGATTTCCGCGCGGCAGCGTTCCACTGGGTTTCTCGCTCGTGCTTTTCCATCGAAGGCTGCGGAAATACGTTTGGTTTATATTAGATATTAATCTTAATATATAAAGCAGAAAGTGTATATGCTTCGACCGGTAAACTCTTGGATCACGAAATGTGTCTCAACTCATTATTGCCTTAGTTTCACAAATAAAACTAAACAAAATTTGTTTTCTTAAAATCAGTATCTAAATTCCGAACGAAACCGAGTAGTAAAGCAAGTGTATTGATAATTCAAGATTTTGGGATGGGGATTGTAGCGATTAGGTGTACACTCATACTTCCAACCCTACCTCCTCAGAATTGCGTACGAATATTTCTGGATTACTATTTATCTGGTATAGAAGAGATATATATCAGCAGCTCGAAGCTGCAAACTTCCGTGCACACCCTCTTACACATTCCACATACTTAGAAACCCTCAACGCCGTAGCTTCGAAGATTCCAATAAACAATAGCCACGGAAGCTCGAGCCCGGTGACCGCGAGAATACAATTTCCTCCCCAGCTACCTAAAATATTAAACCCCGAAACGTCTCCTGAGGCGAAACGATTCAGGGGGGTTAACAAAGTATCACTCTTTCCCGTGGTCGGCCGGCGGGGCGGGGGGAGAAAAAAGAGCGTCGGACGTTGAAGAGGGTCGAAGTTATAACCGTATCCCGGGGAGAGAGAGAGATTGATCCTAGTCCCGAGGAATCTTAATGGAGCTCGAGGATTACCAGCAGCTCCCGGGCCGAGGGGCAGGAGTGTTCCTCTCTCGTCTGAGCAAACAAACGTAATTGCACGCGAACTTCCCCTGACGCGCGGCGTACACGGCCGGCCTCCATTACGGTGGCTATGATTCAATCGAGGAAGCGGTATAAAACTATTATCGGTGGCGCAGCTGCCGGCTAACGGGATCCAGGGATCGCGAGGTCGCCGACGACGATCATCGCCGATATATGCGTGTTTTCGAGCGTGAGAGCGAGACCCGACTTGTGTCCTAAGAACACGCCCCGGAATGCCGCCGCGTGCTGCTCGATTTCTGCGCAACGTTTCCGTCTTCTCGCTGATATATCCCGGAGCCCGCTTTCAGCTGCGATGTTGAGTGGAGGATGTTAAGAATGCCTGCTTCTTGAGGAATCGTGGGGATTGATTTAAACGTCAACCCTTTCATTCTCCGTCGAGGTGGATCCAAGGTTGAACGCTTGAGTGGACTTGATCGTACCTTGTCAGGAACTTCGGCATCAGATATTACTCTACAATCGCCCAGGCGTACGTTTCGAAGATTCTTCGGAGCTCTGCAAGTGCATAATTCCACGCTAATTCCGGCTGGTCGATTACGAAAATTCAGGAAGCGGTGCCGGAGGCCTCGATTCTCTACAGTCTAAATCGCCTGAGTCATCTGGCGAACAGAGGACTCATTGTTCGCTGTTCCGCGATCAACGCAACAGCCTTAACAAACGCCCATTGTTTTTCCGTGCGTAATCAACAAATCGCCCGTCTTCGTGCTGCATAATTCAACGGGAGGCTTGGATTTATTCGCCCGGAGATCGCGATTAGTCGCGTGCACGCGACCCTATGCCGAAACGTACACGCAATTAACGATCATTACGATCATAATGGGTTTAAACGGCCACGCGAGCTGGGGAGGCGAAACGACGACTCGTGCCGTGCTGACTATAGATTTTATCGTCTCATTTCGGTGGCGTGGGAAGTTTGACACCTTTGCGCAGATAGAATTTTTTAATTAAGCCTGTCGTTCTGGAGATGACCACCGCCGGTGGCTGTCCACCTAAACGTCGCGCCAGGTAGCGGGTATAACGAAGAGAGATAAGGCGTTGCTGATCTGACATCGAGCAGAGTCATCGTTGATCTCTGAACCTCGCGAACATTCCCCTTTCGTTCTTCTCACTCATCAGGTTCCTCCGCGATCTCGATGAAATTGTATTATTTGGTACTGATTGCGAGGCAAAGGGAACAGATCGGCCAATTAATATCTTGCAAGCGGTCGCGGTTGACTGCTCGATCCACATAATTATATGAAAGAGATTCTTCAAGATTCCAGTTGAATATTTTTGACATAAAATTCTCGGGATCTATACTCGCTTAGCCATCGATGTGAATAGCAATCAATTTTCATACGATGCTGTAGCTTGCTTGTCAGGCTGTCTTGCCCTAGCCACGCCTCGAACACTGTGCATCTTCATTCCTTGCCTGTAAAGTGAGCGAGGACCGTGAAGAAGAACGCGAGGGTTTCATGGATCAAGGGAAACGGCGATTCCTTTCCTCGATCGGCGTTTAATACATCGATAATCTAATTGCACGGCTGGCCACGGTAGACCTTTGCACCTTCGTCTTCATTATCCATCAACCACGCCTCGGTCGTTCCGCGAGATCGTTGATCTCCAGAGGCCACGGATGATTGTATCTCCTTTGCTTAGGTAACTGTATTTAATTCAGCCAGCTACGCCATGCATCCTTCGAGGAATTTACTGGCGAGTTCGGGGGGATTTAATTTCTTGCGATACTGCGTTCGATTGGAGCTGGCTGCTGCGTGGAAATTGTGTTACGTGGCGTCTAATAAAATGTTAGCTGAAATATTTTAAGAGTTATTTCAACTATTAAATATATTGAGTTGAAAGTATTGAGTATTGCAAGGTTGGGTCATAATTAGTGTGGTAATAAAAATGAGGAAGATTCTTTAGGTAAGTGTAACAGAGAACTTTGGAGTAAAATTTTTTGGCGGAAGGATTGATCTTTGAGAAAATCAACTTTGAAGGCGATGGGTTCTAGTATAGCTTGCTTAACGCGTCTGTCTATTACTCGCCACTTCTACTTATCCTCGAATGTGCCACATTCTCGATTCATTTTCACAAAAAGAATCAATCCCTTTTGCTCTGTATGGATAGTTCTATGAGAATTGGGTATCCTTTTGGAAGATATTGCAAGTATCCTTTACTAAGTTTAAAAAATGTGTCTTAACATAGATTTGGTAGAAAGTATAAGTAAAAAAATAATTATTCTGTTCCCGACAGGATCCAGTCACTTTATTCAGTATTTTCAAAGTTATTCGAGCTTTTCTGAAAATTGCCACCAGGGGACAAACATAAATGACGAGGTACTGACGTACGAAACTGCGTAAATTTATTCTAATAATATATTAATCGTATCTATAAAGAATTTCACAATGAAAAAATAAATTAGTTTATGTTATTTTGGAAACATAAACGTTACTTTGTTGAGTTTTGGCGTGGTGACAGGCCAGGAGATTGCTATTTGAAGTGGAAAGTGGATATTATTTAGGGATATTATTCCACAAAAAAATATTATTTAAGTTAGATAACAAAAAGAAGGAATAATTTTCTTTTGTTTTAAGATAAAAACATATACCATAATACAAGTTTTTATATTAGTTATGGTTCGGGGAGACCAAGTTACCAAATTTTCGTAGAACCACCCATATCGCCAGTTCACTTTTTCGAATCCTTTAGAAACGTGATTCCAATACGTCCAAGCCACGGTCCGCTGCGCAATTAAAATCCAGTCATACGTCATCAGAACCAGTTCCGTGACAAGAACAGAACTTAACATGCGACCAAATGAAACTTAATATCTCGCCATTAAAACGCCATTAAAACTCCGATATTTCAATTAAAACAGAAAATCGATTACCCCGTCTTTCCACGGCATAGCTCCGCGAATTACATCGGCCGACGCAAAGGTAAACGAGTTACGCCCGATACAACGGAATATCGAGAAAATCTAGATGGAACCAATAAGGGTGTTCAGGTACGATCGACGATTATTCGAAGGTAAAGAGAAAGCATAGCCCCGCTCATTACGGGGCCTTGTAATGAGGATTCAATCACGGCGAATGAAAATTAGAGGAGAGAAACGCGTTGGCGCGCGCCCTTTATCGGCCCGTTAGAGCGGGACGAGCGGACGAAGGAGGACGGGGATCGTGAAGTTTCCGCTCGCGTCCTGACGTCGCGGAAACTTTTGACGGCGGCTGTCTCGAACGGTGAATTAATGAGATTCCTTTCCCCGTCTTTGGAAAAATATCCTGAACGCTGGTTCGATGACAGTGCCCAACGTCCCCTCTCGTCCAGTCCCTTGCGTCCAGCCCCCTTGAGAAGGAAACTTCAGCGCAGCTGACTCGAACGACTCGGGCCACGTTTCCGCGGACTGCTTGGCGATTTGAAGCTTATTTCGCTGCGGATTTTATGCTTGTCTAGAAAACAACGGGCGAGAAGCTCTCCCTCCTCTCATCTATCTGCATTAGCCTTTCCATATTCATTTGCCACGCGTTCCATCTCTTCTTGTTCCTCTATCGTCCTTATTAGCGGCAGTCGGTGGATGGACAGTTCGTGATCGCGGAGGGATCTTAATTTACCGTCTTCTACTTCACTGTCGGTTGGCGCAGATGCAGTACTCACTCGTTAACGAGCATGTTTGCTAGCACGTGTTGACTTGGCGCGGTTTATGACTTAACTGTATGCACTGCAGGGAGAGGGTTCTCCCTGGCTATATCTCGTTCCGAGCGAAGATGGAGCAAGTGCTTTCGTCGATGTTGCTCGCAGGTCTCTTTCCCTCTTCCTTCCTGGAGAGTAGAATTTTTTTACACATTTTATATTCCACGTTGATGCAGAAGCATGGTCGTACTTCTTCTCGAGTTGCCGTCTTTCTGGGATTAAACGAGCATTAGTGTCTCGCCGCGAGGATCAGTATTCTCTGATTTATCGTCGCGCTGTTTCGCCGTCTTTCCGTCTCGAGTCCTTCCTCTTCCATTCCCTTTGTTCCAGGCTTCCCTCGCTCGGCCCCTTTCGTCCATTTCTGAAGACGAAGGGCGACCTCTCTCAGCGCGAGTAAATTTGGTAGTAAATTCGTTACGTCTTTCAGATCTCGGGGACGGCTCGCAGTCGCGGCGGCCATTGTGCGCCACATTGGATTACACACTTTATTTTACAGTCGTCTTTGTAGCCCCGCCGTTACGACGCTTGTAACGACACTCCTCCGAGGAGAATTACCGCCGCTGGAATAATGGGGAAACGTCGTAGGGCTTTGGTAAATCAGAAATCAATTTTCGGAGGGGATTCCGTCGTTCCCGGAGAGAAAGCCGGCAGAAAATTGACGACTCCGAGGCAAAGGATACTCGCGGGGAATGTAAAGAAAGTGGAAATAAAGTCTCGTCGCTTGAATTGCGCGGAACGCATTGAAGTAGTCAAACTCACGGAATGATCCGTCATTCGCTCGGGATGCACAGGACGGATCGTAATTCATGGTACTAGCGAAAGAGGTAGCGAGTTTTTCTAGAGAAATAAATCTGAAATCTAAAATAACTACCTTTTAAGACCCTTTTTAGAAAAAGAGAAGTGTTCTCCACTATATCTGCTCCGAAACTTCCATCGCTTCTTAAGACTCACCCTCCGCATTACAGTCGCAAAACTATATTCACCCTCCCCCGTCGATTCTCCCCCAAAGAAACAATTTATTATCGATCACGTTCTCAAGGTCCGCGAAGAGAAGCATCCCCGCGCTCCGCAGACTGAAAGTCACGCAGTTTTTCCCTCTGGGGCAGTGCGCACGCAGAATCCCCCAAGAATCGGACAAAAGGGTAGACAGTGCGAACACAGGCGAGCCGGTGCTATGTGCTCCGAGGTTACATAGACTCTCTACATACCAGCGATTCTCCACACGCGCGTACACGGCCGGAATTAGTCGGTGGTCGATCCGTGAAGAACTATTTTCGGTATTTCTAATTCCAGCCGATCGGACAGGGCCAGTGCCCCCTCCCTCCCTCTCTCCCTTCCAGTCCCTCCCTCTGGCAGGAGAGAACTTTTAAATTGGAGTTTTGACTGGACGCATTGAGACGGACTTAATGTGATTTCGAATTGGCCAGAGGCGCGCGTGGGTAAGGGAAGAGAAATCGAACGGGGCAGGAGGGTGAATTCGACATCCGCCGACGCTGACGCCGAGCTTGCCAGAGCTGTCCAACCTTCCAACACCCTTCCAACCCTTCCCCCGGCTCCCTCATCGTCCGTTTCACCCCGCGCCGCCCCTGCCCCGGGGCAAAAACGGGGGACCCGTTGAATGAGACCGATTGACTTCGCCGCCCCAACAAAAGGTCCGTCGAATCGCGTCGGGAAATTCAGCCGCCACGTTTTTCCTGCCCCTCGGCCCCTCGGGGGCCACCCCCGACGGCGGAGGAATGCGGAGGGGTCGCGTTCAAGGAACGTTGATGCGTCCCGACATTCTACGCGCCTTTGCCGCGCACCTGCAACTTATTGCTTTCGGCTTAGCGGCCTCTGTGACCCTTTATTACAGCGAGATTTCGTGTTGTTGTTTGCAAAGAACATTGAACTTTCAACGCGCTATTGTTATTCACTCGGGCCGCGCTCAGGCTCCAAGGAAATATTTCAGCCACATGCGCGCGCGCGCGCGCACGCGAGCTGAATTCCACTTTTCCCGTTTCAAACTTTAGCTGGCTTGTAAAGGAATTCGATAGAAGTATCCAGCAACTTTTATTTGCGGTTTGTGAATTGATCCCTTTGATCTCCGCGAAAAGGATTTGATTGAAAATTCTTCCCGGTCTCCAGGCATATTGGTTCGGAGCCCAGAGACATCTGTATCGCAGAGCCGGAAACATATTCCATTACCTAGCGTCGAAAGAGCGCTATTCACTGGTATAATTACAAGCTACGCCTGAGCTTAATGCTACAATTAAAATTCACCTTCGAGGGCACCTGTTTCCTTCATAAACAATCGTAATTGTAAGCTGTAGGTACCGCGCGTAATCTGACTAACGACTCCGACCAGCGTCTTCGATAACATTTCGTCGCACGCTTACGTAAGCACGGAATCTTTATTGCAGGGATTACCAGTCGTACATGCGTATCAGCCGGCAGTAAACAAACCCGTGCAATTTAGGTCGTTACCGTTAATCGCGCAGCGCCGTGAAATAAGGCTGATAAGACGGCGTTGCGTAAGCCGGCCGAGCAGAGTCGAGCGCGAGATCGCCGAGTAATCAAGCAGCTGTCGCTTAAATGAATTTTCCTCGCGACAGAACGAGAATGGGAGAGCGAGAGAGGCGCAGAGCTGGCCGGGGAAGGGGCGCAGAGATAGAGATTGCTGGGCCGCACTCGAGATCGCACGATAACGCTTAACGACAGTTCGTTAAAGGCCGCCGGCGCGTATCGAAGCCGTGGATCTCGAGTGATCCATGGATCGTCGCTTATCGATCTCCTCAGCCCCCGTGGACCGAAGCGAGCTCGCGACCCCCGCCACGGGCGCGTGACTCGCAGAAAGTCACCGAGTCGATCGACCGATAATTAGCGCGCGGATCATTCGGACGATGGATTACGGAGCGATCGAAACGTCCACCGACACGACGGTCATCGCTCGGAAAGCAAATACTTCATCGAGCACGCGAGCGCTATTATTACCTGGGCGATTAACGTTCGAACAAACACCGCGGTTGCTACACGCCGAGAGGGTGGGGGAGGGTTTGCTCATATTTTTAACGTTGCCCGCGAGCGTGGTCGACGGAAAGCAATTTGGACAACGAGAATAGCTTTGCGGGGAATTCCAAGGGCGATTGTGGGTTCTGAGGTCACTGTATGGACTTGGGCCAACGAGTAAATTTCTTAAATATTTTAACAACTCTCGGATTCTTGGCTGAAGTCACGTTCGAGACACTTACCAAGTTCCTTGAGTTCCTTAAAGAGAGAAGCCTCCTAGGTGCACGTACCCCAACGTCGCGTATATACACCACGGGACAGAGTACAATGAGTAATCGTCCTCGGAGGTCCACAGATGTGCCCAATAGGATAAAGAGGTGAACGATCGCGCGCAAACAGCGCCATGATACCGCTTGTGTACTTTCGAACGACGATTCCATTCATCCTCGAACATCCTGACCGCCACCACCGCTATTACCTCCGCCCTCATCTGGGCTAGCAACTAACCTAAGTTGGAGATTCGTAAAAACGGATTTCCCGAAAGCGTGGCGTTAAATTAACGTTTGCTGGGCCTGATTGTCGGCCTGGTGCGTCGCTCGAGCGGAAATCGCAGCTCGAAGGGGTCGATTAAACGACCACTCGATGCTCCCGCACGCCTCGCATCAGGGCTTGTTATTCTTACCGCGTGGACGGTTCACGAGTGTGGTTGTTGTCTCGAACGCGTTCGATTCAACCTTGGGCTGTTATAAATTTTTTCTGTAAGTTTTCTTTTTTCAATTCTGTAGTTATTTCTATGAGTTTCATTCTTTTTATATAATGTCAAGGTCTGTGCACTATAATTGTTACTGCTTCTTGGACAGTTTATAGATTAGAAACCTGACTCTGGTATCCTCATCTTTCAATATTATAGATTCTGCGTTGCTAAGTTCTGACTGCTGTGCTAGAGATTGGGAATAAGTTATTACCAGTGTCAGTAAAGTTTCTCACAAGCAACACGTTGTTTGGAAGTGGGGTGGGAAAGCCTTCGACGTCGTGCCTGGGAACTTGATCTCGACAGATTTCAGTGGTGGTTCACATACTTATTTATTTATTTATTTTCAATGAACAGAGGCAGAAGGGGGCGAAACAGACACAGAGTAGAGAAATAAACTTTACCACTAAACAAAACAGAAAATAACAGAAAAGTACACAGAAAATAACACAGAAAATAACAGAAAATTACACAGAAAATAACAGAAAATAACAGATAATAACAGAAAATAACAGAAAATAACAGAAAAAACACAGAAAATAACAGAAAATTACACAGAAAATAACAGAAAATAAAAGAAAAAAAACACAGAAAATAAAAGAAAAAAACACAGAAAATAACACAGAAAATAACAGAAAATAACAGAAAAACAGAAAATAACACAGAAAATAACACAGAAAATAACAGAAAATTACACAGAAAATAACAGATAATAACAGAAAATAACAGAAAAAACACAGAAAATAACACAGAAAATAACAGAAAATTACACAGAAAATAACAGAAAATAAAAGAAAAAAACAGAAAATAACACAGAAAATAACAGAAAATAAAAGAAAATAACAGAAAAAACAGAAAATAACACAGAAAATAACAAAAGAATATAAAAGATAATAGGTAATAATAACGCCTTAAATCCTATTTACAGTAAATATTACACTTACTAATAATATATAGAATGCATGGCACGAGAGTAGTCGAGTACCTTCGCAATTGGAAAATTTAATCACCATGCATCTGCAGTTCCCAAATCATCAAAAATCTACCAATACACTCACAGATCGTAGATATCGATAGCTCACAGATATCCCTCTCAGTGCACCATTAATAGCGATCGTTCGCTCCACGAGAACAAATCCTCGTGAAAGTAAGGACGAGCCCGCAGTTTGGAGAAGCATTCGGCCAGATAAGGTCACTCCGCCGAAACTCTGATTTCGTTCCAGCGATCGGACGTCGCCGGCGAACGAGCCAAACAATCCACACGGGGGTTGGCGGCTCGTGTGTGCCCGCGTGTACGCGCAGACCTCGCTGCCAGCGTGTACGTGAGCGCGTGGGCGCGCGCACGTGCGCGAAGGTAGATAGAAAATGCCGAAGGGGCGTCGTACAATAATGGTTGATTCGATAACGAGCTCCTTCGGCGAGCGCGGAGTGGCCGCGTCCGAATTGGTCGGCTTTGTTTCGGAATGGGACCGGTCTCGAGAGGCCGGCGGATAAAAAAATACCGAGGGTGGCTGGCGAAAGAAAGAGGAAGATTTGGTACCGCCGCCGCTACATAAAGGATGAGAAACGCATCCTCCGCTCGAATACGACGGTCGATGCAAAAATAAATCCTTCTTATTCAAGCGCCCTTTCGCTCCCTTCTTCGTCCACCCCCGCCGAACCCCTTCCCGCCCTATCCGCCGTGCGTGTAACGACGCGAAGATGTGTCCGCGACACCCCTCGAAACCGGAGCCCGTGAAGCGATATGGGTTAAGCGAATTTGGGATTCAATGCCCGGGGGCATCGATTGAATGGCGCGCTTCACTTGGACCTTTTATTCGAGCATCCTTTTTTCAAGGAATTCCCTAAACGTATTGGTCGGCGTTGGCACCTATATTTTACTCCGGAGGATGGTAATGAATAATTCCGCTTCTTCTAAATTATTTTCGAACACGGAACGTCATTGGGAAAATCCATGTCCTCGGCGATAGTTTCTCCCCATGAATTTTCTAGTTGTTGATTCGCACGCGTCCATTGTCCTTCGACAATCGTGCTAATGGCAATTCTCGCATTCCGAGAGCGATCACGCAGTTGGCACAAGCTCCGCTGTGTTAGATCATCCTGCGAGCGATTTCTTTGTTCTTGAATCTAAACGAACTCGATCCCATTTCTTCCACGGCGTTGACGCGCATTAACATTCGTCGTCCGCGATCAGTCGCGGGGGAATCGATCGGCGATGCTCGTACCTTTTCTCAGAAAGCCTGGGATGTGTACCTATTCGCCTGGATTTACGTGTTTACGTTCGGTGGAGGCGTTACAGGGTATGAAAATCGGCCACGGAGGACTGGAGATCTCGCGACGGGCGCGTGCCTCGACTGGAAATCGTCGGCTAAGAATACCGATCGAGCTTACGGACGACGATGACTGCTCGTTGGACTCGCGGAGCGTGCACGCTCGTTACTCTCCCGCTCAAGGATACTGCGGATGATCAATGTGGGTCGATCGCGGCATCCGGATTGCCCTGACCCGGTGCGTCGCGGTTATTCTTCTTCTCGGGACGACTTGCGCGATCGCGTACAAACTCCAAGTCCTCCCTCCCGGTACTTTTCCCCGGAGCATTTGCATGAATGATCCTCCAGTCACGGAGCAACGATTGTTTAACTCTGGTCCACGATCACCGGTGTGAAGCAGAGTCCTTCTGCGCATTTATTGCTACTCGATTTCTTTCTTACATATGTTTCATTAGATATGTTATAATACATTACACTCATATATTGCATGTAAAGAGTAATCAGACAGTGGCGAATTCAGGATTTAATCTTGAGGGGAGCCGAGTTGAAAGGATAAAAATATTTTTAATGCAAATTCAGTAAAATTCATTAGGTGATTATAAACAATTATTTTAAGAATAAAATCTAGCTTTCTTTTCTTTTTACAAAACCCCTTCTTTGGGGGTGTCAGGACCCTTTGGCCCCCCTCTGGGTGCGCCACTGTAATCAGGTCATCTCATAAATAATACCGTTTCTTTACTAGCTTTGAAAAATACACATATTTTATTCATACAGTGTGCACACATCGTAGTGTTAGAACATTACAACTGTTCCCCACTTGTATCTTGTTTGTTCACCGCAAACAGAAGCGAATAAGAAAAATAATACCAAAGGAACTCATTCGTGGTGTCGCACATTATACGAGTTTAGAGACTGTAACGCAGCTGCGAATGCTATTGCAGACATTCGTGCGGCATAGATACTAGAAACACATGTTGTACACGCAGAAGAGTCCGTAGTCAATAGATCATCCATTAAGCATGCCTATTAAGATGAGTTCACCAAAAACCTTTGACATGTACAAACAATGTTCTCCCCGCCCGTAACGAACGAAACCTTTTATTATTTATCGAGCCAGGAGTAAAACGAACTTAGAACTCGTTACCGCCAATGAGCGGTTCAGCCTCCCTGGTCCAGCCCCCGGTTTCGCATGACACTTTAATGAAGTTGTTCGCGCGGATCCACGTAACGCGGCCGACATCGGTCAGCATTGTATTCCAATTCCATCGGAACTTTATGGGCCGGCGGCGGAGCGTGTTCTGGCCGCGGGAACATAGCGCGCGCACCTATGCAAAGCTTCGCTCGCGGGGAACGCGCGCGTCCACGGTTCGAGCTACTTATAGAACGCTCGCGATGCCCGCTATGCGTCCCATATAGGACACGGGTACGCGTACGCGCGCGACCCGCACGCTCGCGGAACGCGCGCGCCTCGCACACATGCTTCGTGTTCACGGGATGCCCAAGATGCTATAGCGAGGGAGGCGACCGGACGTTCAGCTTGCGGGGGGCGGATATCCAGCATGCACGTGTGCTACTTCTTTCTGGGCGAGCCGCATGTCGGGGGACGCGGGAGGGTTGCTATTTGGAATGCGGGAGTTTTGAGTGGGTGCGATTATTGAATCATGTGGTGCTCGCTTGTAGTTCGCATGTGTGAAGCGAGGTTGCTGGGGTGATAAGTTTTTGTGGAGGAATACGTTTCTGTTTCAAGGGTCCTGTTAGCGGAAGGTAGGGGAAAGCGGGGTAATTCCGGCCACATAAGCAGTAAATGCTATAAAATTTGAACAAGTTACACATTTGTTAGTTTTTTTATATTAATTGATAGTTTGAAGTGTCTAGTTGGTATTAGTATGTGTAATTTTACCCCACTAGTGGGGTAATTCCGGCCATGATTTTTCTTTATAAAAGAAGATAGGAAAACTGTTAAATTAATAAAAAATTGTATTATTTTTTATTTTAAAATTAAGTAGTACGTATATCACCACTGTATTCTTCAGGGATATCCCATCCTGAACATTCTATGAAGAATGAGTGCCCATTGACCACATACTGTGCACCGGAACCACATTTCATCACCTTTTCCGAATTCTTTGCAAAGGAAGCAAATAGCGTGCTTTACTTTTTCGTCACAAATATCTGAATTGTACGTGGCATCTACGCCAGAAAAAAAGCAATGTTAAAAGCTGGCTGGAATTACCCCTCACTTTTGGCCGGTATTACCCCACATCTCATGTTCAGATATTTGAAGTACAGTAATTCGTCGTTAAAGTCCCGACGAACGGGGCTGGCGGCGGGACAATAACGCGATGCGGACACTATTCCCTTAGAGTAGTATATGCTCCAAGACTATTCCGTGCGGCCGATGCCGCGAGTGAGAAAACCCAAGAGCCGAGCGAGAGGGAACGAAACAGTTGACACGAAGTTGCCGTCGTCTCTTTCGTTCTCTCACTCTCGACCGAAGGATTCCAAGAAATGGTGGGGATAGTGAGCGGGACTATTACGCATGGTAAAAACAGGACAATAACGACGAATTACTGTAATACACTGAATTGAATTTACATATCACCAAAAACCACATGTGAGTTTGAAAGTAGAAACATTCCTGTATTTAATAAGATTAATATTAATAATTTATATCTATTCCATGTAGTAACTTACCTTGCTTAACAATCGACCATTGTTATAAGATTACGGTGCAAAATGAACACTCCGGATTTGTTTGAAACAAAGACTGCTGTCGTCATGGAAACCATGAATATTAGTTCGCAGCATCATTAACAAGTGGCAGTACCATACAGAGTCAAGTTACGCGGTTTTTATTTAAAGAAATAGAAGTGACTGGAATTACCCGCTGGCCGGAATTACCCCGCTTTCCCCTACACTTCCTCTTTTCATTAGATAGTCAGATCCTTCAGGAACCAACTCCCAATTCATTTCTGCATGACAACTATTTTTTTCTGTATTTATTCATCTTAATATATAAAGCAAAAAGTGTTCGTGTGTTTGTCTGTCGCCTAAAAACTTTCGAACGGCAAGCTCTGGGGTCATGAAATATGTCCCAGCTCATTATGCCTAGATAATCCACATGAATGTGACTATTTTCTCAAAAAAAAAATAATAAATCATTTTTTTTATAACATCAGAGTCTAAACTTTGGGCAAAGCCGAGTGGAAAAGCTAAGTAACTGATATTTATATGATGAGCTTGTTAGAAATTACTCGATAGGGTTGGTAAAGAATTTAGAGAAGCTCGCTCAAAGATAGTTCTTGGGTAAAGCTGCTTGTGAGTTTACATTAGTCCAGTCGCTGGATCAAGCGAGTGGTTTGCCTGGAAATCGGTCGATATCTACTGCATTATTCCACACTTTTTTGCACCGTTGGAAGTGGTAGACTATTAGTGACGCACATGCATATGACCGTATGTGTTTTTTGCACACATGTACACTGTACTACGCTTCCAGCACTGGATTCAGTCGTTTAAACGATTCCAGTAACGCTGGAATGTTGTGTTCTCGATGGTGGGGGGAAACACTGGATTGAAAAATAGACTTTCGATCCAGTCGAAACTTGCTGGAATAACGGTACTGTACTGGAATGAAAACACTGTTTACATTATTCCAGTTCCAATCCAGCTGCACTGGATCACTGGACTGAACTAATGTAAACCCAGCTTAAGCGCCGTGTGGTTCATCACAGTATTCACAGTCCTCTTACCAAAAGCCTTCCCCATTCCGTGGCCAGATCCTCCAGGAACAGAGTCCATATTCTTTAGTAATACGGCACCAGGCCACTTGCCTTCTCTAAACTCTCTCTCTCTCTCTCTCCCTCTCTCTCTCTCTCTCTCTCTCTTTCTCTCTCTCTCTCTCTCTCTGTCTTCATTTATACCATCAATCCATCAACGCTCGAATAGCTGAGAGACCCAACATGGTCACCAGCCATCGCCCGTCGCCAGGGCTGTTTAGTCTCGAGCACCCTCTATCGGGACCGTACACAGGCTAAGTTCCTTCCATAAAATTCGCAAACACAGAACAGCGTGGGGCCACCGACCCTTAACTCTATTCGAAAATACCTCGACGCTACAAACTCATTTACACGCAAATTTAAATAATTACGCGATGCTGCAAAGAGTAACAGCAATTCCTCGACTGTGTCTTCCCATCGAAATTCAAGCCCTCATGCTTCTTGAATTCGACTTCTATCTAATGCTCTAATCTCTCGAACTGTCCAGCTCATCGATAAATTCCTCCGACTAGCCCTAATAATTCCAAGCATTCGTTACCCACGACACTCGCCCGAGCATACCCATGTCGATGTCTGCAAGGGACATCGAATTCGGTGTTCCTGGTCCCCGTAGGACACAGTCGCCCATCGACCGCGTGGAATCGAGCGACGGTGAAATACTGCGGTCGAAGGAGTGCAATTTTTACTCGAGACGCGCCTAGTTTTATCTGGCAAATTTACGGCGACGGACAGACGTTCCATGAATCCTGCTCGGTCGCGGATAAATCCGAGCCAGGGACGTGTGCAGTGGGACCGTCGAAGAGCAGGCTGCTGGCGAGCGACGCTACCGACTGCCTGCGACTATCGCGGGCATAGAAACGGTGGTCGATCTTTATTCTCCGTATGGGTCGGTTAATACGTATCAACTGGAACGCATTAAGCCCGGCTAACGGCGGAATTATTGGCGACGATGAACGGCAAAAAGCTCCAGACAACGTCGACGTGCACGCGCTCGCGCTCGTAACGCACCGGGCCGTTATCGGCGCAGTTACGCGTCGTCCGGGCTGCACGACGCTACGTAACGAGGGATTTTTACGAGCGCACGTGCATCGTTGTTGCGCAATAATGCACTCTGTCGCTGCCGGTAAGGGAAATCTGCTGTGAACGATACGCAGGCAATGAGCACCACCGTGGCTGGTTGGTCGAATTTAGTGGCGTGGTGACTTTTAATTGTGCGCGAGTATCGTTAGAATGATCTTCCTCTTGAGAACTTTTAGAATTTTCTACAAAGGAGCTTTGTTTTTGGTAGGAAAAGAATTTTGCTTTTCGGATATGTTTTAGAGGATCGAAAAATAGTAAATATGTGTTTTTTTTTATTTTAGCCAGTTTGCATATTTAGGGGATAAAAACATTGAAAGCACCCCTCAAAGTTCGTAAGAAAAGGTATACAAATTCCTGTTGTTAGTTTAAGGTTAAGGAATATTACAACACAGCGTTGAATAAAATTTGCCTAAATATTGTATATACACAATGTTATAATATTCTTTAAACTAATAATAGGATTTTTTGTACCTCTTCTAATGAACTTTGAGGAGTGGTTTCACCCTTTAATATTTGCAAACGGGTGAAAAGAAAGTAAAAAAACATGTGTTTGTTATTTTTCGATTCTCGAAAACATATTCGACAATGAAAGCAATCGGAGGCGGACACCTGAAAACCGTTCCTTGTGAGTTCTAGTCAGCGTGAAAGAATTCAGGTGTTTTAATACAAATAGGCAGCAGCAGTCACTTGAACACTAGACCAAAAAGATTTCGCCTCCCTCTTGGCTTCCATGCCTGGAAGACGTGGCACCAGTTCGAAGACCTTCAATTTCGCGGGCCACGAGAAAAGGGACGTTATCTGGTCGCCATTTTTCTGTCTACCCCTCTATATACGTGAACCCGGCGCCAAGGGGGTAACAGTAACGATATTACGTGGAGAGATAGGTCACGTCGAGAGATTCGAACGGTTCGTGAGTAAGGTGGACTGTGGACGTAGAGTAGTTGTATACCTGCTCCCCCTTTCCTTCCTCCTCAAGCCCATCGTGAAACATTTCCAGCCAGCGTAAGGGATGAGAGAGTCTTATCGGGGTTTGTTCTTCGCGATTCTCACCTTCCGCACTGACTGAGAAACCAAACTGTGCAGCGAATTACGATGCGATTCTCCTCTTCTCTTTCACTTTATTTCTCCCCTTTCTCTCTCCCCCATCTTTCTCTGAAAACTCTGCCACTATACCTTAAAAACCCACCGCTTCTTCGTTCCCTTCAACTTGAGTTACAGGCGAAGAAAGTGGAACGAGCTGCTTCCACCGAGGATACGAGACTTATCATACTCGCGGAAAACTAAAATCTTCTGTAAGATAATACTCACATAGAAATCGAAATTTAAATATTCACGAAACATTCGAGTCTTCGATTCATCTGGAATCATCTGCTTTTTCCAGATAATCTTCCAGTTTGATCACTCGGTTTTTTAAATATAGGTACTACAAATTATCGCGGACTAACCTTTACGGTGAATGGGCCCGAATTATAATTATCGGCGGGTGTAAATGAGCACCAGCCGCGCAATCATTAAAATTAATATTTATATTGAAACGTCAAACCCGGACGTCTAGAGGGTGGCGGGTTTTCTCACGCGTTAATCGCTGTTTGCCCGACGGTAAATTATCATCCCCTATTAATATGGGCTCGCGTGCCGCTATCGCCAGAGTGATTTGGCCAGCCGGCCCGCGAATTAATCTTTTATCGGGCGCGCCGTTTTAATTGGCCCAGATTCGTGTGTCGGATTAATCGCGCGATCGCTATCGGCGCGCTTGGAGCGCGTCGGGGCAGCGCGTTACGCCGGATATCCGCCGCGACCATACCCAATGAAGATAAATGGGTCCCACGGCTACGAAAGCTACCGATTAATTGAAACACGTAACCCCGAGATTCTTTGTTTCGCCGCGGTCGTTTCCTTTCACTGGCGAGGGTTCAAGCGAAAACCCAGCGAGGGGGTGCGTGGCACGCTTCGACACACGCTGCCGTCGAATGTAACGCACGATTTACTAGATCGTGAAAAGGGGCGAGACCAGGGAAAATGAGACGCTTGAACGCTCCTGCAGTGTTTGGGTTATTAGTCACAGTTGTGTGCGAGGTTAACGATGCTCTCGAAGTGTAGGACCTTAAGTTTCTGATTTTGATTTCGACTCTTCGATCTGCTTTGCCAAATGGTCAAGATTTTCCCTCTAAATAATTTTCTTCCCAACTTCTAAATCACTTTTCTGAGAAACCAGTGACGCTTGAAAGTCAGATTTATAACATCCGCTATTGTTATATTTGAAATCAGGGTGGTATAAAGAAGTTACACCCGTGTCATAATCTCCATTGCTACCTCCAAGAATATCTTTGTTCCTCAGGAATAAGTCGTCTTCACTCAGCTTCCCGTATCTCTGCTTGAGACCTCCATCAACGAACATGAAAGTTTACGGCGAACCCAAGGCGATGGTTAATAAATCTTTACGACAATCCACCGTAAACCCGCGTACATTCTACTCTTCCTCGAATTGGACGCGTTGTTCAACGCGAAGGTGTTACACCCCCGTCCCTCCCGTTCCGGGCGATCGAAAGAGCTTCCCTTCGAATGGCCCTTCGATTCCCCGAGCGCTCGAAAGCTCGCAGATTCCGTCGGCCGTCGATGACTCCGACACGCGGTTTGATTGGTCATTCAGATCCGTTCGACGCGCGTTTTTAACGAACTCATTCAATCGGGGCGCAGCGCGGCTTCGAACTCGTCCGTCGCATTACTGGCCCCCATTTTTCACCGCCGTTCGACTTTCCAGAATCCCTCTGGATCCACCAGCGATTCGATATGCCGCAATCAGCCGCCATTATCCGGGATCCTTGAGCCGCGACGGCGGGGTGTTTTCGCCCGAGACGGCCGAATCACCGAGGACCTTAAAGCCACCGAGCGTCTTTCTCCCTCGAAATCAAAATGGACGAATTCGATTACCGGCCGGCCGGGCTCGCTGGAATTGCCCAAATTCCGCGTCGCGGCGCAAAAACGTCGACTGCCCTTCGATCCTGCCGTAAAAACGGCGCGATCGGTCGAGCGGGAGGGTCAAGGGAAGGACCGTAGGGTGGACTGGCGAGGGGCGAGGAGCGCTAGGGAAAAAGAGAGGGGTGGTCGTAACGTCGTTTACGAAGTTGTCGGTTGATCGTCGTCGACTGGCAGCGTAGGAGCGAGAAAAACCACCGCCAGGTGCCATCGAGTTTCCCATACTTTCTGCTCCCGGGTCCCTTTTCCCCGTCGAAGAAAAGAGGAGAAAGAAAGAGCGCGGGAGCGGATAGTGGAGGCGGGGAGGAGGAGTAAGGGGTGCGACGTTCGTCCTGATTGCGAGGCGATGGCGATCGAAGCGAACGCGGGGCTGTCCCCCGGCCCTGTCACCCCCTTTCCTTTTTAGCCCCGAAGAATAAACGAATAAATCGTCGTTTCTTTATGCAAACTTGCGTTTAATTCGGGGCGAAATAGAAAGGCATTAATTACGCATGCAAATACTGGACCTGGCGGCTGTGCGCTCCTCGCGCGCCGACGGGGGTTGGCGGGAGGTAGTCGGGGGAGGATCGGATAGAACTGGTGGTACGGGGTTTGGGCGAGAATGAGGGACAGAGAGCATTGTCGCGGAGAGAGGAGGAGGGAATGGTCTAGGAACGCGAGGGCGAAGGGTGTTGGGAGGCGTGGAGGGAGGAAACGTGAGAAGGAAGGCAAGAAGGGCGGGATGGGAATAAATAGAGCGAAAGTGGAAGCGCGGCAGAGGGGTAGCAAAGGGAAATAGGAGAAAAGTGTGTGAAGCGGAGAGAGAAGAGAGGGATTAACGCGACGGTGAGAAAGCGACAGGGGGAGCCAAGATGATGGACAGAGATACACTAATAGGGGGTAGTGTGTGCGGGACAGGGACGCGGCGAAGAAACGCGGACGGGGTGGAGGGGGATGAGTGGAAGGGAGAGAGCAAAGTCGAGCTTCTAGTCAGGACTCGGAGTAGAGGCGGCTTTCACGGTATAATCAAGATGTTTGTTGACGTCGACGGCGGAGGGGCGGTCGGGGTGACGGGGGACGAAATAAACGTAAGAACCGAAGCTCGGGGGATGAAGTGAGGCGGAGGATGGGGAAGGAGCGATGGGAACGTAGGCATACCCGTGTAGAAAATAAGTGTCGCGAGGGGTGATGAGGGGGATAGACGCGAATTGGGGTGGAAACGAAAAGGAAACGGGAATATGGCAAAACTTGGTAAACAGTGAAACGCGACAAACTGGGGGTGCGTGGGGTACGTAATTGAAATTGCCTAAAAAGCTACCCTTTCTTTTCTTGTGTTTAAAATGCTGAGATTCGCTTTAGTTTTTAGTAGAGGCTCGCACTTTCTTCAACGACTGGTTTCTAATTTGAGATTCTCTTTTTGTTTCAGGTAAGGAGATCGATGTTTTAAGGTCTGCGTTGCTGATGCATTAAAGAGTAAAAGTGAGTAAGAGTAAAATAAATTTTTAGGAAAATGATTAGCCGAATGGTTTTGGTTAAGGTGGTCGATTATTACGCTTCGAGTTAAGCACGAAACTTGAACTCTGAATGTACACGGTTATTCATACTTACAAGTCAATATTTCAAGGAGTAAATCTGAAGCACAGAAGAATAAAGATGTATAATATACAGCTGCAGGTTATTCTAGATTAGATATATTTTCCAATGCTAAAATTACGTTACCACCCTAACATTTAACACCATGCTATCTTCCTCTAGCGATTAAATCAGATTACACATTCCATTAAATCATCTGAAGCGATAAAATGGCGCAAAAATCCACTATACTTATAATATAATAGACTGTCTCTAATCCGTTATAAATTGCAACATAATACCCCAGTTAGCATACATACATACACCAATTCCTCTGATTTTATAATCCACATTCAGCGCTACCACGCAATTAATTATAACCCCCTATCGCAGTAACCAATATCATAAACCATTGCATTCCCCGACCAACCTCCGAACGATACAAATTCAAATGAACCCTCCGAACCCTTGTACCGCTACACGTCGCAGTTGAAAGAAGAGTATACGAGTGCATCGACCGCCCCCTTAATTAAAACGCGATCTCTCGTTCGAATTCTGCCCGCGTGCCGGTCTAGCGGCGAAAACTTTCCAGCCAGCTCACGGACGCTTCGCAAATCCCCGACGGAACCGCGAGCAGGAAGGCTGCACCGGGTCTTAAAGATGCCTCGACGGAACAGAGAGGAGTGGTTTACGGTATTTTCAGTAAGCGGCCAGAGATAGTAGCTATCCCGACGGCGGCGGCGGGGGTTTGTGTTCCGGAAGGCGTTTTACGGCACCGCCAGCTGGGAAGCTCTTTGCGTGCCAGGTGTTAGATCGACCCGTGTGGAGAGCGAGGGCGAGTAAAACGCGTATGATTTACGATCGAGACCCGCGGCTTCGATTAATTCCGCCGGAAGGAGGCTGGCGTTCAAGGTCGTGCGGGCGAGCGCAGCTTCCTGCGGAGATCCGTTCGATATCGTTTCACGTTCCACTTTCATTCCTCCTATATCGAGGTGTTTATAACTGACCTTATAAATAGTACGGATAATTATTTGTTTACAAGATGTTCGAAAGGTCCATCGGTGGATGGTTGATCCATAATTCCATCGTTTTCTAGTCAAAGATTACAAACAGGGTGTCTATTTTAACTTTGCTAAGTAGTTTGAATATTTCAAGTGTCTTTGATACGAAGAAATATTTTATTATACCCAAACGGCACTCGAAAATTGAACACCTACATAGAAGAGGCTAAAATTGTCCAGGGAAATATAGTCGCTGGCAAAAAATTTCCCAGTGAAGATGGGCAGCGTAGCCCCCTCCCCAATAAACACTCGCCATCAGAAAATCATAATCCCCTGGTGGAACGATAACTGCCATTATCGCTGGGAATTCTTGGCCGGATGACCACCTCCAAATTTCACAGCTCATTATGTACCATAGGAATGCGGCAATATCTTCTCGGACCCCGTCGGCCCCTCCTCCCTAGCGTTCGTTCTTCCCTCTTACTTTCCCCGGCGCTTCAGCCGCGGGATGTTCTTAAAAGAATTTGATATCGAATTCTTCCCTTCCCGGCCCGGAGGTACGAGGCGAGAGATACCGTCCCGGGGAGCGAGGGAGGAAGACAGGCGGGACGGAGGAGAGTGCATTATCTGGGAGTTGAACGGAATCCAGCCGCGCCCCTCCCACGAGGGGGTTGGTTTCCACGCCGGCAAGTACGCGAGTTCCAGCTCTCGGGGGAGGCTTACTATCGGGCACCCACGGAATTACGTCGACGGATAATAACGTTTTATGCCGATTTTAATACGCGACTCTGTCCCCCCTTGTACTCCGACCTACTAATCACCTTCGGCGAGTTACTAGATTTCGAAGCGCCGATTCCTCGATATCGGGGCGAAAGGCTGTTCACTGGCAAATCCTCTTTCGCTTCTCCCTCTCTCCACCCCCGTTCTGTCGTCGAGTAATCGCGTGCCTCTGAAGCGCGACGCTTCGACTCGATCCTCCATGAATGGGGGGGGGGGGGAGAGTAGGCTATGTCTGAAGGACAATTGTACTTGCGAGTAAGTAGGTGTTTGGATGGATCGTTTGGATGTAGTGGATGGATATCTGGGTGAAATTAGCAGCACCTTGCAGGATCAAAGTAATCACGTTGACTGTTTCTTCGGATACTTTAAAGATAGGGGTTTATTTCGTGGTGCGTTCAAAGAGAGGATGATTCTTGGTGCAAAGATTAATGAAAAATGTAGAGTAACGTTTTTTTCTGCAAGGCTACGTTTCCAGGAAAATCGATTTTGTAGATTCGCAGGGGTTCATGTGTGATTCAGCGGGACGCGGCAGACGTGTCTGTCTATTGCGTGCCATTTCTACTTGCGAGGCAACGTTACCACTGACCGCTGGAATTTCCGTTTAATTAAAAGAACATAAAAGAAACGTACTAATGTAACTTGACTTTTCCATTTTTTGCATCTGTGGAGAATTATTTTGCCTCATTCTCGTAACGTCAAATATATCTGCTTGTAAATTGCTCTTCCTCATGAGGAACGAGTTCGAAACTGTTTAAGAATTGCACGGAACGTCAATGTATTTAGGTCTGAATTGCTTAGTATCCTTTATGGAAGACTATGATAATTTCTTTCGAAGTTTACTTGTTCAATTACTTATTCAATTCTTGATTTTGCTACATTGTTGTTACCAGCTCAATCTTCTTTTGTTTTTTTTTTTGTGTTTTTGTGGTTTATAGTCTCGTGTGCCGTAACATATTTTATTTTTCATATTGTAAATAATGGGGGTCAACCCGTAAAAGGAAATAAATAAATAATTCTATAAAGCCTGCCTTTCAAGATTTTAGCCCCACAAGAAATATTCACAAAATGTCCGGAAAAAAGAACTCTTCCTCCATATTCTTTTGCGTGGAAACCGAATAGAAAGAGTATCTGAGCAACCACTGAGGCAAAATCGCCGATAGTCGTTTTAATTGTAGATACAGGCAAATTAACGCTGACAATCACGAACGCTTGGGCAAGCGCATGCAAATGCCACTACGTAGGCGTGATAGCGCTATCCCGCGCGTGCGGTTAATGAAGTTTTGTAATTAAGTAAGTAGATTAAACGATGGCTTTGGTAACGGGCACACCGGCGAACAGATATTACTAATATCCTACGTCATTAATTGCTCATCAAATTGTGTGCCTACGTTAAATTACACTGAACTCATAACCGCCGCCATTAGCACCGAGGGTTATTTAAGCGTGCCCCTTTTTAATCGAGTCCACCGTATTAATCTAGCAAGGACGGGGGAGCATTTTACGCCGCGGCGATTAATCCACGAATCTGCACAAATTAGAATTCCGTGGATAATTAACTGTTCGCGATGTGTGCGCGCGCCATTTTACGGTTATCCATTTGCTAGCGCTGATAATAACGTAGTTACGCCTGTACTCCTTTTCCGATTCACGTCCACGGGACACGGGACGTTCCATTTCCTCGTGTAATCAAATCATCCGGTAATCAATTTAACTTTCTTACTAAGCCGCGGCAGGAGACTTCTTCCTCCTTTCCCTTTGATGTCTACACCCGCCCCGGAACTCGTCGATCCGTCATTTGCGTCCCTTCGATGTATTTCACGCGCCACGAGCATCGCCTCGATATCAAAGGTACATGAAATGCGCCGTGCATTCGAGAACTTCGACGGAATGATTTTTTTATTTACCCTCTTTCGGCGGATGTCAAAGGGGCGAGCGGATCGCGAGATTTCACTCGAAAGAGATCTCGCTCGGCGACGCGACGGGGTAAAGCGGCATCGACGGCGAGAGTGACACAGAAAAATGTTTGGAACTCGACAGCTCTGTTTTGCCTGGTTTTCTTTGTTCATTGGATCTCGTTTTCACCAATAATCACCTTTTTCAAGTTTCGAGTTTCATCAGCGTCGATTCCTTTGCAATACTTTCAACAACAGTGGTGGAATATGGAGAACATCGAATTAAAAATAGTAAATTAATCATTAAAATTCGCAAATAGACTTTCGTTCAAATTTCAAATGTCCCTTTTGCAATTTAGTTACCTCGCTATTGTAAGTATCGGTAAGGAAGATCGAAAGAGTAAACCTCGTTTTTGCACAAGGTTCCCAGTGGACGACGTAAGTGGAACCACTTTATTCGTGATTTTTCTTCAAGTTCGATGGCCTGTTTTCGATGCAACGTCGTGTCTATCCACCTTTACGAGCGATCACGATCTTCGTTCGCCGTGTGATACGCGAAGTTGCGGTCAGGGCCGTCCAGCGTGCACGCAACGAAAGACCAGCCCAAGACGTGCCCATAAAAAACTTTATGGGCCAAAGAGATTCCTGTTCACGACTGCGGCGGTGAGCGTACATGGCGTTACGTATATGGAGGGATCGCGGTTTGCGCGACACGAACGGTAATGAAAGTAACAAGATCGAGTCTTGGAATGCCAGTCATTAGCTGGATCTTGCGATTCGCGACGAAAGCTCGCCGGGAAGGTATAAATCATAGGTAAACAGCTGCTCTCTCCTCATCCTGTTTCAGTTAGTTCGAGGGAAGTGTACGACGCTCCCAACGAACGTATTTGAATATATTGCGGGTGGAGGAAACATAGTGAGGTATTTAGAGTATACTCTACTTATTTTCAGCTGGCGAATAGGAACGCGATTTTCGGGATTTTTTTGTGGAATATCTGCTGTATATATTTTTACAACTATTCGCTTATTTTAAAAGTACATATATGCACTAACTCTCAGTAATTTTGTTGTAGAAAAGCATTAAAAAATGAACGAATAACAGCCATTCTCGTGGAAGCTGTTTTGATATCGGTGCGCAAGATATTTCGAAAACAGCTGTATCGATTGGCCTAGACTTTTGCAGACTTTTTTTATATACCAAAGACTAGTAGAGGAACGAAGGATTTTTAATTTTAACAAAAACTCTATTTTCAATTAACCAAAAACGAACAATTCAGACATCGAAAAATCGTGGTTTTGCGTTAAAGGGTCGGCATTTTGTCAAAAATCAACTTTTTGAAAAACCTTTCGTTCATCTATTAAATACAACCATATATTAACAGAATCGTTTTGAATTTTTAATTCCAGATAATCCGGCTCAGAGAAATCGTGCTCACCGCACAGTGCCTTTATTAAATAGCTTCCGCGAGAATGGCTGTTATTCGTTTATTTTTTAATGTTTTTCTATAACAAAATTACTCAGAGTTGCTACATATATGTACTTTTAAAATAAGCGAATAGTTGTAAAAAAATATACAGTAGATATTTCACGAAAAAATCCTGAAAATCGCGTTCTTTTTCGCCAGCTGACTAGGAGGTATAACCCCTTAAGAAACTCTCTACTAACCATAAAATGGTATTAGCATTGTTGCGTGACAGTAAACATTTGATTGCCGAGCTACAATGAAAAAATCTATTTTTCTCTCTCTCTATTTCATTACTCACAAATGATACCTCAAATTTCCTGGTCCCCAAAGAACGAACTACTAGAAAATTCCCAGTTTTCCAAATCACAGTGATTGTTGCTTTAAAAATGCCATTAGTTAACCCAATACGTCGATGGTTCCCCAGCACCGAATTTGCGGAACAACGTGGCCGGGCCCAGATTTCGGATTTCCTCTTGGAAACATCTGCCTGTCGGAGCGTCCGTAATCTCGCCAGTCTAACACGATAGACCGGCTAACGATGTACTTTCGTTGGAACGTGAAACACCTGTCCCCCTCACGGATATTCGGGAACGTTTGTTCCTCGCGGACAATCGAATTCGCTCTTTCAATCGTGGTCACCGGCGTGGTCCACAAATTTCGTTACGCGCGGGTCTATCGTATATACATGACGCGTGTCCTCGACCAGATTTGCGACGGCCGGGATAAAGGTAATTTCTTCGAAACGGCCTTTAGTCTGCGTGCCTCGTGTGGAACACCTGCGATCTCTCTATTGGACCTATCTCCTCCACGTCTGGATATAAAACAGACCGCTCGTAACCGGTCCTCCCTCGAAGCGAGCTCCTTTTCTTACGATACCACCAGCTCGATCCTTCGTTTATTAGACGAATCCGTGTGCGTGGACCAACGAATGACAAACGTGTGCTCGTACGCGATGTAAAAGCAACTACAGGTTACCCAGAGTGAATCGAGTGTAATTACAGCAAGTGCATAGGTACTATCATGAAATCTGAAATTGATAAAACTACGTATTTAGAGTCCTCAAAATACAGTCATCTTTTCTTTTCACGAGGCTTGCCAAAACACTAAGGATTCCTCTGTAAACCGAGGAGGCTCGAAGGAAGAGCTCGCAAAGTCTTGAATTTTACAGTGATCGTGGAAAGGAGCACGAAGCACCGATCGCCTATCTCTCGATGGCCCTGTCCCCCGATCTTTTCGCCTGTCCTCTTCTTTTAAGCCGAATTTACATCGAGATGATACCAGAATCGGCAGGAGATCGGTGAAATTTACGTCACGAGCATGGCAGACCGGTTCTACAGCGCGGCCATTTCGAGTGAAGAGGGGCCAACGACGACCCCGTCGTTCCTGCAATTTTTTTTTCGCGCACTTCTCCGTGCAGAGTGGAAAACGAGAGTGTCAGAGACACGGCGACGTGTCGCCTGAACCGAACCGTGGAATCTCCCCTTCACTTGTTGCGCCTTCGCGCGAAACACGAGGAAGTCGTTTCATTCAGCGGCGACGTTCTTGGAACGCGAATTAATTGCCTGCGTTAAATTGTATCGCTCTTGCTTCCCGGTACAGCCCGTCGAGATCCATAAAACGCTACTTTAATTTCCCTGTGCTGACGATCGCGTTATCCGCCATGGCATCTCGTCGTTACCTCCACCGACGATCTTATCGCAACCGTTTCCAGCGTGTGAAAATTACAATGTCGTGACCCAACCGCTGAACGCTGCTAATAGTCCACTCGGATGATTGGTCAGCGTTGTACTTTCTCCTGTTTTGCATGGAAAGAATGATGAGATACAAGTATAAGTATCGATAAACCTATCTCGCCTTTATTATTATTATTTATCCCGGGACGAGTCAAATTTCTACAATAATGAGTACAGTAGCATACGCACAAGGAAAACAAGACATTTAACAGTAAATAATTAAACACTGCACCTTAGTTGATGACAATTTTGCGCAGATTGCTCTTGAAAGTTAATATGGATCCACAGAAAAATATTACTGTTATCTTGCTACGATAATTAAATAACAGAAAACAGATAGTTAATTTGCTTTGTTGGGTCCTCTAGCGTTCATCCGTCGTCCAAGTCGAGTTTAACATCGACCTGCTAGTGAATTCTTCGATCTCCATTTTCGTCCAGTTAATCCAAAGTTCGGTTCTCAAATTCGTCAAACGAATTTGGTACATTAACATTCCTCTTGTTTGTGACCAAGGTACCCTAGACCCCGCTTATATGAACTTGACAGGGTTCCATCGTCTCGGATTACAAAGCACAGACAATACAAACAACCCAGAGGATCACCGTTCCACTTTTCACGTATCGCTCCGCGACCACGATGAAAAGTCACCCCCATCCGCTGCTCCGCCAAAGAGCAGACGTTTACGCATGACCACGTGTCCGCAGACCGGAAATCGGTGGCTGGAGACTGGAGCAAACACGCCCAGGCGCGCTTCCACCCGCGTCTAAATATGCGTGCGCGCGTGTACGCGCCGGCACACGACAAGCCCGAAGCCAGGCGTGTGTGTGGCTGGTCGTAAGGGGTTGTCGCAGCTCGAAGGGTCGAAAGGGGTCAACAGCGAGGCGGGAGGGACATCAAAGCGAGATTGGCCGTGTAAACCTTCGAGCAACAAAGTCGATTCTCCCCATCCCGCTTCCGTTCATCCGCCTTGTTGCTCGCCCTCCTCTCGTCCGCAACCGCCCCCGCGCTCCCTGCGCCCCGCTTCACGTCTGAGACCTGCTCGGAATGAGAACCAGGAAGCCCGAGGACCCATCCAGGACGCGATTCGGGCACGTAGGGTCCTTGGAAACGGTCCCTTTACGCGCTGCCAATAAAGTTTCCAAGGGACGTTCGAGTTTTCAAAGAACCCGCGGCTCTCTTGCTCCTTTCATGGCGGGACACCGGGCTTCTTCTAGGCGATCGAAGAATTTCGCGGAAGATTGAACGCCTGTTGGATTCCCCAAGTGTGCGATAGAACGCGTACGGTTTTTAGTGAACGTCACGGTGAGTGATGCGTTGGGGGTGGAACGGTGGCCGCTATGGTAGCGTGTGTTAACGCCATAACACTGGGAACATGTATACTATCACTCCCAGTGACGCACACAGAGTGGGGCCAAGGGGCCTTGGCAACCCCCAAAGAAGAGGCTTTGTAAAAAGAAAAAACAATCAATTTTATTGATGAAATAAAGTTTTATAATCACCTAATGAATTGTATTGCGTTTGCATTAATAATTTTTTTATTAGTTGAGACTCGGCTCCCTCCAAGATTAAATCCTAAGTGCCCCACTGATCACCCTTCAACTCCAGCTCAGATTCAGGATACCTAAATGCACTTGGAATCTCGGATCGTTCCCTTTCAGGGGACTCCATTACCATTGACGTTCTCCATGTACCAACTGAAACGCCATTAAATCCGCGGAATCGTTAACTCCCAGCGACACCGTAAATCAGAACCGCCCAAAGCTTCCGCACGTGCGAGAAAACGGCCATCGACGTGGTTTTTACTCGGTAGACAGTGGCACCGATTTTAACGCCGGCCAAGCCACTAATCACTGCCGCGCGGTAAGAACGTGCACGCGTCTCGAGCATCGCCAGTAAATAACCATTAACCGGCGATGCCAAGCGGTGGACGTAGCAGACTTTAGACCAGCGGCCATGCAGGCTACGCAGCGCGCAGGAATTGATCGCGCAGTCTTTGCCTCGCGGCGGGCCGTATAACGCTTGAATTATGCATCGGCCGGCGAAGACGAGGGCGGAGAGAAAACGAAGGAAGAGGGAAATTGGCGAGCACGTGAGCTAATCGACTCGTTAACGAGGCAACGTCGCTCGGCGGAAGGGCGCGAGGGGTAGCGGCGGTGCCGTAACGCTGAAAGTTGAATTTATCGGTGAACTTTTTCACGGGAATAAATTACGCGGGAAAAATCGAGCGAGCGTGTCCAGGTCGCGGGTGGCCCGACGCAAGTGGAGGAAGGAGGAGGCAGCGCGTTTGGTGTCGAATAAAAAGCAACGTTGATACTCCTATAAATATGAGGGTCGCGTGTGACTCTGCGGCAACGCCGATTCATTAGTGGTTTCGCCTGCTTTTTCCCCTTTTTCTTCCACTTTTTCCGCTCCGCGTGGATCGGCGATCACGATATTTGGAATCTTGTCTGGCCTTCTACCCGCTGCTTCTTGCGGTAAATTGCTGCTAGATTCGGGATGCTGATCTGGATGCGGTGGTTCTGTGTGTATTAACGATTTTCGTGAATCTATGTGGAAATAGTACGAGTTTGTGTTTCTATTGGGCTTCTTTTGCGTGTTTCCTGGTGACTCGTGACTTCGATATTTTCCTGTTGACGTATCGGTGTTATTTGCTGCGGCAGTTAGCTATGGTTAGTGTTTATATATGTAGTTGGTGATGCGTTTTTGGGTGCGGGAATGGTAATCGCGGAACAGTCTGAAGGGTACATTCCAGTGAGTCAGATTTCTTCGCAGCAGAGATTTCGAGCTCTACCTGTAGCTGCATCGCATGATTTACTTCTTTCAAACATAATTGACTCTCTGTTTTCATAATTTCATAATTAGAAACATGGATCTCTTTCCGCATTTAAAGCCAGCGTATACAGAGGGACGTCAACTGATATATGTATAGGACTTAAGTCATGTTTATTATTTTAAATTTTGTATATTTTGTTCCTTTAGTTTTGTTTTCTTCTGTTCTGTTTTATTGTAACGCTGTTTTCTTTACTATGCGTCTTTTACTCCTTCTGTCAAAAATGGGTCATACCCGTTCGTGTGGAAATAAATAAATAAATAAATTTTGAGCACCGAATGCTGTCAAAAATTCTGGGAATTTTGTGCGAACTTGTATACGTATGGACCAAATGTTAATTAAAATCGCCTAAGTTTCAGCAGGTGACACGCACGGTAATCAGTGAAAAAACAGCGTCCCGATTCGCGAATCTCGTTAATTGCGCCGTTCTCGGAGCGCAGCGGGTTCCTTTCGGCCAGTTCCTTTGCCCGTTTTTGGAACGTCCAGGAAAGATCGATTTCTTCTTGCTGGACCCTCCAAGGTTGATCTGGTCCCACGCTTTCGACCGGTTTCTGTTGCATAACTGCGAAGTATGGGACGCTTGACGGGGTTTCGGTTAAATGGACATCTGCGACGTAGCAAAAACTGCCCAGGAAAAATGACTATGTTGTTGCGTCACTGCTAGGATATCGATGTATCACATATGATTCATAGATTGAATAAAAATTTCGTTCACCCTGCTATATTCGGTTAAATTCACCGCAACTTATACTTAAATGTGCAAAGCATGTGAATTCAAAAGTGAAGCATTACACATCAAGCAGTCTCTATAAATAAAAATAGTGATGGGTGCATCGCCATTTATTTAGAAAACAACATCCATTCTATGACTCTATTCCTCAATAATAATAGTAGCATACTTTAATGTAATCATTCCCATTTAGAGTCTCCCAGACAGTGATGCTGTCATAAACGAAGTGAAAGAGAAAGATCGATTTCATCGAATCAATATGTAATGACCGTGGTATGACTTTCTATTTCCCTTAAGGGGAGAAGACAGTGTAAATCGAACGAAAAATAGAAATAAAATTTTTCCATAAATTAATTCTAAAAGATTTAAAAAATATATTCTGAAAGTTATAGGCCGAAATTCAACTCCGTATTGATAATATAGCCTGGAGAGTCAGCGCGCCTCCGAGGGCTGCGCATACCTAAAACACATTTTAAACGCTTTTTGCTCGAAACCAAGTTTTCAAAATTGGCGCCGAGGATAACTCAAAAACTATTTCATCAATCTACTTCAAATTTTGCACACTTTTAGTTTTTAATATTCCTCAGAATACGAACCACGAGTGTTAACCAAGTTATTAATTTTAACCACTATTTTTAAACAAATAAAATTTTTAAAAACGCGGAAGTTTTACCGAAAATCACACCTAATTGTTTGAAGTTCTGCCATTTTTATAATATCCGCAATTTTTACACCATTTGTGGTTCATATTCTTACAATTAGCACATAAAACGAAAAAAAAATATTGGTCTGTTTACGTACCTACCAGAAAAACTACAACTGGCGCCGTTTTGCATCTCGAAAAAAGAACGTATTTCAGATATTGTTCTATATCTTTTGTATTTATTATAATTTCACTGTTATAAATTTTTTTTACTTGTTCTAATGTTAAATAAAGTACCCTTAAAGTACCCTTGCAAAAAATTCCTAGAAATTGGTACAAAAATAAGCCGTTTATACTGGCTTCTCTCCTTAATTACGAATCGCTGTGACAGAATCTTGATTTCTATCATTTGAAGGAATTCACAGTAATATACTACTCGAATGACACGCACTTGTTTTCCTCGACACCAAGTAACAGAATACACCATTAGTTGTACACCAGAAGCTACTCCAAGCTGTGGACCAATGTGACTGGGCCCAGGTTACAAATGTTCTCCAGTAAACCTCCGTCAAAGATTTCATACTAATCCCCGTTCTGCCACGGCTCCCCAGTTCGTCTGGATAATCCAAAGAAGAAAGGTAGCGAAATGTCGGGCGATTTCTGCTATCATCCGCAGAAATATGATCCCCAGGTCCAGCACGTAAGAAAGCATAACTTTCCTTTTCAAGAGGAGCCAAGGAATCCATTGTTGCAGGAAGGGCCGAGTCGCGAAGTCGAGGCCCGCGTGGCCATTGTGTCCCGGCGGCGTTGCTCGCGCCGTGTAGAATTCTACCTGGCCCCATTATATCACCGTTGAAAGTAGCACGGCTGACGAGGCTTGGCGCGCACGTGCGTGGTGGATTCAAGAGGGAGGGCCCCGAGAACGGGACAATGAACGGGCGAGCGAGCGTGCATCGAGGATGAAAGTCTTTGGTTACACGGCCCGTCGTGGAATAATCGCCCCGGCAGGATCGATATAATCGGTGCCATCGTCCTCGATGAACGGCCGACGGCATCTCGCGACGGGGGGGCAACTTTCACGCGCTCACCACCGTAAATGGCGTGCTCCGGTCGAAAGTGAACCAACCACGTCACGACGCGTGGCATTGTGCTGTCGCGACGCCGACCAGTATCTCGCGAAAGTTCGCGGTTTCGTGAAATTTTCGGACCAATGCAACTCCGTGTTGCTTGGAAATGGTTGAGTTGGCGAGCCTCACAACTCCGGAATGTGGAGTTGAACATCGGCAGTGGCAAGTCGAACGCGATGAGTTTGGAGAGTAAGGAACTGGAAATGATGATCGATTAATATTAGGAACAATTCAGTTAAGTGAGAGGTCATTGGTTCCCAGACACTCGGTCACTAAATCGATAGCAGAACCTCCAATCTAGTCACCTCTATCCTCACAAAGTCACTCTGCCGAGCTGTCCTCCAATTGGCAAGCACAATCGACGGCTTCACTACTGTTGCGTTTACCTACCCGTGACTAATACGTTCGGGGATGCTGGTCACCCCCTTCAATCCTCCTTCAAACCTTCGGACCCTAATATTCCACGAAAGAAGCTTCCTGTATATAGCGCACCACTGACCCCGCAAACGACTGGCTGTGACAAGACACCGTCCCGCTTAATTAATTAATTCCTCGCCAGAACGCCGGCCTCGGCAGCGCTGCGGGGATAGAAAAGATTCCAATGGGGTGAATCGTAAATCTGCCAGGTCACGTACGCGAAACGAATTCTTCTGGCACGGGCCGGAGTAGCAGTTGTCCGTTTCACGCGCGTTTCCTCGTAAATGGGAACAGTGGAGCGGCGAAAAGTCGACCGCGCGTCTGGACGCGCTTCTTCGTCGTCGTCGTCGTCGTCGAGCAAGTCGAGCGGCTTAAAGTTATGGCCTCCGGCTTGGTCGACGAACAGGGGAGTCGCAGGACCCAAAGTTCTCGGTTCTGGCGGTGATTTACGCGCTCGTACATCCGCAGACGGCATCGCCCTATATACGTTGGCCCGTGGCCCATCGTGGCTTCTTTTCTTCCACGCGGCTACATTCGCTTTTAAAGGAATAATTCGTGAAACGGGTCGCCCAGGATCTGGTTGCCGGCCCAGCTTCCACGGGCGTCGATCACCCTCGGCCCCGGAAATTCACAGAAACGCGCATGTTTCCGGCGTAATTAGATTTTCCTTGTTATTTGATAGGATCTGCTGGCTGTTACCTTAGCCGAAGGTTGGGCGAGGGAAAATACTGGTCGCCTGGGTGCTATCTTATCTTAATTCAAATCGGAATTGAAATTCACACTCGAACTCGTGTAATCGTCGCGTCAGCGAGCAGCTTGAGCCGCTTCTGCGTCGCGCGGGGGCGAGGTTTCTTTTATTCTCGAGGATTACTTAATTACACAGGAGCGTCAAGATCAGGATTCGCATCTCGACCCAGTAATCTACCCAACGGATGTTAAATCTACCCTCTATGTTCCATTGAAGCAGCATTCCCAAGTCCCCTTTCGTTTGATATCTCGCCGTGGACATACTGTTTACAACCCTCGTCACTGGCTCATCCCCGCGGCTCTGGGATGAATATCCAAGGCAGCGGGGTGTCGAATTTTTCGCAGCACGTTTCCGAGTGGCCGAGCAATAAACGGCGGATGTAAAACGCGCAGGTAGCCTTGTTCGACGGTTACCGGAGAAGTTTCGAAACCACTCGTTACATGCGGCGCGTGTTCTCGAATAGGATGTCACGTCACCCTGGAACGTGCAATGGCTGTCTACCTTCCTCTCTCTCTCTCTCTCTCTCTCTCTTTCTCTCACTCTCTCTCTATCTATCTATCTATCTCTGGTTCCCCGTTTCACCCCCGTTCTCTCCCCTTCTTTCCCCGTGTTTATCCATCCCTCTCATGCCCTGCAGTCGTACGAGCGTGAACCCGTACGCGAAACGTACGGTTCCCATACGCTCGCTGGTCCCCTCTCTCCAGCCACTCCTGCTTCCGTATGACATCCATAATGTCTATCTATTCAGTCGACCGAGCGCTGCCTCTGACAGCGTATGAATTCCAACTTGACTATGTATTGTCGGCAGCAAATTAATATATACAGAGGCCGCGAGCGCGCGCCGGCCCTCTTTGTCCCTGCTCCGCCACTTTTCCTCCTACGCCGTCGTCGCTCCGCCACCCTCCTCCGCGCTCCCCGCCCCCGTCGCCCCCTCGTCGCCGCTTCTAAATGTAATTTAATAATGTCTACCGGTGCCGGCACCAACGACGTCCGCTTCTGGGAACCTCCTTGCCATTCAACCACGCGGAAGGAAGATTTTTGCGAGGAACCGTCTCTGGCTCGCGCACCTCCGACGATTTTCAACGAGTTAACGAACCCCCCGCGGAGACGGTGAATCGATTCTTCCCCGTGGAAAAAGCTGGACGGCTGCGAGACGTGGGAAATGGAATTTTTGGTGGGGCAGACGGGAGAGACTCTTTTCAGCGTTTTATTCTTTTGTTAAGTAGAATACGTGGAAGCAGGAGGGAGTTTTGATGAGAGGTAGTCACTTAGGCGAGACCAAATCAAGTGGTGCGTGAAGTGATATTCTTGAAGGCACAGGGCAGTGTTCTTCGTCATTTAATAAAGGGGTTGCGCTCATTTCGCCTGGTTCCTACAGTTTCCACGGTGTTACAATAGTAGTCATCTGTAAAATGTGAGCCAAGCAGCACTATATCTCTGGAAGAAACTGTGCTTGTCCTTGAGTTTCAACGATACAACTGTGGAGTTGACCTTTAACCCTTTGAGTATCTACTGGGACCGAATATTTCCAATTTCTCGCACGAAATACTACTCCAGCAGTTCTGATCAAGTATCACTCTCATTTACTATTTGTACCTGCATGTTATATTATCAGTATTCGTATTTATCAATTATTTACTTAAATAGATTGTGAAAATTCTGTGTCTTAAAATTCAAGAAACAACTTACCCTGGAGGCTTATTTTCGTGTGTTGAAATTCAGTGCCCAAAGGGTGAAAGAATCTCCACCCATCTGGGTGCGTAGATTCACCCGCGGCGGCCGTGATCGTTACTTCCCCCCAACTGCTGAAAACTCGGGGCCTGGTAGCCGGCGGGTAGCATCATTAAATTAGCCCAGACTCCGTTATAACGCGCTAATAAAATCCCCATTGATGCAGCGACCAACATCTGGCAAGTTTGCTGGCGAAAAAGGAAACTTCGGATAATTGTACAAATATAACGAGGGGAACGGGGGCAAGGAGGGGGGAGGGGGTTGGCTTCGACGCCGGGGGCGAAGCGGACGAGAAAGGAAGGATATTGAAAGAATCTTCGGTGAATGTACAGTGCATGAAAGAGCCGAGAACCAATCGTCAGTCGGTGGCATTATGGTTCGTCAGGTAAGCCGCCTTTCGACACGCCTCATTACACAGATTTACGGCGAACAGGCGAGCGAGCGAGCCAGCGAAAAGCTTCGGTCCCGTACGCGAATGCTTCGACTCTCGCGGCCGAAGAATGAAGCGGGGAAGAGGATAATGAGAGAAAGAGGCGGGAAGAAACGGGGGAAGAAATCGCGTTTTCAATGGCGTTCTCCCTAAGGGAGACTGGCTGGCGGACGAGGATGCCAGCCAGCGAAGGAGAAAGAAGACGATGCCCTGTGTGCCAGGCTCCTCTCGCTTCGTTCCGCTTGGTCCCGATGGTTCCCGATGCTCCTGCCACGTCCAACCACCCATCGCAATTTACACAGACACCTTCCCTCCAGCTCCTCTCCCTATATCATATCTCCACGCTACCCAGCCGCCTGGTCGTCTTGGGTTTCCTTCGCCCTCTTCGTTCCCTTCGTTTCCTTCGGTTCCCCGAGCTGCGCTCCTACGCTCCCCCTCAGCCCTGGACAGAGCGTATCGGCCCAACACGCGCACGCTGCCACGTAAACCAATTAGCTTTACGATAGACGTTCGCCCCAGCGACAGTTGCCTCGCGATTTATTGCGCAATTTATGTCGCGCTCGTGAATACAGATAAGCCCGATATCACCCGACCGCGGCCCTCCAGTCGCTCGGTAAACGCTGTTACGCGCTGGATACGGGGTGTTTTCAACCGTTTTTCCCCTTTCACTGTTGGTGACAGTTTGTACGGGGTTCTGAAGGTCAGGGAGCTCGAAGGAGCATGATCTTTGTGAAAATGGCACGTGGGAAAGTCTTGCGTGGGAGGTTTTCTGTCGATTTTATATGATTAGTGTATAGTTAGGGTATAGTCAGTCTAAATTCTAACTGGTAGAAAGAGAAAATTAAAATACATGGAATCCAATAAAAAATTAAAACTTTTTGAAAAAATAGTACAAATGTAGGTAATACATGTTTGAATTTAATATGAAACTTTATAATTATATATAGGGTAAAGGACCCAATTACTGTCACCGTAAGCTATTTTACGTAAAATAACGAAAAAATCTTATAAAATGATACATGAAAAAATTCAGCATACAATTCAAACTGTTATTTATACGATACAAAATACAGTACTTAATTTTTCCTTCGTTAATTTGAATAAAACGATAAAAAGTTTTAAGCGGATATTAAGAGAATGGAAACGATGACTTTCTTACTAGCGAAAGAGGAAACAAGGCGTTAAAGAAAATGCTGTAATTGTAATATTTAAGCTATTAACATAACAAAATATAATATTTTAAATAATATAAGCATCATAGAAAGTAATAAAGACCTGAATTCACCGATTCATTAAGTTTTTTTACTTATTAATTGGGTGACAGTGATTGGTACAAGCGTTTCAAGAATTTGGTATTACTGTCGTAGCAGTAGTTGCTCATGTACATGACGCGACGTAACCTTAAAATGACAGATAAACAGTATTAGGCTAGCTGGCAGTAATTGGGGTGTCAGTAATTCGGTCAAATACATTTGAAGGGTGTCAGTAATAGATCACGTAATATATTTTTGAAATTGATGAATTTATACATAAAAATCGAAGTTTTAAGATCCACCAAATTTTTTTCATCGAGTAAACATATTAAACAATAATAAATAACAAGAACAACATATACTTTTAGTCTATAAGTTCAAAACTCTAAGATAATGTCAGCGTCAACGCTTAATGTGTCAGTAATTGGGTCATTTACCCTAAAAGGCGGTAAAATATCATTTCTGCTCAGAGCAGAGGAAAAGCTATGATTGCACTGGAGGTACCGAATTGCCAAGTGTGTTGTTTGGTAATCATATGCAGGGTTGAGTTAGTCCAAAATACCTACCCACTCATCGTGTCATGCTCAGGGTCTTAAGTGCGGCTTCCAAAGAGTGCATGATTCTCAGGAACATCAACAACCACCGAGGAATTATTGTAATCGAACCACGGTTGGAGCTTTTAAAATTTTCACGGCCCATTACCCTCGAGGTTCTAGCTTGATTTTTACTGTCGCGGATATTTATTGCCGAAACTTTTATTACCCTCCTCCTGCTCGTTATGCTATTGGGCCACGAGATCGTTATCTTCTGCTTCTTATATCGTGCGGTTGGGGGACGCAACTCGGTCGCAGCGCTGAAGCAAGGGATACTGGTCGATGCGTAAAAATCTGCATATTGTATAATTCGAACAAACTTATATGTGTTTTCATGATTAGAACATCCATCTTTATCGGACTGAAGTTCCTCTCAGGAACAGCTGTCCCCAATCCTTTCCTATCTAAACATTAAACTATCTCCACCCTTGCGTCGTCTAAACACTGTCACCCTAGTTTTGTGTTATCTTAATCCTGTGACATCGAACACAAGCCTTCCCCAACTGTTACCCTCGCCTCTACTCCAAGAAAATTTGCCGAAACCTGCGCATTTGCCAGCCAGCGCGCAGTATCAATTCCCCTTCAATCAGTGTCAGGCTAATTCTAATCCGATTCCAATTTCTGTTGGTCCATCTGCAGTTGCAATTACGTACGACATCAAAGCCCCGCGCGTCTGATCAATTATAGTCTGATATCACTGTGCCAACGAAATGGAGACTTCGATGGTGACCCATCCATTGCAATATCCACGGCGCACTAATTTCCGCGGCGCAGAAGCTTACTGGACTCGGTGCGCTTAATTTCCACAGGGACGTTCAGCATCCTCGCCGCGTCTTCGTGGTCAAGGACCTCCGCGTTGCACGGATCGGCGGACCGTGACGTATCGACACATCTGCTCGCTCGTCCTAGCCATTTATCGCGAACAGAAGACTCTGGCGGACACGGCGGAAACATATTTCACGACGAATGAACCGTCGACGCGTTTTACCCCGCATCTCTGCCCGGCATCCGGTCGTCCCTGTCGAATTCGATGAATGCCACGCGCTCCAGCACTCGCGGATGCACGGACGCGTGGAAACGCATCCACCGATGCACTCGCGATTCACGCGCCACCGGAAGATATAACTTCTTAAATTTTAGCGGCCGCCGGTCGCTGGCACCTGACGCAATTTCGATGTATTCCGACACTTTTCCACTCATTGATGTTGAAGATGAGATCTATTCGTCGCTCTTCCTGATTCTTCATTGAAGAGAGAAGCTGAGAGTTGAACATTGACTTAGCTCAAATTAATGAAGCAAGGTTTATATAAAAAAGAATGCCAAGAAAATTTTGGAATTAATCGCAACTGTTGCTTGTTTGCATATCTCGCCATACCTGCGTCGAAGTCCAGTTCGTATTTCGTGGATAATAGAATAAAGTTTCCTAAAGAACTGCCTGAATCATCACAAGCAACAAGGTGCGTCTATCCAGCCTGAGATAAAGAAAGGAGCCATCAAGATTGGAGCAGTTCTCATAACGAAGAGCAAGCATGAAGTGAAGACCAGACTTGCGTGGATAGCAACCAAGATAAGAGCGAAGAAAGGAAATGCCGCGCAAGCACGTAGTCGCGGAAGGAAAAATTTAACACGGCAGATGGCTGTGTGACTAAGGAAATCCAGGACCTCAGGCTGCCGCAGGAGAGTCTCGTGGTACGGCAGAGCGATCTCGATGAGGAGCCCGCGATCAGGATGGTGCCGACGCCGACGTCGACGACGAGTTTTTGCTCGATTTGCTCGACGAGCGTAGAAGATTGCGACCTACGGCGGTAAAAGCGTCTCGGAGGGCGAACAGTCGTCGAGGTAAAGAGAAACCTGGTTCCGAATCGGTCGGAATACGCGTAGGCGCGGCGCGACGACCGCGCGCGCGGCCCTGTGGCGACGAAAAATCTGTTTGATCTCAGCTGGGTACAACGAAAGCCAGTTAGTTTGCGGTTCTTCTGAGAATTTCAACCCTATGATCCTTGGCACTGATCCCTCTCGTGTCCCGAATCTCCGTGGGGGCCTGGCGCTTTGAAGGTCCTTCCCTGAAAGCGGGCAAGACGAGACAATGAGAAGGAGATCGGCGGAGAACGCTGGAGGACGGACGCAAGAGGATTCCTTCTCGACGATAAGCCTCTCGGCTCACAAAGGGACGGCGGAGGCTAATAAAAATCGGCTGTTTGCTTAGCCAACGCTATTACTCCTCCCGGATACGACGATAAAACGGCCTGTCAGCGGAATTGATGCCTGCAAGGGCGACGCTTCCTTCGGTGTCCTCCACGAGGAACGTGTGTAGAAATCAATTAACTTTTTGAAGTTATGAATTCCCTTCCTTTTCAGTCTTTGAGACGATTTAAAGAAATTGTTTCTCTTTTTAACTCTGCAAATTGTTCTTCAAATAATCTTGAATAGGGTAAATCCGGGAGACGCGGTCGACCTAATATAAAATCGCTATTAAAACTAATACAGATATTACTTATTTTATCAGAACATACCTAATATGTTCAGAATTTTATGCTGATTCAGAAAAACTGGTCGATATTTGCTTTAAGGCAACATTTACTGTAAATCGGGTTGAAAACTGAAGTCACGACATCTGACCACCTCTCCCGAGGTGCCGGGAGAAATGGTTTTCGTCGTTGGCAGAGATCACTCACATAACCATTCATAGAAAAATAACAGAGAAGGAAGCAAAATTATTTATGAGTGAATGCAACTACAAATTCATTGATATTTAATTTGTTTACACTAAACAATTAAAGAACACATCTAAGATAAAGCGAACTACCGGCGATTAGCAAGGCAAATGAATACAAAAGTGAATAAATAAAATAAATAAACATAAATAATAATAAAATAATGATAAAAAATAAAAATAATAAAAAAATCATAACTCGACCATCTCTCCTTTCTGCAGCGGAGATGGTCTTCTCGTTAGTTTTGAGAGGAAGAGTTAATATGGCTAAATACTTTGGCTGCATTGTCTCTCAATATCTCTACTATCTTATTATTCCCAAACATGAAACGAAAATAAACTTAGAAGTATATTTTAAATTCGATTCTGTACACCGTCGTTTGACAAAAGAGGTTAAATGTAACCTCAGTTTAACTTTTACAGCCTGTAAATCTAGAAAAATACAGAAGGAACCGAAGTGACGCTATTCCTTCAATTGTTTGGCTTCTAGAGAAGTAATTGGTCCGCACTTTATCGCGTTTTTACGCATAGAGTCTGAAATATAGCGACTCGACTAACTCTCCAGCCCGACCGCGTCTCCCGGATTTATCCTAATCCCAAATATACTTAAATTCTCCCGAAGATTCTTCCAAAAAGATTCATGATTCAATTTATCCATTGGATGCCTTGAAACTTAGCCAAAGTTTCGGTGGACGCATAGTTCATATAGCTTCCATTACCACGAATCTGGCAGCTAGGCTAACTTTAGTCCTTCAATATAGCAACATAGCACCTCGACATCAATATTTATTTATTCATATACTTTATTGCAATTTTTACTTTAAATGGGATACTCCCGTTACAATAATAATATGAGACTGTTCCCCTACTTCCATCATGTTCATCGTCACCAGCTCGATCATCACACTCTTCGATCAATCTAGCCCTATCAAGCGTCCGCGAGGGGAATCCTTCGACCAGGGCGCGATGCCCCCGCATTCCTGGCCGCTTTCCCGCGTTTCCCGATCGCGGGCCTCGTTACAAATGACCAGCTAACGAGCCTGCACGCTTGAACGGGTCTTAACGAGATGACGTCACAACAATAACAAACAATTGCGGCGCGTCGTCGGCGGTACATACATATGGCCGCGCCCTAACGAGACTTAGCTGGCCCGCATCCCGTTCCGTCGGCGGGTCGTGAGGCATCTGTTCCGCGGATGATCACGAACAGAGGGGGTAGGAATGGGAGGCAGGCGGCGAATTAGTCGTAAGTCAGTCAGCCACGCTTGTTAGCGTCGTTAACCCTGACCCCGGGACACAATGTTCAGCTGACGACTTTTTGCTCTATTTTCGAGCGGGCGAAATGCGTTGACCGCGCGTTTCTACGTTCCTCGACCGCCTCGAGCGTACTCAGAGCGCGTCTTTGAGCGATCGTCTCTGTTTGGGGAGTAATCGTGGCACTGTTCTCGTGGAAGTGCTTCTTAAGCTGGGGGTTTACCGTTCCATTGAAAGGTTGGTACATAGGTAGTATTCATAATTGAGGCATGGGTCACTTCTAGGGGGCAGCTTTGGGATGGAGAGGGGGATGGCTTGAGTTTCGCGTCGATAGTGTGCAATTTTGATTACTCTATGTGTAAACTTCTACTTGGGAACTGATGGGGGAACGTCATGTGTAATTTTCGCGTGTTCTTTAAATTAAGTTGCACAATTTGTCTCTCAAAGTTAAGACTCTGACGTTAACGTCTCAAACTTCAGACTCGGACGTTAACGTCTCAAACTTCAGACTCGGACGTTAACGTCTCAAACTTCAGACTCTGACGTTAACATCTCAAAGCTAAGACTCGGGCGTTAACGTCTCAAAGTCAAGACTCGGACGTTAACGTCTAGAAGTTACGACTCAGACGTTAAGACTTCAGAAACGAAGGAAGCACCTACGCATAAAACACTCTCCATGCTAAGCGTCCCTTCTAATCCGCGCCGAGAAATCACGAAACACGCATTACGTCCTCCCACCTCGGGAACACTGGATTCATCTCGTGGCGATCGTTAATCGCTGAAGCCCTGGCTCCGTGCAGCTCCGGCGCGATAAATTCGGAACGGTCGAACGGGGTGATACACGCTCGCACGCGCGCCAGCGTGGGGGAAACTTGGCACGGCGTCTACGTGGTTCGACACTCCTCTCGATTTCGTAAAATCGGGGATAGTAATTCAAACGCCTAAAGGACCGGGCTCGTAAATCCTGTCCGGGCCGCGCGACAAAGTGTCGCCGTGCGGTTTCGTATCTCCTCCTCCGATTGTGGCAGTACGTGTACGTGGCGCGGGGAACCGGGACACGATATATTCCATTTAATCAGTTCCACCGACCGAAATCCTGATATCTATGGAATGCACCTGACTCCGCCCCCGCGCGCCCCTTCCACCTCCGCCCTTCTCCTCCACCCTTCTCCCGCGAAATGAACGAGGGGGAAGGCGATACCAGCGGAGAGAGGATCCAAGAGGGTAGGGGCAAGACAGAGGGAAGTCAGGCGAGTGGAGTGAAAAAGGTCGGCAATCCTTTCCACGAAATTTTGTTGGACCGAGAAGCACGGCAGCGAGGCGGGGAGGGGTCCCCCGCTCGTTTGCTATGAAGTCGAGAAAGTAGGAGGAAAGGACGAGATAAATTCGCGGGTTTACGGCACCTTTAAAGTTGCGGGAATCTCTTTAACGACTTGGCAGCCCGCCACCGTTCTGCTGCTCCGCGGGAGGGCTGAAAGGCATTGACGGTTCTACGCGCGAGGCCAGCCCTGGGTTATCATTCATTCTCTCCCGACCGGGCCACCGGGCTCTGTTAATGACAGCGCCGCGGAATTACTGCGCAACTTTGCGTCCACCACCGCGAGCGGGATGAAAAGAAGGGTTTTCGCTGGGCCCTGGGACGCGCAGCGATTATGTCGAATCTGTGGAATGATTTTCCAACGGACAGCTGTCGTTACTATAGATACACCATTTGGCAAGTGTTCCGTCTCTCGTCAAACTGTACCATGTAATTCCATTCTTGCGTGAATCGGATAGGGACGTTACCAAAGTGGACTTCATTTTCGTAATTTTGAATCCTCCAACGAAGAAATCTGCGCCAAACATCCGAGTGGCTTCCACGCAGACTTTATCTCGAAAGGAAGCGGACCACCCTTTTCTCGATCACCGAGGTTTCTAATGTCCTCAACCCCCTCCGAGGGCACCACGTTCCCGACGCTCGGGACTCAGGATCGGAGTCGCGTCCCCCAGGATGGTTTATTTTACTGTTAGTACCAGGTTCCCCGGGCTCTGCGACCGTTACCGTCGGAGCGTGTCCTGGGGGTGACTAACGCGGGATATTCCGGTTTCTGGGGAGCGCAAGGGAACGCGGAGGACCGAAAGGGGAAGGGAATTGCTGTGGAAGGTAAGTCCGACGGGGATCCACGGAGGGCCTCGATAAGGGAGGCCAGGAAACGCGAATCGTTTTCGATGTCTTCCTCCCCCGTGCCCCTCACTCGGTTCGACTCCACCGCTCTCTTCTAATCTAACTATGTTTCCTTTATCTTTTTCCTGTTCGGCCAGCCGGCGTGTATCCAGGACACGAATTGGCCGCTTTGTTACGTGGATCCTCCGCTGATACCGTTATCGCCAAGGTCGATTCTATCGGCCAGCCATTACCTCTCGCAAATTGAACGCCATTTGGGACGCTTGATCCCAAGAAGATTCCACCTTCCTTCGCTCCATGCGATTTCTAGAACGCCTGACGTCTCCACTGATATTGTCGATCAGTTACACCGGCTTGCAGGCTCGATCGTACGAAGTAATTGCAAGCGCCATCGTGAATCTTCTTTAAATTTTCTGCCGGTAGAGATGTCTCAAAGTATTCGCACCAAAGGTTCAACTCCTATTTGAAATGCCGCATTGAACGCCAGTTACACCAGAACGCCAACGAGCACAAACGCGTCTTATCCCCCACATCGGGGGTTATTATTCCGCGAATGCCTTCGTAGGAGATCACAGGGAGGGAGGGACACGGGGGACGACAAAGAGGGGGTCGAACCCGCGAGCATCGCGGCGAAATAACCGGGAAACGAGCTCGGCGAGGTAGACGCTTAGGGCGAAGCATCATCGCGATGAAGCCATCGTACTACGACTTCCAAGCCAAGTTTCCCTCCTATTATGAATGAACGGGCTTGTCTTTGTGCCTCCCACCTCGTTACAGCGGGTACCCAGTCTGCGGAGGAATCGAGTCGCATACGCTCGCTTGTTTAGGCACTCGTACAGGAGGCACACGTGAGCAGAACAACGCGGAGACTCCGTTTCCTATCAAACTGTCTTACCCTCCGATCAACGTACTACGAGACTCGCAGGTGAACGTGCAGAGGATATACCTACAACTCTTGATTTTCATGGGACACTGTGATTTCCATCGGCGATTCCAGCGAGTCGCTTCCGCGCGAATGCATGCGTTGAAAACAACGAGGAATTTGATGCGGCGCAGAAAGCGCAGGGAGGGTTGTCGAAGGACGGAAGATACATGGCAATGGGAATGGGTTCCCATTGACGAAACGAACGGGCTCGATCGATCGCGGCTCGTAAATAAAGCGAGAATGGCGGGATCATCGGCGAGGGTATAACCACGGAACAGAGTACCGCCATAAATTTGTGTTTCTGGGAATCCAATTGGAAGGGGTTTAAAGGTCCCTTCGGTTATGGTCGCGCGAGCGTTCGCAGCGTCTTCTGATTTCGCAGCTATGCACTTACAATGTGGTGGAACGAGTCGGGGCGAGGAACTGCTGCGTGAATTTGTATTGCAACAGAAACGAAAATATTTCAATCCAATGGCAATTATCTTTGTCATATTGCTTGACTACCAGTACTGTAGTTATACGTATGTGTGAATTGCAGAATACGTAAGAAAATCAAATTCACGTTTTTTATGCTCTGTACTTTCTTCTGCCTTAACCTTTTTGCGACCGTAGATTTTGATACATAATGCGTTTCCCCTCTTCTATTTTTATTTTTTCTAATCCGAATTCACTTACGTCTGATACAAGCGAAGTCCGAAGCAAATTTTCAAAGCACCTTTAGGCGCCAACAGTAAGGGAAAGGTTAAATCAAGAGGCAGCCATTTTAGGAATATTCAGTATTCTGGTTTGAAGATGGTACAGAAAATAGCTCTCCCCCACGGCGTTCGAAGAATGGCACCTATGCGAAGTTACAGGACCCAGTCTAATATCGCAAGTCCCTTCGCTAAGAAAAATAATCGCCCTCGAACTCCTTCATTATTCACGATTAAAGCTCGTCCAGGGAGCCTGCGGGAACGAGTAACGGTGCTAATATAACTTGGAAAAGAATTTTATCGTCCACCCTTCAACTATTCCTCCCGTGTCTACTTTCGCTAATCGTCATTGGTGACTTTCTTCCGACAGGCGATTAAGGAACTGAGCTAATTTAAATAGTTCGTCGAACTTGTAGTTGCGAACGTAGGTAACTAAGGGACCAAGGGCTTCCTGCAGTGAACCAGTGGTGAATGAAGAGCCAGGATTTGCTAGATAACTCGAATTTTCTCAACATTTCACGACTGGGCAAGATTCTGTGAACAGTCACTTGATTCGTGACGAAAAGAGCAGCGTGCACATTTAGGAGTGTAGATACTAAGAGTTTGTCAGCGATGCGATGCTCACACGTGCGCTGAGGCGTGCAGTCAGACAATTGCGACCATCAACCGTACGTGTCCATGAAACACGAGAAAGGTACGACGAGCACAAGTTATTCCATGACTAACGAGAACAGAAAAGGAACTCCTCGAGTAATTTCAAACGCAGCTCACGACACCTCTGTAATTCAAATTGCCCGCTAGCAGAAACGTTCCCGAACAAAATTATGAAACGAAGCATCGACAAAGGCACGTTTATCGTCGCAGACAGTAGCTACAGATGCCTTTTTAGGAAACGTCCCCGTTCTCTGCGAGCAGCCACGGTCTCTGTCGCCTTACATTTTCCGCCGCGAAGGTAAATCGCTTCGCGAAATGCGTGCAGTTCGATTTCCTTTGTGTTCCCCGCGCAATGGCACGTCGACCTCTTCCGCCTCCCAGAAACAACGCGACGAGGAGGAAAGGAGGAACGCCGGGAAAAATGAACGAGCCAGCCGAGATTAAGCTTTACGACTCCGCGTAGACGTCCCTTCGCCCGTCGGGCTCCATTAAATCCAAAACTACGCAATAAGTTAGAAGTTCACGGCGAGGCTCGCCCGTCCGTGGTCGATCGCAATGATCCCGCTATCATTTTCCATCGGGGGCGAGAGCGTTCGAGTCACGGAATCCTCCATTACGCTTTTACCGATGACCCCGCGCAAACCCGTCGCGCGTCTGAATTTATGAAGCACACCGTTACCCGCACACCGCCGGCTGTATTTGCCCGACGAAAACACGCCCGTCTGATGATGAAACACCGATCGTTCCGACCGGTGGAAACGTAGGCGAGGTTATTACTATGCATAAGGCAAACGCGACGATGCACGGGACGACAGGGGTTGCGCCATAATTTACGGGGAACTAACGCGTTAATTCCTTTCAACTTTGCAGCCGCGGTTACGGAGAAAGTCGATGCTCGGAATTGCCTCGTTTTCGGCTTAACGCAGCCGGCACTACCGCTCTGGGCTACTGGGAGCCTGTCCTCGCAACATTCTGCATGGTTACTCCGTTGCTCCGTTCAGAGAAATCTTTGCTTTACGGATACTCTGTTTTTTAATTAGAGAAATCAGCCGTTGTAGTTTGGTATAATAGAAGTGGTGATTGTTATGATGAATAGATGAGGAAGAGACCTCGATTACCTATATTCTGGAGTATAGGAAATCTTTTCAATTTTGAATTGGAATGTGTAAGAGAAGAATTGGTATCGTACAGATAAAATGGGCCGAGTTATGCAGAAACCTATCAACCCTCGAGATGACAAAAATTAGTTAAACACAAATAGAGATCCTATAATTTTGTGATCTTTATTTTGCAAAAAAATACCAATCTTTACCCTAATTACAACTCAAACTTTATACAATTATTATTAAAACTACGAAGCCATAGTTCCATTTTAGACTTAGAAACCCAAAACTACAGAAAATTTCAAATAATATTAATTATACTATTCACTATTAAATAGCTCATTAAAAAACATTGTAAAAAGATAACAAAAAATACAATATACCCCATAGAAATGAAGCCACTTTTCTTTAACGATTAAAATCTTCAAACTAAATTTACTCAATTTCATTTTGGTCTTGGAGACACGAACAAACCTATGTTCCACCATAATAGTAAGCACCGCTGATTAAACTCCACTAGCAAATAACGAACGAATCACGAAGTTTCTTATTTTACTTTTTCCCCTTCCTGTAACCCACTGTAAAGCACTAAAGGGCGCGTTCAACTCGCCAACAATAGAAGCGTTTATCGGGAATGCCAGATGCTGGAAGAAGCTCGCCTCGAATATCGTTCTATCGGTGATTACGTCGGACAATAGCATTGTCGACAGTTTCATCGAACGCGGAATCAACGGACGTCCCCGGCTGCCGGCCGGGATGGTAATTGTTACGCGGGCGCATTATTTGTAATTCATCGGTTCCGCGTGTCAAATTTTACAATGGCCGGTGCTCATTATATTTACAGCGACGCGCCCGGCGCTGTTTACCTGTCAATGCGCGCAGCAAGCAATTTATGGCGTCAGCCCCGGCCAATGCAGATTCGTTCGACGATTGTCCGCCGTCCGGCATCAAAATTCAACGGCGACGTTGGGCCGCGGCTGCGTGCCGTTTCTACGGTTTAATTAGTGTTACAATGATCGGCGAAATCCCCGGTATCATAGTCACTGGACGGTGTCGCGCGGCTAATTGTTGCACACCGACCCTTTCCACGCGCGCCTCCCATCGCGACGTGAATTTATAAATCCTCCTGCGCGACTCCGCGGAGGAGAGAGATAGTGATGGACGTTGCGGGACAATTAATTGCGTTTCGTTGGTCTGCGGCGCTGGGAGCTCGCGAACGACCCGTAGATATTCGTGCACGCAAGCCATTTGGGAGATTAGGCTCGGGGAGAGAATACTCGACGGCTGAATTCTGGGTCGAGTTATAAGGTGAGTCTTAGGTGACCCTGAAAGTTAAAGCCAGTGGAAGTGGTCCTGGGGTTAATTGGGAGAACGAAAGATGAGACGAATCATACATCGCGTCTCGTTACACAGATTGAGTGTTAATGAATGTAAAGTTAAACCTCATTGCTATAGAATTGTTACAGCTCCGAGAATCTCTCCCGCGTCGAAAGAGATCTTTGAGGAAAAGGAAGCTTATCAAAAGAGAACCCCTCCTGATCGTTGCAATATAAAATACTTCCTCTCGCCTTCGTCTTCATAGGTACTTACATTTGCGTCTTTGCTACTGCTATTGGCGAGCCCGAAAGTGGCCTTATAGGAAAGAGAAATTATTGCGCGGCGTCGTCGGCGGAGATAAGTGGTTTCATCCCGCGAAACCGCTGGACAAAACCGACGGCCGTAACTGGTAACCGTTAGGGGCCGTAATAAATTGGCGGAGAATGCCCGAAGGAAGGCGACGAAGTACATGAAGAACGGTCGCAGTTATCGTCCAATCGCGCTCGTCGCCTCGAACGGAGAATAAAACATCGTTCAACCTGCGTAACTCAACCGGCCGCGGAAGATCGCGCTACCAACAATTAATGCTGGTCCTAGGCGATAGATCAGCGGTAAATTTCTTCGCCTCCCTCCTCTTCCTCCGTCTTGTCGAAGATCAGCGGGAACGTTCGAGCGTGAATTATTCCGCCGCGGAGAATAATGACGGTGACAGAGGCGTAATGAGAATTCAGGGAAAACCCGGCGGCGATGGCCACGTCAGCGAAACTTTTATTAAAGCCACCGAGCGTTTTAATATACAAAGCACATTTATCTTGAACGGTGCGTCCTTCGCCTCTGTGTCCCCGTTCCTCTTGATCGCCTAGATCCCGAACATTATGCCGGTCAAGATGAACGACGGCACTGTTGCTATTTAAATTCCCCCCGTTCGCGTAGATCTTCTATCGCGCCCACGAATCCCCGAAGAATTATTAAAACGGGACTCGGGGATCCGCTAAACCACGTGGTTGTAATGAAAGAATCTAAATAGGAGTCCCACTTCTTGAATCCATTTATTAAAGAGTACCAACCTACAGGATTAAGAAGATCTTTATAAACGTTGTCATTAATACCTTCTATGCTGACCCAAATCAAGAAGCAGAAAAGGATATATAAAATGGAAGAAGGGTGTAAAGAGTCGATATACTTTGTCTTCGATCTTTCGAAGAAATGAACATGATCTCAATTTCTTCTGCACTTTGCGAAGAATCATTCCTTTTACGATTCGTCGTCCGTGGTGTCTACAATCGTCCAGGAACGATCCTGAAGGACAACAGGACTCGTATGGAGTCGAGAGCTAGGGACGACGTAATCTGATTTTGGAGTATGGTTACCGCACAACGCTAGGTAACTTTGCACTCCCGTCTCCGAGGAACTGCAGCGAACTGGCGCGGCCTACGGGAGGAACCGGAAGTTCGGTAACTCGCGAGTAGCTGGGACGGCCAGGACCCAGGCGTCGATGTACTTTCGCGCACAGGACCGCGGCTGTACATAATTTCACCGCTGTCTCGAGAAGTTCACGTCGCCGCGGGTGATTGCTCCGGGAGCGGGTTAAGGTGTTTCGCCGAGACTTCCGCCGTCGCATTCGAAAGACGTTTCGCTTCGCGCCCCTCGCGATTTCGTGACGGGCATAAGCGACGTTTAACCTGATCCATAGCTATCGCTACTGTGGATCCTTCAATGGATTTTAGGCAAACTTTACCAACCTGATGTTAAGTATTCGTTGTTGAGCTTGGGACGCCGATTCTCAGCTTATGTTTCACGGACATTTGATCTTGTATTGATATGGGTTTATTCAGACCAAATATTTGATGAAATAGAGGTGGCTCGGAAATACGATTGTTAACCCTCTAACGCCCAGACCCTTGAACCGTTATTTCAAAATTGTGGGACTGATATATGTTGTATTTTGTTATTTTCAAATGAAAAATATCGATTTCAAACATATTTATAGAATACTCGCCGTTTAAACTAATGTTGCATAGATGCAACATTAAGGGACAAGGGGTAAGAAAATAAAACAAACTTTCAAGAGTTTCATTAGGTTATATTGTAAAAATAATATTTTGAAATTAATAAAAATTATTACAGTTCATGATTCCGATGGTAATCATGAAAACAGTTTCTACTACTTGTAAAACATAATTGGACGCTACATTTTACACAAGTATCACATGTAATTCCCTTGATACATAATCTGCATCTTCCTCTCTCTGGAACTTTCTTCTAAACAGGAAAATGTCCAACAGAGTTGAAACGTATTTCCTTGTATGGATGCGAAACACAAGGTTCCTTTTTCTTTTTAGTATTCTCCAAACATGAATTTGAAGTTGATGGACGACCATGGCGTCCTTTTTTCTCTGCCCAATTGAATTAGATCGTCAGCTACACACATTCTAAATATTTTGTTCGAGATATTTGTCTGTTTCTTTCGGTAGACTAACCATGCGTTGGTGAGACAGATAATAAAAAATGGGCATATACCACCTCCGAGCATAATAATACTTTGTTTGACTGCTACCGCTCAGTGTTGCACCGGTGCAACATGCATTTTCAAATGTAAAATACTCACATATATAAAACTTGAAATAACTTCACAACACTTTTGTGCACATAATTTATCTTTCCACTAAATATAACGATGCAAATTTTAATGAAGAAAGAAGAACTTACCTCTATTTTTCACTGATTTATTTGAGAAATATAAGGAAACACAAGATGACAGGCTGAAGTAATAATTCACAATAAATTTTTTAAGAAAATGTTTGATTTCCTTAACCGAAAACATTGAAATCTACTTTACTACCAGAAAAACTACGGATGGTTGCTAACAAAACTTAAATATAAACAGGTGACAGAACTTTACTCGCTTTTAAAATGAATGTTGCACCGGTGCAACTCTGGGAGTTAGAGGGTTAATACAAAATAATCGGAAGCATTTGCAATGAATTCCATAAAGTTATTTACGTGCAATTACTAACGGTAAACTTTGTCCTATGGAACATTTGATCGAGCTGGGCGCTTGAAAGTCGCTAACAACACTCTTCTGCTGTTCCAGACATGCTACGAGATGGAGAGGTACCTGAAGGACGAGCCGAAGCTGCAGTCGTACAAAAAGTTACCCACAGAGTTGGACACGGCGCCCTGGAACCTCTTCAGGGCGCCCCCGATCTCGTGGACAGCCTCCACGGGCGCCGCCAACGCACAATTCGAATCGCCAATCAAAATGGAGGTGAGCACTCGTGATGACACTGCGTTTTGATCGGTGCTCCCTCGGGGACACTTGCCCGAGCTCCAACCTCCCTTCTCGATCGTTTGTCTGGTGCCACGTATCAATGGCCGCTTTTCTTTTCTTTCTCTGCCGTTGGCGCGACGCAGGTGACGACGTCGTCGGAAGACAGGGAAACGCTCTGTCTCGATGACATAAAGTTCAGTCCCGGCGATCACAACCACAACGGCCGCGACAGGGATCTGTTGGACCGGCACCTCGACTCGTTGTCGATGTCGTCGGCGAGCTCGGCGTGTTCGGCGTTGTCCTGGGACAGCTCGCCCTCCCTCTCCTGCACGGCGCTCATTCTCAAGAAAGAGCCCAGCGAGGATCTCGAGGAGGATGAAGAACACGAGGTGCGTTCAAGCCAGATTTACGTTTCAGCGATCCTTTGGTAGTGTCTGAAACGTCCGCATTCCCTTCTCGCTGCTTCTTTCCTTGAGCGTCTGTCCATTTGCATGGGAACGATTCATTTATGTCTAAGGATTTTCATCGTCAATGCATGATTTGGATGTTTCGTTAAATCGCGCGAGGTTTACCCCCCATTCGATCAGATTTTTGGAGATTTTGAGTGGAAAGTGTGGATTAAAATAGCACGGTTTATGAATTTATTAAACAGATACCTAAAACCTTCATTTTCTTGAAATAGAATAGTTCGGATTAAAAAAAATGCTCACAATGCCTTCGAGCCCATCACTACTTTCATAAAAAAATGCACAAATCGAAGCATCCAAGCCATCTGATATGGAAATAAACACGGAAAACCCTTCCTTTATGCCTTATGGTTTATTCTTAAACCCTAAATTATTACCAACTGCTCTGATCGAACCAAGTTTAACAGCATGCGTCCCAAAAGGGACAGCCACTCACATTCAACTGTAACTGGCGGTGTTTCGAGCCCTCTGTTCCAGTGTATCGCGAGCACAATACCCGTCAAATTTCAATTACCGCCCGGTTACACAAATTCTTCCCATTTGCTCCAGTTACACAGGAGCACGGTGTAATTTAACGCAGACGCACGCGTGTACAGTAGGCCGTGTAATCCGTTTACGAGGCCATTTCCCATTGATCGATTCGCAGAGGGCCGCGGTGTGCCCACGGTATCGATGTCCGATACCGTTTTAACCAGTTGCTTGCACTTTAATCAGAGCCACCCCCCGTGTTATCGTAATCCTGTTGCGTAATGAATTACGTTTGCGCCGCAGGAGATCGAGGAGGAGGAGGACAGCGGCTGCGAGAGCGAAGGTCAGATCCTGACGCCACCGTCGAGCCCCGGCTCAGGTCAAGGTCATTCCAACTCCAGTCACTCGTCGAGCGGGAGTTCGATGCTCGATGTGCACAACCTCAACCTTCACGGGGCGGGCGGCAGGAGTACCATCGTCAGGGTTACTACCAGCAACGCGCAGGGTGTCGCAAAGTAGGCATTCGTCAAACTTCCCTCCGACTTTTCCTACGTAACTTGAGAACTCGAGAGGTCGTATTCAAAAATTGCACAAAAGTCTTATTTTCTGTGCCAAGGGGAGGGAAATTTATGAGTATGTGATACTGTATAATTAATATACCTCGCGAAGGATGCAATTAGGCTTACAAAGTTATTACATTCAATTTCTCATACATACAAGGATTTTTCATTTCAAGGATTTTGATTCTTCGTCCTCTTCTTCTACATTCTTGTGATTTTGGACGACGACTTTCTATTGGAATTTGTTGAGCAGATTTTCTTTCAACGCGACCGATTTTTGGGGAATAGTTAATTACTAGACGATGGCAAGAATACCAAACGATGCAGCTTAATCGTTTTGCAGGCTGATTTCCGTCACAGCGAATGGCTACCCAGCGGTGGCAGGCACGCAACACGCACACGCAGGGGCCACTGCAACTGCAAGCACCGTGGGTAACAGGCACCACGCGAGGAGCCACGAGCACAGTCCACCTGACACGAAGCGCAGGATACACAAATGCCAATTTCCGGGATGCAAGAAGGTGTACACCAAGAGCTCGCATCTGAAGGCCCATCAAAGGACGCACACGGGTAAGTGATTAACCAAGGCTTCACCTCTCCTCCCCTATCTACTCTGTCTATGTACCCATCATATGTATCTCGAGGCTGCAGACACGCATTACATCAATGTAAATATCGCAAAAGATTCGCTGAAAATGTAGATTGAAATAGGGTGCTGCATTACACATGGAATATCGATACTTCTGAACCCTTTGTTGACTCTTGATAACATTTGCATCGAAATCTTCCTATCATACCCCTCCCTCAGCGACAAAGAACAGTTCTTCATCTCATCCTTCTTCAAGTTAGCTCTCATTCGTTTAGTTTTTTTAAACGATCATCCTACCAATTTCATGAGGAGAAAAGAACGTTCGAGGAAGACCCGCGATTCGCGAATGCTTTGAAAAACATATACGATCAGGGTCGGATTAAGACCTTTAGAGGCCCAAAACACTTAAAAGACTTTGAGGCCCCCTTATACAGGGTGATCAGTTCAACGCAATGTACGATTTCTACTTAGGCATTTCCTATAATTTAAGTAACAAGTTTTTCTAACAAAAGTTAGATTTTAAAATTCAAAAAATTTCTATGGTACCCCCCTTTCTTCCGATGTCACGAGCAGGTGCTTATTTTGCTTATTGCTTAATCCAGCACTGTACACGATACAAAACTATACCACGCTGTAGCAGCGCGCGCGATGAATCACCAAATGGCGTAATGGCTCGCAGTGGATGCCCGCGGGTGCCGAAAGCGAGCAGAGCGCCCCTTTCGCGTTCGAACGCGATCAACATTCATCACTCTTTCCGCAATTAAGGTAACGCGCGCACGAATTATCAATACCGTCGTCGCCATTAATAAACGAGCGCGTCTGTCGACGAACGATACGCAGCCGCTTGACAATTCGCGCGCCCTTTCTTACCGATTTAGTTAATCGTTAGTCACGCGATTATCCCCGCCCCTCCGTCGTCGGAGCGAGCGCGGAAGAACGGGGGTGGCGTACATCCCCTGAGAAGACCAATTCCTCGGGACAAATTCCTCGACGCGTTCCCTGCCTCCCTTATCGCGGGGACCAACAATGCATAATTAATTACGAAGCCGAATTAAGGGAGCCTGCTCGGCTTGTACGTCGGCCGTGGGGGGGATGCTCGAGCTACGCGCGTACGGCGAGATGAATGCGGAGCCCACGTGCACGAAACCGGAAGATGCATGTTTAATGGCGTCGAAATAGTCTGCCGGTGTGTTTTCTTCGATCGATCGAAGGATAACCACGCTACCTCTCCCCCGGCTTACCGTAAGTTTCGCATATTTCACTCGGCTTTCCAAGGTTTACCTCGGCAGTGAGGCTCGTAATTTCACGGCGAGCGTACTGTTCGGTAAAGTGGCCGTGTGATTTGCCAATTGGGTCGTTAAGTATGGCTTGCTGTACGATTTAGAGGCTAGTCGCGGTGAAAGAAGTAGACGGGTTTGAGGGTGAAGCACGCGTACTCATACCAGTGACATAACTTCTGTGATATACTTTCTTGTATTCAGTATCGCCAGTGACATATTTAACGGGTGGCCGTTGAGCGGTTGCTGTCTGGGCACCTGCCCAGAAGTCTCCAGGGCCTCTCTTAAAGAAAAAAAATTATCATTTTATCCAAACACTATATTCTTTCTCCTGTACTGCTATACTTAGTCCGTTGTTAGTGAACTACTTTCTCATTTCCTCGAGAAAATGGGCCCCTCGGAACGTTTGGCTCCTGTAGCAGCTTTTTTAAATTCACCACTGAGTATCACACTGCGTGAATCCGCAGACTTCATGAAACTTGAATAACGCCAAAACAGAGACGTGACGGTGCCTCTGCAAAGCTTTCGAAGCTCCAGCTATAAAGGTCCCAATGCCATGCGGAGCTGCCCCGAGAGGTTCGCCAAAGGGGAACTCGATTAAGCCTCATCCTACCGTCTAGGAGACGGTAAACATTCAAAAAGCGAAGCTTAAAGAGTTTCCACCGCGCGGGTTTGTTCCGCGCCGGCGATCGCCAAAAGAAAAGCCCGAGCCGAGCAATTACATGCAAGAAGCCCGGTGCCTCCTCCGTCGTCACTTCCGTAAGCTGCGTCACTTTGAACGAAGAGACTGACCGAACACGTTATTACCGTGCGGTCAACCCGCTCCTCCTTCTTCGTCCTGTGGCTCTTGGCGGTCGGCTGCGGCGGGGGCGGAGAACTGTAATTAACGAGGAGTCTATCTCCCTCTTCCTCCGTCCGCCTCGGCGGCCACCCCCGTGGCTTCTTCCCCTCTCTTTGTCCACGGTTTTCGTCGCGTCACGCTTCGAACCCTCCCGCTGAATCCGCGGCGCGGTGGCTGCACCTCCGCGCGCCCGTACGCGCTTGCACACACGAATAATTACGAGGAACGGCCGTGCGTGCGCGAAATCACGACTCCTGTCCGTGACTGCTACCCGCGCACCTGTGTTCACGCTCTTTGCATACGCGTGATATGCACGCGTGTTGGATTAGCACGGGCTGGATGTAACGAGGGGTAGTGCGAGAGCAACGAGTGCATGGAAATCGATTGTTGAGGAATACATCTGTGTACTTCGTTCAAGGATCAGTTGTTAGACTCAACGTGGACCCCGTTGGTTGGGTGTGGGGGCCAGGTGTACTTCTTCTGATTAGGAAACATTTGGTGAGGGGGTGCTTCTGGTGGGTTGCTTTTAACGGCGGGGGTTAATGGAAGTGTGCTACTCGGCCCTCGGAGCAGATGTATGATTACGTTTTTAGGGAGTTTAGGATAGTATGTTGCATAGTTTTACAGTGTTCTTTGCATTAGGGAGTGTTAGAGGCATGTATGGAATTTAGTAGGTTATTAAATTTGGGGGTGGGTATAGAGAGGTACTCAGGTTCACTACAGATATGTAGAGATGGTACGAGATTAACTTACAAGGAGAACTTCCCAGGTATCTGCCTCCGATTGCTTTGATTTTTCGGTGTTTTAGAGGGCCGAATAATAAGACACAATTGCATGTTTTGGGGGTGAAACTATCCCTCGAAGCTCATAAGAGGCACACAATTGTGTTGAGTAAAATTTCATATGAAAAAACATATCCAAAAACTAAGGCGATCGGAGGCGAGCATCACCTATTCTTATGAAATTTGAGGGCTGGTTTCACCCCCTAAACATGCAACAGGCCAAAATAAAAAGACATCTGTTTCTTATATTTCGATCCTCTTAAACATATTCAAAACCCAAAGCAATCGGAGACGGACATAAATTCTGAAAATCTTATAACTTTGAGGGGTAGTTTCACCTCCTAAATATAAAAACGGGCCGCTATAAAAAAACACGTATATCTTATTTTTTCGGTCCTCTAAAACATATCCAAAAATCAAAGCAATCAGAGGCGGACACCTGGGAAACTCTCCTTGTTAGACTCTTTTTAGAGAGAAAAAGAATAGTTGTATATATTTATTTAACATGTAGAGCATAAACGAATTCAGACAGTTTGTGGTCTTTGCGCGTTCGACGACTTCTGACGCTCCCCCGCGTCGTGCCCACGTTCGGTGTCTCTAAACAATTAAAATTCGAATGTTCTAGAAACCTAGAAAGAACGGGATGGTACTGAACATTTCCAGAAGCGTATTGCGTCTAAATTCAGTTTGACAAAAACCATTTCGGCTTACAGATAAGAAAGATAAAAACATTCACATAAGTAAGATCGATAGGCATTTAAGAATCACCTAACTGTGCGTGTAAACCAAACGAACGAATGCTCGTTTGCCCCCCACTTCGACAAAATAAAGGAATAAGTATAAACGAATGCTCCTTTAGACTTGAATTTTGAATAGTACTCGTTCGTTTTACCTAAACGCGCCGTAATTTTCACCACAGGCTTCCAACCTACCATGCGATTTTTCTCCGAAACTTGTAAAACCTAACCATCACGACTATCTTACCAACTTCCGAACAAAGTCACCGTGAAACTTACTAAACTCGAGACACCCATAGTTTCTAACAAGTTGAGCCCCATTTTCAGACCATGTTTCGCCTCCCGATGGGTTGGAAATTTTATAAAAAAATTCTGCGAAATCGCTGTCACGAGCGAGAGATCGTTCCCGTGTCGAATTCGATACGACGTAAATCCCTGCGCGATAAAATACAGTCGGACGGGACGCGTGCTGTCAAATATTTAACAACGCGAACGCGTTTGTCCGTTGCGTCGTGTCTTCCATAAATTTATCACGGAATCCGTTCCATCATTACATCGAATCCCCGGATTGCGTGTCACAGAGGCGCGCACACGCGCGCGCCGTCACGTCCCTGTGATATTGCGCCCACGCAGGCGATGAAGCGCGCGTATACGTGTCCATATACATATATTTGCTCACGTGAATAGCTACACGTGCGCGCGACCCTTCATATGTGTTTATTTACCTCTGCTCATCTGCATCCACACATGACCGCGCGCCGGTGTCCCTCGTAGGAGCGCGCACAGATGCGTAATTACGGCCTCTGTATTACGGGAGATGAGGTAACGAGAGGACGCCGGTGAAACGAGGAAGGAAAAGGGACGCGGAATGGAAGGGGGCAGGGAATTGCGGAGGAACCGGAAGGAAAGGCGGCGGAGGGAGAGGGAAAGATGCTAGAGGGAACAGCAGGGAGTGTAATTAATAACAGGAATAATAGTAGTACATCTTAATTGCGGCAGACTTCCAAGCAATATTACTTTACCACGTTTTTCCAATTTTCGCTTTTATTTACGAATCGCGTTTATGAACCCCAACGCTTGTCAATAATCCTGCGATCAGCAGCCATCAGACGTTTGCGCTCCATGATAATTTCCTGTAGGGAGCGGTATCTTCCTTAATACCGAAACGGTTTAAGGCCGGTTCCCGTGAAAATACAGAATGAAATTTTTCCCGTACAATCGTTCGTTTCGTGAAAAGAGGAATATCCTCTCGCCGGGAATTATCTCCTTTTCGGTGCCGCCGCGAATTACGCTCCGTCCCTCGTATAAAAAAGGAGAGGGTGAGAATGAAAATGCAGAGGAGCAGAAAGCGGGGGGATAGGGGAGGAATAGAGAGAAAAAGAAGACGAGGGTGGCGGAGGAAGCGGGAGGAACGGAGAGACAGGTGGGAAGAAAGAGATGGCGAAAGGTTGGGGATTTGAGGGGGCGGCGGAAGGGGGGGTTGGAAGGAAAGGAGGGCAGGGAGGGTAGGCAATAAGAGAGAGGTTGCCTGGGACGCCTCCATCCTGCAGCGTGGCAGGTACGTCGGGATTGCTTCTCGCGGATCGTTAAGCAGAACTGCTAACTACGGGATTATGCATACTGCCGGGCCCGTCCCGCAATTATGACTCTGTTATGAATTCGTCCTGACACAAGGATCCCCTCTGCGCCGTGGCGAGGCTGTGCCAGACGACCGTCTGCGTCACGTATCGCGGCTGGAACGTTTATTTCCTGCGGAAACTCTCAAAAGGACGCGGCCACGTGTGCGCCTACCGCGAACCTTTATTTTCGTCGTAATTGCTTTCCCGGTAACGGATCTCTCCCGGGTATATCTCCTAGTTAATCAATTGCCCCTGGCCCCCTCCGCGACCTTTTCACGTTCGCGGGATTCCGGATTAATCCAATCCCGTTCCACCTTTGCGCAACTACTTACATATTGAGTGTTGCGTGCTGTAAATGTTGGTGGTGGCTGGAAACTCATTCAGCATGGGTTTTGGACAGAGGATAAGCTCCATTAATTTTCAGAGTCTGAGGGTTGGAATTCCTCGAGACCGTCATCTCACGCGTGTTCCTCTTTGGTTGTGTTCTTACGTCTCCACTCCTATCCCTCATTACAGGACTCCGACCACCTCCCCCTTCTTAGCATACGCAATCAACGCGGTTTCTTCCTTCTAACGCGCCAATTTTTCTGCCTCCCTGTGACGTTCCCTCTTTTGCATCCATTTCTTACGCGCGTCTCCTTCTCCTTTCCCTACCGTCTCTTCGTCGCCCACCTTGTCTACCCTCGTCTAGATTCGACACAGAGGGTGTACGGGAGGGCGAGGAGCCTCTGAGACACGGACGAAAAACTTGGACGGGACGACAGAGCGGGCGGAGAGTTAGGGGGAAACTCCGGCGAAGTTTCCTGCAGAGATGAAAATGCCGGGTATACTTTGATCTCGGTCGTCGAATCTAATTACTGCTGGCTCCCGAGGAGGAGCCTCCGCGGACCCGGGGATACGAAACGAGGCGAATCGACGGATCGCAGTCCCCCGGACGATCGCGTGGCCGAGTCAACATGAAGGCTCGTTACGAATTCCATCGGCGAAGTTTCCTTTCGAGGATCTTTCGGCATGTAGATATCCGTCGGACCCGGAGGTCGTTCCACCCTGACCCACCTCTCGCTTCGCCGATCCTACGCCCCCTCCCCGCCCCGCTGTCTTTTTGTCCCTCCGTCCGCGTCTCGAGAATCGACGGGCGTCTTAACGGCGAATCGAAGCGATCCGATTAAGACGATTTAACAGTCAAAGCCATCGTCTGGCCCCGCTAATTCCCTCCTAACGAGGCGATAAGACGTTAACTCTAAACAGCGCGGCTGCACTCGCTGCGGATGAGATCAATCGAGGGGCCTCGGCCTGGGTATCGTGGCATTCGAGTCCTTCCCAATCCGATTTCAAGGTTCCTGCTTTGTGGAGCAAGAGGGTACATCGCTTGCTGAGTGGATTTGCTTCGTGTTGCGAGCTACTTTTCTTGGTCCTTGGAAGGATTGTGGGCTGTGATCATGTTGGTGTTAGTTTCGTGGGATCAAGGGTATTAACATTCCGCAAATTGCAGCGCTTTTCATAAAAGTATTAAGGTTTGAATAGAGATCTGATTAGTGATCATCACTTACGAATTTCGTGTCAGGTTAAAATAGAATCCCTGCTGGACAGCAATTCTCTTCGTTCTGCTTTTCACGTTCGATCGACGGCGGATAAATCTGCAGGGTAACGAATCCGTCGTTGCTTAATTTCCCAAATTTATTGACATTCCGTCAGCGAGCGCTCAGGGGACGGCACGATCGCGAAAAGTTTCCCAGGGAAACGATTGGACTCCGCCGAAGGATCAGAGCCCTGTCCACAGCTCGGGTCGCGAGAACAATGGTGTTTGGAATGGAATTCCGGAACAGAAACTCCCTGTAATTGGAAATCTCTCTCTTTTCCTTTACTTCTTCTTCTGCCTCCGCTTTCTTCCCTTCTTCCTTTCAGCGCTCCCCGTACGCTTATAGTTGCCGTGAGATTGTTGGCCCGGCGGATCGATAGTTTCTCGATTCCCACGGGGAAATCGTATAGAAGGGCTTTGCCGTGGTAAAAACGAAGGAACCACTGAAACGCGATATTGACGGGCAAAGTGGATAAACAAGGAACAAATCCCATTTCCTCGGAAATGTTTAACACTTTCGCTGCGATATTTTCCGCGCGACGGCGGGACAGAACGTCGCCTGGCTCTCGAGAATAGAGAAAATAGGCGAAGAGGCAAAACCAATGTTTCTTAATAAATTAATGGATAACGGACGAAGAACTAACCTCGTCCACCATATTTCACCTTGTACACTTAAGGAGAACTCAGTACACTTAAGGAAAAATCAATTGGCCTCTCAGGGTCACTTCCAATTCTGTCACTTTCTGCAATCTTTCTTTTCTTCTTTCATCTCGTTTCTGTAACATTCCTATTTATATCTTCGATATTTCGGCGAATTTCCGTTTCAAATCTTGGGAAAACATTCTTGACATATCAACCACTGAAAATAGTTGTATGTCCCCCATTAATTTTTAAGAAATAGTCCTTGGAAAGATAAAATACACATTCTTTTAGCCTTCATAAATAAAAACTGTCCGACAAGCATTTAAACTTTCAAAATTAGAAAAATTTGTTCACTTTTTTCCAGTTCTTCGGACTGTTTTCGAAATTTAAATGTTCAAGGGCCCAGGAGTTCCTTTTTCCTTTATCCAATCGGGCTCGAACTTTACACAGTTTTTTTTTTATTATTTTGAACTATTCTGGAAGATGCAGCGAAGAGAATTCAAAAGTCGAAAATAAGAGCAACGCAACAGGCTTGAAATTTTCAAACCACTATCACCTACAGTTCCTCGAATATGTAAAGATTTTAATAAAATTCAATGCACCTCTCCTCGATCTACTGCAGAACCTGCTCGAATTGAATCATCGCAAGATGACTCGCGTCAGGAGGAGACAAGAAAGAAAACGTTTCTTTTCATCCGCTCGAAAGCAAGAATCTGTCGTTCCCATCGGGTGCGTTTATCGCCGTGCTTTTAATAACAAGTTGATGAAAAGCCTGCCTTCTCGATCGAGGACGCGCTTTCCTTCGCTCGATGAAAGACCTCGCAATCGTTCGAACCGAACAGAGCGCGCCTGTTCGGCAAACAGCTCGCGATTACTCGAACGATTTCTCGTACGCCGGATAGCGGCAAGTAGGTCAGCCCAGCCGTAATAATTTTTTAGCCGACTCAGAAATGAATGGCGGTCCCGCGACCTTAAATCAAACCGCGGCGGGGACGGATAAAACGAGCGGGAGGGAAATTATTTATCGCGTCGCGCGGCTGTTCGCGATGCGGCCGCGGTGTTTCCAAGAGGTCACGCGCATTACAGCGACCGTTTCCTCTTTCAGCATTCACCACGGGGGATGTATTGGAACCTTTCAAATTTCGCGTCGAGATCGCGCGCCATTGTTCCCCCTCCCGTGGAAAATAAGAAGAATAGGTTGATTATTTATCGACTCGGGGAATCCAGCTCCACCGCTTTCGCTGTAGCGTGGCTGCTTTTTCCCCTCCGTAAACAAATATCGCGTCTCTCAGGAAATGGCACTTGGGGATCATGTTTTCGAGCCCCATTGAAACTTTTTCGTTTCTGTACCCACAGAGATTTATGAATAGCCTGTAAAGAAACTGCAATTGGTTAGTTTGCGGAGAGTGACAAGTGCCTCGAGTATTTGTTCCCCGTGTATTTTCAAAATAGATGATTTTCGCTGAACTCCATCGCCGGTGTATCCATTTTCGAGCAGCCCTCTCCCCGACCCGTTCCCAGTTCGATTATATTGGCATTCCCACGCGGCGTGTCCCATCACAGTCGACCTGTGAATGTTTAACGCGGTTATCAAAGGGTCGTGCATTATTCTCGAAATAATCCTGTCGGGGCCGTGTATTATTTACACGGAAGTTTGTTCGGCTTGGGATTATAGCTGCTCGCGGCTCAGCCCCGGCTGCCAATTCGCGCGCGCACACTGCGCAATCAGACAGGCTAGACGCACATACGTGAATGCACGCCTACACGCGAATCGATTCGCACCTCCGGGCACTGTTCGAAACACGGGATCGCGGCGAAGTTGGGCGCGCAACCTCACTCCCGCCGCCCCTCTTCCTGGGCCCGTAGCGTCGGGACTGCTCCACCACAAACAATTGGAAACGTCGTCAAAGTTCTCGGTACAGTTGACAGCGAAACCGCAGTTCACAACAGGAGGAACGTGCTATCTCTAACCGTAGTCGATACCGCCATAGCGGAAACAGCCAGCCAAGACACCACCGGCTGTACACGCACCCTCCGTTGCACACGAGTAAGAAAACCGCTCCTCCATCGATCTCCGCCGATCAGGGCCGTTGAATTTCGCGTTTCAGTCTGCCTCATCGTCACGGAGCTCTCTGCCTCTCGTTACGGATGAGGAGTTTCGTATTGCTTGGGAGATTTCAGTTTCAATCGTTCTTGGAGATCAATGAGGATGGTGGTGGAAAAAGTGGAGTGGTGTGAGCGTGATAATTACAATGTGTTCAATTTTGTAATGAAGTTGGAAGTGGTGATGGATTGGATATGCATCTGGTTGAGTATTCAAGGGGTGGGCGAAAGTTTCTATAAACAGGGAAGTAGAACTTCCTGAAGACCAAATAAATCACGCATTTTTTAAATTACTTTAAAAAATTGTTTACTGTAAGTTGTATATTTAATTATTAGTGTGGAGGTTTGAAAATACGTAGATAGAGGAATTCAGTGAAGAGATTGTTGTTTGAAGGGTATCAAGTAGAATGTTCCAGGCATAGGCAGACACTCCAGGCTAATGAAATATCTAATCCCCTGTACGAAGCAACCGCTTGAAATGTTTATAATCATCTTAGAGAACATCAGTTCCATCCTCACTCGAAATAAGAAAATTGAGGCATTGGGAACAGAAACGAACTAACCCACATTTACTACGAAATTGAGTTTGTAGTAATAATATATTCCAATAGACTCTACTAATCACATAAAATAAGAAACATTCATTTCTTCAATGTGAGTTACTCCGTTTTTGTTCTCAATGTCTCAATTCAAACTATAGTGGCTCTTTATCGCCCACCAGACGTACACAGTAGAACATCTCAATCATATCAGACGCGGCTGGCTTAAGACAAACTTTATCCCCGTACTCCTCACTACACCTTTCAGTTTTCACCATTCACTATTCAGATCTCTTTCAAAAGGTATAGATTACCATCTCAAACACCGTGCTTCTAATAAAATTATGAAATCAGTCTCCTTCTGCTTTTGATAATGTGAGGAAGATCCACTGGAGACTTACAAACAGAAATTTCCAGCTTATCTCTGATGAAAAGCTGGTAAAGGTTAATCCTCTGAAGACGTAGCGAACTTCTTGCGAGTCAAACGGGGAGATTTCCTCGTTTCCTTTTCTGCCAACACAAGCACACACACACACACATAAGTATACTATGCGTTCTATTTCTAAAAGCGGACCGTTTTATTCCCAAGGAAACGCTGCAGCTTTTCAAGTGAACGCCGTGACCTTCTCTGAAACAAACATTTCGTACGGTTTTCCGAGGGCACGATACTTCTTTACAGGAAATCCCTTTTCATTTTTCATTTCTATCGTACATCGTGCTATTTTAGCACATGGAAACTGCATGTCCCGCATCGCCCCCGATCCCACACAATTTTATCCCCCTGGAAAGTAGCTGCGAATCGGATCCAGCAAAATTTTCCTCCACCCGCCCCTATCGTGGCTGGGAGTTTGACAGCGTCGTTTCTCAAGCAGAACGATGGAAAAAAATATAAAATGCCGTATCTGTTCAAGCCGAGGGAAAGTCGGACAGTCGTATTCCAGGAATACTTCGCTCCATGGGAAACGTAAATTCGGCAATGGTTGGAACGATCCATCGCGTGCAGTTACAAAATGCACCCTCGCAATTTCGGTTACGATCACGTGCCTGGGCTGCCTCGTTTGCGATAGCCCTGGACTTTTCTTTGACTGGATTCTGGATCTGCGCTTCTTCTTAAGCCGTGCACGACGAAGAACATGGAGAACTTTTTTCCATTTCTGAAAATCCCTGCCTTAGGTTTCTCGAGTTTCTTTAAACGTCCCAATTATCTGTAAACGTAAAGACTGCTTCTTGTACTTCAATGTGAGAAAATTGCAAATCTTTTCTTTGCTTGTTATACCTATTTGAAATCCGTTCTTTTGTAGCGTTTACGCTACAGTGTTGTCCAATCTCTTTCTCCCTTTAGCGCGTAATCAGCGTTAAAGTTCTTTGAATTTTTGTCACGAACGATTTAAACGGAAGTGAAATTTAACAGGAAACTCTCGGGCCCGTGTAATTCTCGCGATTTTTCCAAGCATTAATTTGACGGGGGAATAAAATGTTCCTAACGTAGGGTGTGCGCGTGGCTGTAGAAAATCATGTCTCGCTTTGTAGAACGTGGAATTCTTTTGCAAGAGAAAACCATTACCGCTTTATAGTCAACGATATTTCTCCAAAGAGAATCAAGGAAGTCCAGAAAATCCCTCTAGCTCGTTCAAAAAACCTTAACTTCCGCGAATCCCGAGAGTAGGTTAGTCGGAATATTTTTTTAAACGAGATTATTTGATTCTGCTTCGTTGGAAAATTGGAATTCTTTGGCCGTCCATGCGAACTACCTTTCCCCAAATTTTTTCAACGTTTGCACGCGAAGAGAAAAATGTTCGATTAATCAGTTTCCTTTCAAAGTGCTCGACAGTTTTTCTTTTTCTCCAATGAATAACGAAAATCGTATTTTAAAATGTTCGGTTGTTCGATGTTGCTTCGGATTCGTGTAAATAAACATTTTCGTTCCCCTCGTTTCGAAAAACTTCCCCTACTCGTCGCGAATCCCCCTTTTATTCGACGCTTTCTGTCGACGTGGCAGCCGAAGAAAACGTCGTTTCACTTTCTGCAAAACGTGACGTAAAGTCGTTCCGCGGCAATGGCATTTCGCGTTTCCGCTTTCTCGCCGTGTGCGCAGTTCCACCGTCCAGAGGGGCACGACAAAATTCCGGTTTGAACTCGCGAGCCAGAGAAACTGGAGCTCACACTTCGCTGGAGTAGAAATACTCGACTTTCCTCGTTTACCAAAAATTCTAAACCAAAGATTTATATATTCCGGTCTTATTATTCCAAGTAAACTCACCCCCAAAAGTGGTCTCATATAAGTGAGAAGATGCGCTCTGATCTAACTGAAACGGGTGGTAATTTCTTCCCTACAAACAAACCCTTAAACTTGGAAATTAAAAATCAGATAGGAAATATTGTATATTTAAACATTTAAACTCTTTCCACTGCTGTTGCGTATTAGCTTCATATTTTATTAAGCCCCAATTTACAAGACATCCCATGCGTACCTTAAAAAGGAAGGGCTTCAACCCTCGCAGGGAAATAGATATAAAGTTCCTCCCAGATATCGGAGGATCCAGCTCCCCTTTATCAAGGGACATAGCTGGATCTCTCGAATATTTGCCCGAATATCTCTGTTGGCCAGCCAGGATCTCGCCCCGTTGAGACTGTAAAAAATTTTACTCCGCTAGTTGGCGAGCCCTCGTCGAGGATCTTTCGTCCCGCGAGAAGCTTCCTACGCCCCCGCCCTCGGAGCGATCTGTCACGCAGGATCTGCGGAACGCCCTTCGGTATTAGGACAGCGTTTCTCGCCGAAACGTTTCTCGCGAGGAACGCCTTCGGATGTAAAAGACGAGAGAGCCCCGCGAGGGCCAACGGGGGGTGGGGTCGGACGGAATCCTCGGCCATAAATTCCGGTTGTCCTATCCCCGGGCGACATGACGGAAGGTAGCCTATACATCGTCGCTGGTGCGGCGGACTTAATAAAATGCAAAGACGACGAACACACATTGCCGGGACGGGCTGACATATCGACGCAATACCGACCCACTCAGACCTCTCGAGGAACGTCAGATGGAAGGAAGGACGTGGAAAAATCGTTCCTCCGTCCGAGCAACTGAACCGTCCTCGAGGGCTACGTGAGAGCAGCCGTTCCTCGCTCTCCTACGCGCAACTGTCCTCGCCGCCTCCGTCTTCGTCTGCGTCGCAGTTTCTATCGTCCAACACCTTCCACGACGCTATGAAGTATTAAGGCCGTCGCGCATTTTGGCGAAGCACGCCGACACGAAGGGAAAGGTTTATAAACAATTGATCACCGAAGCGCAGTGATAATTAATCAATTATTATTAATTTCTTCGCCACTCTTCGCTAAAATGCATGACAGCCTTTACATAGGTTTTCGATGGAAGAGAAGGTATCTGTTACTAAAGATATCGCGGTGTTCAATTAGGAGAGGTTGAGCACGAGATTCTCCGTAGTGTTTAGTTGTCCTTCTTCTTCCGTTGTTTCGATTTAAAGTATCGCTTCTAATTCATGGGTTGTAGGTATAAATATAGAGTCAGTCCCTGTGACAAGGTAGACGTTAGTACCGAAGGGTTCCAGACTACCGAACGCAAACGATTCCCCTTTATGGAAGGAAAAAAGCACCCCATTCTCGGAACTGGGCACGCATCCGCGCCCTTCCCACGCGATCACGGCAACGACGGACGTAAATAGACCGATGTTCATATGAAACGAAGTTGGAGGCTCGCAGAGGGGATTCGCGTATCGCGTCGTTTAGCAACGTTCGTTATGGGGGATGGGGGAGGTAGGTTAACACTTTAAGCCGTCCTGTTTAATATGGCTTTATTACGTAGGTGGTAACGAACCGTCGCTAAGCCATTATGCTGCGATAAAATGCGCGATCCACCCACGCCACGACGTTCCACCCCCCGTCCACCTGCCACTTGTCCCAGCGTGACACGCACACGCGTGGTCAGCCGCGTGCGCGCTTATCCGCTCGCTCCACGCGCGCAGACCTGTGGTCGTTCGTCGCGTTACGCAGTCACCATGGTTACTCGAAATTCAATTCGCCTTTTCGATGATATCTAGGGGACGAAGGGAGACCAGTGCGTCCAGTGGAATTTCGCCCCGTTTTTTTTTTTTTTTTAATTGCACGCGTAATGGTTCAGCAGACTTTCCTGTAATTCCGCTCGAGCTGGAGGTTTTTTTGGCCGAGCATTTTAGCCAGCTTTTTGGGGGAATATGCGCTGCTGATGCTGGCAAGTGATTTGCAGGTCCTTTTACCAGAGAGCACGAATCTGTGGAGCACTAAATCAGCTTTGCTTAAAATCCTTAGTAGCGTTTGGAAGAGGCCTATAGAGTAACCTGGTATCTACAGGCATTTCATACAGCGGTGTACCTTACAATTCCCAACAAATAGCAGGTTGTTGGTCCGTTCCCACTAAACCGCAGCCTCATAACGCAACGGAACGGAGATATTTACAGAAATTGAGGTGAAGAGTGTTCCCGACCGTCAACAAAAAGCGCGTATTCAAGTGCAGTTTCGCTAACATATTCAGAACTATAGGAACTACCCACTGTATCATCCGAAAAAATAGAGGACAAGCTCACCTACCCGGATGCGCGGCTACGTTCCCTGAATGACAATGGATACTCTCGAAACACGATGCACGTCGTGGTCTCGCGGAGCTCTTCGTGGATCTCCATGTGGAAGCTCACCCACGATGCTCCCTGCACTCAACAACAATCTCTCTTTCCGCCAGTCGAGCCCCGTCGCGAATATATCCGCGTCCTTCGACCTTCCCTCGCACGAGCACGTTTCATCCCTATCGTTCTAGGAATTTCCATTCGGCGCTGGTGACTAGCGGCAATTCCCTGCCATCCAAGTAGCAAGTGACGTACGCCCCGTCCCGCTATTTCTCCGGCTGATGTCCGCGAGCGCGGGAACGGGGGTGTCGACTCACCCCCTGGAATGCGGCGGGGGAGGGCGCGAGGTGTCGCGTACGTGTGCGTCGTATTTTCCGGAAAAGTCGCGGTTCCCGCGACGTGTGGCGGGTTCCTTCGTCGAAGGAGTCGCTGTACGCCGCGAGGGGTGGTGGGCGGCCGGGGGATGAATGGCGCGAGGGATTGGATTTGGTTATGCGTCGCCACGTCCGGACTGGATTTGTCGCCGTCACCTCGCGCGAAGGGGACCCGTTGAAAAAGACGGGATCCGGGCTTTCCTGGAGCAACTTCGGGGGTAGAACGAGCCGCGGTATAAATTTTTCCAACCCCCACACTGAACGTCAGTCCGTAACTCCTGCCGCCTTATCGCGAGAGCAGAGGACAGGGAAGCTTCTACTCGTGAATTCGTTAGGAGGAATTGATCCCGGGCGTCCTGAAGGGCTGGGATATTAACGGATGCCGGTGATTGTCCTTAGAAATTGATGCGCGGACGTGGGAAAGTTCTGCGAGGGTTGGTTATAGTGTGTTTGGAAATAGTTAGCAAGTGAAGAGTTATTACGCCTTTATACCTGCTATATACTTTGGTATACTGGTTAAAAATAGGTGTCCATTTTGCAATGGACTAAAACACTTAATTTTCTCGATGTAGCTATTTTGTGACATTCCCTGTTTTCTCCCTTACCCTTCACTTAAGTCCATTTCCTCGCTATTTCGACATGAGCAAGTGACCATAAAAGTACCTACGACTGGAATGTGAGTCACGAGAAGTTCTGCCTGTCACTTCCCAACTCTATTCTCTTTTCAATTCATCAAATATATATCAGAGCGATGGAGAGAGATATGAAACATTTTACACCACTTTTATATCGCTTCATATTTCTTATTGTATTCACTTCAGCTTCTTTTCATTTCTGTTTCTATAAAAGAACCCCGCAGATCCACTCCGATTAGAGTACCAGATACCTTCAAACGAGGGGTTCCTCGGTTTCCTGCAAAACATTTCCCACTCCTTTTTCCCTCCCGGGTCCTCCGACGAACCGTCGATGGCGGTTCAAAGCTACAGCGATAATCACTGAAGTCTCTCAGCTGCCCCAGTCCCTCGAGGTGTCATTCAAAGTCTCCTTTTGTCATCGACTTCCCCGAAGACAATGTCTCGAAGTTTTTTCAAGGCTCAATAAGTCTAAAGTCTCGACGACTTTTCGTAGTCCTCAGACCTCGAGGCTTCCTCTGTTTTCAACCAGCTGTTTTATTTAGCGAAAATCGTATCGCGGGCTGAAGGCACTTCACCCCGACGTTTCCTCCGGCGCGATTCAAGCCGTCCGCCCTTCCGACGTCCTCTTCCTCCACCCCCTTTTTCCGTCGCGTAAAGTCTCCCGGTTTGTTAAGCGCCACAGGTGGCGAGCCAGTATTTTCCGTTGCGCGTCGCGGCCTCATCAACGTCAGTTACTTTACATATTACCGAATAGATTATTTACGGGTTAATAATGCGTCGACCCTCTCCCACCCCCGATCATCTCCCGGCAGACTACGGTCGTCGTACACGCGGCACACGTGCCGCCTTCAACCCTCCACGGTTTATCGTCGTTCCGCCATCCCGTAGCCGGCAGGATTTTATATGCACCCCCTTGGTTTTAGTAATTTTAAGGGTGGCCCCGTGCTCGGCACGATAAAACCCCTTTCTCTGCGCAAGGCGGCAGCCGCGTGCATTGTGTCGCGAAGTATCGGTAGGTTATGACGTTGGCATTCATAAAGTTCATTAGATCGCCGACGGTGGCAACGTTGGGCACCACCCCCGACTGCTTTCTGTCGTGTTAATTAACGTTGCACGTCGTTGCTTGGTAATTTACTTTGGGGAAATGTTTCCTTAAGCAATTTTCGGTTCTGGGTACAAACACAGAAGGTATTCAGTTGAATCAGAAGTCAGTTAAGGTTATGAGTTCTCACCGAGATAGAATCGCAAGCAAACAGCGCCTATTTTTACAAAAATAATGAAGTTTCCCTGTTAGCTTGAATAATCCTCAGTTAGTTACAGTAAATAAAGGACACTTTCCCTCACGTCTCCCTCTAAAGAGTTTACTGATTAGCCTTAATGAAACGTTTCCAGGAACCGGCCAGCAGCTGGAGCGGCGAAGTGGAAGCAACTGGTTGAACATTCTTTTTCCGTTTTGTTTCAGGCGAGAAGCCATACAAGTGCAGCTGGGAGGGTTGCGAGTGGCGGTTCGCGCGATCCGACGAGCTGACGCGCCACTACCGCAAGCACACCGGCGCGAAACCGTTCAAGTGCAGGCACTGCGACCGATGCTTCTCTCGCAGCGATCACCTAGCCCTCCACATGAAGAGACACGTGTAATCGATCGCCTCTGTGATCGGTCCTCCGCGCACGGGGCGGTCCCCCCAGGACCGACGGGAACGAGGCTCCTTTCTCCCCGAGGATCCCCAACGGCCGCGAGCGACGCTGTGTCCTCGTGATCGCGTTTCTTCCACGGATCCCCGACGATCTCCAGCGAGCCCCGCCACTCGATGATCCTATTCATCGGTGCGATCGCCCGACACCAATACACTTCGACGCCTCCACCGACCAGATCGATGATCAGCGGGGGTCGTTCTCCTCGAAGCACCAGCCCCGACAGCGTTGCACCTTGCGGTCCGGGCATCAGAACCTACGTCGTCCAGAAGACGTTGCGATGGGAAGTCGCAACCGGGTAGCCCGCGCTCTTTTCCGTTCCCCTTCGTGGCAAAGTCCGCCCGTCGAACACACACGGGAGAAGCCGGGGACGTCGCGACGAAGCTGGAGAAGTTGCTCGACGGTATCTTCCACGCGGAGTGGCCAAGGGGACAGCAGGCGGGTCGACGGTCGGCAACGATCGCGCGGAGGCGATGCAGCGGACCGCGTTCAGGCGAAGCCGTCGGGGACGATCGGCTTGAGAGCGCCGCTGCACGCCCGCGGCAACCTTCGTCCCGGGACCTTTAATCACTGCCAACTCATTAAATTCTAAGAACACGCTGTATACCGTCGCGGCGAGGCGACCTCTCCGAGGACGGGAAGAGAGCAGCAGACTACCGACGAGACGGAAACCGTTCTCACGGCAACGGTGCTCGCGCGACCACGCAAGCCGTCCGCCTCCCGTAAAACGGTCGAATCCCCGGCAACCGATACCTGGCATTGAAAATTCGAGACACCACTCGATACGTCGACGTATCGAAGCGCTCGGCGGCGAGTTCCAACGAAATGTCGAGGAATCCCCGGTTCGCGAGGACAATAATGCTGTTTGTCGGTGCCAAACGTTATTTCCATTCTCCATTTCATACCACCCTCTTCTCCCGTAAAATATACGCACACACATACGTATACACGTCCCCTCCCCCAACCCCCGTTTCTTCTCCCGGACGAGCAGAGGCTTCGAGGAAAGCTGCGCGCGGGTTGGAAGCGCGCGAACGGCCGCTTTCGGGCTTCGATACTTCGACAGGGTGCAATAATCGAAATTGTATTCGCGAAGTGTTGGAACAGAAGGGCTGGAGGGGGCGGGGGGTGTCGGGGGTCACGGAGGAGCAGGACGAGCCGTACGTAATTGAATACGTGATTTCGGCCAGTTTCGACGGAAGCAAAGTTTGCCCGCACGCTAATCCCGAATTTACAGTGCGAATTGTATTGCGAGGGTCTGCTCCCCAACCCCCGTTCCCTCCTCCCCGGCCTACCCTCTCGATCCTTGTTCCGATCGCTTCGTACGCGATACGAGCGCGGTAGGACACCGTGGATTCGACCGTTTTACCCTCGCGACCTGTTTAACAGCGATCTTTGAGGATGAAAGGGCCGCGATCCGTTCGACTCGATCGATTCGCGACGCAGAGGCCTTTCCTCCTTGAAAGCTCGACGAAACATGGCCCCCTTCGTAGCGGCGCGCGCGAGTCCCATGGTTTTTAAACTAGAACGAAAAGAAATGAAAAAGAAAAAAAGAGACGAAACGGAATCTGACTTTGTACTTTTGTACGATTGCTTTGTAGGCGAACGTTCTCCCACTCCCCTTCGTTTCACGCTTCCGGGGCAAGGCTGAGCGCGCGAGCGCGCGCGCGCGCGCGAGCAGAGGGGGCGACGCGTAGCGCTCGGAGCGGGCGGGCCAAGATTCTTGTCGGAGGCTCAACTCAGAAATAAATAAAGTATAAATATATAATATATTTTTTAATATTCTCGTCTTACTCACCGAAACAATATATTATACATAAGGGACAAAATAAAACGGGCAACATTCCGCACAAAGCTCTAGAACCGTTTCCACGCGTCGGACTCGCCCCCTCTTGCCGCGCGTCGCCCCTTTTCTCGTGCGCGCGAGCGCGGCGCGCGAACCCCCGCGACCCGGAGGACAGACGGCTCGCGTGTCGCGAGCCCCCGCGTTCACCCCGGCGCACCGTTGCCTCGCTAATCATCGATTCTCCACCGACGCAAGCGGACCCGGAGTCGCGTTCGGCCCGAGACAGTGAAACGAACCCGCGGGGAAGAAGAGCGTCTTAGTTGAGCGAGGCAGGAGGCGATGGAAATCGATCCGTAGATCGCTCGTCGTACGAGAGGAGAGGAGGATAGAGTAGCGGCGTAGCGTGTAATAACGATAAACGATAAAGGAAAAAAACAAAACAGAAATGAATCACCGAGAGATCCAGAACGGTCGAGGGAAGGGGAGTTGACCCGCTGAAGAGGATTTAAAAGGAATCTTTACCTGACGGCGGCGCGGAGAGAGGCGCCGCTGTGGCGTGCTCTCGGCGAGGATAAACTAAAATTTTAAATATTCAGTGGCCAAATAAATTAACTGATAATGCACGTAGAACGTAACGAATACCGTACCTACTGTAAGTAAGCCTGACTGAACGAGAGCGTCGAACGCGTATGTATGCGGGTATGAATGTTGGCAGGCGTAAATTCGATGTCATGTGCACGTGATGATCGCGCGTCAGTTGCGTGAGTGTGCGTTTCCTTTTTGCTCGCGACAGAATGTGTTCCAAAAATCGATTCCGTGTCGGCGGGGGTGGTTGGGGTGTTTTTCGATGGGGGGGGGGAGGTGCAACGGGCACAGACAGAAATTCAAGGGGGTGAAGGGGTGAAAAGGACGGGGGAGGTAGAGAGAGCGAGAGAGAGAGAGAGAGAGTGAGAGAGAGAGAGAGAGAGAGAGAGCAAGAGGACGCTAAGTTTGTATATTGTGCAATTTTTGTCAATGTTTCATTATTTGTTACCATGTTCACGGATGATAATTATAAATAAAGTAAAATCTATATACGCAGCATTTACAAGATTTAGGCGTAAACGAGGATCACGAGAGCCGGATGTCTTTTTGATAGCCATATATATGTATATATATATATGAATATATACATATAGATATATATATATATTCGCGAGGTGTCGGCGCGGCGATACTCGAGGACGCTCCGCGACCACCCTCTTTTTTTCTCTATACAGATTTCTTTCTTTTCATTTGTCTCTGGTAGGCGAGTCGAAGCGAGGCCGCGATAGGACGACGCTCGTGGCGCGATCGCGACAGTCACTCGCCAGAGATTCCGTCCCCCGTTCCTTGGTTCGTCGAAGGCAGATGGCGAATTTCGGCTCCATGCTCTCGAAATTTCGAGGAATTTTCGAAGAAACAGAGGGGACGGACGAGCGTCTTGGCGATCGTCCACCGCGATCGCCACGAGCGTTTCGCGCGTTTCCATCCCAGCGACCAACGAAACCCTGTAGATACATAATATACATATATATATATATATATATATATATATATATATATGTATATATAAATAAATATATACGATATAACGAACGTTCGGACGAAAGGGGCGCGAGTGCATTGTTCTTAGACGAATAGAGGGATGCGCGTGTAATTAAGGAACGGAGAGTGTGCGGCAGGTAATAAAGGCGTGAACGGACACCTTAAGAAACTAATAAACGGTAGTTAGAAGTTTAGATAGATAGATGGATAGCTAGACGGTTAGATAGACACGTTAGATAGGCCAGATAAATAGAATGAGAGGAAAGAGCACGGGCGAAGGGGGAAGGCAGTGAAATTGATTGGGACAAGGGGGGTTTGGGGTGGGGATGGTGTTAAAAAAAGAGAGTTATTATATATAAATTGAAGAAAAAGTCTATAAATATAGATAGGTGGATATACATAGATAGAGATGTAAGTACCTAAGAGAAACTCTAAGGAACCTTTTAGAAAATGATGCTGTATCGTTGTACGAGGTACGATAAGTGGACATAAGTGTTTTATGATACTCGCGTACAATAAGGTCGGGAGGGAGCTCTGGAGATGTGAGGGAATATTAGGAGCGTAAGAGAGGGAAGACGGATGGAGGCGTGTAAGCGTATAGATAAGAAGAGCGGGAAAGTGAGGAGGGTCGAGCGGCCACGGAGGGCGGAACGGGGTGGAGGGCGAAGCGAAACACACACGGACGCGGCACGATTGTAATTGTATTATTGTGGTCTAAGCTATTTTCAGTCATGTTGTATAGTAATTGTACATTACGAGACTTCAAGCGGAAGCGCGGGGAGCAGTGCGCGAAAGAGTGAGCGAGGTGCGAATGGGCGAGCGAATGAGAGGGTAGAGTAATCGAACGAGAGGGTGAAGGAAGTGGGAAGGAAGCGAGACGCAACCAGACGCTTCGTGTACAAAACGGGGGATGAAACGGGGGAGCCGGAAGGCGCGAGATAAAGGGGGGTGAAAGATACGACGGGGCTACTATCTCTGCTCGAATTACCGCGAAATTGTACAGAATTCTGGCGAGACGCGGCACGGTTATGTAAAAGTCGTAAAGGAGGGAGAAAGGGTGTCCTTGTATCGCGAGGGAAAGTCTCGCGGCGTTTAGTAGCCGGTTGGGGTCGGACGGAGGAAGTCGTTGCTGATGTATCGTCGGCGTGACGGTGCGTGGCGGCGGTAATTGAATTTATTAATGATAGAAGCAACGCGAGACACTCGTCGACGGCAATGCTGGTTCTTTTTAGAAAAATTGTCGAGGAGACGCTATTTCAAAGGTTCCCTATTTTTTCCGTGATAGAGGAACGCTTCGACGGTGATATATCGGTGAACTAATTCGGGGAAACTCGTAACGACTCGTTCCGCGGAAGGATCCACTTTCTTTCCCGCTGTAATCTAGCAACTGTCCACTGGCTCCTTGATTAAAGTTGACTTCTGCCCGCTCGCGTCGACGATGAGAACGCCTCGCGTTGCGAGAAAGGAGAGAGAGAGGAGGGGGTGGGGGGAAGGAGCGATTCGATGCACTACGAAACTGAACTGATTAAGTAACTACTGTTATCTTTAGGGAATTAGGGGGGAATTTAAATGATTAACGGGGGACTGATTCGAGTGAGAATGCGAGCGAAAGAGAGGGAGAGAAAGGGCGAGAAGCGGGAGGAGGGTACGCGTGAAGGGTTGAAGGAGGTGAAAGCGCGTGCTGAGGGAAAGTCGGGGGAGAGAAGTGTACGAGAGTCTGAGCGAGAGGGGACGAGAGAATACAAAGTCGAGAGATACCTATATTTTTAAAAAGTGACCTTTGGCATTTAAAGACTTGTAAAAATCGTGCAACGAGTTAAGTAAAGCAAAGAACAAAACAGAAAATCACTTGGGGTGGGCGCGACGCGTTAAGAGGCGTCCGTCCTTCTCCGTGTCTCTATCTCATTCTTACACGATGCACGCACACCGACACGCGTACACACACAGACACACCAGGCACGCAGCGGAGGGAACACTCGGAGCAACGAGCTGGAATGTCCGTCGCGAGCTGTGCACCGGACAAGCGTCCGCCTCGGCCGCGACCAGGGGGTGTGAGAGGACGCGATACACACATCGACTCGAAATCTTTCGATACACTGACCCGCGCCGCAAACGGCGGTGTAATCGTGAGTTCACGGTCACGCACGAAGAAGCACACACGTCCGACAATTCGAGAAAGGATCACTGGCATCCGTACGCAACTGCATACAGTACATTCACGCGCGTCTTGAGGAGCAGGGGATGAAACGGGAGGAGAAGATGTAGCACGAGGCAGAGGGGGATCCGATAACGGAGAAAGATGAGAAGAGAAACTGGGAGATGGCAGGCGATGGGGTGGGAAAGTGAGGTGAGAAGAGAGAGAGAGAGAGGCAAACAATGCATTCCGTTAGAAACTCGCTTTTCACGAGGTGCAGGAGAACCGACGCTTGGGGTTCGACCAACCCCTACGTCGTCGGTCTACCTCGAGGCCTAACAAAATGGAACCGAACGATTTCGGCCGTCACTCGATCGTCGAGGTGGTCGCCGCGAGGCCGAGCGAGTTTGCGTTTCCTCGCTGATCATCGGGGACTCCCTTAAACCTCCGGTTTAATTTCATGGGGAGTGGTAGCTCCCAGATTGGAAAAGGAAACGCGTCTCGCGGCGCGATCCTCGGGATCGATTTCGAAAAAGGAAAAAAAAAATGGAAAACGAGCCAACAGTCACCGCATAGTCACTATCGTCATCCGACACGATTCATGGTAGGGTATAGAGTATTTTTAGGGATTTTATACAGGCATGCGACAACGCTCTATGTTTTAGCCACGATTAACTGTCGATTATTGACGTTTCTTCTTGTACGTAAAAAAAAAAAACGAACGGTGTGTTCTAGGTATATAACAAATTACATTATACGCAGTGAGGAGCGAGAGGGGTGTAAGAGAGGGGTAAGAGCGAGCGTGAATGGGGTCCATTTTGTGCGATTCGAATGGAGAGAACGAAGGTTTGTGTGTGATTGGTGGTAGTTGATCTGAGAGAATTGAATGGTGTCAGAGGAAGTTAGCGAGAGCGAGTGTGTTTGTCATTTTTCTGGAATTCTGTACCTCGTTGTGTATACATCTCTATTTGTATAATTGTGAATATTAACATATTATGATAATGTGATTTATTACGTGTGATCCAGCGCGCAAACAGACGTGGAGAAACTTTAATGCGAGTATTTTGTATTACAATTAAGCGGAAACGAAACACTTGATATGCGTGTGCTAGAGAGGCAGGGAGAGCGAGATTTGGGAGAGAATCGGGGGGAGAAAGAGAGAGGACGAGATCGAAGGAGAAAAGCGTCTTGTAGTCGCAGCTTTTCCGCCACCGGGGAATATAAGTAATTGTAATGAACGAAGAATACGCTTGCGCAGCCGTCGCACCTTTCTCTCGGCGCAATTTTCTTCTTCTTCTTCTTCTTCTTCTTCTTCTACTTCTTCTTCTATTGACGCTGTGTCTGCTACTTCTTCGATTTCTCACCGAGGTGATTGATAAACTTGGAGTATTTCAACTCCACTCGTAAAATATAAGGCGTTTCAAAGTATCGCATACAAATTTCACGGGATTACAGACTTAGTAAAAAGCAACAAGACGTTTTAGTACATATTGATCAGCAAGCTCAATTCTCCCTGTAATAAAAACCGTTTTTAAAACTGTGTGACATAATGTAAGCATAAAAAGTCTTTTTAAATCAGAAACGAATTTTTTATCACTAAAAAACTCCAAGATTCTTCGACTTCACATTTCGTCCGAAATGTTACTAACAATTTCAATAATATTCACGCGCGTCGATCGAAATGGGGAAACCATGTGCCTCGGGAGCTATCGATCACCTCGTTGAGAAGACATCCCTCGACACCGCTCTTCTTGGGGCTGGTCCAGCAAAAGTTGATGCAGGGATCGTGTCAGGCCCGTGTCCCCTGACCCCCGGCTGAAAATGTGTCCGCCCTTGTATTCTGTAGGCCGCTGTATAAACATACGCCTCGCGCCACGAGTCGTTCGAGTATCGAGTACAGAACGTGCACAGTGGATCCGCGTGTGAGCTGGAAAAAAGGCGTCCGTAGTAAAAAGCCGACGGGAGCGCGTATCGAGACGAGCGCGATTAAGCCAGTACACGTTTTTTAAATTTAGAACGAGATCGACGGTTCAGCGCGACCAAAAAAAAAAAAGAAGAAACGGCTAGAAAAGAAAGGAGAAAACGGTAAAACGGAAAGGAGATTTCGTCGTTGCAAACGGTCTCGACGGTCGTTGGCGGATCAAAGGCGAAGCGAATTGTACTGTATACGATTACTAGGGAACCCTGTCCTTCGATGGCTCGTTTGAAAAGAAGAACAAGAGAGAACGAAAGAATGCCAGAAACAGAAAGAGAGAGAAAGGGAAAGGAAAATTTACACGAACGGAGCAGACTAACAAAGACATCCTTCCAAAAAGTATCGGGACTAATATTTACACACGCACCCGCGCGACTTTCGATAGTCGAGACCTTCGCGCTGGTTCCAAATTCTCCGAAGACTCGACGTTTTGTACAATGGAGTAGCGAGCTCGTGTAACGAGTCTAGTAGGTGATCACATGTGATATTTGTATCGGCTATTATTATATAAATATATATATATTATATATAAATGTAAATGTAAATGTATATTAGAGTATTCCGTTAGGATTACCGATAGTAGTTAGATGGAAGGAAAAAGCCACGAAAGACGAGTAAATCGTGAAAGAGAGGGAAAGAACGAGCGTATGCAACGTAAAAGGAAAGAGAAAAGAGACACGGACCCGAAAATCGAGCCCCATTCTTCGAAACTCCCGCGACCGAAAATAAAGAATAGAAATTTGTCGAACGTCTCGTGGACGTTGAAAGGGACGGGTGGTCGTCTGCCCCCGGTTGAGGGAAGAGAAATGCTCGCTCTCGCTCTGGAATCAACGCCTAATTGCTCTTTACACGTACGCAGGCCTACGATCCCGAATGGAAACACGCGAGATCCGACGAGAAAAGACGAACAGACCGGCGGCACGGAACGGCGCAGAATTACGGACAGAGGCTCGCCTCGAAACCCTTCAGCACGAGATCCTATAATTTTCTGCTACAACGACTCGGCAGCGAGGAGAACGGAATGGCTGTTGCTCCTCCAACGATTTACGCCCCGAAAAAAGGGATCGAGCCCCGAATTATTTTACAAGGGCATGGACGAGGGGCACGCCTGTTACGTGCCCCCTACAATCGACTGTCGCCCTTTCGCGTTTCCCTGCAGTCTCAAACCTTCTCCTCTACGAGTTATCCCTGCTGTCGATCCATATTGACATTCGTGGACGTTCGGCTTTCTGCACTCGAAAGTGTTGGGCTTGGATCGCGAGTTTTAGGAACTTTTCTGAGAGAAAAGGCAATTTGGCTATTTAGGTAAAACAAATTCAGTTTCGTAGAAGGTTCTGAGGGTTTTAGAGAAGGATAGACTTGAAGACTGGTACCTTTGGAGTCCTACAGGCTCCAAACTGAAAGTTCTCGTAGTATATAAGTCTAATACAGAAGTGTTTAGATATTCTCAGCGATCCAAGGCCATCAATCATTTGAATGAATAAAGGATCAAGTCGAACCTCCATGGATACTGAAACCCTTGTCGAGGCTCACCAGCCCCATAAAAATTGTCACTGGATACAAAAGCAACCCTCAAAAGAGCTGCTGAGATATTCAATGATCTGGTACATACTCATGTACATCTTTCCTGTCTTCTTCTCCTCCTCTCTTCTTCTCGGTCCTTCGGTTCGTTTCCCAAAGAAACACCGTCAGGGAACGATCCTTACTGCTCGATCGGAACGAACTGGAGCCACGAAAATTCCTGTGCGAGAGAAAGACCGCGACTGCGTGCACGTGCGTGAGGAAGGAACATGTACAAAAGCATTGTACCGGATGCGTGAGTGAGTATCGAGGTGTATAGAGGTGTATCTCGCGTGAGGAGCGTGTCGAGAATCGAATGGGGACGGCTGCGCGAAAGTAGAAAACGAGAGAAATTAGGCGAATAGAAAGCGGAGGACAAAGGACGAGCGTGTACGGTCGATTCTTCTTAGGAGCACTACCTACTCGACGCGAGAACTTTTACGTAAATTATTTGCTCCACGCCAGAGCCTTGATTAATCAGCCCTTGTATCATTGATATCGCTGCTATGGTTAATATCGTAAGCACTACTTACCCGCCACCCTTCTTTACATTCAACGTCACACCGCCGTATTTGTTCGTCGTAGAGAGGAGAGGTCGCGAGAGGGGACGCTGTGTAAAAGGCTTTTTAAAACCGTTTAAATTATCTCGCGAACGATGGAGTACGAGCGAATGTGCTTGTAAACTCGGATCGGTCGATCGATCGAGCGTAACCGGATGCGGAGGTTAGCTCGACGGTGACGAGAGAAAGAGAACGTTCTTCCTGCGTACCTTTGCGATTCAAGCGTTTTAATTCGATGTGTGCACGAAATCGCTGAACGATCGAAGGGAGGCGCGACGGAAGGCCGCGGGACGTCGATCGAACGAGCCGTTGCCCTATCGGGCGGGGGGTTTTGGGTGGTTGGGTTAGGGGAGGGGGCGAGATAATATTTTGGGAGCAGTTTTACGCGAGCGTCTCGCAGGTTCGGCACGGGAGCGGGGACTTTATTTTTATTATTTTCGATAAGCGTCCTCGGCCGAGTGCTCGCGAATCCACGGACGATGTTCGCTCGTCGATCGAGAGGACGCATCCCGCTGTCCCAGCGCGCCTCCCGTCGATCCTGATTGTTGTCTGCCTAGAGATTTTTTGCGTTTTACGATCGGCGCACGCTTCTTTATTCGGCTGACGGAGCGACCGGGCCGGCCGCGCTTTGTAAATAATTCATTAATAAACAAATTTCTCATCGTGCTTGAGTGAGCTTGCTTTCAACACAGAACAACGTCCTCCTTCTATGTGTCGGCCACGGCATTTCAAGACCGCGACGTCTTCGACGGGAAACGATCAGCTATAGTCGGGGTGAAGTCAAATGGCTACTCAAAGACGCTTGGCTAGGTATCCCCACCAGTAATACAGAAACGCAGACGGAGGTGGCATGGAAATGGTAGTCTAATGTGTGGTGGAAGAAATGGCATTGAATGGTCAGTTGATTTCCTTCGAAATATAATTAACACTTTGAGCCAGACTTAATCTTCTGATTGTGGCATTCATTTATTGGAAAAGTTCCTCTGTGTAATTGAAAATGTTTGCGACGAATTAACTGGCCTTAACTAATGCAGAAGTATTTTTGAATGATTTGTCTACTTGTTTTCCTTAGTTAACAGGCTATGTTGCTCAGTAATCTATACAGACAATTTTCTGAACATTCAAGGAGTGAAGAATGCCGAATTTACGCTATTTTTTAGAAAAACAGTTAAACAAAAATTTGAATTGATAATGGAGTTAAATGACAAATTAAATTAAATTTCAAATTAAATTGAATTTACACTATTTCTGTTTTATTTCATTCATAACATGTCGCTATTTCCTTTGACGTTTAAATACCACAAAACATATGACACAAACACTATCAACGTGTTCAAAATGTTAATTACCTTTCACTGGCGCAGACGTGATTTCACGCCTAGGCCATTCCAACACTTGCCCAGTGTTACTCGCATTTTCGCAACAAACTCCCTTTATCACAATAACCAAACATGCGATTCCAAAATCTTGATCTATAATCGCCAATCACCGTGCATCGACAAAAATCTAAAAAATCCCCTAGGCTAAAGATGGAATGGGCCCTGCGTGATCGTTTGCCCGCGCCAAGCGAAAGTACTTACTTAATACGATCGCGAGTGTCGTCGTTCTGCGAAGGAACAATGGGCGCTAGGAAAAGATCTAGGGGACGGAGAATCGTGGTAGTCGAATTTGTTGATGTTTTGCCGATCCCAAGTTTCGTCGGGGTCGTTGCGTGTCGAATCGATTCGGGATCACCTGCTCGTGATCGACCGGAGACCGACTCGATTCGTCGTTTAGTAGGATCGCGATTAGGTGCGAATTAGCGGCTGAGCCGGCCCATCCGCTCTGAGCCGCGGGCGCTTCTTTTCGTAATCAACGGAATATTGTAGCTTATGCGATGGCCACTTCCCGACGGGACACGATTGCTTCGTTTTTATGCGAGCGCTCGCTGCCGCGCCGAGGTTGGCCGTGGAAAATGCTGAGCGCTTCAGCTTCCTCGGCGCAATTTCTGGGCAGAGTGGCGAGGGAAATGGGATACTTCGGGGGCAGTCCGGAATTCTCTCTCGTAAGAATGTTACCGTCGTCGTTTTTTGCGCCGAGCTTATGAATTGTGGCGGGATTGGCTTGTTCTACGGCACGACGTCCTATTAGGCTAGTAATATTCGTTACAGGAGAGAGTGTTAAAGTCTCAGTGTTATCGCGAAGCGTATCTCGTTGGAGTGTAATCAAAATTCGCTTGAACATTGGTCAACCCTTTGACGACGGGCGCGGGGGTGCTTGGAATTACACAGCTGTGTTCGAGGAATGCCTTAAGTTTCTGTATGATGTGGAGAATTCATGTATACGGGGTGTTTTGTAATTTTCTGTAAGGGTGGAGAGAGTGTGGTTCGTCGCCTGGACAAATAATACTGAATAATACTGAACATTGAAAACCGTTTTCGTTTCTTGGCAAAAGAAGTCTCGTATAACACAAATACAATTTACATTTTCAAGTCACTTTTGTACGAGGACTCACCATCTCTTCCATTACAGTAAGAATCACAAAACTCCTCGTGCGAAACAACTTTTCAACGATGACGTTAATTCGTCACAGATGACAACCACAAAATTAAAAAAAAAACCAGCACAAGATTACGTTATTACAATTTCCCTGTTTCGACTGCTCGCGATAACGAGACTGTTCGGAGGTGTCGCCAGCTTTTGTTCGGCGAACCCGCGACGCGAAATTATCGTCACCCCGTGTGCCGGTGGTAGGGGTTGAAGGTCGTTGGCCACCTCAGAATCGCGTAAAAATTGCTGGGAGAACGATCGAGCGGAACGGGGGTTCGTGGTGGGAGTGCATGAGAGAAGGGATGAAAGAAAGCTGTAGGGTGAAAGAGGCGGGGAGGAGGGAAGCGAGAGCATAAGAGAGTGAGAGTGAATGGAGGGAAATTGAATGGGCGAAAAGTATGCAGAAAGGGAGAAAAAGAAAGTTTTCGGGAGGCAGCGTGTGTGCGCGCGCTCGCGCTCGTCGCGTGTTTCTCCGTGTCCCTTGCGTATGTGTACGTGTAACCGTCGAGGTGTATACTGTGTGCTTGTGTGTGTCTACGAGGGAAAGGGAGAGAGAGAGAAAGAAGCGAAATCGAGCGGCTCGAACCCGCCTCGCAGCACTTTATTCCTCTTCATTCTTTTCTTTCCTCTCTTGGTGGCTCTTATTAACACCGTAGCGTACACTAAATATCGTTATTTTTTAAGGAGAATTACACGAAAGATTAAAACGAACGATATTGAAAAATATATATATATACATAAAAATATATATATATTTATTTTCTAAGATATAATATATAATATATCATCTGTATGTATATTAAATTATGATAATGCACAAAAATGTAATTATATGTACATGTATAATTATTAATCTTGCTCTACGATACGGGCGCCGGTGGTGAAGTAAAGTAAAAAGAGAGAAAAAAAAATGCGAACGCGAAGGGCACACTCGAGAAGGGTTGGGGAGGGATGAGAGGGGGAAGGAGGTGACGTGAGAAACGGGGAGAGAACGGGAGAGTGAGGTGGGGTGAGAGAAACAGAGAGAAAGAGAGAGAGAGAGAGCGCGAGAGAGAGTATGTGAGGAAGAGGTTGCTTGCGTGTAACGAACGGGGATACGTGTAAAAGTGACTCCTTTGTGTATAAACGAAAGGGAGGCGGGTGCGGAGAGGAATATGGGGCGGGGGGGCTTGCGGCCGCTGTAACCTCATCTTTCATGAATAGCTTGTATTTCTGCTCAGTGCAAAATAAACGTACGTTCCTGTTGAAAAAAATGACAAAAAAAAGAGCAAGATCACTTGTCTCGTCTTCTTTCTTTCCGACCCCTCGCCTTCGACTAAAACAGCCACGCTCGGATTCGACGACCTTCCGGTTCGGTTGGAGTTACCGCATTTCGCGGCGACCCAACGAGGTGAGTATTGCCGGGCACAGGAGACCGATAGCCAATTTCAGTTACCTCCACGACCGTCGATCCAATTTGATTTCTGGGTTTCCTCGAAATTCAAATTCGAGGGGCGAAGTACTCTCGGCTGGGTGGCCTTTACAACCGGAGATTTCATCGAGCTTGCAACAAATGTAATTCTATGACCCACTGTTACAAACCTCTTTTATATACCGCTCCACTTTACCTTAAATAAAACTACCCACCGATTCATCGAATATAAAGCACAGCGGTGGTGCACGTGACAGCAGGCCACCGGAAGGACGTCCAACAATCGCCGAGAACATCGCGCCACTACCTCTAAATATCATTTATATCGAAGGCAGCGTCACCGCTAAAACGTCGATCTTTTATTCAAGGGACACCGGAACGCGCTAGGAGAATGCTTTTATCCCCGCCCATAAAGGAGCAGAAATACGACTGCGCTTTTTCGTCCCCGGCGCTGCCAGCCGCTCTGCTCCCGGATCTGATACGTCCGATACATCTCCGTCGCGATATTCATGGCCTTACAAATAAGTGTTTCGACGCGGGACGGAGGAAGGACAAAGGGCAATGATCAGCCGTTTCGCGCGTTTACACCGCGTAGGGCTCCGCGCACGTTGTACGGTTTTACTGCCCGATCGTCCCTAAAACTATAACCTCCGCCCGATGGCCGTCGCGAGAAGACGTTCACGGACGTTTTGTCATCATAAAACGTTTTATGGGGAATTATAATGCGCCCTATCCCCGCGGGGGTAGGGCCACAGCCTGTGTCCAGATACGAAGCCATTCCGAGCGAAATATAAAGGGGCGCTCGCTGGCGCTTTTCATCCGATCGGCCTATAAACGACATTTTACTGTCCCTACACTTCCTTATTCTCTATTTTTTACCTCCCCGGCCCCCCTAACGGCCCGCTCCTCTTGGCCACGTTCCACGGCCCTGTAGATGGGGGCGAAATCGGGCTCCGCGACCGATACCATCGTTTCTACCAGCACGAACGAACGACGTCGCTTGGCATGCCCGACGCGAGTGCGCTTTTTCGTCGTTGATTTAATTACAGTCGAATTAATTAGCTCTCTGGGTAGGCTGCCCGTGAAATATTAATTTTCTTCCGCTGGTGAACCTGCGCTACTAAGAACCTGCAGAATGTAGTTTGTCAGCTGTCAAAGCAGCGCGTTTCCTTTCTTCGACTTCTTCTTACAAGGGAAATTTCCCAACTGTTACAAGCCAATTTTGATGAGGTTTATGTAGATTGTAAATCTTGTAAAAATATTTGACACCTATTTTTTTATCGGCAATCATCCATATCTAGGGGTGAAAAAAAATACTTTTGCCCCAATATCTCGGAAAGTAGGCACTATAGAGAAAAATCTTTTAGACAAAATTGATTGATTTTTTTATAACAAACTCAGCCACGTAAGCAGATTCGTAATACGTCAGTTTGTTTAAATAATATATTAAAAAGTAGTCATGTTTGACTCGTTTATCTTATAGACTTTTTAATAAAAACTAGATGATACACTATATTGAACTCAATATTGTTAAAGAATAATCTACGATTCTCTCAATGACTGTTCCTTGAATATTCGACTTGAAAGAAAGAACGATAATGATTTTCCTCTCTAATTGACAAGATATCTTGTTTCTGTGACAAGAAATACCCTGGTGTATCAGTTCTTCTTTTTTAAAAGTCTGTACTCTTAGCACCCTCTGCAAGAAACATCTAAGACACTATACGTTATTTAAATTCGTTAAAATTCCTTGAGGAAATGTTGCTCCCACTCAGCGTCATCCTCCGTTCCCCACAACACGGCGCTTACAATAAAGCTCCTCCTGAAAGAGCAACGCAAGGAACAGCAGTAAAAGACTTCTTTGTCTCAGTGCAGACGGGGATAAAGGCTAACCGTCAGAAAAACCCAGCGCGTTCGAGGAAGCGGGCTAAATCCAAGTCCGTCCCGTTTCTCTCGAAAATGTGGCCGGCGGCTATGAAAGAAACGCTGAGTGTGAACCTTAACAAAATTGCAACCCGAAGGAACAATTTACAGACTGCGCGAACGCTTCCCCGGCTCGGATACCGTGGCCCTGCAGGCCGTCCACCCTGTTTCCTACCCGAGACCCACCAATTAACCAATTGCGCTCCACTTAATTGCTTCCGCCCTAATAACCTCTCATTTACGCGGCACACGGAAAAGTGTTTCCGTCTGGCAATCTACTTTCGAATGGAACGTACGCGCGACTAAGGGGCAAGTTTTGCATTCGGTATCCGGGCTTTGTAACGCTCCCAGAATTTCCACGAATCCCGTGGCTCCGGTTCGCTCCTCGCTCCGGGGCAGAGAGGAGTTGCCGCGGCGGCGATACGCGCGACAGCCCTGGCAAGATAAAGAGCGGTGGGAAGTTTGGTGGATGCTGGCTCGCTGCTTTGTAACGCGCACCCTGTGATACTGTGATTCAAGGTGTTCCAGTTGGGCATTTCCAGCGCTCCTTAATCAACGCGAAACCCTGATGCTCTCGAGACACGGTACAGTGCATTTTCCCGTGATGCTTCTTTTTTCTTGCCGGGGAGAGGAGGAGATACGTCGATGCACTCGAAGAGGAACCGCGAAAGGGAGGATGTCCAATTAATCTGTCACGGGCATGGTAGAGTTGCGATCGCGGCTAATGCGGGATCGCCTGAAAATTTTCGAGGTGTATCCCCCGTTCGGGATCGTGGAAGCCGGACGGAGCAGCCAGCTGGAAGAAAAATATAGCCCGGCGGAGAGGTAAAACCTTTAAACGTCTTTCCTTCTCGCGGCGAAGGAGGAAGAGCGGTCCCGCGTCTGGCGGGCCGGATTCGCTTAATCCGAGCCACTCCGGCCAATCCGGATACTCTGAAACTAAAGAACCACCGCTCGAAAGGATTCGACGAATCGCCGTGGAGTATATACGCGAAGGGATAACGGGGGGTGCGTTTTACTCTTAGACCTCGAGGAAGCTTGGCGATTTTAATGGGACCTTCGCGAGTTCATCGAGAACGCAGTGCTTTTAATTTTAAATTTTCAGAGGAATACATATTTTTGTTGTGATTTTGCGACAGTAAAACTGGTAGAGTTTTGCTTGTGCGATCAGCGTCGCCACAGTATATTGGTTCAAGTATTGGAAACTGGATTAAAGGATCTTATTTCCTAGTTCTTTTAACGTCTAGGAAATGATTTCTTCTTTCGCCATCGGCGAATATCTTTCCGTTGTTGGCGAGCAGTGCTTCGTTGCTTAAAGCTTTCTTTTGATCTTCAGCAACGGCATCCCCTTGGGACTCGACCCGCGTCGAGTTCCTTTGCAGTCTCATGTTTTCAGACGAAATTTAATTTGTTAAATCCTCGGGTTACATGTATTTGAATTGAAACTAGCCCAGAGTTATTTCCTATGATTCCAGGGGAATTTGGAATATTATATTTTCAAGTTCTATCTGTTTCTAATATAATCTATTTAGAAGGAAGGTCTGCCAAATATTCCATACTAGTTTCCTTCAAGCTTTGCACGTTTGTAGAGCAGCTAAAAGTCAAGGATTCTTTATTTCTTTAACTATGATAACTCAGGATTAAGGTACACAATTGTCTTCCAATATTTCGCAGACCTCGACGACAACTAATACAAGATCGCCAAGAAATCACAATTCTCGATTTGTCACGTATTTATTTCCTAGAGTAGATAAACAAATTCGTTAACCGTTATTTTGGTAATATATTCGGAAGGGTTTGACTTTGATTACAGCTACGTAGGGTTCTAGACGCCGAGGACCAGTCGAATGGACAGGGATATGGGATCCTGAACATCTCAATGGGATGGGTGCGTTGGATGCCACAAACTCGCAGACGGCCGAACCCCCGAGAACGCTCTCGAGCCCTCCGTTCCTGACGGAATGAAATCGCAGAGCCACCCCTTGCGAGCGACCCCTCCACGGGAAGTCAGCGCGCTCTCAAGTGTCTCGGCGGAATTTAATTCTGTCCTGGGGCACCGGCTCACCTAGTATGCAGTTATTTGATACCCGATATTTTCTTTTCTCGCTGTGACCGAGGCTCGCTGCCGTTCTTTGAATTACGAGACGGGTTTCTTTGCCGATCCGACGCGTTCCGGGTCCTCTTCGTTCGGCGAGCCAAGAAATTTGAATTCTCGGCAATATCTCAGCTCGCTGACCTCGAACTGGCACTCTTAGAATACTTCAATTGTTCTCGTCTGTGATAGAACTGGAGAAATTCTAGTTTAGTTTTTGACCGCGTCAGTGGACGTAAAAATGCGATGCAGGTAGTGGTTAGTATTGTTATAATGATAGGTACCTCTAGCTGGGATTAAACTGGGGGTGAAAGGAGACTTATTAGTACTCTATAATTTTTGTACATTCCTTTTGAAGATTCTAGAATCGCTGGAGTCCTCTTAATTACAATTTCAGGGATGTAAAGGGAGATATTCTCGAGCAAAGGGTGCTTTATCTAACGCCTAAGAACCTGTGTGCCTGTGTGTGAGAAGCCCCGTATAGTGTTCGATTGGATTTACATAGAACCATAATTAGCAGATCTCTTGACACTCTATCCTCTGCAACTACAACATCGATTTTAAAGTTTAAACATCGTTACAGCTGCAGCCAATAAAACCTTACCAATATTTCAATCCAAATTGTCCCTGAACAACTTTATTGTTTTCGTACATATTTCCTACCGCTTACAGATAATATTTTTCTTCGCAAAATACCTCGCAAACTTTATCAGGACTAATAAACGGACTTTTCAAACCGTCGCGTTTAACTGCTGCAACGCGGAACAGTTTCCAATCGCGCTTCCCCCCTTTCCAGATGTGCTCGACGAGGGAAGAGGTCGGCAGCAGAGAATAAGAGCGCCAAATTGTTAACCCAGTTACACGGCGCAAGATACGGCTGGCGAAACTAATGGACCTCTTCCCTTTCGTCCGCAATCTTGTTGTTCGACCACCCATAATCTAATAGCGTACCCTCGTGTTTCCGCCCCTCGTTCCCGGCTTCGAGGCTCGTATTTTATCTCGAACGCCGTGTCCACTTATTCCTAACGATTGTCCGTGCCTGGACTCGTTCCTCTCCGCTCTGCGGTTCCCGCCGCTGGTATACGCGTGTGCTCTTTCGTTCCCGAAGCCGTGCCAGTTACTGGCGAATTTACGTCTGCTTAAACCAGAATTACCGAACAGTCCAACATAAATTCGCAGTAACTCGTGGTCCAAAGGGAGCTGAATTTATCGTTCAGCTCTTCAAAATACTATTATTTTGGATTACACCTTCCGCCAGCTTTCCAGTTTAATATGTCCGTCTGAACCATAGACATATATAGACGGAGCGTTTGCTGAGGGGGGTTGCAAGGTTCGCGATAAGGGGACTGTCATACAGGCAAATCGCGTAGCAGTGGTTATGCATGCCGAATGCTTCCGAAGCTAACCGACGTACCTGTATGACAGGCTGTATCTGAACCTCTGCCTTTTCCCCTCCAAGCTTACCTTCCCCCCGTCCTCAGTCCCAACTTCTGCTCCGTCTATATATGTCTATGGTCTGAACCGAAGTCGGTTGAGTGAAATTATGTTAGAGGGCAAGTTTTTTGATAGAGGAATGCGTTGTTGCACGTAGGAATACAAGAAGGGAAATAGTCGTCTGCTCTCGGGAATAGTAAGCCAGCAAGTAGATACGCACCGCTCGTGGTCAGACGCGGCTGGCGCCTGAATGCTGCTTTCCTCTGTGCGCACGAGTTTGACGTGAGACTGTGATCAGGCGCTCGACTCTTATACTGATACGTACACACCGCGCATAAGTCACTGGATACTTGTCGAGTTTGAGTAAAATCCTGATCAATTATGATTATAAAAGTACCAAATGTTTTTGTAAGTTTCGCAACTGTTGTGAGTTCTGTTGATTGCTTTGCAAATTTTTTTGTATAGAGACGGTTTAAAGACACTTTATCAATAACAGTATCTTACCAATCCGATTAGACAATACATAGATATGATAAAAAACAAAAGATGATCTCTTCCCAAAATGTAAAACTACAAACACGAGCAGAAACCTTTGTTTACCGACTGACTTAGAATCTCGAAATTGACAATCTGACGCACGCGTACCTAAGAAAGTTTGAAGCCCAATTACCCCGAAAACGAAAGCTCAAATGCGAAAAGTTGTACCCTACACTAGGGTAAATGACCCAATTACTGACACATTAAGCGTTGGCGCTGACATTATCTTATAGTTTTGTACTTATAGACTAAAAGTATATGTTGTTCTTGTTATTTATTATTGTTTAATATGTTTACTCGATGAAAAAAATTTGGTGGATCTTAAAACTTCGATTTTTATGTATAAATTCATCAATTTCAAAAATATATTACGGGATCTATTACTGACACCTTTCAAATGTATTTGACTGAATTACTGACACCCCAATTATTACCAGCTAACCTAATACTGTTTATCTGTCATTTTAAGGTTACGTCGCGTCATGTACATGAGCAACTACTGCTATGACAGTAATACCAAAATGCTTGAAACGTTTGTGCCAATCACTGTCACCCAATTAATAAGTACAAAGACTTAATGAATCGTTGAATTCGGATCTTTATTACTTTCTATGATGCTTATATTATTTAAAATATTATATTTTGTTATGTTAATAGCTTAAATATTACAATTACAGCATTTTCTTTAACGCCTTGTGTTCTCCTTCGCTAGTAAGAAAGTCATCGTTTCCATTCTCCTAATATCCGCTTAAATTTTTTTATCGTTTTATTCAAATTAACAAAGAAAAAATTAAGTACTGTTTTTTGTATCGTATAAATAGCAGTTTGAATCGCATGCTAAATTTTTTTTATGCATCATTTTATAAGATTTATTCGTTATTTTACGTAAAATAGCTTAGGGTGACAGTAATTGGGTAGGTGGCAGTAATTGGGTCCTTTACCCTAGTGAGTTTTTGTTCTTCCTCCTGATTATCTACCACTTCCTTCGAGACGTCGCAAATAAAGAATAGTGAAAGTAGCACGCCACAGCTACATCTCCCTGCAACTCTACCCGCCCGCAAAAATCAGTGTCCATCTCGCTGCAACATCCGAAGGTATCAATATTCGGGGCGGCTCTTCCCCCCACTAAAATCTCCGTTCGCAGGGTCCCGCGTCCCCAGCGGAACGGGTCACGTTTCCTCGCAATAAAAGCCACGCTAGGCCCTCTCTCGCTTCCCCACACGGCACATCCCTTGATCGTTCGAGAGGGATGAGACACGCCGACTGGCCAACCGGCTCCATCACCCGTATTAACGCCCACCGCAAATAGAGTCGGCGCTGGTGGAGGTTGCGGTGTCTGTGCAGGCCACGAATCACAATAGGGGCTGATCAGTCCCTGGCTCGCGGAGAGGGGGCCAGGGGGCACCAGGGGGAGAATATGGCGCGAGAAGTTGCTGGGGTTCGATGTATCAAGCCGAAGTTTGATAGCCCCGAAGGCTTTGCCAGCCAACTTACTTCCATGGAACGTGACCCCGCCTCGGTATCCGCCGAAAACCACGCTCCTCCGTCCACTCTGTTCACCCGAACCCCCCGCCTCCTCCATCTGGGAGCACCCACGGGCAACCTTCACCCCCAGGAGCCTACGTGATCGACTCCGTTTCCCTTCTCCGCTGCTACTATCTGCGGGGAACCTCTACGATGCGTTCGTGAACTGCGTCGCGACTGTGGCCTCGTCATGGCTGCTGACGTGGGTCTTTATTATTTAGACATTGCAATTTCTTCTGCGCAATTTGCATCTTGAATGCATCACGATGAATAGCGGTTTCTTGGAAGCAGTTGCGAGCAGTGATTGTTGCGTGGGACTATTTGCAAGGAGCAGGTCAATTTGTGCGATACTTTTAGTAATGTATGAAGTAAAGAGTAAATGAGGGATGATATTTGATACGGTACATTTGTTAAGGAGAATACAGAAGAATTTGTCACGCGAAAACAGAGCTTCATGCGACGGAAGTTTCTTTCAGCATTCTGATTTGGTATGAAATGTGGAGTCACCCCTTTCTGAACTGTAATATAATACGTATTTCAGTATCTTCCATCTTCTAGTTAAGATAGACTATTTATCAACGATCTTTGTCCATCTTAATCTAATCCAGCGACACTGCAACTCAAGTTTCATAGACACAGTGTTACCAAACTGCTGTTGTTCATTCCCGTCACTCCCGTCAAATACACAAAATTTGTCGTTAAAAAACCGACGTGTACATCGCAAACCAGCGACGCAACCGGCAAGAGATCATTCCAAACCCAAGCTGCACGTCACACCGACACTCGCGGAAGCGTGACTGTGTGCTCTGTCACATCGTCGCCCTGGAAAATATTATCACCATCCGTTCCAGGATGCGAAATCCGACGTTCGCAGAGAGCTGTCGCTTTCCTGCTTGGCTCGTCCGTGCTTCCTGCTCGTGATGTTTCGCGTGTGTCTTCGGGGCCTGGGGTTTCTGCGTCGCTTCCTCTTCTGCAAGCTCCGCTGGAGGTCTGCTGTGGCCTCAGTAGGTCGCCGCCAGCATGGAGAAGCTTGCTGATATACGGTCTCGCTATCGTTGCTCGAAGAGGGAACTGGAATACTTGTTTTATGGATTGGAAAGATTTTTGGAGAGGATTTCGAATTCCCTGGTTCTGAATTTTATCCGATTGAATTTCGGAAGCGATGCAAATTCGGATGTAAAGTTATTGAGGTGCTGAAACGTGGTTGTCGCCACAGGGATCTTCAAAACATACTATTATACTTTGTAGAACAATAGATCCACTTTGAAACTATACTGAATACTTGATCAGCCTCATAAATGTTTTTTATACCTATTTTTTTACCATTTATAGTAATAAATCAATATATATATATATTAAATATAATTACCTTTATAAAAATATAATTACCCTTATAACATTATAACCTTTATAATTACCTTTAAAACCCACTCGTTATTAGATAGACTAATGAATGCATTAATTAATTTCACATCCAATATGCGTGCGAGAGTAATTTTCATCAGCATCTTTGTCAAGGGCGCGTGCTCCAGATGAGAAAAGTTCCACGTTTCCAGGAAGTCCGTCGTCTCGCAACGTTACGAAGCCTCCCTAAGGGCAGCATCTGCCGTCTTTCCCTTAATACAATTCCCAGGGCAGTGGCCCTGGCCTGTCCATAATGCAGCCACTGGCGGTTGGGTCGTATAAAAAATCCAAGAAAGTGCTCCCACGGCACGGTGAACACTTCACTATTCCAAAGCAACGGAACACGTACCACGAACGGTACTGTTGCGTCACCTTCGAGCATGCGATAGAGTTGCGATCGTTTTTCGAAGAAAATCCGTATGACTGATTTTACGTATTTGCACCAGGAATTGGAAAATAGGAAAGGAATTCTGTTTGATTTTTGGAAGGTTATTTTCAGCGAGGTTTCAAAGTCCACCTTTGTCTATTACTACTAGTATAATATAAGTGACGCGTAATTAATAATTAGAAGAATGAAAGTAACGGCGAAGCAAGAAAATCCGTATGACTGATTTTACGTATTTGCACCAGGAATTGGAAAATAGGAAAGGAATTCTGTTTGATTTTTGGAAGGTTATTTTCAGCGAGGTTTCAAAGTCAACCTTTGTCTATTACTACTAGTATAATATAAGTGACGCGTAATTAATAATTAGAAGAATGAAAGTAACGGCGAAGCAAGCGTCAAGGAATAATTAAACAAGTCGAATAATTTAAAGCACGAGTCGACTTACAAGGAGAGTATTTTAGGTGTCCGCCTCCAATCAGTTTGATTTTTGGATATGTTATAGAGGACCGAAAAATAAGAAATACGTGTTTTTTTATTTTTCCCCGTTTTCATATTTGGAGGGTGAAAACTCCGTTCAAAGTTAGGGTTGAAAAATCATTTTTGTGGAATATCTCGAGAACTATTAGAGATAGGGGAAAATCTGGTGAGTCAGTCATATTTCGCATTCAAAGACACAAAATTCGTCCATTGACACTATTCCTCTATCTCTAATAGTTCTCGAGATATTCCACAAAAATGATTTTTCAACCCTAACTTTGAACGCAGTTTTCACCCCCCAAATATGAAAACGGGGAAAAATAAAAAAACACGTATTTCTTATTTTTCGGTCCTCTATAACGTATCCAAAAATCAAAATGATCGGAGGCGGACACTTAAAATACTCTCCTTGTTAGAGACCCCGAGCGGTTCAACAAATTTAAACGCAATTACTTATCGCAAATGTTTCTCAACAAAACGTCAGCTGTCCCTCGACAAACATAAATCATAAGCCAATTAACGTCTACCACGCTCCTAATGCGGTTTCTTGCTTCGGAGTTGCAACACTTTCATCCCACGATTGAACACAGCACTCCAGCAATTTACTGCCACCTGGTAGCAAGGAATTTTTGAATTTTTAAAACCCCTCTCGGGGAACGTTGCAGCGTGTCCTGCAAACTTCACCTTCGAACGAAAGAACGACCCCTTGCACTTTAACCCTCAGGATAATCGCCTCTGGGAAGAGAAACAATGGCGCTCCGAGCAAGATGAACACCTGATCGCACTGAAAACTCGTTGGATGCTACGGCAGGATCGAATTTCAACAGACAGCCACATAATACTGCGTTTCTGTGGCACGTGAACGCCACAGGACTTTGTCGAATAAACTTTTAGTTGGCCAAACCACGACGTCTGTTTGTCTTGGTGTAATTACAGGGGATGTGGTAAAAATCGTGGTGAAAGGGGAAACATGGCGATACCTTGGACGAAACTGAGACGAATTTCGTGTGCACTCGTCAGAAGACGGTTTTACAGTAATTTCTGCTTCTGAAATGTATTTTCATTCCCTCGATACATTGATTATTCCAGTCACATACATTATCAGAATTTAGAGACAGAATTTCTCAACATCAAAAGATCTTGGAGCATTTGAATAACTTACAAAAAGCGTTCTTCTAATAACCAAGTACTCTATTCATTTCTCACATTCGGTTCACCAAACAGAGCCTTGAAATTTAACACAGCATGTCTTCGAACCAAGAATCACTGCTAACTGAACTCCCTTAAGCTCTCAGCTCAACACAAATCCACTGTACCCAATTATTCACCGCGTAGACTCACTCGCGAGCTTATCCCTCGTATAAGACGATATTAAGTATTCCATTTCATCTACCCGTGGAAAAGATTAACCCGAATTGCGTGCTGGTCGTAAATCAACCGTTCCCCAGGCAAGCTTTTGGCGGCCAGCCGACACGATGAGAATTCGATCGCGGGATGCTGTGGGCCACGGAGCCGTAAGACGTTGTAAAACGCGAAACGATAGTCAGTGGAAGCGGCGTCCCGGTGGTAACGGAAGCTGGGATCGATCAGGAAGGAAGCGTAGACGACGCTGCTGGCAAATTTATGTACCCCAGCCAGGGGAATGCGGTCGCGAGCCGTAAAATGCAATTTTGCTAATCCGAATACCGCGGCTGACTCACAAATCCGCGGTTTAATGTATCGGAAGTATCAGGCAAACGAACTTTCGCGCCGTTTTAAGAGGGTCGTTACCATCCCTCGTGGGTAGACACTCTACGCGCGCGTTCACGCGGCTGTCGCTGCGGGATTTTTCACGATATTCTTCTTTCGATTGCATAGAATCTCTGACGGTTTTATATTTCTTAGAAGAAATACTTGTTTCTTGTAGTTTTATGTGTATAACTTGCGGAATATTCGTTGAAGGCTTTTAGGTCGGTCTGCGAGGTTTTGATTTATGCAGCGAGGTGCTTAGGACGTTTCCTAAGTCACGAAGATAACGCAGACGGAGAGGGAAAGCCTATTTTAGCCTGGAATAAACAGTGGACATTGCTTATGCGAGATCTTGAGCGGATTGCCTCGGGAGAGTTTAGACTCTGGCTTGGGGTTCCTTGAATTTCCTTCAAATATGCATGCGTCGTCGTGGAAATGGGATTATTCGATCGACCGTTTAAATTATCCTCGCAAAATTTCTTCTGCGGAACAAACAACGTTTAGGGTAATTACCAGAAAGATTCTTCTATGAAACCTTGAACATTTCGCTGATGGGTACCTTCAGATCTTTTGCTTAAATTACTCGATGAATCTTCAACTTCTGGAAACTTGCAACCTGCAAGCTCTGCAGTTGCAGTTCCGAACGAACAGCTATAGAAAACTCAGCGTATTTTTCCAAGAGACACGCTGTTCCACACAAAAACTCACATTACTAAAAAGCAAGATTAAATTTGATAGAACCCAGAACTCGAAAATATATTCCATTCTCTTCCATTTACTTTAACAAACACTTCCCAGCTACCTTCGACCACGAATTTCCCAGCAACCCCTGCACCCTTCCAAATCTGCACCCCCTAAATCCTCAGTCGCGACTAAACACGAGCCTCTGTAATCTACTCACTAATTACGAACGACGCCGCTGAATAAATTTATCGAAAGTCGATCTGCGAGCCTGGGGGTACGGAAATAATGGACATCGCGGGGGCGGGGGGAGCCGCGGTTCGGTAGCATTCGGGAGGCCGCAGCCACGAATGGAACGCGATTTAATGGGGAGGAAGGCGGGCATCGATCCATCACGACACTGATCTTCGTTATCCAAGACGTTAGGCCACGACGGAAGGTATGCTCACGGAAAGGCTGAGGGAATTGGAAGCGTGGGAGGGACGGCGGATCGGGGGCTTAGATTGGCTTTGCATAGTTTCGCGTGTCGGGAGTTGAGTTATAATTACCTTAGCGCCTGTAACAGGAGCGCGCCGGTATAGCGATGGCTAACGCGACTACAGGATAATAAATTAATGCGGCACGTCGCGTAAATGTAATACGAGCCTAACTACCTCTACTCCGCCTAAGAGCGTGTCGTTGTGAACGATGATCCTGCGAAAGTGCAATCGCATCGACGCGTCATAGCCGCACGATTTTCATCCCCTTTCCGCCAACCCTCCCCGCTGCCTCCTTCTTCTTGAATGTCGTCTCTGTTTACTTCCTTGCCGCCTAATTGACGCGGAACGCGTAGGCGCGCGAAATTCTCCAAGCCTGGTAACGTTATCTCGGTCTCTTTGAGAGAAATGAAAATTTCTTGATTATTGGTAATGCTGATTGCTCATTTGTGTATGTGTGTGGTTTCTTTTCAGAGTTTCTGTGATTGGATGGACAGGGAGGGGGTTTGATTAGTTTCCCGGATATTGGGAATTTTCCAGACGTATGTAGGATATAGCTTTGGAGATATTATATTGGTCGGATGGAGTATTTAGCTGTTTTTTTTTGCGACATCCCGAGATTCCTCGAGCCAAAGGCTTCTTCTGCACGGCTCGCTTCAAAGTGGAGCGTCAAGGAGGATAATTAATGATTTACGGTATCTCAAGGAACGTCAGTTTGAAGATAAACCCTCTGCGACACGGCAGCCCTCATTATTCCCTGTCTATTTGACCCCTTAATCATTCAGGCGCGCGCTCACCGTTTCAACGAGTCTTTTTCAAACTCCTCCCCGTATCGCGGAGTACTTAAGAGCTTTTAATCGTCACACTGCTCCACTTCTTTCCGAGAACACCGGGGACAAAACACTGCTGTGACTACGCGTTCGGTATTACAGAGAGAACATTGAGAACGTAAGTGTTTCTTTACGTTTCAAGTAGGATGAACCTGCTGAGGTACAAAACCTTGAAATTTAAGATTAGAAAAAAATTCTGTACCTTTCTGGGGGCTGATTAATTCATAAATTCAGTTTAAAATTCCCTCAAGCTTCATTCAGTAACAGAAGAATTATCAACAAATTTTACTTCCTTTCTTCTTCCATTTCAACCGGTCCCCCTCTCTCAAGTTTTCCCTCAATTACCGATTCGTATCCCTACTTGCAACATCCGCGTTTAAGGCAGGGTCTGCAAGGCAAGGCCTTATCGATAAATCCACTAGCAGGCTCAGGACGAAACGAGTACGTCCTTTCTATTCTCCTTTGTAGTACTACCTTCAACTCTACACCTCCTAGGTACCCTAGCTTCTCACTTCACTCCTACAACGCTAATACTTGATCCTTCTTCCTCATCGTCATAACCCCGTACACGTATTCCGACACTCCACCCTGTGTTCTTCTACAAGCTTGCAACCTGCATACTGTATACGCTCCACTCTCCACAGCAAAGAATCCCCCGCTCCTCGCCAGTCCCTGCTCCAAAGCCTCACCCTCGGCCATAAAGAAACTTGGACTGCGCGAAGTTGGCCAACTCTCCCCCGCCACGCGGCTGCCGTCGCGGTTTGCCTCGCGACTTGCAGCAGATGCCGCGCGAGAATCGTAGGTGTTAACGTGCCTGCTGCCTCTAAATACCGCAGCAGACCGTGGGGTACACCTGTATCATGGCGTCGCGACGCTCGCCGCCTCGTATTTAGAGTCCGCCGCGTATGGAAAAGGGCTGCCCACCCTCGCCCCTCTAAGCTCGCATGCAAATGCTCCCGTGGGAGCGTATAATTCTCGCGATACGCGGAGGAGCGCGGCCCCGCTGTAAATTATACGCGCGTTTACAATTCAGTTTCCTGGCCGGCGCTGGAACTCTCGAAAGCGAATCGAAAACGTTCGCTAGGCGGCGTTTTATGCCCGCTCGCCCCTTTCTCGCCCCGGCATTATTATGTTTATGAACGACTATACCGATGTAAATGCAAATACCGCAAGGGTGCTGCGGTGGTCGTTAGCGGAAGATTTTCGGCCTCTTCAACCTACGGCGATATCCAATTTGTTATTCGCCTGGGCGATCGCGCACGTCCCTTGGACCGCGCCGCCTTCACCATCGCCTGGACCAACGCGGAAGTTAATGCCCCTGAACATCAGCGTCATCATTCTCACGTTTATGCGTGTCCTCCGCAGATTCACCCCTCGTAAATTATGGCTCCGCCGTGATACCGTGATCTTCATGCAGACGAGCCTTCATGGCGAGGGGGAGGAGCGAAGGGGGTGTCGGAGACGTGACCGAAAATCCAGATTTTTTCTGATGCTTGTGGACTCGGTTCTCATCTATCGAAGGTGTTCGGGGGTGTCTAGTTGGGAGAAAGATGGAGGAGGGAAGAAGGTGTGAAGTTATCATCGTTACCAACGACTCCAATGTGTATAATTATTTTGTAAGAGTACTTCGTTAATGTGAGTAATGGTTAACTGTGATAATATTCTTAGAAGACATCTTGTATGACCCTAGTCAGTAGCACACTCAGGATTTAATCATGGAGGGAGCCGAATTGAAGGGATAAAAATATTTTTAAAGCAAATTCAACAAAATTCATTAGGGCGTTATAAAAATTTATTTAACGAATAAAATGCAGTTTTCTTTTCTTTCGCTTTTGAATTACTTCAGAAGTGCTTACATTAATCCTTTCTCCTTTTACTTTAGGGGTTGCCAGGGCCCCTTGGTTTCTCCTCTGGGTGCGCTACTGACCCCAGTTATCTGTGAATTCTATTTGTATCACAAGTTTGATTGGATCAGAAAGAGAAGGATTTAATCTACCTCGCAGTTATCAATCACAACAAGCACAATAACTGTGTACCCTTTTTCTATTTGTATCTCTAAACGAGGTAAACTCCGAACGATACCACCGCCGTAAATAAAAATCCATTACGAAGACCCGCTCTCTTTTCTCCACAGATATATTTGTTTCGCGAGCTACCGACGCGCAGTTTCGGATAATTCCGAGCATTCTACCAACGGCTAGGTGCGACGTAATAAACGAACGGTGTCGTACGTTTGCCTCTAAACAGGACACGGGCGAGTTTCGCGGTAATGGGCCACCGTTTTTAACCCCTGGCGGCGTTCAGGAATGCAAGCAACGGGCCAACGTTAAATGAAGTTTATTGCGCCACCGGTATCCCCAGCTTACTTTTCCCTCCTTATCTCCGGGGGAGGGTGGGTAGCGTCCCTTCCGATACAGGAGGAACCGCTTTCCCTTGAAACGTTCCGCGTCGAGTGTCCTCGTACCGCGAACACCAATATGGCGAGCCACGCCACGGATTACGCATTTGCACCGAGTCACCGGAAGATATATGAATCTATGCACGTTCAGCAAGCAATTTCGTTAAGCTCCCGCGAGCGAAGCACTCGACAATGCTAATATTAATCTCGTCTTTGCGAGGATGCTCGCTCCTTACGTCGATTGCGTTTTAAGGGTTTTTGTTGCGCGACCTGCGGAGCACGGCATCAAAGAAACAATAACGGGAGGATATTAAAATATCCTCTGAGGTACTGAATATAAAGCGTGACTCTTGCTATAAGCATATTCCTAATACAGGGTGAATGGGAAAATCGTTAATGAGGAAAGTATGTTCAGAAGAATTCGTCGTAAATTTAATTGTACATTTTATTAGATTTAGCAAGAGTTGACATTTGATTCGATTTGATTAAAGAGATTCTTAAGTCAACTTTACCCTTTCGTAATTGAAATCCATGTTTCTCTTCTTTAAAATAGACAGAAAGTCATTAACGAGATGTCTTCAGCTATTATACGTTCTTATTCGTATATTGCCTGAGCTCGTGGAAGAAATTGACAATTAAGAAAGTGATAAGTTTGAAGGGACACAAGTGGTGTTTGAAGTACCCTGGTGGCTTCTTTTGTTGTGCATTCAATGGAAAACATGATAACTATGGAAGAACGTAGCGAACGAGAAACTGATATCAGAGAATGATAGATCGGCGATAAGCTCGCTCTTTCTTGTAGCGTTAAGGAGAAAACGGTGGCACAAACACCAGCGTGTACCTCACGTCCCGCGTCTAACGTTACTAAAAGGGAAGTTCTTCGGTGTTCCGCCGGGTTTACCAGTCTCATGTAAACATTTTGCAGAGATAATTATTACGGTACGTTCCATTTATCCGAGGCAAGTTTTAATCGCATTAAACATCAAGTGCGGAATTAACGCTGCACGCTGTAATTACAGTTTTATCGACCCCAGATGATAGAGCGCCTCTATGGTAATCAATTAGCGCTCTCAAGATGTGCTCTGGCGAACACGTGAAGTAAAATAGAAAAACACTGATGTTTCACTTTCGACTATTAACCTTTCGTTACACCCCGCTGCCTCACATTTTCATTACACTTTGGCTACTGGGGGACTCGAAACTTCAACTTTCCATCCTAAATTAAATTTCGTGCTCCGCCTACGAAGCTGCTTCTCAAGGGAGCTCCCAGTACAAACGATTTCTAATTATCCAATTTTTACTCGCGAAATTCGCTGCCTCGAAATGCGCGATAGCTAGTATTCGCTTGAAAGAAGAAGGAAATGGGAATGAACTGTATTATTTTGCTATCCATGAATATCGTTCTTCCAGCTGTAATCTGCACTTTCCAGGACACTGTACACGCCACTCCTCTTTTTATCTTCCGAATCCTCGTGTTCATGCTTGCTGCATGGGATGCTCGCGAAGTGTGCTCGATAGATAGTGAAAATCGAGGAAGAAGGAAGAGGACTAGTAGAAATATCTGCAAGGGATGGAGTTGCACAATAACAATCGCTATGATTTGATAAAAGGACGAAGATCTGCTTGTAGAACAGAAAAGGAAGAAGAGTGAAACGCGTGGGTCGATCACTGGAAGCTGAATGAAATTATTATACTCCTGGATGCTTGAAACTATTATTAGCTATTTGCTTATCGAATTCCCAAGAGTTTAAATTCGTGACGATTAGTTGGAACGATAATCGACAAAATCTAATCAATTTAATCAACGAATGAAGACTGTGTACCTATGTGTATACTCTGTATTACATAGCTTCCTATCAAGCCACTTTGCAGTTTGAACGTGCTGATAGGCTGATAAGAATTTTTTCAAGGTAAACGTTTGTGAAGAGGCGGTAGATAAGAGTTTAAAGATCATGGCAGTGATTCAGAGATTAAGACGCGATTTATTAGAATTGGAGATTTACTGACTTAGCAGTATATTAATAGCGTTAAAATAGCTTTAAAAATAATCGCGGAATATCAACACCTGGTACTCGTGTAATTATAACTACAAGCTCTATGTGAGTACCATTAACGTGACTTAATAGTAAGAGACATTTATCCAGTTTGAAATGAACAATATTTAAATATCATATTATTCAATAAAAATTCCTAATATCACGTTTTAACCCCCAAACGGAAACCCTTTTTCTGGAAGACGAACGGTTCGCCACGATGATAACGAGCGAAATTCTTAATTAATCGAGGAGGAAGCCAGAGAAAATCGCGGTCCTGCCAACAATCTTGTTTATTTAACATACGTCACCCGTTTTTCTCAAATTTTTCTTACTACCCCCGTTCGAAAGGTTCGCGTAGATCGGATGGGAGGTTTCTTGTCGGACCCAGCCGAAGACTAATTATTTCCAGCCACGGAATACTAATGATTTCTTCCTTTTCGCCGGGCATTAGCGAAGTATCATTAATATTACGCCCGGCGCTGTTTATCGTTAATTACGTGGGGCTGGTTTGCGCAAGAACCGGGGAGAGGGTGAATATTTGCATGTTTACGAAGTCCGCTGCGATACAGTTTGAAATTAATTCTTTTTTTAATCGAGATTATTTATGGTTGCGGATGCTTTATTAAAGCAGAATTTTTAATCGAAGGTGGCACTTGAATTGTAAACTTTGGGAGCCCGGGCAGCTCGGCTTGCCGAGTTATTCAAACGACCTTAACGATGAAATGCAAATATTTGGGCTCCATTGTGTAACATTCATTTGCATTTACAGATTGATCCGAGTTCAGCTGCATGCATGTGCGACGCGATTCGATGGGAGCGCCGACGGGGCTCTCTGCTTAACGGGAAAACGACCTTCGCCGAATATATTAAACAATCCGCGCCGCCATATTTCGCGGCGGTGCTCGTTTAAGGAGTTTAAATGGAACGGCGTTCCTGAATTTGCAAACGCTGCGCTCTGCCCTCGCTCGTCGGTTCAACGGGGCCCTCTGACATTCCCGAAAATCCATTCTCGCGATTTGACTTGCAAAGCCCGGATTACTGGCCACAAGATGGCGGTTCCTCGACGTCGATGTAAGTCCTCTCGCCGTCGAGATTATTTGGCGAAGAAACTTCTTGATATCGTTAAGCGCTGCATCTTGCGACACGCGACTCGCTGTCAATTTCCCAACAGCGACATTGTAACCGAAACTTCGCCAGATGGTTGTTTATGGGCGTTGATCCAACAGAAACATTGGAACAATCGGGTAACGTGCGAATTTTGTTGGAGTGCTTGGAAGGAAGTAGGAACGGAGACTGGTAAGTAGAAATGGTCAGTGTGTGTCCAGACAGAGATCGATAATTGAAGAGTCTTTGTAGAATACACTGTAAGTGTCAAAAATCAAATTCTATGCTATAGTATGACCATTGGCACATAGAACATTTTCCGATAAATTTTTTTTCATTTTGGCATTTACAATGTTTTATACAAGGACTCTTCAATTTAGTCATGAACTCACGTGATGCTTCTAAATAAATTGCGAATATATATACTTATTTAGCTTTAGTTTTTAGTTTAATTTCGCCTTAGTTATTTTTTCTCTATCTTCTGTTTTCTAAAGTTATGCTCGGACATTTATATTTTTGCAGAGGTTAGACCTAATAGCATCTTTACCTAGCTCTCGTTTTTTCACCACTCTATGTACTAAAATTGGTGATAAATAAATAATTGGTGAAAAATAAATAAAAAATAAATATACCACTAGCAAATACACTATTCTAACATTAAAGTATAATATTGTATATTCTTTGTTTTAAAATTCGATCTGTTTTTATAATAAAAAATTGCAATTTCTTGATTGTGTGTGATCATTTTACTCGTCAACAACATAAATATTATATTAAAAAATTGATATGACTGGTAGGTTTAATTTATCCAGAAATACAAAAATTTCAAATTTCACTTTGTTTTAATGATATTACTCTACACCATACCTACTTTCGTCACGCACATACGACCAGTTCGAACAAAAACTCTGGAGTTCGGTAAAAAAATAGGGGACACCGACTACTCAAAAGGGGAAAGTAGTAAAAACCGATTGCGATCGGACACATTAAGCGTCTGCGAGCGTGGCGGGTACCGCGGCGATCGCGATGGAGTACATTCGAGGAGACAGTAAAACGTGAAGAGATTGCGATCGACCTTGGATCCACGGGCTCGTAAAACCTCGAGAGCCGCGAATTTACGTACAGGCGCGCGCGCACCGCCGCGGTTACTCGAGTTATCTCGAATCGTCGTGCGCGAACTTTATCACCCTCGAGAAGGCGGCAACAAAGAGCGAGGGCCACTGGATCATGCCACTATCGTGTTAAGAATTAATTACTAGCCTGGCGAGCCACTCGTGGTTCGTTAACACACCCGCGAACAATGGGCTCGGCGAGAAAGAAGGGTCGAGAGGATCGAGTACGGCTTTGAGAAGAAAACAAACAACAATAGAGGCACGCTCTTCGCTTTGTCGCGGCGACGCGCAACAACTATTCCCTGCGCCCCTTGCTTTTATAATCGTACCTTTCTAAAACGTATGCAAAACTGCTTCCATCTCATTCGCCCTTACGAAAGATCCTCGCGAAAGTTGGAGATGCCGCGGATGCCTGTTCACTTACCAGCAGGAATTTGTTTATGGCACTCCATCACAGAGCCGAGTTCCGGCTGTCTGGCCTGACAATAGGTAATCGCGTGCTTGGCCGCTAGTTTCCAGCGGGCAGAAATTATCGCTAATCGATATTCAGAGGAGAGGGTGGGCACTTCATCTAGCCAGGTCCCGCGGAACTTGCGAATTTCATCAACGCGATCGAACGACGGAATCGACTCGTCTTCATTTCCCAATTAACTCTCTGCAACTTCGATCCATCTTGTCCTCTGTGTATTTCCGTGACAACCGCGCCGGTTGATCGTTGGATACCGGGGGCGGTATTGTAATTGCTACCGAATTTCCACAGATACGGATCGAAGGGAGGCAATAAAGCTTGGAGACGATATTTCGAAGGTAATCGGTTTGGAACTTCTACCGCGATAGGAAGTTTCAAGCGATATCGCGTGTGTTCTGTTTTAAAAATGATTTTCGAACGACACAGTGGTCGGTGGACGCTATTACAAGGGGTATTCTGCGACGCGCAGCTTCCTAGGTCGGTGCGTAAATCAAGACCGGTTAAGTGGTAATTTATACCCGGCCACTTACCGAAGTTAGAACTTACGAACTATAGTTTTGGCAGTTATAACCGCCACGGACGGGATGGGAGGGTCTTTGGGTCGTTCGAACAGATTGCCAAGGAACTTCGTGCGTGCAGATATCTTTCAAGTTTTAATTGCCGCTTCGTAATTCTGCTGGAGTAATTCAGGTATACATGTAACGCAGTCGAATGGGAAACATGTGACTTCAGAAACTCCTCGTGGTCTATCTTCGTCGATGGGAACTGGAGATTCGTCTTGAGCTGTTCTAGCGTGGCATTTCTCTTATTTGAAATATTCATTAGCGATTTAACAGTATACCGAGAGAAACCTCCTTTTAACCTCTTCCACAAAATTCATTCTTCCTTTATCCTTGGTACCTATGCTCGGTTTACCTGAGGAATCGTTTTTTGAAGGGAAATTTTCATCAGTTCCCATTTGTAACTCCATCAAACAAATATCAAAATAATTAATTACGTGGTATTATACTTATTCCCATAAATTTTGCGTCTAGGAAGAGGGTTTAGAGAAATTGTGGTCTATTGAAAGGGAAGCATATGCTGGCGAGATCGCAGGGTTCGTGCCATACAAAAGTAAAGCCGAACTTATTATCGGCCCCGTCCAGGTAGCTCACGGGCGACGCGTATAATGCTGTTAAAATACACACGCACTCAATCAGCGCGGAACGTGCGAATCGGTGATTTCGCACTCACGGATTATCAGGAACCAATGAGCTTCAGGATATTGCGGCGGAAACACGGAAGCGCGTAAACGTATCGACGTTATCCCTCACTTCGATTCGCCTCGTTCGCCACCGAATAAACGGCGTGCCAAATTCCCATCAACTCCCTCTATTCGCGCAGGACGTCCGTTCATGTGTGTTGTTTCGTCTGCTGTGCACGGACAGAGCTGGACCATGGTATCGATCGTCACCTAGGAGGATCTGAAATTTTTCTGTCTACTTTCGGCTGATCGAGAGTGTCCTTGTTCGTTGCGATAATGCATCATGAATTTTTGCTGACTTATAGCAATGGAATTTCATTATACTTCTTCTGGATAAACTACTTCGAAAGAATGTGATCATGTGTTTTTGTGACGGGTTTAGAATTTAATATCACCGTCAATTTTAGTCTTGGTGTCTTGTTTCTAGTGATTTGTCACTGCCATGCATGAGCATTGGCGACTTTCCTCAAGAAGAAACTTCTTACACGGGGTCTACTGCACCTAAGGGGAATTTTTCAGTTACTATTTTCATATTTTTTAATTTTTTAATTTTTTAATTTTTGAGTGATAATTGAACATTCGTAATACTCGTACGCCTTTTTCTAGAAATTACTTGTAGTTGAAAAATAGTTGTGGAAAAAAGCGATTTCTTGGGGTTAAAATTTACAAAAGTTTTAAATTTTAATATTAAGCTCTATAAATTTAGAGAAATATTGGCAAAGATAAAAAAATAGCCTGTGTTGCGATACTCCCCACGAAGGGTCAATTTATTTATTATTCTTTGGTAACAAATAATCTAACGAGGAAAACGTTCTCGAAAGGAGAATCATCGAAACTGAAATCACCTATCATCCAGTTTCCAGAAAATGAGACACAATACCTGGTTCCATTCACAGCCAGCCTCGTTTCAAATAGAATCAAAGTTCCTCTATTTTGTATGACTTCATAGTACGACTCACTGCGAGATGGCCACGTTTCCTCGCGCCGGTTCTTGAGGGTCGGTACACGAGCTGAAGGGAATGCTCGCAGAAGCGTCAGCGTCTTGCGGAATCACAGCCTGTGTCGTGAAAGCCCGATAAATAGCTCTGGACCTTTCGTTTCGTTCCCGCTGGCTGACAGTTGTTTTCCCAAAAGCATCGACGTCCGGCGCGGACGGGAAATTGAATTTCTACCACCACATGACGCGTGCCTGCTGCTTTCATCCGGTACAGCGGCGCGCTACGTTCCCCCGCGCCGGAAGCAGGGGGAAAAAGCAACCGAAGAAGTCGAAGGAATACGCGAGAGACTGCCGCCCTCTCTACTCCTCCCCGAAGAGGACAACACGGGATCGAGGGTGGAGGGTGCACGTGCAATTTCCTCTGTTTGTTATGTTACTATTAATACGTAAACCTCGCGCTCGTTATCGGAATTATTTCAATTCGATGCTGCTGTGGTAATCACTATTATACATTCACCCTGTAACACCGGCCACTCACAAATTTATATGGAAAGCAACAGCTTTTTCAATTCTATGAATTGCAGTTTAAAAAATTCCCACTTCAAGGTAAATTATAGTAGAGCATCAATTATCTGAAATACTTGGAACCGAGGTGGTTCGGAAAATCGAATACTAATGAATAATAAAAAATAGAAAATTTTGTGATGCATTCGGTACTTAAGTATATTTAGAAATCAATACAAATCCAATTTCGTAAATAATTTAAAGCCAGTTAAGTTTTTTCTCTCTCTTGAAAATTTGATTTTTCTCACTAAAAATGTTTTCTGCAAGCACACTTCAATTGACGCTCTACTTTAGATAAACGCAGTTTGGAATTGCATTTCTTTGAGTTTAATTTCTTAGATAAAGAATTTTTAGATTCTGCCTCTTTCATAAGTTAACTGTTAAGATATACCGAAGATATAATACGTAAAATTTCAAAGCGAAAGAAGCCTTGAGAGAAAACACAGATTAAACGTTTCAGTGACAATGCCGAATATTCCACCTTCGTACGCTCCTTTCATCTCCCCCTTTGTTTTCGTTCCCATCGAAAACGAGAAACAAGTAGCGTTCAGCATCGATTATCGACACGAAGCCACACGGGCAACGATTTCATCCCCGTTTACTCGACATCCCGCATGAACGGACACATTATGTTTGCGTTTCTATATTAATCGACCGGCAATGTTTGATGTAAAACGTGTGCAAATACGTTTCTTGGCGCGTGTGTCTGTTGCGTTCTTTATTGAACGGCCGCGACGATGTTACACGAGAGTAAACAGACACGGCGAGCGGATATTAATGAACGTGGATCGATGAATGCCGGCGGAAAATCCTGTTAATATCAAACGAGTCATCGAAACAGACTTACACGAAACGTTATTCCATTAATTAATCATTGCTGTCTATCTTGATAATGGTTCACCACCTATACACAATCTACGTGACTGCACTCCTAACTTCAACCCGTGTACGAATATTATTAAAGTTTCGGTGGATTGTGACCCGCGGAGCTGTCTGATTGTATTTGCAAACCATCGTCCCGTTGTATCACGAGCGACCTAATGCTCTGGGAGACCGAAAAGTGGGTTAACAACATCTAAACGAACGATAACAGCAGTCGCATCTCGCTCTGAAGTTGTTCTAAACCAATTACACGTTTCGCTGCAACGTGGCTGCTGAATACGAATGAAACGAATTACCTGAGCTTCCCAGAGAATAAACGGACTTGCAGACTCATGAATCTCTGCTCAACACACGTCCCAATCGGCCTCGGCCCCTTTCATCCCGAAATCCAGGTATCGAGGGGGCCGCGGTTCTCCAAGAACAATGGATTTAATGTTTGAAGCAGAGGTCCGCCGCTTGATGGAATAAATCTGGCAATTATGGCTGCAGACAGTTATTGCTTTACGAAACATACACAGTTTTCCGTTTCCCCTGATGGCCTCGCAACTTCCACGTGGCGCGACCTTATCACTCGCTGGATGCGACTGGTGTAATAAGTTTGCATGGTAGACGAGCTACCTCGGCAATTCCTGTTCCTCTGGTTCCACGTTCAGCGCACTGGAACGCAACTGGTGGCGACGAGGTGGAGAACGAGCAAGCAAATAGGTCGCGGGAAAAAGGCGAAATGGCGTGCAAATTTAGACGAAATTCGGTAACCTTCGTGTTGAATGCGACGCGTTCTCGTTAGGGTAATAAATCGGGAAGTTTAAACCCTTTCACTTTCGATCTTCTACTCCAAATGGAGCGAAACCAGTACCGCGTTAACAGAAACTGGACATTGAGCGACAGTAGCGACATGCTCGTGCTCCTGGGACGTCCACTTCTGGGACGGAAAAGTTGTCACGCTCTTATGGGATTGAATTACATGGAGGTTTAAGGAGAGTATTGGCGACACTCGCTAATAAGTTGGAAAAAGGTAATTATATTAACAAATACAGCACCACGACAATGCTCTCACAATCCACAGTATGAAGGAGAGTGCATCGCTGCATGGGGGTTCGGGAAGGGGGGCAAAGAAGGGTAGTTACCCCAAGTTTTTGAGAAATAATCGCTTATTTTTAAAAATTGATCTTTATTAAGTTTACACTACAAAAGTGAATATTTTTAAATTTCGGTTCAAAATTTTTAATTAAATTGATACTACAAAATGGGTTCAAAAAAGCAATAGAGTTACTCTACTCGCATTCCATGATCCGATTCGTCGATGTCATCGTCCGGGTGTTTTTTTCATTACTACATTTTTCTTTACCGTCATACCAATGTTGCCTTCTCCCCTGGAAGAAAGTCTGCGGACGCCCTTGACATAAGGCACTCCTCTTATAGCATCGATCGCCATCATCTTTTGCGAATAGGTAGTTCTATTTGCGTCCAGAATTATCGCGAGTCACCCTAGAACCCTCGCCACGTGCTTGGCCATGAATATTCCAGTCGATTCGTTCTGGACACACGTCACTCACATCTCCGAATCGTGCAATAGTCGCCCGCGAGATGATCCAGCGCGCTCGTTCCGCGGGCAAATTGAAACGTAATTAGCATCTCCTGCGGCGAGAGTTTGGCGCGCGGAGCACGCGACACATATTGAATTAACCCCGGAGCGGAATTTTTCCGTATACGCGCGGTAGTCGAGTTAGCTGTTGTTCGCGGGGCGCGTCTTCGAGTTTACGCAAGTGCAACGCCGGCGCCGGGAACTTTGGTCGTTTACATCGAGTACCATGCACGGGGTGCAACTAGTGGTGATGGACGAGAGAGGGAGAGGGAGGGCTGGAGAGAGAGAGAAAAGTACGCCGAGAGCCTATTGTCCCGCGTAGGCTACGCCGCTGGCTTTCTTGGAGTTCCCGCGAAGATAGAAATGGCGTCTCACGCTTCGCAGGGCGCGCATCGATTTTTCCGGGAGTTACAGCTCACAGAGGGCAGTAAAAACGTAGCATCGACGGGAGCTGTATAAAGTAGGGAACGTAAATTGAGTTTTAATGACGCCCGTCTGACCAGTGAACGCCTGTATCCACTGAAACGTTTCACTGTAGCGTAGTTGTCGAGTTGTTCGTACGGCGGTACTCAATTATGCACCGCGGGAAAGTTACGAATCGTGAAGCAATTTACATTTGTAAACACCGGGGCTCCGTTTTACGATCTATTGGCGGTACTTTTGTGGCGGGTAGTTTTTGTGATTTGTAGCTTTTGGTACGTCGGTGGAAAGTACGAACTTTGCAGAGCGGGTTCTTTTTCTCTGAATTAAATCCTTCGTCGTGTGCTGATAAGCGGTAGTAAGGAGCGCGGGAGTACTAAGCAGCTCTTTGACTGCTAGCAAGCAGTTGCAAGTAGGCTCAAAGGTATGCTGAGCAGTTGCAAGTAGGCTCAAAGATATGCTGACTTTTTCTCATGTTCGGTGTCTGAGGAAAAGTATCTTCAGTTTAGCTCCTAACCTTGACTAATTTTAGGAGTTGCACTAATAATTTCTGTTTCCTATAATTCGATTCATAAGATTACCTTGCTCCTCTATTCCATCTAACAGTGATCTCTAATGTCCTCTTCTCTCAGAAGTCGCCGTTGTGAGTCAAACAATTGACGAGTTGAAAAATGATAAATGTTGTAAATGCCAGAAGTGAAGATTTTCAGGATTTTCTTTTCAACCACATCGACGTTGGTACTTATGATCATTCTAGAAGCTAAAATAAATTATTCTAGCACTCACAGCGTTTACTAGCGCATTCGGAATGCCATTCACATCCTTTTCCACTAAAGAAATAATTATTCATTTCATTGACACTTACACACATCGTTTACCACTTCAACTCCCCAATGAATTAACTTTACACTTACCTACAAAGCTGTTCCCCATTCCACCCTGAACAAACACTTGAACAAACCCCCACACGAATGCCAAGCTACCGATTCTTCGTTCGCCGTTGGTTGAAATAGACGTGACACAGCCTACAGGCAGCAGCGAGAATAACATCGATCAGTTACATAAAAGCAAGCGGTAACTCCGAAACCGGGCACGACTCTACCGCATTTCATTAAGAGGATCCGACGGGGGCCATCGATCCGCATGCCATTTACAAATTAATTATCCTCCCTCGGTAACCGCTGAAATTGCGGAGCGTGTACGCGCGGCTAATGGTGATCGAAGTATCGCGCATTAGCGGCTGGAAATGCGAGTGCACGCGATCGCATATTCACCGAGCGTTCCGCTGGCTTCCTCCTAGGCATAGATTACAGGCTCTGGGGGGCATAACTGCGGGAGGAACGACGGACCGGTCGACGCGAGCGCGACCCGTCCAGTTTATGCTTCCGGTTTCCGTTTCCACGGGCCGACGTTGCGGCAGACGCAACTTTCCCTCGATCCCTTCTCGCCCTTCGACACGGCGGATTGCCATTTCTCCGGGGCGACATAGTTTTAATTGGTTTAGCAGTGTTCACTGTCGACCGGCTGGGCGTCGCGACGCTGACGATGACAAATAGCCTCACGCTCAATCCTCGAGATCCTTGGAGAGGAAGCTTGGGAACCGAGGAGATCCTGCGAGGCTTGGTAACCCTGCAACGTACCTTTTTCCCCATCTTTATTCCGCTCGCAGTCTACCCGCCACTGCAGGTGTCCAAGTAAATAATTTTTAAATTTCTTTCCTGCGAGTGCTTTCCTCGAGTTCCTTGCTCGAGTTAGAGCGATGGTTCAGCGTCGTAGTTTGAGAGCGAGGAATAAAATTGTGTCTTTTGTCTCCTGTCGCAAAGAGAGAAGGGATTCTTTTGAAGACACCAATGGTAGCGAGATAGTAAATGAAGTAGAATTTGCCTACAGATACCTATGCGCAGATATGGAGATAAGAAATAAGATAAAAAAGGGGAGGTGCAGTGGTCTATAGGATCGTTGTGGTTTCAATTACCGCGACTCGCGTGTATATTCGAGTATTCGATATATTCAATCCGGCTGTATTTCGAACCGCAAAAAAGAAATCGGTGATGGGTGTCGTTTCTCAAAAATCCTCCTGTCTGCGTATGTCCGTGCAGAAAAGAGAATAACAGTAGAATCGCGTGACACAACTGAGGGGAGGGAAAAAAAGTCTTGTCCGTATTTGGAAAAAGTTTCGATTGTACTCGCCCACAGCGTCATCGACCACTGAAGCAAGTGTCAATAACAGGACATCGAAATATCGATGAAACGATTCGACGCTGTGATTTCGTGCTCTCCTCTATTTTTAACGGGAAACTAATAAACGAATACTCCACTTGTACAATCGACGTGGCCCGGAGGATGTTATTCAAGCTTCCCGTGTGACTATCCAGTCTTGCGTTAGATTTTACGAGATTTGTACTAGAAAAAACTCCAGTTCGATCTTGTTATCCTCTGATTGATTAGACACAGAATTAATGGAGAAAGTGGTAACAAAATATTGATCTGATTTTAGTTGCCGTGCACAGGCAACGATCGAATATAAGAAAATTGCATTCTCTTTTGATCGGAACGCACGTGGCTAAGCACCGCTCGAAGGAGATGCAACTTTTTATTTGATTAACGACGCTTGCGAGGGCAAACGGTCGAACCGTACCTAGATCAAGGGCCCTTTGATCTCGTCTGTTTGTGATCCCCGTTCATGCAAATGTTCCACCCTATTGGATACGACAGAAAGCCCTCTCTTTTCGATTTCTTTCGACGAATTTTGCGTATTTGCGTAATCCGTCGCGGCACGGAGGAAAACTCGAGTGTCCGAGAACGAGTTCGTCATCCACTCATCGCGCGAGTGCTTGATAATCGATTTGGAACCTCTATCGTCATAAAATCGATACTTTACACTGATTATTCAATAGCTAGAGATATGCATCTTGCAAATTCTTTCAGGTGTAAGTATAGAATATGCGCAGAATATTTATCATGCTTAGCACCATAAAATGGAAGAAAGAAAACCAATATTGTGTCAACAAAGATTCAAAGAACTACTAAATAAAACGTTATCTTGTGATATTACGTGTTCCTTAAATTTCCTTCACGGACTTTTTTTTACATATTTCGTGCGGAGCCAAAAATGGATGAGGTCCTAGGTGGCGGAAATAGATTTTTGTCTAAAATGTTTCCGTTTATGGTCTTTTCGACATTTTAACCAAAAATGATTTGCTTTTCTTAAAAAAAAAAAAAGGAATGACTTGGCATCCACGTCACCCGCCGTACGATAGGGGTTTAGTTTAGCCAGCCCGTATTTAGTTTTTAATTCGGCCCGCCTCTTTATATGTGGCTATAAATTATGATGTTGGTAAACCTTTCGCCAAGAACAATTACAAAAAATTATATTAAAATGAATATTTTACTAAATATTGTACCTACGCATTAAAAATTTCACAATGTCTCTACCTCAAAAATGTATATTCCATAATATTCATTGAAGAAATTGAATAAAAATATTGATAAGAAGTAGAGTAGGGCATAAAAAATACAACTTACCTTGCTTACCTTGAAATTCCTAACAGATAAAAACGTTCGTACTGAATGCGTATGCAAAAAGAAAACACGATACCTGTAAAGTCCTTATTCCCCTGCTATATTTCTTGGAAGAGTGCCCATGCCGTGAACGTGCACGTCACCCTCCGTAGGATAGGAGTTCCCCATGACGCGACAGTAACGTCACCCGCACGGAACGTGTTAAAGTACATCTATATGTAACCAAGCCAATAAAAAATAATATACACAATACTGCCGCAATCGTTTCTTGACCATATCTTCCCTTCACAATTTGAAGTAATTTTGTAACGTCGAACGAAAGCCTCCGCCAATTTCTCTGCAGGTCCTGCCTGAAATCACTAGACAGCACCTGCAATCTACGGTGACCACACATTCTTAACATAACAGTTTGTACTGGCTCTCCCGTTTCCAGTCCAGCAGCGTCACGTAGCCCCCTATCCGCGACTTTCTCGGAAGCGGCGCTTCCTATCTTCCAGAGTGTCCGACCTTTAACGAGGGTAACGATCAAATCGAAGCGTGAAAAATTAGAGGGGTCGATGTGTACGGTGCTCCGCGCATCGCAGACCAATCCCGCTTGTTAGACCCCGAAGAGATACACGCGACGGCTGCGGGTCTCGTAGGGAAGGGCGGACGGGGCAAAAAGATATTCGATTGTATCCGAGGGCGAAATAAAACGAGCCGTGGCTTGTTTGGCCCGCCTTTCTTCCCGACGGGGCCGCGTTTCCCTTTAACGAACTTTTCCCCGACGGTTCTCTCTGTTTGCGGGGCCGAAATTTAATTTCTCCGGCGCTTGTCCAATCGCGGCGCTGGGGAGGGGGGACGCGTAGGAATTGAAACCAGAAAAGAAGAGAAAGGCGGAGCTGGGGCCTCTCCCGATCTGACGGTAATTCGATTTCGTTCAACGTCGAACAAAATACATTGTCCTCGGACGGTTACCTTGTCGGCGATACACAGGTATTATATGTGTTTCAATGTTTGTCCCCCAAACTACCCCCGCTTTATTCCCGTTCTTTCTGCTGTATCAGTTACTACGGCGTTCCGCGGGGCACTTGGCTTCCACGGGGATCCATCGAAGAAAGTGACCCTACGAGAGGAAAGGTCGAAGGGCACGATCGGGGATGATTTCCAGCGAAATCACGGAATCCTGGAAACTTGTGTCCTCGAGGCGGTGGAAAATGTTGCAAAATAAAAGTTCTCGGTGGAGGTATGATATCTGATTTAAGATTGGAACTGCTGGGTAGAGACTTGCCGATTAATGTGGTTAGTGGATGCGTTAAGGAGGGAGTCTCGTGTAGTAGCCCCAGAAGTAACTGATATTTATGAATTTTTTATGAAAAAACTATTGTTAATATTGGATTAAACTCTTTTGGGATATAAGAAGGCATCTTTAAACGAGCATTAAAACTTTTTTTTTATGTCGATCTTGCGTATTTTTTATTAATTATTGTGAAATCTTGTTAACCTCTTCGACGATGTAACTCCCATTGACGTGGCGTCTAGCACCTGTAAAAAAGAAAAATTTCTTAAAGATAGATAGATTGCGCTGTAGGCGTCATAAAAAAAATTTAATGCAAGTTTAAAGATACCTCCTTATATCCCAAAAGAGTTTAATTAAATATTAACAATAGTTTCTTAAAAAAAAAATCATAAATATCTGTTAATCTTGGGGCTGTCACACGAGAATTCCCCCTTAAGTTTTGCAAAATGATGAAAATGTCGGTTTCGGAATTAATGTATTTTTATAGGTACTAGGGGTTCATTTGTATATAGGTTAAGTAGGCTGGAGCCTAGAGCGGCAAATTTTGGGGGCACCAAATTTTGGGCGAAAGAAATTGGAAAAAGTTTAAACACAGATACTTGAGCCAACTTTAAGAAGAATTCACTTTTCTTTCATGTGGCAAATTAGCAATAACTCATACTGAATTAATTTTAAAATTGTCTCCTCTTTCAAATTAAAATATTTTATGATATTTCGTGGAAAGGGTGGCAGACACTTGTTAGCCTAAGGGCGCCAAATCTCCAAATCCGGCACTGATAGGTACAATGATTATCGTGATTATTCGAGGTATTATTGTATAATACTTTGCTCCTTTGTATTATTAATAAGCGGCATTCTACTGCCTGCCAGTGAAACTGAAACCAGCATCTCTCTCGAGGGATCAACGTAGCATCGATCCTTGCTTTTGTTTTGGTTCAAATCGCAAAAACAATGGGTCGTACGGAATGCCTTGTCCTTTTTTACGTGCAATGGAAATCGATGCTGTCGGACGACGTTTTCTTTCACTGTAAAAGAAAAAAGGGATTCTCGCTAAGCCAGCTTTAGCGAATTTCGTAGTCTCGCTCAGAGGAAATACCGATAATGTTCCATTGTCCATCCTTTGGTAACAAGTCGTCGAAATGCGATATTATTACACGTACAATCTGTCTGATAAATAAAATCCCGCGCATAAAATATGTATTGTGCAATAGGATAGGAGAATCATCATTCGAAATAAGAATTCTGGAATATCTTACAACAAGTCAAATCTGTAGCATCATTATATTAGATATATTTCAGGTATTGAGAGCAAAAACGGGCTAACCTACATTGAGAAAAAAATTCATTTTTCCTATTTTGTATGATTAGTACAGCCTAAAGACGCTGGCGGTTCGGTATCTATTGAGACACTGAGGTCCCAAACGAGTCAGACCATTCCTTGAGTAATCTGACTTCGTTTACTGAATACCTATACGACAACGCGACAGAGGGACATTTGAAGCATTAAGTCTGATACCGAGCCTTTCAAAAATCGACGGCCTGCTCAACATCCGTGGGAAAAGAGGAAACAGTGGAATAAAAAGAAAATCATGGCAGAAGTGTAACGTTCGGTGCAATATTTATTACATTCTTTTAGGTAAATCAGTTTCAACTGTTCAGGTGCAAGTACAAAGGATCTAAACTTTAAGTGCCAGTATAGTTTTACTCATCATAAGCAAAGGCATGTGTGACGTGAAAGTCGCTGTTGGGATCTTAGCTTGTTCAGCCTCCAGGACTAGCTTCACGTAGTGATTGTTCGAGTGAAGGGACAAATATACCTTCACGACTTCAGGCTGGAGCAACTCAAAAATGAAATCGCTGAACACTTTGGAGTTATTAATCTTCTCCGCAGTCGCCTCCCAAATCTTCTGCTCAGGTACTACAGCCAGAATATCTTTCCTCAAACCTACAATTCCGCCAGAGATTTTGAGGTCAAAATCATCCAGAGTCGAGATATGGCCGAGACCCAGGATATCGTTCATTTTGTTTATCATGGAAATGATGTCAAGACCAGCGTTCTGTATGTACTTCACCAGATTCTTCATTGCTGGAATTGCTTCTACGTCGGAGACGAACAGCTTCAATTCGCTGGATTGGAGAACCTTCAGGGCGACTTGGACTTCCTTGTCCTGAGCTGCGTATGCCTTGATGATGGGGATTATCTTATCAAACGGTACCATGTCAACCAGGTCCTGTGATTCTTTGGCAAGAGCACCTGAGCCTGAAGCTGGGAGCTTGAAGGCGGACAAGGGACTGGCCAGGGCCAGGACAGCTAAGAATGCTACAGCGAATTTCATCTGTAAGGAAATTAGAATTCAATGAATTGTAATTGATAGATATTACGAAATATTGCTGTCGGAGATAGTCCATTTAGACTTTGTTTGGTAGATCAATCTTCAGTAGAATTGATGAGCACAGTTTAGGAATTATATGTGATTTTGATTTGATACTCTATGAAACTGACTTAGTTTGAACATCGTTTGAAGTGATTCAACTATTTCGAATTTTCGAATGAAAATGTAGACGGGGTAGAATAGAATTGTGTAGTCTCAGTTTAATAAAACTGAAGTTTACACTTTAAAACCGACTAAACGGGTGTTTAAATTATTCGTATAACGAGAGCAATAATTGTCATTTCGCAGACTTAGGTTTGGTATATTCCAAAGTATTAGCGAATACGTAAAATAAATATTTACACCATCTGTTTATCAAGAGAAATTCTGTCTATTAGTTCTAAGTTAGTCCAGCATATCGATAAAACGCTTCGATTGATTTAACATCGATTCATTGAATTTAAAAACTGATTTTACTACAATGTTCCGTTTGCAATGGTTTTATGGCAAAGAAATACAAGCTGCTTTAGTACTTACCTTTGCGTTCCTTGTGACGCTACTCGTTCCACTCGTATTTGAACTTGAGGAAATTGATGCACCTACTAGTTTTCATTCCGATTTATACGCTACCTGCATCCAATAGATTAGTGTTGATAAGATTCTGTGAACTTAGAGATATGGTGTTGTGTCAGATATTGAACGAGTTCTTGGAATTGTGAAACAATGCACCACTGAATTCGCACGCTGATTTCCACGTTACGCACATTTTTGTAACACCTATCTTTCCCGGGAGCCGCGCCACCCATAATTTCTAAAAAAATTCGACCATATTTTCTGTGTGTTTAAACATTTGGGGCAATATGTTTCAGTCTTCTTGATATTTTTCCTCGCTTCTTGTCGACAAGGAAAGGTTTTCAGGTGTCCGTCTCCGATTGCTTTGGTTTCTGGGTATGTTTTAGACCACCGAAAAATATCAATTAAGGGTTTTTTTTATTTTGGCCCGTTTGAATAGATATTTATTTTTGAACGAGAAAAGTCCCATTAATGTACCAAACAATATACGCAATACTGGCAAAAAGTAAGTTGAGAACGTATACGAAAAACGAAAAAATGGACATGAAAGAGCTAATATTACCAATGAAAAAATCTAAAGCCGGGAAAAATGAGTTCGCAACCGCACATATACGATTTACGAGATCAGTGTCGGCAAAGCGAAACGGATAGTGATACGGAAGAAAAGTACTAACGAGTCTGTACGATCTGGTTGGTGCATAAAAATTTATAGATTGTAAAAGTTGAGGATAATCGATATCACTATCAATTAACTTGTAAAGAAGTAGCAAATTATAGTTGGGCTATAGTCGTGATTCATAAAAGAAATTTTTTTCTCAGCTTAAAGGCAGCAAACCTAAGATTTATTGGACATACATAATTGCTATTAACTTAATTCCGCAAAAAAATGTGAAAAACTCATTTATTTATTTTATTGTGCTCTGGACCGTCAAATAAATAAATAAATTTTCCAATAATAATAATAAAATATAGAATAACAGTGTTGCATTCAATAAGCCCAAAAAATGGCCTCTTCACTAAATATCTCCACTTAAAAGCAGTGTATTAATATAACATTCTATGAGACCAAAAGAAATAACCTTTAACCTTCCTCTTCCGAGATCACAGGTTCAAGATTCTCTTTTCACTCGGTAAGCTGCCCCGATATTTTGAAAGCTCCAAGCTACATCGGTGCATCACTCAGAAATTAAAGATTCTTCTCGTGAATTAGTACCGCCGGCGAGCGTATCATCCGAGGCGCGTTCGAGTTCCTTGAAAGACGTCGGAGTTGTACTGAAAATCCTTTGGAGATCCCTCGGCCTTCAAGTCAAAGTAGAACGTCTCTAAATGCCTTTTCATACGGGCTGCCATGAATTTCTTATCTCCACGCTGCCGCCATCGGGCTGGTACTTAGCGAACGATATCCTGCAGCTAGTAAGTCTCCTTCAGCGGACAATTAACGCGATATTAGCAACTCTTTAATCCTGGTGCCCGGTCTCAGAGACCCGCGCCACTCGTCCTCGGCGAGACGCGCCGATTAATAATGCAACCAAGAGTCGCTTCCGCCGCATGCCCTCCTCGCCTTCGAAACTTCCCCCCGGTGATTTACCCGGCCGGGCATTAATTATGCTCCGACGACTTCCGTTTATTGCTTTATCGCTGAAAAAAGGAACAGCCCGGGGGGATGGACTGGCAGCCCGGCCGAGATTCTGCATCGAGTAAAAACTCTTCTTACCGAGTCTGGTGCAAAGTGGGGGAACTTTGCTTGGAGAACGTTCACGTTCGGTGAGCTAATTGTTTCGCCTGTATCATCGATCAGAACTGTTGCGTTCGATAAGATACACATTATCGTTATCTGGCGCGGTGAAGCTACGATCTCATTGATATACGCAAAGATATGTAACAAATATCGGACGATGTTTATATAACGATTGCGTGATGATGGAAGAACAGCTGGTATCGTTGCATAAGGATGGATTGTCTTTGGAGTGCTTGTTGACTCGGAGGCGAAGATCCTGTGAATGAAAGGGATTGGATGACGGTGACCGCGGGCTGGGTCTCAACTTCGTTTGTTTTCGTAGTTACTTTAGGTGGTTGGTTAGCTGGGGGCATCGGGAACGCGCACGTACGTGCGCTCGGGTCCAGCGCGACACGGAGAGGGTTCATTGAAAAACAGAGTGGCAATTCCGCAGAGTAGAAGGCGCGAAGTGAAAAGAGCATTTCATGGACTGGCGCGCTTTTCGCAGCAGCGCCTCGTTCTGAATTCTTCAGCGTCTCATTACGGCGGGCTTCCGCGTGAAAGAACATTACACAAAGTGCCACGGAGCGGCGGCAGCCTTTAAAATATGGTGGTTCGAAGGCCGTTGGCCGTGCCTCGGACGGGGCTTGATTCGACTGGCTGAAAAAGCTGACTGTATGTCGTTTCGTAATTCATGGAAATTTGGATCACGGAACTTACACTTTTCTTGTTGGCTTCGTGGGAGAATTACATTCAGTGCTGTCGTTTTGAAATCCTGGGATTGGGATATGTGTACAATTCAAGCGCTGCAATGAATAATAATTATCAGAAATGTATTGACATGAACATTCAAATTTGCAAGTTTGAAGGATGAATAAATCTTAGTTCGGAACCTATATATGTATACATACGAAGTCTGATCGATCTATTATAAATTATTATTCTACAAAATTCTCAACTATTTCTCAGGCAACATAATTTTTCAAATCAATAATTGTCTTAGAAAAAGAATAGAAAGCAATAAATTGAATTGTTTCGGTAGAAGACTTTCGTAAAAGTCGTCCTCTCGCGCGTAGTGTTAAGGAAAGTTCCCTTCGTATAATACGATCGAACGAGGAATTACGCGACTGGCTAGAGTCGCCTCGAATCATTCGGAATTAAAGGTAAATAGAGTGAGTAAGTGTATTGGGAGGTGGGGAGAAAAGTCTTATTTACGATTCAGCCTGAGCACCGTAAGAAGTCTTAACTTCTTTTCGCATCGGCCGACCCGCGAAAGAAAGCAAAAGGTTCTCTGAAGCGAGATTTGTCCCACGGGCCGGCCAACCCACGAAGACGTCTAAACTCGAGGCTTTTGCATCCTAATTGGATGATCCGAGTTCAAAAGTTTGCCTCGCGCCGCCCGGGGACGAAAAAAGCAACGGTTTGTTGTGTCTTCCACTGCATCTTCCTGATGGGCTTCGACGTTCGACCAAAGAACTTTTCGGCTCGCTTCGGAACGAATAAATCGGCTTCCTCCAACTATGCATTCTATACGAAACATCTCGTTACTTTCTTCGTCCTAGAATGACCCTAGTTACAGTCGAGGTATTGGGAGCAACAATGTATTAACCCTAGTACTCGGTAAACTAGGCGTTCTAGAAAATAAGGTTTCTACAGTATTTGGTTTTGCAGACGTTGATGTTGGGGCTGGGACTATTCGAATAATCTAATATTCGAATATTTTACAAATATTCGAATGCTACGAATAAACTTCGAATATTTGAGTATTCGAATACTATTCGAATACTGATCTATTTGAATACATCAGTATTCGAATAGTATGGTGTGAAGTGGGTCAAAATTAGCTTACAAGGTTTACCCTGACAAATGAACCTAAAGAACTTGATTTATAATTCATACCATACTATTCAAATACTTAAATATTCGAATAGTATTCGAATACTTGGATATTCGAATTACATTCGCCAAATAATTGAGCAGCTGAAGTATTCGAATACCGAAAAATTCGACAAATAGTCCCCGCCCTAGTTGGTGCCAGTGCAGTCAGAATTTTTAGCTTCCGATACTATTCGCAATGCTTTATAATGAAGACAGAATTAATTTTCCATGTAATTTTAATAACTCTTCCACACAGATGCCGCCACAATATCTCAACGCAACAAGTGATTTTGTTACGCCATATGGTTTTAAATTAAAAATAATTAACTTTTGATATTTTGGAATGCAACTCCGGTAAAACACCGAGGACTCCTCTCCTGATATTTTTCCAATACTCAGACCAATCCATTCTCTTCATCACTTATTAATCAGCTAAACCCACACGCGATAAAAAGCTGAAATGAAAACCCACTCAATTAAAATTCAAAGTGGAATGGCAATAATATATCTGTACGTATATATCCCGAGAGCAAAATTAGAAGGGCAGAGAAAGAAAATAAAATTTGATTTGTTCATCATTCGAGTGGACCGCAGGCGTTTAATTACATCTTCTCTGCCAGGAGCACATTGAATGGCAGCACATCTGCTCCAGGAATTACACGTGAGAAGCGCAGATTTTAAATCCCGCCTCAGGGTGGTTGAAGGTGAGGAGGAAAGTGAGGGCGGAGCAGGAAGGAGGACTGGGGGTAGCGTGGGCCCTGTTCATCAACGGTGTGCATCGTGTCGCGTGTTTCACCTTCCAGCCGGAACATCCGCGCGTGTCACCGTGATGGCACAGCCGTGTCACCTGCTCGCAGCCTCTACTTTACATGCTTATTCCGGGTTCGGCTTATAGCGCCGCGTCGGCTTGCATCCGTACACGTGTACATCCTGCACTGTGGATTCTCTCTCTCTGCGCGCCGGTGTCCCTGATTTGCATAACACGCCGGTATTTACAGATTCACCAGCGCGTGGACCCGCGTCTCTTTCGTTATCGAATCGTAGGAGTCGGCGGCGCGTGGACACGCCGTAGCTAAACGGATTACATAATTATTAATAACGGGATCCCACGGGCGTATCGTCGCTGGATTAGGGACGCCCGTGGTCATGACCCCATTCCATGGACACTGCTGACAGGGAATTTTCAATAACTCTGTGCTGCTGATGGGTTGCTGGTGTAAGATGGAGTAAGTTCATGTGGTATTAAGGTTTCATTATTGTACGAAGTAGTTCGGATACAATTCAGTAATTAGGTGGCACCTAATACCTAACATTAGCTATACTTATCTATCTATGATATTTGAAAAAGCAACAATTAGGTTTCGACACGTTCCAGTCGCGTGTGCACAGGTAAGGAGATTGATTTAATATTATTTCTTTTTTCTTACTTGAGAAAAATCTTAAGAGTTCGGCTCGAAGATTTACATCTAAACCTTTTATTCTACAAAAACTCAAGCTCCTCCCGACTTACCGCATTCCCAAGGAATTGGAGTTCCATCAGGGAACTTCGTTACAATTTCCACGGTAACGATAATCGCTGTATATAATGGTCGCGTAAATAATGGTTTTAGAAAGGACCCCCGGCGACGAGTCGTTACGATGCGTTATGGCTTCCGACGAAGAATTCGCGGGGACGTCGAATATGTAAGAAACTCGCGGCAACTTTTTTTATAATTGCGCGCCACGAGCTCGTTCCTCTACGAAACGCTGCTAGAGTAGATGGCCAGGGGTTTCGAAGGATGTTGGAGGAACGCAGGAGCGGGACGAGGGAGTCGAAACGAGAAAAGTCGTCGTACATCATTCGCGCGTTTCCCAGTTGCTCGCCGATTTACGTGGTGTTAAATATCCCTTGGCGACGCGACCCCTTTTTCCTCTCCCCGTTTGTGTATGTGCGAATGCGTGCGCAACGGGAATAAAGGATTACGGAAAAGGTAGAAAAAAAGAGTAGTCAATTAGCCCTGTTAAGATCGTAAGTTACGCGCCCTCCCTCTCTACTCGCCAGACGGGGAAAGTTTCGACTGATTTACGAACTCATTGCTCTTCGTCGAGCTTACAAAATAGCTGTTGCGCCCGTCGAAGCGGGTAAGGGGCAATGATTTATGTTTTCTCGCGAGAGCCGCTGGATTTAGTTGCGCGAGCGCGTATCAGGCCGCTGGGCACGACGTTACCTTCGCGAAACGAAATCCCCTTCGTCGGCGGCTTGATATATGTACGTTCTATTTCTTTCTCGTAGTCTTCCCGATTCCTCAACGATTTTAAACGATAAACTGCAAAAATCCGATGCATCCTTTTGATGGACGTCTTGCTCCGCTGCAATACTGATTGGAAGGTAGGACTTAAACGTACATAGAGGCGACCGTGATTCATACCTGGACGCTTTGTTCGTTACAAATCGTCATGATATTATTTATAGGACCCTAGCACCCCCCAAAGAAAAACGAAAAAACAGATTAATATAACCATGTCTGAAATAATTCAAGTAGTGACGAAGTAATGCATTTTATTATTTAAATAAATTTTTATAATCACCTAATGAATTTTATTGAATTTGCATGAAAAATATTTTTATCCGTTCAACACGGTTCCCCCCAAGATTAAATCCTGAGTGCGCTACTGCTCTAGACTATAGCAGGTTCAAGTATAAAGTTATAAGTCAGCACTGCATTTCAGTACTATTGAATCTTTAACTACTTAATTACATATCGTCTGAGAAGACACAAGTAGATTCCAATAAACGTAGATCTACAAACTCTTTTTATATATTCTATTACTCGATTAAGTTTATACCTCCAGCTTTGAAACATGATATACATACTCCGAAATATAAGACAGAGTTTGAAGTCAGACAGCATTATCTACTGCCACCATTGATAATCTTCGATCTCACAGAATCTTGTGGACTCTATAAAGGGAACAATTACGTTTAATGAGATTGTATTTCACTAGTTGTTGTATCCCTACCTCAAGAACACGAACACTTGCGCAATATAGGATAGTCGTTAAAGTCGTTGAGCTAGAAATGTGCTAAAGAATTTATCGCTGTGAATAATGGGAATCTTCCTTTGAATATTTATACTGGCAAAAGGACTTGAAATATCCGTTAGATCCTTCGCGACGCGTAGAAAAATCGAGCTATACGTGAAGAGATTCGCGTGTCTGAAAAGTTTTAAATTGGACGATCCCGACGGGATCCGAATCCGTGGTAAGTACCTCGTTTGCACGTTCCACTCGGTGTAAGGGAAGTCTGCGTTACGATTTAGCGATCGCTCGGAACCCGTCGAACTTCGAGCTTAACGCGGACCATCGATTCCATTCTCGGTCTGTCAACTCGCGTGTCGGGGAACTGGTATAACGCGGGACAATTAAACGCGCACGCTTCGTGATCCATGGATACTTGTACATACGCTACGCGGATCCAAATCTCTAAGTACATACATGTTTCACGGCAGATCTAAATGGAAAGATATGTCGTCTCGTTCCCCGTTTCGTACAGGCTTTTGATAACGATACGGAGTGGTTCGTGGCTAGAAGATCATTGGTGGTTAAGGATGATAAAAGTTCTCATCTCTCCCAGTGAAGCTCAAAGAGAGTTAGTTTTTGTAATAGACGTTATAGTTACATATTTATAATTTATGTGTACTGTTTTAGGAAACAAAATACATCCAGGAAGACACGGGAGTTTAGGGAAACATTAAATAAAAATTATTTTGATAAGATGTCGCACTCAACACTTCTGCAAGTTGGGAGATTTCTGAAGTACTTTTCACATAATAGGTTCATCAGATGTTATTCTCGTCTTCATTCCTCTACTTACCTTAACAATGTCCAGCAAGTAACCATAAGCAAGAGAATAGTTTAATACAAGTTTTACAGAGATAAAGAAAATGTGTTTTTTACCTAACCTTAAGATTAAAACTAATACCAAAACTAACTAAAATATAGTGGCGGACTGGTAAGGGTGTCAGCTTGTCCGATACCGCGTTAAATATCAGACAATTTGTTAAAAAAGTTAATGATCTTTTAGTAGCTTGAGAATATAATTAGTAAAAACAAACTATATAAAAACATCCACCATTGATTTAAAATTAAAAGAAGTTTAAAATTTTAATTATAGAAATCTGAAGGTATTTACATTTAGTATCTACTGTATACTGTCAGTAATATGTACTATATATATATATGCACTGTAATTACTAAAAAAAATAAACATTTATTTCACAAAAATTTTAATTGTACTTTTTGCCACTTGTGTATTTTTTGAAAATTTGCTAAAAAGAGACTAATACAGCTAAAGTACTAAAATAAGATAACATTCGCGAATCTCCCACTAAGTAAATGAACCCTATAATACGCCTCTAACGAAAAACACAATTCGCTTTAAAAACTCTTCGATTTTAAAAAAAAGTAACAAAACATTCAACCTGTGATTAACAACCTACCTCATCCATCCTACAGACTCTAAGATGTGATCGTTACAACGCGCCGCGTCGTGCAACAAAGCGGCCCCTAAAGATCCCCGCTGAACTCGCGGCGAACCTCTGCAATTTCCAATTTACGATCACGAAGATTTGCTGGAGACGTCGTAAACTTTCTCGACAGCGTCTCGCCACGGATTTTTGTCGTGCCACGAGCGCACGTATCCGCGTCGGAAGGCGCCACGGGGGATGATCGCGGTCATCGCCTATACTTATCACGTGCAGCCACTTCCTGCAGCGGCGGTCGGCGAATTTAAAAGGCGGATCGCGCGCGCCGCGTAAATCCCCCCGCAAGATTACCCTGGCTTTTCGCGCGTAAAACGGGAGATTAAAATCTTGCTGCCTCGCGGATAGGCGGGCAGAAGCGTCTGAGCGGAGCGTGTGCCAGCACGCCGAGGCAGACCGGGCTCGCGGTTATCGAAGATAACTGCCTCCTTGGAGAATTCTGCCGCATTCCCGCGAAGCTGAGCAACCACGCTCGCGTTCGTTCCGCAGGGAATCGTAAACAGTCGCTGTGCTGTGTCATGTTCAGCTCGAACTTGGAATAAAGAAAATCCGCGAGGCTTCTCACTTTTCAGAATGAAAAGCAAGGAAAGTATGCCTGCTATAAAGTGGCTAAAATTATAGCGTTCGTTATAGGTGATTTGTAATTTAAATACAGTGAGTCAAAAATTTATTGGCACACCCGTTAAAATAGAATAACTTTTTTAAAGTTGATCCAAAAGACTTGAGCTGTTTTGCGAAGCTAGAAGGATTAGTTTACTAACGTATTTCGTCGTTTTGAAAAAAATTGTAATTGGTCGGGATAGCGATAAAGTACTGAGTCTGTAACGAAAATTTAAAAAATGCCTTTTGTAGATTTAAGTAAGTTGTATACATGCTGAAAATTTCATCGAAACCGGGTAACTTAGCAATGAGCTACACGCAATTAAAAGTGGCGGCAATTACAGTATTCGGCCTATAACTGTAATACATTTTCAGCGTGTATACAACTTACTTAAATGTACAAAGGGGATTTTTAATTTTTTACTACAGGCTCAAAAAAAATAGTTGAAAAAGCGACCTTCGCTATTTTCTACCCCATTCCGACCAATTGTATTTTTTTCAAAATGAAACACGTCATCTAGTAAACTAATCCTTCTAGCTTCTCAAAAAAACTAAAGTCCCTTGGACGAATTTTAAAAAAGTCATTCTATTTTAAATGGTGTACCAATAATTTTTTGACCCGCTGCATGTTTCGATGGACTACTATTTTCATGTTAAACATTGCTGAATTTTAAGAGTGCATGATAGAAAGTGTTTGTAAATTAGATTTCGAGTAAAGGAGAAAAGAATAGTCAATACGATGAGAAACTTAGAAGCAGGGTGAGATGATTTACCGGTTTACTGACAATTTACACTAAAAGAGACTGCAACGTGAGATATTAATGCTGACCTTTCTTGAGATTATGAAATTCAACGAATCACTGTGTTGCAGAGAGCAGACTTTGGTGTATGTACGGATTGAATGTATATCGTGTATGTGTCGAGTAGCACAGAGATCGAAGCTGTCAGCAATACCACTTTCGATAACTATTGAACAGAGGTTTGTTCAGCAAGAGGTTTCTCTTGCATAGAAGCGATTCTTATATACATTGTCCGCCTCCTTGAGAAGCGTGCTGTTTACATCAAGACGTTGTATGAAACGAGATAGGAGTTTATCGGTATCAATGGCGATATCCCCTGCTATCGAAATCGACGAAGTAAAATCGTGGATTAAGTACTCGAAAGGGAGAAATCCCGATAAGAAGAAAACAGCCCCTAGCTTCTCGCATTGGCGATTCAATCGGCCCTCGGAAGAGGCAAGGGCCACTAATTGCTGTCACCGTTCGTAAGGGCTCGTCACTGATGAGCACAGATTCATCAATCTTGCCGTCCCTTCTTTCGAACCTGCAAAAACAGCTAAGCTTCCCCTGCCTGGCAATATTTCACGTTGATGCACTGTTTCCAGTAACAAGTAACTAGGTTGGATGTTGGTATTCCTATGAACAATGTTACTATGTCGATTGCGTTAATTGAAAGCAAGTATTATGGGAAACTTAAGTGGATAGCATTGTCAAGCATGTGATTGATTGCACTACTAAATAAATATCGCTTTGCCACTGAAAGGTGAAAATGACATTTTCAAAACTGCATTCTATGTTTCATGAAGAATGTACATAGTTGTTTAACTATAATTGGCATAAATCCAGAATTAATTCTTATGTACAATGCTACTGTTAAGTAGTTTTCTCGTTCCATGGTGACTTTTAAGTGATCACATGAGAGTTAAGTCAGACATTCGTGTTACAAATTCAATAACAAGTGTTTTCAATAAACTCTGGATTGTTTTACCGATTAGAACGTAATGCTGTAGGAAACACGATCTCATTTAATTCATTTTAAAAGCAAAGTGTCTTAGCAAAGTCTTTATTACCGTGGCATTACATTCCCACCCATTAATCGTGCAACTTCGCACAGAAATCGCGAGTGAAACGCTTACAGTTAATCCAATCCACGGTCACATCGAGGTTTAAAATTACTAGCACTCGCAAATTGCCTCAGTCTTCAGGAAATTTGCAAGCAACCACCCAAGGGTGCCATAAATTCCGAATAAGCGGACAAAAAGCGACTACTTTCAAAGGCACATCTGTTTTCATGAAAGCAGAGGCCACGATAATCGGCGGGCTCATTAGTACCCCGAAGACTCGATTCTTCTCGATTAATCGCAGCGGCGAGGAGGTCGATCGGGGGGTTCGTGAAATCTTTTCACGTGCGCCCGATTAGAAATGCAGGCGACGCAGCCTGCGGCTGGCGATGGGTCCGTGGGAGGAAGCCGATCGCGTGCTCGAGGATTCGAGAAGGGTAGAAGGAAAGTGTCGTGTCGCTGTCTTTATAAATTACTTTCCTCCGGTGCTGTCGGCCGTACCGACAGGTATGATGCTCTGATATATAGCGGTGCCCACGACCATGCTGGAACTCGTGAGAAATGAAGGAATCGTGTACCGGCGAAGGAATCTTCGAGCGCAGGGGTGCTTTAGAAAAAAGAAGATGAAAGAAATGGATGGTGGATCGACGAACAGACGTCGCGTTAATGCACTAGACAAGCGAGAGGGGAAGACGAATATGCAGCGACAAATGGATAAAATAATTGGGAAGGAAATAGAAGGACAAGAAACGGGAATCCAATAAACTGGAAGCAAATAAGAGACAAAGTCTGAAGAACGGCAGGCACGAATGACTAAAGAGAAGAGTAATAAGTTTCAGAGAAAATTACACAGAAGAGAAGGGAGAACGGAAAGAGGAAATACGTAGAAGACGGGGAAGAGAGGAGGAAGGTAAATCGAGGGAGGAGGGCGTACCTCGAGGTGAGGTGCAGGATACGAGAATAAGGGGGCAGCTTCCTAATCAGCTTACTTCCGTGGCTCACACCTTTTGTGCCCCCGGTCCGGTGGCTGGATTAAAGCATTGTTGCTGCCGGTTATTATATCACGGAGATACGAATGAACAGTGTAAGAGAGCACGGGCAAAGTGCACAACAATAACATGTGGTTCCGTGTAGATAAACTGCACCGTCCGAAACAATGCTCGGGCGAAAGAACTGGCCAGGACCTCCGGGGGTTGCCGTGAAGATAGAACGCAACGGGGCCGAACAAGAATTACGGTCTGGCGACGGTCACTTCTAATCGGGGGATGGCAAGCGTTATTCCTGGAAAGAACATTCAGAAATCCAACCGTTTAACGAGATTCGGGAGGATTCAGGGTGGGTAGCGTACCGAGAATACTGGCGGTGTTTTCCACGAGAACACCTTTGTAGTCGCGTGCTGCATTCTGCGTTCACGGCGAGCGCCAGTGGAATGAGTCGTTATGCGCCAGACACGCTGCAGATTTCTTCGGATTCACTACTATTCTACGTTCCAGCTGTGCTTCGGAATAACCTTGACAATTACGTTTAACTGTCACTGCCTTTATTTGCATGGAATTTGTGAGCCAACCGAGTTTGCCATTTTTTGCATTCTATTGTGGTATTACAGTGAGAGATTGAATAGATTTATAGGATTCTGGGAGCCAATAACTTTCTTATGTACCTTACGACGCACTTGTCTTTGAGTAATTACATTCTTTACTTTATTCACACATTATTCTGTTACTTATGCTTACTCCTAATTTCCCAGTATCACTTTTAATTTGGGTACGTTAGCTTCCTCTTTGTTCGTCTGTCAAATGCCACCTTACTCCTAAGTAAATTCAATTCACAGAGTTCGTCTTCCCTTTGTATTTTAATGTCTGCCTCTGTCTCCCGCTCTCGTTTTTTAAGGGTTCAATTATCAATGGGCTTTAACACGCTTCTGGTCGCTTTAATCGACAATTTGCCAGTAAAAAATGTTGAAGCAGAATTTGTTGCATTACAGCGTAGTGGTACAATGCTTTAGCGAGATAAACGCAAAGTAGACGACGCTTGAAGGGAGAAAGGAGCCCTTTGACGCATAAACAGGGAAGTACCCCATCCGGATGGTGAATACACGCGAAAAGCAGGGCACAGTGGCGGGGGCAGAGCCCGATTGTGGCGGTGAAAAAGAAAGCGAGGCATCGAGGGATCCTTGGGCCGATAGGTGGCTACAGGCTGGATCGATCGAAATTTCATTTCCTCGCCGAGGACGTCCGGGGTCCTTCGGCGTTATACACAGGCAGTGGCGGCGCACCGTGCCGCTGCCTTCTTGCGAGCCCGTTCAAACTTTAATGCATGCGAGAAGGTCGGCTTGTTTGCTCTCGAGAAAATTGCTCCTGTAGAAACCGGGTGTATCGAGGTAAAATGTGATTTCGTTGGCCGACCCGAGGGATTCCGCGCGACGTTGGACGCCTCGTCGAAAGAGCGTTGCACCTACGTACCATGTCGGGATGCGGTAGACGTCGCGTCAAAGTCGAAAAAATCCGTGCAGCACGGTTTATTGCTTTCGATTCGCCGCTGCATTTTGGCAATCTCCTCCGGTTCGTCGTGTGATCCACCCTGCACGGCGTGGAAACGAATGCGTCTGGAAACCCGAGCTGACTCGAGCGATTGGATTACACGCACGTCACAGAAGCGCGGGGATATTGAAGGAACTAGGGGGAAGAGTAAAAGCAAACGTATACTAAAATCTACCGAAGGTATTAACGGAATAACTTAAGCTACCGCCAATATATTCCTTAATCCTGCACTGTCTCACCTGTCTTCATCTGTCTCACGTATGCTTCTCCTAAGGAGTACTTCGTTCAAAGAAATGAAATCAAATGAAATTGAAAGAAAGGCTGAAACGTCTAGGCGCCCTACGTTCCTCGTAATCGTTACAAACACGCGGGCCACCCCCACAAAGGGCCTCCTCGAGCATCCTCGTAGATCGCGCGCTACACGGCCGCGGTCGACGTTAATTAATGTAACTCGACGAGGAATTCGAGCATAATTACTTCGCTGGAGTGGCCGGGACCAAAAGTTTGCTCGTTATCGGGGCCAGGGCGTAGACACGCGCGGACGATGCAGACGAAGCGCATCGATAATCCAGCCTTAACGCAGCGGATTACGATATTACCCCGTCGCATCGCACAGCGCTACGAGGTCAGAACGTCAACCTGTTTCTCACGGTAGTCGACGATAGTCCCGGCACTGCTCGATCGATAGTTATCTCTATTATAATAGAAGTGGGAATTGAAGAGCTATTGATTAATTAATTTCACAGATCGGACCGTGAAACAGTGATTTAATCTGCCATTAGTTGTGGCCATTTTTGTTACGTAATTTCATCTACTATGGTTTTCCTTTTTAATCATTTACATGTTTATTTGCGTGCTTGTGTTTTGTTTTGTTACTATGTATTTATGGGACGGTGTAGGTGTGTAATTGAATTGTTGAGGGTTCATGATAAGCACGAGAGATTTTCAGAAAAAACTGAGGTTAAAATGTGGGGCCTGATGAGTCCAAGGAAATCTTGTATTGCAGTGCAGGAGGATGCCTGAAGCAGCCATTGCAGAAATCTGCCTGCTAAGTGAAATAGCAATTAAGCTATTGCATTCCTTTCAACCGTGCCATTTATGAGAATAAATGTAAAAGTAACGTATTCATTTCAAGCCGAGAAATTCTAGATACAGAAGATAAAAGTATGCGCGCGCAGATGAAAACGAGTGGCATGATTATCATGTGATTATATCTGTTCTTCAATCTACCTTATATACAGATATGTACATACAAATCGGAACCATACATACACACATACAGTAGATAAAAATATAGAATAAAGTTTGTGCATAACTCGCTTTGCCTTCGAGAAGATTCACTTGGAATTTGAACCGAGTACGGGTACGCCGAAGTATATACAGTTTTAGGCGTCCGAGGGGCACGCCGAAGTAAGGAGAACGCTTGTCGTTACAGTAAGCGAGACCCCCCCCCCTCCCACAGTAAAGGAGAAGCGTTCGCTTTATCTCATGCTTGCTCCTCGGGGTCCAAAAGTCGTACTTCGATGCACAAGTACCCAACCCGAATTCAAAGGGTATTGTGTCGTGAAAATTATCAAGGATCTTCACAAATGAGTCTTAATGATCCTCAATGAAATCTTCGAAGAATTTCAACATACATAATACTAACTATTAGCCGCTCCTTAACTTTCTACTTAACTTCTATACATTCTCCCATATGACTCCCTATAATGAGTGACAGAGAACTCACCAAGTGTGCCTCTAACCACAAACCTACTACTCCGTATAGTTATACCATTTAAGGGTGACCCAACCTCCCAAATTACACTTGTCCCAGCCACGACAACCGTCTTCGATCCCCCCGTCAGCCGTTCAAAGGCAAAAGGGCGCGGTTCGCACACGATGCACGGGGGACTCGTGCGTTAGACAGTGGCACCGTGACACTCGGAAGTCGGGCAGCATGGCGTCGTGGAAAGTTGAAGCCGCGCAAACACACAACCGGGTCGAGTGCACACGCAGCGCAGTTTGGCGACGGCCGGATGCACGGGGGTAGCAGACCACATCACTCGTCGGCACGACCGGATGTCCCGACATTGAAATACAAGCGAGCCCGTGTTCCCAGGGGTTGCTAACCCCGTGTATTTACCTCCGCCCGGCTCTTTGGTGCCCGCGCTGGCTGAGCCCGGAGGCCCCCCTGTCCGGCTGCGAAACAGGAAATGCTTGCTTCTTCCGCGTCATCGCCGTCGATGGTGCTTTCGGCAATCTTCGGGGATCATGCAGCAAAAGGGATGAATCGAATGGAGTGGAGTCTTCCACAGAACCAGAGAAGGGCAAAATATTTATTTCAATAAAATTTCGAATAACGAATAAATGTTAAAAAAATTATTCGCCACATGTCGAATAAGGTTGAACCGAGTTAACTGTATTTGATGAATAAAGTTAATAATTCTATTCGTGGAACGTTTCAACTTCAGATAAATAAAGTCAAATAAAGTTAAAGTTAAAGTTAAAGTCGAAGTCGAAGTCGAAGTCGAAGTCAAAGTTTATTTATTTATTTATTTGAACGGGACAAAGTTAAAGTTAAAGTTAAAGTTAAAAAATTTATTTTTTGCTGACGTTGAAACGTTCGACAAATAAAAAAACTTAACTTTATTCGTTAAATAATCTAAAGTTAAAGTAACTTTTATTCGATCCGTTATTTAAATAATTTTTCATTTAGTTAATGCCAAACTCTGCGCAGAACAGACTTTCATGCAATGATCAATGGATGCTGCTTGATATGTCGCGGTGTCGAAATAAACAATAGTCTATGGTGATGAATCTTAGAATTGGTAATTAGTTGACGATGCGGGAATCAAGATTCTGTACTTCACATTTAGGAGATATTTAGGAGACACTCATTGATCTCTGTTCAGATATAAGTACCTATTATTGAAAAAAAGGATCTGTCTAGAATCCAAGTGGGTAAACAATTTTCAAGATGACATCGCCTGCCTGTTTTCGAGGTATCCGTTCGTATCCATTTTTAATATGTTTGCAGATTACTATCGCGTTAAATCTAATCGAATAGAGTGGGGCAGTCCCGATAATAGGCCACTTATGAATTATCATCTACTTCGGTCAGCTCCGGTAATGAACCTTCTCCAATAATTCCGATAGCGTGTGTTTTTCTCGCCGATATCGTTGTTTCATCTCGACGCGATAACCAACGACGAGTACCCGCCCTCGACTGACGCGAGGGATCTAATAATCCGCGAGCGAAAGTGATCGCCACCACCTTCCTAAATAAACGAGGCCCGTCTAATCCACCATCGCGAACCGGTCGAACGTTGAGCGTAGCCAAAGGCTCGAAGGTCGAAGGTCCGTCGCGCCACCTATTCATACCGTGTCAAGGTTCATCGGAGGAGAGGCGATCGCGTTCGTCTCCAGGGTGTTTTATCGCGTCGCTTGCAATAAGGTTTTCGCGTGCAAGAAACCGTCCTACGATATGGCCGGGCGTAGACGGTCGTGAGAGGATGGGAGCAGGGATGACGCTCGAGAAGGAAAGGGGGATGACGGGCGACGTGGTCGTATGGGCGAGAGAAAGAGGCGCGCGTAAGAGGACCGGGTAGAGAATCCAATCGCAATAGAGTTAAGTGTTCGAGAGTAAAACCTAGCCGAGGCACGACCTCGATTACTCGCGGAGGATTTGTTACGGCCCCCCTTACCCGCCACCGATCGCCAAGCCTTTCTTCGTTTTCGATTCCCCTGAAAGCCACGCGCTGAAGAGAGCGAGGGGCGCGCTTTGTCTCTTTCCCTTGCCACCCCTTTCGGCCCATCAAATGGAAGGGATTTCCAATTGGCCGTCACGTTTGCTCCAGCAACGATTCCTGTCGTCAGATCACAACTGGCGGAACAGATTTTTTACCTACTTCCCTGCGTCGACTTTGGTGTTCGTCTCGGAGATGCTCTCGCAAGATCTTCCATCGGTTTCCTGCAGTAGACGATTCCCGAACTTTGTCTGACTGCTCGATAGTAGGTGTGTCCGGGAGAAAGCGGATTCGGGGATGCGAGGGGAAGCAACTGATAAGAATCGAATATTATCGCCAATCTTCGAGCCTCCGAGGACAAACGATGAAATAACATGTAACGATGTACTTGATATTCGAGTTCAATCGATTATGCGATTATTGATTAATTTTGATGGAGTAATTAATACTTGGAAAGGTCACTTTCGCAGAAGTAAACAGCCTTTTGTACCATCGTGAACTTTAGATAAGACACTAAATATTGAAAATTCAGTTCAGGGTTCCTTTAGCCCTATAGTACTTTCTCCTTCAACTCTCACGATTAATTGGTGCACCTATGAACACGATCGTTGCGCAGTTTTCTTGGAAAGTGAAACGTTGACGTCCCGCATCGAGATACGAATGTTTCAATGAGAGGTTCACTCCGGCAATTGAAATCCTTAAGCGAAGGGCAGTCGGCACATAACTGCGAACACATTTTCCTAGTTGCTCCTTGTTTCGTCGTGAAAATACTCGAGGCCGTTACGCCGGTAACGATGAGCATGGCATGGCGGGCTGTTACCACCACGTGCCGCCATAATATCGGGCAAAAGTTTGCCTGGCCAGCGGGAGAAAATAATTTGATACGACTTACCCGTTGCAACTTGAACGCAGGTGGAACGTCGAAGCCATCGCCCGCCCTTCGGAGAACAATTACGACGCCGTTCCTGTGGTCCGCGGCAATTAAAGCATCACCTTCGGTAGCTTATGCTCCGTTTTCTGGAAATACGCAACAGCAACATCCAAGAATTTGTCCTGAAATGTAATGAAATTGACGGTTGAATAGGTGAAACGCCAAATGCTCTGAACTTCGCTAGAGTCTCTGAAATTGAGAACAAAGCTATTACCCTCTGGATTCTTAACGATGAGAGTCTCTTCACTTCTTAGTCAACTCTAATTTTCGTCTTCTATATTATGGAACGTTCAAGCCAGACATTTTCAATGCGGAGGAGTGGAAGGAGCGTCTGTTTATTCCCTGTCTCGCTACGGCATAAGGGATGATGCAGTCGACGAGAAAGGGCGCAGAAGTGGATAAATCTTTTTGTTCGCCCGTCGACAAGACCGTCACGAGTGACGTAATATCATTTAGAATTTATATTATGGAGTTCGTCCTTTAGCCTTCACTGCTTCCGTCGTTTCCCGTGTCGTCCACCTGCACCCTCTGCGCCCTGCGAGGCTGATGCCGGCGGAAAGCAAGGGGTGGAGCACGAAATTGCGTTAAACCTTCGCGAGAGAGGGTACTCCGTTACGGAGGAGACTGAAAATGCTGGAGCACCTTCCCGTCTGGCGGGGAATATTAAAATAAAAGTATCCTTTCCCTGGGCGAAAGAGTACTAAGTGCTTACCATCAATTTCTTTTCACGTTTCTAACCACATCTGCGGAATGTACCATCAAGAATATTCGAGCCGCTGCTTTATCTGCGAAATGATTCTCCCTCAATAATAACATTACGATATTTGTCGCGCAACGGTATTAAGTTGACACACCGATCATGTTATCTAAGCCGGTCAACAATACGATTACACTGCAATCGAGTGAATCAATTAATTTGCATGGTGTCATACATAACCCGAGTAATCTTATCGATAGACAACAAACCGGTGGAAAACGTGTATATAAGCAGTTGGTGGAATTCAGAAATCAACATTCAGCTGAGTCCAACTGAAGAATCAACATGGTGAGTAACAAAGCATAAGAACACGTTAAATAGAAGCTTTCGAGAACTTCTGCATATTGTAAAATTTTGAAGCCAGGCAGGCAAGTTTCCCAAGTTCCAAACACGTTGCTAACTTCGACTCTTCAGATTTACTTTGCTTCTTCTTCGTTCAGAATTTAATCATCGTGAAAATTCGATACCGCAGCCACTCGGCTATTAACTGCAGCTACCTAGAACCAGAAACTATTGCACGTTCCTCGATTTAACATTCCTGTACGTTTGCAGATGAAATTCACCGCAGTAGTTCTGGCCGTTCTGGCCATGTCCGGCCCATTGAACGCCTGGAGGGTCCCAAGAGCCGGATCAGGTGCTCTGGCCAATGAACTCCAGAAGTTCGTCGACATAATACCACTGGACAAGATGATGTCGATCCTCTTGGAATACGTGAGCGAAGACACCGAGGTCCAGATGATGATCTCTTATCTGAAATCGCCCGAGTTCAAGAACCTGATCATCGACGCCGAGGCTCTCCCCGGGATGCGCGAAATCATCAACTACATCCAGAACGCTGGCGTGGACGCCTACTACGTGGTGAACAAGGCGAACACCTTCTTGGGCATCCCAGCCCTGCACAAACCTAGTGTCCAGGTCTACGGAATCACCGGTGGAATCCGTGGCTTACTCGACGACATAGAGGCGCTCTTGCCCAAGGAGAAGATCAAGGCACTGTACTACAAGGAATTGGCCGAATCCAAGGTGTTCGCCGACCTGATCGCCAAGCTCAAATCGCCCAGCACCCAGAAAGTCGTCGACGCCGTCAGAGCTGACCCCAACTACGCCGCTGTCCTGCAGAAGGCCAAGGACGCTGGCATTAACGTAGCTGTCGTCAAGGAATTCCTGGAGCGAGTCCTTGGCTGGAAGTTCACCTTATTCTACTAAATGATATATATGTTACTAGTTTCGTGGCCGTCACTGTTCAGCGTTGCACGCAGACGAACGGTTACACTTCGAGATGCAATTTTATCAATTTTGTTAAATAAATACGCAAGTTTCTAATATGTTGATATTTACACGCTACCACTCCCATATCAGTGATACAATAACCCTGTGTGTCGGTGAAATATTAGAATGCCAGCAACTATTTTGAAAGCTGAACTTAGAGACGACCATTTTGAATATCAGAAGTTTTTATGTGATAAGGATACAAGGATCCTGTAGGGAAAAGTTAGAACTTCCTTTCGTTCCTACGTGCACAAGTGTTTGAGGATCATTATATATGTTACGGTAAAAGTACACAGGCTGCTAAATGTGCACATTTACCGGCTATCAAATTGGTAAATGTACACATTTACCGGAAAATGTACACATATACCAGCCTACCAAACTGGTAAATGTGCATATTTATCGATTTGTACTTTTACCGTAACATATATATACTTGTACTACTTGTTGGGAACTTGAAGAGAAATGTACAGACTGTTTTTGATGTAAGAGCACTATTTTGCATTGGAATAATTTTTAATTTAACATTAATAATTTCTTTTTAGGGTAAATCCGGGAGACGCGGTCGACCTAATATAAAATGGCTATTAAAACTAATATAGAAATTACTTATTTTATCAGAACAAACCTAGGTGTTTAGAATTTTATGCTGATTCCGAAAAACTGGTCGACATTTGCTTTCAGACAATATTTGCTGTAAATCGGGTTGAAAACTGAAGTCATGACATCTGACCACCTCTCCCGAGGTGCCGGGAGAAATGGTTTTCGTCGTTGGAAGAGACCACTCACATAATTATTCATGGAAAATTAACAAAGGATAAAGCAAAATTATTTATGAGTGAATACAACAGATTCATTGATATTTAATCTGTTTACGCTAAACAAATAAAGAATACATCAAAGAAAAAGTTAACTACCTACCGGCGATTAGCAAGGCAAATGAATACAAAAGTGAATAAATAAACTAAATAAACAAAAATAATAGTAAAATAATGATAAAAAATAAAAATAGAAATAAAAATAATAAAAAAAATCATAACTCGACCATCTCTCCTTTCTGTAGCGAGAGATGGTTTTCTCGTTAGCTTTGAGAGGAAGAGTTAATATGGTCAATTACTTTGGCTGCATTGTCACTCAATAACTCTACTATCTTATTATCCCAAACATTAAAAGGAAATAAACTTAGAAGTATATTTTAAATACGATTCTGTACACCGCTGTTTGCCAAAAGAGGTTAAATGTAACCCCAGTTTACCTTTTAAAGCCTATAAATCCAGAAAAAGACAGAAGGAAGCGAAATGACGCTATTCATTCAACTGTTTGGCTTCTAGAGAAGTAAATGGTCTGCACTTTAACGCATTTTTACATAGAGAGTCTGAAATAGCGACTCGACCAACTCTCCAGCCCGACCGCGTCTCCCGGATTTACCCTACCGCATGACAGTTAAGTTACAACTGACAGCAAACGCTATAGAGAAAAATGACGGCCGAACAGAATGGTGCCCTTACATATAAAACACCCTGTATTTGAAAATGTCTATTTAGACGTACATGAGTTATAATGCATCAGGTATTCTGTGCTTGATGACAAAATTATTCTCATCTTGTAAAGTAGATAACTGGCTAGGATAACGAGAGTTAGAGTAAGTGGTATAATTTTAGGATAGAGAGTTGTATGCGGGCATCTCGATCATGCAAGTGCGAGTGACTCAGTATTTTCACAGAGGATAACAATTAAAAGTGGAAATATTATCAGGAATGTCATCGGAGGATATTTATATTAATTGTCGTGTTTGTTTTAGTAAAGCGTGTCATCATGAATCAAGGTACGATTCGCATCCATTTGATACGTGTACTGGGTTTTCCAAACCTTGAACACACCTGAAGGTAAAGTGCGCAGTTGTTCGTGTTACTACAACACCTGTTACCGATGTAATTAACGTGTATTAAATGTTTTCTAAAAGTGTTCTGTAATCCTTAGTGCATGTTTTTACTTTTCGTACTATACGAAAAACAGAATCCAGGGCAAGTAGTAGTAGATTGCAATGATTAAAAAAGAAATTAAAATTACAATTGCTGCAAACCTATGGATTTATTTATTTATTATAAGCATTCCACAGAAATGATGTAAGGTTGAAAAATTGGTCACTCGTGACCCCTATGACAGTGAATATATTAAAAGTGATTTCAAAACTGATGTTTCTATACACGTACTTACACATATAAGTAACACTAGACTGTGTGTAGTATATGAATATTACTCGTCTATTTTAAAGAATCTATACACAGTATGCGACATAATGTGGGATACAAATTTTTCATAAATCATGGTATTTTTATCCATTTGTTAAAAAAGTTTTCCGTTTACTATCACTAAACTTACCAAACAATCACCGAAACTTTAGAAAAAACACACTCCTGATTCTTCAACTTTCTCTTCTTCTATCTAACTCTTCGAAACCTTTTTATTAAAATAACTTAATTCTTTGTATGTAAAAATTGTTAAAGAATATTCTTATGCTGCTTAAAGTCTGCTAAAACTGTTCGAAATTGAAAAGATTTCCTTAAATTAAATTTGCGCATTGTTAAGTATATTTGTCCGCGGAAACAGTAGGAACGAGCATCGTACTTCGTTTACACGACTGATCCAAATTAAAAACCATTCATCACGGTAAACAGCCATATCGGTAGACAGAGAACGCAGAGACAGATGGTATCTCGTCGAACTGAATTTGATCCTACAATTTAATTATCGACTTGTCAAAATCATAACGATTCTATAGGGTGTCGCAGAATTGAGGGACAATCCGGAACATGTAATATGCTGATGCAAGAAGCCATTAGTGGCGCTATCCCAATTTCGTGGCTAGAACTAGTGCGGTCGGATTCTACTGTGTGTTTTGGTCTGCGTCAGCTGCTTCGGCTTTGAACCTCCTACCACGGAAGTTCCACCGCTAATATTTAACTATTAAGGTGGTATAACCGTTTGACAGTATCAAAAACCGGAATTTGTATTTTTTACATATTTTCATAGATTGATGTTTTAGGAATATTATAAATCAAATCCGATGTAAAAATTGGGAAGATTGATGAAGTTATAGGCATTTCAGTGGAACAACCCAGGTAGCACGGGGCGGCGTGGCGTGGCTGGTTTGACCGATCGCAGCGGAACTACATTTTTCATTACGGTGGCCCGAAAAACTCGCGCTACGTTCAACCAACCCACTTCCAATTTCGCATGCAGAACCGTAATAAGATTCCACTTCGACCTACGGCGGCTTTTTTTATTCCAATTCTCCGTTTATTATTTATAAAGAAAAAAACGTGGTCATTTCTCTTAGAAAAATTTAACTTTATCTTCGATCTCTCACCATTTCTTTATTTTTCAAAATTTTCAAAATCGGCCCCGTAGGTCGATAGCTATTAAGATATTTTATAAGAAAATTGTACTGTTTTTCATTTCAGATACGTCATGCAGGTTTCTTCAAGGCCACCGTGTAGCCGTCTAAAATTAAGAGAATTTCGGATATGTATCCATAAGTTCCGATAAGCAATAGTTTTTTAACCGAAACTTTTTTTCAGTAGTTCATAATACTATGTAAACATAATACAAAAACTGAATGAAGCCGTTGACTTGTAAAAAAATCCACAAAATGTATATATTTTCCAAGCGTTCACACGGGTATACCCCCTTAATATCTCGAGGTGGAACCCTAGGATCGCAAAACGATAAAGGACTTTTTGATGTCTCCTTGCATCAGGATATTCCATGTTCTGAATTGTCCCTCAGTTCAGGGACACCCTGTATATGTATTCTGGAAGTTTCACAGCTGTCAATCACGCCCAGTAGATACTGATAATGGCGTCGAATTATCTGCTGACCAATCTCTACAACTATCTCAGCGCAGGTGCACGTCCTTTATCTTCTTCACAAGGTGAAGGTGATAAGGAGTGAAATCTTATCTTCGTCTCCAGTCAAATTATAGCATCACTTCTTCCTTCTTGTACGAGGCATCATCTATATAAAATGGGTGCAAGCAATTCGGTCAACACTAGTAGCGTTCGACGGAGTCATCACGGTAAGTTAGCGACTCCATTCTCAATATTATGAATCTTTTTATTCCACTCAAAAAAGGTTGGGTTTTATTTTATCTCGAATATTCTTCGCGGTGCTCCATTAAAATTTAATTTTGAATCCACTCAACTGTAGACCATAATCTTTCCATAGCGTTGCTCCCAACATTTAGTGTTTCCACGAGAAATGTCAATTTAACGATGTTAAACTCGCCTTGTTGCTCCCAACGTCTCGTGATTCCTTTTCGAACACTGTAGTTCCTGTTAGTTTGATCACAGTTTGATATGTCATCGATCATTTGCAGATGAAGCTCTTCGTAGGATCCCTAATAGCGCTGGTTGCGTTTGCAACCGTTGACAGCCACTTTCTCCCTGCATTCGGCAAGGGTCCCCTCTACGAGGATGTCCAGTACTTCTTGGACATGATCCCCATGGAGAAAGTAATAAGCGTCGTTTTGGAATATGCCAGTGAAGACGCCGAAGTTCAAGGATACCTCACATACATGAAATCCGACGACTTCAAGCAGCTGCTGACAGAGATTGAGGCCATCCCCGAGTTGCGCCATTTCGTCGCCTACCTACAGAAGAACGGGATAAACATGTACGACATAATGAGCAAACTGAACAAAGTAGTTGGCCTGCCGGATTACAAACCCGTTGTAGCGATTAAGACCCAAGGTATTACTGGTGGATTGAAGGGTCTATACTTGGACATCAAAAAGGAGATTTCCTACGACCTCTTCATTCACGGATACGTGCACAAAATGAGGACATCCCCGGCTTTCCGTGACTTCGTGGCTGAATTAAAATCATCTAGCCACCAAGGATTCGTCAACGCTCTGTACACGAACCAGCGGTACCTGAAGTTCCGTTCTAGCCTCGTCAGCAAGAATATCGACGTGGCTCTGATCGAAGACATCATCTACACCGTCCTTGGCATTCAGTTCCCGGATTTCAGCGCATCTTACGTAGCTTACGTAGCCTACGATAATCAGCTGTCGAAGGACATCCGCGAGTTCACAGCCCTCCTCGATATGGACAAGATCATGGGAATTGTTGCTGCCCATTTGGAAGACGACCAGGTACAGAAGGCGTTGGAGTATCTGCAGGGCGAGGACTTCCACGTTTTGGTACGCAAGATTGAGTCCATGAAGGAGTACCAGGATCTGGTGCTCTACCTGCATAACGCTGGGCTGGACATATTCGGCTTGATCCAGAAAATACACCAATTTTTCGGTATGGAGGATTACGTGCCCCCATCAGTATTTAGCGCTGGAAAATATACGCAGACTTACTCGAACATGGGTGGACTCAAAGGCCTATTCGATGAGATCATAAAGACACTTCCAATGGACAAGCTCGATGCTTTATATGCAGAAAAGATGCGTGATTCCGCAGCATTCAGAAACTTTGTCGAGAAACTTCGGTCCCCGGACTTCAAGAAACTCGTAAATACCGTGTACAGTACACCAATCTTCATCGAGATGAGGCAGAAAGCGATTGATGCTGGATTGGATCTCGCACCTGTTAGGGTGCTCATCAAGAAGGTTTTCGGGTTTGATTTTCCAGCACCCGGTCCCGTTCCTATGGGGTTCCACGTTTACGCTCTCTACAAAAATTCGAATTTGTAAATTTGAATCTTTTTTACATATACGGTCGGTCTTCGTTCGTATTTTTCAATAAACTTCAATTATAAAAATAGCCTGACTTTTTCTTAAAACTATAGCTACCTACCACATTTTTTGTAAGAAATAAAACAAAGAAATTGTGAACTTATCATGAACTCTTTCTCTTGTTTATCAACCAACGCCAAGAAAAAATGGAAAATAAAAAGACTGAAAAGAAGGATTGCACTGAATTCTTGACAAACATCATATTTAGTATGGGTATAATTAGAGTTGATAACAATGCATTAGGAAATGTTTTTCATATTCTGTAGAAAAGTTAAAAGATGATGATGCCACGAAGATGACTTATTCACTGCACCTCGAAGCAACTACCTTTTTCCTCCCTTTTCCTTTTTGCTTCATCTCCCTAGCCCCCTCACTTCTTCAATTTTATCATCCCTCAGTCTCTCCCTATCTTTCCCTTCTATCACGTTCACCCTCGATTTTCTCGTCCTTCGATTTTTCTAACCCCCTCTGGACATTTTTCATCGGGATTCTCTGGATCACTTGATCACTCGACTTCCGTTTATCGAGACCCCTGATTTCACATACCTCCATCCCCTTCACCGCGCTTCTTATGACTTTCCATTACAGCGCACCAATGATGAGTTCCGAGGCTTATTAAATTGTAACAATTTTAATTAGTGGAACGCTTAAGCGCCAGGTTCGTTCCACTCTCTTTTTCCCTCTCAACCCCCTCCCTCTGGAGGTATGGCGCAACTCACCCCTCCCCCCTGGCAGCAACGAAGACGCGACCGTTAAGACACCCCTTACTTTCCTTTTAAAAAGTTAGCGCCACGTGCTCGAACGTGCCGTCCTCTTTTATTTATCGAACGGCTACGAGCACCCCGAGCCATTCGCTGCACGCGGCGCCCTTTTGCTTTCTCGTTTGATCGGAGAAAGTTTGTGCCGCGTTAACGAAGCGCCGTAGCCGATGACGGGCGAAATTGATCGCCCATCGAGAAATATTCGCAGAATTCGAAGCACAACGTTTTGGCTCGGAATTTTTCAACTTGGCCCTTCCGAGCAAATTCCCTTGACACTATTATCATTCTTCGAGCGCTGTAGCTTTGTTTTTAAATGCGATTGGAAAGTGACCATGTTCTTTGACACTAATCAGATTCTTTTCAATCTATAATATTGGTATGGGAAAGTTTGGAAAATAGAAATTATGTAACAATGCGTAAGGTTATACGAGATAAGCTATCAAATAAGATCTCCGTAAGTACTTCCAGTTCTCCATTTTCAGTGAAAGAGGAAATTTCAGGCTCAAATTAATAAGTATGTGACAGTATTTCTTATATTTATTACCAGAGGACTCACAATCAGATCTCTTTCGCTAATTTCTATTTAGTAGTTTAATTACTTCATAGAAATTTTTCGTTCAAACAAATATTTATGTATTCGAGGTGTGATCTATTACCTGAAACTCAATACAGTGGTTTGCCAAAGCATTCCAACGAATGCCAAATAGATCAATAACAATCAGTTGTAATTAAATTTGTGACAGTACTTCGTACATGTACTTATTACCAGACACCTTTAATCAGACCCCAATTTCAAAAGTCTACCTCAGCTATCGACTTCTTTATGCAGTTCTGTCGTTTTAAGAGTGAATCCTCGAATTTAAGACAGGTCCTGCCAGATAATCGAAATATTTGATCAAAGAATGTTGATGAATTATTAATATATAAATTATAAGTAAAAAGTACCATGTTTTATCAAATCTAAAACATAATTCCCCAACCACTAAATTTGTGTTGCCCTCAACGAATGGCATTGTATGTACATTAGAAGGCTGGGTACTTGAAACGTGAATGTTTAAAGCGTAATCAGGGATCCTTGCATCGAAGAGAGGAACGTTTTGGCGGGATAATCGAACGGGAACGCTGTTACCGATTTATTGGGCTTTGTTCGATAAATGCCTCTTCAATTATTCCGATAATCGGCGCTCTACTGTACCTACGTAACGTTTAAATAATTGAATAAGTGCGCAGTACTTGCGTTACCAATGTGTTAAACAGATATTAATGAAAACCATAGTGCTTTGCTTAGTTGTATTTGTCGACTAAAGTAGAAAATGATGTTCAAGATACAGGAAGACATATAATTGTATAAACTACTATATCGTCAATAAAATTTCCCGCGTTTTGCACCACTCGAAGATTCCGGAGAACCTATTATTGAGCTAATCACTTCGGACATTCTTAAACTCGATTTAAATATAAGAAATGTTAAATCACGCCAAATAGTTTAAAATTTTCGACGCGTATAATATTCGTTGACAAAAATTCGTGACTTTTTTTATCATAACGAGATTGTGGTGCGTAATGTTTAAGATAGAGGGCAGCATTCAGATGTCTATCAAAACAATGATAATTTCAGCGTGATAAAGATGACCGCGTTCTCCTTACTTCGCACTTGTTCCATTAAAATTTTATGTTTATTTGAGTCCAACTGCGAATGAAATTTCTTCGAACTTTGTATGACGTTTGTTGGGATCAGAGGTTGCACCTGTCATTCCTGTTAACTGCCATTTTTCTAATTTCGAAATGCGCATTCTTTCCCTACTATGGGTTTTTTCATATTTTCATTGTACACAACTGTTATTTAAAACATATTTGCACAGCTTTCACCTTTCATCCATTTTTTAACTAACGCCGTGATTGGAGAATAAATATATTCGAAATATGTACCATTCGCCTCACGTGAAAAGACCCTCAGCAAACAAGTAGATTGTATTGAACCGAAACGATCACAATAAAAATAATGGTATGACGTTTTCTGGAATTATTCCAGAAAAACGCCACATATTCACGATGATAATTGTTAATCCCCTCGCATTATCAGCACAAATTGATAAAAAAGGGCAGAAGAATGACACACACTCTAATAATAAATGAACAATAGAAAAGAGTAGCTGTTCCAGTGTAAATATTATTTTATTATTTATGGAATAGTCAATTTCGTAGTAGGTTATGATAGTGCCACGGTTATTTTTAGTTGGCGATTCATAGCACTTATTTCTTTCAATATGATCGCAGGTTATTTGAATATTATAAAAGGGGGTCGCGACTCAATAAATGTTGGGAAACACTGGGTTATGGAATGTAGACTGAAAAAAGCTTTCTAAATATTCAATTCTTGAGAGTATTTGGTAGCCCGTTATTTTTACGGATGATTATGGAACGAAAAATATTTTGCTAAACTTTAAATGTAAATATTTCCATGACAATATCTGCTGATCAGAAAATTGTGATAGATGACGTATACGCGTGTACCCAAGTTGCGCTACCGAGATCTGACGCCCTACCATTTTTTAAATAATCTTATCGCATTAAATTGAGTGGGCTCGTAGAATATATAAAGTTCGTGGAATTGAAAATCATGCATTAAGTTTCTGCAAGTATTACAACAGGAAAACTTGAAACTTAGCAAGGTAAGAATCACTTACATGTATTGTACGAAATAATTTCAAACTTTTCGTTATCAAACCAGTTCTACGATTTTAAGAATTAATTTTTAAATAATACCAGCATTAAATAAACTTCATTCCTACGTTATATTGGAGTAGAAATAACGTATTATTTTCCTTGACCAACAAAAAGCGTATTTAATTGTTCCAATACTTTGGAATAAAGCAAACTAAACTGCACGGGATAACGGATATTGCTATTCCTATTTGACTAATTCAAACAATCGTTTATTTAGCTACTAACACAAACTTCCGTTTATGTAGTTAAATGTGTACCGATCAATTTTATATCGTTTACATGTTTATTTAGAAATTCGGAATATTCGTCAGGCAATCGAATGGGTTTCATTATATTCAATCTTTAATTAAAATTCCAAATTGTCAGTAGAATCTTAATATCTACTCAAGAACTTAATAATATGCCATTTATATCGAACCCATTTACAGTTTCGTATCTGACAATTATCGCGAGTCGTAGACAAGTGGCGTGGCGTGGGACGCGTCAAGTGTTTTTATCAAATTCTCTTTCAATGGCTCCCACTTCAACTTCATTACCTTCAACCATTAAGTGGCTCTGTTAGATTGAATAAATTCAGCAATCCCCATTTCGGAAAAGTTTCTAGCATTCATTGAAACCTAATTCTTTCGCAGATGAAGCTCGCTTTGGCAATTTTGGCAACAGTGGCCGTGGCCAGTGGCTACAAAATCCCAAGTACGGGGTCCGGCGCGCTCGCCAAGGAACTGCAGGACTTCGTTGACCTGATACCTCTCAATGAGGCGAAAGAACTCGTCAACGCATACTTGGCTCAGGACAGAGACTTCGACCTAGCGCTTGGCTTCGTGGGGTCCATGGAGTCAAAGGCGTTCATCATCGATTTGGAAGCTACACCCGAATATAAGAAACTGTTGGACTACATGCAGAACGCTGGCGTCGACGTCTACTATCTGATACAGAAAGTAAACGAGGCCCTCGAAATCAGACCAGTCAGCCCTCTGAAAGCGTCGGATCGTAAGATCTCTGGTGGGCTTCTCGGTTTCATAGAAGATTTCTCGAAACTCATGCCCCTCAAAAAGATGACGGATCTGTTAGACGAAAAGATGATGACTTCCAAGGTCTTCTTCGACTACGTCACCGAATGCCTGTCTCCTGAGTACTCAGACTTCCTCACCGGAATCACGTCCAACCCACACTTCCTCAACTTGTTGATAGAAGTTGACCAGGCTGGAATTAATAGCGCGGCTTTCAACCAACAGTACTTCATTTTATTGGCGATCAAAGTCGTGTTAGCGCAGTAAATGTAATAGGCCATGTATAAAATCATATAATAAATATTTTATGGTGCATTGAAATTTCTATGGATGCTATTTTCTTTTCTCCTAACTACTTGTAGTAAATTATTTTGCTCTTGTGTGATACCTGGTATGTCCACACATTATTTTTGAAGATTGGAGAACCACACTCAAGCAAATGTTTTTATAGGGTGCAAAGTCTAGATCCCAGCTTAGTCATTGACAAGGAAATCGCGGAAAGCAGCATTAATCACGCGATAAAATAATAGCATGATATTTACAATGTATAAAAACATTTTCCTTATCTGTTCCTATGCAATCATTCTCGGGACTCCCGCATTGCAGGTAAACAGAAGTGCTTCCGAGTTACGTGACGTTATCAAACAGAATAACAGATCGCAATCTTTCAAGTACCATAATGTATCAGTGCAGAAATCGCTGCATCTTTCCGCCTTCTTCGACTATCCCTTTTGCTGCGATTAAGTAACACACTTATTTATCTCACTCGTCAGATAATAGCGTACAGTTTTAAAAAATTCTAAAGTTGCCAAAATTTATTCATCTCCACTCACGGTACATTAATGCGAAAAGTAACGCCGATGATTGCCTTCTACGGCACCAGCGCCTGCGTGAGGTAAACGTGCAGGTTCCTCCACAATTCGATCGCGAACGTGATCTCCAAGCCGCTCTCTTTCGCCCAGAAATAATGATGATGCAGTACGTCGCTGTTCTCGATCGCGTTGCAAAGCTCCCCGAACTCCTTCGACCTGAGCATTTGCAGGAACCTGCGAAAGCTGCCCGAGTACTTCATCTTCTGGCGTAGCAACTCGTGCAGCTCGGCCGTCGGTATGGTCGTCAGGATGTGGTTGATCATGACCGTCAGACCGCCGTTCGCTAGGTTCGGATCGTCCCTGATGAATTTCGGCGACGACTTCCAGAATCTTCTGAGCTTGTCGCGGCAGTGGTCGACGTCAAGGCCGTTATGCTGCAGGAAGGAAATGAACTTCGTCACCTCGGGCGTGTTCCGCAGCTCCCGCAGCATGAACCTTTTCTGATCGTTAACGAAGCTGACGGTGTCCCCGATCTGGCCGTCGTACTTCATGTATCTCTCGATAATCTGCTTCACCTCGCGGAGAGGGACGAAGCCCACGATGTCCTTCAGATCCTCGTCGAGGGAGCTGTTGTCTAGCAACGGCGGAAGGTTGGTGAAGTCGGGATCGCTGGAACGTATGCCGATTCGGTAAGCCAGAAAGCCGATGAAAGCCATCGAGACAGCGGCCGCCATGCTCATTATCATTATTTGTGGATTCATTCTCGCGTGGTTTTGATTCTTCCAGGTGATGTTAAGACGAAATCATTGCTGTGTTAATTGTCGACGGTGAGGATCGATGCAGGGCTACAGGGAAAAGATATAGTTAGTCGGAGCGGCAAGGAAAGCGAGAGGATTTTTGTAAGAGTTGGCGTACTCAGGATACACGGGAGAGAAGCGTCTCTCACTTAGAGTAGCGAAGTGGATTCGTTGGGCCATCGTACGTTGATAACCATTTCCTTCCGCGCGGCACGCTTTATGCACACTTTAACGAAGCCCCCAAGCAGGTTATGACGGTCGAGGGAACTTTTCTTCGCCTCGGATGGACCGTTTCGACGGGATGTAACAAGCTGGTGACTTACGCCGAAGCTGTTACCGTGAGAAATTTAGATTCTCTTTATCTGGAGAGTTTAATGGTCTGGGCCACTGTGGAATTTAGTGCACGCGCTGCGTGTCCCATTTTTATTTTCGCTGGGGACGCCCAAGTCGCGGCCCGAGAAGTTTCCGCGAATTTCTTGCTACGTTCATGCTTGTTGCGGAACAAAACAAGGGAAGTGGTACATACAAGCGATTTGCGCGCGGGAAATCTTTTATACATGGAGACGTATTCACAGACTGCTTGTTTTTCGACGTGTTGGTTTTAATTAGATAGACAAATAAAACACGTTTAAGTTGTATATAGAAACATTAATATTTCCTTACATCACTCGTGTACGAATAATTACATCTTTTGGAATAGTAAGAAACCTGTGGCATAACTTGCATTTATTATTCTTCTTCTTATGATTAATCGTCCTCTATATATTTATGATTTTCACAGTTTATCATTGAGCTTTTCCTTGTACAAAATTATAATTTTCAATTTCCAACTACGTTTGGATTAGGCACTTTTCGTAGTACCCAGTATGGCAAGTGGAGGCCATAATCTCGAGCGCGAAATATTGGCAACAGAAGTACAACTGTTTGTAATTTTCCATAAATGATATTGTGGCCTCGTTTAACCATGAAACCTACTAGAAATCAGCCAGACATATTACTCTTTTCAATCGGTCACGTTCAGTAAGATACTATTCAATGTAAACACACCGCTTACTTTGTTCACGTGAAAGCAATTACTCCTCTGTAGTACGCTCGAGATATGAGATGATAATTCAAATCACACGTAGCCAGTGGAATGGAAAAAATTTTGCGATATACGCAACAATGACATAGAGCAATACTTCAAAGATAGGATGATTCGATCCGATAACGTTATACTTCCTACATAATTACAGATACGTGTGTACCACAAGAGCGTGGACGCGATATCTCTATGTAAATAATTATTTTTGGTAAAATTTTTTATATAAATCGATGCTACATCTAAAAACTAATACGCAGTTAACTAGTAGTGTGTCCAATTAAACGTCGCTTGAAGGAAAATACTGTTGCATGGCGGAGTACAATCTTAAAGCCGTTGATTTCAACAAAGCACGTCAAAAAACGGCTGGCGTGGGCACACGGAAACGTGGGACGATGCTGTTTTCAGCGACGAGGCATCTTTTTGGGCTTGGAGTCCGATCAAACGAGCCTGGTCTACCCGTGGAAATCCAGTTATCCAAAGGAGTATTAAACATCTACTGAAAGTCCGTGTTTGGGGATTTTTCAACGTTCGGGGTTTCGAGACATTATGCGTCTTTACGGATAATTTAAATGCCCCAAAAATAATCAGGTTATATATAAAAGAGGTCTCTTAACATCAGTGAAACGTTGGTTTGATGGAACTAGAGTACAGTGGGCACTTCAAGACGATAATGATCCGAAACACCGAAGCCGCCTTTGCACGGCATGGAAAACGAGTAACGGTATCAACGTGTTGGATTAACCATCCCCAGATTCTAATCCAATAGAAAATGTTTGATCTATTATGAAGTACAAACTCCGAGGAAACCGTATTTTAAAATTAAAAGCCCTAGTGGAGGTCTCCTCCTGTCTCATACGCTGAAAAGTTGGTCGAAAGTATACTCAGATGCAGTCAAGCAATAGTCGCAAATGGTAGAGATTGGACACACTACTAATTAAGTGCGTATTAGCTTTTTAGATGTACTATCGATTTATATAAAAAATTTTACAAAATATAATTATTTATACGGAGATATCGCGTCTATACTCATGTTGTACACACTGTAGTTTTGTCAATCGATAGAACGCAAGCGATGGCGGTACCCTCCTACGTAATCGATAGGCAGACCATTGTATGCATAAAGATTTAGCAGGATTGATTAGCTATTTTTGATATTTGCTAGTGATTAGCTATATTTTTGGAACTGATAATTCCCTGCTCACTCGCGACAACTTGTTGAATGACAGCTTAGTGATCACGAGAAATTCATTGGCTTTTATAGAAGAACACGTATTTGACGACACGATTGCAGAGCGACTCTTTCGTTTTGTACAGCTTCTGCTCTTGTAAAACTAATGAATGTGCACGCACAAGGAAGAAGACTGACGTTCTTACCAGCGAAACATAGATACTCCATTATGATTTTCGAAGAAGATGACATTAAACTTTTAATCAGCGAAGTACAGAAGAGGGCAAATCTGTACTATGTAAAGAGGACATTGTGGGAACAAGTTTGCTTAGTTATTATAAAAGTAGATAAGTACATAAAATTTGGTAGGACAAAGTTCTCAAATTAGCATCTAATGTGTGAAACTTCCAGTCTAGTAATCTTACACTGAATACTGGATGTACAAAATATCATTTTCTTTATCTTCTCTTATTTTCTCTTATCACACTAGCACTGATTACAGCAGCCTCTTCAGAATCTATTGAGAATCTGAGATGGAAACAAAAAGATCTAGGTATGTTCATGTACGTATACAGAGGGACAAAATTGTTCCCAGTGGTTGGGGTCTCTGATACGAGACCCAGCAAATGATATTTCCAGATGACTATGTTAGTGAAGCAAAGTGTGGAAAAATGTAATGACCTTCAGTTAATTTCCATACACCTTTCCAAAGATGAGTGATATCGTCGGTACTAGTGGTGGAACAAAATTTGAAATGTTTGTCTCTAACAGTCAATAAGAAGTCTATGCGAGGCATGCATCGTTGCAACAGGAAATCATTTCCAGCAATTTCTTTAACAAACTTTAACCACAGACACGTAAACCTACAAGTACAATACGAGTACAAAAGTTAAATAAATCCCACTTTAAAAGGACGTTCCGAACATTAATGATACCGTTCCTTTTTAGAATCAACGAGTCGCTCAACAACCGTGGGAAAGAGGAAACAGGGGAATAAGAAGAAAATAATGTCAGAAGTGTAACGTTCGATATAATATTTATTACATCATTTTAGGTAAATCAGTTTCAACTATTCAAGTATGACTACAAAGAGTCTAAACTTTAAGTGCCAGTATAGATTTAGCCATCATAAGTAGAGGTAAGTATCCCGCGAAATCCTCGGTTTGGATTTCAGCTTGTTCAGCCTCCTGGATTAGCTTCACGTAGTGCTTGTTGGAGTGAAGGGACAAATATACTTTCACGAGTTCAGGCTTGAGCAGCTCATGAATAAGATCGCCGACCACTTTGGAGTTCTTCCTCATCTCCTCATACACCTGCTCAATCTTGAGCTGAGGTAGTACAGCCAGAATGTCTTGTCCTAAACCTACAATTCCGCCAGAGATTTTGAGGTTGAAATCATCCAGAGTCGAGATATGGCCGAGACCCAGGACATCGTTCAGTTTGTTTATCAGGGAGATGATGTCAAGACCAGCATTCTGGATGTACTTCAGCAGGTTCTTCACAGCTGGAATTGCTTCTACGTCGGAGACAAACAGCTTCAATTCGCTGGATTGGAGAACCTTTAGGGCGACTTGGACTTCCTTGTCCTGGGCCGCGTATGCCTTGATGATGGGGATTACCTTCTCAAACGGTACCAGGTCGATCAGGCCCTGCAACTCTTTGGCAAGAGCACCTGAGCCTGAAGCTGGGAGCTTGTATGCTGTCAGGGGACTGGCCAGGGCCAGGACAGCCAAGAGTGCTACAGCGAATTTCATCTGCAAGGAAATTAGAATTCAATGAATTGTAATTGATGAGTATTATGAAATGTTGCTGTCGGAGATAGTTTATTAAGACTTTGTTTTGTAGATAAATCTTCAGTAGGATTGATGACCACAGTTTAGGAATTATATATAGTTTTGATTTGATACTCTATGAAACTGACTTACAATAAATTAGTTTCAACTGCCTTTGAAGTGATTCAACTGCCCAGCGAACATAGAATATTTCGAATTTCAGAATACGTATTTACACTATCTGTTTGACAAGAGAAGTTTTACCCATTCATCCTAAGTTAATTCAGCGTATCAATAAAACGCGTCGACGATTTAACATCGATTCATTGAATTTAAAAACTCATTTTACGACAAAGTTACGTTCGAAGTGGTTTCATGCCAAGTTTGCCATTATAAATACAAGCTGTTCGTGTACTTACCGTTTAGTTTTTTGCGTCAGAACTCGTCCCATTCAAGTTTTCACGGCAATTTATATAGTGCCCCTATCTAATAGATGAGTGTTGATAAGATTTTGTACACTTGGAGATATGGTGTTATGTTATACATTCAACAAGTTCTTAAAATTGTGAAACATTTCACCACTGCATTCGCACGTTAATTTCCGTGTGACCCACATCTGGGTGACGGTTTTACTTACCTACCCGATGAGGAAGGATTTTCCTATGTTCTTGCAAGAATACTTAACAGTAACATTATACATAATTTTATTAATATAACATAAACAAATTCAAAATTATACAATATTACAATTATTTTGGATGATGATTTATAAAACAGTCCAAGCATATTTGCGGTGTGTTTAAACATTTGGGGCAATGTGTTCTAGTCTTCTTAATATATTTCCTCGCTTTCTGTCGACAAGGAGAGGTTTTCAAGTGTTCGCCTCCGATTGCTTTGGTTTTTGGATATATTTTAGGGGATCAAAAAATATCAATATTAAGTGTTTTTTTATTTTGGCCTGTTTGCATAGTTAAAGGGTGAAACCACCCATCAAAATGGTAATTATGCATAAATGGGGGCCGCAACTGCAATGACCTTGACCCTGTGACATGTTGTAGGGAGAGAGGGGCCAGTAATATGGACTTTATTCAAAGCGTGGGATTATTCTGGTTCAAGAGTTGTGACCAAAAAACATGGTATTTGTTACATTACATTTATTCGGTTATTATACATAAAGAGGGCAACCTTATGACCAGGACCTTGATATATGGTGTCGAGGACATGACCCTGAGTAGCTTTTCCTTATAACTTAATCGGCGTTCATTCTTTATTAAAAAGTGGAACGAAGTGTCGGTATAGATTCGGTTAAAAAAATGGGGGGAGGGGGCAGGAAGGCCCATCGTCAGGGAGTCCCGCAGCTACGTGCTACGTGCATATAGTAAGGACAGCCTTCCAATCTATCACCAAGCCTGTACCGATACTTCATGACATATATTGAACCATTTTAGAATATTGGTAACTTTAATTATTGCTAATGTTTGGAAAGAGCTTTAATAATTCTGTGGCTAAACTTTTCCTAAACTTTGTCTATGTTTCTCTGCCCTTTTGACATTGTAAGAAGGATTAGATGGACAGAAATGACTGTACTGTAGACGCTGATGGTTCGATAACTATTGAGAAACTGAGGACCTTTTCAATAAGAAATGACGTTTGTCGTTGATGGAGATATTGGTGGGTGGAAAGACATTGGTTTACGCTATAGAATTAGATTATTTAGATAAAGGATCAGGCATTGAATATGCACGGGATAGATGGATTGAAAACAGTCAGTCCATTCCTTGAGTAGGGTAGGGTGGGGCTAAAAGTCCCGCTTTTCGTATTATTCTATGTAAAATTTAGTACTAACAATCTAGAGATATCTGGTGTTATTTTGTATAAACTATAACTATTATGCTTTACGTTGACGAAGTTCTTTTGTTGATACTAGTTATTTTCTGTTGTGTTATACCACAAAATGTTTGTCAATGCAAAATGTACTTGTTGCCCCACGCACGGGACGAAAAGTCCATTGCATAGGGTGGAAAATCCCTAATGTCTTTTCGTGTAATATTAAACTAAATAAGTAAAAAACTGTTTTCAAATGAACAAATATTTATTAAACCAATTCTTTTTGGTATACAATATTGAAAGGAAAGAATGATTTATTTACCAAAAAATAAAAATATAAGTCAGAGGCTCACTTTGAACTAAAAAGCTAAAAAAAAATCGATCAACTGAAACAAAAACACTCTTTAAAGATTTTAGGATCATTTCTTTATAGTTTGGCCATATTATTATGAAAGCAAATAATAAATCTATATTTTCCGTCTGAGGGACTTTTTGCCCCAATGGTACCTCTATGGTTTCTGCGATATATACGTTAGAAAATATTATCATTCAGCAATAAAAGATATCATGCACACATTACTAAAGGAACATACAATCTTAACGTACGCTTTTAAACTGTGGTTTACTTCGTATAAAACAACAAAGACGACGTATTCCTTTTAGTTTCCGATACTTAAAATAACGAAGGCGTCGTGTATTTCGCACGAACGTCCAGGAGCGGCTGGCGACTCTGTGGTCACCTCCGCTTCTTCTCGCCTTTTACTTAGTATACTGCGAAACTCGATACATTGTTTAGGAATAGAGATTTTGAATTCAACACGACAGAGGGGCATTTGAAGCAATACGTCTAATAACCAGCCTTTAAAAAATCGACGGCCTGCTCAACATCCGTGGCAAAAGAGGAAACAGTGGAAGGAGAAGAAAATCATGCCAGAAGTGTAACGTCCGATGCAATATTTATTTCATTATTTTAGGTAAATCAGTTTCAACTGTTCAAGTACAAACATAAAGAATCTACACTTTAACTGCCAGTATAGTTTTACTCATCATAAGCAAAGGCAAGTGTGACGTGAAAATCTCTACTGGGATGTTAGCTTGTTCAGCCTCCAGGACTAGCTTCACGTAGTGCTTGTTGGAGTGAAGGGACAAATATACTTTCACGAGTTCAGGCTTGATCAACTCGTGAATGAAATCGCTGAACACTTTGGAGTTCTTCCTCTTCTCCTCAATCGCCTGCCACAGCTTCTGCTCAGGTACTAGAGCTACAATATCATTCGCCAAACCAACAATTCCGCCAGAGATTTTGAGGTCGTAATCTTCCAAAGCCGAGATATGGCCGAGACCCAGGACATCGTTCAGTTTGTTTATCAGGGAGATGATGTCAAGACCAGCATTCTGGATGTACTTCAGCAGGTTCTTCAAAGCTGGAATTGCTTCTGTGTCGGAGACAAACAGCTTCAATTCGCTGGATTGGAGAACCTTCAGGGCGACTTGGACTTCCTTGTCCTGGGCCGCGTATGCCTTGATGATGGGGATTATCTTCTCAAGCGGTATCAGGTCGACCAGGTCCTGCAACTCTTTGGCAAGAGCACCTGAGCCTGAAGCTGGGAGCTTGTATGCTGTTAGGGGACTGGCCACGGCTAGGACAGCCAAGAGTGCTACAGCGAATTTCATCTGTAAGGAAATTAGAATTCAATGAATTGTAATTGATGGGTATTATGAAATGTTGCTATCGGAGATAGTTCATTTAGACTTTGTTTGATAGATAAATCTGCAGTAGAATTGATGACTACAGTTTAGGAATTATATGTGATTTTGATTTGATACTCTATGAAACTGACATAGTTTCAACTGCCTTTCGGATGATTCAACTATTTTGAATTTCCGAACAAGAACGTAGACGGGGTGGAATTGTGCAGTCTAACTTTAAATAAACCGAAGTTTACACTTTAAAGCCGAAAAAAAACGAGTGTTTAGATTATTCGAATAACGAGAGCAATAATTGACATTTCGCAGACTTAAGTTTGGTTTATTCTAAAGTATTAGCGAATACGTAGAATACTTATTTACACGATCTGTTTGCCAAGAGAAATTCTGCCCATTCGTTCTAAGTTAATCCAGCGGATCAATAAAATGCCTCGATTGGTTTAACATCGATTCGTTGAATTTGAAAACTGATTTTACAACAAAGTTCCGTTTAAATAGTTTCATGGGAAAGAAAGAAATGCTGCTTCAGTACTTACCTTTGTGTTTCTTGCGACACTACTAGTTTCACTCGTGTTCGAACTTGAGGAAATTGATGCCTCTACTAGTTTTCACTGCGATTTATATACTGCCTGCATCCAATAGATTAGTGTCGGTAAGATTCCGTAAACATAGAGATATGGTGTTATGTCATATATTGAACGAGTTCTCGGAATTGTGAAACAATAAAATTCACCACTGCATTCGCACGTAGACATCCACATTACTCACATTTGTGTTATGCCTATCTTTCCCCGGGAGCCGCGCCATCCATAAAGGTGTGACGGTTTTACTTATCTGATAAGAAAGGATTTTTCTAAGTTCATACAAGAATACTTCACAGTACCTAATGATATATAATGATTAATATAACATAAACACATACAACATTATTCTTACAATATTACAACTATTTTGCATGATAATTTCTAAAATAGTCCCAGCATATTTGCGGTGTGTTTAAACATTTGGAACGATATGTTCCAGTCTTCTAGATATTTTTCCTCGCTTCCTGTTGACTCAGAGAATCCGTGATTTTCTCACAGCAATTCACACATTCGCCTAATTATTTTGCCGCCTGATCTTTTTGTAATCATTAGCCTATGAGTTCTACTTTGTCGACTTGTATTACCAGAACTAATATTTGGAAAGAGCTCTAATAATTCTGTGACTAAAATTTCTTTAAATTTTGTCATTGTTTCTCTGCTTTTTTGGCATTATAACAAAAATTAGATGGCTTACACTAGAGGATCATAGATAGGGAGGATTGAGACATTCTGCATATTTCAGAATTTTTTTTTTAAATTGTTTGTTACTTAATTTTAAAGAATTTAAGTTTGTTTTTGTTTAAGAACATAATGATGAATCCATTAAAATATTATTTATGTTGGTCTACACGATTTTTTTCCCAAAATTTATCAATGCTCCCCAGTCTTGCTGTACGCCCAGATCCTTTCTTCGTCGCACCGTAGCTAGAAGGACTTTCGTTTTGACATCTGGTAAATAACTTGCAGAACTCAATTGAATTAGAAGCATTAATTCTTTACGTTCGGTGGGAACTAAACCGTGCTCCGTTACAATATCAAATATAGTTTCTTAGCTGTTGCCCTCTAATTAGAAATTAAAATATTCAATCTAATACCGTTCCTGTAAAAAGTCGACGAGTTGCTCACCAACTGCGGGAAAAGAGGAAACAGAGGAATAAGAAGGAAATCATGCCAGAAGTGTAACATTCGATGTAATATTTATTAAATTATTTTAAATAAATCACTTGCAATTGTAGAAGTTAAAGTACAAAATTTCTATGGTTTATGTATTGCCAGTATAGTTTTAGACACCATAAGGATTGGTAAATATGCCGTAAAAGTCTCGGTGTCGATGTTAGCTTGATTAGCCTCCTGGACTAGTTTCACGTAGTGCGTGTTCGAGAAAAGGGACAAATATACTTTCACGAGGTCAGGTTTGAGCAGCTCATGAATGAAATCATTGTACACTTGTGAGGTTTTCCTCTTCTCCTCGGCCAACTGAGAAATCTTCTCCAGAGGTATTACAGAGATAAGATCTTTCTCAAAACCCAGAATTCCGCCAGAGATTTTGTACTCGGAAGCTTCCAGAGACGAGATATGGACAAGGCCCACGACGTCGTTCAGTTTGTTTATCAGGGCGATGATGTCAAGACCAGCCTGCTCTAAGTGATTCAGCAGAGTCTTCACTGCTGGAATTGCTTCTGTGTATGCGACTAACTGCTTCAATTCGTCGGAGTCGAGGACCTTCATGGCAGTTTGGAATTCCTTGTCCTGGGTGGCGTATGCCTGGATGATGGAGATTACCTTGTCGAACGGTACAAGGTCGACGAAGTCCTGCAACTCTTTGGCAAGAGCACCTGAGCCTGAAGCCGGGAGCTTGAACGCGGTCAGGGGACTGGCCAGGGCCAGAACAGCCAATATTGCTATAGCGAATTTCATCTGCAAGGCAATTAGAATTCAATGAATTGTAAGTGATGGGTATTACGAAATGTTGCTGTCAGAGATAGTTTATTAAGACTTTGATTTGTAGATAAATCTTCAGTAGGAATGATGACCACGGTTTAGGAATTATATATGGTTTTGATGCGATACTCTATGAAACTGACTTAGTTTGAACATCATTTGAAGTGATTCAACTGCCCAGCGAACATCGAATATGTATAATTTCAGAATATGTAATTACACCATCTATTTGTCAAGATAAATTTTGCCCATTCCTTATAAGCCAGAGTATGAATAAAACGCTTCGATTGATTTAACATCGATGAATTAAATTTAAAAACTGATTTAACAGTTTTATGGCAAAGAATGACAAGCGTTTCGATACATACCTCGTATTTTTTTTGTGATAAAACTCTATCCACTCCGCGTAGAACTTGACGGGATTGATGGCTCTACCGCTCTTCACTCTCACTTTTATGCTGTCTGCATCTAATAGATAAATTTCGATAAGATTACGTCAACCTGGAGATATAGTATTATATCACAAATTGATCGAGTTATTGAAATCGTGAAACAATTCACCACTGATCAACAGGAAATAGATTATAGTACTACTTCATATGTTTCGCAACAGTCTGATAACGATATTGGTGTTTCAGTTTTCACTCTAGAGTAGAGCCCCGCATTCTGTAAAAGGAACAAAGTTAAACTCCCTGCTATAAACGAGCTTATTATGTCGCATTAAAGTGGGATGTCCTGGCAAGGAAGATCTTTTGACAAGGAAGATCTTTTGACTGTCGTAACTGGCTTTTGAAGTCCCTCTAAGAAAGACGTAACAAGTAACTTACAAAGGAAATGTTTATTAACGTATATCTCAACGAGGCCGCAGTGTTTTGCTGCTTTAACTCGAGTCTTCTCTTTGTGGCACCGTGGCTGCAAGAACTTTTGTTATAAAACTTCCACCACCACTGGAGTACTCACATTATAACTGTGCTTACACTTGTAACTCTTTATTGTAAGATAAGTACCTGCTATAAAATGAGTATCCTAACTTCTCTCTCCAAGACGATTCTGAATTTTTGCAAATGCAATTTACTCAAGATATTGTTTTTGATCTAAGCATAAAATATTTAATTGTAAAAAAACAGACACAACATAAACCCAGTTCTACTTATTACCCTGCACAGGGTTCTTAATCAAACCTCCTACTATGTCTTTACCCAGTAGAATTCCGATAATCTGGCACCCAATAATCCGGCACGCCCGATAATCCGGCATTGTCCGGAATGATTTTATTAATAAAAAAAACTTAGTGTATGAAGCAAGCGAACGTACAAAGACTATTTAAAAAGGCTTATTAATTTTATACTTGATGTGTTCTGTATATATATTGTTAATGTATTACATTATTATATTAATTATAGTCTTTTTACAAATTATTTTCCTCCGTTTTACCGTATTACAGGTGTACTCCAATAATCCGGCATATTTGATAATCCAGCACTGCCAAAGTCCCGAGCATGCCGACTTATCGGCATTCTAAAATTTTTACTCTATAAAATAAATCAAAAGAAAGTCTTTCTCTGACAAATGTTATAAAAAAAAAATGTGATTGAAACATATACTCTAGAGTATACAACTAAAATTTAGTCTGAGTTTGAGTCTAAATAAAGAGTCATAAAACACTCAGATTTTTCTATACCGTGGTGAATAAATGTTACTTTTATAAAGGGGGTCTATGACCCCACGTGGATGCTTATGTTTCAGAAGTTCGCGTGTGCACTACCGGGTTAACGAGCTTCCCACTACCAAAGAAGGAGAACCTTCTATCCAAACTTAAAATTAAAAAACGAAGAACCTCCCGTTCGTCATTTTGAGGCGTCTGATCAGGATTCATCCCCGCGACCCGAGACGTTCGAAACGTGTCGGCGGGCCCCCGTTCATCCGTTCGAGGGGAGATATTTAAGTCACGCCCGTCGCGGAAGGAATTAATTCCGTTGAAGACGTCAGGATCCGTATGACGGCGACAGGTCGGCGTTAGTTTCGCGGCGCGGCTCGTCGAGTGGGTGGAACCCGACGACAGAGGAAGCTGCTGAAGGAGGAATAGGGTTCGGAACTGTGCTAAGGCAAGCGGCTCGCTGCGTCTGCGGCAAACAATTCCAATTAACTTGCTGGAATTGGAATAGGACTTCCTGTCGACGGTCTCTCCAGTGGCGTCCCCTGGATGCTCAAACGCCGAGGACGGCGAGGAAGAGGACGCACGCGTTCCTTCCTTCCTTCGTCTTTTCTCCACCCTCACCTCCGCTACCGGTCGCCCTTCATTTTCATTCTTCAGGCCGCCGCGTCCTCTGCATGCAGAAATTAGCTGTCCATCTCGCGTGCCGCGGAACTTTCCGGAGGCACGCGCGAACAGTGGGAGCAGCAAGGGACGGAGGGACAATGCCGATCGAGGAAGGGAGAAATTAAAAAAGTTCGCGTCCTTTCTTCCTGAGAAACTTCCCTGCTGTTATTTACATCTCAATCGGAAATTGTTCCTTGGTCGAAGCTTGGTTCCGGCCTTGGATGGAATAATTATTGCTATGGTAGGAGTCTACGTGAGAGGACCACGTTGGGTGACCTTTCTTCCCTGATATGTCCCTCTTGCAAGTAGGTGAATCTGTAGAGAATTGGGAAATGGTAAATGAGGTGTTTTCCTTCATGGGACAGTCTGCTATCACGATACTCGCTAGACCGTGGGAGATATTTCCGAGCCAGCATATGCAACATCTACCCATGACATAATCGATATAACAATGTTACGGAAGCAGCGGGAGCTTATGGAATAGGAGAAACGCCAGTCCACCGACGAAATTCAACAAAAAAGCTCGCGTCACATACCGACACTATGCACAATAAGCTCCCGATACTGAATCACGCTACTATCTTACTTTTTACTACTTACACCACCTGCTCAAATGCCTTCCACACACAGTACAATCCCTAAAGCCGAAAGCACCGCGGGCACAAAGCGAGCCTGACCCGGCATTTCCAAGAAAGTGGCGTACAGTACATTGGCTCGCAGCCTCCTTCTCGCGCGACTCATCTCTGCCCCTTCCATCGGGGCTGAAAGACGGCCGTCCTCCCCAGTCCAGGGGGAGGCATAATTCAATCAGGCGGCACGGGCGAGGGGGTGTTTGTCAAGCACGGTTTCTTTGCACGTGTACCGTGGAAGTGAATGGCGGCCCGTAGGGCCATTATCCGGCGCATAATACTCGTCATCGTCGTCATCGGCGGCGAGGGAAAGGGACAGGGAAGGGAATCATAAAGCTCGGGGGCTGGGACGTTGCCCTAGACAATGCGGTCCTCGAGCTGCTCAGATATTGAAGACGCCCGAAAGCGGTGTGTACCAATTCCGGGGCGTGTGTACCAAGCGTCTGGCCCGCTACTCTACATTATTAAATCTCGCTGCTCGTCCGCGGACGGTCCCGAACGGGTGGCGTTCCTCGCACATACGTGCTCCCGTCGCGTAAGTCTGACGTGCAACAACTACGCTACAAGACAAGGTGTCCGATCCACGTGACCGGGATCATTATCGGCGGCCGTTATCAACCTCCGCGAGTCACGTACCCTGATAACCCAGAGGTGAAGAACGGAAAAGTTTTAAGGGTATCGCCACCGGTGGTACGCGATCGTGCTGATAATTGCCAGAAGTTCTAGTTGAACTTTGCCTGCCATTGAATTCTTTACGTGTCCTCTGCGTATTCGGTACTTCGGACACCTGCGGGTGCTTACAGATACCCGAGACCCTTCGAGTGTACTCGATTTTAAAGCTGGCCTGCGTCACGCCAATTCGGGGTATTGTCACGATGTTGTTTTATGTTTTATTCAGAAATTTCATGTCGGTTGACGTTGTTCAACGAATTGACGGCTTTGTTTTGTAGACTGTTGGATAACAATAACAATTGCTAACGCTGACTCAAAAATAAAATACAGTAACTACCTAATTAAAAATAAAAAAGTAGTTTCATTCGAAATTCCTTACGCGAAACGGCAATTTCGTATCCAACCTAATAATATAGAACTTTTACTAAAATTAAGCCCCTACGGTATGAGTAGCTTCCAAAATATCGACTACCACACTCGTATACATGATTTTCGAAATATTTCCACAGCGTACCTACTTCAAACTTGATGTTTATGGCGCGTTTCACTTCATGCACCAAAGGGTACCAATCTACCAACCCGCCTCTAATAACATCCACGGTTTTCAAACGTCGTGCCAACGCTACGTCTTAAGGGGGTACAGGAGCATTGAAATCTCGAAAAATAGATTTTTTTATTAGTATTAATTCTGAAAGTGTGTTCCTTTGTGAACATTTGCAACAAAGTTTCATGACGAAATTCGAATAGTTACGGAAATTATAGCGCTGAATGTAACTGAGTGCACCGCCGAGTAACGGATTGGCGTAGGGGACTTAACTTTGAAGCCGTTTATCTCGAAACTACATTTTTAAACACCGTACATCACCGCGTACATCATAACTTTTGAACGAATGAATATTTTCAGTTGAAATTTTAACTGGAGGTGTAGAATTCCTTTCTCTATAACATGGAATTTCCGCGACAATATTGGATGTTTGTAAAAAATTTTATAAACGATTAACGACGATTTTCTTCCGTAAAAGTGTGGGAGAAAATTGATTCGTGTGTAACCTTCAGAATTTTTGTTCAAATTCGCCAGTCAAATTCCATGTTGTAGATTTTGATGTAGAAATAACTCACCCCAAAGCATTTTTCTTTCAGATGATTGGTTCATCTGATACTACGTACACAGACTACATCTGCGCACTACGCAGGACCATATTCGGCGCTTAATAATGTCAACAAATTTGAACATTCCGACAATTTTTTTTCTTTTGGTAATTAATCGGAAACGTGTCCACAATAAACTGTGAAAAATACGGGTATAATGATTAAAAAAAAAAACCATCAATTTTACGTCTCGAATAGTCCTGTACCCCCTTAAATAGCAATGACTAGCTGGCAATTAGCCGTTGGAACAACGTATTCCGTCTCCCATTTACGACGACATAATGCTACCTGTTTCATGCGGAGCCGCGTATAATTACAGGCTAATGCTAGAGCGTCCGCAATCATGGCAGGTGGCACATAATCGCGGCCTCGTAACCCTCGAACGAGTTAATCCGTGGGCCGTCGCGCCGCTTCCCGCGACGTCTCCGTCGCCGACGTCGACTTCGTCGTCGCTCATCCGGCGGGATCGCGGAGGTGACATTTGAAAGTGGCTGTAGCGGCTGATCCACTTAGAAGCTCTAAAAGTCAAGTGTCAAAGGCTTAAGGTGGGATCAGACGTCGCGTGGCTCGGCGAACTTTGCGTGTGAATCACCGATCCACGCGCCGTCTGATCGGTCATGGTTCGGCTCGCCCAGGCTCGCCAAGCCACACGCCGTCTGATCGGTCATGGATCGCCGAATCGGGCTCGCCAAGCCGACTTGCCGAGCTAGACGAGCCGAGCCAGCTCACCGAGCACACGCGCCGTCTGATTTCACCTCTAGGCTAGTGTTTAGGCTAGCAAAGTCGAGGGAGGGGAAGGAATTCCAACGTGGCGAGTGCGAGGAACGATAGAGTAGTCCTCTTTTCTAGCGCATGACTACTTTAGTAGTCCGGCGACGGGACACTTCGTACTCGAAAGTGAAATCTACGTTTGTTTCTTCTTCGCCCCGTTGGCTTCTCTTCTGTACGCGCTCGTCCCCGTTTCTGGTTTCCGTGTTCCTGTTCCCTCCCTGTGTCCCGAGACTGAAGAGTCGTCAGAGTGGAAACGAGGGGTGACTGTTGTTTTTTCATTCGCATGGCGGTCGAGTGGCACCATTTACGGGGGTTGAAGGTACGTAGGTGCTTATTACTGCCGGAACGATCATTGTTGCGACAAGCTGCGCGGGGTGTTTAAACAAAAGGGTTCTGAAGCTGGAGTGTATTCGATTGTCGTTGGGGAGAGTGGAGAGCGTTTAGTGGAAGAAAGGGTGGGATCGAGGAATTTCGAAAATGGTGTTGTTTTAAGCATTTTGGGGTTAATAGTAGCGTTTGGATTATGTTAATGCGGTAAGTAAGAGAAATGATTCACGACGGTAAATTAGAGGGTTAAACCAGTGTGACGAATAAAAAAAGGCTTTTTTGAACGCAGATTGCGAAGAGAGTAAAAATTTAACCAATGTGCGGTTTGGTCCATTATTTTAGCATGTTATGGAGTAATAAAATCAGTTGCAAAATCATGAAAAAGTGGAATACATCAGGCGTGTGATAGGTCCGATGTTCGATAGTAATAAAAATTTCCACACATTTTCGTCATAATCTTCAGTTTTTTCAATATCATTTTTTTATTGTAAGTTCTAAAAAAATTGTAAATATTTTTCTGCAAAGGAATCGGTAAAAAAATGTTCAAACACTTGGTAATTAGTTCATTTTCGAAACATTAAGGGGGTACAATTGTTTGAAAGTGCAAAAAATCTGATTTTTTTACATATTTTCATAGATTAGTGTTTTAGAAATATTATAAATTAAGTCCGATGTAAAAATTCGGAAAATAGATGATATTATAGGCATTTGAGTGAAACATCCCAGGCAGCACGGGACGGCGCAACGCGAAAGCTCAACCGATCGCAGCAGAACTACATTTTTCATTGCGGTGGCCCTAAACACTCGCACTGCGTTCAACCAATCCACTTCCAATTTTGCATGCAGAACCGTAATATAATTCCACATCGACCTACGACGCCTTTTTTTATTCCGATTAGAAACATCTAACTTTATCTTTGATATCACCATTGAGTCATTCCACGCGAAGTCGGACACTTTTCGGAGTAACATTTCGGATTTTGGTGCAACTTGGATATGCTGTAGTCTTTAGGGATATACCTATAAACATATCTTGAAGGATTTTTCAAAATGTCAAAAATTATGGATGATTCCAGTAACTATTAACGGTATTAAACCTTGCAGCGGTCCTCGTTAATACCCTATACATATAAAAGTCGCAGGTATAGTCGCTTGGCCGCTGCGAGTACCGCACGGCCCGTGCGACCAGTTGAGCCGGTGTGATTTGACGCAGCGTTACATTCAATTAATTTTCATTTCCACTTCGCGTGGAATTTCGCGACCCCATTTCTTTATTTTTCAAATTATTCCAAATCGGCGCCGTGAGTCGATACTTATTAACATATTTTATAAAAAAACTTTACTGTTTTTATTTCAGCCACAACATAGGTACAGCTTTTTTCTGGGCCACTGTGCAGCCGTCTAAAATCGACAGAGTTTCAGATATGTATCCATAACATTCTAAAAACAATAGATTTTTAACTGAAACTGTTTTTAAGTAGTTCATAATAGGTATGATGTAAACATAGTACAAAAATGGAAAATTTTCATCAAGCTGTCGACGTCTAAAAAAATCCACAAAATGTACACATTTTCCGAGCGTTCAAACGGATATACTCTCTTAATAAAAACTTCATGATGACTTAAAAAAATGTTCACATTTTGTTTCCGATACTCTTATAAGGCACTAGGCCTTTTTCCACCCGTCACACTAGTCTAACTCCCTAAATATTATTGATACGTGCAGTGATTCTTAAGTTTTCCAATGAAAGTGAGTCGTTTACATTCTTCCACTGGCAAATATAAGGTGCCAGTCACGCGCAGACCAGGAGTCATCAAAAGAGTACGTATCCCTACATATAATTCTATGGTACACAGATTGAAATTGCGTATTATTCCAATGTGTTCTACTTCCACACTAAGATTTGTTAAAATTTCAGGAAAATATGCAACGTGATAAAGTATAATATAAAACACGTGAATGCATCTGCCCTTATCATCTTGAAACCGTTGAATAGAAGGTCATCGACATTAACCCTTCGGTGGGCACGCTCTTCAAACTTGCATGAGTGGACGCGTTGCGGCTTTTACACCGCAATCGGAGTTCTCGTTGTTTTACCTCTAAATTTAGACAATTTTAGGCCTCACAGAAGAAAATCAAAATTACATTATTTGCTTAATAATATTTTATTCAATGAACATAGAACATAGCCGACGGCAACTTCGTGTCGACTCTTTCGTTTCCTATCACTCGTTCTTGAGTTCTTTCACTCGCGACAGAATGATTCCAAAAAATGGCAGGGATAGTTGCCGGGCGTAAACGCATGGTAGAAACGGAGCTATAACGATTGCGTACTGTACCCAATTCTGCCGCGGTATTTCGATGGCTCAAAGACGAAGGGGAGAACGGGAAGACACAGGAAAGCATACACTAACTAAAAGCGTGGAAGGTAACATTATTCTCAAACCCATAAGGGCCTAGTTGTCTAATGTGACAGCGACAAAAATAATGAAAAGCAGTCGGAGACGAACACCTAAAAACCTTATATCCTGGAGGGGTGGTTTCTTCCCTAAATATGAAAACGGGCCACTATAAAAAAAACACGTATATCTTAGTTTTCGGTGTTATAAAACATATCCAAAAATCAAAGCAATCGAAGGCGGACACCTGAGAAACTATTTGTGACTACACGGGCGCTCGCCCGCAGCATACGCGGTATACTTTCGTTTTCATTCAATTAGAAACACTTCGAAACTGAATTTGAAACTGACAAGTACGTAGCATGATGCAAAAATGTCCGCTGGAAGGATCTTTAACTGGATCCAGTTTGAACACTACATATGGTACAATACGAAATGTAATATTTGCGGCTAACTGCTGCGGGCGCGCCCACCGAAGGGTTAAGCGAAACACATTTAATAGAAGCTACAAAGAAATCGTGCGCAAGAAGTACGAGGGTGATCAACGACACTTCCCAAAGAGGAACCATTCTCCCAGATTGTTCCACAATCTGATCGACCTAAGATTTTACATCGCCCATACGTGCGCCTTCCACGAATCTTCAAAAACAACTCTACCAGAAGACTTAATTATTACTCAGAATTAAAAGGTAGCGATAATACGCCAGATTTTCAAGGAACAGAAACATTTAACATCAGAAACATTTAACATCATTGTTGCGATGGTAGGCAATCCATCAACCGTATACGCAGAAGTTGGCGGGATATCATAGAACTTATGAGATATCGGTACCCTTATCGCGTCCGGTCGCTAGCACCTGTGCGAGTTCGCTATCATTCACGCTAATTCGCTATCGTTCGCGCGGATTCACACCGCCCCAGAGATCATAACTGTTATAACCTAAATTTTAAAAGTTATGGCATAAGAATTATTATCTGTCTTTAAATGATTTTGGTTATGAATAACCATTATCGTCGACGGAAATATTTTTTGGCCACTAATAACTGTTATTGACGACGGAAATTGTTTTCGGTTACGAATAACCATTATCGATGACCAGAATCTTTTTTCGGTTACGAACAACCATTATCAATGACCAGAATTTATTTTGGTTACGGTATAACCAATATCTATTGCGGGACTTTTTTTGGTTACGGTGTAACCAATATATCTTGCGGGAATTTTTTTTGGTTACCGTATAACCAATATATCTTGCGGGAGTTTTTTTTTGGTTACGGTATAACCAATATATCTTGCGGGAATTTTTTTTTGGTTACGGTATAATCAATATGAATTACGGGAATTTTTTCGGTTACTATTGAACTATAGAATATCTGGAATGCGAACACGGGACGAAAAAACCCGGACTGGCCAGGCCGAGAAAGAAGTGGCATTGAATGGGTGTCTATCCTGTATTATACACCATCCTGTAGTAAATGTACTTCTATCCTGTAGTAAATTTTAATATAGGCAGGTATAGACTTGTGTGTAAGAGTGAAACAGCATGCCACGTAGTGCAACTATCTCATTTCAACAGCGCGCCGCGGCTCCTAATATTCACAATATTCCAGATATTCTATAGTTCAATAGTTATACCGTAACCGAAAAAAATCCCGTAATTCATATTGGTTATACCGTACCCAAAAAAAAAAATTCGCGCAACATATATTGGTTATACCGTAACCAAAAAAAATTCCTGCAACATGTATTGGTCATACCGTAACCAAAAAAAAATTCCCGCAAGATATATTGGTTACACCGTAATCAAAAAAAAAGTCCTACGATAGATATTGGTTATACCGTAGGAGAGTCGTGCAGTACCGACCGCTCTAAGCTTTTTTGTTATACCTTGAGGTAGAGTCGATAAAAATCAGAAATTCAAAAACGTGTTTGTAGTATAGATGGAACTTAATAAAAGGAGGGAAATTATTTTTGTGAAATTTAATAATAAGAATTGTTAATTCGTAAAAGTAAAAAAATAATTTCTAGGAAACGAAAAATTGTCGTCCAGTACCGACCAACTATTAAATTAGTAGATTTTTAGGTCTAAATGATTAACAATGTTAATGAAAAGACATTTAAGTGGTATAATATAAGATTTTTTTCAAACTTTATTTATACAAACTCGCAAGTAAAATAATTAACATTCTCCTGATCTGTGCATTCGACGTGTGCCCAACCGTCACAGTCGGTACACTGCACCCAATCTTTGTCAAATGATTCCTTGCAAACAGAGATGGGCAAAATTTTTGTTTAAATAAAATTTTGAATAACGAATAAAAAAATTAATTAACTTTATTCGTCGAATAAAAAAATTAACTTTGTTCGTCAAATAATCTAAAGTTAAAGTGACTTTTATTTAATTCTTATTTACATAATTTTTTATTTAGTTAATGCCCAACTCTGCTTGCAAATAATACACTGGATAACTTCTTCGTTAAATCCTAGCTTCCTGCTTGTTAGGTTATCATACCTATCCTTATTTACTTTATTTTTCTGCGGGAAAAGGTAGGAGGAAGGCTAAATGAACATCTTATAAATTAATCTGAGTTGCTAACAGATTGAACTCACAGATAAGAAAAATTTGGTCTCTACTGGTTGACAGAGTCGATACTGTACGACAAACACGGGGAAACATTTTAGATCATGGTATATTATGTACAAAAAAATATTGCAAAACTAGGACGTTTTATTGAACTTAATAGACTAGAGATAGTATACATAATAGAACAAATTCATTTACTTACACGAGAAACAAAAGATCAGCTTTAAAAAATAACTTTTAACCCACTGAATATCAACGTATACGTTTAATATCTCAGAACATCGAGAGCAATGGAGTAAACAATATGGTCCCGAAATAGGTTATAGAGAATTGTGATTTTCATTAGTTAATTCAAATAAAGTGCAAATACCTGCTCGAAGAAGCGAGAACTAGCTTTGGTCAGAACTGTACGCTGGTCGGTACTGCCCGACTCTCCCCAAAAACCAAAAAAAATTCTGGTCCTCGATAATGGTTATTCGTAACCGAAAAAAAATTCTGGTCATCGATAATGGTTATTCGTAACCGAAAAAAAATTCTGGTCATCGATAATGGTTATTCGTAACCGAAAAAAAATTCTGGTCATTGATAATGGTTATTCGTACCCGAAAACAATTTCCGTCGTCAATAACAGTTATTAGTGACCGAAAACAATTTCCGTCGTCAATAACAGTTATTAGTGACCAAAAAATATTTCCGTCGACAATAACGGTTATTAGTGACCAAAAAATATTTCCGTCGATAATAATGGTTATCAGTAACCAAAACAGATAAGTCTCAATATTTTTTAATCATTTCATATTTCGGAAAATTTATGCAGTATTTAATAAAGACTGACTTCCATTTGAATAAAAATGAACTCTTCCTCAATGATTTTTTTCGAAAGAAATTGAAAAAATAACTGTTATTTCTGGTCTCTGCACCGTCCACAAGGACGACCACCGTCCCCGTTATTCGTTCGCAGTGATCTTCGATCTGTTACCCCCAAACAGGGCTTTATCGTGTAGCCCGTGTTATTAATCGACACGCCACGGTGTCGTGATACTGCAAAGGTCGGAAACAATTGTTTCGCGGGTCGATCGTGTGCGCGCAACAAGTTCCGCCCGATAAGTCATAGCGAGGGAGGAGGAGTTTGCATTCCGAGCAATAACCTATCCGCGCCTCAACGCACACGTACACCTATCCATCAGCATAGGCCACGAACACGCAGGCCACCCGATATCGTTTCCAACCCCGTATCTCGCGACATCTTCCCTGCCTAACCCTCCACATTTTACGCGCCCTTATCATTTGCCGACAGAGTACTAGAAATGTTTTTCGCAGTTAAAGATTGGGCAAATTGGAATTTTGTGTATCGAGCTGGACTCTGGACTGTTGGATTAACTTAGAAAGATCGTGAATTATTTGAAAAATTAATAAGTATGTGATTTTAGCGCTTATTTTTCAACTAATTATGATCATCTGCGTATAAACTCTGAAATCTCGTTTATCTTGTAAGAAATATATACTTTATTATGGTTTTATTATAATTATTAACTGTACACCGAAGCTTAACTTTATAAAAATGGTAGAAATGGTAATTCATGCAGTAACGTCCTACTGTTTTTGCAGCTACTCCGCTGCATTATTTCCTATAAGTTGTGTATTTAACGAGCGCCCCATTGAATAAATCTATTCTCTTTAAACCGACGAGCGAGTACTTATATAAGAGCGTAAAGTGTTCGCGTTTACACTACTAAACACACAGGTTCTAAAAAAGTTCCGCGTTTCAGGTACCACTCTACCGCTCAAGACAACAACCACACCAAAGTAAAGACTCATCTCCGACTGTCAAGGGAGAACCGGGCCCAAAGAAAGTAGCAGTTGTCGTCCGGAGCAAGTCCCGAAGTAGCTGTTCAACCTCCTCCAATCCCCAAACAAGTCACCGTTCCGCATCGACTCGAAATCCTCGCGACGCGGGCGAGTGCAACCCCGTCGCGACTACCAAACGTTCCAACTCGACGGATACCAGCGAAACTGTTAGCGCAATCTTCCCCTGGCCCTTAATCAGTCCGAATTGTACTCAATTAAGCGCTCTACCGGGTTCGGGAAAGCAAACGAGACAGACGTGCAGCAACCGAGCTGATCGTGGTTGCAGACTGTCTGCGTTAAGGGAAGCTTAAACTTGGGAGCGCCTGGTTCCGAGTCACCGACACCTGTATCGGGTTGCGTCGCTGCTACCGTGAGACCATGGGCCAAGAAACGTTGCCGGAGGGTGCGGGGTGGGCGCGGCGAAACGACGAGTTTCTGCGGGGGTGGGTTACATCGACCGGGAAGGGCTCGAATGTTGTTAGAATACTGAGAATAGGTCCGTAATCAGCAGTATTCGCTGGCTGTACGGCTCGAGTCGAATTCGCAGCCGGATCACGTCGTTATTTAACGAGATTATGTCGTTAACCAGGCAGGATGCAGACTCGGCCAGCGGTGATCGCGATATGAAATTAAACTCGCACATTTTTCCTGATTAACGAGCACCCGATGTGTAATCGCGTTTACGCTTCGCGCGCCAGTCGAGATCCGGGGGAGGCTCGTCACTTGTTGTGGGATTTGTTGTCCCCGTCGATGAATCGATCGATCGCGGGGTGAATTGTTTTGCTCCATGGAACTCGAATAGCTGTGTAATTTTTTAACGATACGTTGCTGGGCTTGTATCGTGTAAACAGATAGAGAACAATGAATCGTGGGGTAAAGTATGGTAGCAAACGCTGGATTCGAAAGATTAAAGGATTAAGTGTCAGAAGTATTTCCAGAGCAAGCACTTGCATACGTAGTATCGTTTCCTTCGTTTCTGTATCGAAGGTGTTTATATTATTGCGTGTTTAGAAGTGTCTAATTAAATTCAACCTGAAAAGCCACCCCTTTCTTCAGGTGCAAATCTACGATTTGACCAAAATATCGTATCTCACATGGGACTTTAATCTCTTCAGACAATTATTTCATTATTTTATTATTTTTTAATTTTTATATTTTGGTATTAGTTTCATGAAACTGCGCGTTTCATGATATATTTTCAAAAATCTTATCTCTCGCGACTATTTCCATTATTTACATTTAGTTATTACTGAGATTTTTGTCTCCTGATAGAAAAGTCATCGTGTTCATCAAATTAGGGTTGGGTAATAAACGATAAATGTAAAATAGTATGATACTATGGAAATAATAATAATGATTTTTAACATCGTGTATATATATTTTAAAAAGTTCAATGTTAATATAAATAATTGTAATACGAAAATAGAATATTAAATTGATTAGCGTAGTGAGTTGCAGCAGATCTGACAACGTCGCATTCGTTCGGAGTGTCTTTTATAACCAAAATGTCAGAAAAAATAATTATATGAATCTAAATCTTCGTTCGCTATTTAAATGTCTAAACATATCGATTGTGCGACGTTGCCACGTTGACTGCTCTACGTAGTTTCTAAAAAAAATTGGACGGTAACATATTTTTTATGGGCATTTACGAAGAAACCATGTGGTCAGTTTCTCAAAAATAAATAAATTCAGTTCGTGACATTTCGATGTACTTTGGTGCCAATTTTGGTACACTTTTTAAATATAGTTTTCCTGTTTCATCAGAAAAAACTGAAACTATAACCCTCTTTTTCGACTCTGCCATATGCCACTGTGTTAAAATGCACCAATCTGAATTAACAATTTCTCGATAACTATGTGGTAAATTGATTTTAAGCTTTGTACAAGGGTTTCTCGTATTCCAAATTAGTTTCGAACGAAATTTCAAAGAATTCTTGAATTTAGTAGATTATTCAGGAACTACCGTAAGACTAGAAAAAGACAGAGGCATAGTTGAATGAAAAGTTCGATGTCTCTGTAACCTGACTACCCTTGAAATAGCGTTCACGTGTTGCGAGTACACTGCATACCCTATCTACACAAAGCATCCAGCGATCGATACCTCCATTCACGACCGACGAGCGCGTTCAATTGCTTCCCGCGTTCGAGCTGCCTCGTGCCTTCGGATTCTCGGCGGCTCTCAGCATAAGTCGTAATAAAAGGCGTGAAACATTTCCAGGATTCCAAGGCGGCTCCCCTCGATCACCCCTCGGGGCTAGCTGGCTTCTAATGAACTCATCGACAACGCTTCTACGGTTGACCCGGCTGACGGCCTGACGCCGTCTACCGAATGAATGAATTTCGTGCGTGCCTCTTACGAGCGGCATCGGAATGCCGTAATGGAGGCTGTCTGTGGAATATCAGAACGTCGTCGTCAGACCCTGTTCAACGCGGGAGCACCGTCGGGACGACGACCCGCCTCGAGGGCCCTCGAAACGAGACCAGCGTAAATTTTGAATACCAAATAATGGGGCAATGAGACTAAGGGCGGAGAACGGGGGTTGGAGGGCGGGTTGCGTCGCGGGGGACAGGAAAATTAGATGCGCCCTGGAGGAGCGGAATATAAAAATCACCGGTGAACCGTCGCGAATGTAATTTACGTAATGGAATAGACCGCCACGGTCGCACCACGCGAGGCGCAAAAACGCGATAGACGTTGCCCTTAAATGGCTCCGTTTCTTGTTTACCCAGGGCTTCGCTGCTCCTCAGGGGTGGACTGAGATTCGTGGATAAAAGGGATCGTCGTGGATGCGTCCACCGATTAAGGCGCGTAATTTATTGCGACGATTCGATGGGAGAATAAAGGGCAACAGGGGATGATTCTTATTAGAGGCCTCGTGGGCCGTTAATACCGATTAACGGTGTTATCGAGTGGAACTTTTGAGCGTGGAGTGTTCGATATTGTAGAAGAGAAAACTATACAATAGCAAGTGGAAAACTCTGTAAAACGATAGTGTGTTAACTTGAGTTAATGTTAATTGTTACCCAACGTTTCACATAAGCACTACAGTGCAAACTTATTTAAATTCAGGGACCCGGAAGGGAACAGAAACGAAAACGATAAACGAAAAGGATGAAATATTTTTCCGGAACAGAAACAGAAACGAAACGAAATTCTTAACCCTGTTGCAGGAGTGAAACCGATATAACCGAAATAGAAATTCCGACTACTTAATAACGTTTTGTACACTTCAGGTTAAAAAATTTAAATTGAGCGCGCCCCTTATTTTCATCATGTTTCGTGTCGGTTCAGACCCCTGATAGGGCTGACTGCGGTGCTGGGAGAGGCGTTGGGAGTCTTGCCCTCGTGGGCACGGCTTGCAACCGAAAGCATCAAAACCCTAAATTTTTTCTTAAGACATAATATCTCATATTCTACAATACATAATTATAACGTATAATATTTTATAATATAAATATCAAAGGCAATACAATTGTTAAAATAAGTTTATATGAGTATTTTTATAAATGAAACTAACCGGTTCGGAAATAAATTTGTTTTTCGTTCTGACGGAAACGAAATATTTTTCAGCAGGAGCGATATTAACCGAAACGAAATTATTATTATCGGAGCTGAGCCGAAACGAAACGAAAAAACATGTCGTTCCAGGTCCCTGTTTAAATTTGCAGTAAATTTCGAGCAACGAAGTAGTCACTGAGTACTACTTAGTCCTACTTAGTCCTCCAATCCATATACCACTGTAACACGAAACACTTATTTCTAAATACGTCACTGCGACTCTCCCACACACTTTCAAATTCTTCGCCCCACCATGTCCGATACTCCGTCAGAGTCAGGGTATTAAGCGAGCAAGGAAAAGTGGCAAAAGATGCGACGGAAAAATGTTTATCAGCCGGTTCGCTCCTCATACGATTGTCGATTGGCTAGCAGCGAACCCTCGAACGTTGTGCGCGCAGAATTTGCGCGGTGGGGGTAGGTGAATTCATGGGGTAATTCCGTGTTCGATACACCATGCGCGCTTAAGGCTGCGATGTTACCGGCGTCACATAAGCGTAATACCGGATAAGCCGCAATAATGCAGACCCCCTGTGCGTGCATGCGAAAGTGGAATGGATCCTGCTGCTCCGGAGAGCTTCAAGAGCCAAACGTCCGTGGAGCATGATCATCGTACCGAAATACGGCCGCGTTTCGGATCCACTCTCTGCTTCCACCAGTGGAAGGACGGATCCGCGAAAAGTCTCCCTGCGTAGCTGCAATCTACCTTGACTTTTGTATTTCCACTCGTTCTACTGAAGGGGAGGGTACCCGTTTTCTTATAGAAAATTGGTACAGCTATAAATTCGTAAGATGTAGTCTTCGCAGAAATTATTAAGTGGGGACTTTTAACGATCTGACTTTAAATTTCAAAGCTAAAATTCCGCCACGAAGTCTATAATAGGAATGCTATTTTTCCTTCCGACATTTTTAGGATAATTCTTTTTCACTCCCCCATGGACGTCGCAGTTCCTATTTAAGTTCCAAGAACGTAACAATCGAAGCGAATTAAGAAATTAAAACACCGATAGCTGCGGTTGACCACGAGCGTCGCAGGTTACCGATTACCATGCAAACTGTCCGCTCGAAATTGCCCGGTGTCTTGTTAATGTGTCTCACGCTAATTATCCTCGCAGAGGAGGGCCTTCATTCTTTCATTGTTCCCGCGATTTTGCCCCGCGGTCTTGCCGCGTCTCGCCTAAAAGGCTTCCCCCCACCAACGATTCTTCTTACGATTTAATTTCGGACGATATACTTTTAAAGCGTCCTCGCGAATCCATCCCCCAGCGGCCCCACTTTGTCTACCAGAGCGCGGAGGGAGGAAACCATAGCCGATTACCCGGTATTGTTTTAAATACACTTGAAGATAGCCGGGACGGGGACAAAGGGAAGATGGGAATCTGGCCGAGGCGGCGGCGTAATTTCGGAGTAATGTCGGAAATGCGGAAACAAAGGCTCACCCCTTTACCGTAAACATTCTTCGAGCAGGTAGCCTACCCTCCGAGATAAAGTAACCGGGGAATTTAGTATCTCATAATACCGTGATAAGTTACGTTCCCCGTGTCTTTTTATTTTTCTTCGTCCCAGCCAACCCCCCGACTCATCCGCGTTCTTCCACTAATGCCTTCCCCACCTACTAACAATAAGATACAGAAGAAAACAGAGTGGAGAATGAAAGAGCAACAGGACCCCTTGCCACGATCTACTTTTAATTTTTTAATAATTATATATCCCCTGGACACTGGTAACTTTTCAATGAAGTGCATTAAAATGTTAAAATAAATAATAGCACCCTATGAGAAAATAAGAGAAACCACCTCCGAAAAGGAAAGATAAAAATGCTTCCGATAAATCGTATTAAACGGTCGTTCGTCACTGCGTCATCGGTATGAGCGCGATATTATTTTCACGCCGAATTTGCCTTTCGATTAAATCGCGCGTTATTCGACGAGCGGGAATTAAAGCAGTCCGCCGGCCGTTTGGCGATTCTTTACGTCTCGATAATTTAACGAGGGTATAATTGTGATTCGCGCGACGAGAGCCCGCCGGGTTCCCATGGGGCGGCAACTGGAGGGAAAATTTATCCTGTTGTCAGACTTCCGGTCCCGACGATTGTTCCACGGCCTAGTCAAGGCTCCTCCGTCGCGGCGCATAAATTTTCGTCTGAACGGCATCAGACCGAGAACGATCTTCGGCATTATCCCGCGCGGGCGAGGGATAATCCGGATTTAAGCAATCGGCCCCCTCAGCTGCAACGGTTCGGCAACCGGATGTGCAAACCGGCTCGGATAATAACTAGCTGCTTATCGGACGCTTAAGACGATTTCGAAACGCTACCGCGTCTCTGATACGGCTGCAGAAATCGGAAACGATCCGGTTGCTCGACGTCTCCAGACCTCCGTTCCGATTCGCTGGCAGAGCTCGGCGACGCCCACTGCTTCTTTGTCGTTTCGACCCATCGTGAAAAATATTGTTGCGTCTTCGGTGTCTCGTTTTGTGGCATTTTTTATAGAAGTACAACTTTTGTACTATGTATTTTATTTTAGTATAACGATTATATAAGTAGACCTCGGTCGATGAGAATTGATCTTCTTCTAAAAACGATTATGACATGAGTAATATTTTATTTTTATAGTCAAATTGATCGCTTTGGTATTTTAGGTGATTCTGAAGCCAAGAAGAAATATGTGGGAAGAATGTTTATTACTTTCTCAAGTTTATTTTCCGCTTTTAGATTTCAGTTCATTTTGAATGTGGTAGAAGTGAACAGAACACTCTGCATGATATTATCGCAGTAGATGAGCGATTACATGTAACTACTTCATCCGGTACCGTCATCGAAAAACTATGTATTTCGGGGGAAACGTGCAGCTCCGAGATTAGTATTCGAATTGCTTGTCAAACGGTCGCCCATGAAATCGCGAGGCTTTTTTCCACCATTGTTTATGCGTATACGTGCAGAGCGTTATTACTTCGCCCGTGCGAATTAACAGTCGTTAGCATGCGTAATTAACGAGACGAGCGCGGAGTTTCGAATTCAACGCAAATACGTTGATGAAAAGTCCATGGAGAAGGTATTGTTAAAAATTTAAAACACGTTCCCGATGCAATTTCAAATGTAAATTACGATCAGCGACTGGAAAATGCAGGTGCGCCCCGCTCACGCTGTCCGCTGATATAAATCGCCCTGTCAACCGACGACTTTTCCACCATCTTCCCTGAAAACTGGCTTTCCCATGCGGCTTTTCGCGTTTCATCAGCAATTGCATACTTTCGATCCCTTCAAGCTTCCCGCGCTGCAAGCAGAAAATAAAACAGGGAGAACGAAACTCCCTTATTAAGCGAAAGGATCAACAAAATATCCTTACTGTGGACCGCCTATTAAAGATTTTGTATTTAAAGTTTATGCGATGTCATAAACGCAATTAGAGACAAATATGCAACTCAAAAAAATGGTAACACCTACAAACCTCTCAAATATGCAATATAAATCCTGTTAATTTTTGTGCGCCTTTTTTGTTTCTTTCAGATTTCCATTTCTTTTTTGCTTATCGAGACATAACCCTTCGTTTGGTATATATAACTCCATCAACAGAATATGTAAACTAGCGAATCTTTATAGCGAATATGTTAACTTTTTTAATGGTACACTGGCCTCCTTTAAATACCATTAGCGGGAATTTTATTAGTTTCCTAAGTAGTTCAGTAGTTCTATTATTTTTTGGTTTTATTTTCTGATTATTTTAGCACTAGCATTTCTTTTCATTTCACTGTTTCGTTGTTAACTTGATTAACCGTATATTGTAAACTAAAGGGTCTTTACCCGTGAAATAAATAATAATTCTAAAAATAAAATTGAAACCTTTACCCACACAGAAAACCGAAATAACAATCCAATCATTTAACCTTAATCTAGACCATCTTCGTCCATTTCTGTAACCATTCTTAAATTCTACGACCACCATTTTAGATCACCCTGTATTGTTCGCGAAGAATCCTTGCACACGAACCTTGGCTCCACGAATTCATTCCTTCAGACATTTTCCTCTAACTTCGCACCTGTTACCGTGCTCGCGCAGCCTCCACCTACCATTCTTAAAACAAAAAGTGATCAATCGAGGGGAAGTAGAAACATCCTCCAGCGACGCTTTATCACGGGCTACGCGGGTAGACGGGCGTGATCATCATTTCCGGGGGAGAAGGATATTTATCGACGCCGCGGGGAAAGGATGCCGGAAGGATCACGGGTAACGATACAAGATCCCGCGAGGTGCGGAGGGTCGAAGGGGGTGCAATTAATCGGCGGCCGGAGGGACACACGCTCGATTTCCTCGGCCCTCGGTCGGAAAAGAGTGGAAGGAAACAATTCGCGTTCTCACGGATTCCGTTTAATTAATTAGACTCGGCTGGTCGGCAGCCGGACCGGAAATAATCGGACGCCGCCGGGTCCGCGCCTACGTTTGTCTTCGGTCGATTAATTAATATTTCAGCGGGCATCGATCCGTGGAGGGGAGGGTCGCGCGCCACTGCCGCCTGGTCGAATCGACATCAAAGCCAGCCTCGAAACTCACCCTGTTACACTCGACCTCGATTTCATTAACCGAATGTACCGGTACCAACCCCCGGCTCGTCCATCCCCCTTTCACTGATACGCGGACATGGTGCAAACCGACGACGCCAGTAGCTTGGGAACTCCGATGTGACTGACTTGTGATCTTTTTATTAGTCTCCTTGGTACGCTCAAATATTTCGGTAGGGAGTAACACTCAAGTACCGTGGATAATACTTTTGGTAATGTGTTGGTGGGGGAATTATAATTATTATTTATTTAAACGGGACGAAGCCCAGTGCATGCGCGAGGAAGTAACAAATAAAAATGTACAGATCGAGAGAAACAAAAATAAAAATAGAAACACCTGAAAGCAGTAACCCCCAGAACTTTATAACAAAGAAGTACCAAAAGCGAAGATTACTGGCCGCTTAAAAGAATCAATAGAGGAGGACTGAAGTAGATTTAATATTTAATGGAAAATATGATAATATTATGAAGCAAAACTGAGCGTAAATCCTATCCTATTATTTGTGGGTTAAACAAGTCACCCCGCTATTAACATTAGAATCAAACGCGAGGGCTTTCATCCCTACGAAAAGCGTCTCGCGTGCACTGAAAAATTCACCAGCAGCAAGCACGAAGATCACTCCACCCCCGCGCGTATAGAAAATTTCACGCGCGCCCGGGGGCGACATCGCGGAGGGCCGTGCAACGAGGAATCCCAAGGGCAGACACGGCTATTTATTACGCGACGTCGTAGCGGCGAATTCATTGAACGGCGAATTCATTCGGCCGGCTATTTCATACGGAGATAAAACTTGGAAAAAGCGTAATACGCGCGAGGGTACGAAGCCCTACAGCGGGGTCGCGAGCCTCGTATCTCGCATTCACCCCCGGCGCGGACGAACAGTTTCCGTCGGTGTAAAAAAAAGAGGAGAGAAGGGAGAGCAGAGGGTTCGCGAGGGGCGAGGGACGAGGAGAGCACGGCGGGAAAAAAAACGAAAGCGTTCTCCCAGTGACCCGCTTATCTCGCAAGAATGACAAGAAAAAAGCTGCCCCGTCCCGGAAACAACCATAGCCGCGCGCACGGCCGTGTGCTCCGGACGCTTTTCGGCCTGGCGTGGCGCGCCACGAGGCGGGGGGGCGCAGGGAGAACGGGGGAGGGCGGTTGTATACAAGCCTGTCGCGTACATTCGACCCATACTTTCGCGAAATATAAAAAGAGATTGCATGGCTGATTTATGTAAATACCTTTTGGGCCCGCGGATAAACGAGTTCCCGGCGAGGCGTGCTGGAAAAGGGCGAGAGACGCGTTGCGGGAGGGCGGGAGGAAGACGCGGGCTGAGGGCGGTAAAGGCTTAGGAGGGAGGCACGCCCGGCGGGCATCCCGGCGAGTAAATATTTTTCGACATCGTCACTCGCGAGGGATTCGCGAGAGTTTATCGTATTTCGCGCCCAGCTGCCTCGTCCGCCTCGTGAATCGGGCGAGAAGCTTGCCGTCGAGACGAGCTGCTTCAGAGGAAGAAAAGAGGCGAAAGGGAGGGAAAGCGTCGAAGCTCGAGAGCTGGCAAGAGGTTGCAGCAGTGCTACACGCTCATCCGAACAACCGTATTCCGACGGGCGGGCTAGGTCTCACAGTCAATTTGCAAGTCTACTACCTATGCGTTCGCTCCTCCTGCGCGACGCCATCTTTCCGAATTTCGATGATCTCGGCGCGTGTGCTGGGGGAATTTATATGAACTGCGAGGTAAGAGTAATCATACATGTCGGAATTCAAGGATATGTGCGCGTAGAAGGGAGACAGCAGCTAGAGAGCGTTGGGCTTTCGGTTTTCCACGAGGCTTCGCCTTGTTTTAGGGATAGAGGGAAGGATGCGGAGGAGACACAGTATTCTTTTAATCAGCGCAGAACCTCCACCGTGCAGAGACATACCTAGCAAATCATGTTTGAAGCCTATAGAGTTGTTTTTTCCCACTGTATACGATATCACTTTTGTTAATAAATATTATTCTATTTTATGTAAAAAATTTTAACATCTATATTTATCTATACTATTATACCTATAAATTTGAAGTTGCATAGTTTGAAATGCGTTTTCTCAATAAATATAAACTCTACTCACAAGTGTGTTACATCACTTTGTTCGACTTGACAAGAGGAAGGTTTTAACAGTTTTATTTTTTTTAAATAATCTTTCTATATACTTATATAAAATCCAAATAGTACTGACTCACACACTCACTGACTCATCACGATTTTTCTCGAACCACTGATCCTATGACCATGAAAATTAGGCAGATTCCTCTTAGCCCCTAGATGCTCGCTAAGAAATCTTTTTAAAAACTCTCTGCACTTCACCAAAAAAAAATATATAACTCGGGCAACGCCAGGAACTTCAAGCTTCTTCATTCCCAATCACGCAAACATTCCCGCGCGAAAATATCTGCTGCAGCGCAACCGTACGGAAACCGATTGCCATGCCAAATCCTTCACTGATCCCCGAATTTTACGAATCCATTAATTGAAAAGCGTTTCGTCGTACCATTAGCGCGCAGCGACGAAGACGAGCGCTGGCTGGCTGGCGTCCCGACGCTGAGTAATTACAGTTCATACCCGAGGCGGCGACAGACCAAACGGCGTCCATTCGTTGGCAACCGATTAGAGTACCATAGAGAGACTGTGTAAACGCGAACGGTGCGGGAATGCTTGCACGCGTACGCGGCGGGGTGCGTTGTGCGTTAACATAATGCATCGGGAGCAGACGTTGCTTTGATGTCAAGTATGAATTCCGTAGCGACGGGGAGCCGCGGATGGGAGCAAACATCCTCGTAGGGTCGTGGCTGGTTCCTGGTTTCAGGAACCGGCTTGGCGGTGTGAATTCCTGCGTATGCGCCGCGACGTCGCCGCTTCAACGCCGTGGGAACATTTGGAATTGCGACGAAGGGCTTGCTCGTGCGTGAAGAAATCCCTCCGCGTCTCTGACGCTCCGTGGGTAGCCCCTCTTTCTCCCCGAAGTGCGCGCAGCAGCGAAAATTTGTCGCTATCGAGCGACATTGTCGAACGGAAATTGGTTAAATTCGTGACACCTCGTGTAATATACCTATCTATAGACATTTCGAGTAGGAGTGCAGTTTTTTGGAATTAAGAAGAGGGCGCAGAAAAAAAAATATCGAGCATCGAGTGGTAATATCTGGGTTCTAGAAGGTCCGCCAAATATCTACTCTGATCATCATTAATCTCACAGTAGTCGCGCCGTCAAGTGGAGTAGGTCAATGGTTTCAGCGCCTTATCTATATTCTGTTTAAGCTTGCACGTTGGAGACATCGATATTCCTCGGTATACTTTTTCTGAGTGTACAAAATAGACAGACATAGTTGAAGGGACATAGGCAGCTTTCAATTTCAATATTAAAAATTGAAATTGTAAATTCTTTAAGTACCATGAGTAAGAAATGGAATTTCTAGATCACAAAGGCGATTTTAACGCAGAAGTAAGATCAGGCAGGATGTTCAGAATATTTCCTATAACTTTTGCGTATCGAATTCGCCGTTGTAATGACACCCCGGCGTTAGGAAGCACCTCGCGCACGGAATTGTCCTGGTTGAAGGAAATTCAATTTCGCGTTCAGGTTCGCTTATCCAGATTTAATTCTGAGCCAGATATGCACTCCCCTGCCCCGGGCGCGTATCGCAAACGGAGAAAGGTCGGCGCGCGTCAAAGCGCATCTACAAGGAGGCGGATCTTGTTGAAGGTTTACTTTGAAACTCGAGACATATGAAAACGGCCTCAAAGCGGAGCGTCGATTGCGCATTACACAGTGTCGCGAGAGGCTCTCGTTCAAAGTGCACGGAGTTAATTGAATTACCCTGCCCTACGAACGTTTAACTCCGCCATCTTTCGAGCTTCCGGCTTCCGGACGCTTCCTTTCAGCATTCTGACTCCATTTCACTGGGCCGTGATTAGATCAGTCCCTTGGACGAGTGGCGAAGATACTGCTGGCGTTGCGTCAGAACATGGATGACGACGCCGCAGGGGATGCACAGAGAGTGGAGGACACTCGTTCTGGAAGACCGCGTGAAAAGGACTTAATCGCATTCCCGTGTGATGGGAATACTCCTTCCTCCACTATTTCTTCCATTAACACCAGCACCGCCGAAAGTTTAACCTATCTAAAACCACCAACACTGGTCATATTGACCGGTACTAAAACACACGATATAAATTTCTACTATTTTCTTCAATCATTTTTACGTACAAGTAATGTAAGTATATATGTATTTGGTTAAGGGGTTTCGCGCAGTCAAAAGGCCGAAAAAGGTGTGATTTTTGGGAATTTTTTTCTCGGAAACTATAAAACTTTATTCAATAAACTTTTTTTTGTTTGAAAGGTAATACATTTAGCTATGACTCTGAATTTTAGTGTTACAAAATATTTATTAATAACAATGTTATTTACAATCTTCTAGATGCCCTGTTCGAAAGAGGGGTTTGCGATGACCACGATTATTCGGAAGTGGATTATCTAAAATCGAAAATTCAGAAGAATTTAGTTAATATATAAAATTATCTAGCCCTTGCACGAAGGGTTTTTCGAAATATTGATTTAGGACAAAATGGCAAATGTTCAAATATAAAATATCGATTTTCGATCGAGCGTAACCCCTAAATTTATTAATATAAAGTAGCATTATAGCATATCAATGCTGCCTAATTAACGTTCACTAAATCACAGTACAGGACCGACATTCCCAACCCCTCCTTTGTGGGAGCCAGACGCCGTTTCGAAGTAGACCATCAAATAGGTACGGTAATTCGAAAGAAGCGGCAAGCGACGCCACGTTCGCCCCAGTGGGCGACTATCGGGCCACAGTATTCAGAAGCTACCAATTATTCACGTTTTCCAGACCGTCGTCCTTCCCCCTCGCCCCCTGCGCCACCAACGTTCATAAAATCAAATCTGTCTGGCGCAGTCGTGCGCCGGAACCACGTGAAAGTCCACAAGAAGGGGGAGGGTTTCGGGCACCGAGCCTCCCCCAACCCCGTCTTAAACATCCAGCCAGGCAGGTTGCGCGAGATGCGAAAGTTTCTTCCGCGAAGAAAGTTTTGAATATTCAATACTCGAGCGCGACGATGGTGGCCAAGGGGGGGGGGCTCGACGGTGGGGTTGCGGGTACTCGGAAGGAATTTCATTTTTCCTATTTTCTTCCGCGTGCCGCGGCGGATTCGGCGACGACAGCGGGGTGCAGCCTACCGAACCAAAGGGGGAGACTCGCGACGAGGAAGCCGGGGGGGTGGACCAGGGTATTTTCTATTCGCGATGCGTCCTAGTTCCCGCCAACCCCCCTCTCCGCGAGTCCTCCCACGAGACACGTCGAGCGGGTCTCCGGGAGGGTTAGATGTTTTCGATGAATCGATTCGAGGGTACTTCCGCTATGCAAACTCTCTTTCCACCGGGGAGCGGCTCGCCCGCTGCACGCCACCCCCCTGATGGACCGCGCTGAAGCGCACCCCCTAAACCGGCGGTGGCTCGACTTCAGTCTGGCGACGAATCAACGGAGTTAAGGCTGCACCCCACTGCGACCGTCGTCTTGCTTTGGCGGCGTAGGTAAGTGGAGGCAAGGTCCCTCGGACGGCGAACTTTCGGTAACGAGGTTGCTCGCAAATTGCTACCAGCTATTCCCTTGGCGTGTGTGATCCTCCGGCCGCGTCGCACCGGCCGTGGAGCAATTTCTTGTTGGGCTCGCGATCGGGAGTTTTTCGCGGGTCGCGCGAAGAAATAAAATTAGGTACAGGATAGGATGAACTGAGAGGCTAGTTTCGAGAGTGGTTGGTAACGAAGGAAATGGTGCATTTATTATGCGTTTATTTATTGTGATTTCATGTTTCAGAGTCCCATTCGTTTGAAGCAATCGAAATTACGATGTTCCTGCGCACTTTAATCCATGCCACGGACAAATGTTGCAGATGCATTTGTCATGAAAGCAGGATTATTGGAGCACGATGCCGTGCGAGTGATTTGGCAGCCGGTCGCCAGAAAGAATCGATTGCCGCGAATGCTACTAAACTATTCCGTGTACACGCGTTTCCGGTATCAATGCGGGCGTAGCGTTTGCATGGATTAACTTTGATCTAACCGTATAGTGGCCCCCGCCACTGTAATGTCACACCCCAGCGGTTTTCCTCGAGTTCGCGAAGAGAAACACAGAGGGGTTAACTTCGGTTTGAATTAATAAACGAGGCTTTGCTTCTAATACCGGGCTTAACTCAGTTTAGTTTGTCGATCGGTGCCTCTGCGCCGGCGAACTGTAATCCGGTTTCGCAGATTGTGCCCAATACGATACGCCGACGCTGGTAGTACACGACATATTTGTCTATCTTCGTGGATCAATCAACCGGCTCTTTCATAAGTGAAACTAACATGGCCCTTCAATTACTCCCGCTAACCGAATCACGCGACCCTGTCATCGATGCCGGGCTTGCTTCCGAGACATCTGTATTACATTGACCACGATTACGGTGAGTTTACATGGAAAGCTTTCGAGTAAACTGTCGTTTCCTCGCAATGCAGAAGCTACTTCACGAAGTTACAGTTTTTGACCCAGGGAAGAGAGGAATGATAACAGTAAGAGCGAAATTAAATAAGCGCCAAAAAAAAAAGGATTCGTGTGGAATTAGAAAACTTACAAAGAACGTTCGGCAACCCGGATATTCAGAAAATTATGAAACTTGGTGTGCAAGTAGAGTAGTTCATCCGTAACGCAACCCTATTTTTTGTTGGTGCCATAGTGCAGTTTTTGGGAAATCACCCCTTGAAAAAGAAATGCAGGATTTTCTTTCCCCACCAAGTTTCATAATTTTCTGAATCTCCGGGTTGCCCAACGTCCTTTGTTAGATCAGTAGTGCACCCAGAGGGGGGTTAAGGGGCCCTGACACCTCCCAAAAAGAGGGGGCTTTGTAAGAAGAAATGAAAACTGTAATTTATTCTTTAAATAAATTTTTATAATCACCTAATGAATTTTATTGAATTTGCATTAAAAATACTTTTATCCGTCCAACTCAACTCCGCCAAGATTAAATCCTCACTACTCCACTGAGTTAGAGAAATTATTTTCCTTTACCTCCTATTAAAATATCCCCGGATATTGCAAAACAGAATTCTTCCCTTCAACTCGTGCTTGAATCTTGAATTAACACTCCTTTACAATACAGCTCTAGATTATCATCTCCTCGCTCGATGATTCGTGTCGCCATATCGGACGATGCTATCACGGAACTCCGCGTTATGTCGATCTCCTTCGATTTCCCTGCCACCCCGCAGTAGGTACAAGAGGGCGGAAGGAAAGTTTGCAGGGGAGCTCGTAGCGCTTCGGACCGATTGCATTAAGACCCCGGAACAATACGGAAGAACGAACCCTCGGGAAGGGAATTGCGCGGGCCGCGCGATTGCAGTCTGCTCCGTGGAATAACTGATTAAGATCGGAACGATGGGACTTTACATTCCTCGCGATATTTCGGCGGGGACGGCGGGTATGAAAGCGAGGCGGCGCGGCGATAACGTTTCCTGCATCGCCTGATCCGCCACTTATCTCGGCTGTTACCGTGAACGGCTGTGTTTCGGGGCACGCGATTTACAAATTCAATTGCCGAACTTGAAGCGACGCGACGCCACGGTATTTGTATTTCGCAGCCGATAAGCGGATGCAGGCGATGACGTCTGCTCGCGACGTTCTACGTGGAATAGGCGAAATTCCCTTTTTTTGAATGTTCGCACGCGCTCCGATACTGCGACAGCCACTTTGCAGTTTCGTGATGATATTCCTGCCGCGGGTCACGTATTTCTCGCGTCTCGCTTCGTCGCATACGCTACTGGAAATGTTTATTGCTTCGGCGGATTGATAGCGCGGTGTATCGAGCATCGAATGTCCAGAATTACGCAATAATGATTCTACAATAATAATATTCTGTGAACTGTAAGCGACTGTTGTACTGTCTTATTCAATGTCCACTGACTGAAGAGTCAGAATTCTACTGTTAGGTATCGATTCTTTGTTACACTATTTCTTGCACCTGATGGAAAATATGCAGGATGGCTAATAAAACATCACATTACTAAAAATATAGAGTGATTTCTGGCGGACGGTTTCCAGAACACGCGCTGGCAACGGACGCGGTAAATGTCCATCGATTCCGAAGTCGAAGGTTAAGTACGTTGTTTGCGAAGGTGAAAGAAGATGGAAGATAAACGAGATGGTAAAACGAGTGACATCATTCATTTCTCAAGAATTCCAACATCTAAAATCAACATTGAAAGCTGTAGAAGGAGGCTGCAATCAACGTAGAATTTATTCAAGAGTGCATTCCAAGAAATCACTCAGAGGCCACTTCACGAGAAGCATATCAGAAGAATCGCGAGTCTAGAAGAGCTTTATAATCGCTTCGTGCACTTATGTATTACTTTAACAAAATTATATTTCAAAATCAAAGTCCTTTTGTTCAAATAAAGTCTCTAAAATTAATAAAAATATAATCATCGTATAATTTTAAAAAAATTGTGTGACAACTTGCAAAAAGTCAAATTACTTAGGGTCAACTACAAAACATCCATAGAATGAGACAAAGAATATTACTCGCGAGTCTTGAACCGCTTTACTGCTTTCTTCTTGTCCTGAAACAAAGAGAGGTATACAGAACCGCATAATGGCGAGAATTTCTGTCCACAAGAATAGGACGGACCACGAGGAGGGGCGGTGTGGTGAGTAGAAAGAGGGAAACGGGTCGATTCGAGGGTACAGGTACCAGTAATCGCGAGGGGAACCATTAGGCGGTGTTTCTGAAGCTTATCGTGGTTGCGCAGCAAGAGCGGGGAAGCATGGAGGACTCGAGCCATTCAATTGTCGTGATAACGTCGGGATCCAAGTCAAGACGCATCAGACTCGCCCGGAAACGACCTCGTCGAAGAGCTTCCTGCCCGTTTAGCCTTCTCTTGTTCTGCCTCTCGTCGATTCCGGCTTCCGACATCGCACCACCGGCAACCTCTCCGGGCGAAAACAACGAATCCATTCTGCACACAGAATTATTCTCGCAGAAAAGTAATTAGTAATTCTAACGCTTCTTTCCTAGAGTCTTCTTTGCGTATTGTACGAATAGACTGTGGAGAATAATCAATTCATCGATAATCGACTCCTGTTTACATTAAACAAGCTCGTGGCAGTGTGAAAATGGAAAATAAGTAACTTCAGAAAATAGCAGTTGTTTTAGAGAAGAGTGGTGAACAGTTTACGATCCTGACTCATCTTGAAGAATTGAACTTGTTCCCTTCGATCCTCTGATTCACCTTCCCTTCAGACTTCAGGATTCATCTTCCCTTAGGAAACATCGCATCCCTCTCCACACGAACCCTCTGAAAATCTTGAATCACCTTGATAAATTAAACCTCTGATTCAGATTCCCATCAGACCTCAGGGTTCACCTTTCCCGAGGAAACAACGCGTCCCTCTCCCCATGTACCTACCCCCGGAAATTGAACCCCCAAGCATTACAATTGCTCAGCATGTAGAAGACAAAAGATTTCAAACTCAAGCGACCCCTTGTTCCATCAACATAATCATCTTCTATAATCTAGAGAATTGAAAATGGAAAACTCGATTAATTCCAACCATAGCCAAGACAAACGTTTTTTCCGTGACAGAGGCGGCTATGAAGAACGGGAGCGTGATGGTCGAGGGTGCCATTGATTTCCGTTTTGGCTCAATAACTCGGCCGCCTCCATTTTCACCGTTACCAACTTCCGGCCAGAAAGGGCGCGATCGGTTCTCCGCCTCTGTCCGTCCCTCCGTGGCTCGTCATGTGTCCGTGACAATGGTATCGCGGCGGTTCATGCATAAATGCGACGTAACAATAAACAGAGCGCTAGGGGTTGGACCAGGGGGTCGGGTGGCAAGGAGAGACGGTTCAAAGGCCGTCATAGCCGCGGGATCAGAAACCGATATGAGATTTAGCTGTGTATGAATGATGTATCCCGCGACCGGTGCTACTGCAATCTCTGCCGTCCTCTCGCTCTAGCTGGTCGCAAGGGTGAACGGGTGGGACAGGGATAGACCGAGGATGGAATGTGCTCTCTGTTTGCCCATGGACATGCACCGCTATAATGCGTATACGTATATCCCAGTTTCGCTCGGGAAAGGTGCAATAGGGACGTTCCGCATCCGTACCCTCGCCTCTACACGTCGCCATAATTGCTTTTAATGGAGGTCGGGGATGCTTTCATTCGGGGGATCGTTTGGGTGATTATCTTTGCGGACGGGGAAGAAAGGCACTGGCGTTGGGAGAATTTTCGTGTCACAGCGTATTTTTTAGCACTTGGTGTATTTTTCTGATGGGGTAGTTCGAGGCTGGGATCGGGGGAATCGAGTTATAAGTGGTGGAGGAAGTAAACTCGCCATGTCAAATATAATGTGTATCTTGATATCTATTACTTTTTGATTTATCCCTTATCCCTACATGTATCCTACTATTCTACTCATCCTACTAATATAATAAATGCAGAAGTGTGTTTGGATGTTTGGATGTTTGCTACCCAATCACGTCTCAACTACGCAACGGATCTTTCTAAAATTTTATATATTTCTACGTAATCTAGGATCAGGAATAACATATAGGATACTTTTCATCCCGATTGTTTGCGTAGTTCCTTGACACTCTATGGTACTTGAGGTACTTTAAGGGGGAAGGTTACCCACAAAATTTTCGAAAATTTGTTTTTACGATTTTGCATATTCCGCTAGCTATATCCTTTCTACGTATTTTAAGCGCAACCGAGCCCCGAAATTCGAACAATTGAAGGTATTACAGTAAAAAATGTACGACCCTGCAAATGAGATCGGATAACGACAAAACTGCATGTCCAACTGTAAACGAGATTTCCCAGAATTTACGTTTTCCAAAACGGTGAGCATAAAATCTCGAAAACCGCTCCAACGATTTGAATGAAAATTTACAAGGGGGTGCAGGGAACTATTCCCCATAATGCGTCGAGAGCACATTTTCAATATAAATTCTTGAAAAAAGATAAAAAATATTTTTCCTACAAAAAAATACATCAACATATACATCAACATAAAAATTGTATTAATTTATTTATCAAAATTTTGCTTCCGACACAAGATGGAGATTGTTTGACAGATTATCAAAAAGCCTTTACTTTGTGTTTTATGTAATTCACCTGTCCGCAATCGTGTTCACCATCAGACAGTGCATTGCGTACAGTCCAGCGTTGCCCCGATGGGCGGTCCGAGATCCGCTAAGAATAAATAACAGCCACACGGCTCGGTTCAGACGGAGCCGAGCAGCGTTCCCGTTACCCCACCATACCCTTCGGGGGCCACGCAACTCCAACTGACAAATCTATGATCGTCAGATGGTGGTGGCTGATTTCTCTTCGATCGCTGTTCGCGAAAACGAATTCACCGGCCTATATATCTGGCCCCGACCTTAGAGTTTTCCCCATCCGTTACATGCTCGCAACTGCATTGGTTCGAGCGCCCCCTTCCACGCGAGCTTTGGAAAACGCGATGGATGCTCGTGCTCTCGGACCGCCCATCGGGACAACGCTAAGCCGTACACGCTCTCACATTTAAGTATATTTATAACTTTTTCCTGTAAATATATTTACAATTTTCTTTTTGTGCATTAAAGCCCACGAAATGACGGTTAAAAATTAAAATAAAAATTATAGATTTTAGGCTGATGAGGGTAACCTACCTCCTTAAGCTAGTAGGTTCTAAAATGTGGAACAACAAGACACGTAGATACAGATCTACAGTGATTGCAAAATTATTAACATGTCCTATGAACTTGACAAACGTGCAGAATCCTTGCCGGGAACTTTGGTCACGCTTAATTTTGCAAGAATTTTCACGCAGCTTAGCCGTTATTGCCTTCCAGAAAGAATCTTTCGTGGCTTCTTTAAGTGTTCTAAAAAGTATAGCTAACAAGCAGCATGGAAAGACCTCCGATCATTATTGATCTATCACATCCACACGTTCAGAGCGTCGCACAGTGCCTCGAAGTATATGGGCGCTCGGGACAAAACTCATAACTTCTGAACTGATCGGTTTTCGACCTAAGTATTGTAATATTTTTTTAAAGAGAGTATAAAGATGCATTGATTAGCGTATAATATAATATATAGTTTCATTAAAAACATTGAGGTGATCTTGATTTTTTATTGAATAAAAAGTTTTTTATCAATATTCACTTCTGCAATTTGTTGTCAACTGAATACTGACTAACTTTTGTTCGAAACATTTTTTTTTCAAATTATTATTATCACTTGCATCGCGTTTGACTGCTATTTTAAAACTGATAACAAGTGTTCAGAACTTTCTTTTTTGTCTCCTGGTGCAGAACAAAACCACTTTTCAACAATTTCTTGGTTTGTCTTAGAATACTTTTTTTATAAAGTCTAAAGTTAGGCGAACCAAATATAAAACAATCTCGCATACGTTTTTTTACGTATTTTTTAAAACTTCGGTTGAAATAAAATTTTCATTCTCGGAACTAAGAAGTTTTTTAATGATCAGTAAGGCCATAAGTCTGGGCAATAGTTTCGAAGCACGCATACTCAATTATAATAGTAGAATCCATGGTGAATAATGTGAGCCAAGATTAATAAATATTCTTAAGATCTAAATAAAAGAAAAAGGAAAGTAACTCTACCGTGTATGACTTGCGACTGATGCTTGAAGTACATAGTTTCTATGTTAAGATGGCAAATAAGATCATAAACAACTACAATTACGTAGCAATCATAAACCAACTCGATTCCTAAACATCTAGATGTAAATATTGAGTGATAAATATCGCCTTAGAAAATATTTGATTTTTCAATTTTTGTCCACATATCAACGCACTGTGCGTCTGCAATTCCATAAGCCCACATCGCGTTAATTTCCATCGTGGCGTGCAATTCAAGAGAGAGAGACACTAGCAACTATTAGCGCGTTTAAGCGTACACTTGCGGTAAGCACCCGCGAAGATGGGGGCGCGACTTTGGGGGGTGAAACAAAGAGAACGTCAGAGGCAAGTGCAGAAATCGTTTACAAGAGGGGCTGTTGCGAGCGTAGTCACGGCAATGCTTAGACAAGGATTCGAGCTCCTTTACGATTTTCCATTTTCTCCTGCTCTCCCTCCTTTTTCCTCTTTTCCGCGGTAGCTTTGCATTATTTCACGCTTTACAGGGATAATTTTGCTGGGAAGAAAGGAATCCAAGGGCAGGGAAGAATTCACACGAAGAGGCAAAAGTGTCCAGTTTGCTGAACATGAGCAATTCTTTCTCTTCCTTTATATTTCCGTATTCTTTTTTATCGAGGAGAATAGGTGGATTCCTGTTTTAATCGGTACCAATGGTCGCAAGTTTTGAAACAAAAACGCGGACCCACTCGGCCATATCGATTCTCAGGCTTCGCAATCGACGGGGCAGTTCCATCGAACTGCCCTTTGCCCCCTCGCCCCTCCGATTTCCCTTTTCCCCGGGAACTTGTGCGCGATTTTATTGCTCGGGCGCTTTATATCGCTGTGAATCATAGTTACAAAATCGGGGATTCATGTTTCGCATCGAACAACTTCGACAATAAATCAACAGAAGAACGGGGCATTGCTTTTCGCGCTATTTCCAGGACGTATGACGCTCGTTCCTTGATTTTTTTATAGCAGCCGGAAACTACGCGGAATCCAGGAAGAAAAAATACAATGGTTGTACTGTGGTCATGGGATTTCATCGAAGTGCTAGTTTAAATAATCTATATCACGAAAATTTTATGACGGATGCGTTCAGTAAATAAAGAAATTTGATTTGGAAATTCATGATCGAGAGTTCACGACTTAGTTCACACCCTATGTGAGAGGCAGGAGGGAGCTGTGCAAGATACAATTTAAAGGAATCTCCATATACCAAAGTATCATAATACAAACTGCAACATATGAACTACAAATTTCTTATCACCACCCTTCTCCATTCATCGAACGTGATATTGTAGACTGTTTACGGAGTGAACGTAACTTATTCAGCGAATTAGGGCTTCGTAATCCTTGCAGGTGACAAAAAGGGTGGGGTGAATGGCACTCAATGTCGCTGGACGGGGCTCAGAAGGACCGAGCGTCGCGCAGGTACCGAGTCGAGTGTCGAAAGGGCCAAAAGTTCCTTTCATGTAAGGTAATTAACTGCCGGGAACCGCTGACAAGCCCCTAACACTCTCACGTGCAACCACTAACCTCCGTTTCAGCCACCCGTCTGTCTCGTTTTCTTAAGACGTCCACCCCATTTCATACTTGCATTTACTTTTCAGGCAGACTCTTGTTCCTCCCGAGTTTACGCAATTTAAACTTTAATCTGAAATTTTTATACCCGAACGCACCGTAATTGTTAGGAATTTTAAAAAAACGGGGAACGTTGGCTATTACGGTTAAGGGAGTATTTGAAAACGGAAGATCTTATTACAGAAATTTTCTTTCCATTTATAGGAGTCATTTTTTTTCTCTTCTGAGGTTATATGGTACTCTCCTATTTGGTGTATAAAATTCTGCGTTTCAAGGAAACGTTTTCTTTTAATCACAAAGATAACCATCTACGTTCCGAAGCAACGGAAATCCGTTGCTCTCCTATTCGAGTAAACTTTAAAAGAATTCCCTCCACTTTCCTTTCCATTATACTCACCTTCCCTCCATAAGACACGAACTTTCGCCATTAATCACTGGCATTGCCAATTACATAAAGCGTACCTATTCAGTCTCACCTACAGACAAACACTTTAAAACCACAAATTTTCTAAAAATAAACACTTCGTTTTCCACCCCTTCTTTTGATTTCCTTTACGAATCTAACCACTGCTCTATAATATTAAGACAGAGCAAAATGTGCAAAATTTCATTCACTTTATTCAACCAAATTCTTTATTAAAAATAAAAATATTTATAATATTCTTTTAATCAAAGAATTTTTTCTTGACTATCTGTGATCTATCCTCACGTTTCTAGAAAAAGTACAAGCAGCTGTAGTAAAAAAAGACATTTGAAGAGTTCTCGTAGAAAACACTAAAGTGCCAAAATTAAAAAAAGATTACGGGGCAATATTCTACGTATCAATGGTAACACTATTGTATAGAATTTGATTTTTGGCAGTTACAGTATTTTCTACAAGGACTCTTGCACCGAACTTTTGCACCGACCTACTTAATATTTACAGCACACTTATCAACTACAATTAAGCAAAGTCAGTAGATGCATAGTAAGTGCATTCGTATGTGAACAGCATGAGTAATGAAGTGTAAAGCGTGTCTAAACAAATACTCAGCAACCGTAATCGATGGGTCTCGACGTCGGTACTTACGTACCTCTTCCAGCGTTAGCGACTCTTTCCAGATCAATTCACCGTCCGAAAAGATCATTAAAGAAGACGAACAGCTTGGAGCAAGAGACAAGTGGAGGTGCTTGGATGGAAGTTGGTGGCCATTATCAATGCATTCGCAACGATAACATTCTCCGGTGCGCAACACGGCTTTCTGTATTCGCGGAGCGATAAAGACTCCAGAGGGTACTTAGCGCGAATCAACAATTTCGCCGCGCATTTGTTTACGCGGACGCGCCACCGCCCGCATATCGGTGGCCGCGTGCACGTCAAATAAAAGCATCGTCCATGAATTATTTTGCCGGCTAATTTCCCCCGTGGCGCATTGCTTGGACGCCTGCCTGAGGGACGCCGACTGTTTGTACACCGGCATCAAACTGACTTTATCAGAGTTAGGCTTGACAATGGCCATATAAAACTGTTAATCATGATTCAAGTTATACCACCGCCGCGATACCAGCCGAACACAGCTGTCGGGACGCTGGTAAATCGTTATAATGTGCTTGCATTGCGTGCTGAATGCTGTCTAATAAAATTGTGGCGAATTTCTGGATTTGCAATCGGGAAAAATGCACTTTGCATTGCATGCAGTGGAGTAGATAAATTTGTAATCGACTGGTTGATTATAATCAATCATTGAGTATGATTTTAGTGAATTATCACCGAGATTAGGTGTGTGATGGTTGATTAGTTTAATAGATTAAGTGTAGGCGAGTTGGTTATATTCAGAAATACTAATTAGACTGAAGCAAAATAGCAAAGATTTTTGCGAATAAGCAAATTTGTTGGTATGCTGTTTACGAAGGAAATTGGGTTCATTCTGGTTCCTTTTAATGTTGATTTTGGCAGAAGTCTGTTGAACAGCGTGTCGATTTCGACGTGAAACAGTCGTTTGAGGCAGACGAAACGCTAACCCCGACTAAAAGTCTACACGCAAACGTTTGCTCGTCTAACTCTAACCCATCGGCTCTTTCCGCGAACGTGATATTGGGTCAACAAAAATATTTAACTTGCGCGGTGCCGTGACAAAGGTGATTTGTCCTCTGATGTCGACCTACACGTGGATAAGACGAAGGATTTTTATCTGTTTTCTTTCTGGTGGCTTGTAAATAGCTAGGTACATTAAAAGTTCTAGGAAATTGGGACGATGAAAAGGACCTCTGAAAACAAAGGGTACATAGAAATATGGCAATTTATAGAGCTTCCTTATCTTACTTTGCAAAATACATAGTGGAACAATGGAGAAAGGTCTATAGCGAGGAAGGGTTTATCGAAATACGTAAATTTACATATATCCTCTATTTCCCTATGCCTCCTGGCAACAAAACGTGTATTTAAATTACAAAATATCGAGTACGACGATAAAAAAAGGATATATACAAGCGTCCTAAAATTAAGATTTACCTTAACACTGAATCTCGAAAGGATTCGCGTGATCACGTCATTTTCTAAAATACTACGGATATGTATTTAGTACGTATTGCACTTATCAGCTAAAGGATGCACGAGACTCGCGAGATTCGAATTCCAGTCCATCCGTTTCGCGATGAGAAGATGGGAACAATTACGTTCGAGTAATTACTCGCACCTGCGATTCCATAAATGCGAGGGGTATTATACCGTGATAACGCTTACTCTGGATTCAGTCTGGATTGAGAACGAAGGAAAGCGTTTCTTTCGATTTGTCTTCGGCCTTTCCGCAATCAAGGAGATCAGAGGCTATCCTCGCCAGATACTCTTCTCCATGACGAGTCGTACCAGCAGCGACAACACCATGAGGAAGATGATGACGGCTGCGGCCACAAGAATGGCGCCATATCCTGTAAACAAGAGTTCAGAATTTCCGATTAGTCAATAATATATTTTTAAGTGGGTACACGGGTGTTAGATGGATAAAATGAACGGTTTTTTTGGGGTTGGATTGAAGAACGACTAATAACTCATACCATTTGCATGTTTCATAACACTTTATTGTGGATATAACACGCATTTTAAGACCAGGAAACCTTAAAAATATTAAAAATTGAAGGAAATACAATGAACATCATAAATCGAGAATGGGTTAATATTTTTAGTTGAAATATTCACTGAACCTACAAAACACTTTTCCGCGAGGTGGAACTCGCTCAAAAAGATCGCAGAACTCTGAATATTTTTATTAAACATTCTTTAAAGAAATATGTTAGGAAAAATGTACAACCTTCGTATTTGTTAAATAACTTGGCGAATTTTTGTTAAAATTTTTCAATGAAGTTCCACGTTGTACATTTTGAGTCGGAGCTTTTTGCTTTGAGATAGGTCATTCGACTAGAATCACCACCTTGACGCGCGCATTGCGCAGCGCCCAGTATGGCGCTTTGTACTTCCTTTAATTTTTAATATTTTTAAGATTTTCTGATTAATGTCACAAACAAATATATGAAATATGAAGACCACGGTGGTTTTTCTTGATTATCATCAGTGAATAGAATTGTACTAACATATTTAACTAAATAAATGAATAAATAACGAACATAAATGGAAGCAGTAACGAGGACAATTATTAAATTACTAGTACAGCGTTGAAATATAATAATACTGGTCAAAATATTTCACACATCCTCCGCCGCGATTATTTCTGAATTTTCTTTTTCAACGTGGCCACAGTCCACCCTTTCCATTTCTTCCTTTTCCAGTGTTAATTGCAACGGACGCATTGAAATATAATGTAAAATTGTCGTCCGCCAAAATCCACGTCCCCTTTTGAGTAGCGTTTCTCCCTTTTTTCGGTGGAAACAGAATGGAGTTTAAAGAGGAGCTCGCGGCTTTGAATTCGCAAGTGTTTGGTAACGAAACAAAAGGCGTTTGTTTGCCGTTAACATTAAAAAATGAATTTAATTTTAAATTGGAGCGGGAAGTCAGATAATGACTAGAAGAGAAGGAACGCGGGTACGTGTCTTTTTAAAAAAACGAGGAGAGAGAAGGAACGCGTGACGTAATTGTAAAGCGAACTGGACGCGTTCAGTCGTGTTACATTCACTGATTACAATGAAATATTTACGGTAATTTGAATTTTCCGCGCGGTGAAAGCTGAGCGTTGAAGATCTCGTTACACGCGATAAGCGTGCTCCAAACGATGGAAAATTTGATTAAAACCAGAAAAGAATAAAAAAAAGCACTCGCAACGCTCAACGGGAATTTTATTTTTCGCCGTACTCCGCGTTCACGACGATTTATTCTCCCGTTGTCCTCGTTACCGTGAAACAATCCCAAGAATGAAAACACCGGCCAAGCGACGGCATACTCGGCGATTTACAAATCGCAAGACAAACGAACTTTTCAACGGGCGACGCACAATTGCGCTTTCCCAAGCAATTCCAATTAATTACGCGGCGATCATCGTGAATAACACAATTACCTTGAGGCAGGTATTCGCTATGGCGATGGCAGTTTCGTGGATGAATTTCGTGCCGAAAGTTGAACAGAAAAGTAGCAAATGGAAGTCTGAATAAGTAATTAACGAGTCGACGAAACAGGTCATTAAATGTGCACATATATAAATGCCTGCAATTAACAAGCTGCGAATGATTTCTGTGAGGAAACGGTATTATATTGGACAAAATTGTTAAAACTGTAGGATCGATTAAACTTGATTGTCTTCTAAAACGAAACCTAGCAGTTTTCTAAATAACAGTAATCCTCAAAGCATTTATCAAAATGCAACTGTACACAACAGAAGTGACACATCGATAGCTTATTGCACAAATATAATGTTCACTTCTAGCGTTATTGAGAAAAACAGTTTTAACCCTCCGTATAAATTGATCATTTTTGAGTTACCATTTTCGTATTTTTGAATCTTTTAACTTTTGAGTGATAATTGTACATTCGAAATGCTCTAATAGTCTTTTTCTAGAAATGTAAATTTTGATATGATAAAATTTGTAATTCAAGAAGAGCCATTTCCTACGGTGGTGAAAAAAAGCGATATTTTTATTTTTTTCCGCGGTCAATCCCCTTTGGAAGTCATAAATACGCGACATTTGAACTCGAAAACTGCTCTTGGGGTGCGATACAGTCCCTGTAACCACGAAGGTTTAAAATTGAATTTGGATACCTTATGATTAAAAAAATACACAATTCCACAATTTCAGAAAAAGTGGACAAACTATATTCCTGCAGTAGGTCAGCAATATATCCCTTCATAATTTTGCTGCCTTCCCACAAGCATTAACAATCTCGCATTTCTCATCTTCAACCTCTCTTTGCTGAACCACGAACCACCTTCCCATAGCTATAATACCCCCACTTCGCCGTAGTTATCAGAATTCCCGGAAACCTGGCTAACCAGGGATCCCCAAGAGGGCCCAGTAAACTTCCACTAAAAGTATGTGCGCGAGCTGAAACCTTTTCCTCGTCGCTCGGTCTTTTTATATCCACGGAAGCGGCGGTTGAACGTTAATTACATTCAGCGGCGAGGGCAAATACGCTAGAGATGAGTGATTCGTAGGCCGCGCACGGAGCCCGGGCGATTCGAGGCGCGCCGCCCCTCCGTACATAGTACTTACTCCGTGTCCTTCCGTGGCCGTCCTTGCTCGCGGAGATGTTATCCGTGAACGACAGGCCCCTGTGCGGGAACAGAGATCTGTGGGAGCCGAACTTGAATAGCCGGCAGGGCATTAAAGGCATGGAGATTGACGTGTGCTGCTGGCCGTCCGCTCCCTCGGGATGGAAAGCCAAGCCCGGCGCCGCCAGGGCCGGTTGGAAGGGCGCCAACGGCACCTCCGCCCTGCAGGACGCGGCGTTGCGCGCGGAATACGGGATCCCCGAAAACTCGAACGGCCAACCGACGTGATTCGGTGGCGCGATCGCCGTGTAAGGCGGTGGATCGTCGTCGTTCCCGTCCACGTCATTCACCACGATCGATGGCACCGTGGCCGGACCATTCGATGGATCCCTCGCCGCGCCGCCTTCGATCCCCGAGCCCGATGGCTGCTCGAGCAATTTCGAGGTGGGCAGCATGCTTCTGCGGAAACCACTTGGAGCTTACGGGCCTCACGCGGTGAACGTTTCGGAGTACATTGGGTTCGTTGGGTTCATTGGCCCTTTGCGGCAGACGATTGATTCTCTTTCTTCCGTTTAGCTCATCGCCGACCTGTAATTGGAGATCGTTGTAGTATGAGAGGAACGATTTCAAGCGGGCAGAAGGACGTGGACAGATACCGAGGGCATATTTTAGCATATTTTAGGTACAGCTGGTGATTTATTCTAGCGCGGAGGCAATTGGCATTGGCTGAAACGGAAAAGGTTATATCCTTCTTCCTGGCGACGTTCAATGTCGGCCACCTGCCTCGTGATTAACACCGCAAATACCCATTGACCTCGGGCACAGAATTCTATCACGCTCACCAAACTACTCGGATTTACCTCCCATCGAATATCATTTATATAATTGCCTCAGAGATACTGTCTTTGCTGATCACAAAGATGAAGTACACGCTGAGAAACACTTCATTGACAGAAGCACCTTAGCTCGAACAAAGGAGTGAATAATTTAATAAAGTCCTCTACGCAGTAGCTCTCCCTGGTTCGTTACGAATATCTAATTAACTGCACAATTTGTTCGAAATACGGCCACTTGAATAAGTCGATGGACTGTTCAGCGTGCACCGCCGATTAAAGGTTAATGAAGCTGTTTTCAGGAAAAGTGCTTTCATTTCACTCTGCAACGTTACAATCCGGTCGATGTTTATTGATACTGCACCCAGCCCCCCCGCATTGATACCCGCGATTTCCCTTGCAAATGCGGCGCAATTAAAGAAACAATCGTTCTGTTATTGTAAGTGCAACGATGCATTATCGCGACACGGCACTCGCATCGCAATGCAACGAACCAGTGCTCGTTGTTATTCGTCGTCCGTTCGACTGACGAAAATGGCAACGTTCGCCAGATACCTCTCTCGTCGAGAATTTTTCCACCGTCCTCGTTGAACAGTTAAAAATACCTCAGTCTTATATCTTTCCTCTTAATGTCCCGCATTTGACCGTGCACCGCAGTGTTACAATTATCGATTGACCCCGGCGTATCTTCAAACGACACGTCGAGTCAATTTTCCATGGCGCCTAGATACTGAATTAAACGCGAGTGACCTTTCGTTTCGTGGCATACGTTGGCGTGGGACGGGGCAGGAGAAAAGAAGAAATGACGCAGTGAATGACCTCTAAACGTGACGAGTGGCTGTTGAGAGTTTGGGCTTGTTTTGCAAGGATCAGGATACGAGTTTAATGCATGCAGAAAATGGGTCCACGGTCGCCAGTGGGCAGGCCGAAGATGTAACGTGACGTGTATAGAGGCTTCGCGCTACATCCGTTTTTGGGAGGCTTGCGTAATTTGTCTACGAGGCGACTTGACATGCTTCAATGTCAAGGACAGTTGAGCAAGCCCGAAATACCGGATGCCAGTACGTCGTTGGAACGTTAAGGCAAACGGTGAAGACTTTCATCTGCGAAGGATAGTCACGTACTATTACCGTTCTTAAGGAGTCTTCCTAGTCTGACGGTTGAAAAAAAACTTAATTTTTCGGGAATTAAAAAAATAAGTAGGTCTTGCAAGAATCGCTTTGCATGTTTGTAGTTTTATTCTATCATCTTTTGAGGCTATAATAATTTGTTTTTAAGTAAAAATATCTACTTATAGCTGAATAGGAGCATTTTGAAGAGAACAATATCCTTCCGGATGCCAGGCCTGGTTCACAAAAAAACAAATATCCACTTCAAATATATCAAGCATAGTTAGTAAACGTTACTTTATTGTTCGAACTAGAATTTTGCAAATACTTGCAAAATTAAATTACTACGGCCAACGAAACCATAATTATTTTTTGCTAACATCGATAAATTTTTTGTAAGACGTTGCTATTTCTTTGTTTGATGCTCCTATTCCGCTATAAATAGATATTTTTACTTACAAAAAATTATTATAGGCTTTAAAAGTGATAGAATAAAGCTACACACGTACAAAAAATGATACGTGCAATACGAGTTTCTCTTTTTAATTTCCGAAAATTTAAGTTTTTTTCAGCTGTCGCACTAGGAAGACCCCTTAATCCTGTAGATTTTGTGAAACGTAAGGAGTAAATGGTAACACATTTGACTACGATAATGAGTTCTTCGTAATTGTTAACGTTTCGTAGTTGTCTGCGCTTCATTGCTCAGTGTATGTTATTATTTCTTGTATTTTTCAAAGAGCCTCCGTCCAACTAAACTAAATAAATAAATAAATAATTCCCTAAGACCAATTCTTTTTCGATCATTTTAATTTGCATTAATCACAGGATGCATTCTTTTCAATTTGTTTCAAATGTTCCCTGAATACAGAATAATAAGTGTGATTAATATAAAGGTTCTGTAAGTGTTTACAATTTACATGTAACACTTTCAAACCACCCACTGGAAAATTAGCATTTGGGAAGAAATCATTACAGATCTATAGAGCTGTTCAGATATTCAGCAGCATGCATCAATTACACAAATCCACATCACGAAGTCAATACGGCATCATGATTGAGTCAGCAATAGCATACGTGAATACAAGATGTTTCAAAATGGTTGGTCAACCTTTTAAGCACGAATTCTGTACACCATAACAGGAACACAAGTTTATTCAAGCGCACGACTAGAAATACAGTAAATCCTCGTTATAGTCCCGTTTTAACCATACGTAGTACGCCCGGTGACTATCCCCACCATCCCTTGGAACCCTTCGGTCGAGAGTGAGAGAATCCGAGAACAAGCGAGAGGGAACCAAAGAGTCGACGGCAGCTTCGTGTCAACTGTTTCGTTCCCTCTCGCTCGCTCTTGGGTTTTCCCACTCGCGGCATTGGCCGCACGGAATAGTGTCCGCAACGCGTCGTACGCCCGCCGCCAGCCCCGTTCGTCGGGTTTAATACGAGTGTTCACTGTATACAGTTTTTGAGTTACATTGAGGAGAACGAGTCTGCAATAAGTGTTCCAACTCCGCAAGTAAATTAAGTGCACGCGTGTGCTGTCTGACCGTGAACTACCGAATCCACTTAAATAAACTTGCGCCACTGTTCTCACTCTTATCGTTACAAGACACTTCGCGCAGTTGTTGTGAATTCTGTGAAATCCTCTTGATTAAAACTTGCAAGGAAAACATCTCAAACCACACATGTACAGAAACCTTATCTTCCTCTCCTGACAGATATGTCGCGAGCAAGCTGCGCACTTCTACGCTCAAAAGAGAAAATCCCTATCGACCAGGAACGGTTGAATATAATTAACAGAATCCTTAAATCCTCATTACGACAGTGATAATTAGAGAACTTATGTAGAAACTTCTCCCTCACAAGTGATACAATTATCATCGTAGAATCCAAGACGCCCACCAGAAACCTGAATAACAGAATCCATTCCCAAACTTTCGACGAACCTTCGCGAAGCCAGTAGACGCTCCAATTACCAGCCCGAGCCACGTAGGAAGACCACGAACGTGTTAACAAACATAGTGAAATGGGGAACAGTTCCCAGGACAGTCTCCCGGCACTCACCGTTCACGTTCCGCGTCAACTAGAACCACGTATCCACTACACGCCGTGCAGATACACCAAGACGTCGATGGAACACGTGTCCAGCAACCGAACCACGGTGCACCGTAACGTTTAGAGCCGTCGAACAACTGGTCCCCACGGTGGACACATTTTGCAACGGCCGAGCGCCGATATAACACTGCGCGCGATCAACAGGTAGCGATTCACTGAAAGTTTCCGGAGCCCGTGGCGTGGCCCGCCCGCCTCAAGACGAAAGAGCGGGCTCGGTGTCGTCCTCGATCCTGGATCCCGCTGGTAGAAGGCAGCTGGGTAACGCTCCTCGGTCCTCTAATCGCGGCACACTGACGGGGAAGCCGCGAGCGAGCGAGCGCGAGTCGCTTGTGTCCGCCACCTTTCCCGGTGTCCCTCGCGGCATTTCTCCGTGTCGGGGTGCCGAGCGACGGGCCCGTGTGCACGCTCGCGATCCGAGTCACGACCAAAGGCAGTCCCGCGTCACGTGTAAACGCCCGATCCGGGAGACGATGATGACAGAAGCGCGACCGTGCGTTGACAGCGGGCCCGAGCGCGAAGTGGCTCGCGCGCTACCCGCCTCGGCCAATCGCGCCTCCATCTTGCCTGCCCACCTCCGCTCTCTCGAGAATGTCGAGGACGTTGGACGCTCAAGGTCACAGGCACGTTGCCTTTTGGAACGGTTCGTCAGTGCCTCTGGCGCACCATGGTTCTGGAAAGCTGGCTCCGCGAGTGCATACGAGGGATTTGGTTCGACGGCGTTTTGGTTTATGGGCTTTGGGGTAATGGGATTGATTTGCGTGTTGTGCGCTTGGTGGGAGGCATGCAGGTGTGGTACAATGTTTGTTGGTTTAGGGGAGTAGCCTGAGGATGAATAGATTCTTGATACTTGGAGAAAGAAGAGGATTTGTGTAACTTTGGTAAAATCGGGGTGATGATGTGGGGTAAGGAATTTATAAAATCCAAGTGAACGCTTTTCGGTACTGAAGCGTGAGTCATTCGTGACGATTTGATGCCGGGGATTCACCTGGCAGGTAGGCTAAGCTGTGCTATGCTTTGCTAAGCTCTAAAAAATTAGCTTCAATACATCCTTAAACCGGGGATCCACCTGGAAGCTAAGCTAAGCTAAGCTAAGCTAAGCTATGTTATGCTATGTCTGGCTGTGCTATAAAACATAAAAAATATAGCACAGTTTAGCTTAGCTTTTGATGGAAAGGGCTTCACAAGTATGCGCCGAAGTTAATTTGTTAAAACTTAGCATAGCATAGCATAGCTTAGCTTATCTTTCAGGTGTATCCTCGGCTTAAGGATTTATTGAAGCTAATTTGTTAAAACTTAGCATTGCATAGCATAGCACTGCATAGCACAGAATATAGGGTAGCTTAGCTTTCAGGTGGATTCCCGGCTTGAGTCTTCAATAAATCTGAATCTATTTACTCTTTGTTTCACTTAAACTCGTCACGCCAGTGCAGCCGTGTTATGTCAAAGGGGCATATCTGCAACTCTCGTTTAAATCAAGTCATTCTCAGAACCACCTTTTAATCAGATTCGCCTATTTGAATTAACACGGCAGTGTGCAGGTGAACCGAGGAATAGCTAGGCTAGTAAGCATAGGTCAGGGGATGCTTGAAGTGTAATCGAACAGAACTTATCAGTTCCAGTAGCCCAGAGCTAAAAGACGATACAGTAGTTGGAATGAAGCAAGCTTATTTTTGTTGCGACAGATATTTTAAATCGATTGCGTGTTTCGCTTGTTACGTTTATCGGGCTTACTCAGCGCGCTGTTTTTATCTCTAGTGGCTGGAGAAACGTCAAATTATGTAATTATCGTGTAATACATCAGCGCAATTGATCACGCGTCGCCATCGGATATGCACCAATGCATCAATACCGAGTGAAACTGGGTTGAGGTCAGTGTTTAATTCAACAAACTCTCGCGCGACGTGACAAGAAGGATTTCCCCCGACTGTCACGAAATTTCGCGTTTGAAATTCACTTGCCCGGCTGTCATTTGCTCGCTAAATGCGAGCACCGCCGGCAAATATCATTTTCATAATGTGTACTGATAATATTTCAAAGAAGCGCGTGTCGACAGATGATAAACCTGTTTAACGTCCCTGACAACGTATTCATCTTAACCAACGGTATCTCGCCGTGCATGGTGATTAATCGATACAACTTCAGCTACTCACACTAATAAAACTTCATTTTCAAGGCTGCATTCGTCTCTACACAGATCATTACGAAGACGCCAATCCCGAGGAAACCTTCTGAACCAACTGATACACAAACTTGATCAGCTTTTCTTGCGAAACACAGGAATTCAAGGTACCAGATTCACTCCACCAACTCAGCCATCCCATTGTCCCTTCCCTCCTTCACAGCCCCCACAGAGAAACTCGCGTTTGATGCTCCACTGTGCACCGAGCAAACCGTTGCCCACGTAGTGCCAGCGATAAATCCTAACAAAGACTTCGCTCGAGCAATGCCGACACAGTAAAATTCTTCACCGCGAACGCGATACAGCGTCTAAATGTCCCCCTCTTCCCCCGGACCATTGGACGCAATGCAGCAAGAGAAACGCAGCGAATTAACCGCGCTCGCGGTAGGACGCGAGCGTCTCATTACCATTCTCGGTGGCGTCGCTCGAGAAACAGCGGGCAGATCTCCTGCAGTGTGTTTTAATTTTCAGGGCAGGTTGGAGGGGCGGACGCGGGCAGCGGCCAGCATTTTCGTGCGGACTCGATCGCGCGTATCGTGTTCCGCATACGTTCGCGGCTCGCGCGATTACGTGGACGGCATGCCTTCGAGCGCGGCGCTTTCGAAATCCGCGCTCGACGCCCGAAAAGAACGCGTGCCCAGTGGGAACGCGCGAAGAATGGGACGACACTGCCGGTCACCGACGTTTATAATTTGGACTCGCGCGCAGCATGATTCATGGAAGCCGGAGGATCCACTGATCCATATACTTATACTGGGTACGGTATGGGTTATGGGTTTGAAATTTCTGCGACGATTTGAAACGCACTATCTTTCAGAATAAAATATATGCACCACCTGAAGGGGATCATTGGTACCATGGACCTGAGGTCCATGATTGGTGTACTACGTTTCTGGATTCACATGTATGCTTATCGTAATACATATATAAATTAGAAATTATATGTGTGTTTGTCTGTCGCCTAAAAACTTTCGAACGGTAAACTCTGGGGTGACGAAATGTGTTCCAGCTCATTGTGCCTAACTAATCCAGATGAATGTGGCTATTTTCGCAAAAAATAAGTAACAAATTTTTTTTGAAATCAGAATCTAAATTTCGGGTGAAGCCGAAGTAGTAAAGCTAAATAGTTTCTCATATAGTTCGTAGAGTCATAGAAAATATTTACAATAAGGTACCTAAGTGCGGATAATAAGTCTCAGCAGGTAATAAGGCGAAGTCGTCTTTTTTTCCTGGTAGGTCAGTCTACAATACTGGTAGTACTATCTATTGATTTTATCACATAAGAAATGTTATTCGACGAGTTTATAATTTAATGTCGATAGATTTTTATAAAATAAAAATTGTCAAAAATGTGTATAACTTTTTTTGGATAAAATTATGGATCCTTAAGTAGGCTTTATTACCCGCACTTACCTTAGAAAACAGATGGCGTGGACTATAAATCAGTGAGAAATACCATAAATATAGAACAAATTATTTTTTCGTCGCACAAAATTAACTCCCGCCTGGCCAATATTTTTGCTAGCAAATAATGGCGTGAATAAGAATGCCTCTGGTTTGAAAAACCTTAGTACCAATAAATATAGTTTATTCTCAAAGATTGCGCGCTTTAAATCGCCACAGAACCTACCTACGCTCAGAAGTCGCATACCGCATCCATTTTACCTATTGTATACCTATATATTCGCTGAAAAGTCAAAGTTGAACGTTCCCCCATTGGTACACGGACCACCTCACGACCCCTTCGTAGCCGTGGCTGTGGAAGGGCAACGCGGAACCGGGGACGGTCTTCCTGGATGCGGTATATTCTCTACTGCGATTTTTCTCGGAGGTGGAAACGAGCATCTACGAAGCGTCGAGAAGAAAAGTCATGTTCACGGGAGGAGAATGAGTAGGCAGCTTTATGATAGACTGTTGTGTCTAACGAATCCCCACGTAGAAGGTTAATCACGCTTGCCGTCATCGCGACCCCTCGCAATACCCTCTAGGCTATCTAATTCTTATGTGCATCTCGAAAAAACAAATCTTATTCATTCCAATTACGTAGACGATAACACATATTAGCAGTATCGCGCATACCTGCCATTAATCTGTCACAGAAAAACTGGCTGCCATAAGAAATCAACAGCACGTGGAGTTTTATTCTATACTCTTTACGTAATTACAGTCAAGTCGAGGAAAGAGTGGCTCTAGTGCTTGGTCCCAGCGCTGCTTTCTCCAAACAGTGCTCGTAATTGTCAGATCTGGGAATCGAAGGCATCAGCCAAGGGAACGGGGGCTGCGATGTCTCCAAAGTCGATTTTTTCCTTCGACAGTAGGATACCTCGCGAGGCTGATTGTCCAGCGGAGAGACATACGCGCAGGAAGCGCGGAGAGCGATTCTACGCGGAAGCGTTGCAACCGTGGTAGATCCAAGTAGTAACCTACCTTTATGACCGACGATCTTGCGAGTGCGTTTCCCTTCTCTCTGCCTCGTCCCTTCCCTCTGCCGCGCGCTACGTAACGCCGAGCTGCGCGGGCTATCATCCGGGCTGCAGTAAAAGTGAGAAATCACCTCGGGAACCGTGCTACCGGACGAACGGTTCACTGCGCAATCATTGTTTTAATAATACTACGTACGGGAAGGGAACGGGTTTCATTCCGCGCCACACCTCGTAACGGTGCCGTTGCCTCTCTGGAAAATATCGAAACGCTTCCTTCGGATGGCACCGCTCCTGGCTGCACCAGGGCACACGGTTCGTCCCTTTTTAAATTATGCGACTGTTTCGTTCCGCCGCTTGTTCCTCGAAGTTACAAGCGAATTCAGCTTTCGTCGTGCCTTTCAACTTGGTGGTCGTTTATTACTTGACGTAATATGGTGACGCTGCAGTTGACCGGTCGACGATGACCTCCATATCTTATGAGAGTGAGTGGTGTGAGATTCATTTGTAAGGTTCATTCTGTTTGAGTGTAATAATTATTTTAAATAAAGTTTGACGGGTTGATGATGGAATAGTGGAGTAAAGAATTCGTAGTCTTCCAGGGATTAAATGTGACCAAATATTTAATGCGGAAATAATATTTGTAATATTTTTCATAGAGTGCCGCATAAGTACAGCGCAGGTAGCCCTTTCGTGCCTGGAGCCCCCCAAAGTCGATTCTTTCTTCGACCCGACCGCAACTGAGGAAACTCCGAGGAATTCGATTTCGAGTCCCTCGTAACGTGTTCGCCGTAACAAGTTGCGTAAGAATTTATGTAACACGTTACAAAATGCGAGGCTGAGATCGCCGGAGACCTTTTATTTGCTGTATCCCGTAATTGGTGAAAATACGTTGTTACGTATCGTTGCATACATTTTTGTTAATGCACGAACGAACTCGCTTTCCTGACGGCAGCGCGGCAGATAGCGACTCAAGTGGCGTGTACAATGTGCAGGGTGATTCTAGAAACTGAGACGCGTTACACGCTCCTCGAAAGTGAAAGTGAAGAAAATGATGTAGTAAGAGATAAAGTTGAATGACTCCGTGGCTCTGTAACGGGACTTCTTTTTAGATACAGTGACGCAAGCGCGATGCACTTTCTTTCAATAATATAGTGTGCGTCTATGAAATGAATAATGATTACACAAAAGTGTGGGATGGACATTGCTAATTCATATCACGCTAATTCTTTTCTAAAAACTTCAGTTCTACGTTGTAGACTTAGGGTTGCCAACAGAACTATAATATATGTATAGTATTGTATTATATTTTTGTCTAATGTACTGCATACTGTTAGAAAAAGATATAGTACATAAAATTCTACAATTTTAACTTGTTTTTTTTTTATTCTATGGCAACATCAAAACTTTATTTTACGTTTTTAAACTTTAAACTTTTGAACGCGACTTAAAAAAAGTGTTGTCTACGACCTGTTTGCCAAAATTTATATAAAAGAATTTCATACTTTTTCTCTATTCCTGTCACTTCAGTTTTTACAAAGAGGATTTTTTCTGTGATGAATGTGAAATAGCGGGAAGAGAGAAACAGAGCCAGTCTATCTCTCATAAAAAATGAGCACTCATATATGTTAATTTGGATTTTTAGTGCAATCAAACCGTTGACATATTTGTTACAGACAATAAATTAATTAATAATGCAGAATGCATAAAAAGTATACATTTAATAAATGAGATGTTTTAATGTAGTTTTATTTTGTACCACTTTCCACTGAAAATTACTATATTTTTTAACAATGTACAGTATCTTTTATCACATTTGGCCGTAAATTACTATATTTCCCTGAAAAAAGTTGGTAACCATAGTTGCAGTATCACTGTGTACATTCCGCAGATACGACACTGATATTTACGTAGTAATAAAGTCGATTTTCAAGTTCAGTTTCATTACGCATTACATATTACACATAGCGTTATCGCTTAAGTTTCATCATGGCTGCAGTTATCAATTAGCTCGCGCCCTTGAATTAGTGAATACCAGTCATTTAATCTGCTCGCCTTCGAAACCTGTCGCCACAGATAAACAAGCTTTATTTCGAATACTGAGTGGAACTTGAAGGTTGCACCAGATGAATAACGAATTGTTGTTTACTCGAAACCACGTTTATTCCAAATAACTCATTTATATGGACTCACAGTATCATTCCGTAAATTGAAAAACAAAGAGTCACTTACGTATAATATCTCTTTCACTCACAAATGATTCATTCCAATATTATTCATTATTCATATCTGCCGTCCACTTTATTCCGAGGATTAAAGAAAATTTATTCGAACGAAGATTTACTCTCATAAAGATTCATTCAAATAGAAAATTCTCTGCTCTTCAACAACGTCCACTTAATTCATCAACTGTCAAAAACTGACACGAATCAATTTTCATCCCATGAATATTCTCTCCATCATTAACATTTTTAACCACAGACTACCTATCAGTCCCGAACCATACAAAAACCATCGCTGAAGGAAAACAACGAAGCAGATCTATTCCAGACACGTGCCAGACCCTTAGGTTAGATTCCGTTTGACAACAGAGTGAAACGCCACAACACAATGCTCCTAGACACCGATTTTAATTTGCTGGGGACCGAAGCGATGCCAGCTGGGAAGAGTGGAAGAGCTCCAGACGCTTTTGGTCCACCGACAAGCTTCCCTTTAACCGCGGGAGAACGCAAGCGGAGGAATCGTCTTTGTATTCGGTGAAATCGTAAGATTGGTATCGCGGCCCTCCCGTTTCTATCGCGTCTCGGCGACGGGGGCGGCGTCGCGCTTCTCGTCGACGTTATTGTCGTCTTTTATTTCAAGGGAAATTAACGATGACCGAGCGAGTAATTGTTGGGTGTTAAGCCGCTGCGGAACGTAATTACGCGGGGACAATGCGACGGCTGGGGTAAATACGGAAACGCGGTGCGGGGGAAACGAATTTGTCACGGTGTGGTTTCGGCGAGAAGGCGACGACGAAACTTCTTCCGCGCTTTCATCGAATACAGAGGGGGGAGAGAGTTTCACCGTCGGCTTTTCGAACTCCGCCGCTCCCTGTCGGTGATAGGTGCGCGATAGCGTGCACAATGGACGTTGCATAATTTTAATTGGATGTTTTGTCCGGCAGAGGGTGAACGTGTCAGGGCTGATTTCGGCCGGAAGCTGAGACCCTCCGGGCGACGGCGGAGGAGTTTGTAAGGATTTTGAGCTTCTTAAGGGGACATTCTACTCTCTCGGCCGAAAAATCGGCCACTTTTCGGTGATGCTTTTTATAATGAAATAAACACTTAACGTTTTCGAATTTCTGGGAGTGTATTCTACCACTCTTGAAATACAAGAAAAAATCTTTGTTGTTTGTTTATTTCATTTGTTTACATAAATATTTCGCAGTGAAGTTGGCGGTTTCAGAATTGCTGGCGGTTGAAATTTCGGACAACTGGATCATCGGAAATAAAAAAACCAAACATATTTCTAATTCGCAGGAGTATGGTTATCTTGCTTTCCACGAAAGAATTTTTTACCAAATTTATTAAAATGCCAGTCGACCAAAGTTGAAAGTACCGAAAGTGGCACTTCTTTTCTATATTTAATTGATATAAAATGTGGGAAAATATTAAAAACTTAAGATATTTCTGCTTAGCGAGATAGGCATACTCCTGCAAATTAAAAATATCTTTGTTTTTTTTTATTTCCAATGATCAAGTCGTCCGAAATTTCAACCGCCAGCAATTCTGAAGCCGCCAAATTCACTGCGAAATATTTATGTAAACAAATGAAATAAACAAACAATAAAGATTTTTTCTTGTATTTCAAGAGTGGTAGAATATACCCCCAGAAATTCGAAAACGTTAAGTGTTTATTTCATTATAAAAACTATCATCGAAAAGTGACCGATTTTTCGGCCGAGAGAGTAGAATGTCCCCTTAACGAATCCTCCATCGGCTGGTTCCTCCGCAAACTCTTTCATTGACGGGGAAATACGATTTTAAATATGTGGAAGATTTTTCGGAGAACTGAATCAAGTTTGAATTCATGAGTTGAGTATTATTAAATGAAATTGGATGATACTGTTTCCAAACGTCAGAAGAAGAATTAAAATTGACATTTCTGTGTTCTGTAGTACTTAGTGAGAAATAAATTCGGAAGGAAAACAGAAACAGAAATACAATTGAAAGCGAGACGATAATATAATTCCAAGACGTTTTCAAAGAAAACTCTGCTCTAAAGATCGCTAATGGTTAATTTTCAGGTTCACAGAGATCTAATAGTGTAAATAAAGACAATGGTACACAGATTTTCCAGCGTTGTGGTATTTTTACGCATTGCCGTGACATTACAGAGAAGAAAATGTATTTTCTTGTCAACCATCTGTGTCTTCCCGTCGCATTTGACGATTCCATTTGGTGCGCCGCATCTTTTCGTGTAACATGATTTGTCGCGTAACAATGGTAACTTCAAACGGCATCATCCGTGCTTTGAAACCGTGATTCACTTTGTAACGTTGCTCCGCGCAACATCCGGCCTTTCACCCGACGCCGTAAAGTACACGAAGAGATAACTCTCCGCAGACGGTATCTTAATACCGCGAAGCGCGGTCGTCAGATAGTCTGTTATTAATTTGCAAAGACAGTAATGCGACTTCCGAGCTGAATAGGGGCGCGCGATTCAAGTAAAGCCATTACTTAATTAAATTAGCAGTTACCGGCGAAATTAACGTAAGAGAATCGTGTCACTGTCTCTCCGTTTCCCTTCCCCTCCTCCAACACAGCCGCAACATCGTCAAAACATTATAATCGTCTTCCCTAGACTGCCGAGTTGTTTCCACATCATAATGCCATCTTGTACTCCGCGTAATGAATCATTTTAAAAGCTATTATAAATTGGCAGTGAAGTGTACAAAGTTTCTCAATGTGTGAACATAAAGCTGTACGCAATCGCTGTCCCCGAGGCACAGGCTGTTTTGGCTTTTGCCTCCAAGGGAAATATTCGAGAGAGCTACCTTCGACTTTAGTGGACATCTGGTCATATACTCCGGACTTTGTCGGCATGTTTCCTCTGTTTACTGTTCGATCATAATCGAGTTGATTCATGACACATTTAATTGTAAGTAGACTCCAGTTTATTATGTATGGAGGAATTTAATAAGCATAGGAACTTTATTCAGTAGTTTTAAGTATCAATAATTGCGAATTTCAGAAATTGTCGGGTCCTAAGAACAAATAGTGGAGATCGGGGTAAGATGGCCATTCTAAGAAGGGAAGTTAAGGGGAGAAAAGAGTATAAATTCAACGAAAAATAGAAACAAAATTTATTCTATAAATCGCTTCTAAAACATGCCAAACATATATTCTCAAAGTTATAGGGCAAAATTCAACTCCGTATCGATATTATAACCTGATGAGTCAGCGCGCCTTCGGGCGTTCAGCATACTTACCTAAAACGCATTTTAAACGCATTTTTCTGAAAACCGCGTTTTTAAAATTGGCGCCGGGTATAACTCAAAAACAATTTAACCGATCAACTTCAAAATTTGCACACTTTTAGTTTATAATATTCCTCAGAACATGAACCTGTAATGTAACCAAATTATTAATTTTAAACGCTCTTTTTAAACCAATAAAGCGCAGATTTTTTGCGAAAATCACACATAATTGTGTGAAGTGTTGCCATTTTTAAAATATGCAATTTTAGTACACCATATTATTTAAGTTTATATTTTTGTCAAATAAGTTGAAAAAAATCTTGTATTAAAACCTATTTAAGATACAGCTCTATTTGTATATACTTATTATAATTTTACTGTCATAAATTTTTTTTACATGTTATAATGTTAAATAAAGTACCCTTAAAGTTCCAAACGGATTAGCGCATTAGTATTTTTACAAAAAGTTTCTAAAAATTGATAAAATATATAAACCGTTTATACGGACTTCTCTCCTTAAATGTGTATACAGAAAAAAATTTACTGTTATCTTTGGTTTAAAATTAAAAACTAATTTGTGAGTAAATTAGCCATCTTACCCCGATTCTCCCCCACATAACTGCACATTACTTCCGTATTATCAAAGAAACCAACGTCCACGTTGCCTGGATTTCTGGGTAACGTTCTCGCAACGCGGGAAAATAATGGCTGTACCTGCATAAATCAGGGAGCCCAGTAAAAAATTATTCATAATCCCCCAAGCATAACGAAACGATGACACCAAGAGGAATGGGTCACGGTACATGGTCCAAAAAATCTTCCAGCGATCGCGGGATGCACTTATTTCGGGGAAATTAACGAGCGCGGGGAATGAGGAGGGGGAGGGAGCGTGCAATTTAATCGCCGTGAATTAAGCGCCAGGGGACGTAATTACGCGTAGGACAAAGCACTGGCCGTGCAGTCCGCGCCGAAGTAAATACGGAAATATAATGGTACGAATTTGTCGCGAGTGCGGCGCGCTGCATCCGTTATCGGTGGCCATTCCGAGGGGTCCGCGTGCACGGACTACAGGTGGGGCTCGCGAGTGCAATTTAAAAGTCCATTTGTTTCTGGATAACGTCAGGAAACGCCGACGCCACTGGTACACGCGTTTCACCCGAAAATTATGGCGCCTGAAAATACTGTACAGGGTAATACGTAATGGTTCCGCGATGGTGTGTGGAAGATGAGCTGCAAATACAGGGGGAAAACGAAGTGGAGGAACTTTATGCGTCACTTTCGATGGCGGAGAAAGATTTCGAGTTTTGAAGTGAAGCGTGTTCTGCGGTCTCACTCTGAGGATCGAAAGAGTATAGAAGTAAGAATGCTGAAGAGTATAGAATACTGGGTATAAAGGTGTGTCAGGTCAGATGTTAATGAGGATCGAGATACTCACAAGTAATACTTACTGTCAACCTGTGGTAGCTGTATGATAGAAAGAAATAGACGTTTGGAATAGAAATAGAAGCTTGGAACGCTTGTGAAATTGATTTCGCAAGGAATCTGTTTTAGGTTGACCCGAAACATTCCTAGAACTGACCTGGCCCTGATCCGGAATTGGACTGTTGCAGAATGCCACAGATTCGGTACAGGATGTTACACTAAGTGTTTAAGGGTACGGTGGCTTAAGGGTGGAAAGCCAGAGCGAGGTCCAGAATGCTGCTTTTCTCAACGCGAAACATGTTCAGTGGCGCAGCAGCGAAAATGAAGCAAAAAATGTTTCGGGACAGACTTTCCTCGCTTGCTTCAGGGAGAAATGTCCCACGCGATATTATTAATACCCTGGAATCTAGAATGTTATCAAAGTTACGCCGACAGTAATGAAGTAAAAAAAAAACTTTGTCCATTCAAGATTACTCGTAAACTAAAACTAAATGAGTCAATCAGTGTAGTAATTTCTATACACGCGCTGATAGCCGACGCAGCCTTTGAAGCCTGTTCAGCAAAAGACTAATGGAAATGTTTAGCATAAATTTATAAACCGCTTGTTAGCGCTCGCGGCAGCGTAAATTCTTTCGAGTCACCTTGCCTTCGTCGCGTAGCTTGCTAATTAAAAATACATAGTTCCAGAAATTAGCGGCCATTCCGGTGCCGCGGCACGCGCTGCTCAAATTTATGTACCCATACGTTACGAGCCTCCTCGTCGCCGTCGCGTGCTCGTAGTCCGTCAGGCATCGCCAGCGATTACGTCAGCCTCACTGCTATTCCGCGGCGCGGCGTAGCGTCGATCCAGCGTCGATCCCGCGTCACGCATGCGTGCGACCTTGAGTCATCGTCTTACCAGCACATTTTTAGTGCGCGTGTTGCGTTGCCCGCCGTTATTGCAGCTGTTTCTCAAGTGCCTTTCGCGATTACATTTCACTCTTCTTCCTCTTCCTCGTTAATCTACCCGAGGAAATTCTGTCCACCCGTCGATCAATGAAGTCGCCGCGTGGTAAACACGTTCTCTACGCCTGTGCAAGTTACTCGCGCGCGTACGCGATCGTAGCCCACGCGCGTGCATCCTCTGGCGAAACGCTCCAGTTTGAAGTTTCGAAAGTAGAACGCCGTAACTCCTCGTACTAATTTGAAACTCCCGCCAAGACGGCACGCCTCGGGGCGGTACGAGATGAGGGGACCCTCGTGGGAACGTAGAAGGTCAGTGCGAGACTTTCATGTAGCCATGGACAAAGGATGTCAGACTGGACGAGAGGACTAAGAGGCTAGTGACGTGATTTTGTAGGAAAAAGATTCTTGTTTGTTGATGTTAGCTGACATTGACCAGCATTGATTGCTCGTGAGCTGGGAACTTGGGAATTAAGTGGACTCTAAACTATCGATTTGATCCACGTGGGCACTGACTGTGCGCAGTGTTGCTTAATTTCGATGATCTAATGTGATCCACTCGCCCTTGGACTACACGTGGACGTGTAAATAGTGTCCTATTTTATGATATTCAAAATCTTCAAAGCCCATCGCACTTTCTTCGTACCAGACTATTTCTTACGAGATACACTTTCCAATTCTGTTGTAGTTAGACGAGCATTCAGAGCCCGATCTAGGGAGACACAAGCAGGGCAACTGCCCAAAGTGGCAAAATAGGTAGAAAAAGAAAATTAAAATCAATAAAAACTAATAAAAAAGGAAAACTTTTTGAAATTGCGGTAGAAAAGTAGGTAATACATGTTTGAATTTAGTTTCAAATTTTGAAATTAAATATAAAGGGCGGCAAAAATTATTTTTCCCAGACTGGCAGAAGAGCTACATCGGACCCTTCGAGCACTGCGCTTGTGAAGGCGGGATCTCCTAGCTGCGACAGGTCGCAGCGACCGGCTAGAGTCCCACTGGTGCAAGGGAGAAACAGATGCATACTTCTCCATTGCTCTAAAGGCCGGATCCCCTAGCTGCTGGTCGCTGAAACCTGTCGCAGCTAGGAGATCCCGCCTTGAGTGAACTCTTGTAATCTTTAGGCGTACAAGCTATGTATTACAAACGAAGAATGCAGTTGTGGCGCCTCCAATGTTAGCGTAAATATGCACGAATGAGTGATGTAATTGAAGTAAGAACGTTTCCAGAAAGAAGGAGGTGTTCTCGATTGCATTGCGATTTCGATTCGTAAGATCGACGTGTCGGGAATCCCCTAGCGAGTAGCAACTCGCGTGCACATGCGATCGTCGATTGCACGTGTCCTACGCCTTTGCATACATGCGCGTGCACGTTGCGCCGTCGCCTTGCGCGTTGAACCTCGGCCCTCTGTAATTATAAAACGTGACATTAATGCTAAATTATAGGGTCAACGTGTTGCCTCGCAGTGACCTCCAAAACCTCGCAAATATCTTCTGCCGACCTTGTGAACCACCATTTATATTAATTTCACGGTACAATAAATCTCGTTGCCAAGAAGCACGCTAGGAAGATCCTATCGCGTTGTTGTACTAATCACATTTAGCTTCCCTGATGCTTATCTCACACTGCGCTGGACATCGTGCGAACGCGGATCGTTTTATCTATGTTACCTATGCGACTGCTCAACTAGTTACGTTTAGTGTATAAATTATCGTCAAATACGGCCTGCAGAAAATGAACGGGCATCGTTGAAACGTTGCAACGGAACGGAAGATATTTACGACGTCCCACGGTTCAAGCTACCAGTTCGTACAACTAACAGTCTTTCAATGCTGTCGTTTGTCAACTTAGGGCGTGTAAAACTATTTTATTTGAAACAATTCTTTTTTCTCTCGTGTGTCTCATTCACATATTTAACGAAAAATCACCTCCCCCCTCCCTTAACACTAACTGTAAGTAGATTTACCAAGGGGGTCAAAATGATTTGTTTTGTCATTTCTTATGATCATTACTCTTTATCAAAACCTACATTTTATTTTCTCAAATCTTTGGTGACTTTTATTGAAGTATATAAATGATTAATTCTGTAAATTTTTCTTCTTTGCTTGTTTTCTCTATAATATTTATATGTTGTATACCTACATATACCGAGATGGATCATCCTCACCCCTCACGGAACGCAGGTAAACTTTTGAATTCAGAAGTTTCTCATAATACTTCCGTATAGTTGAAATACTTTTCTAGAAAACTAGATACATCTCCCTATATATACGTTGTACAGAAAATGCTAAATAATAATTGGGTGTGATGTTTGCTCAGTTGTTGTATTCTTCTTTTACTTCTTTCATGTCTTTCGCTTACTCGTGCAAAAAAATCGGAAAAATTGAAATTCGAAATTCTATTTTCGATCGTGATCTGTAAAAAAAATGTATCCATAAAATTACCTAGGAATTATAGAAAGACATTCACGAAGGGTAAAATTACTGGAAAAAATAAATAATTTAGACGAAAAATGTTTTGACACTGACTGTCATGAAAGCGATCTATTTGACCGTGATAAAAAATATCCACAATCAAGCAACGGAAGCAAACATGAGTCATCAGATATTGACAGTTAAGATAAAGATTTCGTCGGGCACATAAAAAAATGAAAAATTGTGCAAGTTAAATAAAGCAGAAAAATATATAAAACTGTATGTCTTTCCTTAAATGACTTGTTCCTTTCAAAAGCAAGCCATTTTGACACCGGTAGAAATAGGTATACGTCGGTACTTCTAACTAGTGATTATTTGATCCACGTGTGATTTTTCTTAGATTGTAGTCACAACAATTTCTTCCAGTTCGGGTTATCAATCCAGGTCCCAGTAAATCAGCATAATTATATCTAATCGAGCGCGCGGAAAAAGACAACGAATCGAAACCAGATAGCGATTAAACAAGAGTGCCAAGACGGAAGTTTGCCATATAAATCTCGTAAGATGCGACGATACGATAAAAGCGAAATCAAATCCCACCGGCACGTTCGTTCGGGGTCTCTCTGAACTCGCGGTCCGTCGCCGATCCCTGGAATCCTCGAGAGCGGGTTTCACGAATTCTCGCGGGCTGGTAAACAAAAAACTCGGGGCCCGATCGACCGCGTTTTTTCGTGCCCACCGAAGCGAAGTTTGATTCGACCACGGTGACATCGTTGACACGACGTCCCACTAATCTTTTTTTTCTGCTATGCTGGCTCGCCCCCTCTGCTCCCACTTTCACGGTGAATACAAAAAACGAAGTGGAAAAAAATGACACGCAAGGGCAGAGAGGTGGGGGGTCGAGAGGAAAAACAGCACACACAATGGCTCACCGCGGTGTACGCATATCCGGTGCGACGCGAGCCACCGACCAAGGTGGTAACTCCGTTCCACCGAACGACAATTCGAATTTCCATCGTCATACAGGCCACTGGCGCATTTTTTTACAGAAACGCGTCCCGACGCCTGGTCGGCGCCGAAACCATTGATTAAAGTCCGGCGCCGACCCATTTTTCCCCGAACCTCCCCCCGGCTCCTCTGTATCTCTCGCGTCACCCTCTGTCTCCCTCGCACCCGCCACTTTCGCGTGCCCTCCGTCCTTTTCCCTCGGTCTCTGCTTCCCAGCTTGCGCGCCAACTTTTTGGCAACGAGATGCAACCGCGTTAGTAACCCTCTTCCCTCCCAATTCCCGATCGAGAATCGCCGACACCGCTTGGCTCCGGCTGATCCATAAAGTTGCGAGAACCCATTGCGAAGTATCGCGTACTAAGGTAAATGCACCAATATCCGGACGCTTAAGAGGCTTAAGGAATAGCGGCAAAGTTTGCCTCCTAATTTAATTTGTAAAACCATCATGAAATAAAAAAATGTTGAAATGTGGAAGATAACACCATATTATACTATCGGAAATTGAAAAAAAAGTTTATGTATTATAATAGACGTATTTATTAATAAAAATACAAAAACATGCAAATGTCCCAGTAACCGGACAACCTAAAACTGCATGTCCCAATACCTGAATTGTATCGTCCCAGTAAGCGGATAACCTAAAAATGCATGTCTAAATATTCGCGAAATTTTGTATCAGTAAATAAACTTAGACTTGTTTTAAAAAACATTCATTTTCTTGCAAATTTAACTATCTTAAACTAAATTTAAATCTGTTTACTATTATAATAATGTATTATTATAATATATAAATAAGAAATGCTGTCAATATTTTCTTAGCAAATGTTAGAAGTGTCTTGACAGAAGCTTAAGAAATTTCTCGCAATCTGCTATGCGTACGAAGTGTGTTACAAAATAATTATTTCTATCTAACGATTTTTAATTTTCTACAATAATGATTTTAATTAATACTGCTAAATACTTGTGCATTGTGGTACTATTTTTTGTTTTTAATTACATTAAAAATTAAGCTTAAAAATAAATAAAATTCGCATTACTGTTCAGGTACTGGGACATGGCCGGGCACTGGTACATTTACCTTACCTCTCCTTTGCGACTGGCGACCTGACTGCTTCGGTAAAGCAGAAGGTCAAGCCTCTTTTGTGCCATACCTCGAGTGCCTCGCATCTTTACTATCAAGGCCTACGTGTACATAAACCAGAGGCGTTTGTCCAATATCCTTTGAATCTAAATTGTAAATTATCTTTATAACGAAAGCTATGAGTCCAGAGTCCACAATATTACATTCCGCGTCATTGGTATGATTTATATGGAATTCCGAGATTCAAAAATAGTTCAAATTAGACCTCGCAGATTAGAAATTATCTACTTCCAGTCCCCATTGAGCAATTCAATCATGAATAATCTAATAGCCGCGCTGTCTCTAAGCTTCTTAGATTATAAAAAACCCTGTACTGAACAATTTGAGGAAGAATTTCTTATCGTTTGATCGCCTGTTCTCAGATAATTGATTACCTAAGCTGCACGTAATAATCGTGGCTGCAGCTGTCATACGTGTGATTGGTTTTGTGATATCCCTGGCCATAACGAATCCGAAGGTGGCGAGGATCTTCCGCAAAGTAGCAACGTCAGCAGTCAACGAAACTCTCAACAATTGGAAGCTTCAGGAAACTGCCAACAAAACCAATGGACCCAACGTCACAGACTATTCCACGAGTGACAGAATGTTTCTCCACAAACCACCCTTGCTTTTGAAGCTTATATCTTGATACTTATATAGATTATAAGAACTTTAGTATTTTCTACAAAGCAACTAGTGGACAAATGAAACTGCCTGTTGTGTATATACTCGATTTCGTCTAATATTTCTCAACGTGGAGTATCTACTAGCCGAAGAACAAGGTCCACTTGCAGAGTACGTAATGGCATCGATCTCGAATTTGTACCGCTACATTTAACAAGCACCCGCGTGATATAGCTGCACAATGATGTACGACACGCTTGGCGAACAGTCCATTAAAGACACTGTTCCGAAAAATCCACCCGTTATTCAATTACCTCGTGCGATTTCAACGATATCCAATATATTCGATTCTTTATGTTTGCGCAACTTCACCATATAGTAAGTCTTCGAGATGAACATTGGAATATTGAGTAGCTTCGAGAAAGATATTCACATTGCAAAAGTTCTTTTACTTTACTTCGTTTCATTTTATATATAAATACTCTAATCTACATATATGAAAATGCTAAATACTTCCCCCGAACAGATGTTCGAAAGATGTGTGAATATTACAGTTCCAGAAATTGCGAGAAAGCCTAGCCACTGCTCGCTTTCGACACGATTCAATCGCAAAGGTTCGCAGAGCAGATAAACGGGCATGACGGAAGCGACTCATGTTGGGGGCGCTCGAAACCAATGAAGTTGCGGGCATGTAACGGATGGGGAAAACTCTAGTAGTGTGCGTGTAGGCCCGTACCCTGAAATCAGCATGTAACCGTTACATGCTGATTTTATTGCGATTAAATTGATTTGATTTGTGGTTATACCTAGGCTGATTTCAAGTCGTTTTTCCACGCGAGCTTTGGAAAATGCGATGGATGCTCGTGCTCTCGGACCGCCCATTGGGGCAACGCTGACCTATACCAAATAATGCTCTTTAAATAATGCTCTTTTAATTGAAATAAAAGTGCTAAGACAAAATTTACTTACTAATGCTTGTTTGTGTCACAAAAATCGACGGTGCCAATATCGTCAAGCGCTCTCGCATGCTGTGGGTTACCAGACTTGTCATTCAAAAGATTTTACTTATGTTACAATTTACCCCGTGTTACAACCTACCCCGGTCTCGCCTACAGCATGATGAATTAATGGGTTTGAATGTGGGCCGTTTCGATGATTGGTATGTGTATTATTGTTTATCTTATGATTCGTAAATCAATCGTGAAACGAGGTAATTAATAGCCTCCATGAAACGAGTGATACGGAAGAACTGGATCAACAATGTTCGATGTGATGTAGCGAGAGCATTACACGAATCGCGAAGAAACGTAAACATTTGGAAACAACAGAATATTTGATATGGTGTACCGGTAACAACGCAAAACACATTCTAGCCCAGGGATTGAAAATAGTTATGATATCAATTTCGCTCTTATAAGTTTATAACAGTTATTTAGAATAAGTAATGGTGTCTTATAACCGTTTCGTGAAGAACGGTTATCCATATAACAACTGAAGCAGTTATTTTTAAAATCATTTCAAACCATGGTCAAACAGGAACCGATAAGGCACTCAGCCACCAAAGATTACTCATAACGCATTGATAACCCGCAAAAATGTAGTCACTCTGAAAAATCGTCGTCACTCTGATACTTTATCGCCCACAGTTTATATCAATCGCGACATTTGGCGCGTGCACATTGAACAACATAGTTTCCGTATTTCTGCCACTACGCTTCTTTCTGATTGTGAGTGAATCGAAGATACAATTGAATTAGTAAAGGCATAAAGTGTCGGATAAGGGATCGTAATTACAACGAGTTCAATCGTGAAGTATGCAGTCCAAGGCGGAAGTTGCTGTGAGTAAGCTTGCACCACCTCATACGCCGATGTCACGGAACAAATTGTAACGATGAATAATAAAGAGTGTCACACGTGTTTGATGTCAGTACCCGAACTTTTAATCAGCCATCTTCACCTGTTTATCCACGGCAGATTAATGACATAAGAATTCACGTTCCACCAGCCAACGACGGGGGTAATGATGCCTCTGCCTCCAGCATTCAAGACGTTACGAAGTTCGATCATCTAGAAAATCACGACGTCTCCAAATCGAAAAAGAAGAGAAATCGTAAGTCGTAGCGAAGAGTGTAATTTATGTGAGGCTATTTAATGAAGTGTCTTCATCGATTGGAGACTCATATTGGGAATGATGTGTACTTGTTTGCATGAGAAGTATAAAAAAATATCTGGTAAAGCTTACTGCTAGGTCTGGGTGAGGTTTAATGTTTTGCTGAAAGATTTAACTTTAATTCAAGAAATTGATCATTTGCATTGATTTGACCACGCCAGGGGAAAGTCTTTTAACGTTAAAAGTTGCTCTAATTTAGAAAAAGGAATTTGAATGTCAATAAAATAGAAATGTAAGAAAGAGGAGTGACACATTTTTCAGGATTAACAGAAAATAGATAACTTATCTTCGGGTAGAAATCGATTTTCCTGTTGACAAAATGGACATATCTCATTTATAGTAGTCGAATCTCACATTTACGATAAATTCGAATCAAGTCACTCCGTTTGATGAACCCATTTCAAAAGAAATTTCTCAATTTATATCTATTTAATTATGTATCTATAAATTGCATGAAGCTCATTTCTGTTGCGGGAGCAGTGTGTCTAGGTATATTCGGCTCAGTCGGATTCGGTATAATTCTACTAATCATCAGAGTAGTCGTAAGGACCGGCATACTGTATCAGTAAGTACTGTTAGAACTTGGTTTATTCTTTTTATTAATTTTATAAATTATACTGTAGATATAACGATAAATATTATAGAAAATCAAAACCCAATCAGGGATACAGGCCCGGTTCGTCCCTATAGGCAAAGCTAGGTGGCTGCCTAGGGCATAAAGTTGACAAGGGGCGCAAAATGGTCTTTGCATTGTTTGTATTTTTTCAAATAAAGTGTGAAATGAAATATTACAAGTTGTACTATAAAAGAAGTTGAAATATGTGTATAAGAAATAAAGGACGCAGTTTAGCAAGTCCGCCTAGGGCACAAGAAAGGCTCGAGCCCAACCTGCATGGATAGAAGAAAGAGAAACAGGAGGAGTTAAGTGTCCTCAGCATAAAACACAAGACACTTTCAAATCATGTTAGCGACACAGCGCGTATACCTTATGGATTAAACAAATAAAAGTTAGAGGTTGATGGTTAAATCTTTCCTCCAAGGTAGGTACCTACATCTGCATGTACTGACAAATACAATATGTAATCGTGTACTGAAGCGACAATAAATCTCCAGCATCAACACGAACTCCTCCCACAACTCTAATTAACTGTATTAAATAGCGATAAATATTATACTAATTTTACCTACGGCATTTTCTATTTTGCTACTACGAATGGGGCGTCAGCATTTTCACGTTTTTCTTCGATTAACGTAGGTATTTCACTAACAAGATGCTATATTTCTGAACCCAGAACTGTGACTCATATTATCCATTAAGCATAGAAGTAATAAATATGAATTTCGATTAAAAATTGATTTTAACAGAAAAATATGCTCTAATATTTCGTAAATCAAGTACACTACACAGATTCTTAAAAAAAAAATTTCGAGCAAATTCGCCACCGTGCACCGTTTTAAATATGCAACTGCTCGTAGAGAAATGCGATTCGTGCTTGCTATCGTGGTATATTCGAAACATGTTTCTTATCGACATAAACATTGAAACGTGCTTCTTCTTGTGGTAGATTGAAGTGTTCTACTCTTCGTAAGACAAATGAAATGTGCTACTTTTCGTAACGCACGTCGATGTAATGGTGCATTATAACTATTTCGCGAGCACCCGCTAAATAGCAGTTGAAGCTATTATTTCCGGAACCGTTTCAATCCCTAGCTTCAACAAAGGAAACTGATAAGGGACATATTTTTAGTAATTAAAGATTACTTCGAAAGCATCGATAACTCGCGAAAATTGAATCACGTTGGACTCCTCTACATTCTGTTTCTTTATCGCTCTCAGTCCATATCAATCGCAACATTTGACGAGTGTACACTGAGCAACATAGCATGTCTGCCACTATGCTTGTTTCTGATTGTGAGTGATTCGAAGGTACAACTGAACCAGTAAAGGCATAAGGTGTCGGTTGAGAAATCGTAATTGCAAAGAGTTCAATAGTGAAGTATGCAGTCCCAGGCGGAAGTTGCTGTGAGTAAGCTTGCACCACCCCCTTGTACGCAGATGTCACTGAGGAAATTATAACAATGAATAATAAAGAGTGTCACACTCCATATGTTGGATTTAAGTAACCGAACTTTTAACTTCCAATCAGGCATCTGCGCCTGTTTATCTACAGCAGAGCAATGACACAAGAATTCACGTTCCACCAGCCAACGACGGGGCTAATGATGCCTCTCCCTACAGCGCAAACGGCGTTAGAACGTTCAATCACCTAGAAAACCACAGCGTTCCCAAATCGACATCGTGGAAAAAACGTAAGTCTAACGGAAATTGCAATTTATGTAAGGCTATCTAATGAATACTCACCGATTGGAGACCCATATTGTTTACACGAGAAGTATAAAGAATTTTCTTGTAAAGCCTACTGCTTTGCCTGCATGAAGTTTAATCATTCGCTGAAAGATTTAACTTTGCCTCAAACTTTTGCTCTAGCGGTGTAAAATAAGGTGCAAGGAAATATGAGAAACATGTCCTTCGTTTGTTTTTGTTTCTACTGACTCGATCACGCCAGAGTAAAGTCTTGTAACGTTAAAAGTTGCTCCGTTTTCGAAAAAGGAATTTGAAAATCAATCAAATAGAAATGAAAGAAAGAGAAGTGACACATTTATCGAGATTAGCAGAAAACAGATAACTTATCTTCGCGGAGAAATTGATTTTCTCGTTGCAAAAATACACTTGTCTCATTTATAGTAATCGAATCTCACGTTCGAATTGAGTCACTTCGTCTGATGAACAAATTTTAAAGGAAACTCTTCACTTTGTATTTGAGTACCTCTAATTACACAATTTGAGAGAGAAAATTATATATCTATAAATTGCATGAAACACATTTCTGTTTCAGGAGCAGCGTGTTGGAGTGCAGTCGCACTCGTTTTGATCACAATTGTAATAATCTTAAGAGTAACCGTTCTGGCCGCCATACTCGCTAGTGCGTAGTTACAATATGTAATCGTGTTCTGAAGTGGCAAGAAATTTCCAGCATCAGCACCAACTCTTCCCAGAACTCTAATTATCACGAGGAATTTGCAATTGAAGTGCATCATAAAATAGTGATAAATATCTTACTAGCTGCTTTCACCTGCTGCATTTTATATTTTCTTAAGGTAGTTCCTGAATAATCTACCGAATTCAAGAATTCTTTCAAATTTCGTTCAAAACTAATTTCGAATACAAGAAACCCTTGTACAAAGTTTAAGATCGATTTACCACATAGTTATCGAGAAATTGTTAATTAAAATTTATGCATTTTAACCCAGTGGCATATGACAGAGTCGAAAAAAGAGGGTTATAGTTTCAGTTTTTCTGCTGAAACAGGAAAACTATATTTAAGAAGTGTACCAAAATTGGCACAAAAATACATCGAAATGTCACGAAATGAGTTTATTAATTTCTGCAAAACTGACCACATGGTTTCTTCGTAAATGCCCATAAAAAATAGGTTTACGTGTAATTTTTTTAGAGACTACGTAGAGCAGTCAACGTGACAACGTCGCACAATCGATATGTTTAGACATTTAAATAGCGAACGACGATTCAACATCATATGAACATTTTTTCTGACATTTTGGTTATAAAAAACGCTCCGAATGAATGCGACGTTGTCAGATCTGCTGCTCCAATTCACTACGCTATCCAGTTTAATATTCTATTTTCGTATTACAATTATTTATATTAATATTGAACTTTTTAAAATATATGTACATGATGTTAAAAATTATTATTATTTATATAGTATCATACTACTTTATATTTATTGTTTATGACCAAACTCTAATTTGACTAACATGGTTAGTTAGGAACTACCTTAATACGAATGTGGCATCAGCAATGTCGCGTTTGTCTACGATTAACATAGGAATTTAACTAACACGATGCTATATTTATGAATCCAGAACTGTGACTCATTTATGCATAGAAGTAATAAATATGAATTTCGAGCACATTAGATAATACCAACATTGACAGATTATCTTGTTACATCAACAATAAATCGTAACAAAATTATTTTTAGTTTTACCTGAAAAATTCACTTTCTAGCGCTATTAAGTTTGAAGTTGCATATCTCTTAGAGAATTGCAGTTTAAAAATTTATTTATCAGAAACATATGCTCTGATATTGTATAAATCAATTACACTACACACATTTTTTAAATAAAATAAAAATTCCGGCAAATTCGCCACCGTGCACCGTTTGAAAAATGCTACTGCTCGTAGCGAAATGCTATCGTGGTATATTCGAAACATGCTTGTTATCGGCAGAAACATAAAAACTTGCCTCTTTCTTGTGGTAGATTGAAGTGTCCTACTCTTCGTAAGACAAATGAAATGTGCTGCTTTTCGTAACGCACGTCGATGTAATGGTGCATTATAACTATTTCGCGAGCATCCGCTAAATAACAGTTGAAGCTATTTTTTAACCGGAACCGTTTCAATCCCTAACTTCAACAGAGGAAACTGATAAGGGACATATTTTTAGCAATTAAAGATTACTTCGAAAGCATCGATAACTCGCGAAAATGAAATCACGTTGGACCCCTCTTCATCCTGTTTCTTTATCGCTCTCAGTCCATATCAATCGCAAAGAGTTCGATCGTGAAGTATGGAGTCCCAGGCGAAAGATGCCGTGAGTAAGCTAGCACCACCTCCTTGTACGCAAATGTCACGGAGGAAATTACAACGATGAATAATAAAGAGTGTTACGCGCCGCATGTTGGATGTCAGTAACCGAACTTTTAACTTTTAATTAGCCATCTGCTCCTGTTTATCCACAGCAGAGCAATAACACGAGAATTCACGTTCCACCAGCCAACGATTCGGCTAATGATGCCTCTCCTTACAGCGAACAAGACGTTACGAAGTTGGGTTATCTAGGAAAACACGATATTTACAAATCGAAGACGGAGGAAGATCGTAGCCGTAAGTCGTAGCGAAAAGTGTGATTTATGTGAGGCTATTTGTGTACTTGTTTACATAAGGAGTATAAAAAAATCTAGTAGAACGTAAGTTATGTCTGGATGAGGTTTAATGTTTTCCTGAAAGACTTTGATTCAAGCCTTTGCTCTAGCTGTACGACTTAGAATACAGAGCGCCGTGTAACATAAGATGCAAAGAAATATAAGAAACATTTTCTCCTTTTGCTTTTTTTTTATACTGACTTGACTACGCCAGTGAAAAGACTTATAACGTTGAAAGTTGCTTGAATTTTGAAAGAGGAATTTCAAAATCAATCAAATAGAAATGAAAGACAGAGGAGTGTCACATTTATCACGATTAATAGGAAATAGATAACTTATCCTCACGTAGAAATCGATTTTCTCGTTGAGACAATAGACAATAGACCATCTCTTTTATATTAATCGAATCTCACGTTTACGATGAATTCGACTTGAGTCACACCGTCTGATGAACGGGGACTCGGGAACAGGCACTTCAAAGGAAATTCGCCAATTTATATTCCAGTACCTCTAATTACGCGATTTAAGAGAGAAAATTGTGTATCTATAAATTGCATGAAACATATTTCTGTTCCAGGAGTAACGTGTGTATGCACAATTGTATGCATGATAGTTGAAGTAATCTTAAGAGTCATCATAGATTGCTATAGGTAGGGACAATATGTAATCGTGTACTGAAGTGGCAAGAAGTTTCCAGCGCCTGCACAAACTCCTCCCACAACAATAATTATCATTAGGAATTTGCAAAGGAAGGAAATCATGAAATAGCGATAAATATCTTACTAGTATTACCTGCTGCAGTTTCTAGTTTCTTAATACAAATGAGGTGTCAGCAATTTTGCGTTTTTCTTCGATTAACTAACAAGATGTTATGTTTATGAACCCAGAACGGTGACTCGTGTCATCCATTAAGCATGGATGTAATAAAAAAGTAAATAAATCCACGTCCGAGGAATAATGTCTGATCAGCTTTGCCGTCTATTCTGTAAACTCCAGTAAAACATGTTTCAACCGACGATGACTAAACGATAACGGATGTCATTTGCTGTTTCATTGCGTTTCATTCATTCGTCTGTTCACAATATCTGTCCCACAATCTTTCTACCGTAACATTTACTTACTTTATTGTAAGAGAATCACTCATCATCAAGGCTATTAATAAAACACATGATCGATCAAAGGAGCAGCGACGAATCACTTTTCTGTCGCGAAAGCGCTACACAAAGTCGCAAATAATTTTCGATAAATTTAAAATTCTCTAAACACCCCGCACAATGCTTGCTCTCCTTTCTGTTAAACAGAATGATGAGCAATAAATTTACCTTATTGGTATAGTATCCAATAGGTCAAATCAGATAGCTCTTTATTCATCACATCTAACACTGCCTAACCCTAAACTGTAACGTTCTTGCAGCGACGAATCCTTATTAAAGTCTTCCATGTACACGTTTCGATACATTCTATCAATAATCTCCCCGTCACCCTCTCTCGGCCAAAGAATCTCCATTCTCCTCCGAGGCGAAGGCAAAAATGGCCCCCCGGAAGTTCGCCAGCCCATAAAACGTCGTGAAACGGCCTCGTCGACGATAGACTCTGCGAAAGGATTCAGTTAGGACCAAAGGAACGCGACTCGTCGTTGTACCAATCGTATATCCGTCACTCCGTCGTATAAAAAGGGCTGGTAACGGCCGTACGACGCGATGTAACGCGAAACTCCAGGGGACGAGGGCAACGTTAACCACCCTGACCCCTCGCCGGAGGTCGCGGCGCTGCGAAAATCCGCGTGGCTGAAAGCGAGCGCTAAAGACGCCCGATGCCAGGCGACGCGCTTGGACTGTAGTATAAGTAACGACCATATTTCGCAGCTATAACGAAACGTCACATACACACGGCCCTCTGGCAGCGAAGGGCCAGGGGGAGGGCGGTGTCGCGATATCGCCAGCTTTTATTATCGACGCAATAAAACCCCGGTAACTGAGTAATAATTTAAGAGCTGAATGCCGCTCGAGCATGGCCACTTTCCACGCGGATGTCGACAATACGCTAGCGAGTAGAACGAGTGCCAATAAGGGGATGCATCCTTTGACCTGCGGGGGTGGAGATTTTACGGAACTTAAACTGGTCTCTAATGGTGTCGAAGTGTAGGAGAACGGCACCTCGAAGATTGTGTCTAGTTGACGCTGTATCTTGAGGTGACCACTCAGGAAGATGTTCTTTGGTACTTTTGTGAGAATTATCAGTGCATTTTAGCTTCCTTGACTGTACTATGAACGCTACCAACAGAATTATATTCAATGGTAGATATTGGAAAATTAAGACAATTTGTGAAAATAAATTCTCCACCGAAGCCACGACAGTTTCCCTGCAAAGCGAGATTAAATGAAAAGTAAATCTACAATCACTAAAAAGATCTAAATTTGTTATACCTAGATTATCTAAAATTGTACTACACATTCAAATCGTAATAACTCGATATAGCAATTCGCAGCAAATGTGTATTCGAAAATTTTCATGAAAAATCTCACGAAAGGAAAAATATTCAGGAAAATCTTCTGCAATTGAGAGGTAAAACTCTGAACCATCGGAACACATTATTCTTCGGTATCGAATTCTCTGATCAACGAAATAGGATTCAGGACATTATCGTCAATGTCCAACGACGCGAACTCGCTGGTATTCCAAGAAACAAATATCAACTATCCGGGGTTTCGTGTCACCGAGCACGAATCGGGGACGTGCGAGAAGAAAGGAAAGCGAACGGCGCAAGAGCGGTGTGGCTTTTTCGCGTGTGGCCACGGAAAAATCGTCCTTGCGCCTTTTTACATGGCCAGATCGGAGTTCCCCGGGTGCGTATCGCGCCGCGATATGGTCGAGGGTCACGGGTTCTTGCGTGACCTTTTTCCGATAATTAATGTCCGCCGCTGGAACCCCGCGGAATCCGGATAGAGGACAAATGCAAGCTGAAGGGGGTGGTCAGATTAATGATAGTTTTACTTGCAGCCATTGTAAGAACGACGGATTTGGCGCTATCAGGGGCGCCAAGGACGGCGGAGTGGAAAAAAGCGAAATTTATCGGCCGAATGGAACTTCCTTGGCAGTCAGATTTAATATTCAAGCCTTCCAAATCGAACTGAAAGCGAAACTTTATGCTATCCTCCTCTCGGTATTAAATACTCTCGAGGAGTCACGATAAAATCCTCTAATGGCTTGCTCGGTGCCGCGAGTTGACTTCCGGTTTCCAGGGGATGGCTCGAAAGTGGTCAGGAATGAAAGAAGCGAACAAAGTTGCGGTGAAATGGAGAATTCTTTTTACGACTGATAAAACAGGACCAGATCTAATCACGTCGAACGAAGTAGCGGTAAAGTGGAGCAAACATTGACTGGATCCTGACCTGATCAAGCTCCAGTGTCAGGCTCGGTCGAATAAAGCTGCTCCATGGCCGAAATAGTCACGATACGTGGCTGGTCCTTGTGTAATAAAAGTGACCTCTCCCTTCTTGAAATTCATTGTTACTCTTCGCCTATTTCTACCCGGATTGCTCGATCGAACCCCGCGCGGTTGCCAACTAATCCGGCGACCTCGCTCGCCAACTGCCCCGATAGCACGGGACGACTGGGTTCGTCCTTAAAGTTTTTCGTGGAGCAGTACCATTTTGGATTCGCTGTCGGTGACGTGCGACGATTGTCGAATGAATTATGTTAGTGGGAATGGGCGACTCGTTTAATAGAATGCCTTCGTTATCAAATGCAGGGCAAGTTTTAAAGGACGGTATGAAAGCTGGCAGCAATGTCTAGATCTGGAGAGTGGAGTTTAGATATTTCGTACTCTTTCCTTAGGCTACACGAACTACCATATCAGTAATTATCACAGCTAACGTTTGGATTAGATCTACATGAATACTAATATACTATTAAATTACAAGAAGATTCTTCATCAGGTATGCACACATAAAATCTCCCAACTCTGCAAATCCCAACTCCACTCACTCTTCACAGAAAGATGCCTCTGTAACACTCGGTTCGTGCGACTCGCCGCTGCGCATCACGAACCATCAACATCCATCCAAAATGTCCTTCTGCTTGCCACACAAATAAAGGCCAGCCATCTCGCGCCTGGCCGCCGGAAACGCTCGCGAAAATTATATCCACGGCAAGGAAAGTGGCGGGAGAAAGTGGCCGCGTCGATACGTCGCCGGGGGTGAACTTAATCCAACATGAACCGACGTAAACCTCGAAACTTATATACCGCCGTAACGGGCACCGCTTGTACACGGTTCGTTCGACGCGGAAGCTAAAAGGGATTGGGACCATGGGGGAAGAAAGTTGCCCCGACGCGATCGTGCCTCCGAGGAAAAGGTCTGGTTCACCGGAAAACGTGCTCGTCTTACCGAGCCTGCCCCTCTTCCTCTCCCCCAACCGCGTTACCATTTTCCTCTCGTTGTCTCGCTCCCACGTCCTCCCTTCTCCCTTCGTCCCTACCTCTCCCTTCTTCCAGCGATACAACCTTGTGACAACATCCAGTCGAAGCACTTCTCGATCGATACCTGGCACTGTTTATTCTCGCCCTGGCTCCGGCGCGCGGGAAAAACCGCCGACGGGACGTAATGTGGCGGAGGAGATGGGGTGGATGAACGTCGGGACCCGTTCCGGTCAGAGGACGATAACGATAACACGGGAGGACGGCTTAAAATCTAAGGACCGGGAAGCCGCGATGGCATCGCACGTTCTTACGTTGCCTGCGCCGCGGCAGGTCGAAGGGGATGCGACGTGGCCCCCGTCGAAGAAACGCATTCCCGTGAAGCACGTTCTTGCCGAGGGGCTTCTTTCGCCACGGTCAAACCGCGCCATTTCGCGGCGAGGGAAGAACTGGAAGAACGACCCTCGACGCTCGACGAAACCCCATCCACCCGGAGTTTTCGGCGGGATCGTTGTTATTTATCGCTCCGTTGCATTTCGCGAATTATACGTCGCGGATTTTCCTGCGGACAGGACGTCGGGCGAGTTGCGTCGGGGCACGGAATTTCGGGGAAATTTGCATGTTTGCGGGGGAAACTCGTGTAACTCGGCAACGGCGGTTGAAATTTCCAACGGACGTTGGCAACTGCTCGGCCATGTTACCGAGAATTTTTGGCCGGAATGACGGCTTCTGTATAATTCTGCGGTTAATTCCTTCAACTGCTTCGAGCATAAGCGCGATCGTTTTCATCCGAGGGTTGAATTTTTATTGGCCGGTAGTTAGGAGTGGTTAAAAGGGAAAGGAAAGTGGATGATGATATTTTCGTGGGGTTTCTTCGTCGATTTCTACGGTATTCCCGTCGATTTGCATTCATTTCTATTAGGCGGTCTTTAACGAACTATTTCAAATCCGCTCGGTTCTAATCCCGCCACCCTGGAAGCCTCATTTGCATAACCGGCTCCATTGTTCTCCCTTTTGCATGTATAGTAAGAAGTTCGTAAAAAGGAGGAGTAGTGGGCGAATGGAAGGTACCTGGGGAAAATGGACATAATGTGTTTCGATAAAATTTGCAAAGGAGTCAAGATTGCTGCAGGCCCTGGCTTCTCTCTGCGTGGACACAGAAATTACATGGAAACTAGAAAATGTCTAGTAGAATAAATGCGAACGTATCGCTGTGCATTGCACGTGTATTCCTTATCTATAGTTGCTCCAGCTAGAATTCTTTAGAAATTTAAAATTACACGGATGATGAGATTGGAAATTAGATTACATCGCAAAGGTCTAAAAGAAACCTGTTATCAAACAGATTAATTCACGGATAACCTCCTTCCACATGCGCCATTATCCCTTCAAGGCTACGCTCACAGTTCCAAACCACTGCGCATCAAACGAACAGCAAATAGGGGAAGCACTCCTTCTTCTCAACCTATCATAATGAAACAGACACCTACTCGCGAGCTCCGACTCACCCACAAACTACTCATCCACCGCAGTCCCCTTTGCAATTTACCTTTGCACAATCCCCCCCTTCTCGCCGCCCAAAATCTCGCTTCCCAGAAATAAGCAGCTTCCTCGTAATTCGTGGTTCGAGGGGACGGGATCGCGCGACGGTGTTGGCGTAATTTTCCGTTGACGCAACCGCGTGTTTGACGTCGAAAGGATCGAGACGTCTCGCAACGGCGCTGGTGACGCCGCTCGCAATCGTGACGCGTGCTCGCAACACGACCTTCCCAGACTGCATTCGGGGCACATATTTATGGAACGGGACGGACCTGACACGTCTGGGATTCTCCTCGATGTCCAATTTCCAAACGCCTGAATAAATTAGTTGCGCAATAGAGCGCGCGACACGCGAGCCCCTGGCTTTCTCTAATTACGTGGCTCGATTTCAGCGCGCGAAAGTAGTCACGTAGCCAAACGTTTATTCCACATGTCTCCTTCGATCGGGAAGGTGCCGAGGGGACTACTAGAGGCCATAACTCAACGGACGACCCTTCAAACGCTGCGTTACTTACACGTTTATTGGCTATTTGTAATACGTTCTGGTTGTGTAATTAATTTGTTCGGTTCTTGGATATTGTAATAGTAAAGGGAGAGACCGCTTTCACTTATGAAGTGTGATATACTCTTTAACTCGATTTGAATTTGTGTACATGTCGCAACATGTGTGGTGTCGCAAGATTGGAATCATAACACGTCTTGTGGCGCAATGTAAGCCTGTGGATCTATTAAGATTCTCACATACTTTTCTCCAACACACCATAGACTCTGGTGTTTGTGGGCAGTCGTATAGCAGGTATACTAGTGCTTAGTTTTTAACCAGTTGAGTCATTAGATATGTAATCTGGTGTCTAAGATTCTCAGGAATTTGTATTAGAAATGACCATCGCATAGTAGCGAACAGCAACACCGTTAATCACGCCTCTGTTAATTTAATCATACATAACAAGCAACCACTTTGTAAAACATCTAATTAAAGATAAGTAAAACATCCAATTAAAGATAAGTGAAACATCACATTAAAGATAAGCAAAAGTTCCATTAAGAATTTAAACACACTGTGCGATGCGAATGATTCCAACTTCCAAACTGAACATACATATCCTACGCAACATCCACACGAACAAACCTTCAAGTAACTCTTCCTGTATTAATTTATTAGTAGAGCACTTCGTCATGAATATTTACAACTTCCTTTTACAGACACATGGAAACTGTTTGTTTGTTATTAGGGAATCCTCGTAGTGTGACAGCGGAAAAAGATTATTTTTTGGGAATTAAAAAAAGAAATAAGTATTGCAGATTGGTAGCTTTATTTTATCACTATTTAAAACTATAAAAAAAATTTAAGTAAAAGTATCCATTTCCGCATCCGGAATGATATTGTTCTCTTAACGATGCTTCTATTCCGCGAAAAATGGATATTTTTCCTTATAAATCTTTTTATGCAAAACTTGTTTCTTTATTTTCGAAAAATTCAGCTTTTTTCAACCGTCGCACTAGGAAGACCGTTAGTTCTACGCTCTAATATAGAACAAGGAAAGACTGAAGAATTTCACAAACCCTGCGTCGCAACCGTGCACGCCACCTTCCGCCCTTCAAAAATCGACCTGGAAGTCAAACTGAAAGTTTGCTTGAAAGCTGAAGTTTCAGCTGGTACTCGAACCGAACGCGTAAACGGCCGTGTTCCTGGCGAAGCACGGGAGAAGGTGCAAGTGGACGAACAGCAGGTAGCAATGTTGCTTGTGAGGCGACGTTGTACAGCGCGTACAACGGGCCGTGACAAACGGTGAAGGAAGTTCCCGCGCACGGTCGTAACTCGGAATTCGCGAAGTTGCTAGCAACTAGCTGCCGCGAAATTAATCGTTTGTTCGTGGAGGCGGCGCGTTATGAAGCAGCGGCGCCGAGCGTCCCCTGGAAATTTACGTTCTTAAGAATCGCCCGGGGTATTGGTTGTAACGAGTCGCGTAACACTGTCAACAAACTTCCATGGCTGATTTAACGCTCCCCGTTTACTGGACGGCCCGTGACGTATTCCGCGATAACTCGTCGATTCCGTATCAAGAATAATGAGCTGTCAACTCGCCAGTATTGCTGCGTGATACTTTTTCAATAACTTGTGGCGTTTTGCTGCAGCAGAATTGGTCACGTCGCGGGATATTTATTGTTTAACGAGTTACACGGTCAGCTTCGCGCTTTGGTCGGCGCCCCCTGCACAGAGGGGGTGTAAAAAAGTTAATGGAAACAGTTTCTATAGGTAAATCTACATATTTCGATGAATGGAAAGTTATTTAATCTGCTGTGAATTTCAATAATTACTTCTACGAATTCTAGTGAATCTCTGTACCCAGCTTCGCCCCATTAATTGAGTCGCGGTGTACTATGTAGGACCGCCTCGCGAACACGTTCTAGCGTTGTGATATTCGTAACATCGGTGGTCGGATTCACGGATGACCATCTGTTTAGGGAAGCCGCAGTGATATAATTTCTATGGCACGCAGCAGACCATAAGCGTCGCCAAATTCGCGCGGTGTAAGCGTATTATCCTAAGCCATAAGGCGCTTATCCAATTGCTGGCCGATGTAATTACATGCGTCGTTACTACGCTCAATAGTGCTCGTTAACTTCGATGCAGAAGGTCGAGGAAGGCAGCGAGAAGGGAAAAAGGGACGAATCAAATCTGGAGGAGCGGGAATGGAAGGAAGGGGAGGCTGGAGGGTAAGACAGAGAAGGAGGTAGACAGCTTGAAAGGGAGAGAATGGATAGTATGTACACGAACGAGAGAGCCGTTTGGCGAGAGGGCAAAGAGCGATAGAGGCTTGATAAGGGGCGAAGATGAAATAAGAAACATTTCGAGCACGAACCAGACGAAGCGGGACGGCTTCGTTCGACGGAACTCGAAGGGCGGCGAGGGCAAGGAAAGAGGGACCTTCATTTACGGGATCTGAATGGCTGACGTTTTAAGAGCAAACGAATAGGAATAGTTAACAATGAGACCGGGACGTCGAGGGAACGGAAGGTTCGAGGCGAAGTTTGCGCGTGGTACCACTCGCAAAGGGACCGTCACAAATTAGAACATCTTGTGCTTCTTTTAATGACTTCTGCAGCACCCTTTGCCCTCCTTCCTCGCGCGAATGTGTTCAGGGATTAAAAAGACGGCTGAAGACGACCGTCTAAGTAGATTGATTTGGTGTCAATCTTGAACCGAGCGCCATAATGAACGAACGCATAAACATTATCACTTTCTTATTGTACAAATTTATCGTTCTGTGTGTTGTATTATGTCGAGTTAATAATTGTCGAGATATTGCGAATATTGTGCTCAGATAATAAATTATCACGGTGGCTAATGGGGAGAATTCACGATTCTTTGGAAAGTTTTGTCACAGAAGCATCATTATGAATCTAGACTTCAAATACTTGATGGTCAAGAAACTTTGGGTTGTGGATATCTGAATACATTGAGGGACTATTGGCTGGAGTTAATGATAGTACAGTATCATAGGGTCTCCTGTCAGGGGAAGCTTGTGAGCTTGTTGCAAGCCTGTATGATAAATAAACGAGACAAGAATAATTTATAAATAGAAGAATTAGAAAAGTCGGAGGAAACCCAACAGAAGCAGAGTTCGAGGCAGTCGATTCAGCAACAAAGATCACAGAGGAATCGAGCTCTTAGTAACGCTAACCCTATAATTGAATAAACATTTTATACAAATACACCCTTAGTACACGACAATGTAACAACCTGCTATACCCAAATCAAGCCTCCGTTTAACCAGTCGTCGGCGAAGGTGGATCAATTTTGACCCGCATTGCACTTTCGTTAATAGAGGACTCATAATGGACGAATGTTTGTAATATTGTAAAACATGCAATCATTATTGGAAATTGTAAAGATACATAATAACTAGTACAGTAGTATATATTTATAATATATTTTTAAATAAATACCGCAATTTCGCGAATAAATCCTACACTTGTACTTCACAAATATGTGTAGGTATTTTAATGTGTTAAGATGAAAATTCTGTAAAACTTCACTCTCTCATGTCTAAGTAGGTAAACAAATTTTACCGTAGGTCAGAAACGACCCGGTTCCGTATCTCGTCTCACTGTCAGACTTTCCGTCGTCCGACAATTAAGAAACGCAGAGTCGCTTCCAAAGCTCCGAAGAAGCTCACTGGAAAAAATTCCCAACTATGCAACCACCCCCGTCGAAACTGTTTCACTGCTGAACTAATACCATGAACGTAGATTGCGATAATTCGACGCGGCGTATCCTGCACGGCAGGCCTCGCGCGGTAACAATATTCCCCAGCAGTGTAAAGAAAATCCCGACGGCAATCGCGCGAGATTTCCATTCATGGAATAACGTTTATGCCGGGGGGTGCCCGCCACCCTCCGATTCTCCGAGCGATACTAACGAAAGAGTCCGACGATTCCAGCGCCGTTCTATTCCTCCTTCGAGACGGACCGACGAGCGCCAGTTGAACCGTGAAATTTCATTCCCGACACATCCTCCGCCCGGCCGAATCGTGAAATTTCACTACTTCCACCCCCCGCGGCGCCCCGAAAGCCCCTCGCGTCGGACAACCCGCTCGCTACGGGTTTTGCGGCGGGAACAGCGACGAAATCTCGGTTCGTGGGGACCGTGTCGCGCTTAGCTCTGCCGCGAATCGCCGCGAACGTTTCCATGTAAATTGCCGCGAAAGAGCGTAATCCTGAAGGGGGATGGAGGACCTCCGTTCCCTGGTCGACGGTGGGGCCCGATGACGGCGCGTACGTGAACGTTCGCTGCCAGTCTACAGGGCGCTCCGCGAGATAAGTGACGCAATTTTATGAGCACTTTCGGCTGGCCATCCTGAATCGTGGGATCGTGTATAGTGTATACTATTGGACTTGAGGTATCTCTTTTGGAGATGAGCGTCGAGGTATTTGGGGCTTTCGAGGACCGAGTTGCTGGTATCATAGTTCTCTGGAGTAAAATTGAAGGGGTTAGAAAGTTTTATTTTTTCCCCGCGACTTCAGCCTTCGCTACCCGAAGTGGAGGCGTTTATACTACGACTTTCTGATATTGCAGCTGATGATGTGTGGTTTGAAGTGATATGTAGAGGGGATATTGATAAAAAGAGAGACGAAGGAGATGCACTCTGTTGGCATCAAGTGTACTGTTGATGGACGCAAAGGGTTTGAGTGTGTTAGGCCACAGGTTTGATGTGAATCAATACTGAGAACCGTGCCCTATCGTTTCCTGTGAATTTTCAGGAAAGACTCGTATAGTATTGAAAATTGTAGCTACTGTCACTATCGTTGCGGGTAAGTGGAACTTCACGAAGGGAATGCTCGGTAGCACGTCTCGATATGTGTGTTAGTCAGTGTGTTATTTCGTGTTCGCTGATGGGGGTGGATCAGGTTCTGTTAAAATTCTACATACACTGTGCAACAGAGAATGACGAGAAATTCTATATTGTGGATGTAGTCACTGATATTCAATCGCAGTAATTCTACTGGCGTCATTGCAAAAACTGTATGTGAATGTCAGCGTATTCCATATTTGGAAAAGTCGATGCACTGTGCACAGATTGTCGGTACAGGCTAGTGCGAAAGTAGAAGCAGACTGTGCACCACAGACGATTAACAACTCTATCAGTAGCGTGCTACAGGTGATGATTATAGTTAGCAATGATTGCTTACCTATATTATACATACATGACTACGAGATTTTTTCGAATCTCCAAGAAACTTTACAATTTGTCCTGTAAGGAATAAGGACATTTGGTAGATTGTTTAAGCCGTATCGTGCGACGAAATATAGATCACAAACAGTGGCGGACTGGCCAGGGTGTCACCTTGCCCGATGGCAAGTAGGCTCTGTGGGACCGTGATGAAAAGTGCTCCCTTAAACACCGTAATTACTGAAAGATATACATTTATTTCACAAAATTTTAATTATACTTTCTTCCCATTTATATATTTTTTAATAATTTTATTTATCCACTTCTCATAAAAATTAAATGATAGGCTTATAGTTGTGGGTGGGCCCCTTAGTGTCCTGGGAATTAATATCTCGTCACAAAAATAATAGGGAAAGAAACTGAAGAAATTAAGGGTCAGATCAACTTTTAACTTGCCCCTAAAATTTTAAAATTAAGCACCCCTATCTCGATCATTACACACACAGAATACAAGAAACATACAACTATTGAGTTTAGTTGACAAAAATTTATCAGACACGTTGGAATTCCTCGATTATTAACGGGACACCCTGTATTCACCAACATGCCTGGCTACTGGCTCGCGCGGGAGCTGTCCCGCGCGACAATGGGGGAAAAACTTCAGCATTTTTGCCTTATGCATTATGGAGAAGTTGGTTATTAGACGTAAGGCGAAGGTAAAAAGAGACAGAATCCATTTCCAATAGCCCAGCCCGCCCTCGTTCCTCTGATCGGACCACGCTGGTCTCGCGAGATCAACCGCCGCTCACGAGGACGTACTGATACCAGAATATCAACGAAACATCCTCTCTGTCTCTCCCTCCACCCAGCTAGATATGGATTTCCAATTCAGCCAGATATTTTCAATATCGTTGTCGCGTCTATGGTAACTTCCATTCTTTGGTTCCGCGTGTGTCTGTGTTTTGTAGGCGGGAAGGGAGGATGTCGAGCGAACCGTGGTCATCGAACAGCGTCAGAATTTAGTTACTGCGTTTTTGACGGTATTTTCTTCTTTCGCTCGTGTGTGACGCTTTATATTACAGTCTGTTGCTGTATTTACGGTGCACGGTTGTATGGGGTGTGAGATTTAGGGTGATAAGGGTCTAATCTTCGCGTAGAAGGTGTACGTATGATCGAGATAGGGGGTGTTTAATTTTGAGGGCATCCGACGGTCAAATCGCGCAAAAACATAGGTGACTGATTTTTTATCTCTGTCTAAAACTTTTTGCACTTTATTCTGCTACAAATGTAGAGTATAAAACAATTTTTTTATTTCATTTTTGCACATCCCTGCCTCTGATATGCATTGCGTGCTACATTATTGTAAAAAAACTGGCCTCCACTATAGCCACGATAATTTTAGACAGGGTCTTCCAAAATCAAAAATCCAAAGATATTCCTTAATTACACATGTGTCGTTATCGCGCTACCCTCAGGCAGTGTTCAGAAACAACTGGGCGATGATTGCCAAATGTTTAAACGATATAGTCCTCGAAACATGTTTTTTCGCACATAAATGTTTTGTAAAAAAATATTGAGTGTATAAAAATTCGCAATAGAGGGTAGCGCGGAAGCCAATGTAATTACGAGCAGAATCCCGTTTGAATTTTTAGATTCGGTCAAGAATTGCATTTTTCATCGTGGCGACAGTGCGTGAAAAATTGTTTCGAGAAAAACGCACTTACAGTTTGAAGCCGAGCACGTTCGTCTATTGACGGGGACTTGCCTTATTTTCAATATGTTTATTCGATTAAAGCAAAAATTGATTCTTTTTTTAGATCAAGAAATGTATTATTAATTAAAAGAAAAATCACATTTCTGTCTATTATACCTGTGTCACAATCCATCTTCAAAAAATATCTATTTTTAAAGCCGTCACACTGTTGATCCCCCTGAACTGCCTATAAAATCTGTGCCATTAGGAATTTCGATCCAAAATTTTAACTGGGCCTTTTTGAGACGTTGTTGAATAAAAATATGCAAAAAAGTTCGATTTTTTGATCGGCGGATGCCCTTAAGGGCAAGTTAAAAATTGACGCGACCCTTATAATAAGGAGGTTGCAGTTAGGTTAAATACATTAGATTATTTCTAGGTTTACTAACTTTATGTAAAAGTAAAAGACATGTGGAAGTTGACGTTTATCTACATATCTTGAAGTATTAAAAAATCTTGGATAGGATATTTTAACTAAAGAGCGGTGTATCTCCTTCAACTCCTTTATCCTGCACAAGTCTCCCTATTTCTTTTTGACGAAGAGTTTCGTGATCTATATTTCGTAGCCACCTATGATATAAATAATTATTTGCCTCCTCTTTAAGATTTCACATCTCGTTTCGCTTAGTTTCAGAAATACTATCATATCACGCTTTCAATTTCACAGTCTCGATATTACTTTCTCCGGTGTACTTCGTCTGTATTCGAGAGGATAAGATAAGGGAACTGGTTACATTCGTCACGTCTCATTGGACACAGAATAATAAACGTAGAACTGCCGATCGCAGACGTTCCCACGTACAAAGTTGTCTGATTATCTTTCATCGTCGATATTAAATCCACGCGGAAACGCGAAAGGTCGGCCGCGCGCAGATGGAACGAGAGGAATCGAGGGAAAGTTTTCTCGACGAAGCGAACGGCGGTGGCGCCGCGAAACTTTCGAAACCCTCTTTCCTTGCTCGGGCAGAACGGTGGTAGAATTTTTTCGTCCCGTGGCCGGGAACGAGGATGAGATCCTAGCAAGCGCGGACCTATACTCGTCCTAAAGCACCATATCGAGGCCGTCGAACCAGAAAACAACGCCAAAGAGGCCCGCTCTGAACAGCCGCGTATATCAAACCCCAACGACCTTAGCGCCATGGACAGCAGCCGTATTGGAAGCATCCCCGTGGAAGCCAACTGCACAATCCCTCCCTAGGAAACGTTTACCACGATGTCCCGAGATCGCCTCCGTCATTAAGAATTCAATTAAAGCTAAATGCCACTTTCTCCCTTCGAGGAAGGAGAAAAGGAGAACGGAGGAGCAGCGAGGCCATTAACCGGGCCCCTCGAATTCGGGCTGCGCGGCGGGATCGAAAAGAGGAGCGGGGCGGAATTACAAAAAGAGCTCGCGAGAGTGGTACAGAGGTTGTCGGTGGAAAAGACGCAATCAGCGACGTCGTCGAATCGAAGCCGTCCTATCGTCGAGACAGAATTAACGTTCTCGTGCAGCTGGATGGGGTTGAACCCTGGCGAGGGGGAGGGAGGAAAGGTAAGAGACAGGGAAGCTCGAAAAAAGGGGCAAGGAAGGAGACGCGGCGAGGGTGGAGGGCCGCGAGCGGGGAGGAGAGGAGAGGACCTCATCTCGGTGTGCTCTCCGCCGCTTTTCGAGTCCTTTACGACGCTCGTCGGATAAGTACCTACGTACCGACTGCTTCGAGTTCGCTGCCAGTACACTAAAAGTATATATCGTAAAGATGGGGTTCGAGGGGGAGGTGGTGGATGTCCTCGGCCAGTTCAATCAACTGTACGCCAGGCAACAAACCACTGCCGTTAATTGGATCGGAGCTCGAAGTCCTGGTTTTACGAGGGCCAATCGCCCCGAATTATCCGACCTGCATTTCCGGATAGGCGGCAGCCACCCTCTGTCTTCTCGCCTGTTTCGTCTTGTTCCTCTGACGCGGGCCTTGGGACCTCTAGGCTCCAGGGAGCACCGTCGTTCATGGAAGGGACGCGATGGACGCTCGAGGAACTGGGAGATTCGAGTTGATGAGAGGGGATTTGGAAGATGATTTTCAGTTTAGCAAGTGTTCGGGGACCGAAGAACTTGCGATTAACCGAGTCATGAAGCTTAGAACTGTGTTTTGGTTGCTATGCTCGAGAAATAACTGCAGCCATTCGGTATAGTCAACTTATGCTGTAATGAACACCATTATCGTTGTTGTGACGTCATGATTGGGCCAATCTTGTACTATCTTAGAAAAGAGGACAGTGAGTTGCAAATGTACCTAATGAAGGCGCGATGACAAGAAAAGTGAGAAGCGCTCGTTTTGTTAAGCCGCCTGAAATCGAACGGAACACGCTTACCGTTCGCGTTTCTCTCATTTTTCCGAAGAAGATGAAAACACGAAGGCATTTAAGTGGAAACATTTATTACTAAAGTTCCTAATGGACTGGCAACAAGCTGCTATTTATGAATTACGTTCTCGTAGTCCCACGGCGCGGCCATTAGACGTCAGCTAAATGAGCTTTCGCGAAGTTACCAGCTCGCTTCTGCTTTTAGATCATTTTTTCCGTCCCCGGGCCAAGGGCGAGCGTAAAACGTCTAATTATGCTAGCGGAGAATTAAAGTATTCCCGGTAAACATTTAAGAAAGTAAAGAAGTTCCTATCGCGCAGCGAGTCTTTAATTACAACTTGCTTCGTGTTACCTCTTACTCGCCTGTAGGCGACGCTGCCGTCCAGGGGTAACTTCCTCCTGCGCGTCTTCCGCCTGTTCACCCTCGACTTCCCCTTCCCGCTCCGCATCTCTCATTACCTTCATTTACGTAATAAACTCTTTTCTGCTGCTTGGACATCCTGCGATTTCCTCTGTTTACCGTGCTGCGCGGAGCGTTCCACCCGTGGCTCGTTTGTAGCGCAGAAATATCCCCTGATCTCGGAACCGTGCCCCTTTGAGCAGGCAACTGCGTCGTCGATGCTCGATCTCAGGATGACGAGATACTCAATGGAGAATCAGAAACGAGTTCCATTTGAAGAATTTTAACCCGACAGAAGGAAATCATTTTTTCGCCTTTGCCTTGCGTCTCCGGCTAGTGAAGTTTCTTCGCAGGAATTCGTATCGAGACGAAATTTTTTACACTACAGTCTCACAGAATTTATCGTCTCATCAGCAAAGCCGTCCTGCCAAGTTTTACGGGGGAAACATAGGGCGACGCCATAAGTCAGCCCCGGAGGCACGCTGTAAACGCGAAACGCCGCGCGTAAACGCCCGTCGAAGTACGAATCCCGCGCACGCCTCTGTCGCACCTAAACTCCCTTTAGAAAGCATTCCCAGCTGCAATATGGGGAGATAGTGTCTGGGAAATTGTTAAATCCCGCGACTCGTATTTCCCGTGCTCAGGGTTATCCTTTCGTCGATGGCAATCTCTTTACACCTAAGGTTGTAGCGCCTAATCCATCCAAAACGCTTAAAGTTCCTGGGAAATGGGTTAGGTACAGAGAGTCACCTATTTTCATCCTCGAAACGATTTCATTTATATCTGATGCGACTTGTATGAGAAAGAAAAATTGTCCCCATTCATCGATATCGTACCGCAGCTGTTTTCTTGCCCTTGCAATCCACGCCTCCTTTCCCCAGAACACTTTGCAGCAATATTTTGCCTCGATTCTGTATATTAATCGACTCTAGTTGCCGATAAAGCAAATAGGGTCGCATTTCGTCGAGCCAACAGAGTCCGTAGCGCCGACGTATTTACACGACGCGACGTCGCTCCTCGAAAAACATTTCGGGATTTTTACAATTCCAGCCGCTAAGCCAGTTTCAGCTGGCGGGTCTGAGAAGAGAGAACGCGACCACGGTTATTTTCACTGGTTCCAAGGGGCTGGGAGGGAAAGGGGTAGAGCGCGACGAGTTCATAAGCCATTTCCCGGAGGCACGATGTAAGCGTAAAGCGGAATAAACGTCGACGCTACGTGTCCGTCCATGTGCACCGTTATATCGTGCTAACTTCGTTCTGGTGAGCGTCCTTTATGGCCGTGCCAGGGAAAGAATAAGCCGTTTCTGGCGATGCCACCACCGCCGCGTCTTAACGTTCTCGTCCGCTGTCTTCTTCTCTTGGGCTAAGCTCGTAAAAGCGCCGGGCGGGAATCGTGACTGTTGCTCTCGCGAGCCGGGTGAAAGGAGAAACCTACGGGACGTCATCGACGTCGTTATGCACGGGGAAGAATGATGGCGAAAGTTTGGTACTTTTGACGGAGGGGAGTAATTGGAGGCGTGACGAGAGAGTTTATCGGGCACCCAAGGTATTGGGACAGAGGTTTTCAGATGTGGCCGGAAAATTTTGTTGTTGGTTAGGGTGAGAGGAGAGTGATACTATTTGGTGGCTTTGAAAAGGGATTGATTTTGTCATTGGATGGTTAAAAGGGGGGTTAAAGTGAAGTGTAAGTTGCGGAGGTATTATAGTTTAGGAAGGAGGAGTATGATGAGGGTGATGTCACGGAGAATGAGGGAATCTATGTAGTACAATAGAGCAGTGGTACCTGCATGTTATGTAAATTCTGATATTAAAATTGATAGCGTCAATTTTAACTCTCGGTTGCCACACTGGGCCAAAATGACCGACAATTTGCCTTTGAGGTAAAATATTTTTTAGGCATCATGATACTTTCAATGTTAATTTTCAACGATGAACATATATTCTGCAATGTTCAAAGTTTATCTAAAAAATTTTGCGACAGATAGTTTTTAAACAGCGGCTGATTGTAAATTGGCTTGGGTCAAATCGACCCAGGGCACAGTGCGTTGATATGTGAACAAAAATTGAAAAATCAAATATTTTCTAAGGCGATATTTATCATTCAATATTTACATCTAGATGTTCAGGAATCGAGTTTGTTTATGATTGCTACGTAATTGTAGTTGTTTACGATCTTATTTGCAATCTTAATCTAGAAACTATGTACTTCAAGCATCAGTCGCAAGTCATACACGGTAGAGTTACTTTCCTTTTTTTTTATTCAGATCATAATAATATTTATTAATCTTGGCTCACATTATTCACCACGGATTTTACTATTAACACTGGGTATGCGTGCTTCGAAACTGTTGCCCAGACTTATTGCCTTACTGATCATTAAAAAACTTTTTAGTCCCGAGAACGAAAATTTTATTTCAACCGAAGTTTTAAAAAATACGTAAAAAAACATTTGCGTGATTTTTTTATATTTGGTTCGCCTAACTTTAAACTTTATAAAAAAACGCCCTTTTCTGCTACTACCTGCGACTATTTGAGAAATAATTATTTTTAGGAAGAACTATGTAGATCAAGAATTCTAAGACAAACCAAGAAATTTTTGAAAAGTGGCTTTGCTCTGCACCAAGAGATAAAAAAAGAAAGTTCTAAACATCCGATCTGCTTTTTCCAATTGTTTATACGATATCTACCATGACTTTTCCCACCTGGCTGCTGTTATCAGTTTTAAAATAGCAGTCAAACGCGATGCACGTGATAAAAATAATTTGATAAAAAAATGTTTCGAACAAAAGTTAGTCAGTATTCAGTTCACAACAAATTGCAGAAGAAAATATTAATAAAAAACTTTTTAATCAATAAAAATTCAAGATCACCTTAATGTTTTTAATGAAACTGTATATTTTATTCTACTCTCTTTAAAAAAGTATTACAGTACTCAGGTCGAAAACTGATCAGTTCAGAAGTTATGAGCTTTGTCCCGCACGCCCATATACTTCGACGCACGCTGCAGCGTGACAACTACGTTCGGAAAAATAGGTGTGACAATTGTGGGTCAAGCTACCTACCTTTCATCATTTGTTGTATGTGCTGTACACTTTAAATGTGAACTATTTCGAGATCCAACAATGATAGGCTTATCACGTGCTGACTAAACCCGAAGTCGGGGCAACACACTCTTGGATAAAATCATAGAAATCCTTGAACTAATAATATTTATCCCTTCGGAATTAATTAAAACCACCTCCCTCAAACATTCTCGAAACATTTATAGTGACCACGTGCAAAGAAATACTACAGCACATACCTAACGGTAAATTCGTAGAAAATTCTATGAAGTAGGAACCGTGGCGAATCTCATCGAGCCGAAATCACCAACGAACCGTCGCAGGCGCCCCGACACCCCCAGATTTACAGCAATAAATCAAACGAAGCTCGAGCGGCGTTAGATAAAAAACGCGGGGATAACGAGGCAGGCTGGCCCGGAAACGCGGCGGAAATCGAATGGGAGTCGAAATTTCCGGTGTATGCCGCACAAGTCGGAGGTCCCTTTTTATTTCTTCCGCGAGCGTCAACCTAACTCCTATCGTCCATCCCCCGTGGAAACTCTCCGACCGTGCGAAGTATCCCTTCTGCGGCGACCCTCCATTTCCGAAAAACCTTTAGAAAGGCCCATTCACCTTGACGAGCGAGAGGGCGCCAAGAAAAACGAGACACCACTCGAACCTCGTCGCTACCCTTTATTTGCCACTTAGCCTAACCCCTTTTACCCGTCCATCGAGCAGCCCCGTTGAAACACTAGACGGCGCCACGCTTCTTCGCTTATCAAACCTCTGCTACTACTTATTGCTGGGTGGTAGGAACAGTGGTGGGTAGGCAAGATGCTTTCTGCTAGGAATACTAGTAATGGGACCACTTGATACCACTTAATAACGATACAGGATTATTTCACTGTTATTACAATGCTAATGACGACACAAGTTTAGAGCACAGGGACTCGAGTTTTGTAGGTAGTTCTAAATGGAAACTCTAACCGACTACGATATAGTCTCCGAATCAATCTGGACATCTAATAATGCAATCATGGGTACGCATTGCGTTCACAATCTTCATAATTAGAAAGTAAACGCTCGGCTCGCAATCGATCGTTAACCTAAATACAATAAATAGTAACTTATATCCTTCTCAAAGGTAACATTCCTGTTTAATGCATTTACAGGTCATTCACTTGTACCTTGGGTAGAAGAAATATAGCCACGTCATAAATTCTAGGGGGGTTAAGATAGTAACTGCTTAGAACGTTGAGTATCGAAAATTCAAAGTTACATTCTGTACACTTCTTGGACACTACTTAGCACATCGAGGTCCTGAGAGATTAATTATAAGACAGTCTAAGTATTTGTGCCCGTGTGACCGTGTGATGGATAGCCACCATATCTCGACAGATCTTTATTTGAATGTGCCTTACGTACATAGTTCACTAGATTTGTTCCACTCAAAATATACATATATAATTTTCCTACTCCTCTGTATGGATATTTAAATAAAAACTTCAAATAACGGTGAATAAAGGTTAAAAAAATTGTTCGTCATGTGTCGAATAAATTCTCGTGGAATAAAAAAACTAACTTTATTCATGAAATAATCTAAAGTTAAAGTAACTTTTATTTGATCCGTTATTAAAAGATTTTTTTATTTAGTTAATGCCCAAATGTAACTTAGGTGTGCTCCACATTCAGCGCTCCTCGTGTTGTTCCACTCGCTCAGACTTGACGCCGATTAATATGACGTATCTCTGAAAAGAGTTGACGGAACAGTGCATGCGTTTGAGGTGTTTCGGTATCGCGGATTTCGCAGTAGAACGACGATTGTGATTCGCATAACAAAACGGGAGGCCGGTCGCGCGAAATTACGATTGAACCGTTACAAGGCTGGTTTATGCGTCCGATACTGTCCATTCCCTTTCGCGGCAATTGATTGCGAGCGCCGTCGGTCGATCGGTATCGTTTTTATTTATGGATCGTCCAACCCGTTGCCACGACGTAATTTAATGAAGCAATTGCCGCGTTCGATTTGCAATTCGTTTGCTGGCGCGATTGCAATCGCGATTCTAACCCCCCTCCCCCTGAACGTTTCTCATGGAGACTAGTGTCAAGAAAATTGCTGGAGCATCGGGTCCATAACGTAGTCGACAAACAATTTAGACACTTTAGATAAAGGCGAGTAAAACTTTAGAAGATTCCCTCAACGATCCACCAGTTAAAAGATAACAGCGTAGTAGCAAGAGCAGACTGTTCATTGCTCCAACAACCACGTTTTAATATAGAATATCCGAGATTTGACGACGTCATTGTTTCCAAATCCCGCAGGCTTCCCAAGCACAGGTTCTTGCCGTTTCTACTATTCGAGCCAGAACGAAGAGAAGCCACGACGCTGGCAAAACGTCGGAACGCCCTCCCAAAAGAACACAGCTTACGTCCCAAAACCTCGAACAATACCACCTCGCTGCTTACAGTCAGGAATTCTCCTGGTGCGCGTTTTTCACGCCTTTCTTGCTACCACTTGGGACCACTGTCGCCCGCCATTAGTGGCTCGTGGTTTGCCAATAATAGTCGACCGTAGTCGGCCAGTGAAGTCTTTCCGGGCAGTAATTGTATCTGTTCGGTTGCCTTTGGAACTATTTTGCTGCCTTTCGCAAAATACCAGAAGACCAGGAGTGTAATACACGTATACAACGAATTGCGACGTAGCAACGCGTCGAAATCCCCGCTGCAAGCGTGCTTCTACGTTCTAGCAGATTCTAGCCGCTGCGCAAACCATTTCATTTGGAGTGTACCAAAATACGAAAGGGTTAAAAAATTGGCGGGAGTGGCTTCTATTTAAACTGGCTCTCGGGTGACGTGCCGTAAGTGACAGAGTACAAACACATGCGAGCGTGTATCTAGATAACGTCACTTTCAGAGGAAACCTGGCCATTTGGAGAGAGGACACGGTCAATGTTAGCACACGTCACGTGTTCTGTCGCATCGCCGCCAGCTCTGCTCCTATCATGCACTGTCACAGTAGGTCCCTCGGTTGTAAACACTTTGCACATAACTGTGCGCTTTAAAGCTGCAATATTCGAGAGAGGTAACAAATGGCTGAGTACACAGTGGACTCCTCAGTTTCACGTCCTGCCCTCCCTTAGATCTGTATCTTCTTTAGTGTCGTGTGGGAATGGTGGTAAGGGCTTTAAGGACTCGAACTGCAAAATTTTGTAATCGAGTTGTCTGCGGATTACGCGTCATTTTCAATTCGAGGAAATATTTTCTATGATACTGTAGGAAGTCTGCGTCATCGTAGCCTCTGTGTTCTTCGCCAAGACTTTTAAACTTTGCTCGGTTCTATCGTTCCTCTTTCTAATTTCAAAATTCGTAAATGGATTACTAGGTCTCATTCTATTTCAGTTTCAGTTGTGATAATTGCGAGTACCAATTCCAGTTTTTAAGTTTTATATTTTAGCCACTCGATCGGAGGAACATGAGTATTGCAAAGAAGTGGATTCTAAAGTCTCCAAATTCTGGGTAAACCAGTGTTGTAGACTTTGAATGAATACAACACGAGAGAAAAATCAAAAAAGTATCCCCAGTCATTTCAACTATTTAGATCGTGGATAAACCCTGTGAAAAGGAATCCTTCTTTGAAAGTCTACCGCCTTCGTTCACTAGCACCCTTTTTCGATGTGTCAGAATCAGAAAATCGTGGTGCGAAGATCCAAATCCAAGGTCACAGAGTCGTCGTAACTTCAGTCATCGACCTGGGGACGTGTAACGCGATTCGCGAGGCTCGGGGACGTAATCCCATAGCAATGTTTGCCATTCGTGACGCGATACCGGTCGCGCCGCTGTTGGACGGAGGGAGCAGGGAAAAGCGGATGGCGCGATGTTCCACTGTTTATCGTTGTTATCGTTTTTCGACCCCCATCTCAGTCTGGCCGTCCCCTGTCTCTCTACAGCGAAATCCGATTTGTAATGGAAATGCAGTGTTCATTGCCGCTCTAATCCTTCGGTAGATATAGAGCAACCTTTTGTAACCGTGCAGCTCGGCAAAAACAGGAAAATCGAGGCCGTCGAAGTGCGATTAACCGCACCACTTTTTCCTGTCCTGGGATCGACGAACCTGGGCAGATGACGTGTCAATAACAATATTTATATAAGATTAAAGAATATAGAAGGCTCATGCAGCGAGGTCAGTGATTTCTATGGAACTGAACAGGAATGAAAATATTATTTTCGTATCTAATTTATCTAATCCTAATTTATCTCCTTTATATAAGTTATTTAATTTATCTAAGTTATCTAATTTATCTAAGTTATATAATTTGTCTAAGTTCTCTAATTTATCCAATCTATATAATTGATCTAATTTACCTAATTTATCTAATTTATCTAATTTACCAAATGTATCTAATTTATCTAGTGTATATAATGTATCTAAATTATCTAATTTATCTAAGTCATCTAATTTGTCTAAGTTCTCTAATTTATCTAATCCATCTAATTTATCCAATTTACCTAATTACCTAATTTATCTAATTTATCTAATTTACCAATTGTATCTAATTTACCTAATGTATGTAATGTATCTAAATTATCTAATTTATCTAATTTATCTAATTTATCCAGATTTGCAAACTAAATGCTATTCTTCGAGGGCAAGTAGTCCGCATCAAAGTTTCGTGAAGCTCAGGAATGTACATGAATCGAAGCTGATCTTCGAATAAAGCAACAAAATCTTAACTAGAAACCGACTAGTCTCTCAATTAATGAAAAGAACGTGCACCCACGGGGGTTATTAGGATCTAGCGGGTTCCTTCGCGCTGGAAGAGGAGGTTTGTTGGAAACGGGGGATGGGGGCTCCCGAACGGAAGGGTGACAAATCAATGGCGGATGGTAGGGTAGGTAGCGGCATATGAGCACTGGGCTCCTATCTTATCAACGCATTATTCAACGGCGGAGGCTGCTCGGGACTCTAACTGCCTGCATTTGCATAAATCCATAGATCTCCCGGACCTGCTCGGCTGCCCGGTCGTGTCTATCCATCTCTGGATGCATGCATACAGCAAATTACAGTGCCCGCAAGCGGAATTGTGGGTGGCGGACCCGTGTCTCCCTCTCAGGCCCCCGTTCGCCGCCCCCCTCACGCCCCCCTGTTCTCGAAAGGACCGAAGGGCGCCACTACGGTCTGCCCGGCCAGCTAAAGGGGAAGAGGGCCGGCGAAGGGGTAGGTAACATCCACTTTCCCGGTGGCTTTGTATTGGATCGTTAACGACACCCCTTCCTGTGTACCTTCTGTTATCGCCTGCCCTTATCCGTCTTAGCCTGAGCTCTTGGACGAGACCTCGAATAGGAGGAAAAATCTGCACGCCTCGGAATGATCGACGATGGATTTGCTAGACGAAGGGCGAAGGAAACTGGACTTGGCCTCGGTTGATAATTACTTCCCTGCCCATGCGTACAATTTTTCTACAGTACCAATCCCGATTTTCTCGCGAAATTTCGAGCACTGCGCTCTAAGTATTCCATCCGTTATCGCTCGTGGTATGCAGTATCCAGGCACAAAATCTCAGCGAAATCGGTGACACGAAGCTCGCGCACACGTCGCGTTATTATCGACGCGCATGGGATAGACACCCTAGCGAGTGATCCGCGAATGAACGCGTGAAACAGATTGCTGGACGAATTAAGAATTACAGGCCGAAGGGCTGCTAGCAGGGAGCTGCGTGACAGACGAGGGAGGAATGGCTCGGCCGGTTGTTTGCCGAACCCATTTGCTGGATCACGGAAATGACGTGTCCGTGGCGAGACGTCTAACGGATCGCTAATCAGCAAGTGAAACAAAAGGATTGCCACGGAGCGGCGGGTTTCCACGAGGATCTAAGATCCCTCGAGAGGATTGCCAGGCCACTCTGCCACCGGGCGGTTCGTTAGCAAAAGGAGAACTGCGAGTCCTGGCGCAAATACCGTCGATTACGTGCCAGACCTTCTACGACGGTTCGCTGCTCGATGAATTCCTCCGCGTCTAGCGTGTGCGATCCCTCCGTTACAGCCGCGAACGTTACACGATGTTTTGCCAGTGCCCTTGTTATGCAACTGGCACAGAAAGCATACCGAACTCGCCGAACCGAGGGAAGTTCGATGAATATGCGGGGAACGTGCGCCCGCGCATACTTTATGAGTGGTCCCGTTCTTTCCAGCTTACTCCGTGCCTCCAAAATTTCCAGCTAGTCCGAGGGTAGCAAGAAACATTAGCTTCCTGCTTTTACAGTCGACCTTCGGGGCTCCCTTATCGCTGGACGTTTCAAGTGTTTACCCTCCGCTACGCGAAAGAAGTCCCTCGCGGAAGTTCCTGGCAAATCTAGTGACCCGATTGCGTATATACCACCCAAATTAGAATTCATTTTCTTCCCTGCTTATTCGCCCACCGAAGCTGAATTTACAAATATCTGGCGTCTCCGAGAATTCACTTTCGCGGAACGTATAAGACACGAAACTTTCTGCTTCCGTTGTTTCCTATTCGAAAAAGAAATGGCGGTTGGAGACTGACAAGTTGACAATGCATGGGGTCGTGGCTCCGAGGCGGGGGAGAAAAGATCGTGGAAAACAATCCTGGGGGAATCGAGAGGTAATAGTGGAGGAAATTACCGAATCGGTGCAACGAGTCGGTGCATCTCTCGTATTTCATCCCTCTGTTAAATCGATCGTACACCTACGAGCTCGCCGAATAATTCCTGTCGCAAGCAGAATAGGTAAACCTGAAATTTATTACGCGTCCGTTGCACTCCGCTCGCGGGAACTCGGGGATCGGTATCAGGCACTCTCAGACTCGCACCAATTATCCGTGAATTGAATAGGAAAAATCGAAGAATATATTTTATCGGGCCGAAAGAAGCCGCTGTCAAAAATTTCAACGCGTCTGGCTTCGATCCTCCCTTCGCCTATTATTTCGTTCTCTCGGTGTATAGGGTGCTCCGTTTACTTCGACCACTATAAACATCGCTGTTTATGATGATAAAATTTTTCAAAATGGGTGTAGTACCTAATAACGTAATAACGTATATTTTGAGACATTCAAATATCTTAAGAAGTTGTTGAAAAAAGAAATGGTAAAGTTTAGGGTTTTTATTCCCATATCACCCTAAGGAGAGAGGATAGAGATTTGAAATTTCTCTCACAATCAGGGTTCTTTTTAGGCAAAGAGAATTATTTGGTATACATAAATATTAAAATTAGTGCTGGGGCCATTTTCCCTGTCGTGCCTTATTAATAGGAAATCTTCTTTGACGATTTCAAATTTCTAAAAAGCGCCGCATCTCATGTCAGATTACGTAGCGCAAGGACCACAAGGGGTCCTCTCGGTAGTCCCACGCGCTTACCCATAAAAGCACCGCTGTCCTCCTCCGCGAGTGCATCATGGGCGCGTTATCTGTCGGCTGCTCCAACGACCAACGGGGAGCGGCTGCCGAGAGGCGAAGTTAAGTCGACTCCCAGCTCGAATGTCTCTGACGGCAGCGAGACGAGTAGTTAATTAACACCTCCCGTTACCCTCGCGCCCCCCACCCTGCTGCAGCACCATCAACGGGAGCTGCTTTTCCCCCGCGGAGCACCAGCAGCCTTTTTCAACCGTGGAAGGCTCTTCTTCCAGATTCTGCAGCTCGGTACCTTTTTCAAAGCTTCGCCCCGCGCCGAGGCAGCTGAAAGGCTCCGCACATCCCTTCCAACCGCGCGATTTTTCTGTCCTCCTCCGATTGGTAATTAAGACACTCGCAGGGAGAAAGGAAGTCAACGGCCAGCAGCGGGGTCTCATCTATTTTTAATTTAGATAGCGCCGGGGCCTGGCTGCGAAGCTCGAGACACGAAGATCCTTGGATTTGAATCGGGAATTGGACTGCCCGAGCCACGTTTCCTTAACTTGCCCTCGACAAATGGCTTTCATTCCGCTCTTCTTTTCTCCCCTTTCGGCTGTTCGATGGGAGAATTTTTGTGGAGTATCGCGAAAGTGGCGCGAATCGATTGGAACGAGCGCGAGGGAACGGGTTTGGGCAGAGGGGAAATTCAGTTCAAACACTTGAAGCGCTACTTCGTCTCTTGGGTTACACCTTCCATTATTATTATTCTCAATATATGCGCAAAATTTCAGTGTTCGATCTGCCAATAAAATCCTCTTTGGTATCACCGGGGGATCTTGCATAGTAGCTCATTAAATTGGTTTCAGAAGGGGCCGTTCTTAAACCACTTAAGGGTAATTTTGGTGATTTCTTACCTCCTCCCTCCTCAGTACAAGAATTCGTAAGAATTTATATTCCAATTCTCTCCCCACGGTCCTTACGCACCTAATATTTGTTACATTCCATTTTATCAGTTATTAAAATCCTTTTAAAAGTTTTTATAATTCATTTAACTCGGTTTCAGGGAATTTAAACCAAAATTACTTTTCTAGAACATTAATATTAAAAAATATTATGTAAAACGCTACCTGACAACCCCTCCCACCTCTGAGAAAACGTAACAAATACGCGAACCCCCCAAAGCGCCTTACGTAATTTAAGAACGACCCCGAGGCAGCTATTACTTCGCAAGATGAAACACAGAAAGCTCTTTTCTTTAAAGAAAGAAGAACTCGACTCATGCAAGTAACACGTTAATTTCTTCGATTCAGCGTACTTCTCAACATATTTTTCTACGGAATTTATTCTACGGAAATAATTTTTCACCCGAAAGTCTGCTCGTGCAATTCGATTTGCAGCGCGGCCGTAATCAGAGTCTCGCTGAAATTGGCATCGGCGTGCACGAGCGTGTAAGTTTACTCGCGCTCGGATTGCGTGACGACGTCATAAGTAAACCGGCGCGACGCGCTTGCGCCGCTTCTGCACAGTAATTATGTGTTAACTACCCGTTAAGCAGCACTTCGTTCTAATGACGTCATGTACGTCCTGCTAACGACGGGATGGGGTAATGCGCGGCCTGTGTACAATGCTTGAAAAGCCGAACATTACAAATCTCGTGAATTACCCCTTGGATTCTGGCGGGTCAACGTCGACCGCGCCGCGGATCGATTATTAACTCCGAGATTTGTGTTTCACGTGGCCGTCGCGTTCCTTCGGGCATGATGACCGTACGCCAAAGTAATTCTCATCGATACTCGCCACTCGAGCACAAATTAGCGAGTGGAAATTGTGTTTTATTACGCATTCACTCTTGACAAGTTTGTGGCAAGAAGAATGGAAAAGAATTACTGCAATTCTTTTTTATATTTTCACTAGCAAAATACCCGTCCTTCGATACGGTATAAATTAGACTGTCCTTTCTCATTTAATTTAACATGTAATTTTAAAAGAAAGTGCAGAGTTCCCTGTACGCGGATTTTGGAACTATTTTATAGCCTATAGCAGGCACATTAAAACAAAGATTCTTCTGATATAGGGTATGGTTCATCGAAATCTGTTCAATAAATTTTGAGTTTTCCCTTTTCAAACATACATGGCACGATCATTTTTATATAATCGTATGGATACATGAGATTGCTACCGTTAATCTAATGTTTCTGTCTACGCGTAATAAGGTAAATGTCTCAATACCTGGACATTTAAGGTACGGCGGACACACGTTTGAGAATTTTTCAGTTATACAAATCGATTTATATAAAAACGATTTTGCAATTACACGGGGCATCGTGTGTACTTTATCACTAAAAAAAAAAAACAACATATTGTAGGATTGAATAATTTTGTAAAATATTGAAAATTCATAGTCCTTACAATGGCCCAATACTTGGACAGCTTAACTAGTATGTCCCGGTGTCCCGATTTTACTGTCCCATTACCTGGACACATAATTTTGGATGTTTTCTAGGGAAATTAAATAAAAAAAACAACAACACAATAGTTTTTTTTCTTTTGGCATATTTCTTCTGTATAAGAAATTTATTCAAATCAGTAAACAAACTTAAGTAAAAAGAATATATTATTGAACGACTAATTTTAAGGTTATGTGTATTCGTGTGTGACACGAATTTTACACATGAATTAAATATTATCATTAAAACAAGATACGAAGAATACAAAGTGTTTGCAGGGTGAAAATTATTGTTAAGGTGTTAAATAATTATTTTATTATTGTGTCAACAATAACCCGTACTTATTTCACAGTTTGTACACGTGGTCAGTTTAGGGTCGTGCCGAGATTTCACTGTACAACTAGATAGACAAACGAATAAAAAACTAATACGAACTTTAATTTTAATCTTGCAATCAAAAAATAATACTACAACGTACCATTTATCTAAAACTGTATTAGTTGTACCAATATACTAAACATTATTAATAATATTCGCTTAAGAAAAAGTAGAGACTGTTTAGCAAATCAGACGAGAGCAATACTAAAATGGTGTAAACTGGAGAGTTCAAGAAAATTTATTTTTATTACGAGTGTTACAAGTTTACTAAGAAAAATATGTATATGAATATATTTTATTAAATATTTGAGTAATTGAATAAAATAATTCTTTTATGGATGCAGCGAATATTAAACGTAATAATCAGCATTATTTGCACTAGTGTCCAGGTATTGGGACGTGTCCAGGTATTGGGACATTTACCTTAATGGACTTTTTGAAGAATTCCTGTTAAAGCTGGATGAAATGCCGTGATAATATTTTCAGCTCTCTCGCGAATGCGTCGGGTTAATTAACAAAGCTAATTGAGCAGAGGCGTGTCCCTTTGACGGTCAATTTTCGCGCATTATATATCTATTATAATTGCATTATACGGAATGTAGCCGTGGCAACCATGTGCCCAGAGATTCCTCGCGCGAAAATAGATTGAAATTGTCGAATAAAGCTTTGTTTTCGGGCGAGGCTTCTTGTTTTAGTAAATTAAGCTTGTAGCTAAACCGAGAATACATCATGTAACTTTCTATAATTTTAACTTCTGCTGCAAATACAGTAGCCAAATATTTTGTTCACTTCATCGACTCTGCAAAACCGTCGAACCGCGGACGTTGCTGGGCTCGACTAAACAGTTTACTCAACGAAGAGACTTCGCTATGTACTAGGCCTCGCAGAAATTATAAGGCAAGCTAACGACAGGTGAGCGGTTAAAAATCACGTTCCCACTGGCGGTACACTGGTGGATCAGGATCGATGATCGTAATCGCGGCCCGGTAGGGCGGCGTGAATACGGAGAACTCGCATTTCCGGGCGAACCCTCATCGCCAAAGCCAGCCAGCCACCCTCTCCTGGCTACAGTGAGCATCCTGTACGGCAGCCGGGGTCGTACGGCGTTAATTGATCAAATTACAGGGCCGCGGAGCCGAATCGAAATTGCAGGGCTGCCAGGCCGGTTTTCGGATCGGTCTGGACCGAAAGGGGGGGCTGGCCGTGGGTTCAGGGCTCGCCCCCTAGCCAGCGCGGACTTCCCAGTCTCACCCTCGAGCGTCCCTGTTCGCGTAGCCGGAACAGGGGTGGATGGGCCACTTCAAACCGATCGGGATGATGTTCCACGAGCCCAGCCGACCGGTCAAGTGTTCATTGCCGGTTCATTCGCGCGAATTCCGCTTTTAATTAATGACTATCAACCGCTATCCCTCCCCCCTGGATGGAGTGGGGAGTGGGCGATGATTGATCGACAGTATCGTTGATTGTCGGCCGAATTCATCTGCATTTCCGGCTGGCGGCCTTTGCTGGTATCTTTGTCGATGCGACTACTCGAGGCCTCTGAATATAAACTCTAGCCTCGTGCAAGGATATTCCAACGTTCCCCACTGCTCGAGGGATAGTTGCATCGGGGATCTGAAGGTATTTGTATCAAGTTAGTGTCTGTGATCAAGTTAGCTAGGTGGTTAAAAGAATGATGGGAGGTAGCTTGAAGGATAGCCTATAGATGGATACTCTCTCGATGTCGTGGTTTCAGATTTCATCGGTTTTGGCATTTTGCTTCCCACAGACGGAATCTTATGGGATAATCTTCTGCTCAGACAGGTGGACATGTAGATACTCCAGTAACCAGTTAGTCAGTGGTGACTCCAAGTCCACTTCAAATTATAGGTCACCAGTTAACGATCAATTATAGTGGTCGACAGTGGTTAATATCTATCAAGAGATAACAGTGGCATCTTGTGCTCTGCTGCCACATGGTGTTCGGGTATGGTGGAAGCTTCCAATACCTACCTCATTTATCGATGTCGTTCAAAAAGTCTGCCTACTATTTGCACTTAGAAAAGTGTTCCTCTTGTATCAGCTTCGTTCACGATCCCGCGCGTGAGTCTCCGCGCGAATAGTGGGATGATAATCGCGAGGAGGCACGAGTGAACGAAGTCTAGTTAAATTATCGTTTACGATATTAGCCGCGACGTTATCACTCGTTGCTGTGCTCGCGTCTTAGATCGAAAACCGATAACGGGCATGGGTGTGGAGGTAAGGAACCAGCGTCGAGCATCACGACGCCTATTCATACTCCAGATTAAAGGAGCCACGTCCCTTCCTCCGCCTTTGTTGGCTTCCCCATCTCTTCTCACGATTTTGCACCACCTCCTGCTCAATGCATCCAACGCGCTGATCTTCATTGTCGACGCCTGCAGCGTCTCGATATTATAAACCCATTAACACCGTCGGATAACGAGGCACGCTGCTGTTCATTGAACGTTACCCTTCTCATCCCTCGCGTGTGTTCCTATTGCGAGCATACGAGGTCCACTGTGTGATTTTAAAAAGGCGAAACTTAATATTTAATGTTTAAAAGGTCGTTCTAGGATGATTTGATAGTGCACTTGCATAAAGCAGAGGTTTAATATCGCGTTAGCTACAGAGGCTGGATTGAAGAGTCCTTGTAGAAAACACTGGGAGTGCCAAAAACTAAATTTTATACAATACTATTACCATTGGCACGTAGAACATTTGGCGATAAATTTTTTTTCTAATTTTGGCCCTTATATATTTTGGCTATAGTGTTTTTTACAAGAATTATTCAATTCTGTTTTCATAAAATTACTTCGAGAAGTGCTGAAAGATACCACATACGTTCCACTTTAAATCCATTCTTCTTTCACTTCGCACGATCCTGAAGCTGGCTCGTAAATGACCGTGTAATTCCACTTCTGAATGGGCAGAGTGCAACAAACGGGTGACGGTCGCCGTGGAAAAAAAGGACGCATCAGAACGTGAGATTTAATATTGCATCTCACGGGAGAATCGTTGGCGAAATCGAGAGCCGGGGTCGAACGCGTCCATGAAGCGCTCGATATCCGGGGCCACTCGACACAGCGCCGCTTGCAAATTTTCCTGTCCCGCTTTTCCGGATAAATTTGCATTCGAAGCGGAAAGGTAGCAATAATGTGGTCGCGGGACTATTTGAGCGTGATAATTGGCTGCATCAAGAATGGATTGCTCGGGTCGAGGGGAAGGGGGGAGGGGGGGAGGGAGGACGAGCTTTCGCCGGGGGCGAAATTCCCTGTCCTCGAAATGGTTATGTTATTGAGAATAGAAAAAGCTCGTCGCGCGTGTTGTTTCAGCTCCCGACCGCCACCGATCCTCCGCGTTGATCCGCCGACGGATTTACTCGTTACGCAACGTTTTTGTGTAACGTGCGCGGCACGAGAGCTCTCGCACCGATTAATCAACGCTCCAGGGGGTAGTTGGGACGCGATGGGCCAGTGTCGCACTCGCTGCAGTCGATTTAATTACGCGGAATGCTGGCTTCTTGTCGCTGCCACGGGTGTTAGGACCCGTATAGAACGGAACCATATGTATCTACGTTGTGAATGGTGACGTTCAACTGGTGAGGGGATTCCAGACACTTCGAAGTACTTGGAGAATAATCGTGCATCGAATGGAAATGCGGTAGAACTTGAAGAAGTTTCAAATGAGTTGGTTTGGTAGTATATGAATCTGAAGGTTATAGCGTGGTACAAGAGAATGGCGGAGAGAAGATAGTAGTAATAGCCAACCAGCACACGAGGATAGGCACAGCGATAAAATGTAGTCTAAATTTTTGTAAACGCGACTTTGCACGGTCACTTTGGTTGAACAATGCGGTTGACTCAAGAAAACATTGAACATCAGGAACATCTACCGAAACCTTGAACGCGTTAACATCTACTATTTATTATAGCAGCGAAGCCTGGGTACTTTTGAGGGGGGAATTACACATAGAACGCTGAAAAGGAGCTGATTTTTGCGAATTTATTACAAAGAAACTATAAACTAAATTATTATGAAACTTCCAGTGCTTTACATTTATCTTTCAAAGTTTCAAAAAAATTTCTTTTATTAAAATTGTTATTTATTTCAATCCTGCTCGTCAATTTATTTTAAGCTGTAGCAACTTTCCTCGACTGCGACATCTGCGGCCGGCGTTTTTAATGAAAGAAAAATTGTGTAGCTTCGATAGATAAATATAAAGTACTGAAAGTTTCATTATTATTTTAAGCTGCACCTAAACTCAGCAGAGCTCAAACGGACATTAAATGTCCGTGTACCTGAAAACCCGAAGTGACTGTGTTCCCCTAACGATCCAGCGCTAGAACAACATGAACCTCCAAAAACCAGCTACCATTAAAAAAAGTCTATAGAACCTTCAGCCTTCCTTTGTCTCCCAAAAATCGTACAAAACGAAAGGGTTAAGTTGGAATCGTAAATTCTCAGAGCCCATTGATGGCCGGGTCTTGCTCCGAGAAGTGGACTGTAGCGTTTCCAGCATTTAAGCTCGGCATAATCGCTCCTCGCGAGGGCACAAAGGGCGACGACGAAAGGCAAAAGAGATTCACGGTCTCCGTGGAGGGCAGCCACGGTGGCTGCAATTATTCGGTTCATTTAATTCGCGGTATGTCGGCTGAGTAATGCGCTCGGGGCCACGGCCACGCGGAGAAGGTGTGTCCTCGCCCTTTGTAGGTAAATTCCAGGGGCGGCGGGACGGGGGAGGGTGCGAGGGCCACCTGGCAGGCGGGAGGGAACACTCGATACCGTTTGAAAGCACGTAGGTAAGCATTTATCCCGGAATATCCTATTTATCTTGGCGCTGGAACACGCGACGTCCCTTATTCTGGCAATTCGGTCACGTCCCACCGGTCCAGCGTTTCGACGAAAACCTGCAATTTCGATTTCTTCCTAAAGATTTCCACCCTCCCTTCTCCGCCCCCTCCCACAGCACCTCTCCACGTCTATCCACTCCCGTCGGACGCCCACCCCTCGCTCGGGGGTCCCTTTTCCATCCGCCCACGCGAAACCCACACGTTTTTCCGCATAGCCGAGCGCGGCTCGCGCGCAGACATCGCGGCGGGGTCGAGAAACTCGCGTGCAAGCGCCCAACGGCGGGCTAAGTCGGCAAATAAAAGCGCAAACTGCTGTGTAGAAGGATGCAGAGGCAGTTGCACGTGCAAGCAAATCGATTCGAGCCTTGACGAGGCTTGTTACTCTTTGCCGCTCGCGGACCGGCCTTGCACACTCGCGTGTGTACACTCGCGAAAAACAAACGGGATTACGGGAACTTTTGCGTTCCACTGGATGTAGCAGGGATGTGTGCTTACACGGCTGTAGAGGCTGGGGCTCTCTGTAGATGTTAGCGGATGTTTGGTGCCGCGAATTCGGGAACGCGATTCAGAAGACGTTGTCGAGACGACGCTCGGATATGGCGGGAATAATTTTCGTTATCGCGTTAGCCTTGCTGCCCTTTCCGCTTCTTGGCTGAGGTTGTTTCGCGGCCCTTTGCTGATTGTTGCGAATGACGATATTGGTCTAAATATCTTGTATTTAGTTCACATGGCACTGAGTGTTTGGTCACTGTGTATTGATTGATTGTTATAACGAGAAGCAAATTCCAGTCAATTCGAGAATTAGAACGAGTAGAGGGTGCAGTGGGAAAGAGTTTGCTGTGTAGATAGATGAACAGCAATCTATAATGCAATTGGAAAGTTTGTTTGACTCTTACGCTTTAATATTACCTATTCAAGACATCGATAACTTCGAAGCATGCATCGACGATTACGTTAAGATGAAAACAGGGCGAACTTCGAGCTCGTCCTGTTGAAAGAAGCAAATACAGGAAGTAACAGTCTACTTGTTCCTTGCCTGCCTGTATATTTCTTATTTCCCTGAGACTTTTCCTTCTGCAGGAAATATTCCTGTTTGTATCTCATACCAAAGTAACCATGAAAACCAAAGGAGGGACTACCTTTCTCGAAGAAAGCACTTTGTTACTGCTCGATACTTGTCGATGGATCAACCACAGCGCCACGGTGGAAATTCAGATTTTTGATAGGACTATAAGAAGATTAAAAAGTGATGAGAAAACCAAATTGTGATATTCAGTTATAGAGAAATAGTAGTTGCGTAATATTCTCAATAACTTCAGCCCATTTCTATTCTATTTTGATTTCGACGCAATTGAAGAACACTTGTTTCCTTCGAATAAAAATTTCACTGTCGATGAAAATCGTGAGCCACCGGTGGTCCGCGTGCCACGGGACGAGTTAAGAGTCGCTCCAGCTGTTTCCTTAAACACGCCGCTGGAAGCCAATCTATAAATTACCACAGAAATTTCGTTGCCCGGATCCGCGAGGGAGAAGGTCCCGAGGCAGAGAAGCTCTCCCTGTCGAAGAGATATTAATCAAAGAGCTGCTTAGAAATTTTCGCTCCGCGGCGGAACGTGACGCAAGGTTTTGAGAGCGGCTCGGCGCTCACCTTAGACGGACATTAATCAGTGGAATCTGACTGTAACACGTCGAATCGGCCGGTATGGGGCGATGAAAAAGAGGTGGGTGGGAACTTCTCTCGTTTATCATCTAGTCGTCGGAGATCGGGATCGAGGATTTTTCTCGAGAACCCTTTCGGGACACGGACTCTTGACCGGAATCGAGTGACCTTACCCGTCACAATGCCAAAGTCACTAATGTCCTCCCCTTCTACGGGGAAAAAGTACGTCACGCCCATTCTCGATCCTTCAACGTCCTTGTCATCCTCCTGTCAACCGCATGCTCGTTGCAGGAGCAATATTCAATCGGGGCTGGTATCATCGTTTGCGCCGTGCCGCGGACAAAACCGCTTCGAAGGTAATGAAAAATTATGGGAGGCCACGGGTCGCATTCGTGGCTGGTAGTGTTTTCTGTGGTCACTTGGTCGAGTGGGATCCTTTAAAGCACGATATACGAGGGAAAAATGAAGTGTATGTGTGAGAGTAGATGGAAAGAGCGAGTATGATTTTGATAGAGTGGAATATTTATTAGGGAATAACAATGACGGAAGAGAGTGACGGAAACAAAACACAAATATTTTGTAAGGAATATTTATCCAATAATATTTCGGCCGTATCGAGACAAAAATATGTAGTGGGGGCCCCTACTGCCATGAGGGCCCCTACTTCCATGGGGCAATTCATAAAGAAAAAACAAAGGCAAAATGACAATCAATAAAAATGGCGTTATATCAGCCCGAAATGTTTATTAAAGTTTAGTATATATTTTTAAGTTTTAGCATATTTAGAAATATGAGTCAATAAAAAAATTGATAGAGCTGTATAAAAATACAGATAGTATAGCAATGAAAACTAAAATTAAAATAACGATTCTGGTGGGGAGAATACAAAAACAGCCAAATAACCAATACCTATATGAAGTTTGTGTGAGATGAAATCTCTTAAAAAAGCTTCTTCGAAGGCCACGGATGAGGTGTCGCGTAGTGTTGACTGAATAAATTATGATAATTACTACTTAATTCTTTACACACCTTATGCTCATTCAATGTTGGAATTTTATGATTTGCATACGGTATAGCAAAATACCAACCAATTCGCAATACCACAAAACTGAATATTTCAGAAACTAGTACTTAGCGAATGTTCATTAGGATCCTTTCGCACTTCTCATACACTACCATTCAGGAGACTACTTACTACTTAGGCAGTCAAATCGTTCGAAAATCAAGTACTTTTTTGCGAATTAATTACAAGGAGATGAATACAAATTGTGCCTAGTATTTTTGGGTAATGTTTGTTAATACTACAAATCGTAAACAAAAATTTTACTCTACGTGATGGTAGTAAACACTGTATAAACAGAAAAGTGTGATTGCTTTCATCTCCTTGAAATTAATTCGCAAAAAATACCTGATTTTCGAGCGATTTGGCTGCCTATTCCTCTTAAACACTTCATCCAGCAGCTTACATTCACAAAATACACGATCTTCCATTCATACGAAATCTAACATTCATACATACCTGTACAGCAAAAGCGTTCGCATTCTCAAGCGTTCAGCAGTTCCCCCGATCGGTCACCGTACCAACAACGAATTTCATCGTCCACCCAGGTCGAGCAGCGACGAAAGTTCCGTCGATCAATCGAAAGGCGTTTTTCATCGATGATGGCCTCTCTCGCGAGGAAGAAAAAGACAGGGGCAGAGAGAAGTTGCGGCGCCTAATTGCTTGATCGACAGAAATGTCGTTCGAGCTTGGACGGAGGAAAATTTCTCCTCGATCCTTCACTGTCGTCGTCAACGTCGCGTCAACAGCACTCCATTACGAGGCCCGCGATGACGATAATGTTGGTGTTCCGTCCCCTCCCTTCGATCGATCTAGCCGCCCCCCCCTTCGGAACGGTGCACTTTTAGCGGCATCTCCGGTTGACGGGTAAATATGGGTACAGCCGAAATCCTGAAAGTTATCGTCGCTCGCGAGACACGTGGCGATGAAGCTGCGTCCACCAGCTCCCTCTTCTAGCCACCCTCTGGAACTCAACCCTTCTTCCACCCCTCCCCCCTCCCCCTCGGTTGCGCAGTCGTTTTCTTACGAGCACTCGTAGCCCAAGAAGTGGAAAAAGTTCTCTTAACGACTTAGCGAGCACGTATCTGAGCGCAGTTGTCGCGTAATTTCGCGGGGAGAACGTCTGGGAACGCGGCGCTTAAAAGAATGTAAAACCGGTACGGAGCGGTTAAAAATTAAAAGGCACCCGCGGAGAAACCCGCGGCTGGCCGAGATTTCAATTATGAACGCGTTATCTGCAGGTTCGCGGCGGGGTGGGAGCAAAGTTTTCCCATTAAAGAAGCGCGCGACGATCGAAACGGATTACGCGAGCGTTACCCGTGAAATCTCGCCGGTTATTTTACGTTCTACCGACAAACGGGAGCTTTAAGCGCAACTGGTCTTTTTCTAGCGATATCATCGACTCGCCGCTTTATACCCAAAGCAAGAGAAACGAGCATTTCTACAGCGAGGAACGGCTTAGACCGAGATCTAACGACTCTTAGAAAACTATAGAATATAGAAGATGAATTAAATCGAAATACTAGACTTGAAACTACCAATGCTGAGCTTATGACTGAATATGAAAGGCTAGGTGACACGCACGTCACTCTAAACAGACACCCCGTCAGCTGCACTTCTTGTTAGTTGGTCCAGGGGGAGAAGCTGCTCCCTCCTACACGCGCCCCACTCTGTACAATAATAACTCGAACACCTCGTTACAGCACACCCTCGTACTAGAGATCTGATCACGGCTCTGACTATTTCGAAATTTATCTCTGCAGTGTTTCATCCCTCGCAGAATCGCTTGCGAGACGACAGTTGTCTTTGATCCCTCGTTCACCTGTGATTGTGCCGCGACGACCCCAATAGCATCCGTTGCGCAACTCGACGTAACGCTAGCCTATAAACGTCTCCCTTTTTCATCCTCCTCCCCCTCGTTAAAGCGAGCCCCAGCCACGTAATCGTTCCGCTCGGTCCAGGCGGCCGCCTCGTCCCCGCGGTTCGATCGAGATCTCGCGGCACGGATATTTGCAATTTAGATACGACGTGCACGGTGCAAACGACACGGCGGATCCCGCGGCGCATCCTGGGCGCACGGGCGTTACGGACGGGGGCGCGAAGGGCCACCGGGAGACAAATGTTTCGGAGGGGGCGGTTGCTTGCTCGCTTGCTCGCCCGCTCCGGCTGCTTGCAGGCGTCGCGATGTTAAATAATCGCGTCGCCGGCACGTTTTCGCGTAACGAGGACGTTTATCAGGATCCAGCAACCGGGAACTGATTTACAAATAGGCCCCGAGAGGCGGCACATCCCCGTCCCACCCCCTCGAGTTGAACGCCGCTCGTCCTTGTGCCGTCTCGCCACCTCCTCGTCGGCGTTCACCCTCTTGCTCTGCCAGGCACGGAGAAGGGCCTGGCAGAGACGAATCAGCCTGAATTTTCGCGCCGTCGCGTCGCTGGAGGACCGTTCTCCTATCTCGAGGGCTGCTGCGAAACTCGTCGCGGCTGGGGAAACTTTGCACCCTCGGACCGCGACCGCTCGCCCACCCCTGCCGACGTATTCTGATAGCGCGGCAGTTGCCAACCCCACTTGTCGCTCACTCTAATTTCCGAATTAAAACTGGCGGCTTCCTTCTTTCGGACAGATTCGAAAGTGGAGTAGGGTAAATCCGGGAGACGCGGTCGACCTAATATAAAATGGGTATTAAAACTAATACAGATATTACTTATTTTATCAGAACGAACCTAATATGTTCAGAATTTTATGCTGATTCAGAAAAACAGGTCGATATTCGCTTTAAGACAATATTTACTGTAAATCGGGTTGAAAACTAAAGTCATCAAGTTGGCAGAGACCATTCACATAATTATTCATGAAAAAATAACAAAGAAGGAAGCAAAATTATTTATGAGAGAATACAACTACAGATTCATTGATATTTAATTTGTTTACGCTAAACAAGTAAAGAACACATAAAAAATAAAGCGAACTACCTACCGGCGATTAGCAAGGCAAATGAATACAAAAGTGAATAAATAAAATAAATAAACAATAATAATAATAAAATAATGATAAAGTAATAATATAAATAAAAATAATAAAAAAATCATGACTCGACCATCTCTCCTTTCTGCAGCGAGAGATGGTCTTCTCGTTAGTTTCGAGAGGAAGAGTTAATATGGCTAAATACTTTGGCTGCATTGTCCCTCGATATCTCTACTATCTTATTATTCCCAAACATTAAACGCAAATAAACTCAGAAGTATATTTTAAATACGATTCTGTACACCGTTGTGTGATAAAAGAGGTTAAATGTAACCTCAGTTTACCTTTTATAGCCTATAAATCTAGAAAAACACAGAAGGAACAGAAGTGACGCTATTCATTCAATTGTTTGGCTTCTAGAGAAGTAATTGGTCTGCACTTTAACGCGTTTTTACGTATAGAGTCTGAAATATAGCGACTCGACCAACTCTCCGGCCCGACCGCGTCTCCTGGATTTACCCTATCGGGGAGGAACTCCGGGGACACGAAAGGAATTTTGTAAATTAGGATTATTATTAGATATTCTGTTTGCAAGGGAGAAAGATTTATGCGCTTCTGATTACGTTGGGAAGTCATTTGTAGGATCGAGGTTAAAACACTTGTACTTTCTTAAATGGTCTACTAATATCTGCATCAAGAACAATGAATTTTACACTTTCTATAGTAGAATAGTTAATCACAGTGAAGACACCCGCGCAGTAACTACAAATACAAACTCTAAAGCTACAATGTGTAAACTCCTACGATATGGCGCAATCGTTTATTTTCAGGCCTCCTTATGCACAATGTACACCCTCCACTCCCAACGTCATTTGCATCCAGCGTTCGCCGTTTTATCCTCCCCCCACGTTGCACCGACATTTAAATTTCCACCCCCGTTGTTGCTGGGAATCGTTCCTGAATCGCCGGTTAACCAGCGCTCGCGGAAATTTATGCGCAGACGTAAACACGGCTGGTCGTTCGATCGAGGAGAAGGAATCGAAAGGAGCTGGAAGTACGGTAATCCCTTCGCCGCGGAAGGGCCGGCGGAACCGCAAGGAGAATAACATTAATTCGTAGGAATTTATATTCCTCTCGTACTCTCGAGTACCGACGGACGAGCCAGGGAGGAAGCGGACGCTGCTGTCTTTTCAGGGCCGTGGGAGTTAGCCCAAGATGCCTCGCCCCCATCCTCGTTCACGGCCCTTCCACTCGCTTTTTCTTCCCCGGGGAAATCATTTTCATTTAAGATCGACTACGACAACGCCTCGCGACCAAGTCGAACGCAAACTCTCGCTCTCGAATAAATTATTCCCCCGGCTTTCTCTATCCGCTGTCCTCCGCGGCCTCCCCTCTCAGCCCTTCATTCTCCTCGCGGTCTAGTCCCCCTTCTTCCCACCCTCCGCCTCCCCCGGCGAAGCGTGTTTTGCAAACGGCTTCAGCGCCGAGAGAAAAATACCCAGGGGAAAGGCTTCCCTGATGGCGCTTCGCTTTCAGCGACTGGCAAACACCCGATGCTTCGCCGTCAAAGCAACGAACTTCCCTTTCTGTCCTTCAGCGACTCGCCTCGTCTGCGCCTCTGACCGATGCGCCGCCAATGGCCCTGCAATTGTCGCCAGAAACGCGATGGAAATTGGGCTCCATTATTGCTGCGGTCTTATTTAGAAATGGACTTAAGCAGGTAGTGGGGATATTGTTCTTTGAATATTTGTCTTTGAAGGATTCTCTGTTTGATATCCACTTTGGATCACTTCGCTTAGCAGGTTCGAAGGTGTGCTTTTGGATGGCAATTCAACCGATTTCATGTTTTCTCTTGGAGTATTAAGGAAAAAAATATTAAAAAATCTACCTGGCGAGGTAGATTTTTTTTAGGAAGCACACGGTGTTAAGTTCAACCTTCTGGGAAAGTCGCGAAAGTGCTATGTGATTCGAATACCAGAGAGCACCCTTCCTCAAGTCCCTACGTCTGCAAGTAGTCACTTAGTCTCAGACAATCAATAGCTACACTGTCGTTCACAAGTATTAGGATCCGTCCTACATCTGATACAGGTTGAGCACTTTTCACCACATTTAATTTAAAATACCAAATACAGTAAAATTTCTCAGAGTTCATCAAAAAGGTTCTCACAATAATTACTATTTCCCCCAGAATAGGTATCCTAATACTCGCGAACGTCTGTGTGCATGACCTCAAGTCACTATATTCTCGTTATCGAACGCACAGGCCATGCAATCACGTATTCCCTGTAAGGATCCTCGCTCAACTCAACCCCTACATAGCATCGAGCTATTTGCCCTCGGCTTCCCTTGAATCCTATTGTCTCTACCATACTTGATCACGTCAGGAATTGGAGATACACTAACGTATCTTTTATTGCGAACTAACACGTGCTTATATGCAAACGACATCATCCATAACCCGTCAATTCCCTAGCCCTAACTCATCGTGAGGCAACAATGCAGCTTGCATCGATTCAGTTCTACGACGAGCTCACTCAACCCGTCGATAACCTACGAAATAACACAACTACCGAATAACACAACAGACAGTACAAACAACATAGAAGAAGGCGCGAGCCGCCTCTCTTTTCATCGAAGCGCTGCGAGTTGCGGCGATCGACGCGTGCCGCGGCTCGCCAAGAATCGGAAAATACATTAGAGAAAAAGAATAACAGAGACGCGAAGAGGCCGACGACAAGGGTAGCCGAAAACGCTGAGGGGGGCGGGCGATTGAAATTGCACGGTTTACGGGGAAATATCTCGGGACCGTGACATCGCGAACCTTTGCAGAATCGTCAGCCGGCGTGAAAAAACACAGACTCCGCTGTATTATACGCGCGCCCGCTCCCCGCTGAACCGGCATTTGCGAGAAAATTCGAATTCCAAACATTCCCCCACGCCCACGTCCGTCAGACTGAAACGGATGGTTTACAGTCACCCGCTGCGGCTGCGAATGAATTTTATTCCAGAGAATGGCGATGATTGAGCGTCTGTGTTCGCCAGGGGCTCCCTGCTCATTCTGAATTGTTATTTTCAGACGTGCGCCTTGTTTTGCGGTTGTTTTGCGAAACTATCAGGATGCTTCTACAGGGACAACTTGGTTATAATAATTCTAAAACAGTTTGACGATGGATGAGGCATTTAAAGTGTCGCATCGAATCTGAACGTTGCCATGTTATCATGTGACATAGTGTAAGTGTGAGTGTTTTAAAAAGCGGGTTTCAGTACTTCGAAAACCTGTTCTTAAATTTCAGTTGCCGGTTTTAGATAGTAGGATTAATGTATAAAAGTCAATTAATTATTTAATTTAAAACGGTGACATATTGAGTTGAAATTCACAAGCATAGTTTAGTAAACGTTTACTGTAAAAATAATCTTGATGGGTTTATATTTCCTGAAAAAAAAATAGTAAATGAAATAAAGATATACAATTTATATTTTTTACGGATTTCAGTTATTTCAGTTTTTTTTTTATTTATTTGGTTTTGTATAGAGGAAGTCTTTTGCTGTTTCAATTATATACTTTTTTGCAAAAATTCGGAAACCGGAATTATCCGCTTTTTGGAATACTGAAATTCGGAAACCGGTTTCGACAAGTTTTTTGGAATCCTGGAATTCGAAAACCGGTTTTAACTGTTTTATCAAAAGTCAATTTATGTATAAATCCTAAATAAAATTGATTTAACTTGATTCTTGTGTCAAGTATCGGTTTTGTACACCATATATGTACTTCTGGATAAGATGTTGAAGTAGTTGAAGTAGTTCCTTTCGCGTTTGGATATAAATCTTGTTCATCCACCGTGCTATTTGCTACTCCGAGAAATGTGGGAGAGTACATAGTTCACGGAAAGACTCCATCGTTTACGCTAGTCCACGTTGAACAAGTTTCATTGAAACGAAATGGGGGTTGGAGGCGACTTTGGAGCGGCTTCTACGTCTTCATTAGGGAAGGAAAGCGGTTCAACGGTGTAACGCACTCGCCGCGGTCGCGCAACTCCTTGCTGGAATAATTTTTTATGCTTTAATGTCGAGAACTACGCCTCTACTTACAAGGGAAACGTTTTAACCGTGTAACCTTCCCCCCGCAGTCGCACAAGTTTTGCAGAGAATTGTTTTCTTGGGCTCCCAAGAAGGGAGAACTTATTTCAGTGAGACGAAAACAGTGGCCCATTCTGTGTAAAGATGAGGGAGACAGTAAACATGGTCCTTTCATTTTCCAAATGTTCCTTTTAGCTATGAATTATAAATTAGCCATACACCTTCGCGATTTCAAAAAGGGAAAGCGAAGAAAGTGAACTCGAAGGGACAGTGCGGTCACTTGACGAGCGAAGACAACGAGCGAATCACTTTTAACTTTGAAAAACAGCCCTCGTCCACGATCGTTGGGGAGTACTAGTAATAATTCGTTCCTCCCCGAAGAACAGACGATTCCCTCGTACACATTATCGACAAATCGGCACGGTCGAGCCCCCGAGAATACCAGAACGACCATAAAGCTCCATGCCGTGACGCGAATCGAACAGGAGCAGCCGCGATGTAAATCTATGCATAGCTTTTGTTCCCCCAACGCGGGACTTTGGAACTTTTCTTATTGGCTGCTTCCCGAATATGAGAAAGCTGTGAGGAAGACGAGGTGGTGGTTCCGGTGAAGGAGTCTTGGGTACTAGATTCTTCCTCCGTTTCCTCCCTACCGAGCTTCGCTCCAGCAACCACGCTCTCGCTACTCCTACGACTTTGATTTCACTTCGTTAGCCCGATGGTGTGCCGGAGCAACTTAACTAATTTTCTGTACTCATATTTTGCTCCGCAGAGAACTGATAAGCATCCTGTTTCCGAAGAAGAGCGCCCAAGAAGTAATTAGATCGTTGGTATGCGTGTGGTACGTAGGAGGGTTGAATAAGAAGTAACAGATTAGAATATTAATGCGATGGAAGGTGTATACAGTGGCGGATTTAAAGAAAAAGGCCTTGGTGGCAAACATTCTGAGGCACCCTGTATACATGATAGAATTACAAATAAATTTACGCGCGTGTGGTATGAAAATTATGGAAAACAAAAGTAAAAGTGTTTAGATAAAATCATAACCTTTTTGGAGATGGAGCCGTAGGTGGTCTTTTTGGGGACAGGGACTCATCTGCCACTCGTTAAATCCGCCACTGCGTGTATAGTATCGATTATACAGAAATTAAACAGAAATTACAAAAGGCATCTGGTCGGAAACTATTTCCCAGTTCCTCTTACTCAACTATCCGTATTTATAACAAAGTTACCCGGATTTATTGAAACATCCTAACACGAGCTACCTGCAGCTACAAAAGCACGGGCTTCACTTTTCATTGAACCCTCGCAGTTCACATTCGAATCGTCGAGTGGACACGGCGCAAATACTTTGTCCGCTGAAGAACACTTTAAAAAGAACGCTTTTCTACGCAAGCGGCATCGGAGGGTGGGTGAAGCAATTTCCCCGATTGTTTTTTTTTCCAACAGAGGACAGAGTGATCGAAACGGTCTCGTTGACGAAACGAAGCCGAGTGTGCTCGAACTCGATCGGAATTCGCGGACGCGTGATCCTCTGTTAAACGGGATCGGGGCAAATGATGTCAATCCGGCCGGCAGCCGGCCGTCAAACGTAATTTTTTCTCCATGTAACGTAATGATAGATATCGCCACCGAGCAGGGTCGAATTGGACGAATTAACGGTTAAAACGACGAGAGCTTTTCAATCGAGCCACTGATTCGCCGCTCCGCCTACACCAACCCCCGCTACCCCTTCCGCGGCCTGATTGCCAAATACGAGCCATTTTTGGCATTGTAATGAGATTGACCGTTGTTGCACACGCACGGACAGCCTGTTGCGTGAAAGAACGTGAAACGCCGCTTAATTATACATGATTAAGCGCGGACGGTGGCCCAGGGGCAGCTAACCGACGCGGCGCAAAAACGATTTGACGTACTAACGAGCGGCCCGTTTAATTTTCCTTCAACGCGAGCCAGCCCCCGACAGGCCGACTCGATATACACGGAAACGCCGAGAGGCAGTTTCGTATAGCAGGCCGTACGAAAAGCACTGGCGGCTACGAAATTGCTAAGCGAGAGTGGATTATTGACTGTAAGGCTATACGTTTGCTCTGAACATTCTCGGTGCTCAGTGGCTGGGGGTGGTTTCTACCGTCCTCGTGGAAAAATTCAACGCGTAACATTATTGATATTATAAATCGATAGCGCTTAAGAAGGGAATCCTATTTTTGGAGCTAAAAACATAACAAAATTTGGGATTTTTTTTAAGAAAGATTTGTCTGAAATTTGGACCCTGTTTTTATGCATCTTTAAAAAAGTTGCACTTATTTAAATTAATTTTTAATGATAATTATAGGAGTTATGCATGATCGATTTCATGATATATTTTCAAAAATCTCATCTCTCACGACTATTTCCATTATTTACATTTAGTTGCTGAGATTTTGTCTCATGATAGGAAAGTCTCACGTAAAATCTCATTTTCCGCATGCTTGATGCAGCCGGATACTGAGTGTCCTTCTACCTAGATCTAGTCATTTTGTTACTGTAAAATATAATGATAGACGAATCGAGTTGTGTTGAGTGTGAGGAACACCGATCGTTAGACACCGCGGTGAAAAAATAAGATTGATGATGGCGGGATGAACAAGTCAGCCCCGAATGTTTAATTACCTCATTATTCTTCGATTATGGCGGCGCAAAGTATGCGCCGCTGGGTTCTCCTGCTCGTCGAATTTACGACTGCGAGAGGAACCCTAAGAATTTCGTTGTTGGGAGGACAGTAACCACCGTAGAAGGATAAGCATCGGGGGCTTTTTAAGAGGGGACGCGAATCGGTGTCGTCACACCACGCAACGGTTGTTAATGAGCGGGAAACATTCGAAGAAAAACAGCTCGAGGACATTTATCTCCCGCCACGTGTTTCCTGCGACAATGAGCGCTATTGAATGATGGAAAAAGGAACGATACGCGAATGTTTCTCTCTCCTCTCTCCTTTTCTCTGTATCTTCGACTTTTTTCAACGAACCATGGAATGATAAACTAGAACTTTCATAGTCTTTCACATATTTGAATTGTTGTTGGAGGCTGGGTGAGAAACTTGCAGGGCAAAAATATTTTAATGTTACAGTCTCTTTTTACATTTGAAGAGTCCTTGTAGAAAACACTGTAAGTGCCAAAAATCAAATTCTATACCTACTATAGCATTACCATTGGCACGTGGAACAGTTTACAAGTTTTGTTTTTATATTTCGGTACTTACAGTGTTTTCTACAAGTACTCTTCAATTTAGAGGAATAGTAAATGACTTTAGAAACTTCGCCTGAAAGTGGACGTGGTCGAAACGTTTGAGAAGGTTTGAATAAGGGAAAGTAAAGAGTAAAAAGTAAAGCACCTACTGACGTAAGAATGGAATGTTTGAGTTATCAACTTTGATATATTCTACAATAGAACTAGAATATATTCGAATTGGGACATTGGAGTGGTAAATGAGAAGAAAAATAAGTGCTAGACAACTCTTATCGGTTATATCCTCCACTAACATAAGAATAACAGAAGACTGTTAAGCAATGTGAAAACTGTCTCGAACCCTGCACTTAATTACAATCCGCGCTTTTCCCGTCGCTGCTTTTAAGTTGCAGACTGTTGTATCAAATTCATTGCAATGGCAAATGAGATTTTCATTTCCACGAAAGGAGTCGGGGGTAACAACGTTGCCAGCAAACGAGATGTAGCATCGTTCTCTTATTTCACGCGCATCCCGCTGTCAGGCGCACGCCTTTAATCATCGACCGAGGAGAAAAGAAACCGGCGGCAAGATGGTCCCTTTGTCTCTGGCGATTTAGCCACGGACCACTCGCCGACTCTTATATAATTACGCCTTTTTCCAACGAGAATAATTCGATTGATCGAACTCCCACGATTCCCTTCTTTCGCAGGGTCGAAGACCTCCGCAGTTCTCTTTCGATTCATTTACCTTCGTTAATATTTGCTGTCCGGGAATTACGATCCAACCCCCGCCGAACCCCCTCCCTCCCCCCTCGTCTTTCTGATTAAGCCACTGAACGGTGGAATTTTTATCCGCGCCTTTTAATCGTAACTGGACGTGCTTTTATTGGTTAATTGAATCTCGAAGGAGACCTTGTTTCTCCGCGAAGACCGACGAGCTCGTTCACGGAACTCCACGGGGTTATTCCTTGGTTTAATTAACCTAGCTACGACTGCCTCCCGTAACGAATCGTTAAATTTTTCTCTATTCTGTATGCAGACTGTACTCCTAACGCGCCACTGGTCATGCGTTATGAAGCAGAGGAAGACGAAGGTTGGAAGTGTGACGAATTTAATACAACTCTCAATTTCCTGTAATTCAATGCTGAAACTTAAATCTTTCGATTCTTGTCAATTCTTAGTCAATTCTTAGCGGATGTAGACATGTATTCTTCAATTTTGCATGTATCCTTTACAAAAGTCAGATTAATTATACTTTTTGCGATCTAAAAACATAAGCACGAGTAATCTCCGCAAGTCATATAGATTAAACTGTGAATGTGTTAAAAACCATCAACCCCATTACTTCGAAACGAATCACCTCCGCATAGTGATGCACCCAAAGGTGGGAAAGGGCATCCCTGGCATCCCCCAACGAAGGGGATTTGTAAAGAAAGAAAAGAACACTGGACTTTATTCTTTGAATAAATTTTTATAATCACCTAATGAAGTTTATAGAATTTTTATCCGCTTAACTCTGCTCCCCCCAAGATTAAATCCTACTTAAGTGCGCCACTGCTCCCGCATCTTCAACACTAAACGAAAGCACACCGTTGCTCTAGCTCAGAGGAGGAACGAACCTATCCCGCGAGTCACCTGTGCGCGAGTCGTTTACCTCGTTTATGGCGGCGAAACGACGGAACGGGGGGCGGCAGAGAGGAAAGTAGGGGAGGAAGGAAGTCGAAGAAAGACAAACCACTCGGCCGTGACGACTCGAAAGTTGGACGAGCGGGAGGCACGGGGCTCCAGGACGAAACTAATCGAAGAGCAGGACGAGGAAGCCTCTCATCCCGGGCCCCAGGACCGCCTCTATTGACTTAGCAAAGTTTGGATTGCCGTGCGGATAAGACGCGCGGCAGAGTCAGCAGGCGAACCGCGATAGCTTCTGTGAGCTTCTCGTCGTCGCGAGGGCTCCCCGTGTATACCGAAACTTCCGGTACGCGCACGAGAGCCTAAGCGGGGCGGTGGCAAGTCGCGACGACTGACGACCCTCAGACCTAACCCCGACGTTAATACCCCGACTGCGAATGGGCGGAAATTTGTCTGAGGCAACGCGACGCGCAAACCCGCGCCGAGCTTCGTTTGCGTCCCGCTCGTCGGGCTCTTCGCTGCAACTTTTCTGTTTGACAGCGGCGCGAGTGTCTTTCCGTTTGTTTGATTCCGACTCCGTGTAACTGGTAATCGACGAGGGAAATCTTGGAGTGTTTGGTACCAATGCGGCGCTTGAAAGTGGGCATAGACCATGGTCTACCCTTAATGCATGATTTTTCTAGAAATAAGTAACTCGCAGAAAACCATAGAAAAATAATTAAAAGAATCCATCTCACTTTTTTTATATTCTTTTATATAAAAAAAGGGTTTGTTGCCAAATGGCTACGGTATGCATTTATTTTAATTTAATTTAATTTAATTTCTTTATCCATGTAAGGGTTAAGTTAGTAAGGGCTTCTTTCGTGGAACGGTTGTGGAGAGGGTGAGCAGTGAGTATCAATATGCAATACTCGGCGAAGAGTAAACGGATTTGCGATGTAGTTTGAGGGAGCTGAAGCTTTGAACATGGAAGTCTTAACTGGGTTCCGATTATACCCTTAGAATGACAGCTCGTACTTGTAATTACTGCAACTCCATATATGAATATGGATGTTGATATGGAAAGTGAAGACGTTGGTGGTTAGATACTGAATTTGCAAAATCGCTGATGGACGTTATCAGCTTACAGCTTGCCTGATAGACGTGACAATCGAGTAAGCGACTGCAAGCTCGTCAAACATCAGGGCTACAGCAAGCAGAGGAGCGCGAGCATACACGTGACATCCTAACCAGATATCCTAGCAAGCGTATGCAAGGAGAGCTCCAAGGAATCGTTATTAAAACAGACTACGCTAAAGAGGTCTTTCGCTATCGACTTTGCTCGTTAAAAATCATCTGCAGAGGCCTGTACGCGACCACGGTCGTTACACTGCAATTTTCTCGGAGTCGTCGGGGTCGGTGTCCCCTCCGAACACAATTACGTCGGTCACAAAAGACCACGCGGTGGCTCGATCTGTTCTCTCGTTAGGACGACGGAGATCGAGAAGGGAGGAGCGTCTCTTTTCAATATGTCTGGCCCATTCGACCCTCGGGGACGCTCGAATCTTTTCTCCCCGGCTTGTTGTTCCGTCCAGGCACGGTCTGCACGCGACGAATCACAAAGTCCCGTAAACAGCGAGGAAGATCGGCGAAAATAACGACGACCACTCTTTCGTGCACGCATATATGGCGCTTCAAGGTGCCGCGTGAAAGGGAAACGTCTCCTGGGGGTGATTAACGCGAAACGCCACTGACACTCGTGAATCCAGGGACTCACAATGGTCCTGCGTGTTTTCAGCAAGGTTTGCCTGCGTCGGTTGAAGACAAGTCGTCGATGGCCCCTTTGCGACTCGCACCTTGAAAACATGTGCATTAAATACGGGACTCTGTTTAACAGTTCCATTTGATTTCGGTTCTTTGTACTCCTCGAGGGCATATTTAGGAAAGTTCGGTTGAAGAGAAACTTTTGTAAAGCGACGGTTTACTGAGGATTTGAAGAATGTGATGATGCCTTCTAGTAAGAATCAGGAATAGCATAGTATTTTTATTCTAGAGCTATTGTAAACTAAGCTTCAATAATCCTTAACCTCTTGACACCCACCTCCGTAATATTACAGAGTTCGATAGATTAAAAAACAAACGCTCTTTTCGAAAAACAGTGTTTCATCAAAGTTTATAAACATTTCCTATATTACTAGAAGCACAAAAGACGGTTGCAAGTTTTGAACATTTTTCTAAAATGTAGTGTGTCGTTAAGGGGTTAAACCACCTTTTTTCAGCCCCTTGATTTGCAGTAGCTTAAAAACTACCTTGCTAGGACTCAAGCTATACACTAGTCTAATGTGAAATACCTCCAAGTATCAGTGTCGAATGGAATCTGTGGAAGATAAGAGCGAGGGAGCATCGATCCAGCGATCGCAGCAACGAGGGCTCGTCTGGATGCAGTTTGCACTGCGATCGACTAATAAATAACGCGATGCGACGCGTTCGCTGTCGTCGGAACGAAGTCTGATGGCAAGGGACTACGCGAGAACGGGGGAAGCAGCGAGGGTGGATCCACGATAATGGCCGTAATGACAACAATAACGCGGTACGTGCTCGCACACGCTGCACCCTGGCCTGATGCCACTGCATGATGTCATTTAAGTCACGACTGATGTCGTTACACGGCAGACGTTTCCCGTAACAATGATTCCAAGGGTAGAGAGCGGCTCTGTTAAGTGCACCCGATGGAGCTTGTCGGATGATCCCGTTAACAGCGTTATTTCGCTGTTATTCGCTCACCTGCGAAACGATTCTGAATTACAAAGGGCAGCGCCACCCTTTGGAACATTCGCTGTAATTACGAGGACATAGTCACCATAGTATCACACGCTGGATATGTTGATGGGGAAGGATCATGTTTTTACATGCGATTATGATCCACTATGGTGTAACGTCGAGTAATTGAGATTAGGTTTCATCAGTGCTTACACCTTTAGTATAATACATTACTAAAAGAATAAAAGGCCACGAATTTCTTGAATAATAACATTCCAATAGAATCTTCAATATCAAAACAGTCTATATATAATTCAATTCAAAAAGTAAAGCTAGATGCGTCCGCGCTGTGTGTGTGTGTGGTCTATGTCTGACCACATACGGAGCGGTTCTACTTGTCTGACTAAAGAAGTGCTCCTGAAGGAAACAGTTTCTTGCTTCGATATTACTCTCGAATCGTCCTAATTTTACACCCTTTATACTCAACTTAACACACCCTCCAAAATGAGAGTTACCACAAGATTTGACCAGGACAAACTCGATTTTCAACCCTTGCCCCGAGTATCCCGGTCGATTTAAAAATACGTCCTGGCTTTCTTATTTCTTGATTTTTGACAGAATACTACGAAGAAATTAAACATTTCTGAAGAAAGTTTTGTACAGAAAAATATGACTTGGCTCCCAAATAGACTATTGCCGTATCTGTAATTATTATTGTGTTTTTCATTGTATGAAATTTTGTAATCATTACAAGAACCATTATGTGGCGTATTGCAAAGATAAGAGCTGTGATGATTAGTTGGAAACACGGTTATAATGTATATTTGGAATAGCTTATACAGAGAGAAAAGTAACCGACACGTCTGTCCGGGCTCGTTGCTCACGGATCTCTGCGTGTGGTGCGGCGTATGCCTCGCGGTGTGCGGTGTCGATGAGTTGTTAGTGTTTAGTAACACTATGTACATGACCTCTAATATACCACACATTACATTTTCAAACAAAAATCGTTCCATCCTTTTTTTACCGCGGTTTGCTGGTGAAGAAATATGGTAACCGTATCCAAAACCCACACGCTATCTCTCGCAAATGTCATCAGCATCGATTTCTTTCGCCTATACGTCTGAATGCCAGCCAACTATAGCCCTATATAGGATACGCTTGTACAGGACCCTAGGACATTGAATTTTTATCAAGATCCCTTCGATCCCAGCCATCGTTGGGCGCACAATCATACGGCAATCGGGACGCTCGTATAATCGCCGGCCGCTTATCGGCGATAAGTCGTAAATCAGCGGCGGGGGCGAAGTGTTTCGGCGTCGTTCGTCCGGGAAATCGAGCCGGGATAGAAATCTGGACGCGTAAATAACCGATCTGGATGGTGGGACCGTGGCGCGGCGGCGATCGGCCCGCTGGTTGCGGCGGAGGGCGGCGGGTTACGCGCATCGACGCCCGTGCGGCTCGTATTTACAAGCAACATAAATAAATGGAAATTGCTAACCGTTGTAATGCTCGGGAAAGCCGCGTTGCTCGTTCTCCCTCGCCCGCCCGCGACCCCGCCGCCCCTCCGCCGCGGCGTCGCTTTAATTATACTTCGCCGAGCCGCGAGCGGAGACGCGGGCGCCATTTCCGCGTGTGCACCGGCAGCGCGCAGCGGGAGTGAATCTGTCGACGTGTATCGGTTGTCGAATCGGCGGGAAATGCCCGATAAATTGCCCCGCGGGAAAGTATTACTTCAAAATAAATGTAACGGGGCTAATATCGCGGGGCGGGACGCAAACGCGGCGCACCGGTGGAATTGAAAAGATATTACGCGCGCGCACGCGTTTTACAGCGACGCGTTCAAATTGAAACGTCATGTTTTACTATCGCCGGTCCACAGCAATAATAAATATTCCGTATGAACGGCGCCCCGCGCGCCCACCGCTCTCTCACTCGCCAGCGTTTTTTTTTTTACGGGGAATCCATGAATGTTTAATCGGCTTACCGATCGCGATCGATTCGCCGTGCGTGCCCTCCCCTCCATTTCCAGACCCCGACGATGGTGATACTTCTCTTTCGTTCTTTTTTTGCTGAGTTGGTGTATGCTCTTACTAAAAGTTACGTGTTACTGAAATATGGCGCTGCCCTCGGGGTGTTGCAGTTTTATAAACTTCCTCTTCAGGTAATAATTATTTTAGAACATGTGTTGACCAGAGAAGGACGAAGTTAAGCAACGAAACCTTAGTTCCAATATTCACATATTTAAACTTAAGAGCTGATTTCATCCCTTCACAAAAATTGCTCGCTAAAATCAGAATTTTCAGATTGCGAGCGTTTCCTTATAAGTTCTGAAACGCGAACGAGGGGTAGAGTAATAGTAACCCTCCCCCAAGCGCCGAAATATTTCCGAGCACGGAACGTCCAAACAGCTCACCGGATTATCCGATAATCTCATTACAGGAAGGTCATAAAACCATGGAGCTGGGAGAGTGGAAGGTGGGAAAAGAGCTGTCTCTAAACGCGACGAAAATAAATAATAACCCTCGAACCGCGCCGCCGCTGAATTGGCGAGGCAGCCGGGGCCGGTCCAGGGCATGGACTAATGCCAGGACCGTGCTAGGCGACAAGAATCGCGATCTCACTGTAAATTGAGGGTAACGCGAGAAGGCGACCGTGGGAGAGGGACGGGGGACGGGAAAAGTCGCGTGAGCGGGCGAGAAGAAAAAGCAGAGCTTCCACGGCGAACGGCGGCGTGGGATAAGAACGACGGACATTTCTCACGTTCGGCTCTCATGAATCATGGAAGAGTAATCCTCGCAAATAGCTGTCGTCTAAGAATTCCACTAAACCTTTAACGCGGTGAACACTTTGACACGCGACGGGGTATTACGAGCTTGCAATTGTCGCGTCGATCGCGCGTACACGACACGGGAACGTCAACGTCCACCTCGCTATTTCGAACTTTCTTCTCCTACCCCGAGAGCGATAAGTCTTTCTTTTACGAAATTTGAAACTTCGGAGCCTTGGAATTAGTGTCTCTTACCCAAGTTCGATTTTAAGTTCAAAGATATTGAATATAAATATAATGTATCTTCGTATGAAGTGAATATTGCGTAACGAGAGTACCTATTAAAGGGAAAAATAGCGCAAGAACAAGCGTATGCAAAACAGAAGAACGAGAAGTGAAATAGTATTTCGAGGGTTGCAATAAAACCAACGAAACTGAAAGAATCGATACGTTCTCGTTACACTTGCCGAACTGGAATTGGAATTCGTCTCGGGCTACCAAGAAAACGGGGTCATTAAGATGAATTTCTTGGAGCGGGATCAAGAATTGGTTCCAGGGAAGGCAAATGCTGGAGGGACAGCTGATAAATGGTAGATAAACGTTTCTTTTTAATAACAGTCAAGGCTCGCACCTGGGAGGGATTTCTACGTCTTCTCTTTCCACGTCCGTTCTTCAAAAAGAAGGATAACCGTCCGTGGAAGTTTCTCCTTGCAAATGCAAGATAAATAACGCTTATCTTTCACCGGTGGGGTTAGACTGCCCCCTCGCCGCCCGAGCTCCCCCCGCACCGTCGAACGTGCGAGGCGAGATAACCCGCGAAGAAATCCGAAGGAATTTTCGACACCGCGATATATACCTCCGACCAGGTCGTAGCTCGAATTTATCGATGGAATTTATAGGGATCGTTCGCGGCTAAACGGGTTTAATCGTGCCGCGGACCCGGCAGATCAGCGGCACGCATAAAACATAAACGAATCCCCGCGGGGTTGGTAAACGTGTGATCACTTGTTTGCAATCATTTTTCATTTCCGCGGGCGATCGGGTACGGCAAAAACTCGCGTTTCCGCAATTTCGTGAGCGATGCGTAAACAATGGGGGGAGAGACAACAATAATACAGTTTCGGGGAAAACATGTATGCACGTATTTAATCGGGTAATGATATCGCGCCGAGAGAAAAACATTTGATCCCCCGATTTATTCAACCGAGATTCCCTAGTTTATGTGAGCAACATTAAGCTGTTTTTTGCTTCCCTGTTAATTGCAGAATATTTTCTGTATCTCTGTTGACATTAAACTGCTTAAAATGTTGTAATGCAATACTGTTACACCTTGCTATTGCTCTATACATCATATTTTAATTACTCCACCGGGAAAACCTTCACCACTGTACTCGTTTCACATTAAATTACAGAAAGATTAACTTACAATTTAGAAGGTGAAATGGTAAATGATGTAAGAAGTGATGTAAAAAGTGTCAGAAGTGACAATTTTCAGCATTTTCTTTTCAACCACCTTGACATTTACGATCTCAGCTCTACCTTGCGACAGCTTTTGAAACTAAAATAAATTATTCCAGCACTTACCGCGTTCACCACCGTATTCAGAATGGAATTTACATACTCTTCCACCAAACAAATGATTTTTCATTTCTTCGGCGCGTACATCGTTTACCATTCTAACCGATCAGTTGATCCGCGCGACTCACAGGATTTTTCCATCGGGTGACACCGAAAATCGCGTCGAATTCCTCGTACGCCGCACGGGTCAGGGGCTCTTGACGCGATTAAATTCATACAACCACCCCCGCTAGGAAACTATTCCGCAAGTTCGCCGCTTCGCAGTTTCGCAACTGCGGATTAAGCTTAAGGGGAAGGGGTTGGAGCGGCGCTGGTACGGGGGATGGCTGGATAACGTTGGTGGAGGGTTCGACGGGGTGATTTCGGGGGTGGTAAGATAACGCGGTCGCTTTAAACTGTATTACCTAAGCTGGTTGGTGAGCAGAATACGCGGCCTGGCCAGCTGCACGCGCGCGTTGCATTTAAGCTCCGTGCGCCGCGTGCCGCATAAAGGCGGCCGGCCGAGCGCCTTCGGGGCGTCGTGAAGACGGGATTAAAAAAGAAGGGGGGAGGATAGAGATATTCTTAAGTTTAGACCAGGTACCAGGCCGCGGGCAACTTATTTGCGACGTATTCCATTCATTCCGCCGGGGACACGAAATTTCGTGTCGCGAAAGCAACGTTATCTGGTACACAGCAATTTCCAACTTTCTCCTACACCACGTTTCTTTACGAGGAAACTGGTAAAACGGTCTTATATCTCGGGCTGTTATAGTCGAAGGGTTGACGAATTTCTTTGACGTACGTAGTTTCCACTGTTTTTGATTTTTGAAATGGAAAGAGAGTTTGAAGAAGGTGTTTCATTTGCATAATAAAGAAACGATCTTGGAATCTCGAGTGCTTTAAAGCTTTGTTGAATTTTAAAACCTTATAAATTGTGAGTGACTTGGACACGAGGAATTTCGCTACAGGGTCACGGCCCGTAAAGTCGCAAGCTTCGTTTCGTCGCAGTTTGGTCAAGGGAAGGAGCGCCGCGCTCGAATCGACCTATTCTCCTTGACGCGAGGGGTAGGTGGAGCGCACGTTTCGTTCACCTGCGTCACGTCCACGTTCGAATTAACAGCGCGAACCGCTTCAAATCTGCCACCGCATTGGCGCACGTACGTCCGCTGGTTAAAGTGTGCATGTTTGCACTGGCAGTGTTCCGCTAACGAACCTATCGTTGCGGCTTCACCCGACCTCCTCTGTACCCTTTTCGTTACCTCATCCATCCGCCCCGTGCCTTTACCGTTCCCGCAAGCTCTATCATCCGTTCCCACCCGCTCCAAGTCTTGGCGACCAGTTCCTTAACTGAGTAGTTCCTTCGACTCGCTTTGGCGATCTAACGCGGGGATCAAAGGTGATCGTGGTTGTTTCTGAACTGGGCCTTCCGCGTCCATCAATTAAGCATCGCCATAGGACACGGTATCGTTTTGATCAAATTTAAAATTCGATGTGGAAATAATACAAGAAGCGCTCATAATTTGTATTGAATACTTAATCTTTTTAAATAGTTGCTGGTACAAGGCGAAAACAATTACCATTGTAAACAAAACGACCTCCAGCGGCAGAAAATTCTGAAGGTAGCCGCAAATCGCTCAGGGTGCCCTAGCAACTGTTCCAAATTCTTAGAAGTGGCTCGCTGGCGAACGAGATGGGTGAGCCGCAGCGAAACCACCGAATGTAACGGCTTGTACTGCCGATGTAGTTCACGGGGACGATGGAATGGCGGTAGAGACGGTACAGAAGGGTTCTCTAGCAGCAACGTAACGCTAATCCAATTTGCTACGGCGCTGCACTTTGCGCGGCCACCATTTTCAAAGGAGTATACGGCAGAAATTGGGGATGAACGCGACCAGCAACTACCGCCACGTGGCTATAAATAGCGAATAATGGTAGCCGATGTAACGGCGGAAATGGAAATAAACCTTCACTACGAAATAAATCAGACGTTCATTGTTACTTTAGGTTAGATAGCGTAACCCCTTAACGAGCCCAATACACATCCCCCCTGTGGTATTAAACCTGAAGCTAATTAGCTGATCAGTTGAATCAAAAAGGAAATCTTGAAGGGAAATGTAAGTGTAACATTATTTTTCATTTTTACTCACGAATTCAATAACAGAATTTATTTATATATTTATTTACTATGTAGGTAATTCAAGGAATTGATAGTTTAACCCTCTATGGGCTCGTGTAACTTTCAGGTCACATTTTAATTTATCAACATGTTACAAAATAATTATAGCTCTTTTCATGAGATTCATGAGTTCAGAAAATAAAATGTTCAAAGTGTAATGTACATTTATGCTTAACACCAAATGCAAATTGTTTTATGGAATTCCACGTATGAGTTATTATACACAGAAGTGCAAACTTTATAGGCCGGTGTGACTTGAAAGTCACATAGTGAATATATCGCAATAAAATTGTTTAAACGCAAAAATTTGTTTTCATTTGCATATATAGGTTTATAATTTCTGATTTTTCGTTCCCACAATTTTTTTGGAGTTAAAACAAAAAGTCGGCCCTTAGAGGGTTAAATTGTTATGTAAGTTGCAAGTTCAATCTTCGATATCAAGGTCCCAGCAGACATCGCAAAGAGTTAGATACACTGCTACTCAGAGAGGAAAGTGCAAGTAGACGCGTGCTCGTTTCTCGAAAGCGTTTTAAAGCGATTTATTCGTTGAATTATTCAGCAGCCGCGGCGCGTATACCTGGCCGTAAATACGTGGGCGGGGGTAGCGGCAGGAATTTTAGGAAAAGCTAAACTTGCATTCGGTAATTGCGCGGGTGGAGTTGCGGCAGGCTTGCTTGGAATCCACTTCGAGACTTATTCAAATGCGGGAGCCGGCGAAACGCGGTCAAACAACAATTAGCATAGGGAAGAGGCACGCCGGTTGCCTGTCAGAAACAGTTACGAACGCGTTTAAGGAACTTAAATCGGGATGTTTGTCCCTGGACGCCTAGCGGCCTTTGCAAATTGAGGAATTTGAGGAAACTGCCGGAGGAGGCCGTGCCTCGTAATAGAGAACTGCACGTAGCGCGACGAAGTCGAACGAACGCGTAATTAATTTCAGTTTACCTATTACTGAGCGGCTGACGTTGACGGCACCACGTCAGACGGGAACTAAGATCGAACGCAGCCACCGATGAATGCACTTTCGAAGAATGAGTTCGTTACTGTGCATATTGCTTCTGGTCAGCATCAATTTCTTTTAGAACCATTAAGCTCATCTGTATCCTTACTTCAAACGTAGATATGCAGAGGTTTCTGTTTCTCGCGTAAAGTGAAAAATGTTGAATCAAGGAAGGGTATCTTCAGAGATATGGTTATCTACTATGGGAAGACCATTCTCAAGGAGTTTCAATATTTATTCAAAGCCACTCTAAGCTCATTTGGTCCCAATATCAGCTTTAACTTAACTTTTCGGGAAAGTTATAAAGAAACAAGTGTTGCGCGTATCATTTTGCACGTTTGTAGCGTTATTCTATCACCTTTTAAGACTATAAAAAAATTGTAAGTAAAAATATCCTTCCGGGTGTCAGACCTGATATCAGCAATTGTAGTTACCTCAAACGCAAAATTCAGAATGTCAGAAATGAATTCACAGAAATCTCCTGAAGCTAGTTTCTGCCTTTGTTTTGTGTAAAAGCCACCCTTTCATAAATACTTGTATTTAGACAACCCACAGCATGGAAAAGTCTGCATCAAAATGACTGCGGATGAAGCTCGCCTGGCTCTCAATGTAACATTAGACTCTCGAGCGAGAAGTGCTGACTGCTAAGGTAAACATTAAGTTGAAGTATACGTGGATGGAATATGGTAGGCGAGGATGTAAAAGCACCGAAGACTTGGGAGTTCGAATGGCCAAGTAACGAACTGTTCGCGAAGTTTAAAACATTCACGAGGATGTTTGTAAAAACATCGACATCCTCCGAGGGTGGAGGGCAGGTTCCGCACAAATAAGGAGCGCCGTTCTTTAAAAGCTTTTAATATTTATAAAAAATGCAATGTCCCACGGCTCATGGAAAGTTCCCGTCCGTCTCTGTAAATCGGATGACACGAATCTCGCGCGCATCACGAAGTTACCTTCGCAGAAGCGTCGCGTTTATTCGGTGTCCGTAAACTAACCGTACCGTGAACTTCCGGTTTATTGCATGAAAAGTAACTCTCTCTCATAACTCGGTAAGCAGTTTTTTTTCTTCTGCTGGCTACTGACAGACTGGTTGCTCCGAGCAAATACTTCTACCTTCGTAAAAGTTTAAGTTTCATGTTTATTCCTTGAAAATACGAACATGATGCCTGCGTTATATCTAAATATCAATGAGTACACAAGACTTATGAAGTAAGCGACGAGCAGATAGTCAAACCCCAACAACATTCTCTCGTGTTTTATTTGTATATTTAATTACGAACAGTAACTTACTTCCAGCATAACTGTAAAGCCCGAGAACACGTGAAAAGCTTACGTTTGTTTGCCAGTGCGATAGTTTGGTGGACTGATTAAAATCACTCCCCGAATAATAATCATAAAGTCAAATCAAAGTCAGATCATTAATAAAATGAGGATTAAAGCCTCAAAATAATGGAGTGCCTAAGAATGAAAAAGAATTATATAAAATCCTTAAGGAGACAAAGTTAGAATCTTAAATGAAGCTTTTCTTACAACACCGGCTATATTCCTCTCAACACAACACTGTGCTCAGAAAGTTATGAAAGCCGAATGCTGGAATCAGAAACTTTCGCATCGTTGCAACATATTTGCCCCTCACCGGACTCTGTCCAACTGTCGCATAATCAGCTGCACAGTGAACCGAGAGAAATAAGCTAATTTGCGAGGTCGAGGCAGCGTGTACATACAAAGAGTAGGGCAGTGCACACAAAGAGACGGGGTTAGAGCGGAACGTGGTAAAAAATCGAAACAGGGGTAAAATCAGGGCTGGACGCGTGCGGAACGTACGTAAATAACAAGATAATTTATGATCGTTACACAATGATCGTCATAAATCGTATTTCTGCCGGGCGACAGAACGTGCCGTTATGCGAGGAACTCTGGTTCCGCTGGCACCCTCCCCCGTTCCCCGACGTCGATATATTTTACCGCGGGAACGCGATACACGACCGGCATAATTTATCTGTTTTCAAATATGCCCGTCCCGATAAATTTACATATTTTAATATAAATTCCTAAATGCCGGGTCCGCGGAGGCCTCGTCGCCCACGGCGCCCCCGGGACACGCAGCAATGCCGCGTCTTTATCAATCATACTCAGGCCTCCCATCGTGCCTCCTCATCCTCGTAATCTCCCTTCAGCCGGCAGCGAAATCACAGCAGAGATTCATAAAACTGCAACGTATTCCAAAAATCCTGGACTCTGAAGAACGCCAGAATTCTCGAAACGTCGATAAAAGTGCGCGGGCAGGAATCTCTCGAGATCGCGACGCACGTGAAATTTCGACACTGTGCGTCGATCGGGAATCAAATGTCTTGTGGCCGCTGGTCGGGGGGAATTTAATCAAACCTAGGTCTCGCGAAAGAACTCGATTGACTCTAACGCCTCGATGCTCTGGGCATCCTATTCTCTCGCAACGATGAAACGTTCGGCAGCTTGATTTTCCATTATCCTGGTGGGACATACTTGACGCGGTCGATTCCTGTTACGTCGTAACATGTGGATGATCAAAGAAATAGTGGGAAAATTTGTAATTATCCATAATATGGAATTTATAAACATGGGGTAAGATCGCTGCTACAGTCGGGGACGGATTTGGGTACAGGCTAAGTAGGTTGAAGCCTAGAGCGGGAAATTTCTGGGAGCGACAAATTTTGGAGAGCGGAATATTTTGAGGAGCATCCAATTTTGGGGAGCGACAAATTTTGAGAAGCGGGAAATTTTGGTGCAGCAACAAATTTTGGGGAGTGGTAAATTTTTGGACGTGAAAAATTCTGGGAAGCGATAAATTTTAGGGAGCGACAAATTTTGAGAAGCGGAAAATTTTAGGGAGCGACAAATTTTGAGGAGCGGAAAATTTTGGGGTGCGGGAAATTTCGACCGGAAGAAATTGGAAAAGGCTTAAACCCAGAGGCTTGAGACAACTTTAAAAACAATTCACTTACTTTTCATCTGGCGAATTATCAATAACTCATACGTGAGTTGCCATATTAATTTATTTTTTTAATTATCTCAACTCTTTTAAATTCAAATATTTGATGATATTTCGCGGAAAAGGCGGTAGACGCTTGTTAACCTAGGGGCGCCAAATTTTCAAATCTGACCCTGGTTACAGTGGAATTCTGTGCCAACCATTGCACAGTTGCTTCACAGCAGGATTCATTTCGTAAATGTTTGCGCGATTTCGAATATTCAGGATATCAGTGGATCGATGAATTCATGCGTCGACGGTTGACGTTCGATCCTCCGTGTAACGATCCGTCGACGGTGGAATTTTGCAGATCGCGCGGTATCGCAACGAAACCGCAGGCCAGCGTCTATCAGCGATCGCTTTGCATAAATTACATCAAGCGGCGTATTAATCAGTGCAAGAAACAGGCTTTCGCCGCGTGTGTACGAAATATTTAACGACGATCTGGTAAAGCGTCCTCCGACTGTCCATCAGCGATTGCGGTTAATTAGAGATACCAAGGAGGGACGCGGGGCAAGACTTACAGTTAGTAACTGTTGCTCGCGTATCTATAATTAATACCGAGTTTAATCACGCGGCCCAGTAATAGCATCAATCAAATCGAATCCTAAGGAGCTTGACCTCTGTAATCACATCGCGGTGGTGTACGGCCAATTTGCAGTCAACAATCGATAGCACGTAATCTGCCTAGGAATTTCCTTCGCGCTAATCGTTTCGCGCTCTTCAGACCGAGTTCGATGGCAGATCTGCTGTATAATCGGTCAAGCTTGCGGCGATACCGTGCGAGATTCGTTATTTGGGCTACTAATGATAAGGAAATTGTTGAATCACGGAGTGATCGATTTTTTTCTTTAAACGTTATTCTAGTTTGTAGGTGAGACACATGTGCTTTAACCCTTCGTAGTCACACCTTCTTATAACCACAAATTGGTCACGTGAGGTTTACTGCATCCCAGCGTCACTTTTGACTTACCACTTTCGTATTTTTGAATCTGTTAACTTTTGCGTTATAATTGTAATAGTCTTTTTCTAGGAATGTAAATTTCGATAAGTTGAAATTTGTATCTGAAAAATAGTTGTGGACAAGAGCGATTTTTTGGTTAAAATTCACAAAATTTTTAAAATTTATTATTAAGATCTAAAAATTTAGAGAAATATTGGCAAATTCATATCCCCTGGTTGCGATACACTCCATGTAATCACGAAGGGTTAAGTATCCTATTATAACATTGCATCTTTTGTGATTGTATGTACTACAAATGGGAAAATACATCAAATATTTGCCCTTTTCCTTCTTCAAGACGTGTTAATTAACTGCCAATATTCCTCCAGTTTACAGTAATTTATGGAAACAATTCTAATTCAAGTCATGGAAGATTTGAATAATGAAAGCCCTGCTCATGCTACACCAATGTCCCAAACTCGCAAATGAGAAAAGAGACGAGACAGCAAATAGAATCTTGTATTTAATATTTCAACAGACGGTACACCCGTGTCTTCTTCCTGCATCTCCCTGTGTGGACCAAAACATCGCACGAAAAACCACATTTGGGAAGACGCGCAGGCCGAGAGCTACGGTCTGAGAGCTACATGTATATTGAATGAGAACTTCATGCTTCCCCCGTGCGTCGGATAGTGAGCTCGGTGATCTAGAATTTCATCAGAAACACATTCGCGTCGCGATAATAATCGAGGGAGAGATTGATCTTACTTGTACTTCCGGTCGTGTGCCGAGCGCATACATCAGCGCATCCGCGATATCCTCTGGTTGAATACACGGAGCCATCGCCATGACGTCCGCCACAGGCTGCGAATGTTTGCTTATATTCGTTTCAACTAAGCCCGGGCTGATGCTCTGTAAAAGAAATAGGAGTAACGGAGTTTTTTCGCCGATCGTTTAAATCGCGGCGAAGGGATCCGCGGGGTAAAAGGGGCGCGACGCGACGCGACGCGTGGACTTACGGTGATTCGAATCGGTGCTTTAATGGCCGCTAATTCTCGGCGCACCGTGTGCGTTAATGCGACAGTCCCGTGTTTGGAAGCCGGGTACAGGTTCCAGCCGTTGCAGCCATCGATTTCCGTAAGGGGCTCGCTCGGAATTTCGTGTCCCAGCACGCTGCCGCGCGAAACAGAAAATTACTTCGACTGGCTGGCAGCCTGTTTCGCTCGAAACGATTTCGAGAGAGAACTAATCGGAACGTTTGCTTTGATCTTGACGCACTCACTGTTGGCCACTTTTCTGGTGACCGACCAAACGGGAGTCAATAAATTTGTTAATTACGTTTTACATATAGAATCGAGATAAATATACGTGGCGAAATTAACGCAAAAGATTGAAAAGGGATTTAGTGCGACTGAAGTTGATGCTGATTTCACTAATTATTATTAAGTTCACGAACGTCTTTTTTTCTTTTCGATTATCCTTTTCATGGCACATGAAACGCAACAAGTTTCTGTTTCCGGTGGATGTTTAAACGCAAGTGTATTGTATGCGCAAGGAAGGGATGAAATGGAGTCGAACGGGAGACGTAACGCAAGAGTGATCCCCCGGCAATGATCGACGCACTCAGCGCGAGTCTAACGAAGGCTAAACGAGTTCGAAGCCAACCGCGGGTTCATTAACGAACTCCACAAACCGCTACTTCCGCAGGGCATACAACGATTTCCCTCGCAAGCCTACACCGGAGTGGATCGATATTTCGGTATGGAAGCGACTGGTTGGGGGATTCGGAGTCGCGTGTACGTGAAGAAGAGTGGGCTCGGAACGGCCACCTCGAAACGGCCAACCAGCCGACGAGAAGGCGACGCTCGCGAGCAACAATACCTGTTGACATTGAAAATATGCCCTTCGACGTTTCGCTCGCGCATCGAGCGCACAGCCCGGCTGATGCACACGGCGGTCCCGAGGACATTAATATTTAGCAGCCTCTCGAATGCCTTCCTGTCGCTCTCTGCAAGTGTAATTTATGGAATTCTTTAAAATGCGCCAACGACCCGGGCAACGAGGTACCCTGGAGTAATAGCGGCCTTGTCCTGTACGCCGACCATCCGCACGGTATATAAAAGTAACAGCCCGCCCTCTTTTTAAGGGACCACTTGTGTGTTTCAGTGAACGCGCCGAGCTGGATGGTTAAACGAGATTTTTACTTTCCCACTGTTTTCTCCGTTCGCTATTTTCCAGCGTGCAGGTGATGAGTCACCGTGGCTTAGCGGCTTAAATGGCCCCTTATTTCTGTTATTACGAAATCATGGCTCGGTAAGGATATGGTCTGTTCACTGGACCAGGTTGGAGGTTCGAAAGGAATAGTTTACGAGTGCCGTGGTTTCTAAGGTTTCAATGCTACCTTGTATGTACGTGACTGTTTTTTGTCGTGGCAGGGAGAGAAACGGGCACGTGACTTGTTTAAGTATTTTTGAGGTTGTAATTTCTGTGCGTGTGTGTTCTAATTAGGAGTTCAGTGCCTTGGAGTGAAGACACTTTTGCTCCTACTTGTGGGTGTATGTACCAGTAAATTCTTGTATCTCTTTCTTATATGAAGGGTAAGGAATGTCCATTCTTAGTGATTTTGCGATATATAGCTCAATTTATAACCCTTTGTGATTCAAAGGGTTATAAAGTAGAAATGTTCGCATAAGACAACGTTAAAGAATTGGTCTACCTACGGGTGAAAATCAGGGACTGTCCGACCTCCATTGGAACAAAACAAGGAATGTCCCCAGTCTTCCTACTGGCACTATGTATTTCTAATTAGTGTAAGCTTGCACTGCGTGATAATTGCACGTTCTGATAATAATAGAAGTGGACATTTATCTTGTTACAGTATTTTGCAGTGTTCCACTTGAAAAATACTTAAACAATGTAAAACAATTATCTCTTCGCTCAGTTCTTTTCTGATGCCTAATTAGAGTATAAATTGTTCATGTCATGAACAATACAGTTAAGTTCATTGAAGCTCGTTTCTTTACTAATCGACTAAAGTATTAAAACTTGATTTTCTCAATAAAACTGTTTTGTGACATTCCCTGTTTTTGCCTCCTTCGTAATACTAAAATAAGGAAATTATTTAAGTCCCAGTGACTCACCCTACATACATTTTATCACCCTCTTTTAAGCACATTCCACGAAGCTCCAGTCTTACCAATGACACGACTGTATTCGACGACCCCAGCGTTGTTTACCATGATATCCACACCGTTCCATTTATCCACGGCGAAGGAGAAGGCGCGATTCACGTCTGTTTCGTCAGTTACATCGCAAGGCATGATGCAAAGTTTGCCCTGCCTCTCGAGGCGCTCGCTCCATTTAGAGGAAGCGAGCGATAATTTCTCGGCTTGTATGTCTAGCGCCAGCACGTTCACTCCTTTTTTCAACAGGGCAACTGTAATTGCTTCCCCGATGCCGGATGCCGCGCCAGTAACGACCGCGTTTTTACCAGCCCACCGTTCCATAATTCTCTGTTTTTAGATTCGCCGGGGGTTCCCTCGGATCCCAGAGAAAGCCGCCACGCCGGGGGATTATTTCGTCGTCGTCTAAAAAGCCGCTGGACCCGCGTTCGGATCGCCTTAAGCTTCGAAATTTATCGACTTTCGTAGTTGAAGCAGGGGACGCTGATACAGGGCTCCAAAAACTTCCAAAACCGTCGCAGACACCGCTGTAAACGAACATGTTAGCCGTCTGGAAAATTTGCCCTCCCGCTAAATAGCATTATTTATCATCGGAAGCTCGCTGAGCTCCGCGTATAACCATATCGATACACGTACCCATTAATTCAAGACTTACTGGGAGAGGAGTAGCTTATATCACTGATTCGAAACACGAGCGCAATTATGCGTTCACTGGAAATAATTCTCGCATTTTCCTTTTCGTTTTCCAACAGATGAAGCTTCAGACTCGAGCGGGTCGCGCTGCACTGGCTGTGTTAAGGCACTAACCGCAATAAATAGTACGTGTATGTACGTTGCGAGTTAGATTACGTAATCGTTTATCGCGTCAATTACTCTTGGAATCGCCATTGCGCCGAGAGTGGGAGGTCTACGATCATCGAGTGTGGAGAGAATTTCTGCGTTGTTTACGATGATACTGGCACACTTTTTGGACTGATTAATTTATTTTCGAGGCCAGATTTCTGGAGACTTAATGATTGCCTATGTTATTTTGATTGGGGTCGTATGTACCTACTTTTTGTTTTTAGGTGATGTCGAGAAAAATTGTTTGTCCATCTCCGCCTTTGAGTGGCCTTGAGAGCTAAGAGAGGAAGAGGATTCGTCGAAAATCTTATAATGTCGAAAGATGCATACGTAATTTGACAAGCAACTGGTTTGTCTTTTTCAGTGAAAGGAAGTAATTTTCAGCCACTTTCCTGCACCTGCGCTGAAACCTCTTCACGATAATATACTTCTACTAATAATCAGTGTGTACCTTCAGCCTTTTATTGTTATTATCGAACTAATCTTCCTAACTCATCTAATCGGTTACTGCATGATGTGTATAACGTTGTAATTAGTTTACTATACAATCAGGGTTTCTTAGAGGTATTTATATATCGTTATCGTACAGAACTTAGCCATTTTTTAATAAATCAGAAGTCATTCTGTCCACTTCAATTTCTTCTAGTTATTCAAGCATTCAAATAGTTTTAGCCGACGACCTTTTGCCCTCGAAAAAATGCCGCCGTGTATTCTACTTACATATAAGGGAGCGTGGGGTAAAGACGAACGCGGGGTAATCGCGAATGCGATGTTACGGCGTTTTAATAAATGAAGACGATGCTCCCTCTCCACTAGCTAATCGTTTAGGTCGTATCCAACGCCGGGCAGAAAGTAATAAATACAGAACGCTTATGCTATTCAAGATAAACACAATTTATTATTTTCATCATGTTTCAAGTAATATTTTGTCCATTTCAATTGCATGTAATTACTGTTGAATTAATGATACAATTGTTTTTTTTTTTAAGTTGAACTAAAGCACTTTTTTACCAACATTTTGTGACCAAGGCGTTGCTTGAATTATGATTGTAACCTCTAAAATAAATTCTTTTTTATTTTGTGATGTCGTGGGGCAATGACGAACAACTCGGATGGGGTAATCTCGAACCTTCGAGATTAGCAACGATAACCGATTTTGATGAAACTTTCAGCATCTATAAAACTTAATTAAATATACAAAAGGGGTTTTTGAATTTTCATTACAGGCTCAGACAAAAAAGTTTAAAAAACGACATTTACTATTTTTTTCGATATTCCGACCAATTGCATTTTTTTTCTAACGCGCAAGAAGAGGAATGTGAAAAATACATTAAGTATAGGTTGTAGCAACATTTTTTACGAGTTGACCATTGCAGCCGCGCTTTCTGTGCGACTTCTGCGATATTTAGCACTCTGTTCCTGATTACCCCATGGCAGTCGAGTAATCACGAACACCAAGGGTTTTGTTTTTCCACTATAAAGTTGATTTTTATTATAATTTTTCAAAAAATCCTCACAGTACTTTACAGACGAATAGTTTAAGTATGTTTGTAAATAATAAACAAATTCATTTCTCATATAGTTTTCGTTTGGTTTGCTTTTTTGCATAGGTGTTCGTAATTACCCCACTCTCCCTTACTTATTATCGATATGTACAGTAATTCCCCGTTATGAGTCCGACGAACGGGGCTGGCGGCGGACTCATAGTGGCTTGCGGACATGATTCTCTCTTTCGTCCCCGACGGCAACTTCGTGTCTGACTCTTTCGTTTCCTCCCGCTCGTTATCCGGTTCTCTCACTCTCGTCCGTAGGCTTCCAAGAAATGGTGGGGATAATCGCCGGACTGTCAACGGGGGGAAAAAACAGACTCATAACGGGGAATCACTGTATCCCGAGTGACGAAGCGAGCAGACCGCTTTGCTAAGTAGCCGTGCCCCCTACGTACACGGGCATCCGCGTGATTGAGTGGAACGAGGATCCTTCGGATTACGTTTATCCGTTTACCCACTGATTCCGTCCCCCAGTTTTGCCGCAGCCTTTACTTGTTTTAAGTGAAGCCCGACGTGACCTGCCGCAATCCCCGCTCCGTATCCCAGTCACATCGGTTTCTGCGTGCCGGCTACAGGCCAATCTCTCCTCGGATACGCTGGCTGGAATATCAGGACGTTTCGAGATCCCGGAGATTCCAGCGGATGACTCTCAGATATGTATTACGTCTTTCAAGGAAGTCCTCGTTCGACGGGCACGTGCGCCCATTCCCTCTTTATCCCGGCCCTGTTGTAATAAACTCGTCCGCGAGCAGGCGGGTCTCCATAACTGGCGGCAGTGAACTCTGGCCTTGGAACGCCGAGCAGGGTTGTACTTCCGCGGTTGCATCGCAAGTGGAACACGATTCCTTGGATGTACCTTGCCATTTGTCAGGGTTACGGAGTAATTCCAACCAGATCAAACTCTTCTAAGGTCTAAACTCGTTACACAATGTACATTAGAGTGGAGCGAAAAAATAAAATTTTCGAGAATCGGATTCTAATAGCGTGGAAAAATTGCGTACGAGGGCCAATAAAACCAGTGACAAATTTCAGCATAATCGGGCAATATCTTTTGTGAGCAGCAGAGGCCTCTTCTTTTTAAATTTGTATGAAAATGCCAAAACTGGAGCACTTTTATTTTGCAGATTTTCACTATTTCCTGTTATTAGGTGAATAGTGAAAACCTGCAATACAAAAGCGCTCTCGTTTTGCATTTTTCATAGAAATTTAAAAAAGAGAAAATTGACACCATGTACCAAAGTGCCTCACTACATTCCGCTTCCTATTGTTTACACAACATCACAATATTCTTTACGCCTATATGACTTAACACCACAGAAACGGAGCATTTCTTCTTAAAAAAAATGGAAAAACCACTATAACTCAAAGTACCTGAGAACTTCTGATACACTAAGGAGCTATCGATACACCCTGGTTAGTACAAATCATTATATCCCTTGCATTGGCCGTGCCAAGCCAGCCGGCGAGAATCGTCGCTTCATATTGGTCCGAGTGGATTCATCCTTTTCCGCACGGACGACGCGGCACCGCCGTCGAGTCCCGTTACGCCGGCAATCTCGGGTCCCGAGACTCGAAACAGGAGACGAGCCTCTTCCTTTCACGGATAAACGATACTAGCCTCTCCAGACGCAATAACAACGTCGTGTATCGATCTCTTGGGGCGAGGCGGCAGCTGGTGCCGGGTCCGTTGGTCCTGGGACCCGGCAGCATTATTCTCGTTCACGCGGCACGACGAGGAAATCAACAAGAAAACCAGCGGAAGCTTTATCCGTTTCCTGGTGCCGGGCACCAGATGCTCTTGCAGCACGCCCATTTCTCAACGTTACCGTGATTATACGAGTCCCCCACCGTTACTTACCGCCCATGATTCCTCCTGTATTTTTCATAGACGCCTCGCTGCAAGTCGGGTGGTTCAGGAACGTCGTCGCTGACGGGTTTCATGCTCAGCTGTTACGACGGTTAGAACGTCTTTAGACGAAGAATGGAAACGCGAAATGTATTTAAGAAATTTTTAGGCGAGGTGGACGTTGAGAAACTTGTCGTTGGTGGAAAATGAGGAGATACATACTTGTTGTCGAGAAATGAAGAATATGGAGGATAATCATTCTTCTTGGGGTTCGAAGAATGTGCAGATAATATTTTGTGTGTTAGGCAGTCGTTTTTGTGAAAAATAAAGCATTTCTTTTTCAAATACTAAGAAAGAAAGAAATGAAGAATTGAAACTGAGATTCGTTGTTTGTTTATTAACATTCTAAGCTTTATAAAAACATATTCAGCGACCTGCTTGTAAATGCTTCTTCAGAATACCTCTGGGTTTGCACTGAACCTGTAAAAGAATTTTTAAAAAAAATGCGTTTTTCGTTAAAGAAAAGATGAGGTTTTAGCTTCTTTTGATAAAGAATAAGATATTTTGTTAACTTGAATTTAGGTTCAGGCCGAAAGTACACTTTGTAAATATGCTCGAATTTAATTTGAATCGATTGGAACCTCTGTTTTTGAGTTATCACTGCAAAACGGAAGAACCTTTTTTAAAAAGCTTCTCTAATGATCCATCTGTAGCGTCATATATAATGCATACTTTTGACTAAACAAGCATGTTATTTTAAAGCTTATGATGTTAATAAACTTTGTGTCAAAGAACAAGTCTCAGCTTCAATTTATTTCATTGTAATTAAACGAACGAAGTATGAATCAAAGTGTCACGAATCACAATACACGATTATGAATAAACAAAACACGATTCTCATCCGATTCTGTACACAAAATACCGTGCGAGCGTTCTCAACATTCGTTAAGAATTCATTATACAGAGAGGCGAGCGCTGTAAGTAAATATCAGCAAAGCGGATGCTGTTTATCGCGCATGTACATTTATTTGCATGCATTTACTATTGAAATTCCGTTTCCCGGCGGAATAATAGTCGGGCTTGTTCTCCCGAAAATTTCCGCGCCCGCCGTTCTGTGTACCTAAGAAATTCAAATACCGCGAGTTCGAGCAGCCACGTCCGGGGGGCATTATTCTCGTGCGCGGTAGACGATGAGGGGAATCAACAAGAAAACCGAAGCAACCGGGCGGCTCGCTTCTACCGCGGGCACCAGATGCTTTCGCCACTCGATCATTTCTCAACGCTGCCGCGATTACCCGCGTCGTTTTGTTACGCAACAAACTAGCGGCGTCCGGCATTTTTCTTCGGGCCGTGTATCAGAGCCGCGGAATTACCGACGCGCCGTGCACCCGGCTTGATATTTTTCAACGCTCGCCCGCAAAACGAGAACGCTTCCATCCGGTGGATTAATTACGAGAGGCGGAATAATTTAAAGCCATCGTGTCCCGCTGAAACAGAAGAGTCCCGGGGGCGGGGGAGAGAAAAAAAAATGCTAGCGCAGGGACACGGAGCTACAAAATATTTACGCCCGAGCTTTTCCGCGCGGAACCTTGCCGCGAATGGTGGATTAAATTGCCAATAATTGAAAGCACTATGCATTATCGCGACGCTGAGCGTTCTCAGGGGTTGGAGCCGCGTCGAGGGCACGCGTCGCTCCCGCGACGCGCGACACGGAGGTGGAACGGGAGAGAGTTTCAACAGGCGCGGAGGTTGGCCTCGTTGAATCTCATTTATCCGGCAAACTGCGCGCGGCAAGAAAAATAGGAAGCAATATCTGAAACCCTTTGTTCCCGCAGGAAGCTCGCCATTCTCGCGAGCGCCGCGAGAAGAAACGGCTAACGAGAAAAGCAAAGGAAGCTCCCGCCCTCCGCCCCCCCCCACACACCACTTTCCGTTCCCTAAAACACAGCGGACGTTCATCACGGTAATTTCTCCGCGGAACTATTATCACAGGCATTCTCTCGTGATAACACAATTTTCCGCCCTTTACCGTGGATACGCCGTAACGAGTTGCGCAGCGCCTCGTCGATTCCCTTTTTTCTTCTCGTTGTAACAGCCGATCCGATGGGTAAATCAGACGGGAATATCCCGCCGAGAGGGAATAAATTACAAACGGGAACGTTGAGCGAGTTTAACGGGGCCACTGAAATTCGCGAATTAGTTGACTCGATGTTGGGAGAATGTTTTACCACCGACTATTACAGAAATGGCGATCAAGAAATACTGTAGCTTGGGAAGGTTAATGTAAATGACGGGGTAGAAGTGGAGGATAGATTGAACGAACCTTCTTTTATTAGGTACCTATAGGGTAAATCCGGGAGACGCGGTCGACCTAATATAAAATGGCTATTAAAACTAATATAGAAATTACTTATTTTATCAGAACAAACCTAAATGTTCAGAATTTTAAGCTGATTCAGAAAAACTGGTCGATATTTGCTTTAAGACAATATTTACTGTAAATCTGATCGAAAACTGAAGTCACGACATCTGACCACCTCTCCCGAGGTGCTGGGAGAAATGGTTCTCGTCGTAGGCAGAGACCACGTACATAATTATTCATGAAAAAATAACAAAAAAGAAAGAAAAATTATTTATGAGTTAATACAACTATAGATTCATTGATATTTAATTTGTTTACGCTAAACAAGTAGAGAACACATAAAAGAAAAAGTGAACTACCTACCGGCGATTAGCAAGGCAAATGAATACAAAAGTGAGTAAATGAAATAATTAAACAAAAATAATAATAAAATAATAAAAAATGAAATAATAAACAAAAATAGTAAAACAATCATAACTCGACCATCTCTCTTTTCTGCAGCGAGAGATGGTCTTCCCGTTAGCTTTGAGAGGAAGAGTTAATATGGCCAAATACTTTGGCTGCATTGTCCCTCAATATCTCAACTATCTTATTATCCCAAACATTAAATAAAAATAAACTTCTGTACACCGCTGTTTGACAAAAGAGGTTATATGTAACCACAATTTTCCTTTTAATGCTTATAAATCCAGAAAAATACAGAAGGAAGCGAAATGACGCTATTCATTCAACTGTTTGGCATCTAGAGAAGTAATTTTTCTGCACTTTAACTCATTTTTACGTAGAGAGTCTAAAATATAGCGACTCGACTAACTCTCCGGCCAGACTGCGTCTCCCGGATTTACCCTATCTGCATATTGTATTTAGCTCTGTAGGTATATTATTATTTCGTATATTCTGTGGAGTTAGAAATAGAATTGGAAGTGTGTCTGTGCCCCCAGCTGCAGTGAAATAGATGAAATAAAAACTGAAGGGGTTAATATTTGAACATTGCCGGAAAAATTCAACTGGTATATTGGAAAACCAGTGACTGCAATACAGAGAATATCAAGTTTTCCCGATAGAGACGGTTGTTGCGAAATTTAGTGAGTTTTTTTTTAAAACAATTCTGCAGAAGAGTAGAGATTGAAATAAGAGGACTCTAATTTAGATTCCGATAAAATTGATTATAAAAGGAGAATCTGCTTTTAAAGCAGTATCCCTAGAATTCGTCCTCGCAACGGCAGCTCCACAAACTTTAATGAATTCAAATTGCTTTAAGATCTTGAACATCGACGGCGTTCCAGCGTATAAATTAGATCGTCGATTTCAACAAGAAGTTGCCCACGTTACCCCAGCAGCAGGAAACTTGGATCTCTTCGGAAGTTCTTTCGCGAGGAGCCCTGAAATTGCAACTCATGAGCACGTCCATTTTCATCTCTCCCTCCCCGTGTTTTCCGCGCTCGTGCGGCAAGCAGATAGAATAGAGAGCGAAGTGGCGAGTGGAAGGATACACCGCGGCTAGTAGAGAGGGATGATTTTTTCATGAAAAGGGAAAGCCAATCGCTGTCGGTCCTGGAGATTTCCTGAATTCCATTTGACGAAAATGAGGATTCCCGTGACAGGCTCGCCGAGGCCCTCGCATTCCCATCCTCGAGACATCCTCGAGCAACGTCGGGGGAAGTTATTTGAAAGGTTGCTGGAAAGTTTAAAGGAACTATCGGGAAAACGGGGGAAAGACAGTGCCGACAGTGACGTTCAACTTCGCGTTCTGGAACGATAGACGATAAAAGACGTTATCGACATCTTTTTATTCACAGCATGTCGGGTTTGCTTACAGAATAGTATCTCTGCTAGCGGTGCTGCTGGGGACCAGCTAGAAGTTTCTTAAATCCGATTTATTCAAGATCGATCCTTTGAAATTTACTGGATGTTATATTGAGAATTATATTGGGCTGTTTGATCAGTTCCATGCGCAAAGTTTGCGTAATTGCAGCAGCGAACACTGCAATCTCGCAGAAACGTCTCGGGATACCATAAAACTTTTTTTCCACCGGGGACATTTCCCTAGGTGGAGTTAAGATTTTATCGGGGTGGTACTCCATGGAATTTCTTCCAGACGTATAACGATTGCCGCCGGCAGTAGTCTCGATGGCATCTTCAGGAGCGTCATGAATTAGCTACATTCTATGAGATATCGCGCTGAAGCTGCCTTATGCTCGGGCAAAGGGAACAAGGGAAACCAGGGTGGCATTGGGGCTGTGGAAGGGTATCAACGTGCTTCAGACGCACCATCTGGAAATTCATTTTAAATAAAGGAGGCCTCGTTAAAATTCAACCTTCTCTGTTTTATCCCGTCGATATTCTTAAATAAATAATTATAAAAAATTAACGTTAAATACAAAAATAAAAATCACGTGAAACTGGGTTACATTGAAATTATTTTATTCTAGAATCATAAAGCTATAATAAAGCTAAGGTTACTGAACTGCTAGAGTTAGACATTCGACATAGTGACTATCAGCTTATTAGACTATATCTTGCAAAACTATTGATCTATTGGATAATCTAGCTTTTGGACCATTAGACAATTAAGCTATTGGATTATTGCAGTAGCTTCTTTCTCAACCCCTTCACTTTTTCTAGCAAGAATTGAAGAGTTCTATAAGTGCCAAAAATCAAATTCTATACTACAGTATTGTCATTAGCACGAAGTACATTTTCCGTTAAAAAAAACAAAATATTTCATTTTGGCACTTGCAGTGTTTTCTCTCCAAAATATGTATTTCAAATTTATCGAGCTGTTCTTTAATCCACGCTACATTATATCCCCAGTCTCTGCAAAATGATCGACCTATCAGGAGCATTAACAAAGTATCCAGTTACCAATATTTTATTAAACCAATATTACAGTATCCAGTTACCAACGTTTTATTAAATATTTTATTAATATTCTATTAATCAAATTACCCTAGAGTCCTAGCCTATCCCACTTGCAAATGTAGATTATTATCACACCGCAACGCTGTTCCACCGTTCCGAAAATCTACCAGACACCCATACCATCCCCGTCAGAAGTCGCCGTCCGGGAACGTCCTCGATTTGCATTTCGGAAGATGACCATTCGCACGCCTCCACCTGTTCCACAACGCTCTGTTTATCCCCGCGTGTAATTTCCGGTCGCCGGTGACTCGTTAATTTCTCAGTGTCTCGTTCGCGGTCATTCCCATCCGTTCTCGGTCGCTGCTTTCGGCCTCCTTCAACCACCGACACGTCCAACGGCAGAGCATCTCCGCTTCCTACGGTCCTGAGAGCGATCTCCCCTATACATATTCATGAGGCAATAAGCCCGTCGCTGATCTTCCGCTGGAATGGAACAACAAGGAAAGAATGGAAAGTAGGAACCCCGACAGGCATCGTTGGCCTTCGTCACCGTCGCGCGCCGGGGGAACGCTCGTCAACCCCTTCTTTCGAATGTCTCCGCGTGCTAGCGCGCTTCCTAGGCGCCGCTCTGTATTCCCCTTACGCCGCCACGCAATAATGATGCCCTTCGAGGGACCCTTTAACGAGAACAATGACGGGCGACAAAGTTTAAACGTCCCCTGCAGTCTGATCCTTGCGTTCAGCCAGTTACAGAACGAAAGTTGCTGAACTTTTTGTTCTCAATTCTGATTATAGTTCGGAGAGGATCGCGGGGGCTCTTTCTCCACATTCTTTCGCAGATCTGGATCCTCCTTTTTACATAATTCCACGGCTAAGAGTTTCTTTTCCTCTTCTTATAAGCCCAAGATAGGTTTAATCAGGATGAAAGAAATCCGCGGGCGTTTCGATAATAAGCTTTGAAAGAGCGTATTTTCTATCCAGCTTGTTAGATTACGCCGGTAATATTATTTTCCCTTCTCTCCCGGGCGTTCTCTTCTTGCAACCTCCATTTTCTCCATCGTCCCCCGGGGACCCGGGAGCCTCTCAATAGACAGAAAATATCATATTACTTTGCAGAACGCTCACGCCCGCAGAAAATAAAGCTTCGCGCCGCGGCTGAAGGAGTCCTTATTATGCATGAGACAGCCGTCAAATCGTTTCGAGAGCAACAACCGCGCGCGCGCGCGCCGCTTTCCTGCGCTTTTAACGAGATCTCGATGCGACGTGTCCTGTCACGTAGTTGATAAGCTGGCTGGATATAAACTTTTATTTCGCTTTCGCGGGTAAGGGTCTCGGCGTACACCGCGATAAATTGTAATCAGCCCGTCGTGATATTTCCTTCGGTGTCACTTTGGAATATGCAAGAAACAACCGGTGATTACCGGAAACGAGCGAGTAATGAAAGATATTCGCGTAGCAGATTCTCTAAAAGTTGCTTTCTACTATTTCCTTTGCTGCACTTTCTAGAACAGTATGTTTAAAAGGGTTGATGTTCTTTAAGGGCGATGACAACTTAATATCATTATGTATGAGGTAACGAAAATAAGAAAGTGTATCACCGGTTTACCGGTAAATCGCGAAAAATACACTCAAATTTTTACCGGTAATTCGCCAAATATTTGCCGGTAATTCGATAAATTATGTATAGCAATGTAGCGCATATATGCATTCATTAATTCCGTCGATATCTACTCCGTTATCAATGAAAAAGCTTCGATTAATAATAGAGACGAAAACCGAAGTATCTCAGAAAGAACCGACTTTAAACCAAAAGAAAACTAAAAAACCTGGATCAAGCCACCAAAGAATAGACGTATTTTCAAGTAGAAAAAGTAAAAAGAAAATATCTACAAATGGCATATGATTTCTTAATGACTACCCGAACAAGTGTAGAATCTAAGAGTGGTTGTTAAAAAGGTGGCATTTGTTAAAAAGAATTCTTAAATAAAAAATATTTAATTATGTATATAAGTTAAGATTCTTTTCATTGTTTTCGCGGTGAAGATGCATATTAATAAGTAATGTCAAAAGTTATACAAATATATCTATTTTGTGTTATATCATTTTATATTTTATGTTTAGAACAGTTTTATTTGCATATATTTTTCATAATGCTCGATTGGAGTTCAAGAATTTTTTTTTGTAATGTTTACTTTTATATTTTCAATACCTTAAATAATTACCGGTAAATTACCGATAAACCGGTTTTGAATGAAAATTTTACCGAATTACCGGTAATTGAAAAAGTCGGTAAATTTGCAATCCCTAGTATCACAGACGCAAGTAATATTATACGAGAAATTATTTATTCAATTCCAATTTTGAAGTGCAAGAAAACTTGCAGCGTAGCATTTTCAAAACAAATCCTAAATACTGCAACTCTACAGGGTAAGTCACTCTAGAAAAGCTTCTAGAGTATTTACTAATGGACTAACTGGAGTAGTGTTAATTCAAACAAAAATGCTCGCGATGCGTTCGAACCCATCGCCACTTTCAGCAAACAGCATCCAACCCCAATCAACTACCTCCAAACAACTACCCAACGAAGTGAGTACTAAGAGACTCTCCTTGACCCAAAAAGACTAATAGAAAGTTTCCAAAGTCGATTCCGCTAAAAATCGCCGACGCTTCTCCACCGAAAGAAAATTTCACCTCGTTCCACGCAACATAGTCGAATCTCGCGCGACTTTTCCACCTTTCATAGACACGTTCGCTGGCAACGAACTCCCGGAGCGTTTCATACGGTTCACCGCGTGAACGCAACACCGCCTTTCGAGCAGCCCCGCGAAAGTTCGAATTTCGCGCGTCAATCGTTCCGTATTAGCGACGAGAGGAAAGTTTACGCGACCGAAGAAGTATTTGCTTCGCAAATGTCGTGTTTGTCGGGGGGGTTGGAGGGGGATTGGGTCTTTGGCTGGCTCCGTTTTCGTAGCCGTTCCTGTTCCAGCTTTCCTCGCCGTTGCCCCCGTCCCCGCGAGCGGGACACCGTGCCGTGAATACCAAGGGGCGCGACGCCTCTGAGCTGAATTCGAAATTCCCTCGCCGATAGCGCCTGGTTCGATGCCGCTGCGTACGGTTCGAATCCCGCTATCTCATTAGCCGCGTTTGTTGCGCCCGGGAGTCGGCTCCGCGAAAAATTAACTTGCTACCGTAAGTGCAAGGTGATACGGCGAAAGTTAGCTCGTTGCTTTGATCGCGATATCGATCATTTTGATGGACGTGCACCATCAATTATACCGTCGACGCTCGCGAAATCTGTGGATAAGTTAATCGATTGCTTTATCGTGGCTCGCGAAGCCATTAGGATTTGGAATTTCCTTTTCCAACTTTTTTCGGCTGTTGTGTGGCTTGTAGGAGATCGATGGAGGCATGGCTGGGGACCTTGAAACTAGGTAAAACTTGGCAGTAGAGTGGACAGACACAGTGATAGTTTCAAAGAGGTGGAGTTTATGACAAAAGTGATTATTACTGGTCGCTTGAAATGCACAGAATCGAGAACTGGGTGGTCAAGTATTCAACAAGAGTTCCTTGCAGCAAGAGGAGTGCAGCTCCATCTTTACCAACATTAAATAAATTAGAAAAAACTGTTTATAAAATTATTACTTTAACTTAAAAAGAGAACACTAATTGAAAAATATATATTTTCACAGAATAAGTAGTAGCTATTGCGTAGATAAGTTTTTATTTCTATCTAAAAATATTCGCGACAAATATTTGCGAAAAAATATTCTATAATAAAAATATTAATATTAATATTAATATTAATATTTTTATTTATTTGCAAAAATCGCTCATTTCTTATCAGATTTGCATCAACCGAGCACCAAACGATGTGGAATTTGGTTTTACATATGTTACACATCATAGCTAAAAAACTGTAAAAATGGAGCTGCACATTCTTGAGGTAGAGAGTGCAAGAATCGGTGTCGACGAGTATTTTCGCGGAACACAATTTGTCGAGCCGCTCTAATACGTTTCAGCGCGTCCTTATCCACGGCAGATAGCTCCCTCACTTGTATCCAGCAAGGTCTCCACGGGAAAGGGACCCGGCGTGCATTTTCAATCAGCAACTTCCCCGCTGGCACGACGCACAATGCAACATCACTCATGTGGGGAGACAATATATCCCGGAATCCATTGATAAAACGTACAATACTCACATTCGAAAGCGTCACCCTCCCTCCCCTCTCGCCAACCCCCCTCTTTCTGGCCTGGATGGTCTTGCTCGACGCGCAAATGCTTCCGCATACCCCCGGCTCGTCGTATCGTTTCTGTTTGAATATAAACGAGCTACCTCTGCAGGTCCACAAATTTGTAATCACGGGGATAACGACCCTCCATCGGAAAGGGGTTGCTCCATCCCTCCGCGAGAACGCTGCGGTGCTTGCCACTTTTACCGTGAAATGGTCTGCGATATGACGACCGCGGAACGGAGCTTGCGACGAAAAGGAAAAAAAAAAGGGACGAGCAGAAAGAACAAAAACAGAAGAAAAGGGAAACGTTCCGCCTTTTTGCGCCGTCACCGTGACTCGCGCTTGAATTTAGATGGCAGCAATGTCATTACAGACTCCCCGCTAAAACCGGGAGCAAAAAGACCGCTCCTTTATCGACCCCGCTGGCGAAAATGCGAAGCCGCGAGTTGTTCGAGCTTCGCGCGCCTTCCAAGAATACGGTGCTTGAAGAACAAGGCGAGAAGGACGTCCTTGAATGGAACTCTTTAGAAAATCACTGCCGGGGAATATGAAAAAAAAACAACCCCTGTTTCTCACAAAGCCATATTTTCACCCAAAATTCCCCGTCGACTCGCTCCCTTTGAAGATACCAATTCAATTCCCTCTGTGTCGTAATTTTCAGCCCACCACTTATAGGCCCCGCTGTCCTCCGAGGCGAAATCCCGCTCTCTTCAGTGGCCAATATTTCCCATCAACGTTTATCCAGCCTCAAATAAAGAATCCCCGCGGACAATGCGGGTGTATACACGAGCGGTGGACGGTCTCGCCTGAAGGACCGAAAAACTTGTCCTCCTCGACGCGGGGAACACTCTTCGTCTCGGTCCCGTCCCTTTGTCCGGTCGTTTCAGGCCGGATGTTCGGCTATAACGATGCCCTCTCGACCTGTGGGCCATCCGTCGGCGAGTCTCGTTCGATTCTCGCGTCGAGTGACGCAATTACAACGTCGTACAGGATGGAGCCCGAAGGACGACTCTCGTCCCCGCGAGCCAAGCCGACGGGTCCGTCGACGTGGTTTTAGGTAAAGCTAAAGTACAGTGCCGACCCTCTTCGACCGTAATTGGCCCTCGGCGAGGGCACCGCTCTCGCTGCTTCATTACGCAAATCGACTGACCGTGTAAGTGGCGCGCAACGGTCTACAGTCGAAAACCACCACTTACTCCCACCCGCCCGAGTCTGCCCCATAACTTCGAAACCCCTTCACTCCGTTACCTGTACCAATTTCGGGAATTATTCCGCGATTGTCCACGGGTCGCAGTGTTTCCCTGGACATGTCGCGGCAGGGCTAGGTAGTCGAGGAATTTTTAGCGCTCATTTCGGAGAGTCTTATGCAAAGTAATATTTATAAAGCGATCGTTTTGTAAGTAGAAATAATTGAACACGTACCGAGTGTTTAAGGGGCCGTCCTTAAATTAAGTAAGAGTAATTGTGGTGGTCAGGTTAACAACAGATGACAGCTGTTCTTCATCTTTTGCACTCTTCTACGTTTACATTTATTTACTATATAATTTCTAACTATTCTTCTCTTTCTTGTCTTCTTATGTTTTCTTTCGTAATGTCTACTGTGTAATAAAGAAATATTATTATTATTATTATTAATTTTTGCGATTTTTTACCCTCTCCCTCCCCCGGTATAAGAATTCGTAAGATTTTATATTCCAACCCCCTCTCCTCCTTCATTACGTAATATGTTTTACATTGCATTTTTTCAGCTATTAAAATTCTTTTTAGGCTACTCATATTGAAAATTAGGTTAAAAAATATTAAGTAAGACACTGCGTGATTCGCCCCTCCCCTATAAGAAAACGATAAAATTCGCGACCCCTTCGCCCTCAAAAAAGCTTTACGTAATTCTAGGACGGCCCATTATAATGAGAGAGTGTAATAGATTAATACCTACGTTGAAAGTAGGGTTTATTGATTTGTAAAATAGATTCAATTCCACTTTGGAATGGCGGAAGAAACATTTGTATAATTCAAGCTGGTTCGTTTAATGCAAGAAGTAAGAAAAGAACGTAGAAACACCAGGGAAAGGCAGGGTTTGTTATCGAACGAGCAATCTTTGGAAGCTCCGCTGAGCAGTTTTCGTAGGCGACTAGATAAACAGGATTTAGCATTAACTAGATAAATAAGTTCAAATGGAACTGTTCTCGGAGGGCACTTTTTATTGCGAAGCGCGATCCCCTATCGCCATCCCAGGGGATGAAATTCGAGTTCGGTGTACAGAGTACGATACGCGATATGTATATTTGTGCATAAAACGCTTAGCAACAGGGAGGCAACCCTTTACGTTACACTGTTCCTGCTTTTTACCATCAGATCGTTTCAAATTTGAATGCCAAGTGGCGGTAGTTACAACGTAAATGCGTTTCGATTCGTATCGGAATGCACCATTCAAAGTAATTGAGAGATCCACTCAGGCGAAATATAATCAACACTGTGGAAACCACTCAATAAAACCTACTCCAATTGAAAACTACCCGCTCGAAAGTTAACAGACAGTAACATTCAGCAGAAACCGTACGTCCCAGTATTAAATACGCACTGTTCCTTCCATTCCTGATATTTGGTTCACTGTCCAAACACAATCCTCTCTGATTACCTTGACCATCCCGCTATCAAACGCCTACAGAAGTCGAGCATCGCAAGTGCACCTTATATCCGCGATATTTACCTTGGCGGGGCATTAAAACGTCGCCACTCAGCGACCGGCGATAAGCAAATGCCGGGGAATGCGCGCAAGTCTGCGCCCAACGTTCCAGAAGACGGGACATCAGGAAGGCACTTAGAAAATCGTAAATTCGCGGCGTCGGCCGTGATAAAAAGGGAAAACCTTGTTCCGTAAATGCGATTTTGCATTAACCACTCAAGGGACGGGGTTGATACAGAGCGGAGGAGGGGAATGGGGCACGGCACGGGCGGATAGGTATCTCAACTTTTCTCATATCGTTTCGCGTTCGTTATTACGCGGCGAGTTGCCGCGAGGCGGATGAGTAAAATTAATGGCTCCCATTTGGAACTATTCCCACGGACTTTCCTCTTTTTTCCTCCCCTCCGTCTCGCTCCCTTTCTCGCCGCCGCTCTTTCCCCGTCGCACCCCCGTTACCGTTATTCCGCGGGGATTTATAATTAACGTTAACGTTCCTCGTTTCAGCCGCCAATCGCGAGGCGTCGACGTGAACTTTTATCGAATTATTCGAACACGATGCGCTTTTTAGCTTAACGCCCGCCGCTTTACCAAACGAAATGAGAACTAAATGATTTATTTCCACGAATTTTGGAGCACCTCCTGTGCGTTGGTGCATTCGGGATGTCTTTATCAGCGGACGACCTAGATTCTTCTTTCCTGATTAGTTTTAGGGGCGTAATAGCGGTGTCCTATTCTTCAACGTTGACTATTTCTTGTTTGAATAGACTTTTTGGTTTTTCCTCTGCGGATCACTTGTCACCACCTACTATTTATCAGGCTGGTTTCCGCGTCGCGACGCGTCCAGGAGTTCGTTAACTTTTTCCTTCGGCGCGTCACGTGCCCGACGACGAGGGTGTACGAGAAGGCATTAATAAAAACGTGTCGCGCCTCCGTTCAGCCTCCTCGTATTTTTGTCCCTTGTCCCACGGTCGACGGCCACGAGCCTGCGTCTCGTTCCCCTTGTCGGATCCATTAAGGAGCCGCGATTCGTGTAAATTACGCGAATGCTGGTAATGAAATACAAACAGCTTATTCGGCCTGGCAGCAATTTGTCCATGGTGGTTGTCGCGCGGGTATCGATTAAATCGGCGACAAAAATTTAAACGTAGATGGCTCGTTCTTGTGCCAAAAAGCTACTGGGGTTGACAAAAAATCGATGGAACATTTCGATGTGTTTTAGTGATGGCTTATGTATTGACAGGAAAACGAGTGGAAATAAGTATCGTGTAAGTAAGTTCACTGCATTCACAAGACTTCAATTCAATACTCCATCAATCCTCCAAGAAAATCAAAGGGAAAACGGATTTTCCATCTTCAATGTTTCGTTGAATCCTTAAATTAAATTACCAATCTGTAAATGATAAATTCTCTAAGTACACGAATACAGTTCACGTATTATTGTTCAATACTTCGTAGAGGTATCTTTATCCAACGCTCTTCTTCCTCTCCTTCACTCTGCGATTGGTAACAAATGTCCACAGCTAGAAACGAATGCAAGCTCACAATGTTACGTGTTCAGAAGGTATTTACTATGACCACCCTCACCTCTAGGTAACTTTCTAAAGTTACAGGTCCTTCGCCTGTCGTCTGTAACAATAAGCTGACGCGTTTCGGAAGCCTCGGGCTGACCGACATACCGGATGGTACACGGGGTTAATTAGGGCCGGCTGAAAATACAAAATGCATCCAGAATGTCAATTGCTTCCGAGGTAACGCGGTAAGGTGGTAAACCTGATCGATTGATTCGCCTACCAGGAGTGCCTGTGGTACCTGTGGTACCAGCGGAGAGTGCCTTAATTAATCCTGGAGAAGGGAGATATAGTATCCTGCGGTATACGGCCGGTCTCCGACAGATGAGATTTCTATTTCCGAGATGGCTCGGTCCCAGCCGCAGGATGACATATTAAAACAGTGGCAGTGATCGCTTCCACCGCAATCCGTGTCTGTTTTTCATCAAAAGTAACGTGTAATGCCCCTTTGCGTCGGATATCCAGCCGCCGCGGACTGGTAATCAATAGCAATCGAAGACTAGCAAATAGACTTTGTATAGGTAAAGAGAAATTCATTTGAATTCCCTGCGACGGAATGATATTGGGAAGCTCCTTTGACTATAAGAGAACAATGTGTTCTTTGTGGGCAAAGCAATCATTTCTCAAAGAACGTGAAGTTATTAAGTAAGGCTTGTAAAATTCCAATCGAGATATTAACGAGGGAACGTTTGCATAATAATAGAAAGCAGAAGAAGTGTTATATCACTCGAGATTTGTGGAAAAGGTAATAAACGCTTGTTCCCCGCCGTGAAAGTTATTTACGACTTAATCCAGCTTACGTAGACGGCCTTGACTTCGGAGTTAAATCAAAAGTGACCGAATGCCACGCGCAGATTGCTCCCCAAACATTTGCCTTTCGAATAGCCCACGGAAAGCGACCTCTCGATGTAGCGACGGTAGAATCCCGTGCGCAGTTGAGGTCTGAAAGAACTCGTAACCGAACGAAGCACAGAGCGGTGGACGGTCCATTAGCCTTGGGCGAGAAATCAATACGAGGGACAATTAACATTCGATCAAAATTGAGCTCGACGTCAATGTGCCCCGACCGTCGGTAATTTGTCACGTTCGCGCGGGCTTCTTTGCATTTAGCTCCCTCGATTTTAAATCACCTCTTTCGCCGCGTCACGCCGCGCCGTCGAACGGCGAAACAGCAGGGAAAAGGACGACCGTGGAGACGCGAATATATTTTCAATTATACCGGGGCGTATCGGCACGAAGAAATTTCCCAGCCCCTTCGAAATCGACCCCCGGCGTCGGACGCCTCGCTCCGAGCGTATTTCCTCTCTCGTTTCCCTCGAGTTTGTAGCCAGCCAGAGACGGAATCACAGGGTCCCCGGGTACTTTTGGCATTCAAATAACGCAGACTTAATATGCACGATGCCGCGCGGAGCCAATCGAATTGCGGAGTGCTCGTTTCCTCGAGTCAAGGTCTCTCCGTTAAGAATCCCAGCCTCTTGTCTGCTCGCCTAGCAAACCCTCCTCTCTCTCTCTCTCTCTCTTTCTCTCCTACCCCAAGGTCCCCTTCCTTCGTTCAGCTTTCCCATCTCGACGGGTTCACTTCTCAGGTATAGATTTACGTATTCCACCCTTGGAAGCCGACGCAGGGAGCACGGTTTGCTCGAAAGTCCTTTTCCCAACGATGTCCTTCGCCTCGTTACCTTCCCTCCCAATCCGACTGGATGCTTATGAAGTTTGCATCACAATCGTTCCTCCGCTTTGGCCACCGCCGCCGTCGCCGCGCAAATGAATCAGCATCGCGTATTACGTTTCCTCATTTTTTTTTTTGAGACTCGAAAGCCTTTCCCCGCGCCCTTTACTCGTGGTAAACGTTAGGTGACTATGGCGGGAGAGGTCGATGAACCAAAGTTGAAATGAGTTTGTACAATCAGCGTGTTTGCGGTGGTCAAAGCGTTCGAGCGCCCTTTACGATCTTCTTTCCTCCACGTCGCTAGAACTTCCAGGGGTTTTTGAATGAAACTTCTTGCTGTGCCTTCGACGGTTTTCACAGTTCCTTTGCTTCGCGATCGTGTTGTGTATAGAATTCTTTATTACGAGCGTTCGACTGCCAGTGATTGGGAATATTGTGCTGGAGCGTTGATTAAGTTCGGTCACAGTGGTGGTGAATTTTAATTGCGTTCAGTGTAATAAAGGAGATGTAACATCGGGTGACAATTATCGTGCAATCTGAGTTAAAATAATTATGGTACTGCTACGAACTGCGAAGCTAAATGCCCCTTGAACTACGTATGACTGTTTATTTCACTGAACGTACCACTGGAGAATCCTAGCTGCTTCCGCGAACTCTGACTGAACTTTGACTAATTTGGAACCTGATTGCTCTCTGAGCGAAGCTTGCTGGTTGTTACAGGAGGTTTCTCTGATTTAACCGATAATGAGTAACTTGGCTATTCACTCTGATGTTTTTATAATTCAATGCGATTTGGGAACACAAATAAGTAACATTTCTCAGCTCTGATTTGTAGCCTGTCGTAGTCGACGTAGAGATAGTTTTCTATTTGGGAAAACTCTACACAAGTTAATTCGTGAGGAACGTGACTTTAACAAATTTTTTTCCTCCCAGGAATTTCACTATTTCCTAATATACCTATACCTCACATCCCCCATGAAAATCAGCTCAATCAAGTGACTCTGAATTTAGAAATTTACAACCAGGGAATGGAAACACTTGATCGCGAATATGTCGAGCATCAAGAGCCTCTGTACTCTCTGATTTGCTTATCGACAGAGGGAGAGGTCGAAATTTGTTCAGCAGTCAACTAGAAACGGTCCTAAGCGTCGACGGTGGCGTCGTTTTCCTCGATAGAGACCCTACCGTCAAATCGTGCGGCAAATCTGCCCTTTAATCTCGTCCATCCCTGCATAAAGGGTTAAAAATGACTATCGTTAACCCTCGATGGTCAACCCTCCGTTCTGGGACCCTTTTGCACGGAACCACGCGAATGCACTCACGCACGCACACCACCGTGATGGCTACGTGCATATAAATAAGCAATAAAGTGGGTCAGAGTGATCCACGAAATTTTATTCTTCGCCTGGGAATGGTCGTGAACGCAATCACTACGAATTGTGAAATTATTATCGTTAGTATTCTTATTTTCAGTGATGAGACGAGTTTCGCTGTCACGAGATTAAATTCTGAGATACGTGTGCACCTCGTGGCTTTAATAAACGTGAGCAACTGTTTTATAGAAAATTGGAATGAAACTCCGAGTATATTGGAACGGAAACCAGCTCTGGTTCCTGTGGATGTGAATCGGAGGACGTGCGTTATTTGAATATGTATTTTACCGTTTTTTTTTCATTTTTTAAAATTAACATACACGTCAGAGATAAAATTGAATATATCATATTTCGAATGAATTCGGAAACAACGCGTTTAATTAAAACGGAGGAATTAATCGGCGGCGCGTCGCGCATATCGCGTAGTGCCTTTCACGTGATCGTGTAAAATGAAGGGTTTGATCGATGAAAATTCAAAATGGCAACGGAAATTTCAAAGCCGTCGAATGTGGTACTCGAACGTTACACCGTACGAGTGCACTTTGCCCCGGCATTATCGAAGATCAAAAGGGTCGATTAAAATATGTCGATATTGCTTTCGAACTTTTCGCCCCAGCGAAATTTCGCCCCGCGTACCTTCCATTTCCATCGAGTGCTGGGCAAATTTTTGCGCGCCAAAAGAATAACAAAATTTCGCCGGTCGCGACTCGAAAATATAGGAATGCGGATGGTTAAAAAAAATCTCGTTTAAAAAGAGAACAGCAGAGTGACCGATATTTTTTTAACCACCCCGCCCTGAAACACGACCGATCTCATCGCGCGATGACTTCGATAAACATTTTTCCGAAATCCCTGAAAGTGGAGGAAACGCTACAGGCGATAAAGTTCGGCGGCTGTCACCGTCCGTAGCACGGCGAACCGTATTTATCCGTCGAAACAGCGATCCATCATCGAGCTGGAAACAAACGCGATACTCCGTCGCGATCGTCAAGCTTTTCAGCAGATGCGACGCCTATGAATCGCGGATTTGTCATCGATTTATCGTCGATCCGTCGAAGACTTATCGGGCACTGTCGAGCGTGTTCAATGCCGCGAATATCTCGTCAGGTCCTCCAGAACGATCGAAAGTTTCGAAAAGTAGAATCTAAATGGGACACAGAATGCAGGATAAAACTTGCGAGCGAGGCAGTCACAATTTCCAAGGGCAAACCAACGCAGCTCAATGATTCCCCTATAAAAGCGAAAGGATCGATGAGTAAAACTTTCATTAGCAAAGTGCTAGGAAACGATTCTGCCTGACCTAATTGATCAGAAGTTTAATAACCTATTGCAAGGAGAAGTTTTATGCGAGACAGACGGATCCCCTTCAACTTCTTATCCTTCTCAGCCAGTAGAATACACAGAAATAAAAGAACTGCCCTTGAATTCCAAGGGCAGGATGAATTTTTCCACAAACACCCGCTAAATCTCCTCCCTCGCATCCTGCGCGCAGACAGCGTACATTTCGTAACGGTAGCCGAGACAGGCTTCACAAATAATCCCGGGAACAACCGTTCCGCGAGTGGCTCGCAAATTGGACGCGTGCAGAGGCGTGTGCAGAGGGTGAAAAAACGTCGACACGGCCGCTAATTCTTTTACGAGACACGATAATCGTTCGCAACGTACGGCGCCGCGAGAAACAACGGCCCCGCGGAACGACACGAAGCGGAGGCGCGTTAATTAAATTAAAAAACATCGTTGCCGCGTTATGCCCGCGCGTCAGCCGGATACGCGGGCGGAAAAAGCGTAGAAAGACGCACAAAGAGACCGGAGGGACAGAGATGTACTCGCAAAGGACTAGCGGAGCGAGGAGGAGGGTGGCAGGGGGCGGGAGGGAGGTGGAGGAGATGAATGAGAAACGGTAACAGCGCAGAGGACCGAGATACCTTTTTCACAATTAATACGATAAGGGTTGGAAGGACAGTGTACCAAAAGGGAGGGCGCCCGAATGGCAGGGAGCATCGAGTCGTTGCAATATCCGTAATGGAAATTAATGAGATTATTGGGGCCGCTCGGACGAGAGAGGGAGAGAAAAAAAAATGGTCGTGCGCCCTGTCAGAAGGCAACGGGTGGTCCTTCGGACGCTGCGAAACGAAGCACGGGAACGAGGATTATTGCTGCCCGGCGAGTTTCTTAATTTCGAGGGGGCGATTGGACCCGGGCTTGGAGAACGTTCGTCGATTAGGGAAAGATTGATATTAATTGGCCAGCGTCCTAGCGGGCTAAAAACTCGGGGCACGTAAAAGGAGCGGAATTGGGGTCGAGGAGTAGCTACGCTCGCCTATCCCGAAGATTCGAGCAGCATCGGGAGAATAAGGTCACGGAACGGCGAAATACGGGAAAATAACAGAAAAGAAGCTCGGGTAACAGAGCTACAGATTTACGAGACGAACGGAGGTGTTTCGGAAGAGAGAGTTCCCAAATTTCGTTGGAAAAATGACTGCCCCAAAAATCCACTCGTCGCTTCATCCACTTCTCCCCGATAAATCCCGTCGGATTAAATATTGACGCCGCAAATCACGCGAATTAACGCGAAATCGAGTCGTAAATCGGGCACACGCAGCGATCGCGGGGGCGACGCAACGCGGGCGCTCGATTTATCGCGCGTCGGCCCAATAATGTCGCCGCTATTTACGTATCGAAAAGGGGTCCTGCGGAAAACGCGAAATCACGAAATCGCGGCCGTTTACGTCCCGAGGTGCCCGGTACTTTATGATGCAGTGGGGGGCGCGGCGTTTAATAACGACGGCGCGAGCATAAAAGGCGGGTCTCGATTAAACGAAGCCGGTGGAAAGGAGCTGGACGAAGAGGCACGCTTATTTACAAGGTAATCGGGAACGTTACATGCATAAATTCGCGACTTTTCAACGGGCGGGACGGGGTCGGAGGCCCGCGCACGGTAGCCGGTAGACATAACGCGCGACAATAAAGTTTATATTGCGCAAAACCGGGGAATCCTGCGTTACGAGCTAGACAATAGTTTATTGCTGGACGCGCGCGCGGCCATCGTGCATTAATAATGCTAATCGCGTGTATATGCCGTCGACGCATTAATTAATGCCGCGGGACGATTGTGCCCCGGTAAACAATGAAACTCGTACGTGATTGCGGAGGCAACGTGCTATTGCACGGCCATTAACGATTACCTCTCATATAATTCCCGCGCGATCGCCGATCGATTATTTATTTCGCCCGTCCAGGCCGGAAGTCACCAGCAACGCCGCACACTCCCGTGATCAACACAAAGCGCTAATATTTTCGTGCGCTCAAGGGAATTATTTCGCGATGCCAGTTTCAAGAACAGCGCGCCGATAAATTGAATGCCGGGAGGGCTGGTCGCGCGGGCCCGCGGCCCCGCCGTGAAAATATTACCGTCGTCGTTCCGGCGTATCACTTTATTTATTCACGAGCAACCGGGCCACCGCGATTTATCGCGAGCCTGCGATGGGAGACGCGAGTGGATCGGACGCGCTCGATCCTGCCGATTATCGCCGGCCGTAAGAGCGTTTCAAGTGAAATCTGGGATGGAAGTCGGATGAATTCGGACAATGGAACGGGGACTGACGCGATCAGATTTGTGGGAGGTATACCTAAGTAGTATAGGGGTCGCTTTGGGTAGGCGGACTTTATGGGGATGATATAGAAACACTGAAATAGAGACGTAGAGAATAGAGGTGTCTTCAAAGGAATTGAATTCTGGGGATTCAATAGAGACAGCTCGAATGGTCCTGTACTTCTAGAATTTGTTACAGACTGCTACGAAACCATGGAACCTGATGAAGATGTTTCCAGGTTCATGAACCAGAGCAAAGTCAACCGAGTATTCGATATTATACCTACATTACGACGTGCGTTAGGAAAAGTAGCACGTTTCAATTTTCTTACGAAAAGTAGCACGTTTCGGTTTGACACGAAAATAAGCACGTTCCATCGTTTCTGACGAATAGGATGACCTGTCCAGTGAATGAACACTTAAGCTGCATGTCTGTTAAAATTAGTATTCAAAAGTCGTTATTTAGTTCCCTGAATGTTATTTCTGCAAGCAAGCTGTTTTATTACGAAAGTCAGACATCCCGGAACACAATTCTAGCAATGTTTGATAGTTATAACTTTCATTAAAAGTCTGGCAGAGGATTATATAAAAAACGGGCCAATGACCAGTGAATGAACATAAATTCCTAATGAATGACCAGGGGTACCCCAGTGAATGAACGGGATAATAACAGAGATTAGGTTTCCAATGTATTTAGACGATTTTTTGTGTAAATAATTTTTTATTCTCTAATTGCAATAATATTATTGATTTGATACTTTACTAGTCTTATAAGATCATAATCATGCATAGCTGAAATTTATTTTCTGGGGTGGGTTAACTTAATCTTCACACTGGCGGCGAAAGTGTCAACAGAAAAAAAGACAGGTTAAGTTGTTCATTCATTGGTAAAGTAAGAAATGTCCGCGTTTGCCAGTGAATGAACGGCCGTGGGGTCAACTGTTGAATAAACGGAATTAATGCCCTGTAAGTTAGAAGTAAAAAGAAAAACGCCTTTGCGAGACGTCTGTAGGTGTCCACTCTAAATTTCGGTGTAAGTTTCAACGTGAAATGCGCGCGACGTTCATGTAAGCAACGTTCATTCAGTGGGGGGTGTTCATTCACTGGACAGGTCACCCTATTAGCACGTTTGGTCTTCCGCCGCGAAGACTAACACGTTTGACTGCTTCGCCACGAAGAATAGCACAATTCGTACTGTTGCGGCGAAAACTAGCACTTTATACTGTTTCGCCACGAAAAATAGCACATGTGGGAATTTGCGGCGATAACTAGCACGTTATTCGGTTTGGCCACGAAGAATAGCACGTTTTGGATTATACTGCAGAATGCAGAAACTATCACGTTTCAGCGCGTGGTCAGTTTAAAAGAATTCAACTGTTGAAAATATTGTTTAATAAATAATAATTCCATCTAATCTCCAAAAGACAACACATATGGAAATTTTAATCTCGTGGCAAACCGCTCGAACGTGCTAATTTTCGCAGCGAAAACCGAAACGTAATACAGTAATTCGTCGTTATTGTCCTGTTTTTACCATGCGTAATAGTTCCGCTCACTATCCCCACCATTCCTTGGAATCCTTCGGTCGAGACTCGAGAGTGAGAGAACGAAAGAGACGACGGCAACTTCGTGTCAACTGTTTCGTTCCCTCTCGCTCGGCTCTTGGGTTTTCTCACTCGCGGCATCGGCCGCACGGAATAGTCTTAGAGCATATAAGGTAAATGGCCCAGTGGTGAAACAGTTAAGGAAGCAGTTAAGATAATTGAAATTTCTTTTATATTTAAATAATATAAAATTATAACTAAATATAATTATTCGAAAGCGTAACATTTCTACTTTCAGATAACGTAACAAGAATCCACATTTGTTGAAGGAAAAGTTTTAAATTAATTAAAATATGAAACTGTTCATATGACCCAGTAATTAAATGAAATTCATAGCGTGTCCCAGTCATTAATTATCAGTGTCCCAATTATTGAATATCTATTTAATTTATCTATTTCTATCAGTTAGTGAAAAGAAATCAATATGGTAATATTTTGGGGTAATAAAATCATTTTTTTCATAATAAATTTGTTAAATTTACGGCATGAAAAAATGATTAAAAATATATTATACAATTTTAGGTTATGTTAATATCGTGACTATTTTTAAGATTAATTATTCTAATAATTCTTAAACAGTATTATATTTTTGTCTAGTTATTATTAACGTAAATATATAGGACTTTGGTACAATAAATGTTAATAATTTTAAAACTTCACTGAATACTGGCGTCTGTACCAGTATTTACATAACCATTAAACACACGTTTGATAACTGGTCTGTGTCATGGTATCGTGTACTAGTGGATAAACGCAACAATTTCAATATTAAAAACAAAAAATTATTAAGAGATCCAATTAATTTTCAATTCTTCAATATATAATAAATCTAAAACAACTGCACTATTTAAAAAATTATACAATAATAATTAATTACAACCTTAACAAAAATATTCTCTCGCTTACTTGAGCCCATTAGGTAAGACACGAGATTGAAACTGTTGAAGCTTTACTGTACAATAATATTATTGCATGATATAACTATTCAATTATGTTAGCTTAAAATTGTGTCCATATAAAGCTAATACATTTTGCAATCATATTTCGAACAGTTTATACGTTGCAAATTAGTAAAACTGTTATTATTAATAAAATTTCTTCTCAATTTTTAATTATTGGGTCGTGTTTAAGGACTGGGCCATTTACCTTACTACTCTAAGGGAATAGTGTCCGCACCGCGTTATTGTCCCGCCGCCAGCCCCGTTCGTCGGGACTATAATGACGAATTACTGTAGTTTTCGTGGCAAACCGCTCAGACGTGCTAGTTTTCGCAGCAAAAGACGAAACATGCTATTTTTCGTGGCAAACCGCTCACACGTGCTAGTTTTCGCGGCAAAATACGAAACATGCTATTTTTCGTGAGAACGAAGGCAAACATGCTACTTTTCGTAACGCGCGTCGATTAGTTCTCTTAAACCCGAAGATCTCTGCTCACCCTGGTGACTGAAATCGCTTATATACCAACATTCAAAATTGTAAGACTCTTGCCTCTCGATACTCAAGACTTCTACCATCCTCAAACCCACAACACGCGACAAACGTTCCATTCGCGAGCCCCGTGAACCGTGAATAACGACTTTAGATTCACACAAACACCTGATCCACTCTCATCTAATATCCCTCGCTATACCAAACAAAATCTCAAATTTCCAAAACCCCGCACACAGTGACAGTCGTCGAGGTGTCCTAGCCCAATCTCGGCCAACATTTTTATTGCAAGCTTCATCTTCGCGCGCTGGTGACGAGATTAACAGTCTCTCGCTGGGCACCGGGCACGGCCGAAAATTAATCCCCGCCGGCTCGCCACGATTTATCCTCCCCCCGGTCGTGAAGTTCGTCGAGGGAAATCCAGCAGGGCCAGACAGCGGGGCGCGCGACCGCCGGCTCCGTGCCCGCCGAGTAGATTTTCCCGGGGGGGAGATGAGGGGGCGGCGAAAAACTGCTCGCCGCCTTATGTTTGCACGGGGGATCAGACCGGCTTGCTCGTGTCGCGATGCCCGCATTTACGCAAAGTCTTATTTACAAGCGGAACACGGCCGTGCGCCGCGCTCTCTCGCATAACTCTTGCCGCTTAAGGTGACAAACGGCCGTTGGACGCGGTGCGTGCGACTACGATGATAAGACGGCCCGAAATTTAAAGGCTACTCTAGGGATAACCGAGGCCCCGACGAAACGTTACGCTTATCGCTCGAGAATGCCACGGGAGCCTCGTGCAACGATATTTATTCGCTTCTGTCACACCGATGGGCTTTCCCGTGAACCTTCTGGTTGCCAACTGACGAGCCATTAAAGATTTGCTGTTTTATAAAGTTTACATCAACTGCATCGACTTCGGAGGAGTACAGCTTATTTTGAGAATTTTGTATGAATGTAAATTACCGTGGCAAAGATAGATTCGGTGGAAACTCTCGCTTTGAACACGCTTCGAGATATATCCCTATTGGAGCGACTTTTTGTGGAGTAGTTCTCGCGTTACTCCGAAGCGGAAGTGGCAAACTTACGAACCTACCGTTCGTAACTGTACGTGTGCGAGTGGAACGCAAACTCGACGGCGTAGTGTACAAATACACTTGACACGAGTCCTGCTTGTTCGCCGAAATCCAGGACAAAATTCGCCGTCGTTAAGAGGGTATAACGTCGTAGCAAACGACTCTTTCCGGCTGGCCACATTCGACGGTAATTGAACGATTCAATTTCCACTGTCACCCGTCTGGCCCGTTCCACGCGGCTCGTTCAATCGAGGCAATGAACGAAACGACCCTTAAAGATTGCGAATTATTGGCCAAGAACATCGACGACTACCTCCTTTCTCGTCCACCGTTTCCTTTCACAGGCCGGTGCTTGGTATTATTCATCCGTGAAAATTACTGCCGCGCTTCCGATCGTTCTAGCCCGACCCCCGCGGAAATTCAGTTTTTGCTCGTAATTTCGCTCCTGTGCTAATTCAGAGTGGCCTATAGCTGGACCCCGATACCGCGGGGAAACCAATTAATTTCGGTGGAACAGTTTGATTGATGGAAGGGACGTGTGTATCGACAGGATTGACTTTCCACTATTTTTAAAAGCAACGTAAGGATACTTTCCATCCGGAAATCTCTGGGACTGATTGCGAGGGGATGGTTTGTAATAGCAGGGCTATTAAAATTTGTTATAAATAAGTAAAAAGGCATGGAATGAGCGTAGTGCACAGTTTTCCTGCTCTTCCTAGGAAAATGAGAACGGAGAACTTTGAATATTAAACAGCAGAGATGAAGTTGAGTTCATGTTGAGATAACAGGAATTCCATAAATTTGAAGTTCCAATTTAATTTCATCGAACGAAGTTTAGTTTCCACAGGATGTAACAGTTCCAGTACCATATTTACTCGCAACATCTCTGCGCCAAAGCGTAGGGTCATCAAGTATTTCCCATCGCGTGTTTCACGCTTGCAGGATGACAGCTACGAGTGTTCCTCGTTCTCCGGGCCACGAGATTAATACACTCGCGAAACGAGCAAGGGACGTGCCCTTAATATACCGCATACGTGACGCCATTTCCCCGTGATGTGCCTCAAGCGTCTCTCTTTTCGCCGAAAGTTCTTTTGGCCCCGCGTATAGCTTGCTTTCCCGGGGATCGTCTTCTCCCCCTCGTTGTCTGGATGAAGTCATGGCGCGGAAATAAAGGGAACGCCAGGGCGAACGTTTCAGCGACAACGATCCTGGGAGCACGTTTTCGGAATTAAGCCGCGCGCAATTAACGGAGCCCGTCTCTGCTCGCGGGCCAGCTAATTCCGCGACCAACGGAAGCCTGAGCTGCACGCCACGAGGAATTGAAATCGCTAATCGCTGGCTCGAGGCTCGCGTGACTCGCAAACAGCTCGCGTTTAGCGCCTTCTGGTGTCTCTAATTGCGAGCGGAAACGAACGGTCGCGTGGCACCGCTGAACGTCATGTGCAATTTTGTCTTGCGGGGGAATCGAGGGTATTCCGTTGATATAAAAGGTACTTGTTGCAGCGCGCATTAGGTAGGCGGGGCTCGAATACTCTTTGTATGTTGTGTGCCATTTTGTGACGTGGGAAAGACGTCTTAAGGGGTCATTCTGGTTAGACGGTTTGAGAAAATCGATTTTTTTCTTAAACATTTTTCGAAAGTACATATCCTCAAGAATGTACTGTTAAATTTTCATTGGAAAATTCCGATTACTTTAACTTCTACAGAGGCATTTTGTAAAACTTTGGAGGCGTTTTTCACTGAAAAATATTCACCGTAAAATCACTGAAAACTTTGGGGGCGTTTTTCTCGAAACGTCATTTTTCACATGGTGCAGGTAAAATCTAAAAATCTATCGAACCGATTGCTTTATAAATTGAACTGCTTATTCTACACACCTGTGCATCTGGCCGGTACCACAACCAAGTATTTCTGTTGAGTCTAATCTACTTTTAAAATCAAAAATAGCACAGAAAACACAGCCGAAATACATTGATTCTTGCATTTTGCCCGGCATTTTGTTAATTTTAAGGATAAACCATTTATTCTAGTTCGGACCATAGTGACAGTCATAGGTACTAATCAAGAATCAATTTGTATTTTTGGTTTCAAATAAGTCCAACTGCTGAAATTACCTGCGCAAGCGAGGCATGAATTTTTAAACATGTCATCAAAATCGCCTTCAAAACAATTTTAAAAGCAATAATTTTATTACTTTTATATTTTTTATTTGCTATAGAAATGTAGTTTAATTAATAGAAAAAAGTTTTATTCCATTACTATAATTCCTGTCTTCGCAATAAATTCCTGAAAATCGCTGAATTTATCGGCGCGCTAACCAGAATGGCCCCTTAAAGAGACGAGAGGTCTCTAAAGAGAAGAAAGGTCTTGAAGTGTAAATTTCAGATTTTAATAGAGACTCACATTGTGATAAAGCTTGATCTGTTAATTTTATTAGCTAAGCTATTAGCAAGTGTATTACTGTACGAATGCTAGTTGAAGTTCGAGATCTATATTTTGGAATCCCTCTTATTGTTAGTAAGAATTAGCCACTGCAAGTTGAAGTCCAAGAATTCCAAAGGATACACAAGGAAAATTTAAAAATTTTTATTTAGTTACATAACACCTGGGAAATCAGTACCCAGAGTTCCAAGGAATTCGTGAAATTCCATATAACTATCGCAATAACGTGAAAAGCACGAAGCATCGATCTTTCCATTAAGGTATTTGAAATCGATGATCAAAGCAGAGCCGCGCTACACCGTGGATGCTTTCCAATCACCAGCGAAACGGGAGACATCGTCTCAAGCTGAACGCGAGTGAATTAATTTAAACTTACATCGAACGGCGACATGAGAACCCTGGACGTCCAATGTCTACGTAATTCGCGCCTTTGTGTCTGACGGGGAGCGCGTAAAATCGAGCAGCGCTGGATTATCGTGTAACGTTCTCGAGGAAACTTAATAAAAGCTGCGCGGTAGGGTCACTCTCGTAAACCATGGGAGCCGAGCTCCTCCGTAAAATTCAACTTCGGGGGCTTCTTTGTGCCCGGGCTGCTTCTGCGGGCATGGGGCGAAGGTGAGAGGTTCAGGGAAGGTGTTGGAAGGGAGAGCATGATAACGGGAGGAACAAGGGCGAAAGAAGGGAGGAAAGATGCTGGCGGAGGATCCGCAAACACTCTCTACGCAGAGGGTCAGCCTTATGGGCTTTCACCTACGGCCAACAACCCTTGGTACTCGATTGATTATTTAAGTTCTTTCTCACCTTCTATACTCCGTGGCAGGGTCTCTCAAATTTCTCCACTGCGCTGTGAGTCGCTTCGACATGACTCGAGGAAACGGCGATACGATTTTGCTGTCTTAGAAGTCTGATGAGGTTTCATAACATAGGTCTTCGGCAAGCTACATTTTGAGTTGCAGTGTGAAGTGTTGGTGTACATTTACATCGTCTGAATTCTAAAGACTATACAAGAGACTTTTTCTGCCACTCACTATATTCTTTGAAGCACTCAGTCATGAAGACGGTTAACAATAAATTCTCGTTAACTTCTATTTACTTTCATTGTGCTTTTTCTTTTTTGCTGATTTTCTATCTAGGTACTACTTCTTTTTTCCTTTATTTTCTCATTTTTATGTTTCTGCTTTCATGTATTAGTCCTCTACTGGCTTTCTCTATTCTCTATATATCAAAAAGTTTTCCCATGTATATATAAATAAATAAATAAATATGGTGAGTGAATCAGTTGGACATCCCCTAAGTGTAGGGTAATATCATGAATTCTATTAATGGATGGAGCAAATCAGAATCAATGCACTCCACGCTATCAAGTTGTGTTCAATTTAAATTCCTCTTAGTTAGAATAATAACTCTACGTTTCTGATTTACAAAAAGGCGAAAATAAAGTGTTTCTTAGACAATGTGTGATTTGGATTAATGAAATTAAAAGAATGGGTAGAGGGGGAGCTGTATCTAGGACTTGATCATAGTTCTCCAATACTTTGACAACTTTTCACAGAGTATGCTGTAAAAGAGCTGTCCTACCAACTAAAAATTCACCAACAAAAGTTGTGAAAAGTCCGATATCCAATAAACTTATATCTAAATATCCTAAATCAGATTCAACAGCCAGCGTCCAAGTCCGGGCCCCAGCTTGAGAAACTCTGGCCAAGTTCTTCCCACCTTCCGTTCCCTCGCGAACCCTTTCTCTCCTCTCCCTCTTGACCCGTAATCCTTTCTTCTCGCCAGCAACATCTCGTATATTTGTAAATTCACCTCTGTCCCACGCTAAAGGACTCTCGAAAATCGAAGAGAGCCACGAGAGTCTCCTTTACTTCTCTGCTCGTCATTGTGGCTGTTGCAATTTCGCTCCCGACGAATTGCAACCGTTTTTACCACTGTCCCTCTCCTCCTACCCCCTCACCCCCAGCCCACCCATAATAGTCCTGGAAGCTCAGGTCGGATACGTGCTCCCTTGAATTAAAGACCGCCTTTCCAGCGCCGTGTAAACGCCGAGGAACGCGCACAAACGTCGCCTCGCCATTTCCCCCATCGTCGAGCGTGAAAACTTTAACGGCGAGATCGATGTAAACAGCGCGCCCACGCGTATAGTCCCGATTGTGTGTACGCGCGTATACACGAGGGATCGATTGTACGGATGTGTTCACGGTGGCTCGTAAACAATAGGAAACTTTTCGAGGATCGCGGGAGATCGAAGAAGGTGGACGGCGAATCCAATTCGAGGCTGCTCCATTGTATCCCTCGATATTGTTTCGCTGCGCACCAGGGAAAGGGGGGCGTAAATGTTTTATCGTCGGCCAAGCGGCGGCTACCTTAATGGTACCAACTAGACGAACGTTGAGCAGCGTGATTTATGAGAATCTCGCTTGGGCCCTCGCGAGAAACGCAGCTTCAATAGCGATCACGATCGATCGAACGAGACAGACGGTTGTTGACTTCATCGGGGGGAGATTCAGTGGGGAACTGCTGCCGTAAAGTGTATGGTATCGATACGAAGCTTTACGACTTCCACTTTTAGCGCCACGGTCAGTGCAATTTATCGACGCGACCATCTAACCGTCGTGATTGCGAGAATTTTGTTGCGGAGGCTGTTTCGTCTGACTCGCGCGTCTGAAATGTCTCGGAAAGATGTCTTCGGAGAGAAAAGTATTTCATATATGTTTTCGCGTTTCGAAGGTCACAGGACCACCCTTTATCTTTCACTTAAATCCCCCACTTCGCGTGGCCCGCATCCTGCTGACCCAGTTGCACGAAAATCAACAAAAACCACGGCGACTTCTCCATTTTACTTTCCCAATCTCGTGTCCCAGATCTCGTCGCCCTGCGGTCACGGAAACGATTAACTACTGGAACCGAGCTCGGTCAATCTCGATGCAGGCCGACGACAAACCCGATTGGCCCGATGGTATTTCGAATCTCGTTGACGATTATACAGCATGTTTCAAGATAATAACAAGAGGTTTATAGAAACATAGAACCTATCTGTTGCCCTGTGTACGACATATACATATGTATGTACTTGAAATGACGACGTGAACTGTTTCGACAACCACCACTAAACCAAACTGACTGACCGGGGCAATGCAATCACGGATCCGTAGACTGTTAAGAACCCAGAGGCTAGGATACAAGGTTTCCCCATGTTGCTCGTTATCAATTTTTCCTATACACGTTCAAGGGAAGTAGACCAGAGTCTTCCAAGAACCAGCAGCAACCCCTAAGCTACCGAAACTCGCTCGCAAGCGGAAGCTCGCCCCTGGTTCCGCCTCGTTATCCTGTAACTCACGTTTCTTTCGTCTTCCCTCCGCGAAACATGTGTCTGGATCGAAGCTTCCTCCCCCGTGCTGCCGGATCTCCCACGTCGGCCGTCTATCTTTTTCATAACGATACCCTGCGACGTCCGCGTTAAATCCAGCGCGGCACGGCCGGAATACGTAACGCGGTGGCAGGCTACCCCAGCCGTAGAACGGTGCCTGGGAAACGGCAGGACAGAGAGATTCCGATGAACCTTCCGAGGCAAGGCACCCGGTTAATTCCTCGACGCGTATCAGCGCCGCTTAGCGGTTACGCTTGATACTTTCCGCGGCTACCGGGTAGTAAACCTAATGCGTCCTCGCATCGGGCGATACGATAAGCGGCGGTAAGTGGCGTGCTCGCTGGAAGCTTCGAAATTAATTCCTGGGAAGAACCTCTTCATCGTGGCCTGGTTCTCCGCCCCTCGGCTTCTCCAGGCGCCCCCTTTCCTTGCCAGCCCCTCTGTCTCTCCGCAAACACGGCGATAGGCGGTCCGTCGTATATAGACTAGCCAGGTTAGACCGACCTAACCCAACGGGATCCTGGGGCTTGTCCCGCTCGTCTGGCGCAAGGTGCACTGCCCACGTCTATCTGGGCCTGCCACGAACTAGCAGGAACGAGATATCAGACGGGGAACAATTCCAATCAATTTGAGGCGGATCTATGCGTCCAATATCGCCTTCTCTCTCTCCGACCGCCACCACTGTCTCCTTGTAATCCTGTTGTCGTTGCCCGCGAGCCGGCCGATATGCGGCGAATATATCCGCGGGAGGGTGTGGGGGGAGGGGGTGTGCGAACGATGTACTGCGAGGCTCGTTATTAGGCGCCGGGACTTCCTGATGGCTGGGTTCCTGTTATGGTTGCGAGGCGTATGTCGTTATTTTTTGGAAGCATATGGGGGCACACGTGAGGGGGTATATTTGAAATATTAGGCGTTGTAGGAGTAGCTCGTGCGAAAATGAGTATTTTAGAGAAATAGTTGCGGTGGTTTTTTAGGTTAATGAAAAGTCAAGGTTCTGAGAAATAGATAATTATTTAGTAGATTGTAAAGATTGATAAAGAACTTGAAGATGGACTTTTCCGTATAGGGTAAATCCGGGAGACGTGGTCGGGCCGGAGAGTTGGTCGAGTCGCTATATTTCAGACTCTATGTGTAAAAACGGGTTAAAGTGCAAACCAATTACTTCTCTAGAAGCCAAACAATTAAATGAATAGCGTCACTTCGGATCCTTCTACGTTTTTCTCGATTTACAGGCTATTAAAGTTAAACTGAGGTTACATTTAACCTCTTGAGTCAAACAACGGTGTACAGAATCGTATTTAAAATATAGTTCTAAGTTTATTTTCGTTTAATGTTTGGGAATAATAAGATAGTAGAGATATTGAGGGACAATGCAGCCAAAGTATTTAGCCATATTAACTGTTCCTCTCAAAACTAACGAGAAGACCATCTGTCGCTGCAGAAAGGAGAGATGGTCAAATTATGATTTTTATTTATATTTTTATTTTTTATCATTATTTTATTATTATTTATGTTTATTTATTTTATTTGTTCACTTTTTTATTCATTTGCCTTGCTAATCGCCGGTAGGTAGTTCGCTTTATCTTTCATGTGTTCTTTAATTGTTTAGCGTAAACAAATTAAATATCAATGAATCTGTAGTTGTATTCACTCAGAAATAATTTTGCTTTCTTCTTTGTTATTTTTCCATGAATAATTATGTGAGTGTTCTTTGCCAAGGACGAAAACCATTTTTCTCAGCACCTCGGGAGAGGTGGTCAGATATCATGACTGCAGTTTTCAACCCGATTTACAGTAAATATTGTCTTAAAGCAAATATCGACTAGTTTTTCTGAATCAGCATAAAATTCTGAACATATTAGGTTTGTTCTGGTAAAATAAGTAATATCTGTATTAGTTTGAATAGACATTTTATATTAGGTCGACCGCGTCTCTCGGATTTATCCTATTGTTCGGTTGTTGTAAGTAATAATCAGAGTAATTCCTAAGTAGTTACGGGTTGATATAGTAGTAGTAGCAGTTTTAAGTGGTTAACTTTTGCACTCTTCTACTTTTACATGTACCTACTTAGTATATAATTTTTCTCTTTCTTGTCATCTTATATGTTGTCTTTCGTAATATCTACTGTGCAATAAAGAATTATTATTATTATTATTATATGAAACCATCATGACCACGTCATGTTTGTCCAATTTTTCTCGGGCATTTCCGCGACGTCACGCTACTTTCTGCACATACAGATGTACATGTGTCACCTTGACACTGTCTAACTGAAAGTGGCACTTCAATGCGGCAAAAGTGACTTTTCATTTAATACCCACTTAGACTTTGAACACGTTAAAAGAGAAGAATCTGTTGAACGTGAACACCGGTCGAAAAAATCACGCAGCTGTCCGCCAATCTGTCGTTCACAGATGTTTCGAAACAATATTAATATGCATGCACCGGACAAGTTTTGAAATGGGGAAACCAGTTTGCCTTTTTCACGCTGCACTACTGCACGTTTCTGTGTACCACTGTACATACAAACAACGTAGTTAATCAAGTAATTCCTGAAATAGAAATACAGGTAGCATCCACCTTAATGCATCATTCCTTGCGTTACCTACACTCGCTTCAATATAAATTTCCCATCCACTCACGGCGTATGGGATCGCGTAAAAGTGGAAATGGTTTTGCATTTCCAGTCGATTCGATGACACGAGGCCCTATCCGTAGTTCGAGCGCAGTATTACACTCAAGAGGACGATGCATATTCATGAAACCGGGCAAACCAATATTTATAACCGTTCGGCTGTCGCGTCGCGAGTTCTATTCGCCCGGGCGAAGTAACGGGCGAGCAATCGTAATAGTTAATACGTTCTATTAAGCTTTAACACAGTGGGCCGCGCACTACAACACCAATTACGGCCCCCGTTGGCCTGTAATTCCGCAACGATCAATCGTCATTTAAATTACTACGGGAAAATCTAATTCGTTCGCGAATACTAGCGACGCCATACTAATCTCGATTAATTGCTCCAGGTTGTGGCTCGCGCGGCCAATTAAATCGCCAATGGCTTTTCAATCAAAAGGTACGGCTTATGAATATTTATGACAGCCTCGAGCTAGGGAATTAAGTATCTACGCACGAAGAAATCAACGCGTGAAAAATAATTTGAGAACGAAGCAAACTGAAAATCCACTTTTCTTCAGTTTTCCCTGCAAGTTATTCCCTCCATTATCTCTGCGATTAATTTTGTTACTTATCACAATAAATCAAATCTTCTGAAGTTCCGAAATGCAAACCTGAATGTTTTTATTCGAAAGCTGATCTATTGCTAAGCTCGAAATTCCAATTTCTCCACCCCATATTTCGGAAAATGCAGAAGGACGAGGAATTCACGCGCGTATCCGAGGATCAAATTAAAACCGCTGCCGTCGACAGTCACAGGGCCCTCGGATCGAACGAGTATACGTTCGCGCAGATTACGTATGACCGCGGTGCAATAAAACATTATTTATGGCCGGTCGCTTCGGCCACAACGATAAAAGGCATCCGCATAAAGTTGTAGTTCACAGTCTGCTAAATGTAGCGCCGTGAATCGCTCGACAGGCTGCGCCTAACGTTTTATGGCGTGCAACGGCCATGGCAGTTCGCGAGACAACCTGGCAGAGATTAGGAGAAAGATTGCCAGCCAGCGAGGCGCCCAATTCGATACGGCCGGCAGTTTTGGCCGACGTTTTACGGTGCACCGTAACGTATCGGAAGACAGACGCGATTTAGTGACTGCCATTGACGGAACGCAATCACACGTCGATGATGATGGATTCTTGGAATCGATGAATGCGTCCTGAAGGAGTGTTTAGTGGAATGTTCTTGATACTGAGGATGGGTTGAAGGTTTATTGGGTGAAAGGTGGGACTGGAAAAGGAAAAGGGGTAGATACACCTAAGAAGGCCCAAAACTGATGTTCTTTTAGAAATTTTTTTCAAAAAAGTATTAACACTATTGCCCTCATCATTTTTTTAATAATTATGTCATATCTTTGGCTATAATACTTCATTTTTGTATGTAAAAATATTAGTCCTGAAATGCAGTTATAGGGGCTAGCGCCAAATACATAATTCGCTGCAGTGATTTGCGGTACGCACCCTCAATTAAACAGACTATACATGAAAGCCAAAAGCAAATTAGTTTCTTGAAATATATTAACAAATGCTGTTTTTGACAGGGCCGATGTAAAAAAAGTGCATTTTTAAAGAAATGGCAACACTCTAAATGAAACGTTCAATTTTCGGACCCGAAATCTTGCCTTTTTATGCAATACAAAAGAAACTATGAATTAAATAAAAAATCCGCCCTGGCAGAAACTGCATAATAGTGTACTATATAGCCGTGGAAAATTTGAAGTAAATCGGTTGAATAGTTTTTGAGTAATCGTGGGTACTGTGTTTGAAAACCTGCTTTCGAGAAAAATGCATTTCAATTTCTCATCGACGTGTTTCACTTCTAATGTCTATATCTTCGATATTTCTCCGAATTTCGGTCCCAAATTTGGGGAAAACTTTCTTGACATATCAACCACTGAAAATGTGTAAAAAACATAATCTATCATTTTGGCATATCTAGGTGTGTGTCCCTCCTTAAGGAGTGCGTTTCGTCCTGGATCAGTCACTGAACTCTCGTGGATAAAATTTAGCTCCATATCTATAAGGTACCAACAGTCTTAGACTCGGTGAAGTCTCGATAATCCGAGTTGTACTTAAAGCAATATCCTTTTAATCAGAGATGAATTTAATTTATTAACTTTGTGTTCACTAATTGGGAAGAATATTACAAACGACGTCAGTTTAATTTGATATTGCATCCATAAGTTATTGCGATAAGCACATGCGTGATCGACTTCGTGGATATTCCTACCCGACAGGGGTAATAATGCGAGCACGCGTCCAGTTCGCCTCATTAGCTTGCATACTTCGAGTTGCTTAAATTCCGATGCCGTCGAATCGCGGAACAGCGAAATGCTTTCAGATCAGTGACGCTGCGTCATCCTGCGACAGAATGTCGCGAGTACCACGCAGCCAGCAATCTATAACCGCGATAATCCCAACTTTGCTTTCTATCGCCCGCGGGCGATAATTACCGCAACAGCAGAGCGAAGTTTCCCTGAGCCTCGAAGGAGACTAGCGTTACATTAAATTAGATAGCTTGACACTGAGGAGGTGAACCTCTACCCACCCGTCATAGTCGAGGCGCTGCTCCTAATTTCGCGATCCTAAGGCACTGCGCCAAGTGTAAAGGGGATATGCAAATTGACAACCAAGTGGGAAATAAGGAAACGCAAAGTTGAGCTGTGAAACGTAATTCGAAGCGATGTTTCCCTATCAAGTAAATTATCTCGTGTTTTCATTAGCCCCGCAGAACCATGCAAGTATATCGCTAAAGAGTTTAAGCAATGAGATAGATACATCAAAAGTTAAGTATCTTGTCGAGGTGAAAGAGGCAACAGCGTTCGATAACAACTCAACAGGGTTATGCTATCAATTTTTTATAGGAAGGAAATTGCATCGAAGAATTCCCAGCGACGAGATAACGTCAAGGGCCCCAATACCGTGTCGGAGCGTTAAGTAAATCGATAAAATGTTAAGGGGTTGTTCCGGTTTCCATCAACACCGATGAGCGAACAGGGAGTGTTGCAGTTTTAAAGGTGCATCAAGCAAAACAATGGTTCGTTTCACACGAAGCGATTTCAATGTCTCGCGTCTTCTTCAGGGACGCTGATCGTGTGCTTAGCTCGCAGCTCGAGCGGCGGGAATTTCGATTTGTGAATGCATCGTTAGGTCGGCTTTATCTTCGCGTTTATTCAACGAATAACGAAGGCACGTCACCGTGCGGATTGGGAATTTCATCGTCAGTTGCTCTTTCAGGGGGTATATAAACGCTGGAGGAGAGCAATTCGAGTACCACTCCGAGGTAAAAGTACGAAATTTCGTTGCGTTGTATCCTTCCACCGAGATTCTGTGTTCTTTATCGACGGTACATTCAAAGAGACAAGAATTTTACTCGTCTAGAAGCGTTTAAAAGCATTGAAAAGTCTACAACGATTCTCTCAGGTTTTAAAGTACGCGTGCCGTTCGAAAGTTTATTACATCTGCGATTCAGGATCAGTTAGAATCATTCGAAGGCATTTGGAATCCTTGAACAATGTTTAAAGTAAATTTTGAAATTTCAAGGGCCATTTAATATTATGCAAAATCATTGCAAAATACATAGTACCGTTTGCGAGACCGCACAAGGATATTTAACGTCGTCCACGAACCCTGAAGAACACGCGAATACATTGAAGGTCTTCTAAAACCATTTGGGGTCATTTTGAAGAATACTACGTAATTTTTAAGCTATTTAACTCCTCTACGGAATTTATAAAGTCACATGGATAAGTAAATTTTGGTCAAATTACCCCAATATCGTATACATATTTACAAGAATACAAAAGCATATATTTACAAGCATACAAAAATAAATCTCAGTTCATTTACATTACAATAAAAAAATAAAAAATAAAAAAATATTATTGACGATCATTAGTTATTTAAAGATATGAAAGATAGTTTCACTCCTTTAATAAAGAAGGAATGAGGATTTATGATTCAATTTTGGATCAAAATGGCCCAATTTCCGTTTCCCCACAGAAAAGTTGAATGCCATTGCATTACTTAAAAACTAAATCCACATATCGATAAAAATAGAATTTACACGTATCGTGACGAACGTTAACTGTACTCATTAAAGTTTCCAACAGATACGTTCCAACCGAATCATTTAAAAATATTCGACCAAACGAACCGTCAATAACCGAATTACCAAAATACGTGCCACAAATGACCAGATACATCCAAGCGCGGCCGCTCATTCAGCAGAATTTCCACTTTCGAAGAGCGTTAATTAACCCGTCGCGCGATAATTAGAGGCATCGCGTCCGCGCGCATTGGAAAAACCGATGAACAGACGAGTCCCGCTTCTCGTTCGGCGTGGCGTCGTCCACCGGGAATATTAAAAGTTCATCGTTCCAGCTCATGGACGGGGATTCGATTAATCGCGCATCCGAGCACATTGTTATCGCACTTATCCATCGTTTCTTTGTTTAAGGGAAGCGCGATGGGCGCGCATACCTCGCGCCGCTCCACCGTGGAGCGAACGACTACTCCGGGCCGCGCTGGAAAATTGCGCCTGAGCGATGGCTTCGGCCATTTTCCATGACGCGGCCGTAAGTAATCCCCATTGCGAAACGATCTGGGCCACGAGGAACGGTCCTTTTATTTTTCCAACGATTTTACGGCATTCGGCTTTATTCCGCGTTTATCTCGTCGCTTCTCCTTTCCCTCTGTTTCTCCATTTAATCCTTTTAGTTCAGAAACTTCAGTTTAGAAATGAGGGAACTTGTAACGTCACTTTCGACCCATCTTTTTTGTTGTTTTGATGCCGACGAGACACCATCGCAACAGCGAGGCTGAACGATGGAAATTAAATTCTATTTTGAACACGACGAGGTTGAATGTTACCGTGACGGTAATAGCCGACGTGGCTGGAGAATTCGGACGTTGCAGAGTGATTAACGTTGTTCATCTTGCGGGATCAGAGGTCGAAGAAAATGTAATATGTTCCGGGTTGTATTCGAGGCTCAAACGAGCTTAACTCCTGGGCGGACCTAGATTTATGCTACCCGGACTTGATTATCCGCCACACGGCGGCACACATAAGTCACCGTTTGTGATACGTCGCAGTGGTAAATACCTAATTAACGCGAATCGAATCCATTCCTCGTTACTTCATCTTGCCACGGGCACCCTCGTATCCCTTCACAGAAAGCACTGAAATCGACAAGCTCTCGCGGCAACGCGAGCCTGTGACAGTTTTATCGATCCCCATACCCTTCCCACACTTCTAGCTGTTGCCCGCCATTCCGGATCCTAAGTGGATCCTAAATGGATCAGATCCTCCACGTCCTCGCGGGCTCCCTTCGTTCGAACCCTTTCAAAGGGAATACATATTTCGCCCGCCGTCACGGCACACCAGGAAACAAAACGGAATCGCTGCCAAGGTATCCGCTATCATGGCCATTACCCTCGGAGCCCATCGAGGGAGGACGGTCGACTTGCGCGGCGTGTAACCTGCAAAGGGGTCACCGCCGACTGACCCCTATATATCGGGACATTGTGCCGGGGAGAATGAATAGGGCCTATTATGAAAGGACGGAAGGTCCAGGACGCTTGTATCCCGTTTCAACGGCGAACGTCCAGCGGCCTCGCCGCAAAGTGATAGGCCCAGGGACGGGGAACGGGATCCCTGGACGAGAAGCCTGTGAAACGGATAGGCCTCGAACGCAATTTCGCCAGCTCCAAGGTGAACACAGGCTCGCACACGTGGGTCAGCGAGCGGGAGAGGCGCGCGCGCCTCCGCCACGGAGGGCCACTTTCCAATCGGTGTCCGGGATATAATTACGAGCGCGTTGCGGCCATCGTGGTGAAATTTGACGGGTAGTAAATATACGGAGTTGATCCCACGATGGTAATAGAGGCGAGAGTAGCATCGACTCGCCTGATTGAATTCTCCGTTGTACCCGGCGCTCACCCTCCGCTGTCCCGCCCGACATGCGACAGTTCGGCCGGCCGCCGTCGAGTCTCTGCTTCGGAGGGGGAAAAACATCGGTGCCTGGATATGAAATCCTATCTGCGACCGAATGGAGTCGGCCAATAAAAGTCCGGCTTCGGGGCTTTTTCGAAACGGAAACAAAAAAATCCCTCGACATCCCGTAACGGGGGATGACAAGGTGGACGCGGGGAGATACACGAGCTAATAAAGCTGCTACGTGGCTTTGGTTTACGTACTGGGTGTTCGTAAATTCGTCGCGGAAACTCTGCACCTCTGCGGCGCCAAGTGCGGGGGAATGTATTGGTAGATTTCGGCTCGATAACGAAGCGGCTCTGAATTATAAAGTGGAAATGCTTTTAATAGTAGTAGAATTGAGTAGAAGGTGTTTGAATGTAGATTGGCAGGATCCGTGATTAGAAATCCTTTTCCTAGTTTGCTTTTGACCAGGCTTCGTTTAAGTATAGACTAGGCTTAGCTACGGTCTTGAGTAGGCTCGAGTTTCAATTAAAACTTTAGTACGTCTAGGTTTGACTTAATTATTACTTTACGTCTAGGTCTGAGAAGGGAAGATCTCCAACCCGGAAATTCAAAAAATTATGAAACTTGGGGGATATGTAAGAGGATTTATAATTTTTTCCGATGCACAAATTCCTTCTAAGGGGGTGAAATTGACCCCCGAGAAACGGCTATTTTCCAATTTTGTGTAATAACTCAGTTCTTTAAGAACTGTAAGTTATCAACGAATGGTCCTAATTAAAAGAAGTAACTTTTGTCTGAAAACTTTTTCTCTATCCCTTACACTTCGTGAGTTACATATAACACAAAATTTGCAGGGGCCAATTTCACCCCCGTGAAGTGAATTTGGTTAGCAAAAATATTACGTAATACATACATATCTATACCTACATCCTTTACATATCCACAAAGTTTCATAATTTTTTGAATTTCCGGCTTGGAAATCTTCCCTTGTGAGTCTAATATAATGCAAAGAACGACATAAATTTCAAGAAGAAAGGCCACAGTATTGACTTCAAGTGTAATTATAAAATAAAGTCAAAGGTCAAAGTGTCCTTATAACATAGAAAGAGTTGTTCCTCGAACTCACATTTCCATTCGCGTTGATAACTACCCCATTGTGCAAAGATTGCACCACAAATTCTTGAACACCCTATACATACAACCTCGTGCACGTGCACCTATATGTAGTGTAAATAAAGCGTCGTTGCGTCTCCCATCGCCTTAGGGTTCTACCGCAGATTCTTCGGATGGATAAAGGGCAAGATCTGCGCGAAGAAGTGGTCGCCGGCGATATTGTCGCGCGTTTCGAATAAGCTTCTCTTCTCATTTTCTCTCCCTCTCTCAATCGTACTTTCGCAGAGGGTGAGCTAAAGGAGAAGTTGCCAGGGTCCACGAGTAAAATACAAATGCGTTCGCTGCGTCGTTAAGGTATTTCCACCAGGAAATGATTTTCGAGTTGACGGTAAACAAGTTATTGTTCGCGCAACCGTTGAGGTGGAGTATATACAGAACTATGAACTCATTGAATATCTAGATCGAGGAATGAGTAAACGAGAGGAAACGAAGTAAATAATCCACTGGAAAAACTCTAGTTGAATGTGTTAATGGTGGAACACAGGTAGGGACATTGAGCGATAAACTCCCTGGAGATTCGGAATATCGATGGGAGTCGAGTAAACTGAACGTTCGAGCGCATTAAAATTGCCCAAACATGGGGTTCGCTTTTTCAACCGAACGATAAATCGAGCTGTTTCCGTCAGCAAGTCAAGGAGCTTACAAGTTAAAGTGGAACACTGTGCTTTGAGACGCGTGGCTGTTTGCAGCATGTGCAGAAATGCGTCAAAGCATAGAAAGTGTCTTGGAATCGAGAGTAAACAGGCGTCCAGGTCTTTGCCTACGATGGAAGACGCAGATGCAATTCGAAGTCAAGGGACTTCTCAGATTTCTCAGCGCAGCCAGGATTCCCTCCCCCGTCGCTGACGGGTGTAACGCAATTCGACGGCTACGGCTGGGATTCAATTAAACGACAATGAAAGATGCAGTTTACTGCCAACATCTTCCGCCTCCGACACCCCTCCGTATTGTCGCCACCCTCTTACGGAACATTTTCCGAAACCCCATAGAGACACTTGGCCGCGGGAGCCGTTTGATGCCAGATGCTGCCGTGGATATTGGATAAAAGTTCCTCGGTTCGCGGAGAAAATAATTTCACGAGGCCGGCCAAGGCTGCTGCTACCTCTTGCACCCTCTTTCTGCTTTGCACTTTCCCGCCCCCCCCCCCCCCCCCCCGCTCCCCCCGCCCGGGGAGCGCGTTTCTTTCGCCCTCCCCTTCGCACGGGTTGCCACGTCGAGAAAGAAACTTGCCATCGCGCCTCCCCTTTCGGATTTCCTCGACTTGTCGTGTTTCTCTGTAGACAAAACGGGCGACGACGCCACCTGGCACTTAACATATATGGAAAAGTCCCGTTCCCGGTGCGCGACGCAGAAACTTCGCCGTTCCATCCCTCCCGTTCCCGGCCGATTAAAAGGCGAGGGTATTCGCGCCAAACGGCGCCAAGTTTCTCTTTTATCGGAATAAAGAACGGTGTCTGCCGTGGACGGGCGATTTCCTGGCGAGAGGATCATGGGACTCGATGCCGGGGCTGGTGATTCCCTGATGAACGCTTGATAAGATCTTGCGAATTGGGGGTTGGTACAGAACGCAGACGAAGAACGAAGCAAGCTTACCACGGAGAAAGAGTTGTTTACTTCCTATACACTGCAACTAGCAACGCGAATCCAACCCTCAACCCCAAATTCTTATCTTATATTTTCCGTCCTTATTACACCAATTGTCTATAGTGTGGTGAAAAGACGAGGCCCAGCTGAAGCTGCTATACTGCCTAACTCCTGTCTAGAGTGTCAGAACATGACACAAATACAAGTACAAGGTAATGAAAAATCATAAATATATAAATATATACAGAATACAGTAAGTTAAATAGGTTACTCGGTATATAAATCCTCCCCTAAAGTTTCAGAGGCACTTGGAATAGAAAAGTAAGCCTCGATCGAACACCCATAATTTCCAACAGATAATACAGTTGGCTACGTTCAAGCAGCCGTCAGTATGAAACTTTCACAGCGAGACTGTGTAATCTCGGCATAACTTGGGTGGCAGATACCCGTAACTGGCTGTTGCTAATCGATAGCCTTAATCGCCTTACTCGACTGTGGAGAGGTTCCGACTCTCTGCTGTCCTGCCAGGCATCGACAGACCGCCGGTACACGAAATTTTCCTACCGCAACACGTGCCGTTCGATACACGCGAAAAGACGATAGAGGGCGAAGGGGGACGGTAGATTTAAACGCGCCCTAGCGCCGCGCAGCTTACGCTGGGAACATAATTAATACTTACTGCTGGCCGCGTACCGGGCACGGTACTTCTATTGGCACTGCTACACCATTAGTATCCGCATTGGGGATCGAGCCCCCTCCCCTGTCTCGGCTCGGTACTCGGGCTGCGTTACCAACCCCCGCGCGAGCGTCGAAGTTACGCTCGCCCCGGCGCCGTATTCACCGTGTAAATATGACGCTGGGATCCTCTACGTTATGACTTTCGAGTTGCGAAAATTAAGCGCAGAATCGAGACCGGCGGAACTAGTTCGGGGACCACGGGACCATGGGTTTCGGGAGGGCGGCTGATATTACGGATATACGGATAGATATTACGGAAGTTCAACAGGGAACAGGGAAGAAATGGGACTTCGTCGCTATAGAATGGCTTTCAAATTTCTCGAGTGTCGGTGGAAGTTACGGGTAGGTATAGTCGAAGTTACGAGTACTCGGAGGAAAAATGATTCAAGTTGAACGGCTAAATGGATTGTTATTTGTGACCAGTTGAACCGTGGGGGTAAATTCAATTCTCTCTGAGCCGGGTATTTTGAATTGTGCCGGTGATTATGAAAGCCGTGTAAGTAAAAAAAATAAAAAAAAATGAGATTTTTCTTATTTTATGTTATATTGATTTATATTTTAATATTTTGAAAGAAATGTGGCAAAATAGCCGTCAAGTAAGCAATTATATGATACATAGTGTCAGTTTCATAATGAGTCGCGACAATTTTACGTTCATTTTGATAGTGGTGTAAGTTATCTGTTCCCTATAAGTGATTTGTGCGAAAGGAAATAATAACATGGCAATAATAGCATTTGTGCGGCAAGAAAATAAGAACAGAAAGAAAACGTATACATATAAATATGTATACTTAATTTTGCCGAAAATATGAGAAAAATTGGGAGAAATAGTGGTAAACAATACGATGCCAAAAATGGTAAAGTTTTTAAGAGCAAAGGATTTGAAAATAAAAGTTCCTTTTCTTCGAAAAAATATTTTAATTTATTAAATTGTGAAGATCGAAAAACTATATTTGAGCACTTTTGGAATTTGGGAGACATTCGGGGGTTTAAAAACACACATTTTCGTACAAATTGCTCATAAAATCTTACAACGATAGATAAGTTTGACATTAGAAGAGCATACATGTTGTGAAACATTTTGTTCAATAATGAAAAAATATTTTTTAATTCACCCAAACGCAACAGTCTAAATATCTCGAAACAAAAAATACATAACCTACACCACTTTCATACTCATCGCACAATTATTTGTTGCAACACGGTGGAGTATCTCTAATTATTAATCGAAAAATGTCTGTTACTTTTATAATCGATACATTTTACATAATATAGAAGATGCACGTGGTAGCAAGGTTCATCAAAGATAAATCTTTGGACCTGCCTCCGTCTTAAAACAACTAAAATTTGATAATTCCTTCCTACATATTAACGATAACTTCTCCCCTAATTCTACCAGAAACTTATACCTCAAACACCACCGCAAAGAGTTCCGCTGACGATCACAACGAGGAACGTATATCGCCCCGGCTGCAAAGGGTTGATTGCACCTTGGACACTCGTCACGTCAATTAATCTGAAGCAGATTTCGAGCTAATCAGAGGCAAGCGAATGCCAAAATCACGCAGCGTTTTCAGACACCTACGCTCATTCAGCGTTCCGTGCTCTGATAGAGCAAACATTTGTCGAGTCGCTCCACATCGTTAACGACGGGCCAGTGTAACCGTGAGTTTGCGAGTCTCTACACGAAGAGATGATCCCGCGTTAGGCAGTAATCAAACGGTCATCGACGACTCGCGTATTAATTAATTCCCGGAACGATCGGCGTGATAATAGCCTAATCTATACGTTACGCTGCCGTCGGACAATCGCGCGACAGTGGAGGCAGTGAAAATTGATCAGCCGGGCGGGCTTCTGGCCGACCATTGTGCGCCAGTAGTTGCGGTCGCCATAGTCAGACGCGCTAGTAGAAGCGCGTCGGATTAGTCAGGCGTCGGAGCTCAGGTCGTTGTGATACTTTTTCGGCACACTTTTCTTTCATCATACGTTTAAACTTTTGAGATTACGATAGTTAAGCGTAGCTGAGTAACTTAAATCAACATTGAATTATTATTAATATTATTAACGTCTTTATTGCACCAGGGAGTCGTTCTTAAAGTACGTAAGGCTTTTTTTTTAGGGGAGTCGCGAATTTCTTACACTTGGGGAGGGGAATGGGGTCAGGTAGCTTCTTACGTAATATTTTTAACCTTATTTTCAATGTTCATTAATGTTCCAGAAAAGTATTTTAGTTTAAATTTCCCCAAGCCGAGTTAAATGAATTATATAAACTTTTAAAAGAATTTTAATACCAGAAAAGATGCAATTTAAAAAATATTACGTAAGGACAGGAAGGAGTGTGTTGGAATATAAAATCCTACGAATTCTTACACTGGAAGAAGAAGGGACTGAGAAATCGTGAAAATTACCCTTACGTGATTTAAGGACGGCCCCCAAGGGAGTTCATAGTTTAAATATAAACTTAACAGAGACAAAGAGGAAGGAAACAGAGAGCAAGCGATATTCCGGAATCAACCAATCGAACTCTGATCGTTAACGACACTCGAAGCTCGCGTAGCTGCTGCGACACTGGGATCCGCCGTTTTCACGCGATGCTCCCTTTCGCTTTTAATGCCGTCGAAATTAATTAAACGCCGACAAACGACAGACGGATACGCAAGGTGGTTGGCTGAATGAGAAGCGTCGTCGTGCTTTCGCTTCCACAGACTTCCACCTACAGATTTCCCCCATCCACCTCTTGCATTTCACGCCTGGACGATTTCGCGCCCAACAGAGGGCACGTAACCCTGTTTCCCTCCGGTCCCTATCCATTCCCTGTCTCTCTCGCCCATCTTCCGCTCCCGCCTCCTCTCTCCGTCGCCCACCCATTCGCGTCCCACGAATGGCTCGCTCGTCGGCTTATCAATGAGAGGACGATTGTATCGAGTAAATAGCGGGATAGAGTTTCGAATGGGGCGCGCCGAGGGGAGGTCGCTTTTGGAAACGTAGTCTCCTAGTTCCTCGGAGATTCGATTACCCGGCGCTTCTGTCGAGACAACGCGACAGTTGCGCGGCAACGGGCTACGTGAACCTTGTTCTATTGAACTACGATCGAAAGTCGTTGCAAACGCTGAAACAACGTTGTATCCAGCCAGCTGCCGTTTATGCGGCCACCTACGTGCGGAAAGGCGGGCGCGTCGAGGAGGAATTTCTTGAGGAAATTCGAAAACACCGACCGGTCACCAAGAATTTTTCTATGCCACGTCATCAATTCGATAATCGTTATTTCTTAGGGCGGAACTTCGTATAGATGTCTAAAAGACAGACTGATTTTTAGAATTATTTTTCAAAGAACTCATAACTTGTTGAATAAAAAATAGTCAATATATGTCGATTCATGGAAACAGGTACCGCTGTAGTTGTCTCAAACAAGAAACACAAATATTTTGTTGTTTAAATAAAATTACACTATGGATGAACCTATTAAAGTGGTTTATTAAAAAACTGATTCTTACGAAAAATTTTCATCTTCACTGTGCAATACATATTATATAGTTGAATAATAAAGTCAAACTTATAGGTTCATCTAGAGGAGAATTAAATTTTCCATATCTATGCAGTGAGAGCAGTCGATTGGTCAAATATTCTTTTAGTTATGCTGCACGCCAATTTATAACTTTGACGCCGTGGCCACTGAGAACTGCTTCCATGAATCGACATATATTAACTATGTTTTATTATGGAATTTTTTTAAACTCTTTTAACAAACATTTCACGGCGATAAGAATGTCCCACAGGATCGCATCGACAATTCCCTACACAAGTTGCGTCTTATCTTAGTAATTACGGCGAGTTTTTTTTAAGCGTAACGTTGAAAGGACTACGGGGTTAATTAAGAAAGGGGACGAAAAGAATTCGCGAGAAGATCATGGACAGAAAAGCGAACGCGAGATACGCGCGTGTATATACCTACACGTGTAATTCTTAGATAAAACGGGGCACAACCGAGTCGTTCATTAATCAAGGGGAGATAAAGAGCGGCCGTTGGTTCCTGAGCATCGAACTATATATATCTGGCGTGAACAATGACAAAAGAATTTAATTTCATCGCCAGTGATAAAAGGAAGCGGGTCCGCCGCGTTATTTACTCGGCCGACGGAAATGGCGCGGCAAGTAGCGATACATTATCCCCTAAATGCGGCGAATTTGTTCTTTCACAGCGCGCGGGATCTATTTCACCCAGCGTCGCAACGATTCCTTTGGCAAATGCGCAGCCCCGATAACGTCTCGCGAAATTACGGTAAGTTTCTTGGGCGACAGACGAATATCCATCATATTTCTTTGGAATTGTCGTGAACTACCGAACGCGAGTAATTCAAATACAATTAATCAAAACACGCTTCCTGTGACTCCCTTTCGTAAAAACAGCTGTGGATCTGATGTAACAAATGTTGCTCTAATCTTTTCCAATAGATGGGGTATAATAAGAAGACATTCTAAACATTAAATGCACTCGCACACGCCCACGTAATAGAATACATGCTTCTTCCATTAAGGCTGACGAAAAAGTGTGTTGCCATTAGTCTTCATTTTTCACGTCGAACGTGAATGAAAATCAGTTTAACCAGGCGATAACAGTGGGAATGAATGTTTTTATTTCGACCGAGCGCGTTGTCCGATAATTTAACAAATTTGTTTACCGTCGAAAGGTGGATTTTAATGGGATTCATTATATTCAGAAAACTTCGCTTCTCGCGTTTGTACGGTACGCCAGTTAAATCGGATATTCGATGAAAATCAGCAAACCAATTTGCCCGTTATGCTCGAGCGATCTTTTCGTTGGTTAATCTGTTTCGAATACTCGATACCGTTTGGGCGAATTAATTCACATGCGTGTGCGGAATGCTTCCCATTATATTCACCCGTTTCTCTTCGGAGGAAAAACGACCATTATAATTGGTAACGGCTATTCGTTAATTAAACTGTCTTCGAACTGCATACAACGGGAATATCCTGAGATTCAATGGTCGACGTTTCGATCCCTCGAAAACTAAATTGTTCCACGAATTAATTCGCCAAATTGTCAGTGAATTTTCTATTTCTGCCTCTGAAAAAACCTGTCACTGTCTCTCGCGTTGAAAAACGGAAAGCTTAACGAAACGAAGGGAGGTTTGGTCGATAGACCCATAGTGTCAGGATCGAATGTAACGAGGTCAGAGTTCTAATATCCTGTTCAGAAGAATCTGCGAAAAAACAGGTCACTCGATTTTGAAAGTGGCGCACTTGCCGTGCACGCAAGCTTCGGCTCCGCTGCCTGAAAAATGACACCATTTATTACATTGAAATCGCGATGGCGCCTCCCGTAATTGTCTCCCTGCCTCGCTATCATTCAATTTCCGTGGTCCAAGAACAAGTGAGACGCCAGTAGCATCCGTCACGGGCAGTTTCTCTGTAGGACGAAAAGAAATTGCTTTCCGCCGTCTCGGGAGCAAATTCGTTCTCGCGAGATACGAATGACAAAGAGGAAACCGTTGCGCCGCGCCGGAATATCACTTTCGCGGAATTAAATTATTGATAGGCTTGCAGGCACGTTTTAAAGAACATAAACTCGACACCCCTAACACGTAGATATTTGGAAGCTGCTTAATATTGAGAATTACGTGAAAGTGATGCACCGAATGAAACCACATTGAAGTTTACGCAGAATTAAGTTCCCCTTTGAAAGCGACGCGCATTTCTCACGATTCGCGCATAAATCCTGAAACGACGCGCGTGAACTAGAATCTCTAACGGCGCGTACAATTTACTAGCATAGCTTTTCGCAAGCGCTGTACGTATTCATGCCCGTCGAAGAATTCCCAGAGCGTTCGGTATTAGCGAGTAGAGGAGAAGGAAGGAAGGAGGAGAGAAAGAGCAGGCGAGTAGCAATAATTCTCTTCGCGACGATATTTCAATAACGCCGTATAAAGTATCGCCGTCCACCGATATAAGCCCGATATTCAATGGGTACCTATCAGTTCTCCGTCGCGCACGGCATTAAATCTGCATCCGATGAAACCGATTCCCCCTTGGAAATCGCGCAGAGGACTCGGCCCGAGGAAGAAAAAGGATCTGCCATCGACAACGACGTGTCCCCGACATTCGTGTCTGTCGATGATCCAAAAGAAAGGGGGATGTCTGCGTCCGTTTGTCTCCGGCCAACAGGGCCGCCACGGTAATCGGAGAAAAACTGCGGTAATTACATGTGGACCTGCTGCACAGGTCGCGCTGATAAACTCACAAGGAAACGTTCCCAATCCGAAAATTCTGATTTTAATGTAGAGCATATTGGAGTATCAAAGGAGCAATTTCTTTCTCCGCTGAAATTCACTCTGAACGGGTGAAATCGACTCTTGAAATTATCAGGTTCTTTCGTTTCCTTAATATAACTTAAGAACAAAACTTTAAATATAAGAATTGCTCAGTTTTTTATGCTTCGTCACAACACTAAAAGAAAAATAAAATTATCTATGCTTTTCAAATCCATCTACCGAATTTTCGGTATTAATTCAAAGATCACTGCCTTCCGAACAGAGATTTAGAAAAATTTCTCATTCTGAGTGGGAACTCGAACCGAGCCCTGATATGCTCCATTCACTGATACACTCGAAACGGAACGCTTGCACCTCGAGACAGTGCAAAAAGTACTCGCCCTCCGTAACCGCGTTACAACTGCGAGCGATTTTGCAGCCGCGTTGCGCTGGATCGCGCAAAGTTCGTTTTCTAACGGGACGGTCGGGCGCGGAGGGCTAGGAAGTTTGATAAAAGCGTGAACAGGTGATGAAACGTGGCGCGAACGTTCACGGGCTGGTATGCAAATTTTAAACGTGGATGGGGGCCGCTGGTTACGACCGCGACGTGATGATAGAATATGGGAAGAATATAATATACTATATAGTGTACATATATAATAATAATAGGGCCTGCCACCCCGGGGGCCATGTACCGAAAGTTTAACGGTTCCGGACCGTCCGGTAACAAGTTCATGAATAACCGAGGAGGATCGCGAGCACGGTTACATCGTAACGCGCTAATGATGCGGCATCCCACGTTCCTGGACTCTGACGCCCCGTTCGGATTAATTTTCTCGGCTCTGCTGTCGTTGCAGCGGGTTCTACCGGCGCCTTGCCCTTCTGGATCGTTGGGTAATGCCCGTGGCGCGGTATCACCGAGGAACACCAACGATTTAACTCGTTTTCCTACCACGGTTTTTATTTGGGCATCCTGGGTTTTATTATTTTTGAAACTAGGAATGATAGCGCGAAGGAACTGGGGGGAGCAAAAGTTTATTGGTGGTATGAAGAGAATAAATGATGCTTCATGGTGACGGATCCTGATAGAAGTTCGAATGCACGCGGCGTATATTTGAAAACAGTTGCTTTGGTTACAAAAACAGTTTTTTTGGACTTACTTAATAGTTGTTTTGAGCAGAAGAATAAGGAGGAAGAAGGCTTTACTGTGTAATGTAAAAATTTGGTTTTGAAAGATGAGAATGGATATACATGCTACTGATAGAGAATCGTAGCGCAACGAGGAGGGACGATCACTTCGACTTTTTCCAATAAGACAATTAGCTCCGCAGAACAAAGGGAGGAAACAAGATAAAGCAGAGGAGGGAAAAATGGTGGCGTGCAACGGGAGCCAGCTTTGTGTGCAAAGGGATAAGAAGACACTACCCATTAAAATGCAGCGTGCTCGTCTGCAATCAGGCTGCTACAGGCCCCTAACTAGCTATGGATCCGACTCCAGCGAAGTATACGAACCTACGTCGAGATGAATCAACGTGCAATATCGATGTCTGAAGAACTGCGAAGAATTCGCTTTCATTCACCTACGTTACAATTCCGTTACAGCCACAGGATTAAATTTAGGCAAAGAAACTCACATTGTTCTATATTTTATAATAATACAGGGATAAAAGAACAATTAAGTCCATTACAATTTTTAGTATTCTGTTTTTGATACGCCTTCGTAATTATATTGAAAAAAAGAAAGAATTAGGAGTACAGCGATTGCCATCATTTTAAATAACAATTTATTACCAAGTGCTCGAGTCAAGCTGAGCAGTAAGAGTTAAGAATTCGAAGCTAAAAGGATTATGTAATTTTGACACTGATTGTTAAGATTGTGGTTGCCACGTACGACAGAGTAATCGATCCAGAGTACGGCTAATTGAATAGGCGCGAACAAGCAAACGAAGAGGAGTTGCGACTGTTCCTAGCCTGTCTGAGGAGTTCGAATGCCGAGCACGTGCCTTTGTTACGAGATAATACCACTTCCGAATTTATACCTAAACTCCGCCTTAGAGACTTGAGATTCGAGTTCCTAATTAACGGGCCAAGGAGGACAAAGCGCTGGTGAAATAAACAATGTAAACGATGAAATTAAAAGAACGTTACCACGCTGATTGGCATGCAATACTGTTTCAGCAAACGATCAATAATGAGACATGTTCTCCCATAAAATTGGAATTCAGTTTAAATTAAAAAATTAACTCGAGTTAACTCCCCAGTCCACTTACCTTCGTCGACAATATCTACTCTCAACACAGGAGATTTCGATTAAAAATTACAAGCTTTCAAAGAGTAGCAAAAGATAAAAATACTCGAGACTGCAACGTACAAGCTGCCACAATGATCAATCTCGTCGAAGCCACCTCAACCTCCACCCGTAAAAGGTAAAAGTCGATGGGCTGACCCAGAGGATGGAGTTCCTCAGGCGAGAGTACTGGCTTGGAAAAGGAATCACAGAAACAGGACGCGACAGACTCAAAGACGAGAGTGGTCGCCTATGCCGATGGGAAAGGCACAGAGAGGGGAATACACATCGAGATATAGCCCATGGTAATTTGAATGTTGTCTGAAATAAAAGGTCACCAGGAACCAGGACAACGCGGATCCCACCGGTATATATGACGTATGGCGGTTAATGGAAGCTTGCAGGACGGGAAAAAGAGAGGAACGGGAAAGAGAGGCGAAACGAGGCCGGATGAAGAGGATGGGGGGACGGTGAAGGGACGAAAGAGAAGACTCGATTACACGTCACCGGCAGCCGAGAGCCTATTTGGTCGCAATCGGTTTTTCATTACCGAAAGCTTCATTGACTTTATACCGAATTGTACATTCGCCAGGGCCTCCGTGAAATTCATCAAGATCGCACGTCCTTTCGGTGCAACGTGCGCCGTGACTTTGCCGTGCCATTGTTCGCGTTGATGGAACTAAAACTTACCGAAGTCGCGTATCAAATGTGGTTTTAAAAAATTATTATGAGTTCAAAATTCATCAGAAATCATATGGATTCAGTTTCTTTCCTTTGTTGAATCGTGGAAATGAACAGAGTTTAACTAACATTTGCATTTATCTGTCAAAAGTTCCGAATACCTTTATCCTCAACATTCCCACCCAGGAAAAACATAATTTTAAAGATTATCAGCTGAAGTTTTTAAAAATTGAAAGTCGAAGTTTCTTAAATAGCCTTCAAATAAACTTCACCCATAATTTAAGTTTCTACGTTTCTCTTTGAGAAATGGTACAAATGCTGCCACCTCTGATAACAACTCCGAGTCTCCACGAATCGAATAACTCGCAACGACTACCACAGATGGCGCAGGGACTGCTAAATGGCAACGAACGCAGTACGTGCGTAGCGCACGATTAATCAGCTGATTGGGTATTTGTGCGAGCTCCAGAGGCAACACAAAAATAAATTTATTGTGACATGGGATATCTGCTAACGTGACTTGTTGATATTTCGGTGAGAACAAAGTTCCTCAAAATTAATAAAAAAGAGACCGTTTCCCCTAAAACATTAATGGATGCGTCTCTGAGAAACTCTGAACCAGATATTTTCGTAGCAAACAATAAACGCTGAAAACATGTCTTCACCAGAAAGCATTACGATAAAGCAGCCTATTAGGCGTCTAGAGATCCAAATCAATAACTTCAACGTCGCCATACCGCATCACGTTGATTTATTAAAGCGACACAAATGCAACATTCAAAAAGTAAGTACCGCTTAAACGAGGGTTTGGTTAAGCGACTAGGCGTTTACATGCAGATCCTTTGTTTCGGCAGTATCAAGCTCAGCACGAGTGGGACAAAATGCACAGGGAGCACGTAAATGTATCTAGAATAGTGAAACAGCTGAAGGAATTACTGTACCAAATGGATACTCTCAGAGGTCAAGTTCTCGACGCAGATATTACTCAGTTCGACAAACTCACCACCAATGCTCGCGCGAATCTCATGAGCGCGATTACAGAGTACTTAGGTAGGCTGCGAAGTCACTACTCGTTTACGCTGCCTGTGCGTACAAGCGGCGACGCTAGAATTACGCTTACGTTTCTGCAGAGCTGCAGTTGAATTTGCCCCTGTCGCGGCCGGAGTCACCCAAAGATGAAGATCAGACTAAAGACCACCCACTTCACGAGCGCTATGTCCAGTTGCAGGAAGAACAGCAGGACTTGCATCGCCAGGAGGCATGTCTGCATGCCTGGAATGATCTGCAAGAAGACATACACCAATTACATCAACTCTTCGTTGATTTCACTAAGATCGTCGATGTGCGCTGCTTAATGGATACACTTTACGCATTTACCCTTCGGTGCTCGTAGCTCTGAAAGAGTTATTTGGATTTATGTAACGAGGGTGTAATATTCTTTTTGTGCAATTAGGATCAAAAGGAGTTGGTAAACTCTGTGGAAGATGGAGTAGAACTGACGAGTATAAACGTGAAGGAAGGCGAGAAGTTTCTTGAAAAGGCTGCGAGGTACAAAGTCGCCATGTATCCCATAGCTGGAGCTCTGATCGGAACTTGCATCGGTGGACCGATTGGCTTAATAGCAGGATTAAAAGTCGGCGGACTCACCGCGATAGGTGGTGGACTTTTAGGTAAGTTCTATGATTGTACTACAATGCATCTTGTGTTTATTAGTATTATAACGTGCCTGATGTTTACAGGATTTACCGGAGCGTCTCTGATAAAGAAGAAGCAAATAGAAATGCATAAAGTACTGTCGGGCTAAATATGGCTGAGCAGACGTCGCCGAAGAAATCAATATCTTTGCCTGAAGATTTGAAGGAGAGTAAGAAAGAATTCTGACCCGAGCAGGAATATGATACTAATGTTAAGAAGAAGAAGGCTTGTAAAATTGTTTAATTCCAGCGGACTGATATTAACTTAACACATATTCTCAACATTAAGAAGACGAATTTTTTATTTGTGTAAATAAATCGATAGTACGGAAAAATTACCAGCGATATTAAGATTAGGTATTTGTGGAAGTGGCTTGTGATTTATTACGGTAAACATGTTGGATTTTTTAAACTGTACGGTTTTAATGTAATGGAAATTGCAAAATGTTTTGCTGGGGCCAAAGGTCATTACAAATTCCGCTATTTCGTGAGATATAGGTATACGATCTATGGGCGGTATTCATAGTCGTTGCTTAAGGCGGTAGGTAGCTCTCCTCGGTAGCTCTAAAACAGGCCTTTTTTCAAACGCAAATTGTAAAGTGATAAATAACAGTAGAGAGGACGTTTTTTCTCTAGTTTTAATCGTTATTCTATGAGCTTTAACACAAAAAAAAGAAAGTCTAAATATCTCTATGTACATAAAAGTTGTGAGTAAAAACGTAAAGGCGTGTACGCGGTGCACCGCTTGATGGTGCACATAAAACCTCGAAAATCGCTCCATGATTTGGATGAAATTTTAATGAGACATGTAGAATACCATTCCCTAAGATGTATTGGGAGCAGAATTTCGAGATAAATTCTTAAAAAAAAAGATAAATTTTTCATACAAGAAATCGATAAAATCGTATTTTTCAATGTAAAATTTGTATTATTTTTCTTTTCGAAAATATGCTCCCGACACATCTTAGAGAATGGTTTTCGGCATCTGTCATTAAATTTTCATCCAAATCGATGGAGCGGTTTTCGAGATTTTATGTACACCATCAAATGGTGCACCGCGTACACGCCTTTACGTTTTTACTCAAAACTTTTATGTATATAGAGATATTTAGACTTTTCCTTTTCTGTGTTAAAGCTCATAGAATAACGATTAAAACTAGGGAAAAAACGTTCTCTCTACTGTTATTTATCACTTTACAATTTGCGTTTGAAAAAAGACCTGTTTTAGGGCTATCAAGGGTGACCACCCCTTTAAGACTAAGATCGTCTTAACCATTCGGCATCCTTTACTAGTCTACTAGGTTAGTAGAGGATGCCGCATGCTTAAGACGATCTTAAGAATAAGTAGCGACTATACCGGCGTATGTAGATGTTCGAAGACGTTGACGTTGCATTGTTCGTGAACATCGATGTGATGAACGAATGCGATAGACTGTATAAGAGTAGGTTATTAAAACGATCACTTTGGATATTTATATAGCGTTAGTTATATATTTCTATTGACTAGTCGTACTTACCTCGAATGTAAAAGCAGTTTGTAAGTATCTCGCTTGTCCGCGGAACCGATATGATGGAGCACTCTGGTCACGTGATAAGACCAACTTTTCTATGCTTACACGCCTTGCACTTTTGAATGATTTGTACAAGTGTGGATATTACACAAAAACTGAGAGCCTACGATTGCTTGTAAATGATCTGTACAAATAAAGTGTTTTGAGAATAAAACCGAACACTACAACTAAATTAATATACGAACTACGAACGAGAGGAAAAGAGCACTTCGTGCCTTACGCGTGACGAAGACTCGACTGATACTAGATATATCGATCACTCAGCGCGCCACTTTGATCGATGTCTCGATATACGTGCGAGTATCAACTACGATATACAGGTACATGCACGGTGTCCCGATCAGATTTTATGCATTTTTTTTTGTAAAATTCTGCTTTAAATGGATAAGTTTTGTTTGTAGCTTATTTGGAGGAGAGAAAGAGGGCAACGTGAGACAAATCAGAGGTTTAAGTTCGCTACAAAAGGCACCCAATACAGTATATTTAGCAAGTAATAAAATACATCGGTGTTAGACACAGTACAATACTGAAATAATCATGTTATCAATGTAAATATATGTATATATACACGATCTCGTTACAATGATGCGAAATACTTAAATCTATATAGACTAAAATGATCTACTTAAAAAAATATTAATAAATATCTACGAGCGTGTAATATTAAGTGACTATCGGTGAATCTTAAGGTACCGGTGTTAACGTTTTCTTCTTTTTATTACCTCGCTAACCTCATTAAATTCGACATCCCTAATTCAAAAAGCAACAGCAAACTCATTTCCGTGGAAAATAGAGAATCATTCTTTTACTTTCTTGCGCGCTTTGTCTGACTCTCGAAGAACGGGACGCTCAGCCGGATGCACCGATTCTTTTATGGCATGCGCTGCTCCCTCCCATCCCGACTCAATCTCGATTAATTTCGATTCTCGAAATAATCGCGGGGGATCGTAATGTACAACTAAAACTCACTTTTTCGATCGTGAAAAAGAATAAGATAAACGGGTGCATCGGACTGTGCCTGGTAATTCTTTGAAACGATCTACGGACTACGACTACGTCTCTAAATATCTTAACATTCCTTTTTTTCCTTCGTACCCCAGAACACGAAATAAACGAGTTTGGTCACTGTCCATGAGGTATCATCGAAATACCTTGGCAGACCTTGGCAATAACAATGGCTAATCCGACTGACTCGCTTGGGAACGGCGTAACAATGCAGAATTATGCGACAGGATAATCGCTGCTTGCTACGTCTGCCAGCGTTATTCTCTTTCTTCGGAACCGGTACAGGCGATTGTGAGTTCTTGATCGAGGCTGCGAATTTTCTACCTAGAACGTGGCGCGAAGCTCTCGCATGCTACGCGCAGGCCTACACGAATTTCCATGATTTCGCAACGGATACCAAATTCCGTTTTCCGCCAGAAACATCAGTCGACGAACCATAATCGAACCTGCACAGTCGAAGCGCTAAGCTTCCCGGGGGGCGGGAGAAAGTAACATTGGAAACTATGCGTGGACCGTCTTAAGTCAAGCTTACCATTGCGTTTTACCCTAAGCTCTCCCAAAACGTCCACGCAAGGGTGCAACGGAAACAACGTAATCCATTAAACCGCGAACTATGCCGTTCGTCAGAACGATAAACGAGAAGACGAAGGTCGTTAAGGGGGTAGAAAATTTGGCTTCCGTGTACAGGCCAGAGTTAAGGTTTACATCTACGGGTGATCAAAGGTTTTACAAATGACTGACATAAAAAGAATATAATATTACATATACATATATTTAATATATAATCTGGAAATAATTATTTAGACTATTGGTTATGTTTACTTGCGGCTACATCGTATAAACCTTTAATATTACATTATATTACAGAGTGGTATGTACGTGTGCGCATTGTTTTGACATTCCTGAAGGGACGCGCGGTGATCGATTGACGGTCGGAAACGCATTTAGACAACGTAACAGAGGATGGAGCCTGCACGATTCTCGATGATGGAGCACCCGAAGAGGTGACAACTGGTGAGACGGTCTTCGGGTGTTCCATTGAAATAAAAAAACAGTAAACACCGCGTCCCCGATCTGCGACGTCACTTCGCGTCCTTAATATCGTAGTAAGCGCGAACACAACGTGGAGATGGAATATCAACATTTATTAGCTACACATATATATAAATAAAGTATAAAAGTATCATCAGACGAGTCACTTGGGAATTTACGAAATATTCTCAGTCGCTGGTATCAGGAATGCCAATGTTAATGAGAGAAATGGCAACAGGTGCACGCCGTTTACGACACCGCAGCGCATTGTAAAACATGCAGCCATACACACATATATATATATCCCGTCGGAACATGTCTCTACCTATGATTCTCTTGAGCACGTTGGTGGATTCGAGGAGATAGTATAAGAAAATACACGTGTCGCCGTTACTTCTGGAAATCAATTGGTTTTATAAAATTCAGACGTGACAACTATGCGATCGCGCGGATCGGTGAAACTCGAAGCGTATCAAAAGATAAATTCACTTGAAAGTTGAGCTCTCCAGGAACGTCCGCGAGTGTACCTCTCCTCTCTCTCTCTCTCAAGTCTGGCGAATAATTGCGTTCGTCTGTGTAAACTCACGCGGGTGTAAGCGTAATAAAGCGCAGCCTATTTTCGACCTATACTTTCATCGTCTAGTTCACGGTACTATGATCGCCCAAGAAAATACACGCTCTAATGCTCTCTACCCCGGTACACGCGCGAGGGTATCGCCGCATTCTGCGAAGGCAGCGTGCTCGGGTGACGCCGCGCCGCGCTCGCTATAAGACAACTTGCAAGTGAATCAACAAAATATACTCTGCTCTATATCAGCGCCCATCCTCGTCAGGGCTGGGCGTTTTATAAATTAATCGACATGTCTTGGTCGTAAGGTGTGAGATTAGTGTCGGACGAAGAAGCCGAGGTAACTGTTGTCGCTGCGGTCGCGCTGGTCGGCGATTGCAGGGGCGTCGAGGTTGTTGGCAGGTGGGACGTGGGACTCTCTAAAGTCGAGTTCCAGTGACTTCTCTCGGTACCGTCGCCACCGTCATCCGAGACGATCGAAATATCGGCTATTATGCCGCTTTCTGCAATTCAAGCGGTGCAATCAACAGCATTACGAGGCGTAATATCTTTCGTATGTTAAGCAAGAGACTTTAACAGCCATCTTCATCAAGACTCTTATGTTCGTTCTGATGAATAGCAGATGAACCTGCGCCGACGTCTTATTATTATAGAAGTTCCGTTGAGTAACACGCTTGCTATCGTATCTCTACATCTGAAGAATTACGTACCAACGCTGCACTGACTGTTCAGAGTAGTGCTACGATGGTGGGGCCGAGGACTCGTGTCCAGACCAAGGTTCAGCGTTGTGGGAGGACCACTGCTACCGCCGCTACTCGACGATGAGCTCACGGAGATTACACTGTGCGGCCTCCTGCTGCAGCGACCCGAGTCCTCTGACATCGATACCGCTATCGAGTTCCTAAATCTAGGTGCTGCTTCAAGGAAGAAAGTTAAATTAATACCGCCCGCGATTTCTATCGCGACTCTTTTCTGCCCATAGGGTCTGAAATTATGCTTCCGAAGCGGGCGCTCCGTCGCTTGCGACGATTCAGAATTTAGAATAATCCTGAGAAAACAGTATATACTCACTTTTAGAGAGTTGAGCTACACTGATAGAACGGTCATTGATCTGATCCGCGCTAGGCCTAATGTCCAAACAAGGTTTGTTTCCGATGCCCATGCTCGACATCTCCGCCAGGCGCACTTCTACCCTCGCAAAAGGCATTACTCGTTAGTGGACGCCGCAAAGGCCTCTGTTAGAGGACACGCTACATATCAAAACGCAAAGTGACCGTACCTCTGTTTCGCAGCGCCTGCTTCCATAAAAGGTTGCTCAGCTCCTCCGTCCAGGCTTTCTTAATGTCCTCGCTGGCGCACTGCAGCGTGTACGTGTCGCCCGGTTTCCTCTTGCGGAACCAAATCTCGAACTTGGTGGGCGAGTCCGCGATCACGGCGGTCAGGCCGATATCTGTCGTTTTGATGCTGTGCTTGTAGATGTAGATGTCGAGGGTCTGAAACAAGTGAACGTATCGCTGCCGTTCGCCCACGACGAGTGACGGAGGATGCAAACGCGAAGCCAGGCCTCGGCGGCTGTCTCTCACCTTCCTATCGGGGAATCTCCTCGCCTTGCTGAAGAGTATGAGGTCCTCGAACAGGAACACCTGTCGCAGGCACTTCTTGCCCTTGCCCTGCCACACCAGGAACTCGTTCTGGCGTAGTAGCCTGCCCTGCTCCTTCACGTTCACCTAGAATTTCGCATGGTTTTCGGTACAGTCTGCGGGGAAGCGTGGCTACGTCAGAAAACGCATTACATACACTCTCCATCGCCATTGATGACGCGACTGTTTCTTCTACTACATCATTATTTGTTGTTAGTTAGTACGTTATCGATCCCGCGATTCGTGCGGTTTAGTGTGTTATCGTTCTCGAGTCAAAGTAAAATGCAGACGTACGTCGCAATCCCGAAGGGAGTCCATCGCCAGCAGGTCGTTCCCGTGGCGCAGCTGGAACCGCACCATCTGCTCGGCCGCTCTCAGGTCCGCCTCACCCTCGACCATAGGCTTCATGCCGTCCTCCTTCTCGTCCTTATCCTCTTTCCCGGACATTTGCTCCGAGAGGTCGGTGCCAGCTTTGACCAGCTGCTGCAGAAGCAACGCGTACTTTCCCATCCGCTGCACCGGCTTCAGCAGGTAGCTGGCGAGGTCCATCTTGTCCCCCAGCTCGAGCTGCTTCTGCTTGAAGAACACGGTGCCGTACTCGGCCATCAGGGAGTCCGAGTTCGGCTTGTTCTTGTTGTACAGCGCGTACAGGTAGAACTTCTTCTCCTGCAAGGGATGAACCCTTATTCAATAAACTTCATCGCTACTTATATATGAAAAAGGATTCAACAAGGAGGACCTCGAGAAGAGGAGTGAAAAAGATCTCAGAAGAGGACTTCAATTAATACCGATGAAAATACCCAAACAGCAGCTCAAGAAAATGTCCCCCAAAAGAGGAAACCCGGAGCAAAGGCAAAGAAGAAGACTCACGTGTCTGAGGAAGCACTGTCCCACGTTCATCGGCGATTGCTCGCACTGCTCCAGTTCCCGCAGGAAGTGTTGACTATGGAACTCGTAGATCTTCTCGACGTTGCCGAAGATCACGTTGCGCTGGCCCCTGAGGGCCTGGGGTATGTCCTCCCGCACCAGCTCCGGTATGTAGTTCTTCAGGGAGCGACAAAGCAAAATGCCGTTAATCGCGGGCCAACATCCACCGACTCGTCGCGCGAGTCTTCGCTAATACGAAAGTGAACAGTTACCTCTATTATGTACTCGAGGGACTTGACGTAGTCTCGCTCGGTCTGTATCATTTCCCTCATTATGAGCAGTATTGTTCTGCAAGGTGAAATTCCTCGTTAACGACGTAGCCCGGGCGCGCTCGCCTAACAATCCCGCGCATAATCGCGTAATGGAATTATTATGGATAAACAGCGGCCGCGCATTGTTCGCGCCAGCCGAACGCGGAAGAAAAATCGTACGAAAACGTGACGTGGAACCCGCCGCGTCTCCCACGCCGCGCGGCGACGCAACCGCGGGCGGCTTTTGACGGCTCCTGGTGGAAACTTTTAATGAGAATATTAATCAGGCTGGCAACGGTAATTAAGCGCGTCCATCGTTAATTGCGTTAGCCGGCGCGGGCCGAAAGAAAGGCGAAACGGCTCGAAGGGAGATCACTTCGGAGCGGCGCTACGTACTTTTTCGCTTTCATGCCGGGTGCGATGCTGGCTGCTCTGTGGAGGTGCGAGTTCACCGGCGGTTTCACCAGCCGCCGTGGAGCCGGGCTTCGGGGCGGCGTCCGCGGGGGTGAGCAGTCCAGCAGCTGTTCGGCGCTCTCCCGAAGTTCCGCGATGTTGTCCAGGACAGGTCGTCCACCGCTTCCTCCTGATCCTACGCTCTCCATGGGACAGGCGTACGACGCGCTGCTGTCGCTGTCGTCCCACGAGGTTCCTGCGACGAGCATTGCAAGTTTTACGAGGGCGGACGCAAGAGGTCCGTCGTTGGACGGGTAAAATTCGATAAAACTTTGAACTCGTTTTCTGTGTACGTAAAACTTCATCTAAGTTCGTGACTCGAACCTGGCGAGTTGCGCTCGTTAGAGGAAGTCTCTTCAGGGAATATTGAAATGTCTGGGTATATCAAATCCCCATGTTCCATCTCCGAAATTATTAAATACTGTTTAAACTGTTTAGGAAATAATTCAATATCGTGGTTCTTAATGGTGATCAAGCATAAATTTGGAAGCATAAATTCTAAGAGGATGAAAGACTGAGGCTACAAGATAAATATAATTTTGTGTGCCTATGTCTAGGTGGCACTCGCAATTAGAGATCTTTCTGGTGATCACGTTAAGCTTCTATGTGTAATACTAAAGGCTAAAAGGAGAAGAGTATAGACTCACTCTTGGCTAAGCTATCCTCCCAGGACGTAGCAGACTCCGAGGCAGCAAAGGATCGCCTCCTGGCTGGACTGCCAGGCGCGGAAGTCGTCCTCGCCATCTCGAGGGCTTCCGCGCACTTGTTCCTGGCGATGCGGCATTGTTCGAGGAGGATCTCGTTACCGAGCTTCTCGGCGAGCGCCATCATTTCCGTGAAATGCTCGGGCGGCAGGGGTGGTCTGGCCATCAGGAACTGCTGGGCCCTTCTCTCGCCGGCGAGACGGGCCTCCTGGGCCCACTCGTACGCCCTGTCCTGAAGCAGACAGCATCTCGACGTGTCCTCGAGGTATTCTCGCCTGTCCTCCAGGCGGGAGCCGAAGCCTCGAAGGTGCTGCTTCAAGGATCTCGCGAGTTCGCGAAGTCCGCTCGCGCTCGCCGCCTCGGCAAGGTCGCTTCCTTTGTCAAGATGTCTCTGCAACAGAGAATCAACACATTTTGCAATGTAATCCATTGGTTCGTTCGTGTTCAACCGGATGGGATGTGATCTACTTCACGATAGCAAATCTATATTCTGTTTCCTTCGGAGAACAGCTGTCCCACAGGGAGTAATGTTTGCTCGGATTTACCATGAATGCGATATCGTGTGTAAACACACGGAAATATTTCATTGGTCAGGTCACAACAATAGAGAAGAATAAAGGCTCTCCTTCGTCGGTGGAAACGATACCCTGTTGTCTACGAATCGAACTGGAACACCCGCGGTGCAGCACGGAACCGTCCCTAATGGAGGGACGCCATAAATCGACATATGGGGGAAAGGAACGCGGAGATGAGACACGGGGGCTGTGCGGTCTCCGCTATGGGACATTGTCTATTTGTGCACGAACGCCAGCGAGGGACTGTTTACACAAAACCCACTTCATCTATAGGGTGTTCACCTATGCTCGATTCGCTCCGTTCGTTGGGAACTTTGCAGTACTTAGAAGCTTTGGAGTCGGATTAGTTGAAGTTCGTGTATGATTCACTAAGCTACGATGTTCTGTCCGCATTGACGTAGAAGGTAGGTGAAACACAGAATTCATGTTACATCGTGGAAGCCAGAGGAACATTGAAATTAAAATCTGCATGAGAGATAATTAAGAGGATTTCTTGAGAGAATTTCAGGAAAGATGATAAAATTGAATAATCATAAAATTTCATGAAAAAAGATGGCTATAGCAGTAACAGTAATAGTAATAGTTTATTTGACAGAAATAAAATCCACTTATACATAGAAAAAAATGGAGATAAAGCTATAAGCAATAAAGCTCAAGTATAAAGGATTGACATCGCAGATATTGCAGATATTCTACAGCTAATCAGGACAAATCCGTTACCTAGGTTGATCCTCCTTAATTCAGACAAAATTTTAGAGTTAAAAGTGCGCAGGGAGTCGGCAAAAGAGGACTGCACAAATGATACACAAATGTCAGGCTACGCTTAAATCAGTACGTTTTCCCATTTCTCCAACCATGGCAGAATAAACTCGATCGTTCAACTTTCAATACATCTCGCACGGATGAATGAGCATCCCTTTCCACAGCGGCAATATGTACCAGTGATCACGGAAGCGTGAAATCCCGTTGGACATGGATCAGTAGCATCCTGGAACAAGGACGATCCCGACTGAGTGCCCGTGACGAAACTGCATCACGTCCCACGGTGCAAGAGATACAGCGCACGGCTCGCTCATAAACAGAGATAGATGGATCGTGTAACTGTTCACCTTGTAGCACAAATTCACGCCTGTAATCGCGGGGATCGAGAGTACATCTCCGATCACGATGGGGCACATTACCGAGGATAAAACCTTTCATAAATCGACACGCCTGTCGTCTCGAATTTCGCGCGCATTGTTCGTACAAACTGAAATTCGAATTGTGATCGAAGTTCAGATAAAAACCTGCTCTTCGACATTCAATCAAAGAGTTGCTTATATGAATTGATATTAAATTGAGAATATTGAAAAGAATATTACGAATTCCATAGTAAGCTAAGAATTAGTCTTCGAGCCTGAATTAGTTAAAAATGTTACGGCGAAGGTAAATAATATTTAGAAAATTGAAGCTCCAGTAATATACAGTTGGCGTGTCTTTGCGAAGATATGGAATATTTAGAAAGTTGAAGGAACTGTTCCATTTCCGTCGCCAGAGGTGCGCTTGATTAAAGTTTCTATGTTTCACGTTTCACAGCCGGCTGAATCTATCATTGCAGGACCCTCTCCCCAAATAGGGGAAGAAGGCTTCGTCTACTTTCTGTATTTGCTCTCTTTTGAGACACGTGGCCGGATCCTCGAGGGTCTCAAGCCATCGGAAGCACTTTTCTCTGCTCTCGGAATGGAGCACGCGGATCAGAACCGTGACACGTGCAGCATTATGCCGTTTGCTCCGTTAACGACGCGTCGTAGACATCGCTCAAGCACGGTCGCTCAACGGTTCACGAGCGTCGTTAACGATCGTTGCGATTATTTGGAGAACGCTGTCATTCAGCTGCTATTGATTTGGTTATCACCTTATCGGTATCAATCTTGTTCTACCCAACGATCACTATAACAGGGGAACGTGCAATGCCACGTGGGTCCCGCGTTACCATGTCTAGGGTCGACGCACCATTTGTGGCCACTTTAAGGTATTGTACCAGTTTTGGCTACTTCTTAAAAAATATAATATTTTTCCGTGTAAGCAATAAATGTAACCTTATATTTCTGGCGGTATACTAAACAAAATATTTATGATGTGAAATTCTTCACATAATAATGATCTGCAAACAATTTAAAAATAAGGTAATTATGCACATGGCCAAGAGACAGTGCAATGCCCAGAAACGCTAAATCTACCCTATCTTGAGTATTTATCTAGGGTAAACCAACCAGTGAATGACCGAAATGTTGAATTTATGGACCTTTGAGATTAATACTTGAATATATTTATGTATAACAACAAAACAACTGTTGAAATTGCATTTAAATTTACTTTTCTTGAAATTTCTATAAAAATAAGTACTTATTCTTATCGTAATTTTTATAAAAAACGATTATAAAATGCAAAACGTGAAGAAGCCCAGTAAATGACCGCATACTTTTAATAAGAATTGTATTTATTAATGTTTGCTTAATACGCGTAACTAAAAATGTGGGCTACTAAAAGTGCAACTACATCCCATTTATGAACATATAATATTTTTAGATATATAATTGACATTTCTTTGGCTAATGGTCATTCACTGGTATGCGGTCAATTACTGGTTGGTTTACTCTACGTAGAAACAAAATAAAAAAAAAGAAGAAAGGGAGAGAAATATCGCGATCTAACCTTTTGACCACTTCCCAAACATCCACCAAAAGCCTCAATGATTAGAGCTCCTAATCAAATGTCAATGAGATCACATTCGGCGACATAAAAACTTTCAAATTTCCAGTCGCATCAATTTTTCAAACATCCTTCAACACCACCCTTTCTAACTATCACCTTAAAATGTATCGCCACTGACTAGTTACTGATCCAAATGAATACGTAGGAGATAGTAGCACATAACCAGAACGCTCGACGAAATTTCAATTAGGATATTGAAGTTTCCGTCGAAACGGATCGATTCGAGTTGCGTTCGCTTGCCCGATTATGGATGGTCGAGAAGGTACGTGAAATATTACCAGGGGAGGCTCGCCCTCTCTCTCCACGTCGCGTTTAATCAGCAGATTCATTTAGATCCAGGGCGCGGGATCCCTCGCGTCGAGCCAGCTATTCTCTCGACGAATATCGCGTGGCTGGGGTGATAATCGGCTCCGATCCGAGTGGAAATTCGCCCGCATCTCGGCGAAAGTTTCCATCAACCAGGCGACCCGCATTTATTTAATTTTTACGAAAGTGCCACGAGTAAAAGCGGACTTACAATTAGACGGTTCACTTTGGTCGAACAGCTCGTTGATTCAACAAAATTGAAAGCAAAGTGTACAATGTAAATTACCATTCGAAGTGTTCAACCAAATTGAATACTGTAAGAAGTTGACAGAGTTTCTATTTTTCTTCAATGTAGAGCGCAACGTAATTTGCATACGTGCAGTCTGCCAATTTAATACTAATATAATAATAATAATAGTAATGACAATTATAATAGCAGTAATGGAGTGAAGGAAAAAAAATGGTAACTGTTTAGCTTGAGTTCATTAGATCTGACCGTCTGGCTTTTTCTCGTTCTCGCGAAATGAAAGATGAGAAGCACCCTTGTCTCCGGTTATTATCTGAAGCGGCTGATTTTCCTTATTGACCTCCTCTTCCAGTTGCTGGTAGGTCTTTAAGTCACCTTTAGTTTTCACTGCCTGCCCCGCCGTTGGAGATGGCATGCACCCGGTGCCGAAAAGGAAAATGTATTTCCATGCCCGCTGTCGGGGGTCCGAGGACAGTAGATTGAAATACTGACGCCAATCGACATCTGGAATAGTTATTTTACACAAATTCCATTGTGGAATCCTTGATTCCCTCCTTGCTGTTTTCTCCACTTCCTGCCTCATCGTTTGAGATGGCGTGCATCCGGTGCCGAAAAAGAAAATATATTTCCATGCCCTCTGTCGGGGGTCGCACAGCGGTAGATTTAAATACTGCCGCCAATTCACGCGGGGAATAGTTATTTTACGCAAATTCCATTTTGGAATTCTTAATTTCCTCTTTGCTGCTCTCGCCCGGCGATGCGGCATTTTCGCAAGATTATAAAATATGTCTGTATAGACTGGATATACTTTCTTCTTGCGATGTGACGGTCAACTGACCGAATAAAGCTTATTTTTACCATACTATTCTTCAACTGCGTTGTATATATTGTCCTGAATCTTTCTTGTCCTTACGCGGTTTGTTTACATCGCGAGTCTATTCTTATGGCGTAGCAAGCTGCTTGCCCCCCCTCCTTTCTTTATTATTATGAAGTTCGAAGTGTGTTTACTATTTAATGCCTTCATGTACACTGGTATTGTAAGCAGGGATTGAATGAAACTGTCAAGTTTTATAGTAAATAAAAGTTATTTGTCGAACGACTTCTCTGTTGTTTCTTCTGTAGGTTTATTTTACTTTCCTGAGACATTGCCATTAAATGTCCACAAATTATTTCGACACTGGCACGTGCAATTTGCTTCGACGCCATTTGTATCTAAATGAATCAGTTTAGTGAATTTCATTGAAATGTGAAACATTCCCCTTAATGTTCCACGATCGCGACTTTTATCGCGACCTCGTTCGAGAAATCATTCGGAGGAATGCCTAACACGCGAAAGTGTGCCTGTGCACGCCTTGTTTCACCCGTGTTTCCATATTTATAAGCGTGTTACAGTCGCGCGCCCGCTCGCGACGATGTCTAATTAATTTACTGGAAACACGATAATCCCGCGGTCAAATTTTCTGCGCACCGAGATTGGATTGGGTACGACGTAATTCGCGGCAAGTAGCGCGGAAAAAATCGAACCTGATAAGATCTCGGTGACCTGGACGTGGAATACTTTGAAATTAGTGCGCGGCACCCCACCTCTTGCTATTTACTCATTCATTTGCCGATAGATGTTTCTTCGGTATACAAAGGTAGCGAAACTAAAGCCGGGGATCCATCTGAGAACTAAGCTATGCTATGCTAGGCTATGCTAAGTTTTAAAAAATTAGCTTCAATTTCCAGCAAAAGATAAGTTAAACTGTGCTATGTTTTTTTCGGAAGCTGAGTTACCTCGACGTAGCACGAGATTCTCTTGCAAGAGATTTCCCAGAAAAAAACATAACACAGCTTAGCTTAGATTTTGGTGAAAACGGTTCCATAAAGATATATTGCAGCTACTTTTTTAAAACTTAACATAGGGTAAATCCGGGAGACGCGGTCGGGCCGGAGAGTTGGTCGAGTCGTTATATTTCAGGCTTTATACGTAAAAACGCGTTAAATTGCAGCCCGATTACTTCTCTAGAAGCCAAACAATTGAATGAATAGCGTCACTTCGGTTCCTTCTGTGTTTTTCCAGATTTACAGGCTATAAAAGGTAAACTGAGGTTACATTTAACCTCTTTTGTCAAACAACGGTGTACAGAATCGTATTTAAAATATAGTTCTAAGAATATTTTCGTTTAATGTTTGGAAATAATAAGTTAGTAGAGATATTGAGGGACAATGCAGGCAAAGTATTTGGCCATATTAACTCTTCCTCTCAAAACTAACGAAAAGACCATCTCTCGCTGCAGAAAGGAGAGATGGTCGAGTTATGATTTTATTATTTTTATTTATATTTTCATTTTTTATCATTATTTTATTATTATTATTCTTTATTTATTTTATTCATTTACATTTGTATTCATTTGCCTTGCTAATCGCCGGTAGGTAGTTCGCTTTATCTTTGATGTGTTCTTTACTTGCTTAGCGTAAAAAAAATGAAGTATCAATGAATATGTAGTTGTATTCACTCATAAATAATTTTGCTTTCTTCTTTGTTATTTTTCCATGAATAATTATGTGAGTGGTCTCTGGTCTCATAATAAGCAGAAGCAAAGGAGAACGTAGCCCGAACTATACTTTTGCTCGTAATACAGCAAAAATCACGACGCTCTCTATCCCCTGATTAAACAACTGCCCCTAGTTATGTAATCGAAGGCGGGCAGTCCATCATCCAAATGCAATTGCATATTTAGAACGCCTCGACCGGCTCGGTACGCGCTCCCGCAGCCGCAATTACGATCCACCGATGATCGTCATCGTCGGATCGTGACACGACAAGTATACGCAAGTCGTGGATTGCGTAACGCAGCCGATAGACAGACGCAACGGGAAAATCTCGACACGCCGGCCAGGCCGTACACCTCGTTATTACGCCGCGGAATGTAGAAAGGCGTTTCGCGGCGGTGCATAATTGGCGAAGCGTGAAAGCAGATTAGCTAAAAACGTGACCAGCCTCCGCGCACCCAGTCCGCCGGTCGGAACGATCCGTGCGTGCCTACTAATCGCCACGTATCGACAATTATAACACGCTAAATCGCCGATTAAAGCGCCCGCGAGTCGCGACGTCCGCGATCGCTGACACGCGGAGATCGTCACGGCACGAGCGTAAGAAGATTACACACTTTCCAGTTACCCGCTCGCGGATAATCCGTTTCCTATGCCTGGTTAGTGTGGCGGATTAGAATCGTGGTGGAAGCAGAAATGCTTCCATCCCCCGCACAGTTGTATGAAGGCGTTTTAGAATCCCTTCAGGGTATAAAGTTAGTATGAGTCCAATTTGTTTTGTGCGAAGAGGATGAGACGGTTTGGAGAGTAAAAGGAAATGGGTGGAAATTTTTAATTAGAATTCGCATTCATGACTTGGAATTATGAAGTTATTTTTTTCGATAATGCGATAGGTATTATATTCTGAATAACTAAATTATAAGCACTTTATCAAAGTCTTTATCTTTAAGCTTAATATTGGAAATTTAGGTAAACAGAAATCAGGTCCTCTTTACGTAGAGTTCAACTGTACTCCAAGTTTGACCTCCTCCTCGCTATCGATTCAAGGCTTCCGTACGGTAACCCAATCTTTTTCACTGTTACCCCAGACTCGACAACAGTTAATCCTCCCTCGGCGAGGATCGAAGCATTTCTCGTCGATCCCTCGCCAGGGATCGTTCATCATCGACAAGCTTCCGCGTCTATCGACTTTCTTAGGAGCGTGGACGGCGGTTCTACCGGTAACCACTTTCCAGATTCACGACCAGCGAACCGGACGTGTCACCATTGAAAACACGAGCTGGACTCGCGTTTCAGACGCGATGCAGGTCCGGTTCCGAACGGTTTTCCTAGTCGAACCGGACTGCTGGATCACGAAAAACACGCTTCCCTGTTCCACGGAGGCAAAGGCGCCGCCGAGGACCGTTTCCTGACGACTGCAAGGATCGGGTTGTTGACCATCGTGGTATTTCATGCAAGAAAGTGGCAAGTACCGGTCCCCTGAGAGCCAAGTACGCAAGTTCGTTGTCATCAGTGATTGCAACCTACGGAATTCCAATTAGGCGCGCTGCCGTTGACTGGGGAGGGACTTCAGGTTGTCGGGGGCTTATTAAACCTCCATTGGCGGGTCCTGAGTCTTTGTTGACCCAATCGTAATATTGCCGAGTGTATTAGTAAATAGTAATGGAGAAAATCTCAAAAATTGGAAAAATGATGTCACGAAATGGAGCACTCAGGGAACACTGTCAGGAAACTCAAAAAGTCGTTTGCTCAGGGGTAGATTTGTATATAGGCTAAGAAGGTTGTACCCTAGGGCGGCAAATTTGGGGAGCGGCAAATTTTTGGGAGCGACGAAGTTTGGGGAGTGACAAATTTTGAGGAGCGGCAAATTTTGGGGAGCAACCAATTTTCGGAAGCGGCAAATTTTGGGGAGCAACCAATTTTCGGAAGCGGCAAATTTTGGAGAGCGGCAAAGTTTGGAAAGCGACAAATTTTGGGGAGCAATAAATTTTGAGAAGTGATAAATTTTGGGGAGCGATAATTTATTGGGAGTGATAAATTTTGAGGTGCGCCGAGCTTCGGGGAGTGACAAATTTTGAGAAGCGGCAAATTTTGAGGAGCAACCAATTTTCGGAAGCGGCAAATTTTAGGGAGCATCAAATTTTGGGGAGCGACAAATTTTAAGCGACAGAAATTGGAAAAGCTTTAAACACAGAGGCTTGAGACAACTTCAAAAATATTTCACTTTCCTTTCATCCAGCAAATTAGAAATAACTGATATGTGAGCTGTCAAATTGAATCAATTCTAAAATTGTCTCCACTCTTCTAAATTAAAATATTTGATGATACTTCGCGGAAAAGGCAGCAGACGCTTGTTAGCCTAGAGGCGTCAAATCTCCAAATGTGCCTCTGCTTCTAGTTGCTATTTAATGACTATAAAATTCACAGCTCGCTCTGATCCGTTTGAAATCCCTTCTTCCTATTTCGTCAATCTTTTAGATTCTTGAAAACTCATAAAAATTTGTGTGCTGTCGAGCTGAGGTTCTAAACTAAAGTTACCAATGTCTCTTCCAGCCACTAAACATCTAACTAAAATCAATCCTACCCTCAGATTGGAATTCCTCGAAATTTACACATCACGATAGGTCTCACAGGAGTAGTTCCATCACGAGAACGAAACCATACCGGCCGAGAATACACTGCATATTAAAACAGTCTCATCTTGCACGTTCGTAAATCTCTGTGCGGACTGGCGATGGTGTTTCGTGCACGTGCACAGTGGCATCCCGTGGAATTTTCTGCCGTTTCGGTAACGTGCAATAGAACACCGATAGGAGAAAGTTATCGTGGCAGGTGATTTGTTACTTGGAAAGGCTACGTCGTTGGGGTCCGTCTGCCTCGGACGCAGAAGAACTTGGCCGTTCGTTCGGGTCGGGGACGGAGAAGACAATGCCGTGTCACGATCGCTTTCGTTTTTCTATTCGGAGAGGAAGTCGGGTGGAATGTGGCGCCATTTCAGTTCACGTGTTTTCGGAACGCGATGCAATCGTCTGCCGCTAATGATCTGCGTAACTTTATACCTCGATCTTTCTGGGATTCATAATCGTTTTTAGTGTTTCAGCTACATTTGTTATACTCCTTGGTTTCGCAGGATCATTAGGTGGTTCATTGAAATGGTTGGATGAGTGTGACAAGGTTGACCTTTTCTACTTGCAGCTTCTTGGCGTAGAGCGCACTTCGATGATCGCGTCGACGAGCCTGGCAGAGATGCGCGAGAGTTTTATCTCCCTTTCTTGCATATTTCTTTAGTGTTTAGTGTCGAAAGACTTCGCGACACGAAAAGAAAATGCCTGCTGCTTTATGCCGAGTAAATTGCAATTTAGCCACGCCGAACGTTTCACTTGCCATCGCCTCCCGGTTCGAAGCGTAATCGAACGAGTTCGCGGGAAGAAAATTCCGTTTGTACTTTCTCGCTGCAGGTGCAAAGAGCGAACCGGCAATCGTGGCCGCCAGCTTCGGCTAGAAACATTCGCTTTCACGTTTATTCGCGAACGTTCGCTAAATCGATTGCTCATGAAGGGAGAAGCTGCAGCAAGACGCGCTAAGTAATTGACACTTTGCGATAGATTAATATTAAAAATTATTATTCCACACGATGTCCTTTTCGATCTATGCTGGATTAAACATTCGATACTTGACTGTATACAGTACTTAATTATACCTAACTTTGGTCTCGATTTTATTTAATAATATATGTGCATTTAAACACAGGGCCGCAAGCTGGGGCCTCGCTCTCTACGGGGCCGCATTTTAAAACCTTACTTCTCACAAACAACAATATAAAAAACAGCCTGAGTAGTTATAGTTGCAAAATAAAATACTTATTTTTAAATATTAAATTCATAATATAAAAGCTAGAGGCAGTTGAAAGATTTGTGACGCCTCCCGTTTCCACTTAAAATACATCGTTGTTTCCTCAGAATATAAAACAAATAGGAACTGCCGTATTGCATAAAATTCATGTACGTGAGCATACCAGCAATGAGGCAAACAACTATTGAACTATCTTGTTCCCCATATCTACATATTTTCACTGAATCGTAGAAAGAGAGTTGTCCTTCTCTCCAAAAGTATAAAAGAAGTCCTGATTAAACATTAACCAGAATCTGCCCCTTTTTCAAACAAGAATCCTTCGGAGACGTCACAAGAGATCTCACCTAAGCTATCCCAATGGTAACACGTCCCATGACACCCGAGGAATTTTCCAAACCTTGCTTTCACAGAAACTTCTTTCACTTGTGATCCTTGAACTTTCGATGCTTCATGGTTCACTGTGAAAGGTTTAATAAAGAACTGCTCGTGCCGACGAAGGAGCCAGTGGTGATAGAACTGGCGTTAAAAGGAGAAAGAAGAGGAAACAATGCAATTTCGTTAACCGATCATCAGAGCCTCGCGAAGCTCAATGGTGCGACAGCTAGGGTCAGTCTCGCAGTCAATCATTGCGAAACTTCGTGTCCTCGAGACTGGAGACTTCTTCGGGTCGTAGGCCAAAGAAATTCCATCGACGAGGACGTCGATTGCAGTCGACAGCCAGGCAATCGCCGCGATCGTTAAACCGGAGTCATCAGCTCGGGTGAAGGGTACCGCGAAATCGTATATTTTCCTTACAACTCGAACGAGGGGAATACGCATGGAAAATTGCGGCAACACAGCCGCCGGAATTAGCTTCGCCGCGATAGAAATCAATGAAAGTGAAGGTTTTCTGCGCGGCCACGCGCTCGCGGAAAACCGCGATCCTTTCTTTTACCCCTAGGCCACCGAAGTTCGCGGAGAAAGACTGTCGCTAGGATAAATAGACTTCGTTAAGATTCTTGGCTGACATTAGCCGGCGTGAGAAAGCGGCGTGAAATTGTCGAAGGTTGAGGTCAACGATGGCTCTGCCTGAAAGTTATGAGTTTTCTAAGTCGGTTACACGCGCTGGGAACTTCTTGTTTACGGCTCGAATCGAATATATCGAGTGATTCTCGCTCGATCGCTTTCTAAAGTAAATTCCAACAACTCGGGGGACAACCTTTCTTGAAAAGATTCCACGTTACTTTATTTTCCTAACTTGTTTCTGCTCGAATCGATTTGAAGATCGATTTACGACGTACCTCGACGGGTTCAACGCCGTGAAGATGATTCTTATTGGCAGGAAGACGCGCGATCGAAACGATGATAAAGCGCGTGAAAGGATCAAGGCGTATCGGAACAGCTTCGATCCACGAGCCGATTGATCGTATTCTAACAGTTGGTTTTATTAAACGATTTATTCGAATGCGCGCGCCTGAGCTACTGTGCGAACACACACGATCATTAAGAGGATTCTACCATCTGGACCGCATCTATGTGTTCACGATCCACATTTATCTCGACCGAGGAGATCGTTGCGGTTTAGTTACTCGGAATACTTTTATATTTCGTGACATCTTGTAACTGGATAATTTATCGGCAGTCGAACAGATTTGTAATGTGTAATATGAGAAATTTACGCCTGCGTGATTCCTAAGTGGCATTCAGTGCTATTCTGTACACATACTTGGTACGCCGCAGGTAATTGAATACAAAAACTGTACACCTTATTTATTACTGAAACATAATTGGCATTTGGAATGGAAAATAGCACAACTGAGAACTTTGAAATACAATTTAGAACTGCAACACTTAAAAGTGATAACCTATCTGTTGCTAATTCTTTTGCGGAATTTTTTGAGTCTGTTTATACAGCAGATGTTGATACTATCAATATTCAAGATTTTCCTTTCAATACTAATGTCTCGAGGATGGCTATTGACGTAGGTGATATCTTTACAAGTATAAATAATCTTAGAAACAACTGTTGTCCAGGTCATGATGGTATTCCACTTATATTTTTTAAATCCTGCAGCTTCATTATGGCTAGAATCTTGTGGTTAATATTTAATAAGTCCTTGTCTTCAGGTATTTTTCCTAACCAGTGGAAATTATGTCTGGTAAAACCTATCCCTAAAAGTGATGATTCTACATCGATCTTGATGCCATATGCATACAAAATGTTATGCCAAAGATTCTGGAAGAAATAATATGCCGAAAATTATCTTTTATTTTCAAAAGCATTATCATTGACGAACAGCATGGCTTTATTTCGGGTCGATCTACTATCACCAATTTTGTGGAATATCATCATTATCTATCGCGTGCTATTGAAGAGGGTCGTCAAGTTGATGTGGTGTATACTGATTTTCGCAAAGCCTTCGATTCGATAAGTCATTCTGCTTTAATTGCCAAGTTAAAGTCTTTGGGAATCACTGGTTGCGTGCTCTCGTGGCTAACTAGTTTTTTATCGGACAGGATACAAATTGTTAATTTTAAAAGCTCTTATTCGAGAGAGATCAAAGCTACTTCAGGGGTCCCACAAGGTTCTCATTTGGGTACACTACTTTTTATATTATTTATCAATGGTATCTCTGAAGTTTTCCTCTTTTCTAAATTTAACTTGTATGCGGATGATCTCAAAGTTTATCACAGTATTAGTAGTTCGCAATATGCCAATTTAATTCAGAATGACCTGAATAGACTTCATGATTGGTGTATTTCCAATAAGTTATCTCTCGATCTAACTAAATGTCATATTGTCAGGTTTAGTCATAAGAAAAATAATCTAGTTTTTAACTACGCCATAAATGGGATACCGCTCTCTACGCTTAACAATGTTAAAGATCTAGGTATTACTTTTTCGTCAGACTTATCTTTCTCGGCACATTACAGAAATATTATTTTTTGTAGTCTTAAGGCCTATTAAACCAGGCCTATTTTGGAATATGGTAGTATAATATGGTCCCCATACTGGAAATCATATATCAACAAGATTGAGAGTGCTCGACACAAATTTTTAAGACTCGCTGCCAAACATAGTGGTCAACCCATGCCATTCGATTGTCACAACTATGATGAAATTCATAGGAAATTAAATCTTCAGACATTAAGTAATAGAAGAATAATGTTTGATATTATGTTTGTAAGCAAAATTGTAAAAGATGTTATACCTTTTCCTGCCATAATTCAATTGTTCTCTCTAAATGTACCTTCAAGTGGCTTAAGAAATTACTCTCTGTTACATACCGAACTGCATCGCACAGTATACGGTTATTATACCTGTTTAAATCGAATGTCTAACCACGCTAACACTGTCCATGAGAATATTGATTTATTTGAGCAATCCCTTGCGTCTTTAAGATGCTCTCTTGAAGATATTCTATAATTAATCATTTATTCTGTAATTTCTAATCTTTGCTCACTTGTAAATTTTTATATTTTCTGTCCTTCTCGTTCTCATTGAAATGTATATTTGTCATATGTGTGTTATGTCTCCCCGCATTATGCCTCTTTGTACCAAAGGGTTTATTCCCGTGAATTGTAATAAATAAATAAATAAATAAATAAATATGCAATATAGTAACAATAATAAAACGTCTTTATTACACCAAGAAAAGAGAAGATATAGCAGAAAGAAATAGTTTCCAAATTCAAATGAAATCATAGCTTCTTCAACCCCAGACTCATACCAACCCCTATATTTTACAAATACGAAGCAATTCATCCACTGGGCATAAAGAAAAGGAAAATAGAAGTCCTGTATTGAGTACAATAAAGAAGTATCTTCGATACTCCATATCGAAAGAAGCCCCATTCTCGATTCAACAGTCGTCTGCAAATCTTCGACAGCTACTTCATAACTCATGCCGCCATTCAAACGTTCCGAAGCTCACGCAGGAGAAACCGTCGATAAAATATTTTTACAGGTCGAACATCCATCCAAGCTCGCGATACAGGTACAAACCGCGGGCCGCGGTTACACCCTCGGAAACATTACCGAGAAGACCACGCAGGACGTACGATTTACGACAGTACCGAGCGGTACGTGGCAACAGAATAAGGATACACCCTCGTGGTTACGCATTCCACTCTCGACTATTGCCCTCCTGGATGCACTCCACGCGCCCTTGGACCTTTAGTCTCGTTACACCGCGCACTTTTATCGGGGGGAACATGGATGCGGGAGAACCGCAGCGAACCGTTCCAGCAACGCGGTTTTGCGGTTCCTCTTGAAGCTTTCAAAGAAAAAGGGATAGGATCGAGGCATCGTGAAGTATAGAGTTCAGAATCGAGAAAAGAACGATTAATTTGAATTATTGAAGAGTGTGAATTTGTTCTTGGGTTCTAAATCGACAGTAACTGCGCGAGCTGGGGGTGTTGGTGATTGAGAAAATTATTTTCTACTTGCTGATTGCAGAGGATAGACACAGGGTAGTTCATTTGAAATAGAAACATGTTGTCCTACGGTCATATTTCCATGTTATTAAAGTCATTCGTGTCTATACAGAGTAGCAAGTTGTGGAAAATGCTTCAGAGATTCAGAACACAGGTTATATGAATTCTATTTACTATTTATTATTTATTATTTATTTCTATTCTAGTTATTATTTATTATTTAGCTTATATGAATTCTATTTATTATTTTTTTATTTATTATTTATTTTTATTCTAGTTATTATTTACTATTTAGCTTATGCAAATTCTATTTAGTATTTTTAAGTTCAGTTTATACCACTACAGTAGAGCCTCGAAAAAATGTTCACAGAGCCTCGAAAAAATGTTCACGGGTCAGAAGCGTCGTGGAACATATTTCGAAGTCTGGCAATAATACACCCTTCCAGGCACTTCTACCTATCTTTTGTACATACATACATATTTATTAATCAAACAGGAAATATTAAAGTGACTCACATCTAAATACACAAATCAACAGCATAAAGCTTGACAATTTAAAAACTACTCCAGCCATAAAAGCAACGACTCCCACCCACGAATCGCCAGCGAACATACCGGTGGGTTTCTACTCGCGAGCGATCTATGATCTAGTCCGTGCCTGTGAAACTCGCGGCGGTTTCGTAAGTCACGATACGTCGATCGCAGCGATCCATGCCGTGGAAAAGCGAGAACGCTTTCGATCAAGTTTTCGATTAACATTAGCCGCCCGTATCAATTACCATATGCAGCGACACGCTCCTTTCCAACCTTTCCAACGACGAGGAAGACATTTGTTCCTAGCCGCGGCGCGAAGGTCAACTTCCTTTTCAATCATCCGCTGGCAAAACCGCGCGTACGTGTCTCTTTAAACGCGAACGTAACGGGCGAAACGATCGCGCGCGCGCGTGATTTAACGACCCTGTAAAATGTTTGTCATTCACGACGGAGCTAACACGGCCACAAAGCGCATAAAAGGACCCCGCATCTGTCGTTCCCACTGTCTGCCACCGCGGTGCTCGGCTATCGAGCCGCTCGGAAAATCTGTTCTTTCTGTCGCGTGAAAGTCTGCAGCTGCCTTAATCCTACACGCTCGAATCAAGAACGATCGTGATCCAAGTTACTACTTCGGTGTGCCTCTTATTAACATGAGATGCAACGGAATTGCATTCGTCTACCTTCGCGCAGATTTCGTATTGTAATTGGAGCTGACCTACCCCACGAAATGAAACTTGAGCACCGAGGCATCTTTAATTAACATCTACGAAATTATTTTCTTGCGATCTCATGGATAACTTCATCTTTGATTATCAAATTTGCTATTCATCAGATCTCATCTCAAATATCATAGTTAAAGTAGAAATCTATCATTTTTTCAAATTTATTATTAGTATTATCTAGCAGATCTACATAGAAAAAAGTTTTAATAATATTCAAAGGAGATCGATCCTTTTACAGAAGCTGCATAGCTTCAAGGAAATCTAATCACCCCAAAGTACATCGACAGTAATTATTCATCAAATTAAATACACCATTTCTATTGACGAAATCGGTACATTTTATGGGGGAACACTGTTCCCATGGCGAAGCTCGGTGAAATTACGCCAGCGACAGAGGCGTACTCCGAAGCGTGCGAATCACATATCGGAACATATGGGCGAATTAAGCCCCTTTGTTGCCTTAATCGACCTTCTCCCCTTTCGTTTAATTTCCACGAGGCACACGGTCCAGCCGTGGCATCAAAGGCGCAGGAAGCACGACGGTAATGCCCCCATGAAAGGACCAGCCACGAAAATCAGATTCGAGTGTCGACACTCGAGTTTCATTGACGTTAATGGCCGGTGATTGTCCACGCACCTGGCCCGTTCGGATCAAAGAAGCAACGATCGAGCGATACGCTCTCGCTCAAACGCACATTCGCAACACCTTCGAGCGCGCGTACCCTTCGGAAAAGGGTAGCGACGCTAATTAGTTGAAGCAATTTCTGCAGTGGGCTTCAATGCAGAAACTTGTAATTGTTTCCACGAATTTCTATGGCGGGCGAGAACTGAATGAGTTGCTCTGCTTCCTTGAGGCATAAAGATACTCTCCAACAATGTGCTTTGAAAAGACTAGGTACAAAATTGAAGTCTAACCTTCTTGAATGTTCTTCTGTACATTCAACTCTAATTGAGGCAACATGGCCTGCATCTTTGGAGAGCTCGAGTAACTGCAACTGCAGAAACGAGGGTCTTGAAGACCTCGAGGATCTGGGTTAATATTGAAGTAGTACGAGGTATTATACAGAGTGTAAGAAAAGAATTTCTCATGGGTTTCGTGAATAAATCTGCGTATATACTTTGAACGCCGGAGGCTTGATAAAAAAATTACAAAACTCAAGTACTACCCAAAGGCGTCCGCAGATTTTTTCCAGGGGGAGGGGAGGAGGGGAGCAACTTTGAGAAACGGTCAAGTTGAGAGGCGACGATTGGTTGCTTGTTTTAACTCATTTTGTAGCGCTAATTTAATTAAAAATTTAAAATTGAGATTTAAAAATGTTCTCTCTTTTAGTATAAACTTAATAAAGATTAGTTTTTAAAAATAAGCGATTGTTTCTCAAGCCAGGGGGAGGAGCAACTAGGATCCTCAAATTCCTCAAATCTCAGCGTCTCCCCTCATTAAGTTACCCTCGATCACTCGTCCGCAATGTGCAGCAGCGATCACGATCGCCCTCCACTCCTTTTCGCAACTCTAGCCAGCCACGCGTCAACCTATCGAAAAACAATTAACTCTCCATCCCCGTGACCACGGTATCTCGCGGTGATTGCTCAATCGTCGATGCAATCGCGCCGTCTGAAATTGCCGGTGACAAGAATTCCACGTTTCCCCGCTGAAAAAGGCGCAGACATGCACGGTCGGTTGCGCAAATCGAAAGGCATGCCGTTGGCAGCGCCGTTAGTGCCTCGTTTCGATTCTGAGACCCGGCGATTCGTAGTCACCAGCCGCGTTCCCGTATAAATAAATCATAATCTCGCGACTGGGGCATTTTCCAGGACGCGCACGGCTGTTGGCGTGTTAATTGCGCCCGGGCTTGGAAATGGGACGTCAACGGGGCTCCTTCTTGCCTGCCAGTGTACACCTCTCCACTCCTCTGCTCCGTTCAAAGGAGTCCTAGAAGAACGCCACGCGGAGAGCAGACATTTCGCCTGGCTGCTCCAGTTTCGATCGCGCGTGACTTTGCAGCCCCACGAGCCCAACGAGCCGTTCTCCTGCGCTCCTACTAACCCAAGACATTCACGTTTTATTTGGTAAAAAGGTTACCGATCGCGCTGCCTATCCTCCTGTTCTAACTGATCGATAGAAGGATCTGCTGTTCTGAGAACTGCGCTTACGATTTGGTACAGGTAGCGATAGGAGAGACGATTAGAAAGAAGTTCTGAAGGCAGGTAGTGTATTTGATTTATTGGCTTTCATTTACGTGCGTGGGCCTGTGGGAACCTCGCTGCTGCTCAGCAGAGTTGGGCATTATTCGAATAAATTTTTATTAATTTTTATTATCCTTACTAATATATATAAAAGTGAAACGTTGTCTGTTTGTTTGTCCTTCTTTCACGCGTAAACGGCTGAACGGATTTCAATGAAATTTTGAATATACATTGCATACGTCCTAGATTAGATTATAGACTATTTATTTTTCTTTGTTTGGGCTTTTTTATTTTGGAAACATCATAAATAATTCCCGGGTGAAACTGGGTAACGGGTTGGCTAGTTACAAATAAAAATTCATTCGAATATAAATTTATTCGAATAATGCCCAACTCTGCTGTTCAGTGGATCTCTAATCTCCCATTTCTGCAGATTTTTGTGCCAACTTTGTGTAACGTTGAGGACCACTATTTTATCACTTCAAATTAGGATTATCATACATTCCAATAGATTCGTTCTTTTTTCTACATCTCAGGTAAGAAATGCTTCTCGGGCGCAGATGATTACGTGCACCCCGTGGAAAGTTAAACAACGTTACCCAACATCTCCAGGCACAATGCAATTAAACGTTGCACCGTTTACGTAATCGTGCGAAGAAAGCAGTTCACTTTGAACGCCGCGCATCCAGCGTCGCTGGAGTCGCAGGATCTGAATCGATTTTAATGAAATTTGAGAAATGAATACGAATGAAATCCTTGGGAGCGTGCTCGTTATTCCGTCCGCGTTACTTCCACTCGCGCGCACCGTCCTGTAACTGTAAACTATAGCCGTGTACAGTTGCCACTGCCGTCGCGCGAATAATCACTCTGCACGCTGCGCTTAATTACCATTAATTACCGCATCGAACGTTCGTTAAAGCCTCTCCTGGAGTTATACATACGCTTAACCGCGCGCTCGTTCCTTTCATCAAACTTTCTTGCACGTTTTCGGAAATAACGCCGAACGGAACGGTGTTTCGACACCGTTAATAATCACCCTGCGGCTTCGAGTACCTCTTCGTACAGCAAACAAGTAAATACCTTCGTGGTTCAACGACCCGTTTCTTACGCAGGCCGCAGCAATTTGCGTTCATTGTATGCTGATCTACGCGTAAAGTAAACAGCATATGATTCCTAAATTTTCCGCAGACCAGACTCTTTTTAAATTTATAGCAAACACTCATCAAGATAACTTGCGAAAGATTCTCAATCAGATGTACCTTCGCCAGCCTGTGTGAAAGATGTAGAGGGCTTTTGGAGATCCAGGTCTCATTAACTATCACGAATTGTTCTCTAATAATGTAAGCAAGACGAAATCAGACTTCGCAATATATCATTTTCACATGCGGACTTATGTTATCTACTGAGGTTTTTCCATTTCTGCAGGCATCACGCACCTAGAAGCATTTGCAAAGCAGCCTATATAGATAGCAATTAATGAAGATTTCTATGCCACATTAAAAATACAGTACAAGTCCGATTATTGCGATTCGCGTGTACGATAATTACCGCAACGAGCGACTGAAAAAGTGAAATCACCGAAATAATTGAATCCAAGCTAAACGGCGGGTGCACGCGAACAAAAATACTCGCGTATATTTACGTCGTTCACGGAGAAATACTGGGTTACCAGGTGGTTCAAAGTATCCTCTCATTACGAGCATTACTTGCACTAACTGTCAATGACACGGCATCAAAATACAGTTCACCCATCACTATTTCGTAATTTATTTCCCTGTAAATTGATACTAAGTATATTTCATGTCGAAAAGCATGTGTCAGAATTTCGCGAGAACTTGGCTCATCACGGTCGATGAAGCACGCGATGCGTGTCAGAAGTAGCGCCATCGTTGTCAGTGGAATCCTTCAACGTTTCTTTTCAAATATTCATACAAGCTCCCACCATTGGTTCGTTATATATATACAAAAAGTTCTCCCATTTTTCAACTTAATTGAGCTGCTTCAAAGTACCATTCCCAATGACGGTACACCCCGCGTTGCGAAGCTGTGATTAACGATCGATCAAATTCATCTACGCCGTCAGCTGCGATTATTCTTCGCGGAGGAACGATCTAGTGGCAGATCAGATGGCATCGATACTCGCCACGGCTTGGCTATCCACTGATAATTCGATTCTGCTGGTGACCACGAAATGCTCAAGTACATCGAGGCCGCGTTAAATGGATATCCTGGTTGCCGTGGACCATTCTCATTCAAATCAGAACCGGCCTGTGTACTCGACGCCGAGATCGTTTCATTTGTTATCCTCGCTGCACGCGTGTTTGCCCGCATCCCGTTTCACGGCCATGGGTAAACAACGATAACCGCGATGCACTGAGTAACGTGGCTTTCGCGTGTGCAGTTCTGGAATGGGTAATAGCTTCCCTCTTCGACATCGTTGCGTGGTTATCGTAGGATATTTAGCAAACACGGTTGCTGTGTTGTGGGAAATCAATCTTCAGTCAGCTTTTGTCACAAAGAGATGTTTAACCTGGGAGTAGGCGCGCATTGGTTCTTTCAACTGACGATTTCGAATGTTTTAAGGTATGGTCAAAAATCTTCCACTTTTGCTGTTTTCCGCAAAGCTGTTCTTATTTTAGACATGCCACGAATTGTTTGCGTCGCGTGGCGATATTTTATCCACTCGTACTTTAAGGGGAGACCCCACCCAGAAATATTTTGAATAATTTAAATTTTTTGTTTTATTTGAAAGCTTAAGGTGTGTAGAATATTGTGTTAAAATGGTTTTTTTGATATTCGCAGTATTAAAGGAGTTACAGTGAAAGCTGTAACACCGCGTCACGCCAGGTAAAGAGGGACCTGGAATTTAGGTATCAAATAAATGAGGTATTTAGGTATCAAAGTAAATTAGGGACGAAGATCTCACCTCGGACGATCTTTTAAAACGATGCGAAGGAGGTTTCAATAAGAACAATAACGAGAGCTTGAACGCCATGAAACCTTTAATGAAAACTTTAAACGCGTTTTTCTCGAAACAACATTTTTCAACCTAGCCCACACTATATCTCCGAAACCTTTCATCCAATTTACTTATTTTTTTTTTTAAGTTTAAAAAACTATTCTCTCCAATGTAGCGTAGGATTTTATTGATATTTCAATTATTCGACTTTTTACAAGCATTTCAGTGCAAATTTTTATGTAAAAAATTAAAGACAATTCTTCAAACTGCTACAACTTCCAAAATAATTCGAATTTTGAGAAAATCCTACACTACATGGAAGATAATATATTCCAGTTTATATATCTCTTTTGTATTTCCTTCTCAGAGGATCCAGTCATTCCTGGGAGTGTGGGCTAGTTTTTTACAGTGCTCCGGGAAGACATTTTGTTCGCCGCTATTTTGTATAATTTTCCATAAATTTTTTTTCCTAGCAAAATAAAGATTGCTTTAAAACTATATAAAATATCCAAGCCCAATATTTTTATTTATACGAACAAAAAAATCCCAAACTTTTTAGTGGCTTCTGGGTGGGGTTCCCCCTTAAAGGACAACGGTGTTTTTCTCGATCACAACGCGCCCAGAACGTTAGACCTTTTTCGTATTTCGTATGCGACGCGTATTGCGAGAAAATCATGGATCTGAATATGAAATATGTGGTCAGTGATTCAGAAGAAAATTCCGATTATATTATAAAGCCTGACCTTGCTACAGATTCGGAAATTGATCGTGCAGAGGCAGATGTAGGGATATTATACTATTAAGTATCTATACTATTCTAGTAATTTTATTAAGCTACTAGCTTTACTACTCGACTTTGCCCGAAATTTAGATTCTGATTTTATAAAAAAAATTTATTTATTTTTTGTGAAAATAGTCACATTTATCTAGATTAGTTAGACATAGTGAGCTGAAACACATTTCGTGACCCCAGAGTTTACCGTTCGAAGGTTTTTAGGCGACAGACAAACACAAACACTTTCTGCTTTATATATTTTGATGATGATGATTTCTCATTATATTAAATATCAGTCGAAATGATTGACGAGCCTACTCCCTGGTATAACCCTCGGACGGCGGTGGGTGGGTCTTCTTTGACCCAAACGAAAGGCCCCTGAACGCAATAGGGAGTAGTGATAGAGAAAATATCACTTATCACTAATATGAATTGATTAAACAAAAAAAAAAAAAAAACAATACCTAAAGTGCGCATAGTGACTGATACTACGAGTCCAAAAACGAACCCAGACATTAGGGATTCCAAATTTACCGACTTTTTCAATTACCGGTAATTCGATAAAATTTTCATTCAAAACCGGTTTATCGATAATTTACCGGTAATTTTTTAAGGTATTGAAAATATAAAAGTAAACATAACAAAAAAAAATTTTCATCTCTAATCGAGCATTATAAAAGATATATGCAAATAAAACTGTTCTAAACATAAAATATAAAATGATATAACACAAAATAGATATATTTGTATAACTATTGACATTACATATTAATATGGATCTTCACCGCGAAAACAATGAAAAGAATTTTAACTTATATACATAATTAAATATTTTTTATTTAACAATTTTTTTTAATAAATAAGCACGCAAAAAACAATTTGTCCAAACTTTGGTCTCCTGATAAAGCGTTCTTAGATTTTACACTTGTCCTTCGGGTAGTCATTAAGAAATCATATGTCATTGTCTACTTGAAAATACGTCTATTCTTTGGTGGCTTGATTCAGATTTTTAGTTTTCTTTTGGTTTATAGTTGGTTCTTCCTGGGGTTTTCGTCTCTATTATTAATTGAAGCTTTTTTCACTGATACCGGAGTAGATATTGGTGGAATTAATGAATGCATATATGCGCTAAATTGCTATACATAATTTATCGAATTACCGGTAAAAATTTCAGGGTATTTCTCCCGATTTACCGGTAAATCGTTTTACCGGTATTACAATCCCTACCAGACATCGACTCTAGTGTAATCGTTTGACCATTTGCCTTCCGAGGATCAAGCATTCAATTCCCCAAATATACCCACTCCGAGCCAGGCATCATTTCCAGAAATCCCCTTCTCAAAACCCCCGAAAAACAACGGTTCACGAGCCCAGAAGTCAAAGGCCCCTACGCAAAAGAACGCGCCACAGCGTCAGCTCATTAGAAAGCAGCGCGGGATCGCCGCGACACCCGATACCCGAAGTGATCGGTATAAAAATTTATTTACCAAAGTATGCCAGCCGGCGGGGCATCGTTAGACTACTAATCTTGACCCAGCCCTCCGATAGACCAAGCCCTGATTCCCCCTTCGTCTTTAACGGTATTCGGAAGCGAGTCACGTGGCCTCCAGAAGGCCTTCGAGCCTGTCCACGGAATACCGATATGTATCCCGGGCCCGTGAGCCTCGGGAACGTTTACCCCTTAAAAGCGTCCTCCTCGTCGGCCGTAGACCATCTCCGGGTCTAAAAATAATAGTGGCCGGCGCGGCCGGTACACGCCGCGATAGAGGCAAACGCGCTACGATGCACTTTGTCACTGGAACGCATCCGTATGCGGCGCGCACGGACTGTTAACGCGTGCACGCCGCAACGGCCGCATACATTCCCCGAGATTTGCGGCTTGTACCGCCGCGGCGGGGGTTGTACGCGAATTAATCACGGCGGGGGATTATATCCCGCGCGAGAGTAACGCTCGCGTGACGAGGCACCGCGCGCTCACCGTGATTCGCGGGATTACAAGCGGGAATTCGCGTCATGCGTCATCGGCGCTTGGAAGGAGACGGACGTTAACGCTAAGGCTCGCACGAAAATTGAAACGACGAGCTTAAGTAGTATGTATAATGGAGTTGTTGGAAGGAGATCGCGGAAGATAGAATTTTACGCGTCCGGAGGTTGCGCGGAGGTGATGGTTGGAGTATTGTAGCGTTGCGTTTAGTATTAGACGTAGACAGGAACGTTGAACGCCGTCGCTTGTTGAATTTCAATTCCCCGACAAATTCCTCTGCCCTTGGCTCACCCCGAGCAGTTTACCTGGATCGCCTTCCCCTCCCACGATCTCACGACCGTCTTCCAGGCAGCTTGTGGTTCTTGGGTTCACACCTCGCGCGCGAAGACGCGATACGATCTCTCCTAACCGCTGTCCCACATATCAAAAACACGACGTCAGATATCCTGGTGGACGTGGCTCGCGCAACAGCACGCGATCGTGGGTCGATCGACCGCGTGCATTTATTATCGCGACCGCCGCGATAATCGCCAGATAACAGGATCGCCCACATGTCGCGCGCCCTCGACGACAGGAATGCCGTGGCGTTATTCCGAACCGCCGCTGACGGATTCCTCCGTCTTCGAGCGGGAGATCGCGGGTTCGGGACCGACGGTCCTGCGGTCTGGCCCCTTATGGGGCGAAGGGACACGCCCACGGGGCGCTAAAAATGCGTCACATCGCTGCAGTGGAGCACTGCCAAAAGTACAGAACCTCTTTTGGACGCGTCACGACGCCGACGCGGGTGATTATTCTTCTCTCTGCCGTGCAAGTAATCCCTGGCGTCCTTTGCGGTGGCTAGGTGATTCACTCGCGCAGAATTTGGCCTGGAATGGCCACAAGTGATGGAGAACGGTTTTTGTTCCGCCAGAAGGAGAGCTGGTGTTCTAATACAGATAGATGACTCAGGACGTGGCTCTTTCGACGAAAAAATACTCGCGGATTTAGCACGAGGTACTCGATGGGGTGGGTGGGAGTTTGTGGAACGTTTGGGAAAAGCTGGACGATTGCTTTTCAAGGATTCTTTACTTTTAACTGATACTACAGCTTTTGTATCTGTCGACATTTCCTCGAATATAAACAAAAAGGTAATTCCAATTTGAAGGTCTTCTGTATTCCGAACCCACCGAGCACAGGGGGCAATCATTCCCCACCAACTTCAACCGGCTCCAGCTGTGCAAACCCCCTGAATCCCAGGCGAAATCTCGCGCGTTCCACCACCGTCACCGCTAAAAATACATCGAATTAAAGGGAATTCGTCGCAGTGGTAGGCCTCGAAACGGCTACAGGGTCTTTTTTCACGGAGTCAGGACAAAAAGTCGCGAGATGTCCGGCGCATCTGCGAACAATTACTAGCGTCGTTGAGAAATACAGCAACGACTTACATTTAAAGCGCGAACTTGAAGAAACACTCATTCTTTGGGGGATGTGACCCTTTTGTAACTCAACATGGAGTGAAATTATGTCGCAATGATTATTATCAATCTACATTCCCAAATCCGCCTAGGGGAGCAAAATATTTTGAATGCAAATTTAATAAAATTCGTTAGGCGATTATAAAAATTTGTTTAAAGAATAAAATCCAATTTTCTTTTCTTTTTACAAAGACCCTTGCCAGGAGCCCCTTGCACCCCTCCCTTTCCTTGTGGGTGCATCACTGAATCAACCACGAGCATATTTTATATCAACATCCCCTCGCGGAGCTTGAAATTTGCAAGCCGTACAGAATCGATTCAGCAACTGGTGGGAAAAGATGGATGAAAACCTCTCTGACAGCGCGATGAAAAGCGAAAGGCTAGGCCACATTCTATCAGGGAGATTGTGCGGAAGGATAATCGTAAACCCTTGCTAGATACTTGCATGACAGCCCGTTGCGCAATCCTGCGAACCAGGCAAATTGAACATGAATTTTAATAAGCCGTGGCTAGCACTTGTTTTCCTCACGGCTATCCGTGGCTGCGGGCTCGTTAGGCGACAGCTAATGGTTACGAGTGTATTCGGCTTAATGGTAACGAGATTGCATATGAAACCGGCGCTGCAGCGTTGTTGCTGGTAACGTGATTTTAATTCGCTTTGTTCACAGTGCGCGGCGGTTATCCGCGGAAGATCGATGAATTGACTGGTAGCTTTTTGCTTGCCAGTGAAATTGCTTGGTTTTGCATACCGGTGGAGTTCTCTTTGCATTTGAATGAGCTTTAGAGCGCTGACCTTGTGGACTGTGGTACGATGAAGGAAGCAGCAGCGATTTCATTCATAACGATGAATTCTGTTCGTCGAGTGTCGTAGAAATGGAAACATACAAAATTGTCACAATTTAGTTATTGAATATAAAAACTGGGGAAGCTTTAATATTCACAAAAACATCTATGGAAGTATTTCCAAATACAGTAATTCGTCGTTATTGTCCTGGTTTTACCATGCGTAATAGTCCCGCTCACTATCCCCACCATTTCTTGGAATCCTTCGGTCGAGAGTGAGAGAACGAAAGAGACGACGGCAACTTCGTGTCAACTGTTTCGTTCCCTCTCGCTCGGCTCTTGGGTTTTCTCACTCGCGGCATCGGCCGCACGGAATAGTCTTAGAGCATGTACTACTCTAAGGGAATAGGGTAAAGGACCCAATTACTGCCACCTACCCAATTACTGTCACCGTAAGCTATTTTAAGTAAAACAACGAATAAATCTTATAAAATGATACATAAAAAAAATTAGCATACAATTCAAACTGTTATTTATGCGATACAAAATACAGTACTTAATTTTTTCATCGTTAATTTGAATAAAACGATAAAAAATTTTAAGCGGATATTAGGAGAATGGAAACGATGACTTTCTTACTAGCGAAAGAGGAAACAAGGCGTTAAAGAAAATGCTGTAATTGTAATATTTAAGCTATTAACATAACAAAATATGATGTTTTAAATAATATAAACATCATAGAAAGTAATAAAGACCCGAATTCAACGATTCATTAAGTTTTTTTACTTATTAATTGGGTGACGGTGATTGGTACAAGCGTTTCAAGAATTTTGGTATTACTGTCATAGCAGTAGTTGCTCACGTACATGACGCGACGTAACCTTAAAATGACAGATAAACAGTATTAGGCTAGCTGGCAGTAATTGGGGTGTCGGTAATTCAGTCAAATACATTTGAAGGGTGTCAGTAATAGATCACGTAATATATTTTTGAAATTGATGAATTTATACATAAAAATCGAAGTTTTACGATCCACCAAATTTTTTTTTCATCGAGTAAACATATTAAACAATAATAAATAACAAGACCAACATATACTTTTAGTCTATAAGTACAAAACTTTAAAATAATGTCAGCGTCAACGCTTAATGTGTTAGTAATTGGGTCATTTACCCTAGTGTCCGCATCGCGTTATTGTCCCGTCGCCAGCCCCGTTCGTCGGGACTTTAACGACGAATTACTGTATATCGAAGACACTCACTATCACCAGACTATTCGAAGGATTCAAGCAAAAATCAGAAAACTAAATGAATCTTTAACACTTTGGATTTGCAGATTGTGCTCGGTGTTCGAGTATTTTCACGTTGGTATTCCCTACAAAGGATCGAAGGTATTGTCCAAGTGTTCTCGAATGTTTGTTCAAGACACCGAACCTTTCTCGACAGTAGCGATCGCTCGAAAAGGCATGACCGACTTGGAGCTGTATTTCATCAAAACCTTGCGTCACTCGAAGCGTAAAAGTGTGATACTATACTTAGTAAGCTACATTGACAGTAGCTCAAATTTGTTGGTTAAAATAAAATGGGGCTCTTTGAAACCGTAAGTACCAGGTAACTGCTTTGGAAGTTGCTCCAAAAGTTTCGTTCTCAGGGAAGCTGTAAAGCTGCACCACTCTAAATCCCCACTAATTGCTCCCGCTGTCGGAAGCGAGTGGATCGCGCGGCACGCATGATCGTGAGCTATAGATTTCTCCGATCGATAGTTCCGCCCGCGACGGAAGCCAGCTTTCCCCTTGCGCGACACGCAACGCTCGAGACACCTCCCCGTCATTTGTATTCGGCCGAACTGCCAGCGTTGCGACAGCAAGGCCTTCGCTTCCTTATCGAGGAAAACGGATAACGCGACCAACCCGAGCATTAAAGAAAAAAGGAACGCCCCGATATGGAGAGCGGGTTTCGAGTGTCCCCCGGTCGTGAGCCGCAGCGTTCCTCGAACCAGATAGAAGTAAGCAGAGATTCGAGGGACGCTGACGTTTGGAAATTCACGACATATCGAATCGTTCGCCTCGTCTTACTCGCCCAACCCGCGATTGCGTACGCACCGAACTTCTTGGAAGCTATCGGTGCTTTACGGCGAAACGTGCTCGCAGAGAAAAATAGTCGAAGCTCCGCGAAGCACAACAGCATCTATTTATTTGGGCTGAGGTGCTCCAAATAGCGGATAAGACGCGTGTACGTGCTCTAAATCGAGACTCAATATGGCAAACTTTCTGGAATTCTGTAAATATTTGAAGGATAGGTAGACTTATGATCTTCAAGTAACATTTATAAAATAACCAATCGAAGATATCTGTTGTGACACAAATTTGAAATTTATTAGGTCGATGCAAAAGTTCGTTCGCTCACTGTGAAATGTACGAAAATGCCTTTATTATTATTATTATCCTTTTATTTGAAATTTTACCAGAAAAATAGCAAAAGGTCATAGATAGCAAAGGAAAATAATTTCATTCAAAAAGATGTAGGTAATAAATTGTTACTTTGATTAAAAAGAGATGTAATATATTTTTGCATTTAATTAGAACTTTGACTCAACAAAGCAGACAAACATTTGCATCAGCCTAATAGATGCTAAGAAAATCCTCCGTTAAAAACTGTGAGACTGAATCCACGTCTCGAGCACGCATAAAATCGAGGCAAGCAGAAGCAGCGCGAGAGAATCACCGCGCGATACACTTTCGTTACGTAAAAGCCGGTCGTTGCGCCGACTAGACGCACTTTTCCCCGGCTGGAAAAGCGCGGAACGGCGTATCCGAGGGAAGCATTCCAGCTGGAGATCGTGCGAAAGTTCGCTCGGCCGTATTAGCTGCGGCCGAGGCTCGTACGCGCGTGAAATCCGGATTATTGTCACGGTGCAGCGCTCGGATTAATGCGATTTAAGCAAATCCAGGCGAGCGCAATTAAACGAGGGCCAGGCGGCGGACGGACGGAGCGGAACGCGGCTGATATTCCGCGGCTCGCGGTCCCCGCGATCCTGCACGCCGCCGTTCCGTTGCGTAATGGGAATTACCGCACCGTGCAGGCCGTAAGGGTCCCTTATTACGATCTAATACGACGGAATGATCTACTAGAAAGGCAATCGATGATTTTTCGAATCGCTTCTCGTGCTCTTCCGCGGCGTGGAACAATGGGGCTGAACGCCGCGTTGTTGCGAGATCTCGTCGCGACCCGATAAATTTGGGTCGCTGAAATTGTGGAACAACGCTTCTCGAATCTCGTGCGGTAGGTATACCGAGCGATAGAGAGGTATCCACTGCGCAAGCTCGAGTGGAAGATGGAAAAGTGGGCGGAGACTGTGTCCCTCAACTCTGTGGAACGATATAGCGATGGTTAGATTATTGGTGAAGAATAATTTTATTGTGAAGATTTGAGCAGAGTCGGCCTTCTCTATAACGGAGCCCGGATGCAAAAAATGTTTTAGGGCCCGAAACAATTTCTCAACGGCAAAAAAGCATAACATATTTCACGAAGAAAAGGATAATAATAACAATAATAAATAAAAGAAAAGAAATAAACAAATAAATATCATTAAATCTATCATCAAAATACCTATCATCAAATACAAATATCAGTTCTTAATTTTTTTATTTTGACCAGCCCTGGATTTGAGCTGTGTCTGTGGGAAAATTATTAGAAGGTTATTTCATTTTCAACGAAAAATTGGAAGCGTTGTTAATAATCATATCTCATTGAGTAATACACAGAGTCGCAACGATTGGTACTAAAGAATTTTTGCAATCGATGGTAAGTAGCGTGAAGCGATTTATCCACGTCAGTAGGAACATCGCCAGAAAGTAGGATGCTATTTAAATGATTTTTCTCAAAGAATATTCCGCTTGGAATTCAATAAATGGTAAATTATTGGCACAGTTCCGGGTAGGATTACAAGGCGCGCTGTTTACAGTTACAAGCCGCCACCATTCATTATACAGCTGATTTAATTGCTCGATTTGCATGAAATTGTTACACCTGTTTGTTCCTGTTCGAGGAAAGTACGCGGCACCCTGTATATTATATAATCTAAGTTGCACGCGCGGCAAGAAGAAATCTTATCGCGTTTAAACATCGACCGATGAAAATTAATCCCCCCGATGCAACTACTAGTCTGGCAATTACTGCATTACGCTCTCTCGTAATGCAAAAACCGACGGCGATCTCTTTCTCTCTATCCGTGTCTCTCGATTCAGTAGAAAGCGGCGTTCGGTGGAACGTGAATTAGACTCGAGTAATTCCATCAGGAGTCATCTATCATTGCTTTTTGCTTAAAACGATCGACTTCTAATTTTGATGGTTCTACTGCAAAAAGTCTATTCAAGAGTCACAGTTTCCCAAAGATTGATCACTGTCTAAGTAGTACTATCTGAATGACTACCACAAGTAGTTTTCCTCAGGATCTATAATTTATATTAAATTCACGACCTATATTTTTTATCCTCATCCAATACACTTTTTCCTGTCCTCTTTATCTGCTCCACTTGCGTTGCACGTGTTGGAAAGGAATCCTCAAGAAATTTTAGAAAAAGTGGACCGTTAGAGCTTCTCTTGATAAAACTTGACCCTAGACTACACCTTTCGCAGATAACCACTAACTACCCTGCCAAGAAATCTCTTTCTACTACTCTCTAAAGAACAATGGAGCCTGGGGTGGAGTAATTTTACACCAAAGAGCGTACCCTAATAACAGACCAAGATGATTTCCATCTCTATTTATAAGATCACTCTATAGACTTAATATTTCCTCTAGAGTTAAAGTCTATATCTCCACCTTAGAGCATATAAACATGGAGGAAGCATGCAATGGGCGAAAATGTAGACGGCGATAGAAAGAGAAAAATATACATGAGGGACGCCCTCTCTCTTTCTAACATAAAAAAAACGCTGGCGCTAGAAAGAGAGGGGTGTCCCCATGTATATTTTTCTCTTTTTACGGCCGTCTACATTTTCGACCATTGCATGCTTCCTCCATGTTTATATGCTCTAAGATCTACATACATACATATGAATATTTCTGGTATTAACCCTTCGTGGTCACACCTTCTTATAATCACAAATTGGTCGCGGTTCATTCCACCCCAGCGTAATTTTTGAGTTACCATTTTTATTAGGTAATTGTACATTCGTAGTGCTCTAATAACGTTTTTCTAGAAATGTAAATTTTGATATAATGAAAATCGTAGTTAAGAACACTAAATTTTAAGTTAACACTAAATTTTTAAATTTTAATATTAATGTCTACAAATTAACAGAAATATTGAGAAAGAAAAAACTACCTGGAGCGCGACACACCCCGCGTGATCACAAAGGATAAAAACTTGAACGATCCCTTAATCCCACTACCATTCGCGATCAAAGTACCCAAACAACCCTTCTCCGCATTAAATTCAAGTAAATTATCAAAGTAGATTGGCGTGATTACAGCAATTGACAGAGAAACCTAATATTTGACGAAGCTTGCCAACGCTCTGTATTTTGTACAACCAGTGACGCAATAAATACTTTCAATACGTAAAACAACCCCCTCTGCGCGTCTGCCCTTTTATGATACATTTCATTCTGCACATATTCGCTAGCGGCTACCTCTAATTCGAGCGTGCGAGCCCCTTGCTTTCATCCCTCGGTATTTATGCGCTGGAGATTCCTTTAAAAGGTACGTGGAGCATTTTCGAGGATGAACGCGGTCCGAAACGGGTCCCCGCGGATGGCGAACGCGGGGAGTCGTTTGCCTCTCGCTCATATATATTTTTAGCGCCTCGGTTGGTCAACATTTTCTCTTTCCCAGCGTCGTCTCCCTTTCTATCCTCCCTCTCGTATTTTCTTTCGGGCACGTCCTCTATTTGCGTTCTAACGGGCGCAGCTGTCGCGGAATCGCGCGCATTTTAATTGCACAGATCACCGAGCTATTTCAAGGTAAAAGCCGCGAGGGTGCATCGGCCAGCTTTCGATCGAATCCTCTGTGTCGCTGCAGCGCCAGGTCGCTTTCAAACATTACTTTTACTTTCGTCCTGAATGTCGCCGACCAGGCGAGCCACTCATTCTCCTTGTACTCGCGGAACTAATCGTGGAGAGTTTATTGGCCACTTTAGATGCGGCGAGCTGATACTCGTTATCAGAATCCTCCACCGAGTATATAAATCCCCACTTTCTTCGGAGTTTGTTCGCAAAGTATCTAAATCAAGATACACTTGTTTCCTATAACTGTTCTCCCTTTTTTTCACCCTTTGCAACGATTCTACGCAATCTTTCTTACGCATAAAAAGAGATTCATTTAACAGCGGAAGAATTTGCAAGATGAGGAGGGTTCTCGAAGGTGCGTACATGAGTTATTGGATCACTTCTCGATATAGATCTCGGCAAAAAGCCTTCGATCTACCCGAGAGTTCTTGGCGCGATATTATTCGCCAGCGGCGGTGGTCTATGATTAACGGAGCCCCCCGATCTGGCGCCACCAGGGAAATGTACGAGATACCGCCAGATACGAAGGAAAATATTTTCCCCTGGCCAGTTTATTTGCAGTGCGCGGACGCTTCCACGTGGAATTCGTTAAAAACACCGAGCGAATTTGTTTCTCCCGGCCACTATACCTGGTGGCGAGACTTCGATGCACTCGTATGGAAATTCTCAAATAAACCGTGAATACGAAGTTTGGAATCAGTGCAGATGGCTTGAGACTGTAATAGGCCTGGAATTCTTGAAATTCTTGGTTATTTCGATTGCCTCGAGAGCATTAAAACTTCTGAAAATCTCAGTTTCATCTTTCTCGAGAAAGATTTGAGAACTATAGTAAACAAAGAGCAGTCGATTTGTAAACGTTCGTGTTTATGTAAATGTCCCATTATCCTGCTTCCTTCGTCGACCTTGTTACGAGTGTAAACAGGTACACAACTTTTATCACCAGACTTGACGTGATAAAAGTCCCTCCCACTGGGGTCGTAACAGAAGACTCTAAATAGAGACTAATAGGAATTCAAGTATTTCTTGTAAACATTCTTGGAATTAATGAAGTTAAAGTTGAACACTTTTTCAAAAAGTATCATACTTCCTACGCAACAGACTCTTGGCTGAATAAATTGAAGAATAAAAGCCTTCAACCACTTCCCACTCGATATGCCCAAGTGGAGTATGAATTAGTCTCCTTTCTCCAAACAACGATCTCCCAGAAATCTCAAAAATCGAATTCATAGAAGCACCTCAATCGACGAGTACCAATTTCCCTCTGTACACTTTCACGTTACTGTACACGTGACGTTTCTATCAACGTCCCTGCGCATGTATTTTATTCCTCCATCCATCGCTTCCTCGAGGTTTGAAAAGGAGATCCGCTAATTAATACCACGCCGGTGGAAAACGCGAGCCGACAAAGGCGCTTGGATCGCGTCACACCCCTTTTCCACACTCGAGTATCGTTACGTCTAGTTGCTGTAGATTCAATTGCACCCCCCTCTTTTTCCTTGTTCCGAGATCCATTCGAGCCCCGCACTCGTTATCGGCACTCCTCGATACGCCCCCGCGCTGCACCGTCTACTAAAAGATCGGGCCAATTGTAAATACGCCGCAGACGCCATTGGAAGCACTCCCTGCTTATCGTGCGCCACTCAAGTCTGGTGTGTTAATAAAAGTGTTTGCTGTGACATTTCCATGGGCAAACAAGTTTTCCAGTTTTAGACGGAACGCTACGGGGTGTTGCATCGTCGCACTGCATCGAGGACGCGAGTTCGAAGCAAAACTACATATTTGGAGTCTACTAGCTGGATCTCTTTCAAATTTTCGAGCTGTTCGCTGATTATTGGATACAGCTGCATCTACGTCTTATTGATGGAACTTTGATCTTTTAATTATTAACGCGTAAGATTGAATTTATTTCTATATTTACGAAATATTCGCGGGCGTCCCAACATTTTATCGCACCTTCAATTTTAAGGGACACCTTAACCGTGGTAGACATTTCCCAAAAGCAGAGTGGTAGCGATCGCGTGAACTAAATGCGCATGGAAATATGTATAGCTTGCAAGGAAAACTTGGAAACTAAAAACGTAGAAGATAGATTCAAGTCGCCTGGCACTTACATACTTTTTTTCTTACGCAATCATCTTATTATTCTTTTACTACCTTTGTAGATTAAGCGTGACCGTGTTGCAGCGAACCTTGCATTTTAATGTCGCGTCCCGTCTGGCAAACTGAATATAAATGACGGAGATAAAGGAGGAAGTTTCTAAAGGGGCCATTCACGGTAGACTCGGCGTTTTCGTTCGTTTCAAATCCTTTTAAACCCGAATTGAAGGCGATTCGTCTATCGCGCGAAAACGGCTGCGCCGACGATACATATTCAGGTCAGACGTCGTACAAGTGCAACGAGAAGCCGTCCGCGTACGCTAAGCGAGCCATGCCGTGATAGTTAATTGTGTCAGATTCACGGTGATTCCTGGGAAAAGATAAATGACAAGAAATCCCCATTAGCCCTTAATTCCCGGAAGAGGGAGGGAAAAAATAGGATCGTGGATAGGTACAGCTGCACTAGTGGGACTTAGAGACTTTCAATGGCAGGTCCTATTGGAAACGTGACTCCCTATCGAAGACACTTCGTTCTACATGCGTTAGGGACGAATGTTCAGCTGTGAGAATCCTCACCTCGTCTTATTCTGTCCTCGTTAGTTAAAATGTTCTATCTAGCACTTTGAAATAACCTAGAAAACTGAAGTTTTTTTCATTTTTAAATTTGGTAATAAACTTACCATTTTTAAGTATGAGGAAAGTGAATTTCTGAGTTGTATAAGTATGCATAATATTATGTATATATTTTTTAACAATATGAAAATTAAAAAAATGTGAATAAAAGCTTATTGTCCTCACATAATGTATTTTTTAAATAACCAATCATTCTGACTGGTCTGGTAGAAATGGGTAGGTATACATTAATTGACAGTAGTTCTAGTGTTAACTAAGGAGAACAGTATTACGTCACCCAAAATCTGAATTGGAGGATTTTGACATGGCTCTCACTACCAACACCATTGTCTCGCAGCCTTGAAAGACGTTCTGCCCCAGTAGTAACAGCAATGTTGTTATTAAGTCGCACCCATAAAAATGAGCGAACGCTGATCACCACCGTCGCTTTGACTCATTTCCAGCACCTGATGCTTACCGAATATCTACACTGTCCTACCGCCTGCACCGAAACTCCTCGCAACGAAAATAACGGACCACTATACCTCATTAAATTCATCCACGTTCTTCCTAATCCACCACACCCCAGCAGCCGTATCGTTTAACGCAAGAAAAAAAAACAAAGAATTCCCATAAGATTCGGTTGATTTGACATTTGGAAGGCAATCACGAGCGGGGCCCGTGTCACCGCAAAAAGGAGACGCCACGCCTTGCATTGTCGCGCGCATAAGAACACGGTATCGTTTCCGTTCGGCCGCCAGGGGCGAGCGGGAAAAAACGAAAGTGGTTTCAAACTGGATCGGATCGTTAGACCGGTCCTAGGCCTTTGGTGCCTATTATTTACCTCGCCACGCTGAACGCACCCCGCTGGACCATTAGCATTCCCGCGATTCGTGAACGGCGAAAGCCTCGCGCGAGGGCATTCTGCACGGATTTCGTCGGACTCCCGGCGGTGGGCATCCGACGAGGTAAACGACGATGAACAGTGACAGTGGCGGTGTCAGTTCGGTATACGTGTAACGCGAGGTGAATGCGATGCGTCACGATCGACGCGCCTCTTCGCGAAATTTCGACGGAGGCTTGCGTGCTCCAAACGAACTTGGAGCGAACGATTACTGACACCAGATCAAGTATTAATTTGAATATAGAGAGTGTTTCAAAAGCGGGTGGGTATTTTGGAGCACTTATCGCGAACTGTTTCTTTTCATAGCTTGATTTGCGGTTTCGGTATCCAATAGCATGTTTAAATGCTGCACCAACCCTTTCGTCACACTGTGTATATAGTGTGCACAGACACTCGCGATATCACGATGGACGATTACTCGAGTTTACAGGGACATTAGAGCGGCCAGCTCGCGGCTGCAAAAGCGAAAAAGAAGAATGAACAGGGCGTAATGTATTCTGCGTCGAAGTAGAACGTTATCTTCCGAAGGTTCTTAAAGTGTTTGCCAGCCGTTATCAGCGAATACGAGTATACTAACGTGACGTTAACAAATCGTTAATCATCTTTGTGCACTTTGGGCGCACGTGCGACCACGTCGCCAGTGTGCTCGCGATACGGAATGCGCCCGGCTTATTGTTTTTTCAATAGGCAACGCCAGCTGTCGAAGAATGCCTGTCTTGCGCCGCTGCTGCCATCGCTCCAGACATGGTAACAAAAACAAACGCTTTGCCATGCTCCGCGACCCAGTATAATTCCACCTTCCTGCATCGATGCTTCCATCAAACTCTATGCACATACGTCCACTTTGTGACTGGTGGATTAGGGATGGTCGCAATGGTAATCCGAAGTTCTGTGCGCGAGGAAATCGGAGCAGAACGATCAGAACACGAAGGAAATTGATGTTGGTCGATGAGATTCGAGATGTTTGCAGGTGCAAATGGAGGAAGTGTTTGACGGACTTGGCAAATTGCAGTTGGCTTGAAATAAGAATTCAAAGACTCCGATACGTATATGATAAAGGAAATTGAAGTTTGCCATACTGAATGATCTAATTAGTGCCTTAGCTAGCCTTCGATTACATAAAACAACTCGTGCTATAAGTCATTGTAATCGCCTTACAATCGCCATCAGCAGACAACGATAAGGATATAGCATTCTACTTGAAAAAAAAAACGAAGCTGACCTTCATGTCCCGGAAGCGACATGAAATACAAAGAAGTCGTTATCATTGTCAATGTTTCTATTTCTAACGCGTCATTTTTGTCCAACCAAGTTTTCCTCTATCCGCTATGCTTTCAGAAATAATTATATATACTCTACTCTAATACAAGAGCAATAGCGAAGTGAAAACACGCGAATCCGCTTGTTTCCATCGGCAATCCCAAGAAACTCCGCCGTCTGCTTCGGAATCCTACGATTTCATCCACTAAACGTCTAAAATGCCGCTCCGTTCCGATAAACAAGCAATTTTTGGTGGCCGCGGACCGGTCGATTTATTTTCACCCACGTAGACGTCAGGTTCGACTACGCGTTTCGAGTAGGAGTCGAGGCGCGGAGAGCAGCGGAGAGAACACGCGCGGCGCGATTGGCGCACCAGGTAAATTCCTGGCCGGGTCGAGGCACTCGCCAACGCAAATACCCGAAGAGAGGCTTTCGCAAGAGGCGATCGGCCCGCATTTAAATACCACCGTTGCCGTTCCACTCCGTCCCCTCGGCCGTGTGGGTGCACCTTAAAGTACACCTCGATCGCATCCGCGACAGCGCCGGGCGGGGGCGGGGGGGTCCGGGGTTGCACAAAGCGATGCATTTTAGCAGGTTGATGCCGCGGCGTGATTTACTCGCGCAATAGAATGCGCGCGATGCACTCCGAATGGTAGGAAGAGCAATAACTCCGCGCGTAAACCGATAGGCGTGCTTTAATGCCCTATCTGCATGCGGATCGACACGTCCCTCTTTCTTCTCCTCCCTTTTCCTTCGCGTCGATATTCTTAATGCGTTTGTAACCTGTTATGTTACCATAACAATAAGAGGATTCCACGGCGGTGACGCGGTGGGACAGTTTTTATGAACACGCTTCGGGCGTTGCTTCGTGTGTTTCTCTTTCTGGTAGTGTCGTTTGTTTGGATGTAGAAATTATTTTTTACGCTGGTTGCGGTTTTCATTGGTGACGCGTGTACGTTGCTTTGGGATCTCTTAATTGGTTCCGCGTCACGGTGGAAATTCAGATTTTTGGAGGGAATATAATTATAAAAAGTAGATTGCGATATTTAATTGTAGGAAAATAATAGTTGTGTAATATTCTCCAGAGTTTCAACTCTTTTTTATTACTTCTATTTTGATTTCAACACTGAATTAGGAAATGCATTTTTTCTTTGAGCTCAAGTTTCACTACCGATAAATATTGTCAGCCACCGGTGGCCCACGTGACACAGAACGTGTTAATAGTATGGGGGATTGTGCGTTTGGAAAGTAGTTTGGGTCGAATTGTGGAGATACTTCTGTATAAAAATTGAATTTATCGAGAGAGAAACGAAGCTGGTTAGATAATAATAAAACTTCAACTTGATATTTAACTCTCGCTCAAGTTTCTTCACACGCAGACATTTACAAGTCTTCAAACTGTTTTTTGTTTTGAAAAATTGCAACCTTCTCTGTATCAACAAAACAGGAGTGAAGGAAGAAGATTTATTGTCGTATTGAGAGAACGAAACACTTGAATAAACTTACAAAGAAGACTTCGGAACACCATCTACTGCAGAACCAAACACCAAAACCCACTTCACATTGCCTACAACACTCATGATCAAATATTTAATGAAATATACGAAGACTCCAGAACATTCCTACATTCAAAGAAAAAATTGTATACTTTACTCAGCTTCCCAGATAATAAAGGCAGCAAGTTTCCAAGATACTCCTTAACAGGCATTTAAGATCATGAATAACCTTCGAAAACACTTCTACCTACAACAAAACCTCCAACTTCACTTCACACTGCCTTCACAAGCCGAACGAAACGAAAAGCCCCTTCAATTTACTCCGAGGCTCGCAAAATCGAGAAGCAAAGATGCTCCGCGCCTGACACGTGTAAACGAAGAGGGATGGCTCCACAGGCAACACGCGTGAACGTTAAACTGAACTCACATTAACCCTGGGCACCGAGGCCGATCTGCCGTTGATCCTTCTTCGTCGCAGGATCCTCGCGCGCTCCCTGTCCCGCCTGGTGCACCTGTCTTCCTGTCGCGAGACCAGAGGCAGCTGGGGGCCTTCCTCGAGGGAGCGGACCCCGAGCAGGACGCACCCTTCGTCCTCGTCGACGCCCGCCACGCCGCTGCAATTCCGCATTCCATCGGCCTCCGTCTCGTTGCTCGGCGAACACTTGGACAGATCCTCGGTGGACCTGGACGACGTGATCGTCGCCTGGCGACACTTCTTCCTCTCGATCACGAACGAGGAAGCCCTGGCGCGCCGCGCGGGATGGTCCTGCTGGCTCCGCCGCGCGATCAACTGCTCTGTCTTGGTCGGCAAGTCCTGCGACCTGCCGGTCCTCGAGCGGTACCTCGTCAACTGACCGCCATCGCCGCCCTTGCGCGAGGCCGCGCTCTTCGACGGGTTCTTCGCGAACACGGAGTCTTTGGTTTCCTTCCGATCCCTGGTGCTTTGGCTCTCGTTGTCTTTGGTCGTCGAGCTGTCCAGGTCCTCGGGCGTCGTCGAGGACCCGTTCCCCGGCGCGGACACGCTCCTCCTCAAGCCTCGCGATCTCTCGAGCTTCGAGACATTGGTGGATCGAGTCAGAGTGTCGTTGTACTGAAAGTTCACCGTTGTCTTGAAGCCATGGTCGTCGCAGCTGGCCTTGCAGTTCACCACCTCCAGCAGCTTTATCGAGATCTCGAGCTTCTCCTTCTTCACTCGAATCGAACTTTCCTCGATGATCTGACCGATGGAGGTGTCCTCGCCGTTCTCGGGCGCCGCAGGATCAGCCGGCGACTTCGCGTCCGCGCGGCGACAGGACTTAAGGCACTGATCCTTCTTCGCCTCCACGCTCCTCTCCTCGAGGGAGGCTTTCTTGTGGATATGCGAGGTCTTCGGCACACGTGGGAAACACTTGACGTCCAGCAGACTAGCGGCGTCGACGTCGTCTTGGTCGGCACGCCGCTTTTCCGTGCACTGAGTCTCGCGCGCTCCGTCAGCGTCGACGCACTGACGGATGGAGATCAGACGGCACCCGCCGTCGTCCCCACTATCTTCCTCGATGATGTACATCCGAAATAACTACGTGGCGCGCGTCATCGTCGCGTTACGAGGGTATTTCGCGAACCGGAGGTCGCGCCGGTTCCTCTCGGTGCTTTTCGACTCGCTCTAGACGTCTCATAGTCTCTTCGCGCTTATAACGGTGCCAGGCTTGATATTCGATTGATCGTTGGTGTGCGATATTTGGTTAATAGCTTCTTTCACTGTCCACCTCTTATGAAAGCCTGGGGACGTTTCCGGACCAAGGTGCCGGGAAGTTACTCGACTGAATATTTATATTATTCTAGTTGTACATCGATTTAACGATCTACGTATCGCTTCTCGTGTCTATTGGATCCTAATGCGATAAACTGAAGCTTCAATGTTGAAACGCACCGGTTGATTTGCAATGATTTTGGTATGTAACGAGCTTGGAAGTAATATGACTGGAGCTACAACACCGTTTGCTTCAGCCTGGTCCTTCAAGGCTCCACTTTCAAAGTACAGTAATTAATTCGTAACCAATTCAAGGTATTATCCCCCCGAGGGGGGAAACGATTATCAATCAATCGAGAGTTGCCTTCTCCTCGTTGTTTTTGAGCCTGCAACGCATTCGGAGGGAGAGCCTCAATTTCCCAACTCCGCTCGTAATTCGCAGTTATTCCCTCGAACAATCATTCCGCAAGATCATCGTCAGCAACACTGCACGCCGATATCAACCGCCCTCAAAGCGGCGTAATCATACCGCACCAAATAAAACCGCTCGTATCCGCTCGCGAACCGCGTTTAAAAGTATTTTTCTATCGAAACCCTCCGGCTGCTTCCCTTCGAGAGCAAAGCGAAACGAACGACGACGACTGGTACCCGGTATCCCGATTTTAAAATGCCCGGCGAGTGGATTGTAGCCGCCTGTGCTTTTGCAACACTCGAGTGGTGTCCTCTTTCGTGCTCCTCGGGCGAAGGCCTCGTTATTTTCGAGTCGTCGGTCAAGGATCCTCGCGATTACGAATTCCGTTTGCGCGTCGTTTCGTCGAGCTACTGCGAAACGGTCCCGCGCGACTCGCGAGCGGCTTCCGTCGAGTTTCGGGCTTCTTCCTAGCTTCGGGAAGGCGATTCGGTGTCCCTCGTAATCGCAGCGAGCCTGCTAGATCCCCGCCGGTTCAGCGAGAGGACGAGGGCGCGGGCAATTTGCGCTGGCGCGAGAGCGGCTGCTCGCGTCACGCGATCGGTCCTCGCGAGGGCGAGCCTCACGACTGATCGAAGGCACGGCCGCGAGTACCGCGATCTTTCCACCGTAACGTTCCTCGCGCTCCGTCCTTTCCCAGTCTCTTTACATTCACGTCAACCGAACTGCTCGCCAAAAACGCTCGGCAACCGACGATTACGCCTCGACCCGGCGAGCGTGGAGATTACAGGCTAGACACCACCGATATTCCTGGCCCCGTGGTGCCCTTTTCGCGACACAGTTGATCGAAGATCAGCGCGTATGAAGTCGTCCAGCGCAGCGAAAGGGAAGACACGCGGGAAGACGCGGCACGCGAGCGTGGTCCCCGTCGGTTCTAGCGATCGATCGCCGACAGCGGATCGCGGATCATCGTTTTACGGTAGGTCGGAGCCGCGCGAGCCGGAAAAAGAGACGCAGAGGCGTCGAGCGCCGGTGGCCTACTGCTGGGGCTCTCCTAATCCCGCGCACGGTACAGCACGTATGCAACACGCACACTCACGCACTCAGGCCGGCACGCTCACGTTCACGCTCACTCACAGGCACAGAAACATTGCGGTGCACATGCACGGGCCCTGTGTCAGGGTGGCACACACGCGATTGCCGTTCCATTCGAGCACCGCGCTCTGCTCGAGCACTCGCCTCTAAACTCTCACCGGTGCGCCGCGGCTCGTTCGGGATCTCTCTATGCCGCGGTGCCCCGCCGCTGCTCCTCCGTCTTCCTTTCTCTGTCTGCGGAGTGGAAACGCCGCGTAGAGGAGAGGAGAGCCCTGTCCCGAACACGTACGCGCGAACGGGCCCGCGTACGCGTCCTCCAATCACCGCCCGATCCGCCACTTTGCGGCCTGGAATGCCTTTTCCTTTCGGAAACCCGCTCGAACCGGTCGCCCTCGCCTCCGCTGCTCGCCACGCACCGCCGTCGATCCTTGGGTGCCATTGGCAATTGATAGATCGAACGGGGTGGGGGTCGACGGGGAGATGGGCCACCGCGAGGGAGGCGACGTCAAATCACCCCCTCGATGCTTCTTTCAACGCTCCACTCGCATCGATTTCGAGTTCGGATTCCGTGGGTTCCTGGGTTGTGGTACTTAAGGCCCTTTCACACGGGACACTTTTGTAGCTGGTGATATTTAAACGTATTCACCTTTTCACACGTCTTCTGCCTTTTTTCGAATGTACATTACCCTTTACAATTATTGCGAAAAGGGTTGCTTTATTGAAGAACTCTAACAAATATTACTTTATTGAGTACTAGCTTTACTAAAAAATTATTTCTTTTTTTGTGAAAATAGTCACATTCATCTGGATTAGTTAGGCATAATAAGCTGGAGCATATTTCGTGACATCAGAGTTTACCGTTCGAAAGTTTTTACGCGACAGACAAACACACAAACACTTTCTGCTTTATATATTAAGATTTTAAATTAAAAGCAGTGAAAATTCGATCTGTTCCAAATGTCACGTTTTGGACAAATACAGCGGGTGTCCTAATACTTATGCAGTGTATGATGTATCTGAAATGTTGGTCTTGAATCGGAGGAGTGACTGATTCAAGGATTCGTCTGGCTTTAAAGACTTGAGTTCTGCTGGATAGTGTATTGACCCTGTGCAGATGAGACCATCGGGTACGTCGGTGTTGATCAAGGTGGGAGAAGAAGGTATGGGCAAAAGGTCAACGAGTTTGCTATTGTTACGAGGTTTTGTGTAATGCACACCACTGTCTCTGATCGTGAATAGTAGGTGCGAACTTAATCAGGGAATAGTGTTCGCGGAGGACGGTAAATAAGGTATAGTAAATGTAGGTGTGTAAACGATTGCATTGCAGTGAGTTGGTAAGAGATAGCAGAATTTTAAAAAATTCACTATCAACTGTGAAATCTAACACGAATATTAAAGATAAAGAAGAGTGCAGCTCGGTATCGATTAATCTTCTTCACGTTTTGATTGCATGATGTTATACAAGAGTTTGTAAATGGAGTAAGGAGACGGCAGAAAGTTCCATTTCGTCAGTTGAATTTCCAGTTTCATAAGAATATTCGAAACAGAAAATACGCTTTTCATGCTTGCAAGTATGCAAACTCACGTCCATTATCTTATCACGCAACTGAATTACTTGTTTTTCCAGAAACGCAATTATCGCGGAATGTTTGTCACCGTTTCTAATGCTGCTATTAAAAATAATAAATGTACTTCTTGCAAAAGTGACTCTGAACGTTAAAATTGAACCCATCTTATTCATTGATTAATGTACCTACTCTACTGTACTCTACTGAACAGCGCAGCGTGTTGAAATGGAGCAACAGAAAAACAGATGCCAGGAAATTGCATCAAGTCGCTTTTTCTACCTCGAAAGTCCTCGTTTGATAAAAGTATTGAATGCAGGGAACATTTGATCAATCCCTGATAAATATTAATATTATTACTAGAATATTATTACTAGAATATTATTACTAGAATATTATTACTAGAATATTATTACTAAAATATTATTTCTAAAATATTATTACTATTATATCATTACTAAAATATTATTACTATAATATTATTACTGATAATATTATTACTAATAATATTATTACTAAAATATTTCGCAACGAGCACACTTTTCCACTGGTGAATACAATTTTAATACCCAAAGACCGCCATTTTCGATATCAGTAGTAATGTTCACGACATCCGTGATGGATAATTAAAAACTCGTCAAGCACATATTCATTACCCCCTTCTATATCTGTGAATTCAAATTCCACGACTGGTACCTCGAACTTTATTAAAAAAAAAAAATATCAATGAAGCCTATATCACCGACGATTTGAATACGTAATTGAATTTGGCTGTACCCCAACCCTGCCAGCAGCGCGACCATGGTTCAATGCCATATGGCTAGGATCGATCGAGCTCCGAAGCAGAAGAGAAGTAAAAAAGAACCGTATACCCAGGAAAGTGTCCCGCATGGGTCGCTAATGGAGCCACTTTTACGCAAGGAACGCCGATAGACGCCTGTCGACAACGTTTTCTATTGTGCCATTTCTCGGATTGCATCCGGTGTAAAATTTCACTTTGGATGTACCTGCTGGTATTAGCCGTCGTTATCGAGCCTGTTTTCTGCCTTCTTCGTGGTTTTCACGGGTTTTTGCGTGCGGCGAGCAACCACGCGACGAACCAGCCGAGACGTGAGACTGGTTTCGCGTCAAACCCGGTGCCGTTCTCGATCCTAGATGGACCGTTTGAAATCTTCATCCATTTCTTACAACGTCCACTAACCACTGCACGTTGCAAAAACTACGACACGACCGCAACAAATGGAGTCAATCGATTTAAAATGACTAAAAAAAAATTCAATTCCTACCACAAAGTTCTACTTGAACGTTTTCGTCCTCCAAGATCTCCACGCTCACAAATACCAAAGTATTGCGAGCAGTGCAAAAATTTTGTCACAGAATGCTTACCCTCTGCGCAGCGAATCGAAAGAACAGACCTCGTTAACTCAAACTTCTTTTACACGCCGCACGAACCAGTTAAGTTTCCGGGCCACTATGCCGGGAAGAGATTCCACTAAATCTTTGCAATATTCTACTTGCATACAATTTGATAACGTATATATCGTTTTATTGTGTTTATTGGATCCTTACGCAATAAATTGAAGCTCCAATGTTAAAATGCACCGTTCAGTTTTCAATAAATTTTGGTTTTAGGATGCTTGGAAAGAAATGTGACTGGAGCTAACCCGTTTCTTTCAGCATGCTCTTTCAAAGCTCCACTTTCAAAGTACACACAGGTTAATTCATAGTTCTTTTTCACGCGGCACGAACGTGTTTAGTTATACCAATCAATCAGGACTGTATACATAGAGAAGGGATCCCCGCAGGGATTTTCGAAGCGACTGCATGTCGCGATACTCACCGCGCTCGCGTCGAGGTTTCTCTGCTCGCACGTGCCTCGATCGCGGATTCGTTTACGCACGTGCGCGCGGGATTCCATTAATTGCTCCACGCATCACCGACACGTGATGCACCCGCGACGCTCCCCGTCGCCGTTGGACGCGTGCGACGCCGTTAATTATAGCTCGTGCAAATAAATCGGAATGCTTGCGCGATAACGAGACCGTGAGAAATAGCGGCGCACTGCTCTTGCCGCGGGAATAAGTGCAGCTCGAGTGATGACCTTTTGGCTATTTTCTGTGTGCTCTAGCGAATTCTGCTTCGCTGCAATGAGATATTGTAAAGGAGGGTACTTAAAGAAGCAGTGGTGGATTTAAGGAAAAAAACCCAGGTGGCAAATGGAAACAAAAAAGAAAATAAAGTGTTTGGATAAAATGATTCTTTGGGAAATTACTACTGATCGACCGTTCGTTAAGGGGAGGTTCCGGTCTAAAAATCGATTTTTGTTTATTTCATTTTTCGAACATTCGACCTTTTAGGAATACGTGTTTAAAAGGATTTTTGGAAATTCGTAAAATTCCCGAAGTTATAAGCATTTGAGTAGTGACAAATGCATGAGTATCACCCGGCCACTCGGCACTCAAAAATTCAAACACGTTTTTCTCGAAATAGTGCTGTTAAAAGCGGTGGAACCTGTATCTCTAAAAGTTATTATCCGATTCCACTGAAACTTTTTTTATTTTAACGAATATATTTCTGGCCTGTGGAGAAACCAGAAAAATTTAAAAAAAAAATAAAATTTGTAATTTTTAAAGGCGTTGAAAGGACGAAAAATATAGGTAAAAGGTGATTTCAAACTTCAAGTGTCGTTATTTTCTCAAAAAATGTCATTTTTTGTCATTTTTCTGGTCAGTTGATTAACGAGTTTCATGCCCTTTAATAATCTGGCATTGTTTTTTATTTCAGATCAATAGTTTAGGTGCTACAGGTTCCACCGATTTGGATGAATTTTTTGACACCTGTGTCGCCTGCAATGATTAATTATAAAACAAAAAAATTTTTCTATAGTTTAAGACATCCTTAATTCAATGCAAAAAGTCCCAGTAAATTATACGTAACAGTTTTCCTTTAATTAATTCCAAAAGATCACCTATTTTTATGGGCTCTAAACCGGAACAGCCCCTTAAATCCGCAACTGACCTGCAGTCCCTTTAAAGCGTTATAACATCGTCAATGAGGGATCGTTTAACGATTTCTTTGCTGAAAAGGACACGCAGGTAAGCAACGTGACTACGTTGTATCGCCCACAAATACGGAACTCGGGAGAAACAATCAGCATTCAACTCCAGGTGCCCACAATTTAAGACCATTTACAACTTTACGACACTCCAATCGCTATTGACAAGCCTCACCGCTCCACCTTCTAAACAGAATCCCCGAACCTTCCTATCCATAAACAGTAAACCAAATTCCCCACTCCTAAATCCGTACAGAAACTGTTAGCCTGAGCCACAGTAGACAAATCAGGTCCCTACCATAAACCCTGTTCCTGTTATCTTCAACAATGTCCCTAACCAGTTTCGAAATCAAAATTTTCAGCTGGTACCCAGCGCGTAACAAACGATCAACGGTAATTACAAGCTGAAAAGCGAGCGTGAACTCAGCGAACTCCGCAGCGTGAAGCAGGTAGGTACATACAAGAAAATGCCTGCTACCTAATCGCGGTCGCGGCGCATTCATCAGCCCGATCGCGAGCCGTGCTATTAAGGATCGGCGAGCATCTCCTTACGGTCGCCATAAATTACTCGAACGAGGATGTTCAGCTGCCAGGATCGCTTTTCCCGAGCGTGCGACCGTAACCCGAGCCGGGGATCGATGGAAAAATCGCGACGTGTCGCACAGCTCGTCCCGCTTATGATTAAGCGACACCGCCGAGGTTGCAATTAGAAGCTGCGACTGCAACCGTTAGGCTGTTGCCCGGCGTGGGTACCGCGGGACACCGCGCCCGTCGTCCCTGGGACGATTAATTTATTCCTCCGATGCGATTCGAGTAAAGAATGCACCGCAGGGCGGAGCGTCGAGCACGCGTCTTGACCTTGCATCGATCATGGGAGTGACACGGCTCCGTGCGAACCAGATACCGCTTGGTATTTCAAGGACGAGGGATTATCGACTTGCTTAGAGCCTGCGAGCCTGGTCCCGCTGTCCAGTGGAGTGTTTCTTTTAATTCGAAGTGATGTCGTGCGTGAACGTGTTTAATAAATGCCTGTCGTCGCGTCGACTGCTTAGGGATTCTGGAACAATAGGCCTCAGTAGCCAGCGAGGCGTGCACGGCGGTTCGTTGGCAAGGATACTTGAGGCTGATAGTATAATCGATTCTCAGACGAGGCTGTGCAACCCGCTGCAGCGCGGTTTCGCGTGTAGAAAGGCTGGCGTGCCTCTCGGCTCTGGACGGGAGAAAGGAGAGTCGAGCGCACGGAATCGATGTCCTTGCGAGGCTGCATGTCAAAAACGGAGTGGGTTCATGGAATTCGGGGCCGTAAACACGCTGTGAACCTTTATTTTCCACGACTGCGGCGTACTGCCTACGTGCCCGGAATAAGTGAGCCGGGGAAACTTAAGAAGGAGGGAGTTTGTGTCGGAGAGCTGGAGTTGGAGATTCAGGAGTGTCTAAGAGTGAAGACTGTTGCTTAATTTTAAAAGGGGAATAGGTGGAATAGTGTAGAATCACAGATTTTGAATTTATCTTGATTATATGAGAAGAAACTATATAGGTACTTCTTAAGAAAATAAATTACTCTACGTGAACTGACCATATAAAAAACGTCCTTTCCCTACGCGAGAATCGAACAGCACCAAAATTCAGGTGCCGGGATGAGGTGAGTGTGACGGCTAGGATGAGCAACTGTGAAAGCGAAACTAAGGAAGTAGTGGAAGGATTGGACGAGTAATGAGTAGGTACAATTGAAGAGTTGAAATGATGGAGGAAATGATGTAAATGCCAGAAGTGAAAATTTTCAGTATTTACTTTTCAACCACAGTAACGTGGTACTTGTAAGCTCAGCTCTAGCTTGCGACAACCTCAGAAACAAAAAATATATAATAAAAAAAATCAATAACGCATTAAAAGGTAAAAACTAATTCCTTGTAATCTGTTAACGAAATGCATGTGAAGCATTAAGGGGGGATTCTCGTCTAACAGACCCAAAAGTAACTGATATTTATGATTTTTTCTTTAAAGAACTGTTTATCATATCGGTTTAAACTCTTTTGGGATGTAACGAGGCATCTTTAAACTTGCAGAAAATATTTTTTTATGTTGATCCTTCTTATTATTTATTAATTATATGGAATCTTGTTCACCTCTTCGACGATGTAACTCCTGCTGGCGAAGAGATTTCGCAATAATTAATAAATAATAAGAAGGATCGACATAAAAAAAATATTTTCTACAAGTTTAAAGATACCTCCTTATATCCCAAAAGTGTTTACTGCAATATTAATAGCTTTTAAAAAAAAATCATAAATTTCTAGGACTGTTACACGAGAATCCCTTACACTTAAGAGTAAAAAAGGACTAACGCACATTGAAAAAAAATTAATTTTTCCTATTTTATATGATTAGTACAGCCTCTTGGAATACATTATTGCTACTAACTCAATTTCGCAAAAAATGTGAGTTAGTCCGTTTCTGTTCTCAATACCTCATTATTAATGTACCTAGAATAAATTCTGCTTTATGAATTAATGCGTTAGTGCACCATTCCACCCCAATAAAATACCTCTTCCTTCCTTACATAAGCAAGAACCAAACCCAGCCATTCCCCTCAAGCGTTCCACGTCGATTCGCGACGTTCCGCGGCGAGTGTTGCAATTCGGGGCTGTCTTCGCGGACGGTGTTCAAGGCCGCTGGGGACGAGTCCAGTGAACCGGGTGGTTCGTTAGCTTCGAAGAATAAACGCGATGTTCGCGTAACGAATATGTAATGCCGGTGCATACGCACAATGGCATAGTTGCGATGAAAGTGGCTCGTAATCTGGGCTTAGCGTCGCGGCGGGAATTCATACGCGAGCGTCTCTCGTTAGCCGAGAAAGGAGTGTCCGTTCTAACGAAAAAGGACGATCGACCGCCTTTTCATATTTCCTTCCGTTGTCACGAACACCGGTGGCCACGTTTCGCGGGGAAATCTAGTGGGACGAGAGTCGATCGATCGACAGGTCGAACTACTTTTGAGGAAGTGGATCTGATTTATCATGGGAAGTAGAAGCTGACGATGTAGGTATATATATAGCTTGACCTCTCGGTTTCAGGTAATATCGTCGAGCTTAATTGGCTACCAGTTAATCGATGATACTTCCGTGGCCACTTAATTGCACCAGCGCAGCTGATGCATGAAAGAGACTAGAATTATCTTCAATTGATTTGTTATTATTGTAGCAAAGGTCTGGATGCTTTTGGTTGCATAAGGTGCGAAAGACACGTTCAGCGAGCACCGAGATACCGCAATAAAACCTGCCTATGATTACCGGAGTCATTGATAGAGTTGTAATTTGTGGGAGTACCTCTCAGCCGCAAGTAATGCCGAGAAGAAAAAGGAAGTTGCCACTTGAAGCTGAAATCACCGCAACAGTTTTTTCAAGTCATCGTGCCCGAGCATTCCTCTTATCTTTACGATTCGCCGGTGTAATCTGGATCAGCCGTAAACGCGTATTATTACACTGCGGAGCGATAGCCCATGGAAATCATTAATTAGCCGACGATCTGAAGCGATTAAAACGGTCTCGGGGGGGACGTGGAACGGCTGCGAGCAGGAAATCACAGCTCGCTAGACCAACGAGAGAGAAAAGGAGGAGCAACGCGACCGCTGGGTGCAAAAACTCAATTACACCTGTCTGCTCGTTCTTTTTCTTTCTGGTTGTTTTACGAGAGCTGTTAATTCCAGAGAACAGTGGCCGATTTAGTTGAACTCGAAAGTGTAGTAACCCAGTGGCACGAATATCACCGCGGACGCCGCTGTTCCTCGCTGATTTTCTCGTTCGTGAGTGAATGTCGAGCAAGCCCGTCCATTGTATGCCAAATTCCGCGGCTCTTTCCGCCGAGGTTTGCGTCGGAATTGTAAATAAAAGCGAAACGCTGTCGCGGTAGCCTTCTATGCGCGATCCATTCGAAACGACAAGTTGCGTTTCTACGAGCCTCAAGCGTTGCACGATCCAACGCGCTTTTTTCTCCTCGATACGAGCGTTGATTCGCGAATGGATTAAATAGAAAGATTTCGTGTTGTAAATAAACACGAGGTGGGTAATAAATGGGGAAAAATGCGATTTCACATTGCAAAATATTAAAGCAATTATGAGTGTATTTCATAGGCTAGAAGTTTCTGGTTGGACTCTAGCGCTCTAGTTACTGAAAATGTCGACAGCGTGTGTTAATTAGTTGAAGGTGCATGAAACGCGGGCTCGCTCGAATGATAGGCGGTTTAGTGAACGGCTAGAGATAGCGCAGAAAAGTGTGTCAATAAATTAAGGCCAATTATTTGACTCCGCGCTGAACCGAATCGATCGTTTTCATTCTGCAGCGGTGCACGCAAAGCTTCTGCATCGGGAGTGAAACGTCTTTAAAAAATTCTGCGGAAATGCAATCGCCCGCATCCTTGTTAAGATTTAGTTTTAGTTTATAGTTTAGTATTAGCTTTAATGTTGTTCTGTGTCTTTTGTATTCTAATGTTATGTTCTGACGCGTACACTACAAAGTTTAGGCTTAATATCTCTTTCCATAGCCTTTCCACCATCCTATGTATTAAAATTGTTGAAATAAAGCCGAAAAGAATATTCCACACGTAAGGGAGAGTGGGGTAAAGACGAACGCGGGGTAATTGCGAATGCGATGTTACGGCGTTTTAATAAATAAAAACGATGTTCCCTCTCCACTAGCTAATAGTTTAGATCGCATAGCTGGGCAGAAAGTAATATATACAGAACGCTTATGCTATTCGAGATAAACACAATTTATTATTTTCATCATGTTTCAAGTAATATTTTGTCCATTTTCAATTGTATGTAATTACTGTTGAATTAATGATCCAATTGTTTTTTTTTTTTGTTGAAATAAAACACCTTTTTACCAACATTTTGTGACCAAGGCGTTGATTGAATCATGATTCTAACCTCTGAAATAAATTCTTTTTTATTTTTTGATATCGTGGAGTATTGACGAACAAATCAGATGGGATAATTTCGAACCTTCGAGATTAGCAACGTTAACTGATTTTGATGAAATTTTCAGCATATATAAAACTTACTTAAATCTACAAAAGAGATTTTTGAATTTTCATTATAGGCTCAGAAAAAAAGTTTAAAAAACGACCTTTACTATTTTTTTTTCAATATTCCGACCAACTGCAATTTTTTTCTAACGCACAAGAAGAGGAATTTGAAAAATACATTAGGTATAGGTTGTAGCAACATTTTTTATAGGTTGACCATTGAAGTCGCGCTTTCTGTGCGACTTGTGCGATATTTAACCCTTTGCGATCGGCAGATTTCGCTTTTGGGAGTACCAGCAGGTCGGAGCAAATCCATCGTTTCGCAATTACTTTTCCGTACAGGATTTAAAGTCAATATATGGATATTAAAACACACAGAATTTGTTGAAACTGATTTGTTGTATTTAATACTGCTTATAATACGTAAGAATATAAAATTTTTAATCTCTGTAATTTTCGAAGGTGTCCGCTGCGGGGTCATCGATTTCTACGACGATTTAAAAATGTCTCCGCTACGGGGACACCGACTTCTACGATGATTTAAAAATGTCCCCGGTACGGGGACACCGACCGCAAAGGGTTAACACTCTGTTCGTGATTACCCGACGGTAGTCGAGTGATCACGAACACCAAGGGTTTTGCTTTTTCACTATAAAGGTGATTTTCATTATAATTTTTCAAAAATTCGTCACAGTACTTTAAATCTGAATAGTTTCAGTATATTTGTAAATAATAAACAAATTCATTTCTCATATAGTTTTCGTTTTGTTTGCTTTTTTGCTTAGGTGTTCGACATTACCCCACTCTCCCTTACTGGAACTAGAAAACAATATACCTATGTTAAAACATTCTTTATATTAACTATGGCTGACTTAAACCGATCAAACTAAAAAATGTTCGGTGTCTATTCGTTTTAAACATTCGTAGATTTCTCGGTTCGAAACACAATTACCCGAATCGAACGTGACAAATTCACGTCACGTAATTCGCGACCAACTATAAGAGCGATAAACCACGAGGGACACTGGACATCTTTCAGAAACATGTAAATTACTCCAGTGATCTTTGAGAAAGTCGAATATATATGCATACGAATGAACTTGGGTTCTCCTTGGGACTCCTCGTTCTCATAATTTTCGTGATCTTCAGGATAAAATTGTTTGTGGCTCGGGACAAAACAAGAAACCTACTACCATTCGAAACAGAGCATGAATTCCGTGGGAGTTGCGATGACCAAGTTCGAGGCTTCCCAAGGTGATCTAGTATCAGGGCATCACTATTAGATGGCTACCAGCCAAAGACACCTAGGCAACCTTGCCCCTTAACGCCTACAAATGTCCTTATTGCTCGTTACACCTACGTCCCTTCGATGCAACACTCTACCCCTACCAATCCATTAAAATGAAGCTGCCATCTGTCACCCTCTCGCATCAAAATATATCTGTGACTCTGATATTCCAGGTGCATCCCCTTAGCACAAACAAGTCTAATTGAAAAAAAGAACATAAAACGGTAAAAAAGTTTAAATACGTCAAGAATGCCAGTCGCGAGCCACGAAAGTGTCCCGCGTGAAGAGATCCAGAATGTCCCCGACACCACGCCCAGGTGGCAATGGACAAAACACTCGACACCAAACGACACGTTTTCAGCGATGACATCTCGTCGAAAGATATTAAGGTACAGTTACGTTTTCCACTCATTTCTACGCGGCACAGGTACGCTGGCCAGTGACTGCGCATAAAGCCGGGTCACCCATTCATTTTTCATGAAGAGCACGTACATAACTCGACCCTGGCACGTCTGGGCGTCGAAGATTTTTAACCCAGCCGTGGATCAATTCAGCTTGTACCGTAACGCGCGGCCGTCGAGGAACCGTTGCCGCTCGAATCAATTGTCTTTTCGCGAATTCTGTGCAGCAGGGGACTAAAACGGAGTTGGAAGCCCGTTACCATATCCGTGATCTATGGACGTCGCGTATCGGCCTCGGAAATCTCGAACAGCTACTTGCCTTTCGATACGTCATGGACTTGTCCACGTTCTACAGTTAGAGCTAATGCCAGCTATTTATATTTCGTCGATTTGCATGCGAGATTATAGGCAAGGGAGCGTCGAGGGATAGGGAAAATGCTTTGGGGGTGAATAATGCGAGTGGCTCAACTGTTCGTATCGCTGGTAGAAGGGGAACGGTTGGAATTCTTCTGACTTTGATCTCTTACTTCGAGTTTGTTTCGGCTTAGAACGAGCTGTAGGGCGATCTATAGTGTCGAGGCTTTACTACTTTAGCTTCTGGCCACGCCCCTTTCTCTGAACTCCGCCCACAAGGACCACTATTTCTTGGGACACCTATACACATCATTATAGACAACTGTAAGTAATCGTTCTACTCGAAACATCACTGAAATTTCAGATTGACGAACAGTGTTCAAGTTTCTATTGGAAACTTGCATCGCCGGAAATGGCGAGCTGTCATCGGAAGCGATAAAAAGAAAGCAAACAGAAGGTTGCACTTGTGCTCGCGCGTGTCCCCATGGGGGACCGTGTTTCAGGTTGCTAAACGGGGACTTCAGGGGATCGGGAGACGTCTGTCGATCAACAAACGGTGCGGCGAGACTCATTAGCCCATTAATGCGCGTACACATGCCACTGCAGGCATGCGGGTTCACGCCCGGCGCGCCATTCACCGGCGAAACAACGACAAAGAGACGAAGACTGGCCCGCGCGTCACGCATAGCTGCTCGCGCGCGTAGGTGTATCGCGAAAAAATAAAACGCATTGCACTTCGACAGATATGTGGGTTAATCGATGGCCGAAGTGGAACGAGACAGATAGTCGCTAAAAGGTGAGACTAGTTTCAACGTTTCAACCTTCCTATGACTGATTAGAGCGAATGCGCGCTTCTCTAATCGCGTGTCGCTCTTCCTAGTTCTTTTTTTATCGCGTATGGAAATTCAATGAAATGAGGAATAGGTATAATGTGGAAAAGACGGATACTAAGCAGTGACGTAGATTTGCGGTGATTGATGAGCGGTGAGTCCATGTGGCACACTTTTTAGTGTATTTATTCCAGGTACTGGTGTTTTATGCTTCGTAACGTGTTAAATGATAAAAAGAGAATAGGATGCAGGCATAAGAAGTAATTGGCGCCTATGGATTAACTTTATCAACGTCTTTTTCTTAATACGTATGATTTGAGTCAGTGATTCTCTGATTCGTTTCCGGCAAAGTGATATATATTGGCTCGTTGAATTACAGAATCCTATTTGTCCCATTAAAGTAGCCAAGCAAGCTTGAGGGTAGAGAAGAAACTCAATACATAATTAGAAGAAGAGGCGATCAGTGTTAAGGTAATCAAGACTGCTACTCTGAGTTCATTAATTCACTTGAATTGCTCGTAAAACCGATCATTGGAACCGCTAAGAAAAAGTTGATTAGGCCACCGAGGAGATAGCGAGCGGTGGTGAACAGAAAACAACGAAACACGCTCAACCCAAATACGAGCAACTCTGAGAGGATCAGGCGCGAGGAACGACGAAGAGAATCCCACGTATACAAGGTATTCCAAGGTCTTCAGTTTCTTACGTACTAAGCTCACCGTGACCCGTTACATTTACGCGAAGAAGGCGTGGCGTTTTACGGTTTCCTCCACCAGACGCCAGGTAGTAATACCGCGAAAGCTCGATTGCACAACGTGATATTAACGGGGGAGAGGGTCGTCGAAGGGAACGCGTCGCGACGCCCTCGACGTCATTTTTGTGCTAAGGACGGTGGATTTACGATAAGTGATTTCTCTAGGGTAAATCCGGGAGACAGGTCGACCTAATATAAAATGGCTATTAAAACTAATACAGATATTACTTATTTTATCAGAGCAAACCTAATATGTTCAAAATTGTATACTGATTCAGAAAAACTGGTCGATATTTGCTTTAAGACAATATTTACTGTAAATCGGGTTAAAAACTGATGTTATGACATCTGACCACCTCTCCCGAGGTGCCGGGGGAAATGGTTTTCGTCATTGGCAAAGACCACTCACATAATTATTCATGGAAAAATAACAAGGAAGAAAGCAAAATTATTTATGAGTGAATACAACTACAGATTCAATGATATTTAATTTGTTTACGCTGAACAAGTAAAGAACACATCAAAGATAAAGCGAACTACCTACCGGCGATTAGCCGGTATACAAAAGTGAATAAATAAAATAAATAAACAATAATAAAAATAAAATAATGATAAAAAATAAAAATATAAATAAAATAATAAAAAAAAGTCATAACTCGACCATCTCTCCTTTCTGCAGCGGGAGATGGTTTTCTCGTTAGTTTTGACAGGAAGAGTTAATATGGCTAAATACTTTGGCTGCATTGTCCCTTAATATCTCTACTATCTTATTATTCCCAAACATTAAACGAAAATAAACTTAGAAATATATTTTAAATACGATTCTGTACACCGTTGTTTGACAAAAGAGGTTAAATGTAATCTCAGTTTACATTTTATAGCCTGTAAATCTAGAAAAACACAGAAGGAACCGAAGTGACGCCATTCATTCAATTGTTTGGCTTCTAGAGAAGTAATTGGTCTGTACTTTAACGCGTTTTTACGTATAGAGCCTAAAATATAGCGAATCGACCAACTCTCCGGCCCGACCGCGTCTCCCGCATTTACCCTATTCTTGAGAATGTAGTGCCCAGTTTACTTTGGGAAGATTCTAAAATTCTCAGTAGAACTTGGGGATTTTGAAAACTTGGAAGATTTGAAGAACTTGTAGGATTTGAAAGAATTGAAGGACCTGGAGCATTTGAAGGATTTGGAGAACTTGTAGGATTTGGAGGACTTGGAAAACTTGAAGGATCTGTAGGACTTGGAGAACTTGCCGAATTTGGAGGACATGATTTAGATGATTTGGAAAACTTGAGGAATTTAGAGAACTTTGAGAACTCGGGGGATTTGGAGGTCTTGGAGAACTTGAGGGAATTGGAAAACTTGGAAGATTTTAAGAATTTTTACGATTTGAAAGATTTCAAGGACGTGGAGGACTTGGAGGATTTGGAGGATTTGAAGGGTTTGGATGATTCTGAGAACTTGGGGAATTTTGAGGACTCGATAGATTTGAAAAACTTCTAGGATTTGGAGGACATGGATGATTTGAAGCATTCGTAGGATTTTGAGTACCCGAAGAACTTAGGGACCTCTCACTCTTTCAACCTTTCAATACCATCATAACACCATTTTAAATATCCAATACCATTTCAAGAAAGCTCAAAGTTACCTCTATGAAAAGAAACATTCCCAGCCCCAACTGTCTATGATTCAAACTCAGTCTCCAAGAATACCCAACCGGCACAGCTTCTGACGAACGTCTCGATGAACTTGTCTTTCAATGATATCGCGATTCTAATCGCTCCTCGATACGACCGCTCGCGGAACGGTGTTGCGACGCGCTATATCCGGTGGACGCCTGTCGCGAATCGCGATCGGGAAATCGTTTCGAAAACTCGATTGCAACACGTCGAATCGGCACAAGGCGGTTATGCTCGTTAGTTTCAACGCTTATTCGCTGCTCGAGGCCCAGGATGCATCGGAAGCCAGCGTCCCCGGCTCCAACGAAATGCGCGTCGAGCCTCCATGTGCCGGTTTAATTAAGGCACGCGTACGAGCAACGCTGTTAATTAGTTAATAAACATGGAGATGCGAGTCTGCCCGACGCGCTGTTCATACATGTTAATTAAACTATTAAAATGTTAATTGCCACGCAGTGAATTCGATTTCGACTCCCCTTTTCTGCCTCTTAAACCTTACATTTCGAATATATTGTAAAAAGTAAAGAATTCTAACGATTCAACGTCATAGAAGATTAAAAACCTAGGTTCTTTGTAAAATTCCGTAATGAAAGAAAAAAAATTGTATCATGTCTGGAAGATGGAAAACCTGTTAGGAAACTTTTTCATTTCTCTTACAAGTAGATCAATTTTTTTAAAAGTTCCATTTTCATCATAATATATCACGTTTAATACCCTCGCGAACGAACCTGTTCGCCCCGGAAGATCGATGAAGCCCTCTCTGTATTCAAATTACGAAATATTCCGCTCGGTCGTGATGGGTGCTCATCGTCGAATTCAATTGGCCGCCTTATCTATTATAAGAGCGAGGTTGCACTCGGGAAATTGGACGCCCTGCCTCTCGTCAACCCCAAATTTTATTAGCTCTACCCCTCTGGATGGTCCTACGGTGGCAGTCGGCTGGTCGCGTGAAAAGGCTTAATCGCCAACTCGGGCTTCGTTCCGCGCGCTACGCCCACCCAAAACTCGATCCACTTGCTTAGGGGAGATCGAGATATTCTCTTGCATCGAACGCAACATCTGTCGTGACACTAGCGAAATGCTCTTACGTTCTTCGGATGAAGCAACTCTCGGGAACTGTGCATGGTGTTATCGCAATTTTGGAGTACAAAGCATGTAGATATATAGTATTAATTGCATCGATGTGTCTTCTTCGTGTTTGAACGCGTATAACTTGATGAGATTCTTCAGGGAAGATGGTACGAACTTGGGAACATCGTGGGGAATATGGCATACACCTTTTAATTTTTTCTGTGGGGGAAAAGATGAAAGAAATGTTGGGTTAGGTTGGGTCTTTTTCTCTATCAATCAAATCAGAATTAACTGTGGATCTAACCCAGGGTGAATTTGCGTTAGATCTGGAAAAGAAACTGTTTTTCGATTCTACCTATCCCAGGACTAACAAACCCTAGCGAAGGATTCCAACTGTTATTACACGTATAATTACAAAGTATACCCTCAGAGTACAATAAGGAAAAAGACCTACGTTTCCATACTCGACATTCTGCAACTCTCTTTAATTTTCTCTAACAAACACTATCCCCACCCGAGAGAAGCCATACAATTAATTTCCAAACCCCAATAAAATTCAAAGAAGACTTAAAACTGAAAACAGTCAATTTCATGATCAATCATCGTAGAATTCCACTTGGCACTCCCAAGAATTCGCTTGTCACATGATTATCCTTTCACATTGTATAGTCGACGGTAGAGAAAATTTGGAGTCGTAAATTACCCGAGAAGGTAAACAGAGTTATCTCTTAAAGGATTAGTCCAGCAGAGGTTTAAAGTTCCAGGACCATTTGTATGTAATAAAAAGCTTTTCAAAAACAGATCAACAGGTACTAATTTAAAAAGCAAAATACTTTGCCCCGTTCCTGAACAAGGTTTCGGTCACTTTTTCCCAGATTCTCATTTTTAGCCACTTAACCCGACAATAGGACCCTGCTTCCGTTTATAGCCCCGCCAGTTTTACGACTCCGGATTTTCTCCGGCGTCGACTAAATGTTTTCGACCGTTGGAATTTCCTTTTAGGAACCCGCGAGTAGCCGTGATTTCACGAACGACCTATTAAAGCGGCCGTAAACGGCTTGTTTTTATTCTCGCCACGGACACGTCGCCTCCTCCGTCGCGTAATTGGGTTACGAGAACGCCATCGTCCACGACGTGGCTACCTTGACGGCCTCTTCGACGCCGTGCCGTTTTCCGGTGCGCGACAATGCTTTGTACTTTGAGGAACCGTCGCCCTTCTCGACGGAAGCGGCTACATCGAGGACAGCGCAGGGTCGGCTGCGAATTTCGCCTTGTAAGAGGCGAACAGCGCGAGCTAAGTGTCGAGTCGCGTGGCAATTAAGCGCTTCTTGTTCTCTTTCACCCGAAGAATCTCGGAGAAATTCGCGCTCGCGGAAAGCGAGAGCTGCCTGTAAATACCGAGGGGATTGTGTGGCTGAAACGGTTCGAGGCAAAAAGTGGACGTTGGGTGATTGAAAGGTACGGTAAACCGAGTCCAGTTAATGCTGAACGCAACCATTACAACGATTACTGTGCTGCGCGGAGAAAAATGGCTGGTTGAGTTCTTTGTGGGAGTATTATGACACAGTGCTGGAAGGATATTGTCGCAAAGTAAGCTCGAAAATTTATCGGTTATGCACTGAATTAGTACCTAAACATATGTAGGAAGACATACTGTAATTGCAGCATCATGTGATCAACAATTACAGAAAGGGAGGGATTTTAGAGAATCTTAATAGCGTAAAAATTTATTGGACTATCACAATTTTACATCCCATTCGGAGAAGGCAAGTCTAATAATTCCGTGAATGCAAGAATATCTACTAGAAATACCTAATTAATGATGTCCTTAAGAAATGAAATCGATTCAAATATTTGTCGTAATGAAAATAGCATTTTTTTTAGCAGTATGCGTGTTCTCAATACCGCCTACCGGAGAACAATGGTTTCGATGTAATGTTTGTTACAGGTGAGGTTACGAAATGTGCGGCGCAACAGAAATAAGCTTTACTTGTCCAATATGTACATCGGAACGGAAAAAATAATATATTTTAAAAATCTATATTTTGAAATTTCTATATTATTCTAATAAAAATAATATCAAAGATGGATAAAAAACATTTAGGCAGAGAGTAAGAAATAATAAAAGCACATGTGAAAGTGACTTTAAAAACTCATATATACATGAATTAATCAATATTTTTTGAGTTGGCGATATTAGGTACACTTTTTTCAGGACCCGATTTTTGCATGTCTTACATTTTTTGAGTCCTAATTAAAAATTTGTAGGTTTCAACGATTCTAACTTAAACTACACAAAAGATGGATGATTTCTCTTTACTTTGAAACGAACTGCATGCAAAAATATCAATTATTATTCAATTGACAGCGATTTAACTTTTGCCTGGCGATATTAGGTAGGAGAGACCGGGGCAAAGTGAACCTCGGGGTAAAATGAGCTTTCTTAATTTATTCTTTAAGGATAGAATATAGTTACAAATTTTGGTGACGTAATAAATGTGTGTAATATCACAATCATAATTATGCGCATTCAGATATCCAAAAATGGAAATTCATTTAAAAAATTAAAAATGAAGTTTTAGAGACTTCCAATTGGTTTTCTTTTCAATTTAGCTTTTTGGATAAATGAGTCTTAAATGTGTTATTTTAACTCCAAATTTTTTCTGCGTGTTTATAACAAGCTTATAAACATACATGTGCACGCGTTTGAGAAAACATTAATCCTAACATTATTAAATAATTAATTTTCCACTGAGTACATATTCGGGGTAAAGTGACCGGGGTAAACCTGAGCTGCAAATGGCTGCTAAGAATCAATGCGCAAGTGATGTGCGCAATATTCTAACCTGTCAGCTGGCTAGAAAACCACGTGGCGTGGTGGAACAGAAACTAACCTAAAAAAAAAATGAAAAATCTGCCACAGTTTTTGACAACCACGGTGCAAAAAAGCCAGTAGCTGCCGTGCTACACACGTCATTCCGACGCAAGTGGTTAATATTTACCTATATCCTTAACTAAAGTTCTTATTTTGTTGCACCTCACTTTACCCCGGATAGGAGTTCATGGGGTAAAGTGATACCTCTTGCATCATTTCTTTCAAGTTGAATTTTAATACACTCTAAGTTTATTTTAAGTATTGCTATTCGTCATTTATTAATAGTAATGTTTTAATTATATTATAAATCCATTTCCAAACATTTTTATTGAAAGGGAAAAATTTTATTCGACTTCAAACTTTTCTCGTGTCACTTTGCCCCGTTCTCCCCTTCAGTCACCCTATGGTAATTGGTGCGTTGGGAACAGAAGTGGGAGCAAGTTCGATATTTACTTCTGAATAACAGTCAATTTAGTATCTGAATATTATGTTTGAAGATAAATAGAACATTGTGACACGGTGGAATAGCTTTATGCTCCAAATTGGGGGTGATTTAGAGAGAAAGGGTAGAATTTTAGATTTTGGAAACTACTGCGTTAGGAACACTAATAGGGAGACTAAAGTTCGTCCACTTATAATATACTTGATCCCACAGCTAACAATCAATAAGACACAACGATGACTTTACACCAAATCCTATTGTTCCCTAAACTTTCCCACGCATGAATTACTACTTCGCTAGCACAGCTTTCATTCTTGTTAATTTAATCTTGTTTCATTCTTGTTTCGCTTGTGCGCGGAAACTAGTGGGTCACTAGGTAGAAAGGAAGCGCAGAGCCCCGAGGAGCAACCGATGCGTCGAAGCACAATGCACGACCACGTCAATCACAGGATCTAGCATTAACGCAAGTAAAGTCAACTACTCAGTTACATAAAGACTACACTCCGCCCACCGGTTCGATCGAAGCCAAATTGCCCGTTACCTCGATAGTTATGGAATAACACTCGACGTAACGACTACCTACCAGCAACACATTAAACCCCCCAATATTTCTCATATATAGAACGATGAGAAGGGACGATAACGTCGGCGCGTTTCAAAAACGTGCGTACGCACCTCCCGCTCCCGAGACGTCGGGCTTTTAAACACATGCATCTGGATCGACGGTAGGGGGAGGGTCGCGTATCATCGAGAGAGAGAGAGAAAAAAAAGGATCTTATTCTCATCCAGCGAACCGGTCGATTCCACCGGTACCTTTATCGTCGAATTAATTTACGATCATTTCGATTGATACGCTCCTTTAGCCCGGACGTCTCGCAATTAACCCGATGCTCCAAATAATCGGGTTGCCGGCGCGCGGCAAACCTCCCGATCGCTTCATAATAAATCGACGTTCCAGTTCCGTACGGCCGACCCAAATAATCAGTTTTCTCGATCATCGGTTGACAATTATGACAGCGTGTGCGCGGATAGGGCCAGATGGGGGTCATTGGGCCGAGCGGAAAAAACGACCACGCGTTTTGGATAACGATCCGACCGTACCGTCCACCGCGAGGAGCATCTCAACGTGTAATTGAAGTGGGTGCTGCATGATTAATTAACGTCCCGCTCGGCGATCGGGATTTATATGTTTCTCTTGCCCGGGATCGCCCCCCTCGGCCCGATTAATTGAGCGACAACCGTTTTATTGAGCCTCAACATCGGCTACCCGGGATCACGCGGAGAAAGTCGGGGGAATGGAAAATCTGCGGGGTTCGAGGGACATTGTTGGATCGTCGAGATAGATTGTTGGACTTTCGTAGCTGGTGGTATGTATATTGTATTTTGGAAGATGAAGAGTTGGTGGAGGAGATCGATGGACCGGGATTTGAATCCAAGTTGTCGAGTTGGGAGGCGATTCTTAATGGAACTAGAGACATCGATGGTTTTCTTTAGATATAGTTCTCTATTTTTAGAGTAAATGTTGTCTAACTACAAAGCTGCAAAGATAATAAACGTTCAAAGAAAGAAGGAGCTATTCCTTTTCTTCCTTTTAAATAACAAACAGTAATAATGAAATAAAATAGGGTAACTCGGGGTAATATGCCACCGCAGGTAATATGCCACTTCTCAATAATTTTTTAAATAATACACAGATGCCGTTACATTTGCACTAACTCCGTTCAATTTAGTGAAACTGCTAAGACGACAATAGATTTTGGCTTTTACCTTCTTTTATTTTCAGCAAATCCTGGTAAGTTATAAATGTATCGTCTTGATCTAATTTCACACTGTAACTAGAATGCAGATTATACATTTGCGCGAACAGTTCTACAAAAAATCAATAGATTATGGTAAAGTATACTAACAAACGAATTTTATAACCTCTCGCACATCCGTAAAAACTATGTGCTTTGTGGAGAGATCCTTCAATCCTTCTTCTTATGGCCGTGTGGAGTAATATGACACATTTTTGTCGGTATAATATGCCACAAACTCATATATTTATAACCCTTTCTATTTAATGCCATCGAGTTGTTTTTTCGTATTAGAACCATGCCTAAGAAGTATGCACGAACTTCAAACCGTGCTGCTTGGTCAGACGAAATCTTAAAGGAGCCATTCGAATGGTGAAGAAGGCTCGTACTACAATATAGAACAGATTTTGAGAATGTAGATATTTCTTATGACGATTCGACTAATGCAGAAAATGCCAACTACTGTGCAATATGTGGACTATATTATTACTATAAAAAGTACTTAAATATGATTGGGTAAAAACTACTCGTTGCAAAAAGTGGTTCCATGAAAACTGCGTAGAGATTGGGGACTGTTTAGTTTGTAAGAAATAGCTATTTTTTCAAATATATTTTACGTTTCATTGAGTTCAAATATTTGTTATTAGTTATTAATAGCTTGAATAGTTTAAAATATTATTGGTTCTAAAAATTAGAGTGATTATTTCGCACTTCATAGCTTGTAGCATATTACCCTCAGACCTTGTGGCATATTTACCCACCACTTGGGTAATATGCCACTTTCGAGGACTTTTGTATTTGTACTTTTCTCTTTGAACTATAAAAGTTACATATCCCTACTTATTCGTCAATGCACAGAATTAGTTACACTTTCGTATGGTTTTATCTTTTTTCCTGTATCTACTTATACTTACGAAATATCGCGTTTCAAATTTAACTGTGGCATATTACCCCGAGTTACCCTATGAATTAAAGGGTCCTGAAACCCATAAAAGGTAACAGTAGCTCGTAACCGTAACACGAGACTGGGCCTAGATTACGAATCTATCGAACCAAGTTCGAACTGCTTTCGGCTATCGAAGTAACAAGTCCCCCCAGAAAATCCACGAATCTCCAAATAAAGACCCTCGCAGCATTCAAGCTACCGCAGCAGAGCAACATTCCACTGTCGCGTCGCGCAGAACAGAACCCGATAAGCGGCGACAAACCGCCTCCATGAATCATTTCCTTGTGTCTCTCCTTAATTGCAATCCAAGGTTGTGCCCGCAGTTTCGCCGTTCCCTATCGGAGAAATGGGAAACTAGGAAAGCGGAGGTCGCTTTTCGTCGCGTTATCGAAGAACGGAAAGCGTCGTCGTTGGACACGGGCTTGCGCGATCGATTGATAAGACTAGACACCGCTATCCACTTAGGATTCCATCGCGGAAGAACCCCTAATCGACTCCCTCCAAAGATACTTCTCTAATTGCAAAAGTTACCAGCGAACTTGGCGCGTTTCCATCGATGGCTGCGATCGGATCTGCCCATTATAGGGAGCTGATGAGATTCCAATCGTTTAAATAGTCCCTTCTACCCGCGAGGGAAAAATAATCGCCGCGGTTAACGGAGCTCCGGGCATTTAAAACTATTTCAATCTCCGCGGTAAACTCGATCGGTATTGCAGAGTGCTACTTGGAACTAACGGCGCCAGGCGGCAGCACGCGACTAGAAAATCGTCTTACCGATCTCACGCGATCGAGGCGATCTATCGTGGATCGCGTGTGGCCGTTTCTCTTCGCGCCGTTGCGTTTTGCTCTTTCGATCTTAAACTGTTTTTAGTATTCCTGACGGACACAATGCAGATTTTGATTAGCGGTAGATTAAAATTCACGCATGGCTTGTTACCGACGGATCGATAGATCACACAGAGCCGTCGGTAAAATAGAACCGATTTACTGGATCATTGTAGCTGGCACGAAAAAATGCTTTCATTATCTGTGAGAGTTAGTAGCAGAAAAGTGGCGGAATTAAAGAAACTGGATCAGAAATAGAAGTCACGATAGCCGAGAAGCGTGGAAGATCCTAAATTAGATCTCGATCGCTATCGCGCACGCTCCGTTCAAAGGAAATTCGAAAGTCATCGTTACATATTCAATTGTTACATCTGGCTAAATGAAATCGTTATCTACGATCGGCTCCAACCTGCCGAACGCCGAATAATCACGTTTCTATTGCCGTGTAACCGTGTGTTACGGGGCCGAGCTTTCAAACGCGATACATTAACGTCGATTCATCTCGTTCGTTTTTTCTTCTCGTTAGATACAGTGTTGCGAGAGTGTGTTTTCTCTAATCGTCGTTTCAGACGATAGGGAACGAAGTTTGCGAAATTGGCGGCTGTAATGGCAGCTGTGGCTCCTCACAAAGAAACCTTTTATTAACTTTCGGTCATTCCGCGGCGACTCTCTGTGGGACCTCTTCCGTATCGAAGCGTGACGAAAGGCCCAATGGGACGTGAAAAAAGTGAAATCTTTGGGAGCATATATGGGCCGATTCGTCTCTCTGCTTTCGATCCCATTATTTCCAGCGGAGCCGCCGCAGCGTAAAACGGCTTTGGGCGCCAAGTGTACTCACCATCGACGTGAAATAGAACTTCTCGAATTCTCTCTCGTGCAGCCGCGCCGCCGTCAGGCTCGTCGCCGCGTGTTGCGCGTGCTTCGACAGTATGTCCTCGCCCTTCTTGCACAGCCAAGACAGTACCTGCAACAGAAAGAAATTCACTATGTTACTTGATGAGTTAAGAATTAAGAATACTTGCTGGGGATTACGAAGATGTGTTTTGCAAGGCCCTCGAGTGCTTCTGGAACTTCATTGCCATTTAAATAACCTTCAAACGCCAGTGAAACGACCTTCAGGCTCCTTTAAAGGGATCGTTAAATACTTTTAGAGGATCCTCAAGTGACCTTCCAAAAACCTTCGACTGATATTTAAGTGACCTTTATTCCGTGTGTATGGCCTTCAGTTAATCTCTGTCATAGTTTTGAAGCAATTTGCTGCGGTAAAGCCAAAAAGGAAAGTCTATGAAAAACAGAATAATCGAGCATCTAACGTTAAGCTTGAACGTGGCTTCGACACAACGTGCGATACATTTGGAAGGGTAATATACGGCTGCTGTCATTATCGAGGTTTCACAACGCGGGCTGCTTGAAATCTTCTAATACCCGGTTGCAAAACTGAACGTTGCAGGCGAGTAATTAGTGTCCGCCGAGATTCGTTAAGTAATTAAGAACGGTGGCAGCTGCTCCGCGCTCGACAGCCGGGGCCCTGTTATTTATGAATAACCTCGTAAATTGCAAGTAAAACGCTGGTGTAAATGACATTCCAGCTCGTTGTACAATCTATTCCTTACCCTGCGTCCTAATAAATACCACCTTCGTGTAACGTACCAGTAATTTATTAATAGGCTATCAGGAGAAAGGACGACTCCCATTCTAGTGCTCATATTTCATCAGGATTTTGATGTACGACGATTTTGTAACAATATTCCCACAGCGAGTGTTGCTGTAACATTTTACAGAATCAATGAAGTTCATATGTACTTCCATCTAGGTACTATTATATAAAAATGTTTGTGCTATGTATCAGTGCTGTCTTTTTGTTCTTTTGAGACCCCGAGGCGAGCTCCATATCAAGCCCCATAAAATTTTCTAAATTAAAGAAAATCAAAAATACCGCACTAACACGCAAAGTGAATAAGTATTAAAACAATTAAATAAATAAGATTCAACGTCGGTGCATTCCACAAGAAAAGGGCCCCATTTTAAAATCTAAATTTTTGTGGACCTATTCGTTATTTTCTTTCCGTCACAGCTGGAGGGCCCATTTCCAATTCTGTTCCAGCTTTTGCAACCCTATCTTTTTAATTTTCTAATTTTTCAGGAGATCTCTGAAACGCTGGAGCCCTGAGGCAGCTGCTTCTTTCGCCTCTATGTTAAAACGGCACTGCCATGTATGAATGTTTGAAAGCGCAAAACTTAAAAATTTATTTAATCGATTTTGATTAATCATATACCAGAAGAATCTTTGTTTTAATGGGACTGCTATAGGCTATAAAATATTTCCAAAATCCACGTGATTTCCACGTAGGGACACTACACTTACATTTAAAAATAAAATATGGAATTAAATAAGAAGGGAAAAGTCTAATTTATACCGCAGAAAAGGACGGGTATTTTGCTAGTATTTCCATAAATTCCTTCATCCTCCTAGATCCCCAAAACACGCTCATTACGTAAGTTCAAGCAGTTACTCAAACCTCTAGAATCTGTAATAGAATGAAACAGGGCGAAACACGAGAGAGACTCTCGTGAAATCAATTCCCTTCCACTCCATCAGCACCGCAACCACGCGTATTCAATAAATTTCCACTTGTACCCCTCCTCAGACACCCTTAAACACCAAACTCACTCCATTACGACTCCGCGCTAAAAAGAAATAACACAGCAAGTTATTCGCCTTCGCGAGCACGCGGCAAGCGGGAATCGTCAAGGGAATGAACGCGCAGCTTTTACAATTTTCCAGGTTGGAAAATCAGGCCTCTAGAGATTACTTCACCTGTCGAGCGCGTATTACCCCGGGGGCACCCTGGCTGAGGGGAATCGCGAAGCTGCTCCTTTAGTCGATAATTAGATCGGGCGTGTCACGCGTGATTAATGATTCGTCGTCGCGGCGCGACGTGCCGGCGAGCGAAAAGTACGCGAGAATAATTAACGGGAGCAGACGGGAGGAGAGAATGCCCGCCGAGGGGGGAAGACCGGAGGGAGAGAGACGCTGGATGTCGTCCTCGGCGTTCGGATCAACGGGGAACTCGAATTAAGAGAAGGGGCCCCCTGTTTCTGTGCGGACCGAGGGGCCGCGAAACCACTTCGATCATAAGCAAAGCTGCCGCTTTTCGGGTCACTGGGCCGCGTTAGGACGATGGTCGAATATTGGCCGGCAGAGGCGTGGAAGCCTGCTCGTGGGGCGACAGCACTGTCAGGATCCATTTGCTGGGATTTGCCATGCTGTGTGGAGAAGTATGTCGATAATCGCGAGTCGGATCTGATGAAACTCCTGCGCAAATTATTCACACGCAAATGCTAAGGGGAATACTGCAGTCTCGGTAGAAAATAGTAGAAGAGTTTATGGAAACTAAAATGATCCTCTAGGTAGCGATCGGAAAATGTGTCCACCATTTTGGTCAATTTTGGTCAAAAGCGGAAGTCACAAATCGGCGGGCACTTCAGTATTAAATGAAGTTTGCTGCTGATCCCACTTTTCGCTCAATGTTGTGGAGTCCAATTGGTAGATTATCTCTTTCTTTTTCTACTTATTTACTTGCTCTCTCTACTACCGATTTTGATCCAAATTGCATCGACCAATAGAAAACGCGGAACACGTTTGCCGATCACTACCTACCTAGAGGATCACTAGAGCTGCGGAGGATTTCAGCGCCATCTAGTTGCAAAATTTGTAATTCGAGTTCTAAATATTCTTCGATTTCTATGTTACTCTTTCACCACACTACGGGTACTAAATGGTAATTATATGTGCCTGAAGTCGTGAAAGTCGATTAGTTTTAAGTAAGAAACGTTTGAAACACAAGTAAGTGCGAAATGTACCAGGAATAAGTTAGGTTATGTCACGAGTTATGCGGGTTTTATGGAAAGCACGCAATAAAACAAAGCGATACGCAGGTGTCCCATTAAAAGCTGCGTTTACGCTTGCGAAAAAAGTATTGTGACGCAATCCCGTCGCGGAATTTCGAGGCGTCTGCACGGACACCTGCAACATTGCTGCGTAACGTGAAAGAAACACGTTCCATAACGAGTTTATGGTTCCTGGATCACATTCATTCCCATCGAGCCGCGTCCACCGAGAAATTCCACGATCGAGGGGGATCGTAGCAAGAACCGTGCCATCGTCACAAATTAGCCTGCTCAGCTTTTACCTAAATATGCCTTATATGGGGAAGACGCCACTGACTTGGTATTTATTGAGTAACTGAGAGCGTTCGAGGAGGAGGACTCGAGCAGTTCGGTGTAACTGCGTCATCGCTTCATGGAGCTCCTTGTCAAAATACATTGCTATCACATTTTTCAGACTAAGATACAGAATGCCACCCTCTTTAGGATAATTAATCTTCTTAAAATTACGCACCTCTCACAAATAAAGTGCCCTTCATCAACCTGATGCACAAAACTCAGAAACTACTACTATTGATTGATTTTTCAATGTCACTTCTCCTCTAAAGCTTCATGTCAGACATGACTCCAACCCCATTTTTTTCGGTCTTCGGAGCACATAGAATTTTCACATACGCGCGGCACAGTGGCGCATCCAAAGGGGGGCCACGAGGCCCTTGCATCCCCCAAAGAAAAAGGAAAAAGGAGATTAATGTAACCAGGACTGAAGTATATAATACAGGAGCTTTGTAAAGAGAAAAGAAAACCGAATTTTATTCTTTAAATAAATTTTTATAATCACCAAATGAATTCTATTGAATTTGCATTAAATATTTTTATCCCTTCAACTCGGCTCTCCCCAAGATTAAATCCTGAGTGCGCTACTGGCGCGACATATGCACTCATATTCAGGGAGTAACATCCCTCTACTCTTAGAGACAAGAGAACGAGGCGTGACATAAGAAATCAGTACCTTCAGTGAATTACCAATACTGGTGTGTTCATTTCATCCTCGCGACTATGAAAGAACACCAAGGGAGTATTCCGAGCGCCACAGCATCCCGTTGAGGGATCCAAGGGAAGCTCCTGGATCATAAGAGCATCGCGCGGGTTATGCGGGTCACTGGGCCGCGGTTAAGCGAACACCGATCAAATGCCATTGGTGGCCAGCGTGCACGCGCCTGGGCAGCGCGCACAACAGCACAGGTGCGAGCGGAGAGAAGCGTCGACACCAGGAGAGCGCGCTTTATCTCGCGTTCGCGCGCCCATGTTATAAACCTTGTAAACACGCGCGAGCGCGCGCTAGCGTGCACGCCTAACGGCCAGACAGGTATTTAGGTTCGCTGGCGGCGCGAGCCGCTTCCGCCTGCGGTGCATCTTCTCACGCGAGCGGTGTACGCGCGCGGCGATCTTATCGGCCGCGGGGAATGCCCGATACCGCGGGCGAGTCGATTAATATGGACACCTTCCGCGAGCGCGTCCCCGCGACACGGAGTTCCCGACCCCGGCGAATCCGTGAAATCCCGGGGTCGCGGTGCGCTTGAGCGATTGCGCGACGATTCGATCCGTTGCGCGTCGACTCGCGTGGCTGATTCAGGAATTTCGTCCGCGGAGGTTCGAACTTAAGGTGGTACGCTAGCGTCACTGCCCGTTTTGTAGCGCCATCTTCGGGAATTTATTTAACGAAAACTATAAGTTTATACTATCTGACGTTTTGCCTGCATATTAAAGTATGTTTGAAGTAATACTCAGAATTTTGTTTGATCTTTTTAATATACCTAGATATAGACAGTGGCGTAAGCTTCTTCAAAAAAATTCTTTTCTGTCGGGTGTGAATGTGGCAACTGTTTCAGTCATCAAAATGGAAAAATTAAGGATTATTTGATTTATTATATTTGTCGCTATGGTTGAAATCACAGAGACCCCATAACCATACAAATTTGCAGCATAACAGCATATTTAAAAAAATATTCGATTTTTGCTGATAAATTTAGCGGTTTTCGTTCTGTAGAATTAATTTCATACAAGAAGGAAACCCGCCCGTGGTTCCAACCATAGCGACAAACATAATAAAGAAAATAAACGTCAGTTTTTCCATTTTTGATGACTAAAACAGTTCCCACACCAACACCCGTCGGAAAATAATTTTTTTGAAGAAGCTTACGCTACCGATAATGTTTACGTGTATGTGAGATAAGAAAATTCTGAGTGTTACTTCAAACATATCTTAATACACAGGCAAAAACGCCAGATTGTATAAACATATAGTTTTTGTTAAAAAAAATCCCGAAGATGGCGTTGAAAAACGGACAGTTAGACGGTTCCAAGGGGTGAAACAATGAAACAGCAACAGTAATTCGGAGTCACGGTACTTCGACTTATGCTCTGACGCACTCAATCCATTTCCTCGGCATATTTGAGGCAATGAGATCAAAAACAGATTCCCTCATTTTTTTGGGAAATTAAAGAAATTCCAATAGGCTGTACTAATCATATAAAATAGGACAAATTCATTTTTTTTTCAATGTGGGTTGGTCCGTCTTTGCTCTCAGTGCCTCAATTGTCCGTCCACTTGAGAATTACGAGCGACCCGAGCCTTGTTGCTGTTCAAAGGAGCAAGGGACCTTTCTTCACGAGTCGGAGCAACAACTCAGCACACCGATAGCTATATACACTGACTTTACGACGAGTATTTAGGACCGCTATCGCAGGGAGACACTCTTGTCTCCGATAAATACCGACAGTGCTCCCCTTTTTTCCCGGCCACGACAGGCACCTTCCAAGTAACGATGCATCTTCCCCGAAACACGCGTTTTACGACGCCGCCCGGTTCAGCTTTTGGGACGAGCCTCGTTTTATCGTCCCACATTCGCCGCGCGGACGAGATGGAAAGGACGTCGAACCAGGAACATGATCGCTTAGCTCGGAGACCTGACGAGACCCAAATTTTCGCCCGCGATCGCGGGGTGCTTCGGCCGCGCTTCATCTCCCTTTCACGCGACCCCCATTCAAGTTAATTGAACAGCTTCCATGGGATCACTCGAGGGTCTCGATAATTTATTTATTTATTTAACGGGAGGTACACTTTAGTTACAACGAAGCATATAGCTACGTAAGTAAGAGGCAGTCTATAATAATTAACTTATACAACGGAAGAGAAAAAAAGAAAAGCAAAATATGCAGAGACGTTTCGCGATAATACTTTCTTCGCTTCGAAGCAGCTTGAAGGGCAATTGTAAGCGTACTTATAAAACTCGTTGCATGCCTTAAAATAAAATAATTGCACAGTTCTCAACATGAAAAGTAGCATTATTTGACGATAAAAAAGTCGTTCAAATTATTTCCCCAAAATGAAACAGTGACGTCAATGTGATAATCACAATTCCATATTAAACATTTACCACGGATGCAGTGAATATTAAATTAATCAGACCATAAACTCATTCCATATTCTGTATTCTGAAATGCCCTACCACGTTCGATCGAAAGCTTGTTATTTATTTATTTATTTATTAGCATAGAATAACCCAATTTCATTCACAAGAAATAACAGATAAAGCCTTCAAATTTACCAACAACAATTCCGCGATTGCCAATCACCACGTCCACGCCTCGTGGGGAGTTTGTTTGCTGATGTTTATACCCCGAGCCACCGCTGAACTCGTATCGGTCGCACCCACGCAGGAATCCCTGTCGTTGAAAGTTCGCGCGATGTTCGCACCGATAGGCGCATCGTTCGGTTTATCGGTCAGCCGGGTATCAGGCGTGCTACGAGATTATACTCGGTTTGACTTGCACGGAGTTACATCGGCGAAGTATGCGAGGGATTGATGCCGGATATTGTAAAACGCTCTTCTCTCGGAACGCGTATTTATAGACTCCTCGTTGATGGAAGCGTTGCCGGGTGATTCGATACAGCCCCTCGTGGAAAGCTTCCCGTTGTTATCTTTCAACGAGGCTGTTCCTGATTTAACGTTTCAACTTCTCGTCGAATATTCACCATCAGCATCCATCATAATTTCGCCTCGATTCATCACCCCATAAAGCATGAAATCAATCGAGTGACGATTACATAAACGACAAAGGAATCGAATATAAATTCCCCGGACGCAAAGAAAACAGACGCTCGATCACCTTCCCCGATGAATTCTGCCAGGCAAACACGTTGCGTAATGTCGATCACCGTTGAAGAAAGTTGTACAGGTATAAAACCGAGTTCTTTCTTCGAGCTTCGACATCGCGGCGGTATGAACGTGTGGCGATCGTAAAAGAGAGAGACGATCGAGCAGCGTAGACTGGCGATCGACGCTATGCCATCGATATTTTATGAGCAAGTACCGACGCTACGTGGGACAATCACTCGTGCCTCTAACAGGCCGTAAAATAGTACATCTCGAGGCGGAGGGGAAAAGAAGGTATCCGAAATTCGACCGCTCAGGTTTTCTTGCTCCGAAAAAGGCCGACTGTAAGGAGTCGATAAGTATGCCATAGCCGCAATCAACGTCTCAATGAGTAATCGCACCGCCCAGGGCCACTCTTTCGCTCATTCTCGGTCTCGTTTGGCTGGTAAGGTGACCAGCAGAGAGAGAGAAACAGAGAGGGAGAGAGAGAAACAGAGAGAGAGAGAGAGAGAGAGAGAGAGAGAGAGAGAGAGAGAGAGAGAGAGAGAGAGAGAGAGAGAGAGAGAGGTGCCGGAGAGCGGCATTCATCTCGGTCCCTCTGAATGGAGCAGGGATGGCCGTAGGAGGGAAACAATTTCGGGCGTCCGAGAATCGCCGCTGCGAATCGTTTCGACGGTTAATAACCTGTATGATAATGTATAATCGCTTCTCTGTTTCAGCTTCGTGCTTCCATTTAGCCGCGTTATGTTGGGCATAATGTGTAATGGCGTGGATGAGTTTTAAAAATGAGTTTAAAGTTGTACGTTGATTAGTGGTCAGGCCATATCTGTACTTTGTGGTAGTAATAGCGTTTCTTGTCACGTGTTTCGGGCTGTGAGATCTTATACACGTGATCTTGGTACCGATGGGATTGAAATGGAGGATTATAAATTCAGAGGGTTTGAAGAAAATATGTCTAGGGCTTAAGGGGAGGGGCACCTTCGACGCATGAAAATCATAAGTTTATTTAGCAATTTTTTTCTTTTAAACAGTAGCTTCAATAGAAAATCTGATTAATGGCATTTATTATATATCTCTTGAACATGCCCAAGGTGCCCCCGTTTAAAGGGATCGATGCAGCTCTGATAGAATCAAATTGAGGACACTGAAAATTTCTGGGCTGTGCTAGGGGACTTTTAGACTTCTTCTAGGAGGGAGAAGGAAGGGAGATCTAGACCTCTGGGACCCTTGTGATACCCTCCCTAATACCATTTCTGGTTGGCCAACGGTAGCCAACAGTTGGGAATTAGATGGGATATAGTTAGTGTTTTTGCCTACAAATTCCCAACATAGAGCCTACGGCAAAAAAATTACGACAATGTACCAACGAATATTCAATGTTGGGCCTATAATTATTATGGTTGGTTAATTAACAAAAAGTTACAACAGTGTGCCTACGAATATTCAATGTTGGGCTTACAATTACTATGGTTGGTTAATTAACAAAAAATTTCCAACGATGATTAAATGACATCTTATGAACGTCAGAAAATTTTATTATATTCCCTGTTATTATATCCCAAGTTGTGATTTTTCTTTTCTTATTTATAAATACGTAATGTATTTATGTATGTGAATACATAAATAATTGAGACCAATGTGAAATTTAAGGAATGAGTCTAAAGGTCGAATGATGATATTTTGTAGAATATTTCGCGTCACTGCACAGTTTTTATAAACAATTAATAATAGTTATATAACTAGAAATTAGAAGTGTTTACAAGGGAATGCGTTGGGTAAGTGCGAACAGCGGTTGCTTCGTAAGCGGAAAATTTGGGTTCGATTCTCCTCACCCCGCGATTATTTTTTTTCTCTTAAACCAGGCCTGAAAAAGACGTGTTCACAACGTCTTTTGAAGTTCGTTAAGACGCCTTCTGGACGTCTTTAAGACGTCTTTTGGAAAGAATATAAATAATTGGGCAACAGTAGGAAAGCCTACCTTGGCCATCTGTTGTTGACCCAACCTGAAAAAAAAGTGCCAAATCTAACTACTGGCTAACTAATATTATGTGCGTGGCCCAACTATATGCCAACAACAAATGCTACTAGGGCTGAGCCTCTTAAGTTCTGCGTCTCTTCCCCGATTCTAGTAGAAGTAGAATTTTGGCATCTCACTACTTACATATCCGTACCCTACGTCAGTTTTGCATATAATAAACAATAACTCAGTCCTTCAGAATTTTAATAAATATCTACATTTTAGGCATCTGAAGGGGACCGCGATTTATGACTGGCCCTGAGTGCTGCAAGGGGGAAATAATTTGACAGACAAGCGACTGGGCGTGATTTTTGTGGCGCAAGGCGTTTCGAATAAAATGGTAGATACACCACATGACGATTTCATAAATTATGTAAGCGGTCTAGTATGTCTCGTGGAGCGACACCGCCGCTCATAAATTATACGTGATCAATGTACCGCGAGCGATTTTTATCGGGCAATGGCATGCAGTTCGTGATTTGAATGCCGGCGTTACGCGAGCACGCGGCGATATCGTGGCTTAATAACGAATTGGGTCGGCTGATAAGAATCGAGCGACTCGGGTATACCGGCCTTAACGTGCTATTTTAATAACAATCAGCCCGCCTGAAACGCGCCGAGTCATTTCCTAGAATTCATCGGGAGAAAATCGGACAGCGTAATCACCTTCCTATGGCGTTTGTCTTTCACTTCGCTGGCAAACATCGATTACCGATTCCGAGCAAATTTTAACATCCCTAAAACGTGCAGCTTATCCACATTCGCAACACCTTTCAAGTCTTTTACCATTATTCCTCCTTCAATCCTCATCTAAACTCATCATTCCTCCTACACTCCTCCATTTTAAATACCACCCTCTTAACCCTCCACGGTCACACCTTCTTATAATCACAATCTGGTGACAAGGGGATCAGCTTCATTTTTGAGTTACCATTTTCGTATTTTTGAATCTTTTAACTTTTCAGTGATAATTCTACATTCGTAACGCTCTAATAGTCTTTCTGTAGAAATGTTAATTTTGAGGTGTTGGAATTTGTATTTGAAAAAATATTTGTGAATAAAAGCGATTATTTTTTATTAAAATCCACAAAATTTTCAAATTTTATTAATTAAACTGATAATCTGGGATGTGATACACCCCGTGTGACCACGAAGGGTTAAGATTCACCTCCCGTTTCATCTATCGCATACTTCTACCACTGATTCCTTAAAACGAACTCCTCGCAACGCGCGAATATTCACGCAGAGAGGCAGAGTAGCAGCACACCTTTTGCCGCGGGGACTTCCACAAAACGACCCAGTGGAGGTTATTAAAAAGCCCGTGGAATTCGATTGCAGGTGGTGGTCTGATTGGTAAGCCGCGATTAAAGAAAACGAGAACGCGGAAAGGTGGTGGCGACGGGGGAGCCGGTAGTATAATGAGGATACAATTTACTCCTAATAAGAAGATACGCGTCATATTTTACGAGGCGACCAGCCGCTTCCGCGCCATGTACGGGCGTCCCCGTGCGTGAAACTCGTTGCGCGGCGCGGCGGCCATTAACAGGCGCGAATGTCTTAACGAGAAGGACCGCGAGCCAAACGTAATCCCCTGGATATCGCGGGACAGCACAATGAAATCCTTGCGGTATAAAATACTGTATCCTGGCCGCGGGTTTTATGCGCCCGAGCTGGCCATGAAACGATCCTCCGGCACAGGCGCGCGGTAGGAGCACGCCCGATTGTAAATCCTCTCGTAAAATTAACGAGACGCCGCGTCCATTCCAGCCCCCTCTGTGCAACCACGTTTCTCCTTTTCCTAGGGCGTCTAGGAACTGTTATAGCCCTGGCAGGTGGGATGATTTGAATTTTTGAGTGTTGGGAGCTCGTGGAGTGGATCTCGGTGGAAGTGAAATCTAGAGAGGGTGCGTTTGGAATTAGAAGATGATTATTATATGGGTTAAGGTAAGTGGGGACAGTTCATCTAGCATAAAATGGCTCTTAAAACTAACACTGATATTATTTATTTTATCAGAATGAACCTAATATGTTTAGAATTTTATGCTGACTCGGAAAAACTGGTGGATACTTGCTTTAAGACAATATTTGCTTAAAATCAAATTGGAAACTGAAGTCATGACATCAGAAGTCCGACCATCTCTCTCGAAGTGCTAGGGGTGGTTCGCGTTTTTAGGAGAGATGGTCCACGTAACTATTCATGAAGAAATAACAAGGAAGAAAACAAAATTATTTACAACTACAGATTTATTGAAATTTTATTTAACAGAAATTTATTTTGATATTGTATTATACATGTATTATATTAAATGGGAGATTTTGTGGCACAAGTTCATTATACAGACACGACTAGAGAAAGAGGACGGACTCTTTTTCAGCGGTCTCATTAGACGATTTACAACGGGAAGGGAAGAGCTAAGGGAGGAAAATAGAGGACCGTGGGGAATTGCGGGGGAATCAATTTGATCGCGAGCCGTTTGTATCAGAGCGAGTTTATTTCAACTCTAATCGCGCTCCCTCCTCTAATGACAGTGAACACCGGCCTGTGTGTGCCCACTGTGTGCCTCCAACGACCTACCTACCGTGCACGTCGGATAAGGTGATTCAAAGTGAGGAGTGCTGCTTTCAGTCCAAGTAGACGGCAACTGATTACGCCGTTCCAGGGGGAAGAGAGAACCCGCCTCGTGTACACGAGTGTGCCTGCATCGTACATGGAAGGAAAGGGTTCCCTTCTCCGGCTGGGACTCGAGATTATAGTTATTACTGTAATAAAGATACACGGTTTGTTTGCTCTCGAACGCGAGGGAAAAGGGATTCCACCGACGGCCAAGAGAGGCGCACCGCGCGATTCATCCGGCCGGCTTACGGGAATACAAGCGCCATAAAATGTTTACACACGTCTAAACGGTTCCCTGCATTCCCTAACACCGTTCGATTACCCGTAATTTCCTACCTTGGTTCCTCCTTTTTCCGACGTCGCGATAACGAGATTGATACAATTAACATCCCTCGTCGGTTGCTGCTGCGGCGTGCGACTCGAACAGATCACAACGTGCTTTGGGCAATGGTTCAGCCGGTTTCGAAGAAAGTTTTGGTAATTGAAGGTTCTTGCAGCAATTGGTTCGAAAATTGTGTTTAAAGAGAAATGGTAACTTCTCAACCTCGTGAGCACTTGGGGGGGATATCATCATACTCAATTGAATAAATACATATGAAAGTGTATAGAATTAATATATAGTTAAGGAGAGGGTGAGCATGTTTGAGTCATTATCTTCTACTTGGGCACACGCATTGCAGACTTCACGCTTATATTACACTAAATCGGAGTTGTGCATTAACTAGATAAAAAATTATTTAAATAACGGATAAAATGAAAGTTATTTTAACTTCATATTATTTGGCGAATAAAGTTAATTTTTTCAATCGACTACAATTTTTTTTAACTTTTATTCGTTATTCGAAATTTTTATTTGAATAAAACTTTTGCCCATCTGTGCACTAAATCTACCGAGGTACTTGAAAGATTAAACCCACTCAGTTAAACTACAGTCCCTCCTCCCCCTCCCTTCATTCTTGACTCGATGCGTAGGTATTCTAAGAAAGTTGAATCTTCTTTACACAATCGAATTAAGAGAATATTTTTAAAATGGAACAATGTTATTTATACCTTTAAACTCAGATCTTTAGCCTCTTTTGCATATTCAAGGTTCTTTACGCCCGAATTCCCAGATAATGATGTTCATTCGCGTCTGAAAAACTATCGGCAGATACTTTCATTTCTAGAGAGCACAGAGTCCCGGAGACGTGGAAATAAACGTTCCCCTTTCTTCCGAGGACAGGGCGCGCTGCTAATGAAAGATTAATGATACTCTTAGAGAACTATTGGAGGCGGGAAGCAGCGCGACATCAGAGGCCGATGGGACACGGCTATTTCTTTCGGGATCATCGTTGTCCTCCCGCGGATACGTAACTCTCGCGGCCCGAACACGGTTCTGCTTTTAGCAAAGCGCCAGGTGAGAGTGCATTTTACGGACAATTAACGATTCGTTCCCACGGGAACACTTTGTCGTGGAAACGCCGTTCCGCCGATCCTGCGTTCCCGCTGATAACAGGCCCGATCGAACGTGACCAATTAAAGGACGCACGGCTTGTAAGAGATCACTTTTTGCTTCGCCGCGGACTTTCGAACGCGGTCTCGCCCTACGAGCAAGAAGGAACATCCCGAAGCGCTCTGCTTTCCATTTGTTGCGCAATCAGTTTACACACGGCCGCGACTCGGGATTAATCGGGGATCATTTGTATGGTTGATTAAATACCTTCATCATGTGGTACGTACTGTGAACTTTCAGTTGCCACGTGGGGAACACCAAAGGGGGAGTGATTCTTTATGGAGAAATTAATCAAGTTTGCTGGGAAAGCAAACCGCATTCCGTAATTTCTAATGTTCTCGTGTAAAATTAATTTTCCAACTTTGGATTCTGATAAATGGAATTTTGGGAAGTAGGGGGAGTTGGAGCACTTTGGTGCAAGGGGCATAATGCATTAATATTCTCTTGATATCTAGAAACAGTTAGAAGTTCAAAACATGAACAAGATAGTCTATAAGCAGTATAAGCTATCATCTTCATAGATGATATAAGATGATACCCTATAGATATAAAGATAATATTAATGTTTCATTGTGTCCCTTGCATAAAAATGCACCAAGTCCCTCTATATTGTAATTTTAATTTCTTCCCCATTTATTTCCTATTTCCGTTCAAATGGTTTCTTCCATGAACCAGCAAGTCTCTTACCCTCATACGCATAATTGCACAGTGTACCGTGAACTTGATTTAAGGGTACCTTTCGGTCAAAACGCTTGAAAAATACGCGATTTTCACGAATTAAGAAAAAGAAACTGAACAACATACAGTAAAAAAGCTTTTTGGACTTTATTACTACGTATTTGAAGAATAAGTAAAAAAAATTTTGTTTGAATTTTACAAATTTTTCATTTTTGACAGCATTCATTGTACCACTGTAAAAATTAGAGCTCCTAATAAAAAAATAAAAAAAATAAAAATATTCTTAAAATATATGTGAACGGTTATCGTCTTATCCGTCTTCATTGCAGATAAACAATCCAGCGATTTTTAGCACGTGTTTAAAAAAAAATGTTGCAAAGAAGCATATTGTTCTACGCATACATCTGTTCATAAAAAAATGGGCAATCCAAAATTACTCTTCGTGCATAAAGCGATAACCACTCAAACATATTTTAAGAATATTTCTATTTTTTTATTTTTTAATAAGAGCTTTAATTTTTCCAGTGGTACAATAATTGTTGTACATCTAATACAAAAATTGATAAAATTCAAACAATAATTTTTTTGTTTGTTCTCCAAATATATAGTAATAAAGTCCAAAAAGCTTTTTTACTTGTATGTTGTGCAGTTCCTTTTCTTTTAATTCATGAAAATCACGTACTTTTCAAGATTTTTGACCGGAGGGTACCTTTAACTCCAAAACTAACAATAAACCCTATTCGTGCATCCCAACTCGTTTTTTCGCGCAAAAGCGTTGCCCGTCACACACCTTTTGTACACCTACTACGAGGCTCCGACTAAAGAAGCAATTTCAGGAAACACGTTGTAAGGCAAGAAAGTTATCATCGTCTACCCCAATCCCCCACCACCCCGCCGATAAGATAAGGCTCACGAGGGAAAGCACTCGCGGCGGCTCGAGTGTCGGTGCACGCGTGTGTTGAAAGTAATTACACGGGAATGGACGAAGCGTTTACACGGTGAACAGCGTCGGTTACACGCTAACTGCGTTTCCTCTTTACGAGTGACAGAGGAGGGCATTGTTCGATGCGCGGTGCCAATGGCTGCTCGATGATCGCGCGAGCGAGCCAGCCCCCCGGCTGTACCCCGTTAATTACAGCTTTTCTACGCGAATCCGCGGGCCCGCGTTCCCACGACGGCAAGAAAAATGAAAGTAGAGAGGCGCGAAGAGCGTCGCGACGCGTGAGAAGCTCTTAAATCGTCATGATCGCGTTTTAATGACGGGATGAGCGGATCATGGAGGGGATAATAAAGGGCTGGATGTGGCCGCCGGCGTGGGCTGTTGGGAATGCACGGGACAATGCAATTTAATAATTAATTTGTTGTCTTTGTATGTTGAGGATGAAGCCCACTTTCCACTTCCTGCTTCGCATTTCTACTCCGCGCTAAACGTGATTTATTATGGAAATGATGCGGCAGCGCTAGATGCAACGGCAGAAATGAGTTAGTTAGGTACGCGTGTAAGCTTCTGTTATTAAAAGTGGAGTTTCCGCGGGGACGTAGAATTTGTTGTATTAAGAGATTCAATAATTATTTGTGCTTTGAATCTAGAATAATTATATGTACCGTTAAAATTGGCTGTTTCAAGAATTTTTCCCAGGCGTAATTGCGGTTGCTTGTTTGAAGTTTCCTTTGGGAGGAAGAAGTTAAAAGGAAATGCATACATATTTCCTGAGAGGGAATTTTGAAAGATTCGCCTCGTGACTTTGACGCGGTTTATTTTAGCAGCTGGTAGCTAGCTCGTCAAATATTATTTCATCTTCTATCGTTTACACTCTAGGTACATTGAGCAAGTATCTCGACTTATTATGACAGGACTCTGACAGGCAGAAATTCGTCTCTCATTCTTTAACCGTGCGATAGGTACCCATATTATTTGAGAACTATTCCTTCGAGCCACAAAGTAGGAGAAGCTTCCTTACAATTATTCCCTTCATTTTCGATAAGACCCTTCACAGTGTAAGTGCCACATGATACTTCACACTGACAGCTTTGTGGCACGGGAATTTCAGGCGCTGTGTGCAGGGAGACAGAGAGAGAGTGTGTGAGTGTGTGGGAGAGAAAGAGTGAGGGAGAGAGGAAGACGTGCGTGAGGTGTGCCTAATTGGAGCGATAAGTAGTCTCTGTACGAACACAATAGTGAACAGACATTAATTGTGAAATAAAGTGTATGTAGAATAGTTTCTAGAGTACGAAGAGTTTCAATTACTACATTTTAAAGCACTCTGATTCCATACAACCTTTACCAGCTCTCAATATTCCCCAAAATCCCGTACTAATTCTCCCCAACACCCCTGAAGCGCACATATCCACCCAACACGCCACCCACTCCATCCACCCACTTGCAAGGACACACGCCAGATGGCCATGACGACTTGAGCAGTCGAATCCCCAAGGAGCCATCCACGTGACCGTGGGAACCGCATCCCGCCAGATTACACACGAGGAGTGAAACGACCGCGGAGCACCGTTTCCAGAAGGTCCTGTTCGCGCGTCAAAAGGCGACGGGCCCCGCGCCACTCGGTCCCCGTTGAATTATTGCCGCGACCGCGCGGAATATGATTCGCCGGGCGCATAATATATTGCGAAAATCAAACACGTCTCACAGCCGGTTGGCTAGACAAAAGGCGCCATCGGCGGAGCGTAAATCACGCTAAGACTGCAGCCACTCCGCGGGGTCACGCCGCCACCTCCACGCCCTCCCCCTCGGTCCCTACTAGCCGGCGGGGGCCTAGTGCCCTCGGCGAGCTGCCCCCTCGAGGGGACCACACACCGCGGTCCCCAGGCACCACCACATCCAAGCCCTCGAGAAGTCACTGTTGGACATCGTCGCGTACGAGTGTTTACGGACCGGTCGGGGGACCGATTTCGAGTACCTGCTACTTGCCGCTTCGAGTGCCGCGATCGCTATCTCACGGCGATTTGTGAACCTCCCCCCTGGAGGCCCGCTGGGCCTCGAGACCTCTTATTTTTTATATACCTCCGTCGACGCGGCGAGGGAGGGTTTGAAGAAGTTGTCGAATCACGGGGCACAACCGGTTGACGCGGGCTTGGCTTGGGGTTCTCGAGGTATATACTGGCTATGGGAGCAGGGAGTGTTGCTACATTCAGCTTCTCGATTTCAATTGCTTGCCGGCATGGGGTAGCCGGGTAGCCTTGTTTGGGGAGTCAATATTGTTAGAGTTGTGGGGAGAACTTTTTGCGAGATTCAAATCTGGAATGCGGAGTATGTACCTCGATGATAGTTCTGCTAAAAATTTTTTGAACTCGGCATTAAGCGGGCCACTCTGTGTGCCACTCAACCTTCACACGTCCCTTGCGCCAATTTGACACAAACGCAAATATACACAGTGCTCGTTGCGATAAATGTAAAAAAAACAGTATGCCCTGCATGCTGCTGTATTATTTGTGAACAATTATTATATCAACATATCGCTCATTTGCTGCAACTCAAAATTTGCGATTTTTGAGTTATGAGTATAGAAAAAGCGGTTATTGTCTAACAAATCTTTCAAACCCGTTTCCCCCGAAATCATGAATTTTGAGTTATGTCGTTGTTGCAGCAAATGAGCGATATTATTTCTGAATACACAAAAATGTATCTTTTATTTTCAGTAAAAGAATTTGCAAGATCAACAATTTATCTTTTCATTATATTGTTTTTTCATAATTGTTCAATTTCACACGAAGGGACAAATTAAGTTGAGAAACTGAGGGACGGATGAGAGTTAAAACCCGAATATCTACAGAGCATTGCAACAAAGATTCAAATAATCTGTATAAACTCTTAACCAAATTACTCCCCTCCAAGCAAACTACGCACATCCGCGTAACTGCCTCTAAGCACGCCCGCCAGTAGCACCGAAAACAAGCAGCATTCTTACCATATAGAAAGTAGCACGGAGCACGTCCACCACCAGGAAGCACAATCAACTCGCGATCACCACAAATGTCAACTAGTCAACAATCACCAGGTATCAGCAGCGTCCCGTTCACCGACCGGTCCGAAAGCTCCTTGCACGCGAGCAAATCGCTCCGGACATGTTGCTGGCTGAGCGCGTGCACGTCCACGTCGCCCATGTCACAGATTCGCTCTCGATCGCGGATTAAACGGTGCGTGTCCCGCGTGCGCTCGTCGATCCTCGAGGTGCAAATCGAACTCGCGTGCGTGCACGGCTCGAGGGGGGGCCGCGCGTTTCACGCATGTCTCGCGGCCGCTCGTGCAACGGGCGTAATTGTTCGGGGCACACGCGCGCGCGACTGGGCCCGCCAGGGACCGTGGGCTCCGGAGGATCGGCGAGCGGTCGGATGCTGTGCCAGAGAAACAGTCACTGATGCTGGGCCCGATCGCGCGTTAAGACGTACCTACGCGGCACCGAGCCACGCGCCCCTCCCACCTGGCTATCACACTCGCGCCACGTTGCCCCACACACCTCCCCGCGATTTCCCAAATACCGATTTCGATTTAACCCTATTTAGACTCACGGATGCGGGACTATTTTCACCCATTTGGGATTAGCGTTACTTCTTTGAGACAGCTAGGCTTTCGGATTGTAACGAGATGGAATTCTGATATGAAAGCTTATTGGGTAAAATTGAGTCTGCAAGTGACACGTGGTCAAACTAATCGAGGCTCAAAGGGTTGAAGTTTAAGGACTCTACGACTGGAAAGGGCGTCCCAACCTGGAGCGTTGGGAACTTGGATAATCACGCTTTAAGTGCAATATTTGAATGGCTATGTGTAGGAGATTATTTGACTTTGTCACTTGAGTGACTTAGGCTGTTGGGCTTGGTGACTTAGGCTGTTGGTCTTGGTGACTTAGGCTTGTTTAGGTTCTCAAGTGATTTGGTAGAAGGGGTTTAATTTTAAGAACTGGGGATGTGGAGATACAATATTTGTAATATTTTATTGTGCAGTGCTCCAACTTCCTACTTCCGAGATGGAGTTAATTTGAATTTTAGTTTACATCGGACAAAAAGAGTCGATGAAAGGATAAACATGATCGTGGCCGACTCGATCAGAAATTTGCGAGTCATTGACATCGTTTAGAATGGGTTACCACGAAATAAGACAAGTACGACGAAATTTGTTAACCATCTCACCTGCGAGCCATTTTCTTCCGCATTTGCGAATACTCTTTGTATCGTTCACAAGGCAATATCATTTAAAAAAACACCAAAATATGAATCTCGAAGCTATTTATAAATTACCACTTGTGCATAATTAGCGTACTCCAAATTACATGCAATATTATGTGATTTGAATAGAATATATTGTACATTTGAGAATTAATTTACAAAACCCTGACTATATTCTAAAAATTGTTCGACGCACAATGGACCATACACTCAAGTTTAACAGAGTTCAGGGAAATAATGCACAATGTGAAAAAATATTCTTTCTCCCACTACTGTTACTTTGTTCCGACGACCACGCAGGCTTGAGAAAGACTGAGGCGTTCCCCGGTTCGCGACCGAGAGGTCGAGGTCTAATTAGGTGCAAATACATATAGAAAATACCGTGCCTGACACTGCTGTAGTTACTTTACACCGAAGGTCGCGCATGTTATCGAGTCCGCAAGTGCGCGCAAAAAGCTTAAAAAAGCAATCAACTAATTAACGTGAAAAACAAATGACCTTGAATTCGAAACTGTAATAAAGACCCTCTCGGGAAACGGAGCCAAATGTATTCCACAAAAAACAAACAAGGACCAGCAAACACGACGACCTTAGTATCGCAATTGCGCGTTATCCAAATATAGGTACATAACAAAAGGAAGAAATAATCTGCGCGATAACGAAATACACGAATAATTGCGTAGGGAGGGGGCTGAATCGGGGGAAAAGCTCGAGGCGATCCGAGGGCGCTCAATAACGATCGATAGCGTGTAATTATTTGCAGGATAGAGCGGCAAGGCGGAGAAATAGAGGAGCAAGGTGTATCCTGGGTGGTAGATTAGAAGTTTTCGAGTTGCACGGATGTTCGCGGCGGTAGAGCCGTGCCTGTGGTCGAGACTTGCATACTTAATGACATGACTGGGTCCGAAGCTATTTCCTGTAATAAGGATCTTCGTCCATCTGCCCGGATCAACGTGCCAGAGCAGGAGGAACACGAGAGAACCCGTGCCGCATAATTCACGAGGCTGGCTAATATCCCAGCACGCTTGATGACTCAACGATTACCGTAACATACTAATTGTTCAACGGTCCCAACTGTAAATCGGTATGTTTGTCGTGCAAAGCGAGAGTGTCTGAAAGTCTCGCCAAAGGAGAAAAGAAAATCGGTACCTTTGACAATGGCTGCGCAGGATGTTTGTCCCTAGGTAAGGCGAAGCCAAGTGGCCAATTGTCGGATATGGAGTCCGTTGCGTGTAAATTTATTCGTTTGAAAATTGGGGGGAAATAGTTTATCTCACAGAGGTATCCCCTTCGAACGCTATAACATCGCAGAATAAAATTATTAGTGAACGTTACTTTGCAATAAAACATTAGAATCTTGACGAATACTACAATGCCGAGAAGGTATATATTATATCAAGGATCCTTCGAGACTACCCGTTTCTTTAAATCAGAGCAAATTTAACAAAATAATGACACACTCGCATAAGTTTCTCCAAAAGTCTGGAGAACCAAAATCCTGCCATTCCCCTACCATAGCATCCTTCTTCGAAGTCGCGTATCGCACAGAATCCCCGAAGAAGCAACTCGTATCACTGTATATTTACACCAGCCGCGACTCCGATTAAAGATTCACCAGTCACGCAACGCATAAATATTGTCGCGTCTCTATTTATCCCCCACGGTGTTTATTAGAATGTAATTAATTGGCATCGCGATGTAGGTTAACGCTCGATGCAGCCCCAGCGTATAGATAAGCCAGGCCAGCACGCTCAGCCGAGCCGCGGCGCGTCGATTTAATTGAATAAGTATGTCGCGGAGACACATAACTGCGGATTATCTGAGCCCGCGGATCAGAGATATTCAACGGCGATCAGCCCGTTCTGGATACGTGTACACACAGTTTCGTCTATAACCGAACACACAGATGCCCGATGGATAAGGATTAAACGACTCGCGGGCTACACTTCGCCGAAGCGCTCGCCGCGAGAGATCGGCCGCGATTAGCATCGTCGGAATTCGCAACGAGATTCTCCCGCCGCAGTAACAACGGGACGCGGTCCCGTGAAAAATTTCCCAAGATACGTGTATCGTGTGCTCTGCTAACCGCCTCGGGCCAACGTCCATTCATATTCGCTGGCTTGCAGTCGAATTATGTACACTCTCCAGTGGGGAGAGAATTTTTATAAACGGGGTGTATATGAACGATGGAGATATGAATTACGTGATGTATTTTCAGTTAAGGAGAGAATATTCTGTAGGCATTCGGCGTTTGGGAACGGTCTTTGGCGCGACTGGCACATAGGTGGTGCTCCGTTAAGGGGAGGTTCTGGTCTAAATGTCGATTTTTTTATTTCATTTTTCGAATGTTCAACCTTTTAGGAAAACGTGTTTAAAAGGATTTGTTGAAATTCGTAAAATTCCCGAAGTTATAGGCATTTGAGTAGCGGCAGATGCATAGGTCACAACCGGTCACTCGGCGCTCACGTAAAACTTTAAATGCGTTTTTCTCGAAACAGTGTTCTCAAAACGGTGGGACCTGTATCTTCAAAAGTTATTATCCGATTCGACTGAAACTTTTTTTATTTTGAAGAATATACTTCTGGCTAGGGGGGAACTAAAAAAAATACAAAAAGTTGAAAATTTATAATTTTCCAAGGCGATGAAAGGACGAAAAATACAGGGAAGTGATTTCAAACTGAAATTGTCGTTATTTTCTAAAAAAAATGTAATTTTTGTATTTTTTTAGTCCCTCCCCCTAGCCAAAAGAATAATCTTCAAAATAAAAAAGGTTTCAGTCGAATCGGATAATAACTTTTGGAGATACAGGTCCCACTGATTTGGATCAATTTTTTGACGCCTTGACTTTAACGACTCCCCAGGGCTGTCTGCAATGATTAATTATAAAACAAAAAATATATTTCTATAATTTAAGACATCCTTAATACAATGCAAAAAGTCACAATAAATTATATATAGTAGTTTTCCTTTAATTAATTCCTAAATATCACCTATTTTTTGGGCTCTAGACCAGAACCTCACCTTAAGGGGTTGTACCTACCTGCAAGGTCTGAAAACGCAAGTATTTTCGGGATTTTTTGGGGGAAAAACTTGAAGACTTTTTTAAACAAACCTTTATGTATTCGAAAGTCATCTTATACTACTTGTAGTAATTACTCCAATGGAAAATATAAATAAATAAAAGAAATATCAGTGATCTCCCGACAGCGATTTTTTTTTCAGTAGTTTGCGGCGATCACTCTAACTTTGACCTGATTCATCTGACATAAAAAATTCGAAGGAATTTAGTTAGTATATTAAATTATCTTGTCCTTAATCGTTCATTAACCCGAAAAATTAATTTGCTACAAAATGGGGACTGTTCAAATTAAAATATCGATTTTCGCCGCAAAAATCGCTCGTTTTTCATCTGTAAAATAAAAACTATGCAACGGAAATGAAAAAACCGCGACTAAGGACAAGATTTTTATATATAGAACAAGCCTACAAAAGCTGAATTCATTCGATGCAGCGGTTCTCGAGATATTTTGCTCACCGTTTCTGAAAATGTAGTTTCGAGAAAAACGCGTTTAAAGTTTTAAGTTAGGTTTACATCCTCCAGGGCATGCCTATACAAAAACTCGCACGGCTCCGCCAATTTTGGTCGGATCAAATTGAAACTTTCACACGATACTTTTGAGATGTTGTACTTTAAGAAAATGTCAAAACCCCAAAATCCATTTTTCCGAATTTCGCAGGTAGGCATAACCCCTTAAGTACAGTTCGGAAAAGAGTAAGATCGGGGAGTTGGCAATGGGGGAATTGGTAACGCGGCTGGCCAGTAATGCGAAGATCCCCGAAGATCCTGAGTTCGAGTCCCACCACCCGAGGTTCTGTTTTTCACCTTCAATATGTCGCATTTTAATTTAACAGTTAAAATGTTGAAATTCAGGATGATTCTCTTTGTAGCCAAAATTAAGGAAAATTCTTTACAATTAAAATTATGTCTCAGGTTAACCACCTGCGAGTAGCCATTAGCAGCTAGAGGAGAGGTAACCACCACGTGGTTCATTAACACGATTTCAATCGATCCCATCGGTTTCTGATGTCGTAACCGCGCCCTTATAACGAGTTCCGCGCTTCCACGTGTTTCTCGACCGCGCTATATCGCGGGAGCGACAACGACGAGGAGGAGGAGGAAAAACGACGACGAGGAGGTGGAAAAAGGACGACCAAGGAAGAAACTAAAGGGGGGTTGGGAGAGCCGACTTAGAGATCCTACGCAGGATGCTGCCACTACCAGGCGGATAAACGTGCGTATACACGCATACGACAATGCTCGCCGCGTACTCGAGTACGCACGGGGATCGCAATTAGCATACCAGAGCGTTCCAGGAACCGAGGAGTAGTCGTTACGCTCTCCTCTCCAATTCGTGAGACGTCGGAGCGAGTCTGGTGACTCACCCGCTGGTACTGGGACTCTCAGACTTCGAGGCTGTGCCCCCCGCTGCGAGCACGAAATCGTCCTCGATCGGTGTTAATTTTCAGCTAATTGACGCTGATGCGAGCAAGGAAGTTCAAAGACCTGGCACGGTATAGCGAAGATGGATCGAGGCGGAGATATGTAATATCTATTGGTCTGCTATAATATGCCTCGTGGATGTAAATAAGCGGCGGGGTGTGGACAGCGAAGGCAGAGTTGGGATGCTAATAGATTAACTGAAATGGAACTAATTAGACACCCTAGAAAAGGTAGATACATCGAAGAACTCAGAATCTTTCATCAAATAAGCTCAAAATGATGTTCCCATCAGCGTTACCTTTCATCATTTATAGATCCAAGTCGTAACCAACGCCATGAAAGAATAATTACCTTATTCACAAGGCCCCAAAGGGGCTCTAAAAAGGTCCCAGAGCTTAGCTGCTCTTAGAGACCAATAAAATCATAAATTCCCAGCAACATCAAAGGGACTTCGTCGTTTCTCGAAACGGACCCTTCCTAATGAAGAGGAAGAATTAGAAACGACGAGAATTAAGCTACTACTGTACTCCGGCGCCCAATCGGGAGCCGCGATCGATCTGGAAAGCGAGGGTGTCGCAAACGCGTGAAACTCGAGCGCCAAAGTATAGTTATGTGCGCGCCAGAGGTTACGGCGCCATAATAAAAGTCATGCCGCGACACCCATGGAGGACAACGGGGCGAAAGAGGAAGAGAAAGACGGAGGCCGTTTCGTAATAACCACGGGACGGAGGAACAGAGATGTGTGTATAATTTATGCGAGGCTTAAGCCGTTGCAAAATCGGCTGCAGCCACGACGTCTCGTGATTCGACGCGGCTTATCGTCGCGTAGCTGGACAAAGAGACGACAAAGGATCGATCGGGGATCGTGGAACACACCAGGCCGATTGATCGTTACGTAGACACGGTGACGCCTCGAGATCGACGGGGCCAGACGATTTTAGGAAAAAATTCTAGCCTGCTTGATGATTTGCGATATCGAAAGCCTCCTATATGTAACCTCTAGATATAGAAAGTAACTTGTATGATAATTGAATTATGGAGGCAGGAAGTGAATGAAAACTGTATTTCGGTTTACAGAAATCACTTCGAAAGGATTTGTTTGCGAATGGAAATTTGAAAGGCTGCAATTTGAATGAAGTAATGTCATAATTTGTAAAAGATATTCCAGTCAAGTTAAAGCCAATGTTCAGTCTAATAAGCGAACTTATCAGTTCACAGAACGCACTCAAAGTGCTTTAAGAATGTCTCTTCAATGAGAGCAACCACCAAAGAGGCTTCTCAACTTCCGATTAGAATTTTTAAGTGGAAGCACTTAGGCCTGCCTCACACGTTGCACACGTGGGAACGTGGCTTTAGTGCCCATCGACCGCGGAGTATCGGAATCTCGTTGAACATGCAGGGCAGAACGCGATGGGGAACAATTTAGGCTGGCGATTTCACCGAAATCTATCTTTCGCGGCGAATTAAGGGTATCGGGATCAATTTCGTGGAAAGTTAATGGAGCGCGTATGGATTTCAGTCGGTTTCCGGGTCAGAAACCGCTAATACGCATCCGTGACCGCGAAGTGGAGGAAGCCTGTATCCCTTGACGCGCGTCTTACAACCACAGAGCGTTACTTTCGCGGAGTTAGCAGAAAAACCGCAGGGAAGATGGCCACTTTTCTCATTACGATCTCATGAAGACGTTACGATCGAACCCCTTTGCGTAACCAGCAGCGACGATAATCGGAGAAAGAGAAAGTCGACGGTCCGTCAATGGTTCCTCCATTTCAAACACGCCCATTCAGGCATCGCGTTCGAAGTTTGTTCGCCGTTTGCTTCAAAGTTATTGTAGCCACTATGCTGCAAACGATCCCAGCGGGTGCCAGGGGTGTTTATTGTGACAGAAGCCTCGACTAATCCAAGTGGCTACACAGCGAGAGCTTCTGCGGACTACTGTGTATAAAGTACAAACCACTGTTGGGACCAGTTATGTATATCAGCGCGATAAATCCTGCATAGCAAACTAATCGGGATTCACTTAGTTGCGATAAGTTTCTGTAAAACACGATGCACTTGGCGCGAACCGGCAAGCGGGATATTTATCATCTCTGCCAGTGGAAAAACGAAGGAATGGGAAATTTCTCTGTCGTCTGTTCGGCCATCGATTAACACTTTTCGACGTGTTCATCGTCGGCGAAGGAGCACGTTATTTATTCGCTTATAGCTATGATATATGAGTTTAAATTGTTTTTAGAAGCTTGTGCCGAGTGTAAATAAATGTAGGTAGGATTAAGTCTAAATAGGTAGGTGAAGGTTTAGCAAAATAATGGTGGAATGATGGAGAAATAGGAGCGTGTCGCGAAAGTATGCGAGCTTCGGTGCTGGAACGTCGATTTGACCGTCGAAATATTGGCGAGATTATTCGCCGGACACCGCAGAGTGAGCTTGATTGGAGATGAGCAAACTCGATAAAGAGGCTGAGGCCCTGCGAAAGAATTTTCAGGTCTGGGAGCAGGTGTCGTGTACCCGGCAACCTGTTCCAAGATGGCGAGAGAAAACGACGAAACAGCCGGCCTGTCGCCTTCTACGATGCCCTGGTATTCAAATTCTTGGGGGCCAGTTCGATCGTATCGAGACTTTTAATAACACCCGAGACGTGTCGAGGAAAAACGCTGCACGCTACTCACGAGGGTATCGCGTGAAGTGTTACTCCTCAATTTTAAAAAAATTTCGCTGGTCCAGAAGGAAGTGGAGAATATTTGATTCGACGTTTGGCAGTGTGCCACGTGTTTTGCAAATTCAAACTCTATTCATAAGTTCGGAAAAAGTTTCGTGGAAATCGGTGTAGGTATGACACTTGAATTATATTATGTTCAGTTAAGGGGATCTAAGTAGATGCCCTGATTATTTAGTAGTTAGGTATCTGCGATGTTAACGCTTTATAGTTAAGGGCTTTGTTATGGCTTTATTGCAACTTTTTTCTTTATATAAATGGATCTTTTCCCCTCAATTAAACTATTAGTATTAATATTAACCCTTCATGGTCACTCGGAGAGTATAGCCCACAGGATACATATTTGCCAATATTTCTGTAAAGTTTTAGAGCTTAATAATAAAATATAAAAATTTGGTAAATTTTAACAAAAAATTGCATGTATTCACAGCTATTTTTTAAAATACAAATTTCAACATATCAAAATTTACATTTGCAGAAAAAGACTATTAAAGCATTACGAATGTACAATTACCTGCCACTCAAATATTAAACGATGAAAAATGACGTTGGGGTGCAAAGAGCCCCGTATGACTAATTTGTGATTATAAGAAAGTGTGACCACGGAGTGTTAATTATACCAAATGTTCTACGAGAACATTCCCGGTTCGATCAGAAGAATCCCCGAATAACGAAGCATCCAGATATCAAATTCCCTATAACGGTATTCCTACCATCCTTTTCCCAAAATAAAGAAAATTTAAAAAAAAAACAGAAAAAGAGACTTTTACCCAGCCACGCCGGAAATTTGATCCGCCATCGAACACAAGTAATGTGAAGCTCAAGTTCAAAGGGAAAAGTTCGGCTCTCCCTTCATCGCGACGATCGCAATCGATTACCAAATCGCGCGTAACCGCGAGCCAGCTGTGTAATTTGCAAATTATCGGTAATCGAATGACATGAAGCGCGATCCCGGGACATTTAATTACCGGCCACTTCTTCCCACGTTACTGGATCTCGCGCCTCGACCTCGGAAAATCTCGGGCTCGTGGCCAACGCGCGCGTAATCCGCCTTTCCTGCCGCTAATACGCTCTGACTGATTTAAAGTTCGTTCATCACCGGGCCAACACACGCGCGCAACATGGAAACGGAGTAGAGTAGACGGCGGACGAAAGACCGGGACGGGACTATCGCGGAGAAGTTATGGGTATAGATTATCGTCGGACAGGGAAAGGACGAAGAATCGTACAACCGTTAGGAGAGATTGAGAGATTCTCGCGGTTGGAAAGTGGATACCAGGGAACGGAGGGACCGGATGATAGGGACCAGTGCCGGAGAAAGGGAGAGAAAGATAACGTAATCGTTCAATTAATTGTGATAATCGCGCTTTCGGTACGCCAGACGTCGGGCTACGTGCGCGTCGGCAATTAACCCCGCGATTAAGCGTAAAGACGATAATTTCGCGCGGGTATCGCGAAATGTATATTCGAGCGGGCAGCCGCGAAGGGGAGAGGGGCTGTTTGATTGGCTGCCATCCCGGCTCGCTTTATAGTATCTCGATCGTAATTCTGTCGCTTTCCCTGAAACGGGTCGAGGCGCTATTTAGACGCGCGAGTTTCGAATAATAAATCGAATGCCGCGCGTTTCCCGCGGTGCGGAGTAGGTGCAGAGGCCTTGGCTGCGGCTCTGATCTTCGAGTCTGAATAAATATTGATCCGCCGATGGACGCGCGCGGCCTTTGATGCGGTCTGCGGTCGTATTGTTCTCTGTCGCTTTCTCGCTTAGATTCTGCCCGATTTTAGCGGACGTTTCACCCTTTGGAGTCTCACTCCTCGAGTCATCGCGATGGGGTATTTGCGTTTATTTTTATTTCTCGTTAAACTAGTCTGATAATTGGTTCATCTGAAAAACTGCAATCCGAATTAAATTAATCGCTCAAGTAGATCTAGGGACTGTCCCCACCACCGTTCTCCCTCATTCGGTTGCTCCGTCCTAATGGAATTCGCGCCAGACTCGAATTACCAGATAAGTAACCACGAATTGAAGTTTTAAGACAGAAAGTGACCGCCACGAGAAATAATACATTCTGGAAATAACTGCTGAATGGGCTCATCAACTGGCCACTTTAGCGACTCAGCCAGCAGAAGGCCGTTCGTCCAGCAAGAATAAAGTCCGTGGAAACGTTTCACCGGCGCGGCTATACTGTTGCCTGAAATTACGAGCGGCCGTGGCAACTTTCAAGACGAATTCCGCTTTCGCGCGTACGTCTCTGGACACGCGGGCGAAAAGGACAAAAAGCGGGCAGATAAATAGCGAGCCGCGCCGCGAGAAAGAACTCGTGGGGCATAGAGAAGAGCGCGCGCCGCGCGAAGACGCTCGGAAGATAGATCTACGTGGGTAAAACGGGGCGAAATCGTTGGAGGAAAGGCGCGCGGATCCATGGATCACGCTCGCTACCAATGGCTGAGCGTAGCCTCAACAGCCGGCGCAGGCTTATATAGCACGTGTACACGCCGTGTAAATATTTGTATGATGCACGGCCTGAACCTCTCGTATCTTAACAGAATCTTTGCCACGCTCTGTACACGTATAATCTCCGGCTGATATTGCGCCGAGCAAAACGCTCGACCGTCGTCGGAACGAGATCGTTCACCAGCGTGTCCCAAAGGATGAAGTATCGGGTCACTCGCCGTGCCTCGCCCAGTTTCCATGAGAACTCGCCTCCGAGTCGATCTCCACCACCGTTCCCGGCGCGAGACTCGTCTTGGGGGACGGTTTACAAGGGGAGGTTGCGTTCTGAGCGATCATTTTTTAGATGGAACACGGACGGATCCATTCTACTTTGTCGGAAGAAAAAGGGGCCTATTTCTCATGAATTTTTTTTAACATCTAATGTACGAATTTTAATATTTTTTTTTAAATGTTTATTATTCTTTGCTGTCTAGAATTGTATTTTTTATATTTTCAAAATATAAGGGTGTACGAATAAAGTGGACTGGAATCATCCAGATATCAGAAATAGTTTTTGTTCCATTCACAAAAAAAGATACCGAAAAATAGGCAACAAATTTGGAACATTTTCTTCACAATGTCGTCATTTTGAAACCGCTGTTGATAAATCAATCATTCTAGTCCACTTTATGCGTACACCCCTATAGGACATAATCATTCTAGTTTTATCATTTTAGCACTTTGAGGCCGAGGAGGATTTCCTGAAATCCAAACATTTGTAATTATATTTTGGAAATATGAAAATCACAATTCAATACAGTAAGGTATAATAAATATTTAAGAAAAACAAGCATTAAATTCATACATTAGTTGCTGAAAAAAAATTGATGAAAAATAGGCCTCTTTTTCGGCGAACAAAGTAGAATGGATCCTTAATCCCTTAATATCTGAATAAGTGAATCGTAACCCTAGTAGCATTTCTGGTTGGCCAACGGTAGCCAACAGATGGGAATTAGTTGGGATATAGTTAGTGTTTTTGCCTACAAATTCCCAACATAGAGCCTATGGCAAAAAAATTACGACAATGTACCAACGAATATTCAATGTTGGGCTTATAATTATTATGGTTTGTTAATTAACAAAAAATTACAACAGTGTGCCTACGAATATTCAATGTTGGGCCTACAATTACTATGGTTGGTTAATTAATAAAAAATTTTCAACGATGATTAAATGACATCTTATAAACGTCAGAAAATTTTATTATATTCCAAGTTGTGATTTTTCTTTTCTTATTTATAAATACGTAATGTATTTATGTATGTGAATACATAAATAATTGTGACGAATGTGCAATTTTAAGGAATGAGTCTAAGGGTCGAATGATGATATTTTGTAGAATAATTCGCGTCACTGCACAGTTTTTATAAACAATTAATACTAGTTATATAACTAGAAATTAGAAGTCTTTACAAGGAAATGCGTTGGGTAAGTGCGAACAGCGGGTGCTTCGTAAGCGGAAAGTTTGGATTCGATTCTCCTCACCCGCGATTTTTATTTTCTGAAACCAGGCCTAAAAAAGACATGGTTGTACACATGTCTTTTGAAGTTCTTTAAGGGGGTATTCTAGTCTAGACACTCGTTTTTAAAGGTGATATTTGGAAATTAATTCTGGGAAACCTATCAAACCTACAGGGCAGGGGTTTCGCACACATATTTAGTAGTGCTTGAACTATCAACACAAATTTTTGGAATGCATTATATTGAAATTTGTACAAGTTACACGCCGAAGCGCAGGTCATGTCATAAAAAACCGGCCCCATCGGGCGCACGAATTGGGGTCGTCCTAGTCATCTGAAACGAAAGTACCAAAGATTTTTTTAATCTATATGAGTGTAGTTATCGCCCGAACTAGAAGTAACCAAGTCCGGACATTGTTACCAAAATCGCAGCTGTTTAAAAATTTATATTTGACTTTTTCGACTTTTCTTGAGCTAAAACAAGGTGTGGGGGAGGTTGTATTAAAACTATTGGTATAATTCTAGTTCGGGCTATAGGTACACGTTCACTTTGAATGTGTGTAAAATTTTAGCTCAATCGGTCCAGTAGTTTTTGAGAAAAATGTGCGCCCGATTTAAAAAAATTGTTTCGAGAAAAACGCGTTTAATGTTTTTCACGCAGTTACGACCTATACGACTGAAGTTACGGTAGATAACGGCTAATTTCTGTAACTTATCCCTAATCAGTTATACCAGGACCACAGGGGAAACCTTCCTCAGCTTCAAAGAACTCATGTTGGGCAGCTTTCTCTCGTCTGCTAGCAGTCATAGCCTCTTTAGATACAAGAATCGAGGGAACGATTACGTGCCACGCTGCGGCCTTAAGCCCTTATAACTCTGGGAGTTTTTCGAATTTCACTTTAATATTTTAGGGACATATTTTCGAAACCCTAAACTATTAGAAAATCAAAAAGAAAAAAATCGAATTTTTGGGTAGAATACCCCCTTAAGACGCCTTCCGGACGTCTTTAAGACATCTTTTGGAAAGAATATAAATAATTGGGCAACAGTAGGAAAGCCTATCTTGGCCATCTGTTTTTGGCCCAACCTGAAAAAAGTGCCAAATCTAACTGTTGGCCAACTAATATTATGTGCGTGGCCCAACTGTATGCCAACAACAAATGCTACTAGGGAAACTATTTCCACCACGATTCAAAACTTTGACAAACAAACATCATTTCCAGGTCTGAGTTAGGTTCATCCCTTTCTTATACCCATTACAATTAACTCCACTGCGAAACAGTAAACCACTTCAACCCCACTTAAACATCTTTCATCAGGCTTCGGCGCAAGTCACGATACTCCCCAAACGCCCATAACCATTACACCTAAATCACCCTAACCACGACCCTCGATTAAACCATCAGCAAACAGCCATCCCCGAAAGTTCTTCCCCGATACATTTCAAGCACCGACTCCTTCAATTATCCTTCGATTTCCCCGCGGTGCTATTCTCCGCTTCGTTTGAGCGACCGAGGAATCTCTTTTCTATCCCGAAATTATGGTCGCCAGCCGCGTTAATCCCATTAACCTTCCGTTTCCTTGGACTCGCTTGACGGTGGACACTAGATATCCCGGCCCGCTAGGGCATCGGTGTCCCGCAAGGCAGCAGACCGGTCCGGAAGTTGATTCCACGACCTCTCTCGTCGAAGACGGGGTATAATACCGGTAAGTTCTGCCTCGGCTAATGACGCACGCTGGTTCTGTTACCCGATAGCCGGCAGTCACGCAATTCCACCGTTTCCACGGCGTGCTCGAGCGGTACCGCGCGATCACGTAGGAACCGTTTGGCACGAGGGCTCGCTACGATCGGGACATCCTCTGAGGGGAGCAACCCGCCACCTAACTTTTTTAATTAAGACGCCACCTCCACGTACTACGCGCCAACGTCCAAGTAACTCTCTCCGGTTTTCAGCGCCCAAAGCGCCGCGAGCGTCGATCCTGCGATTTCAAATGCGGAAAGCTACATCGTGGGACGAAATGTCTGATATCCATGGAATATGAACTTAGAGCAAGCACGTAGCTACTCATAGAATAGCTTAGAATCGCGGGGGTCTTGAATTATACGACTCAATTAGAGTGTCAGCAGGTTAGGCGCAATTAACGGCAGGGTGTTAATCGAATTAATTGCCCTCTAATTTTCAAAGAACGTCCTCACAGGTGAGGCGACCTATCTCGATCACGAGATCTCGATAATCATCTCTAGCTACGGGGAGACGCTGCGCGGAATTCTTCTCGGGGCGTTTAATTAAAAATCGAGAATCACGGTGCTCGCGATAATTGGCCTCTCGCTTCCTCGTGCTTCCGCGAAGCGCTCCGAGGACAGTTCGGGAAAGGGCCGACCGCGAGGATCGTGGAAAGGGTACCTATTGGTAGCGCGTCGCGGGGAATAGAAACCTCGGAAAGGAGACTCAATGACCCGTGGACATCCTGTCCTTTGTAGGGTCTTTCGTGGAAACGATAAACCGCCGGGGGATGGGGGAGAGGAGAAACGACGACCGGCTCGTCGCCACCGCGGCAGGAAATGCTTGGCTTGGGATTCTACCTATAAGGCGTTATGACACAACAAGGAGGCTCCGGTCCGCTTATTTGCATGCGCTTTCCTGCGACAATGGTATCAGCGCGAGGGCCATTGCCTGGATGCAGCCTCCGTTGCATTCTACGCAGCCAGCGTGCTTCCCCAGCTCTTTTGTTTGCTAATAAATCACAATGCTGCGGCCACGCCGCCGTGGACCGTCAGGGGAACGCACTCGAGTCCTTGCCGAACCCCGTGTCGTACAAGCTTTTGGCAAATAGCATTGTTGCAACCTCTATGCGATCCCTCTGCCCACTCCGAGCTTCAGCGGAGGCGAGAAGGCGGTGTGCAACAGTTCGATCGACATCACCAGAGACTTCTATCGTTTCATTCCTCCTACCTGTCGCCCTTGCCACTTTAAATTGCGATCGATAACCAAAGCATCCGCGCAGCTACAAAACAAAGCAACCCTATGAAACTTTCATTCCCGCCTTTTAACTCCCCGCCCGCTCGAAATATTAGTTGCACATTAGTTATGCAACGCGGAGCGACGCGGCGGGAGTGCAGCAACATTGCGAAAACAGCGTTACACAGCCGTTCAACAATGAGGGAGCCCGGCTGCGAGCGCACAATGGCTAGAAGATGATAAGGGGCGGCGCAGGGGGAGGAATGTTATAAAAGGCATACACCTAGCCTGTCTTTGCGCGGTGATATGCACGCGTGCGCTATAAATGCACGTCGCTGGAGTACAACGGGATGAATGCGACGGGGCCAGGCTCCATCGCCGAGGAAAAGTGTTCGCCTTCATTGGCTATGTCCCGCGCATCTCTTTATCTGATGGAAAGAAGCCGCCGCGACGGGACTTTTGCCCTCGTGCGAGATCGAGTCTGAGCCGCTCGAGAGCGCGCGCGCACGCGGGCAGTTAAATTTCCTCCCCCCTCGTCGCACTAGCCGCGCTTTCTTCGACGACCGGGCTCCGATAAATGACATCCCGCGGAGAATCGGGAACCGTTCGTGACTCTCGTTTATCTTTCGCTCATTGTCGAGAACACGGACGAGATCGATTAGGAATTTATAAATTAACCCCGGTGCACCGCGCGCGCTTTCGAATCCCCGATGGCGGGGCGACGCGTAAGTAATTTTTGGACGTCGCGGGACATCGTTCTTGGGATTCGTTACCGAGGGACTGTGGGACTCGATGGATCTTTCTTGTCTTTTCTTTTGGGACTTCGTTGGGTGTGTATTGCGAGTGACGAGCTGTGAGAAGGAGACTAGAGGAAGGTGTAACCGGGGAGGTTGATTTTTATTAAATTCTCGTTGTAATGCTCCAGGAAGGTTAGACAAAGGATGTGGTGCCGAGTGGTATTTCGATGATCAGCTTGTTCTACTTTCGTCGTTACAAAGCGCTCGATGCAAATCGAGGCGCGCAGTGCCGGTGATTACTCAAGCACTCAATGACACTCATTACTGCATCGTTCATCAAGGAGCATTACCAGGACAAGGCACCTCGCTCCGCGTCCAATCTTGTATCAATCATTCGTCAGCTGCTTAGGCACCTTCGATTAATTTCAATCGATCGTATCCGCAGGGCTCGGGGCGCATAAATCTCTTGCAAATGAAACGGATACAAGGCTCTCCGCAAGGATCCCTTTGAAGCTGCCTTTTGATCGTTGCTTGCGTTCTTTAGTTCTGATCGGTACCGTGTCCTACATCCATCAATCTTGCGCGATCCGGTGGGAACAAAGGCCCGCGTTCCACATTGTACGTTTGTACTTAAACGTCTTTTTCTGGAAATCTTGAAGAATTCCGTTTCGGAGAGTGAGTTATTTTATTTTAACCATTTCTATTCCATCCAGCTGAAATCAAGCCACCTTAAATTTGTTGAATTCTTCGCTCTAAGGTAATTTTCTTCAGGGCTTTCATTAATTTTTTCCCTTCAATGAAATCAGATCATTTTCTGTCTCGAATATCACAGAAGACGATAAGGTGAGTTCGATGGAATATCGTGGCGTATGACCTTCAAATGACCTTGCACTTGCAAGCATTCATCACCGTGGACACAGACTTCCAGGCGTGAAATAGATCACTCCGCGCTAACGACCCCCGTAATAATCCGCGAAATCGGCGCATTTCCTATCATTACGGTATAAACGAGTGCATCCATGCGACGCAGCACGCGCTCAACTCCCCAGGGCTTATTACCTTCAGATGCAGCCACGAAGAAAGCCTTCCGCTCGCTCGCGCTATTTATCACATTGATAATGTTAAACGAGAAATGATCATCCCGTATGTAACGAAAGTTTCGTATTCATCACTATATAATCGAAGGTCTCGATTCTTCATGAAGAGCGATAAATTGACACGAGATATTCTAAATTCTAGAGGAAAGAGCCAAAAGAGTATTCTATTAACGATTTGAACTTGATTTTATATTGAGACACCAACAGTCAGAACGTCAAAAATTCCTGACAATCCAACATTTTCTAGCGACCCAATTTGCAATGAAGCTAATCGGTGAAAAGTCACGGGACTAGCCAGTCACAGCTATTATGCAAAACGCGCCACGACAAATGGCACTTCGATGATCATCTAGCAGAAAGCAAGCAGTTCAATAATTTCCCCGTCGTTCGCGTATTATTTACCACTATTTGCTCAAGCATCGCCCCGTGAAAGTTCTCTTTTCACCCCGTCGTTTCATGAATTGGAGACGTTCTTCGGTATTTATCTCGCCTGAAATTGGAAGTCCGTGCGTGGCGAAAGACGAAGGTGCCTCTTTCCGAGCCTCTCGAAAGCGCGACTTGCGTTTGGAATGATTCCAGCCCCGTATGCCGAATAGGATTTCTCGGTCCCTGAATCTCGAGCAAAGCTGGCCTAACGCGGCGTAATCGTCAGTCCAGGAGGCCTCTAATACCGGCTGGGAAGCCGATAGTTAGTGGAAAGTGGAGGTAAACGTAAAACGTGATGTGGTTTCGATCCATCGCGCGTAATTGGGGGGAAAAGTCGGAGATACGCCGAGCCAAATTAGGGAAGAGGCTGAGCTACGCTATGCCCCTCGAGTTTGCTCGGCTGGGCGGAGGCCTGAACGGTAGTTAGAGGATTGGAAAACTCAAGGAAGACAAATCCATAGCAAATTTTTATATTGTCGAAACAGTAGATGTATAAACTCTGCGATAGAGATAAAATCTATGAGATTACTTCGACAGATATCACTCACGTGCAATGCCTAGACCTCCTATCAAGAATCGCTAGCCGCAAAAACGCATTTTCCCCGAGCCTGGTTCGCAAGAAAATCGGTAGCAGGTATAGAACTTGCGCTTCAGTCGCAACAAGAAGCTAATGAACCGCATCCCTGGGAGCCAGCCTCACAATTACGGAATTACAGTTGCAGCAAAATCAATTGCACAGTCAAGGTCACTACCTCCTTGGTGGATCATGTTAAGTATGAGTTCCGCTGTTATGAAGTGCAGGTTTGTTAGAAGAAACTGTATGATGGGGATAACCCCGCAGTTGCGATGAACCTTCCACTGATTTTGTTCCTATCGTGGGTATCTGCACTATGAATCTATGCTTTGGAATGTTTTTCTCAAAAAGATTGTAAAACAGTATTAATTGGAGGAACTTCAGATCATCAATGTCCAATCGGATATGGTACCCAGTTGCAACTCTTCCTAATTTCAGACTTTGCAGAATATATACTTTGTACCTTTTTAAAAGGTAGACAAGGAGGCTAAAGGAAGAAGATGGCAAAAAGGAAAAAGGAAAAACGAAAAGTAAAAAGAAAAAGAAAAAGAAAAAGAAAAAGAAAAAGAAAAAGGAAAAAGGGAAAGGGGAAAGGGGAAAGGGGAAAAGGGAAAAAGGAAAAAGGAAAAAGGAAAAAGGAAAAAAGAAAAAAGAAAAAGGGAAAAGGAAAAAGGAAAAGGAAAAAGGATAAGGGAAAAGGGAAAAGGGAAAAAGGGGAAAGGAAAAAGGGAATAAGGAAATTAATATAACCACGACTGAAGTAATTCAAGAGCTTTGTAAAAAGAAAAGAAAATGGGATTTTATTCAATAAATATAATTTTATAATCCCCTAATGAATTTGATTGAATTTGTATTAAAAATAAGACGCCCCCCTCCCCCCAAGATTAAATCTTGTGTGCGCCACTGGACTCTCCAATTTACATTGGCAGAGAAAAAATAACGCAGGGGGTTAGTTAAATGTATGCCAGGCATAGCCCCTTGGTGGCCTTGAGCGGTGAATTCATTTTGTCGCGACTGTAGGCCGAAATACTTGAAAGAGGATCGGGAGGATCGGTCCCTCGGCCGATTCAACACACTTTCCCACACACGGCCGTGATTCCGTACGCGGCGCTCGCTCTCGTCGAGAGGGAGGAACCGGTGTTACGGCAATTAATTCGAGCCCGATCGGTCCGCCTCTGATCCTTCTTCGTCTTTCCCTGCTTTTTTTCTTCTCCTCGCACCTCCTCTACCCGCTGGGTCGGTACACGCGCGCTATTTCCGTGAACCAAATACGGCGATCGGTCGAAGACCGACGTGCAACGTCCGAGGGCTGGGTGGAGGACGAAGGTGGTTGTTGGCGAGGCGATCAAAGTGGAACGCGTAATAACGGAATGCACAGAGTTGATCCGCTTCGAGCTGTCCCGAGGTCGTTGCTGCAAGTTAATGCCGACGCACTGTTTTTTCTTCAGAGTTTCGAGGCTCGACCAGTGGGTGTTTCTGATCTAAGAAGATGGCTGTAGTTTACGTTTCATTTTTATAGAACTGGGAAGGCGATTAGGGAACAGCTTTGGCGAATGAGATACTTTTAATGGATTTGGGAACTTTGATGGTCATTACCTCACTTGAAATTACAATTTTATGATATATTACACTTTATAGGTAGTCACGTTTTATTTATCTTGTGCTCACCTTCAACTCATGTTGCGTTCATGTTTCATTCAAGTTTTACTCACCTCTTGTTAGTATTCTATTCATTCTCTGTTCACCTCTTATGTATCATTCATTCATTTTCTGATAGTTACCATTTCTCACTTATTTCACTCAGGTTACTTAACTTTCTACTCATAACTCTACTCTCTCCTTAATTTTTTGGATCATAAGTACTGCCTAGATAATAGGAAAATTTAGACACGGTGACGATTTCGCCTGAAGTGTAGCATTTCTCCCATAATTACCCCACAAACATCGATGAAATGTAATAAGAAAATTTAATCAAAGAATTCTACTTAAGCAGTTACATACATCTAAAAGGGTCGAAACAATCGATTTTTCCAATAAGGAATTCACAGAAGCTACAACACCAAAGGAAAATCAATTCTATGGCCTCAAAATCGATTTTCTGTAAATTCAAAGAAAAAAGATTAATCTCGAAACTATGTTTTTCAAATCGGTGCCAATGATATTTCAAAAACTACTGAACCGATGAAAAGTCCCCTCTATCAACGGTCCTAGGTGTATATAATCCGAAAGAACGAGCAGAACCCAGAAACTAAAATTTAGATAAATAACAGAAACAATCCAACCAAAAAATAGCGCGAAATTCGTACAGTATAAATACCGACTCAAGCTTCATCCCAATAGTAGAATCCAAATAAAATTTTATACGAACAACTAACTTTGTGCCTCCTCCGTTTCTTCTCTTCAGTTTTCATCTTCACCTGGACACACGTGAAAGCGGAACACGCCCCGAACGAACAATTAAACAATTGTCGGGATCGACCCACTTCACGCGAGGAATCCGCGTCCTTCCTCGCGCCTGTCGAACAACGCGCGCCACTGTTCGCCACGCGAGAAAAAGAAAGAAAAGGAAAAGAAAAAGGGCGAGGCGCTCTCGGGGATATATGATGTGCGATCGTTTCGATCAAGATCGAACGTCTTCTTATATGGAGAAACGTTTCGCCGCGAGGGGAACGCCGTTCAAGGGCTCCCTATATCGTTCCTTCGCGATACATCGGCCTCTAAGAACAATCCCGCCTGTAATTGTGGCGCCGTATCATCGAGATCTTCGGCTCAACCACCTAGCGAGAAAAGCTGACTGATGCCTGGAATAATATTATTTATTTGTCCGACTGCTTGTCAGTCGTCGATACGACAATGTACCTGAGGCGACGGCGTTACGATCATTGCGTGCGTGAAGCTTAAGGATCAGAGTTGGGTTCCGAATCTTCAACCGCGGGAAACTTGTCAACTTTTGTGGTATTTTTTTTATTAAATGTCTTCGAGACAAGCGAGCTTTAAATGAACGCGATAATAACAAAATAAGTAGAGATAAGGAACATAAAACTGTACTATAAAATTCTATCATTGAGGTTTAGAATTCTATAGCAATTTTATTCTGAAGTCAAGCGTTGGTTGATCGTAGTACAGATAAAATCACGACCATCGACAATGAGAACCCTATTTCCTTTGATCTCCTCCGAGCATGTTCTCCTACGATCGAGAATTCGTACATCGCCGTTATCGGGCGATCGAAATTAAAGTTGCGACGCGAAGTCGCAAGTGTCAGGACGGGTGAAAGTCAACGACAGGTCCCGTCGGTATGACTTTGCTCAGAAACGCGTCAGCGGAGCGAGGCGCAGAGAACATCTCGTATCTAATTATCGAGGAATGCTTTGTGCGTATAGGAAGCCGAACAACCGTTTCCAGACTTAACGACTCCACGCAAGAAAGGAACCGACCGCCGCAGGAGATCGTTCGCTAACATCGCTTTTAGCATCACTGCTTCGTGCAGACTAGATACATAATCCCTGTGTGGTACCTTTCGGGATGGTTTTTTGCGCATTTCAAGATAGTTCTCTAGCGAGCTCTGTTACAACACAGGTTCGAAAGTTTCTTGCTAGAAGCTATTCCTTTGAAATCTGTTGAATGGAAAGATAACTATGAAATTGGGTTTCTGAAAGAAGCTGGGGATATTGAAACCAACTCAACCACGTCAATGTGTTCATCTTACATAATTGAATGCTGGAAACTGATTAAGTGTCTTCAACACCTGAGAGATGGAAGATTTTTCACAACTCCCTCTCTTTTTTCAAAGAAGAATTCGTTGTTCAGACAGAGTAAAATCCTAGCCAAGAATCTCCAAATTTCAAAATTCACACTAACGAGGGTAGTTAGGCAACCCGAAAATACAGAAAATTACGCAACTTTGTGTGCAAGTAGTGTAGCTCATCTTTAACGCAAAGTTTTTTTTGGTGCCATAGTGCCATAGTGCCATAACCCCCTCTCAGGAAGGTGCAGAATTTTCTTTTTCGAGGAATATCTCGAGAACGGTGAAAGATATCGAAAAGAAGTTCAAACAAAAGTTGCATCTCCTTTTTATATCTACAAAACTGCGTAAAAGTAATTATTGAATTAGGAATTGGTGGTGGGCTAACTTGAAAAGTATAGATTTCGCGATAATTATTTTTACACAATTTTGTAGATACAGAAAAAGATGCAAATTTTGTTTAAACTTTTTTTCGATATCTCTCACTGCTCTCACTGATAAATATTCTACGAAAAAGAAAATTCTGCATTTTTTCAAGGGGTGATTTCACCTCTAACAAAACTGTATTTGCATCTAAAGTTGCATATGAAATTTTCTAAATTTCCGGATTACCCACCTTCCCTTGTATTTAAGTAACAGAAGTTCAACGAACCGCATAGCTATCCGAAAAATTTCGACTATCGTTGCGGTTGACCTATTCATCGACGCTAAACCAACAGTCCAGAAGAAAGTCAAAAGAAAGTGATGGGAAACGTTAAAGCGAACCGTTCCCGTGGACGGGCTAGGAACGCGTGAACTTCATTTGATCGCAGCTTCTGAATTCGCAGGATCGTAGAACCTGTCTCGTATAGAACGACAGGGTTACGTCACAGTACGTTCACGTGTTTCCGGCTGAAACGGAGTTGTCACGTGTGTCGCGCGTACGTGCGGATCGTGTCGAGCCGCGTGTCCGTCTACGTGCACGTGGTATGTACTACAAAGTGATTACACGTCTAATTAGCATAATACAATGAGCCGTTGCAAACAACTGACGCGGTTCTGCGCGGTCATTAGCCGCCCCAGGGGCTCTGTCGACGTGGTAATTGACAGAAACTGGAACAGCGATTTCAGGGTGGAGCACATGCTGCAATTAATACCTCAAACTCCTCGACTCTACGTAATTTGATATAAAAATAGTTTAGGGGAAAGGTGAGACAGAGAAGGGATACATGATTACCAAGGTGTTATTATTAATATATTAACAATATGTGCCTATTGTCGCTGTTTTATGTTAATGTTTGCAATATGATCACACTCCAAGATGTAGCTGTCACTCGAATGCATAGAATAAAGTGATAAATAAAAAAGAAAAACGATACAAAACAGTAAAATGAAAAATGTTTGTATGGTTTGAATCGCATGATTTATAAAATATTAAATGTGTATGTTCTGTATGGAATAAAGTTTATTTTTTTTCACATTTTTATATTTATTGGAGTATCGTTTAGGTTTTACTATGTTAATGTGTTACTTGATTGAAAAAGTTTCAGCGGTCAAATCTCCCCTTCAGTGGGAGATACCCGCGCGCGGTCTTATTAGGAGAAAATGTTTAAATTTAGTAATTAAAAATACTTTTCAATTATCACACACGTGTAAATATATTGAGACGAATCGTAAGAATCATTATGTAAATAATTAGTTACAAATACAATAAAAAATGAATATTATTTAAATGAAAAAGCAAAAGTGTGATGAACTATCCCATCTTTCCCCTACTCATAAAATCATCAATATGTACTCTTCGCTTGTACCGTTCGTTGAAATATACAATATCGAATATCTCGCATACCTTTCCCTTGTCCCTCAACGAAGAAATTCCGCGTGCACTTAGAATCCTCTCAGCAGGCTTGAGCAGTCTCCCATACACGTATCTACCGAGCCCATGCCCTTATCGATCGCGATCGCGTCGTTGCCTCGCGATTACCCACATTTCGTCCGCCAATTTATCGCGAATTCGCGGGACATTCATGGGAGCCTTGAGGTTTCTCCCCCCGGGGGATACGTTACCCTCCCCCTAGCCTTTCGGCCTATACTCTATCAGAAGAACGACTCGTTCGCGCGGGAGTGTGAAACCCGATCCCTCTTCCGCGATCCTTTTCCAGGGCCGCGCGATTCCCACAATACGCCGCCAGTTGTCCGGCGTGCATCGCCACCAGGGCGCCCTATTATCGATTATGCTCGGCCATGTGCAAGGGCCTCTCCCCCGCCAAGGCCATTATGGTAACGACGACGATAACGCGAGGAGCCCGTTGGAACGCAGCCGCGGCTAATCGCGTCCGCGATTTCCATACGCGCCTAATACGGCTCAGGAGCATTAGCGCGTGTTATTCGCTACAGCGTCCCGTCCGGTCGCGTCGTCTCCACTCGTCCGCCTGGCCTGGCGATAGAGCAAAGCTGGGGGACACGCTCCACGACTCCCTGGGCAAACGAGGCCGAACATCGGCTACGAGGTCGTCGAGGATGCCAGAAACGAGGTTACCAGAGGCCGTGCTACTCCTCTGCCCGCTGGAAAAGCCTGGATCCGTGATCGAGGGAACAACGAGACGCGTCTCGATCGATCTGGCTCCCTTGGCGTGGCGAGCGGCACGAGAGAGACCGATTCGATGATCGGCGACCGGCCAGCCACGCGATTTCTCAAGTGAAAGTCGACAACAGATGGAATAACGAGCCCTTTGTCTATCTGCTCTGTGAGCAGCCGCTGCTTTCGTGTAGAAGGGATGCCTCGAATGTGGGGGAAGAATTGTGAGTGCGCTCGATGAATGTAGGCTTTGCTTCTGATGGGGTTGCAGGGTGTGTAATGTAAATTGTAACGTATAGGTACATGTTTGCTAAGTGAATATTTTTTAGGTGATAGAGATAGTTTGCTTTGGATATGGAACAGCTGCGACTGCTGCAACCTAGCAGTCCTAATAATCTGGTCCTAGTCTAATGATAGTCCTCAGATCTTAGATTATTCTGTTCCGAGTTCTGAGTCATACGCAGGAATATAATTGGCTAAATCTCACTGCTACTTCTAAGGCCCTTACTTAAGACAATAACAGCAAGGACAGCGAGAACCTCAATTTCTGTCTAATCATTCATCATCTGTGGTTTCATATCTTAATTTGAATCGTGCACTCTCGTTTCACCCTGGAAACATGCGGCTGATTTTTAGGTCTTCGCTGAAAGAAGGTCTCCCTGTCTGCAAGGGAGCCAGACTTGCGTACAAACGTGCGCTCTACGTAATAATTTCAAGGTAATCATCGAGAGCCCGGGCAGGGTCTCTAATGGGCACGGTGAATAACGAGCTGAGGTCCTTTGGTTCAAGGCCAAAACCCCCTGACTTGACCTGCGTTGGAATTCGGGCCACGTACATACTTCAAAAGGAGAACAGTTTCCAAAGGAGAAATTAGACGTGAATAGCCTGTCTGGATGTGATAAATCATTCACCGAATAGTCGAATAGCTATAAAAATCCCTGTACCATTCTCAAGAATCATTGAACAACACGTAATAGTCCAGTTTCAAGAACGCTGCTTCTAAAACTTCCACAGTCCTTGAAAACCCTGCCATTAGTTCCCACTATCTCTAGAAATAGTGATAAAAGTCCTCAAGGGCACTTCCACAGTTCCCCAAAGCTCCAAAACAGCTCACCAAGTACCTTACTTAACTCCGTTCATCCTCCCCAAGCGAAATTCTTAAAATTTCAAGGCGTGCCATAAAGACTGCTCCTCTTATCCCGCTAAAAGGAGCTGCCACTAACCCGGCCGCGACTTGAAGCGCCCCAGATCCCACAGGCACGCAAGCACCTCAATGATAATGGGACCCCAGTCTCTCCTAATCGTGGCGAATATATTAACAGAGTAATCTCGGGTGGATAATGCACTCCTGTTTGGGAGCGGAGAGAGTCCCCAGCCACGGTTAAAAGAACCACTGCGAAGGCAGTCGAATGGATGTTCGAGAATCGCGATTCCAAGAGCAGACTTACCTCGTCAGCCTGGTCCTCGATACTTCGTAGAACCGCGAGGTTGCGGATGGTAGCCCGTCGGGACTCGAACGAGGATTCGAGCCTGGTGGCGGCGTTCCCGACCTCCTCCACCAATCTCAGTGCCCGTTTCACCGACAATCTGGAAAGATAAAAAGGGCCCGTGATCGCAGCGCACCGTTAGGAATCCTTGTCGCGGCTTATCGCCGGCGGAGCATCGGGCCCTAACTCGCAGGGACGGTCCCCGAAGCGGAAGGCGCGCGAGTGGGCGCCGACTGGCACGCCACGAAAGTTTATCCTCGCATTAAAATGTCCTTGGCTCTAAGCCGGGGCCTGCCAGCGGCCCACCGACGGGCACGTACCTGCGCGAGGAGCCTGTGTATGCGCACGTGCTCGCTCGCAGAAGACCACTCGACACGTTCGTGCAACTTAGTCGCGAGGGGGAGAGGGTGCCACGAAAACTAACGAGTCACCGCGTGGCGGATCTCGTCTTTGAACGGGCCTTTCTCAGCGATCTACGCGCGGCAGAAAGAAATTAATAGACGAGCCGGCTATTTTATCCGCCGATCGAGCGGAGAGATCTCTCGTCGACGCCGGTGTGTCAGGATAATTAAAGCGAAACGGGGGGATATAAAGTGAGCGAGCGAGGGAAACGGGAATGGATGACAATAAGTTCCAGTAACGTATCGGTGCCCCCGCGAGATTCGCCCCCAGGGGGACGGCGTATACTTTCTAGCGTCCAGGACTTATGGACATGCTGGAGGCTCTCTAACCTAACGTGCTCGAGGTGCAGAAGAGGCGCCGCGCGTTCCTCCAGCATGGCGATCGCGTCCTCGGCGTCCCGGGACGTTCTTCTCAACGTGGGGTCAGTGAGTAGTCGGCTGAGGGGCGTCAGCGTGCTGGAAACGCTGCTGCACTCCTTCAGCTCCGACATCTCCAGGGCAAGCCTGCGACCGGCTGCCTGCCATTCTGTCATCAGACTGTCGTACTCCTGCGGAAAGAAACGGAAGGTGACATCGGTGCCAGTTTGTCGGATATGGGTACCGTGGATGGTGGCAGTGGTGAGAATTATGGGGGGAGATTCTAGATCTAGTTTGAGGGATTATGGAAATTTTGGTGATGGATGTATTAAGTCAGGGCGAAAGTGGTTAAGTGTATGGAAATGTATTTTCTTTACTACCTGGACTTTTACCAGAAAAGTGGCAAAAGGTCATATGTACATAGATAGTGCTCTCATTATAAAAGCTTGTAATATATTTTTACTTTTAATAAAGGCTTTTGGTTGAATAAAGCGAACGAACTTTTGCACTGACATAATATTTTTGAATAGGGTAAATCCGAGAGACGCGGTGGACCTAATATAAAATGGCTATTAAAACTGATATAGATATTATTTATTTTATCAGAACAAACCTGATATGTTCAGAATTTTATGCTGATTCAGAAAAATTGGTCGATATTTGCTTTAAGACAATATTTACTGTAAATCGGGTTGAAAACTGTAGTCACGACATCTGACCACCTCTCCCGAGGTGCCGGCAGAAATGGCTTTCGTCGCTGGCAGAGACCACTCACATAATTATTCGTGGAAAATGAACAAAAAAGAAAGCAAAATTATTTATGAGTGAATACAACTACAGATTCATTGATATTTAATTTGTTTACGCTAAACAAGTAAAGAACACATCAAAGATAAAGCGAACTACTTACCGGCGATTAGCAAGGCAAATGAATACAAAAGTAAATAAATAAAATAAATAAACCATAATAATAAAATAATGATAAAAAATAAAAATATAAATAAAAATAATAAAAAAATCATAACTCGACCATCTCTCCTTTCTGCAGCGAGAGATGGTCTTCTCGTTAGTTTTTAGAGGAAGAGTTAATATGACTAAATACTTTGGCTGCATTGTCCCTCAATATCTCTAATATCTTATTATTCGCAAACATTAAACGAAAATAAACTCAGAACTATATTTTAAATACGATTTTGTACACCGTTGTTTGACAAAAGAGGTTAAATGCAACCTCAGTTTACCTTTTATAGCCTGTAAATCTAGAGAAACACAGAAGGAACAGAAGTGACTCTATTCATTCAACTGTTTGGCTTCTAGAGAAGTAATTGGTCTGCACTTTAACAGCGTTTCTACGCATATTGTCTGAAATATAGCAACTCGACCAACTCTCCGGCCCGACCGCGTCTCCCGGATTTACCCTATATGGATATTTTGTTGCTCGCTAGAAGAATGGTAATATTGATTAAAGTTTGGAGTTGATTTAGACATGCTAAAACATCGATGTTGAATCCCCGTTAAAAAAACCATCGAATGATCGTTGTTTATCTATTTATCTACCACAAAGGCACCAAGATGAGTCTTCCCAACTGTAATATTAAACGTTCAAAAAATGATTGAGGCCCAGATGCTAAACACGCCCGCTCGGCCGTTTGAATCACAGATAAGGAAAGCTTATGCGCGAGCATGCAACACTTCCCAGCACCAATCTATCTGACGTCTTAATTCCGCGAAATCATCCGGCAGATTGATCGATCGGGAGATCAGTCATCGCCAGAGGCTCCCTGACTTCGTCGATATCGCTGTCGTAAAGTGGTTCGACAGTCGCGATAGCTCAAACTCTAGCAGCGCTCGTTCATAATTCTTCGAACAGCGTACAGCGCACATCAAGCCTATCTGGGCTGAAGACATCCAGTAGCCCGTTAAGCGAGCACTTCTAAAACACTCTAACGGGCCCAATGACGTGTCATTAGGCTCGAATAGAAAAATCAATCGATACTGCCAAGAGGGCAATGAAAAATTACCCTGCGACATCGTTTGTTCCCCTTCCCGAGTATCGGTGACGACCTCAGACAATTTGCCAGCCGAGAAAGTCTGAAATTTTCAAAGGCTGTAGTGTGCAATAGGCACTCGGTATAAGTGCGTGTTATTCGAATACGCATAGTAAATCGTCGTTCCCTGGATGCTTCGGGAAAGAGCCGAGCGTCTTCCACGGAAGAGGAGTGCTTACTTTCTGCAGAAGAATCCCAATCGCGCCGAGGCGACCGCGATGCGCTATGTTAATGCCTATCTCGGCGAGCATCGCTATCGACCGTTATTTATAAACATTTCCCGACGAGGGAACAGCGAAATTTTCTCCTTGTAACGCTTTTCGATCGGCTATCTGCAAGGTCGCGGCTAACTGTTGCCGAGTCACCTGCCTGCCTTTTCGACCGGCTTTGCTTATCGCGCGCCCGCATGTTCGATGGGCCCAACGCGTTTGTCGTTGTGCCATTTTACAGTGGTTGGGTAATAGACACGAAGGTTTTTCAGGAGCTTTTTGAAGTGTGAACGGTGAGGCATGGAATTGTGTTAGGTGATGTGAGAAAGGTTCGCTGGAAACTATCTGTGAGATACTTAGAGTATATTTTTGCGTGCGAGGGAAATGTAAGTGAGTTAGTTACTGATCTAGTTCAAAGGGTATAGCCGAATAAATGTGGTAAAAAGTATGAAACTTGGTGTACCTATAGCACTCGCTAGGTTTCTCAAAGAAACTATTTCTGTCAAGTATCAACTCGAAACGTAATTTGCAGCTGAAAATTATGAAATAATTCACAGACATGTATACCAATGGGGAGAATTTATCTGATTTTTTTTATAATTTTCTATTCAATAGAACAAAAGTAATAGAGCTTAAACTACAAATGATGTTTTACCCCGTAACTACCCTAGTAGTGGGGGTATCGAGTTAATACTTGGCAGAAATAGTTTTCTTTGAGAAACCAAGTGATTGCTATAGGTACACCAAGTTTAATTTGGTTTGGGGACACTTTTTACCATACTTATTTGGCTATACGCTTTAGCGTGGAGTTAGTTGAAGCTATGTATAATAATTTATGAAACCGCAATTATTATGGAAATTGTAATTCAGAACCTCAATTTTGAGTCAATTTCCCTTCTACGAATAATTATATTTAATTATAATATTATATTTAATTAAAAAATAAAGCTCCAGAAAGCGCAAAATTTTGAACTCGATTTTGTCCCTAAATTTCGAGCACCGCCCCCCACATATTAAACAAATTATTCTACACAGTACCTATACATTATCTCTCTTTTTCTCCTTTTCTCTCTCATGTCAAGCCTAATAGCAGCTATGTTGAGCCTTGCCTATTTCACTACTCTTATTTCTTTTTCTCTTTTTTGTGTGTACATAAATCTTTTTCTGTTATATTTTCTTTTTTTTCTTGGTGTAATAAAGACGTTTTATTATTATTATTATTATTATTACTATTACTATACCACGTCCAAGATTTCTGCCATTTTGCTAATTAAGACATCCAGTAACGTGAAAATTCGTTGACTCTCCAAACGTCTATAACACCCCCAACAACGATTCTCTCCACGTTACACGCCTAGTAGCTTGCCAAAGAGCGAAGATTTTATCCCGTTACCACCTCTGCGTCATCCAAGGCCCGGCATTCCACCATTACGCGCGATTCCAGCGGCCGAAAACGTGGAATGATCGCGTGGAAAAAATTGCGTGGAGCGCAACGAATCGTGATCGCGACGCGCGGGACGAGGGGGGCTGCGGGCGGCCTTTTTCTTCGATGGGACCCATTAAAACGCCATTACGGGGTCCCGGTGGTTTGAGAAGCCCCGTATAAATTGGTAACATCGGTCAGTGCCACCGTCGCGGGATAAATTCCCCGACAATAATTGCGGCGCGAGGGGGCCCGCTCGAGAGTGGCGGGCCGACACAATTATTTCGCCGGCCGGGGCCCCGTCCGAGCATTCATTTTTCATCGAACCTGCCGAATCACCGCTCGTGACAGTCAGTCAACCAGTCGGCGGCGATCCCTGCTCGTCCCTCGGCGGGTCCTCGTGACCGGAGGCGCGATCCTTTTCGGAAGCAATTTGTCGCGACTTTCGATTCGAGCGGACGGGCTCGGCCGATTTGCTTGTCACTGCGACACTCGGCCACGTTGAATCGCGCGGTCGTTAGGATCCTCGAGACGGCCGAGCGTCGGCTCGAGGAATCCCGCAATCGCGCCGCCAAGTGCTTTGACCGATGATTTTTGGAGCTCGAGTGGAACGGACACGAAGTGTACGACGTTGTTGTTATATGCAGTCGATGGTTGAGAAAATTTGGATTCGTAAATTATCCGAGGTGGTACACAGAATTACCTATTCGAGGATCGGTCCGGCAGAAATTGCAAGTTCCAGGACCATGTATGTTATAAAAAGCTTTTTAAAAACTGATCAACAGGTAGTACTTTAAAAAGGAAGTGCTTTGTCGTCCCTAATGCCCCTTCCACTTTTTCTGGGATTCTCAGTTTCAACCACTTAATCCAACAATAGACCCCTGCTTCCATTTGTGGCCCTGCCAGTTTTAAGACTCCGAATTCTCTCTACCGTCGACTATACGTGGGGTTAAGGTTTTCGAATCTCCTAGGTGGTACTTGTTTGAGTGTGTAAAAAATGGTTCCAATGTGTCGAGAAATGGATTAGAGCTGTAAATATTTGAATATTCAAATATTCAAATTATTTGAATAATTTCGAATACGAATAGTGTCTTCGAATAATTCGAATCATCTACTTAAGTATTCGTATATTCGAATAATCGAATAATGATCGAATATTCAAACACTCATAATCATTCGAGTCTCAAATTCGAATTCTCTGGTATTCGAATATTTGAATATTTGAATATTCGAATACCAGAGAATTCGAATATTTGAATATTCGAATACCAGAGAATTCGAATATTTGAATATTCGAATACCAGAGAATTCGAATTTGAGACTCGAATGATTAGGAGTGTTCGAATATTCGATCATTATTCGATTATTCGAATATACGAATACTTAAGTAGATGATTCGAATATTCGTTACGCTTTACAGCCCTAGAATGGATAGTGGTGAAACTGCAAGTGGTTTTTGATTACAGATGATTTATTGTAAGTAACATGTAAGGAATGAATATTTTGCGATATGCTTAGTTTGGTGACTACAGAAAGGGAAGATACTATAATATTAAAGCTAAGTAGATATCAAGAAAATTGAATAAATGGAAGCATTAATAATTTTAAAATAGACTACTGCCCACGAAGAAAAGCAAAGATAGCATACCACTTCCTCGCAATATCTTTGTGTCAAGCGAATCCAGAAAATTAGTCTCTAATGCTTTCGTTCCACGTGCATAAGTGAATTACGAAAGTCTCAACACGCGGAGGGAGAACAATAGAGCCATATAAACGCAGGAAACACTCGAGGGGAACGCAAAAGCAGCGCAACTTCAATTACCTTATAAAACGCGATCCATTGGGGCTGGTCGTGGTGTTCCCGCCTGGGAATGTGTTTTCTCAAAGCATCGTCGTCCACGACGGTCGTCTGCAAGCAGAATTTAGAACACTTAAACACGAGGGGAGCAGAATGGACGGCTGGAGCACTCTCCTGTGTTCTCAAAGGACGCGTTCGCAGCCAGTCGACGATTTTCCATATGAAAAGGAACCTTTTCCTTTCTCTCCGCCGTCGTACATAAGCGACCGACGTAAAAACGAAACCACTTGCCAATACGCCCTCGAGGGGCAACGGTTCCAGCGACAAATGTGGAATTTGGACCGAGGGAACAATGTTTCGAAGAAAAGGGGCACGGTTACATTCGGTGGAAGGATGGCGGGGGCCGTGCGGCGCCGTTTAAGGATCTACTTAATTGTTCGCCGCTTACCTTGACGCAGCTCAAAGGTAACTGGGTGACGGTCGAGCCCTCAGCAACGGGAGCCTGCAGCAGCGCCTGGGAGACGTTGATTCGGTCCTGCAACAGCAACCGTCGCCATTGTACTCCGCGCACAATCGATACTTGTTGCCTGTCTCAATAGCTCTTACGAAATCGCCAAAGACGCGGCTTCGCGGGGAATTATGCAAGCGGAGCGATCGTTTACCTGCACGATGACCAGGACCTTGTCCAGGAACTCCAAACACTCGGCAGAGTACCCTCGGACCAGCAGGGTGAATCCATTCTTCGCGCTGTCGGAGCTGCAATCAGATGGAACGTGCCGGTCAGCTGGACGGCGATGAATTACGTTCGACAGCTGGTGAAACGTTTGTTGTACGCTCGCGGGATAAGCTATCGAGACATTCCTCGAGCACGCGTGAGTCACCGCGATACGGTAGCTCGATGCTTGACACGATCTCCCACGTGAAGTGGCGATTTCTCCTGCGAGTCGCGCGCGGAGTGAAACGAGTCGCTGGCTGCGGCGACGCGACGCGCGAGCGAGTCCATCGCGCATCAGCCTTTTAAGGACGATTAATCGTCTCCCTTCGACCTTCGGGGAACTGATTCAATTACGCTGTCGAAGAGTGTATCAAGTTTCTTGGTAATCGCGAGTTCTGTTGAAGAGGGTAGAAAGTACATATTGGCACGCTAGAGGTTACTGAATAGACCACCACTCTACTGTGTTATCCTGTTTTGTTATTTACGTATTTATAAGAGCTTCCTACGTGTTTAGTAGTCTGTTGATTTCAAGATCAGGGAATACAGAATTTCAGAGATTTGAAGGTTGAAGAATTCTGTCGTAGATATTTATTACTCTGCTTTGTGATAATTATAATAGCTTCCTACGATTTTCGTATCCTATTCACTTCAAAGTCAGGGAATACAGAATTTCAGGGATTTAAAAGGTGAAGAATTTTATCAAAAATATTTCTATCAATCGTTTAATTACCCCCTCGTCTAGAACTGGGCTTGACAATTTTACTAATTGAATTCGTGGTATTGTTTCAAGTCCTGCGACAAGTAGGCAGTAGCTTGCAGAAACTTGTAGCGCCGCCGTGGACGAAGTTGCAAGGCTTCGCGGCGGACACAGAGATCGTAAAACGGTATCGAATGCAGGAAAAGCGTATCGTGGTCCGCATTTAGTTATGACACGTGGGTGGTTCGCGTAAGTCCACAGCGTTTCTCACGCGGCTCCTGTGACACCCTTCTCCCTCGTCCCCGCGACCCCTTTCATACATACAGCAATCATGCTTCCACTTCTTCACAGTGGCGTATCCACCGCTCACAATGCCACTCTTCGTGCGCGTGCTAGCGATTCCTTTAACCCGCTTCGAATGAAGCGTGATGGGACCACAATTTGCGAAAAAATTATTCGAATATGTAGTCGTCTAAAACACACTTACGATACAATGTGAATTGTAAAATTGAGAAATATGGGCTTGCAGACGCTCTCTTTATTATTATTTACCAAACGTGATTAACTTTCTCAGGTAGATTATAAAATAAGCAGAGCAAAGAATATGTTTTCTGCTACAAGGTCCTGAGATAAGGGTCCCGTGGTTCTTTATTAGCTTCTTATCTTATTAAAGTATACCCTCGCCTAACTTCCACGTGACCTGATTTTTTAGAAATAATGTTCCTATTTGTTCCATTCGAATTTACTGCAACTCTAATCGCTCATTAGCTTTCACCTCACATTTGAATTTTAACCATGCAGCCATGTGTCCCTCGTCAAAGTTTCTACTTGCTCCCTAGAAACGTCCCAAATTCTACAAAAGGCAAATGCCACAGAATTATTTGCCTTTAAACTGCTCTTAAAATCATATCAAATTTAACACATTTGCACAGAAAATTCTCGTAATCGACATACCACCTATTTCCCAGAAGACCAGAGGCAGCAACTGACCAGGAATTTCACACGAGCTTGACAGGATTTCCTCGAAACGTGCTCCAGGAGGGAAGAAGGGCTCGTCAATTAACCCCTGGACTTTTCGCGCAGCCGTCGAACGGGTACCGCACATAACCCTGACACACGTGGGATTTACAATTCGATCGTAACTGTCGTGGCACGACGGACGTTCCCTACGCCACTGCCCACTCCCGAAGAAGAAACTCATGCATTAGCAGCATTGTAAAGCTAGAGCCTGGTGGAAGCATCGCGGCGTTCGGTATCGCGACGGCTCATCGTGTGTATACCTAAAACCACAGCTGCGACCTGGGTGGGCAAAGGTTGTCGAGCAAAGACCTCGTCACGACCAACCGACCAGCCAACCGTTCTCCCTACGACCGAACGTCTCCGCGAGGATACGTCCTCCTACTGCGTGCTACCATGCCCTTCCGTAGCTGGACGTTCCGCAAGCTACGAACAACGTTTAACGGAATGGCGTGACGCTTTGCAATTTCCCATCGCCCGGGCAGTCATTTTTCCGTGCCAAGGGGAATGATAAAGTCTTGGGTTAAAATAGTCGATTTTGTTACGTAGTTTATTTTTCGTAAACATGAAGGTTTCAAAAGTAAAGGAGAAAGGGTTCGAAGTCTCTTCAGTTTTGGTTGAGGGAGAACGGTTTTTTTTCAAACCTTAATCTTTAGGAAAATACAAATAAATTGACTTCCTTGATACATTTGTGTATTTTTAAAGTGTGAAATATTGGACTAGAAATATTCAATCCTTATGCTCTTGCTCACGTTACTGAGTAAAATATTTAAAATACATGCAAAAAGAAATTACCTTTTCCTTATTTAGAACTGATGCCATATTTCAGGCTGGTTATTACGTTCCACTTTTCAAAGTACATATTTGCATGAATATCGATATTTGCAAATGGAGAAGACCTGTTAGTTTCAAGAGAGATATAGGTACTGAACATCCTTCACGGTTATCATTTTATCCATGTAACGCTACTTTGATAAGAACGCTGTCTATGCAACTTGTCGGTTCGAATACCTCATTTAAAATTCTGATAGGAGCTATTCATGCACCGTTGACACGACGATTGTCAAGCGAAACGTTGTGCTGCGCTCTTAATATACTCCTTGCACCTGATCAGCATACAAATCTTGGCATTGAAATTGCAGATGTCCTAATAAGAAGAAGCGAAGTTTTATTCAGCAGCCACTGGTACTCTGTCCGTGTTACACGTAGCTCTAATATGCCTTGGAATGCAGAGAAGATGAAGGAAACTTGATGAAACGCCTTTTTAATATTTACAGACAACGAATGGATGTTCACCCAAAAAACTTAAGAAATAATTTATACACCAGAAACATAGTGTTCACACGAAAAATTCAAATCAGTACCTCCAAGTTTATTTTCTTCGATTGTGAATACTGTGACTGAATATAGAAAAGAGTACAAAGATCTCTAAAGACCTTTAATGAGAGCAAACCTGACGTTTAATTAAATTTGAGGGATGTGAAAGTATTCTTGATCTAATATTTATATTTTTACAGCGCTGGAGACTTTTATGTCAGTCCATTGCTTTCTTTTTAAGCACCTAATGTACATTTGTTAAAAACTCAAGTAGCAAGTGTTCCGTGCGATGATCATTTTCTTTACAACAATTGAGCTGGAAGTGATAGCTGAAGTCGATATTCCTCTCCACGATAATGAACCATTGTCTCGTCACGATACGTATTTGCATGCGTTCAATGGCGATACTGCAATTACGGGAGCGTCAACACGACCTCTGAGATTATGTGCGAATTTTTCTTAGCCACCGCAGTTTCCCGGTGTAATCAGCCATTTCGTCGAATTTCACAACACAGTTTTTAATAGAAAGTTGAGAACTCGAGAAATGGAGCACGACCTTTTGCCGGCTGGACACTCGCGTGAAGACCCATATTCCTAATAACGTTCTAATAGCGTTAATACTGCTCTAAACGAGCGAACGCGCAGCATCTCGTGTGCGACGCTTTAATGGCGTTAATCGGCTTGCTCCGAAGCGTGTTGCTTCAGAAACAAAGTGGAACAGTAGAGAACCAAAGGAATATCGTCTGTTTCATCATGGATAAATCTCCCGCGTGGACTTTATGTGAAATCCGTTGATTGAAAACTATCCATGATGGTTATAGGAAAGAAAAAGTATCACGTATGATCGTTAAGAATTGCTTTGGTACACCAAATCGCATTGTCGGTGTTTAAGCTTCCGTGAAAGTTGCGCAAGGATTGATAGGAGCACGAATTCCAACGTAATCAATCTTTTACATTCTTTGTTCAATAACCATGCACACTTCAAAACTACGGTGCCCCTGAATTTCTTAACACCCCTCATTAAAGCTACAAACGATCTGCTAAATCCAAGGCCCGCGGAACCCATTATGCAAGTTATGTGCCGCGTAAGGGCGCCAGCCGTAGGGGGCGCTTCAAAAATATATCTCACGCTTAATAATAAAGGAATCCATCTCCCCATAAACAAAATGTAAATGCAATCCTTTTCTTGTACTCTATAAATCTGTTATGGCAAAAAAATATTAAATAGAACACAGGTGTAAAAATTTGGAGCCCTAAATTTTCGTGCAAGAATTTCCCAAAAATTTTCATGCAAGAAAATTGTAAAAATTTCAAAATTTTTCCAACAATTTTCTTGCAAGAAAATTAAAAAAATCCAAAAAATTTCTAGCATAAAAATTCCAAATATTTAAAAAAAAATCCAAAAATTTTTTACAAGAAAATTTCAAAAATTTCCAAAAATTTTCTTGCAAGAAAATTACAAAAATTAAAAAAATTTTCTTGCAAGAAAATTACAAATATTAAAAAAATTTCACACCGTTCCTGTCTAAAACTAAATAATACTTCCCCAGAGAAGTATTACAAAGCTTAGCAAAGAATTCCCCTATCGACAAATCTTCAGCATCAAACATCCTATTCAACTATCCGCCGAAGACTAAAGGCAGACTTCCGTCGCTGATGAGGGAGAAACAGGGGGGAAGAATAAAGAAATACCTATGTCTATGTACTGTGGGAGGGAGGAAGATGGACAACGGGGGAAAACGAGGGAAGAGGAGGAAAAGAGATGCTCGAGAGGCAGATACGATCTTGGAAGTGGGTCGGTAAACTGCAGTTCCAGATCTTCGTCCCGGGGGGAAAAGCGAGATAGCACCGAGGGACGTTTCGCCGAACGCGTTACCGTTACAGTCGAACACGAGGGTGGCTGAGGAGGGGGTGCGGGAGGACGTGGGCCACGATCGCGATGGAGGGGGCAGGGTAAAAGGATTGATGCACGTCCATAACTCATGCAGAAACGCGGTCAGGTGCACAACTGGATCAACCAGAGATCCCCCGCGATCCTATCATCTTGCGATCTCCGTCGTGACTCCCTCTCGCGCGATGCGCGATACCAGACGAGGTGCCAGCTGCCTGGATACTGACACTCCGGTGCATTCGTCTCGCTTCTTGCCGACTAATTGTTATCTGTTCTCGGTGAACGTGAATTGGCTGACTTTCAGTGGGTCGATTGAAGGTTCAGCCGAACTGGGACTCTCGACTCGCCTTGGGTTTTATTAAATTTCTGATGGGTGGATGGTGCTGTTGCTCTGCGCTGAGGATTCGGTTTGGAACAGTTTTTTTTATGATTCCTTTGAGACTTACTAAGAGATTGTTATTTTAACCTATTGACAGTTTATCGCGTGTGAGGCATTGGCAGAAGAATAACAAAAAAGAAAAAAGGTACCACTTGTGAAATATGCTTCTTTACACTCTTTAGCATAAACGGAAATATTTTAGAACATAGAAAATGTGTGTTTTTGTAACTGCAATTTGAAATTTTATTAAATTGTCAAAGACTTATGGCTTCGAAAGTGTTTAACAGCACTTAGAATACAGTTTTTGGAATACAATTATTCAGGTTCAGAGTTCTATGTAAATTACCGCGAAAGTTGATTAGTCACCCACCCTCCATCTCGTTCACGAGTTAGTTAAACTTCCCACTCATTATATTGTGCGATAATTAATTCCACATTAAGTAGGCGATTTTTTCATGAAAGCTAAGATACAGAGAATCTATTTAGTTACTAACTGTGAATATTCTATCTGTTATTTTTATTACTTTAATAACCTTAAGTCTCGTGAGAAACGCTAACGTGTAAATAGCTTTAATATAAATTCAGCGGAAGGCAGAGGATCAAGCTCTGTGTACAAACGCCACCGTGTGCCAGCACACGCGTGTGTTGAAGCCTGTTCCGGAACTTTCGCCATTTCACCTTCAATCCCCCGCGAAATGGAGGCGTGCACCGCTTGAGCACGAAGCGATTTTTCAGCCCCGCGCGCGACAGGTTTTGCCGGATCTAGGAAGCGGCGTCGGAGTGAAAATCTTCGACCTTGGGCTAATAAATCTCGACAACCGGCAATTAGGAGAAGCAGCCGTCTTTAGATCGCCGTATCGGTTGATACGGAAAATAGGATCGCCGGTGGTTATCGATACTGGGACGCTGGGATGCTGGTTCCCGTTATCTCGGTGACGTTATCTAGCGCCGATTCGACACGGCGCTTTCGTTCGTCGTGGACAACTTAAACTCACCAGTTCAGGGAGTGTGATAGTGGTCTTGCAGCCCGAGAAAGGGACATAAAATGATATAACTTTTTCCTAAACGTGGTGGTCTCCGAAATAGACCCTCGCACAGGAAGCCATCGTATCAATTCGGACTTAGTATATTTCTGTCTCTTTATTCATCGTACTCCAAGAGTGTATTGACTATTTCTACGTGTGGTAGGTGTTGGAATGAGTTTCTAACGCCTGAGTTAAGTTAGAGTTGTGTCCTGGTTCATTATGGGGATCCTCGATCAATGTAGAGAAGGGTGATAACTCAGAATTAAATGTTTGATTCGCCCAACAGATTAAGGGGGAACACCACTGTGAAAGTTGAAAAAATTTCGATTTTTTTTTCTTCACTTTCTTAACGTTTAACTCTTCAAAAATACTCTCTGAAAATTTCAAGTTGATATTCAAAGAATTGACGAAGATACAGTGCATTTTGTGAGACGCGTCACGATGCCGTTCCGAGTAAAGTCAAACTTTAAATGCGATTTTCTCGAAACGACATTTTTCTAACTGTTCGAATCAATAGCTCTGTCAATTTTTATCCGGTCGACTTGAAATTTTGACAGGATCTTTAAAATAAGAGTATCTTCAGTTGTACGTACAGATTTTTTGATCGAAAACATATTTTTTTAAATACGCTCGAAAAACTATCCATTTTTTTGCGGATTTTCGAAACTTTTTCTGCCCAAGCGCACCATTTTTACAAAAATAATTTTTTTTAAAAATCGGTACAAACAACGGAAACTACACTCATACCGATTATATTAAAAAAAAATTTGATTTCAGAGTTGCCGTTCCAAAGATATCGTTTCGATAAGCGACCTATGTTTTCTTGTGAGGGGTGTAGGAGATTAACTGTGTATGGAAATCTATGCATGTTTTTCTATTACTTTTTTTTTATAGTCTCTTAAGACATTGTACTAAAGATAGGTAATAACAATTTTATAATAAAACTGTAAGTTATTCCTTAAAAAAATCTTACAAATGGGCTCATTTTTCCGGCCGTCACAGTGGTGTTCCCCCTTAAGATCTACAAGTAATTATGGAGTCTCCATCTGACAAGCTTCAGAGGGTGTCACTATCAGTGGCGGATTTAACGGGCGGCCGATGAGCAACTGCCGCCTGGGCCCCTGCCCAGAATGCCCACCCAGGGCCCTACCTTAAAAAAAAAATTATGATTCTATCTGAACACTATATTTTTTCCCTGTACTACTACATTTAACCCGTTTTTAGTAAACTACCTCTTGGCCTCTCGGAACGTTTGGCACCTGGGCCTCTTTCCTTAAATCCGCCACTGGTCACCACATTCCCCTCCCATCCTTTCTCTATTACTACTGCCACTACTTCCAAGCCGAATCTGACTTGAGTCTGATTTAACTTCAGCTTAAGCCTAACATAATTTCACCTAAAATCATCATCAGAATCAGAAACACAAATATGTTAAACAGAAAACCCTGATATCAGAAAAACAGCAGGAAACACGAGATAACGTATCATCCACGGAACGCATGCAAAAATTGACCCCGAGATCCTCGTTTCATTGTTGCCCGGCAACGAGGCGTATAAATAATCCTCGCGGCGGCCTCGTCTATCCGCGAATAATCTGCCTCCGATAGACTCGCCGCTATGTCAACGTCGGTTTTGCAGCTTTCCCACTGCGAGCGGACGAGCGAACGGCCGTGGACGGGTGAGAGAATAAAAAAATGCTAATGAATCCCGCGTAACCGGTACGCTGATTTATGGCGATCGTGTTCCACTCGGAGGATCATTATGACACTGTTGGCTTTCGTCGGTGGATTCTATCCAGCGGCCAGCTCGCGTGCACCGCTCAACTTTCTTCCTCTCGGCTACTGGAAAATATCGACGCGGCGGTAATAATGGACAAATAATGGCCGTGCAACCGGGCTGAATGTTTCGCAACCTCCGCGACCTTCCGCGTGCCCGTTTCGGGGATGCTGCGCCGCGAGGGGCGCCTCGCGAGCTGCAACTCCCCGGCGACGATTGTTTCGCGCAATCGTGGGAACACGACGCCGCGAAATTTCGTCTCCATCGGATTCCACGATTCCGTAAACTAAATGGGGATTGGCTACCTCCCGAGGAGGCTTTCCCATGTCTCGTCGAGATCCAGCGCGATTCATTGCTACGGAATAATTATATTTCATCCGAGCAGTGCGAGCGATGAAACCTCCATGCACGCAGGGGCATTATACGTCCCAGCGTGGAATTCCGCGAGGAATTCTCCGCGGGGACGATCGCGTCGAGGGGATCGCGCGTCGTCCACCGTGCTCCCGCATTTTTCGCGTGATTCCGTTTCATGGGTATCCACTGTTCGAGGAGACGAAGTAGGACTTGGAATTTCTCCCGAGCCTCCCAGAACGCGGTCAGCTTTTCCAACAGATTCAAGTCACTCATTTTCCTGTTTGTGGCAATCCATTTTGCTACGCTGAGATTCGCTATCTATCGCTCCTAGCGTTGCAATTTCCCATCGGCAGCGGACACTCTCGACGAGACTGGCAATTGCAGCAGATGGCGGGTAAAATCGTTCGTTATCTTTACGTTTCTGTTTTCCTTCGGAATGGGCAGTTGTAGGTACGATGTGTTTGTTATTGGGTGGAGGAGGAAATTGGGCGCGCGCGGAGAGGGAGCTGTGTCACGATGAACGTCCGATCGCATAGTGGACGCTTCCACTTGTCTGCTTTATTTGCCACCATGTTCACTGCTGAAATTAACTGCCGTGAAATTAGTAATTTACAGGATAATGGCATGAAAATATATTCCAATTAGGGGTGGCACTATTCGAATAATTTAATATTCGAATATTTGAGTATTCGAATGTTATTATTCGAATACTGATGTATTTGAATAGTATGGTGTGAAGTGGGTCAAAATTAGCTTACAAGATTTCACCCTGACAAATGAACCAAAAGAACTTGATTTATAATTCACACCATACTATTCAAATACATCAGTATTCGAATACTTAAATATTCGAGTAGTATTCGCATACTTAAATATTCGAATACTTAAATATTCGAATAGTATTCGAATACTTGGATATTCGAATTATATTCGCCAAATAACTGAGCAACTGAAGTATTCCATTATTCGAATACCGAAAAATTCGACAAATAGTTCCAGCCCTAATTCAAATACCCTTAACTAAAACAATTACCATTTTTACATTTGCTCTAAGTATCCTATTATAACATTTCTTTCTATCTTCTGTGATTATACTACAATTATCAAAATGCATAAATTCTTTTTGTCTTTTTCCTTCTTTAATACATGTTAATTAACTGCCAATGTTACCCCAGTTTACCATGTTGTCATTAAAAAATCCAGGGTAACCTATTACCTATAATTATTCTCCATGAAAAAACTGAACTTCATCACAAGGTATCCCCCTCAACACAAATCAATCCTCAACAAAACTTAAACTATTTAAATATTACATCTCCTATCTACCTTCGAAGACAACACCTTCTAACGCTCATAATTCTACATCCCAATGAACAATCTATCTAACAAACGCCAACGCGCGAGAAAGAATGATGCACGATTTTCAACGCAGGCGACTGTTATTTACAACCCACCACCAGTCGATATCGCGGTGAAACTCGCCGACGAAATTGGCCCGAGAATCTATCCGTCGAGTATCGCTGCCGGATCGCGAAACTTTCCGGCCGGTTTTCCCTCGGCTCCCGGGGGGAGCGCACGCGGAAACCGCGCTTCGAAGATGCCGAAAGATAGAGCGACGTTTCTCAAGAGGAGCCCCGAGCGGAATATGCGGCGCGGTTTCCCCGGCGTCCTCGCCTCTTTCACCACCGCGAGCATCCTCTCGCTCGGCTCGGAAGGACGGTTGCACGAGGCACCATAAAGCCGCGCGATCAACGATACCGCAATAGGCTGCCGTGGCTATCGTACGTGATATGTTTTATGAGCCGAGGAGCATACGAATGCGGTGAAACGACCGAGTCGAGGACCTCGCAGTCCTCTCGGCCACCGATCGCATCCTTTACGATCGCCTTCGGACTCCGCCACGCTCACAATCTCAACCCCTCCTTCCTCGGAAAAAATAATATTTTTATCACATTCAATGGGAATAACGAGCTCGTGACGCATGGCGCGAGGCAAACAAACAGCTGGCGTGATTTAATGTCTATAAAATCTTGTGACTAGCTGTAATCGCGGATGCACCTCCCCAAAGTCGTAGTTGTTATGAATTTTTAAAATAGTTCGGGGTGATTTGAAATGTTTTTAACTGGTGTAGGATGATTAGAATAAATTTCTGTGGTACCTATATAGGATTAAGGGTTGTCCTTAAACTACGTACGGGTAATTTTAGCAATTTCTTACCCCCTCCCTCGAGTTTAAAAATTCGTAAGATTTTATATTCCACCCCCTTCCTTACGTAATATTTTTTACATCGCATATTTTCAGTTATTAAAATTCTTTCACAGGTTTATATAATTCATTTAACTCTGTTTCGCGTGTGCGATGAAACATCGTTTTTTTTTTAAAAATTAGGGTAAAAAATATTACGTAAGACGCTACCTAACTCCCTCTCCTCTTCGTAAGAGAACGTAAGAAATTCGTGACCCCCTCGCCCCCGAAAAAGCACGACCCCTAATTTGAACGTGACTCGATTGTATTAACCTGCGATAAAGAACCGCTGTGTAAGATTGTTCGGGTGCTCGTCGTTTTCGACCAGGAAATCGTACCTCCGGCTGCGAGCACTCGAAGAATTGGCGGTACGATCGCGGGCCCCATCGATCGAGGGACGCGGCGCGAATAAACGGAACCCGCTAGCACAGCAATAAAATAAATTGGCGTTATGCCCGATTCTTATCAATGAAATATGCACTTTCTCCGAACAATAGCGATATTACGTAATGCGAAATACATTCGGTTTCCTCCTGTTCACTTTCCTCGATGCCGCGATAATGGACGATCGTTATTCAAAATTCTATTCCAGCGCGTTAAGTAGCCGGTGATTTACCGCCTTTCTCGTCTCGCCTTTATCCAGCCCGGCGCTGCGCGCACCGTAAACACCGTTTTAATGCGCTGTCGATAGGATCAAAAATTCATGCCGCCGTTCCCTTGGAAAAGTTCCCGTCGGGGAAGGGCCCACACCTGTTACCATTTATTCACCGTCGACAATAAACGCACGTTGCTACCTTTCAGCGGAGCGATCGATGTAATTGAAATTTCCGATAAACGCCAGTCGTTCGTCATCGTTATTCAATTAACCCGCGACTAACATCGCAATTAGCGATGGCCATTTTTCAGCGGCTTCCGATTAGACTCTCGTGGCGTGGCCGGGGAGAGATTAATTAGAAAAACGTCGCAGGCGAGATTAATTGATAACCGCGCTGATTTGTTGGAGGCAGGTGGGACGGACGCTAGGAAGTTCGTAGTTGCGGGCACGATGTCGGGCAGAAGGATATACAAGCCGATATTTCGCACCTCGTCTGTGATTACGGTGGGCGTGTCGGGGATGTCACGGCCGCGGGAAATTATAATTATTAGGGAAACCGGTGTCGATCGCGTTCGTTTGTTGGAAAGCGAACGCTTCGTCCTTTCCCGTGAGGATTAATAAATCGCCAATTTCATGCTGGACGATCGCTGTTATTATTGCGAGGATCGTGGGGAAAAGCGCGGACAGGACGCGATAAATCGTATATTTGGAATGTAATGGTCGAAAGAGGCGAGTTTCCCTTGGTAGCTATCTATTATCTCGGTTTAGATGATCAGGGAGTTTAGCAATTCGTGGGGCAAGTACATTTGTTACGCAGGTATAATACCTAGAAGGGATAGGTATAACGAGGTCGTAAAAGCTGTGGGAGTCCCAAAGTTTGCAGCTTTGAGGTTTCGGAATAAGAGGATCAATACTTGTTTTCGAAGTACGAGTTCCAGACCTCTTGTTCCAAAATCTTAAACCATTTTACGACCTCCTTATATCCCTTCTAGGTACTATATTCTAAGTTCAAACTAATTAACAAAAGTAGGTTGAATACCTAGGCAAACGGGCGAGGTAGAGAAGAAAGGACGACACGTCCTTGACACAGAGGACTTCTTTTCTAGACAGGTCATCCTGGAACTCCAAAATAGGTCTGCCATTCACGTCCACGCAGCCTGCAAACAGACAATTATTCACAAATTAGCATTAAAATCAAAATGTTCCCCTCTTACCTACCCCTTGATCCTCGATCTCTGACTTTCCCCCAACTACCCTCCTTCCTTCCTCTCACCCTTATTCTTGCATCGAACTCCCCCCAAATACCAAACGACAAATTAATTACCGCGCAGAGTGAAGCCCGTTTGATGTCTGTTCGAGCCAATGATTCACTCCTCTTTGAAGCACCCCGCGAACGAAATCGGTCGAATTTATTTCGTCGATCGGAGATTACGCCCCCTCCGCCCGGTTGGCGCGCATACTGTTCATTCTGTTCGAATGAACAGAAGTAAGCGCGCCCACGACCGATCGTAGCCCGCAGTCGCATTAACGGCGTAATAAAAGTCGGTAACAGCATTTGATTACAGGCCGTGATCCGATTCGCCGTGTACCGAGGCCCGATCGTAATCTTTTCGCCGGCGTGAGTTATTAAATGATCGCCTTTTAGCCTGTTGCGCCTATCGTCGGCAGAGTAGGTCATCATCTCGGAGCTAAATCTTCGCTTACGAAACCGGGGTGCACCGATGAAAATGTAGCAACGTCCCGAACACGGCCAGATAACGTGGGTAACGTGAAATACGGGGACACCGTGGAATCTTATTGTCTTAATCGTGACCGTGGCGACGCAGGGTTAGACGTGGGACGCCCGTATCGCTTCAGATCGCAGTTTTCTAACGATACGTCGGCAGGCATGTTGGTTTACAGGCTTGTCATTGGCCTTCAATTAGATCGCGGTACCTCCCGCACTCGTTGTCAGAGGACTTTTTGATTAATATCTGGTTTTGAGAGATTTCGATTAGGTAGATTTCCTGGTGAATATGCTTGCACTACTCCAGAGGATGCACTGTCTTTAGATAGAGGTAGGTATAGTACCTAAAAGGGATATAGTGAGGTCGTAAAAGCGGGGAATCCCAAAGTTTACAGCTTTGAGTTTTCGGAATAAGAAGTTAGCCATTTTTGGGAGAAGGTTTCGAGACTTCTTGCCCCAAAGTTTACAGCTTTGAAGTTTCGAAGAGGAGGTTTGATATTTTTGGGTGGTAAGCTTTTTAGACCACTTGTTGCAAAACCTCAAAGCTGTAAACTTTGAGGCAAGAGGTCTGGAAACCTTACCTCCACTCAAAAATACTTAATTTCTTATTCCGAAACCTCAAAGCTATCAACTTTGTGACCCTCGACAGCTTTTACGACCCCGCTATGTATCTTTTAGGAATTATACTAAAGTTACTAAGCTGCTGAAAACCTACCTCATTAACATGAAATATCACCTAAGCAACGCAAAGACCACAACTCGAATATTATTAGAAAATTTATTCATCCTCCTGTCATGGAATGCTCGAGTCACCAAACTCTACGTACTCTTGCCCATTATTGTACTCTGAATTCAGAAATGTCTTCCAAGAGCATCATTCCTATAACCACCTCACTGATTAAAGCCTCTAAGCTTTACTCACAGAGAAGATCCAGCAACTAAGTATCCAGAGGAGAAATTCGATGAATACACAAGAACGAGTGTCCACTAGAGCTGTTCGAGTACTCGAAAAAAGCGAGCCGAGCCTGACTCGGCTTAACGAACCGAGTACTTGTAAAAACCGAGTGGCTCCAAAGAATCGAGTACCTACACGAATTTTTTCCAGCGGCTCGAAGAGAATCGACTAGTCGATTTTTCTTTTTTTCTCTTCGAGTACTCGGCTCGGCTCGGAAACCGAGTCACGGCTCGGTCCGAATTTCAAGTTACTCGAATATTCGAGTACTCGAACAGCCTTAGTGTCGACCGACCAGGTGACAAGCGTGATCGCAGGCTCGTGACACGTGCCAGCTGGACAGCAACGAGCGTAAACGCAACACCTTGGAACACGCTCAAGGCGGCACGCTCAGGGCGTTAATAATAATTAATAGCACCGCAAGTTATATAAACGATAACGTGGTAACGCGATAATAATGCCCAATGCCAGTGGGCAAGCGTCGAGGCTCGTGCACGCTCGCAAATTCTCAGGGTGTTGGCGCTAATGCGTTTTCGCCCTCGGCGAAGGGGTTCCATTCACCCCAACGGGATCCTTGACCCTCTTTTATGCGTAGTTAACGCCCCTCTATGCCCTGAGCTAGACAGCGCTGGACAAAGGCTTAGGAAGTTCTTCTTCATTGGGTGAATCTGGTGTGGGGTCGCAATCTTCAGGTAAACACAGGATTTGGAGAAGCTAAAGGTTGGGATTAAGTGGAAATATTTGGATGAAAGCATTCCCATCAACCAAACATGACAACCGTTTCGTACGAAATCGCTGCTACGCTACGGTACAAAATTATGTTCATTTATTTGGGAACCATTTAGCATTCTAGAGCATTTTAGATAATTCCATCCTTGTGAGTCCTCATGTCCTTACTGATCCCTACATATATCCTGTTTCTTTCTATCTCCATACATTTCCCAGTCTAAAGCAGGATTTTCTAGGTAGGGGAAGTAGGGGCAAAACCGAGACGTTAAGGATAAAAGCTTATAACTTTGACATTATTAATGTAAAAAAGAAATTGAAGTTAGGATTCATTAGAATAAACTCTTTATTAAATAATAGTATATATCTATCTTTTTTAATACAATAACAAATATAAAAAAATACGATTTAAAATATGGTTACCCCATGGCCTGGGTAAAACCGGGTTCCATACTAAAACCTGGCCCTAGCACTTATAACAACGGAATTCGTCCAATTCTTCAGTCCCCCAACCAGTGCAGCCTTCGTCAGCCCACTTACAACAGTGCACCCAACCTTCATTCAATTTGGATGAACCATAGGATTCTTGGACATAAATACAAATGTCTTCAGTGTTATCATCATCCTTCCGTATTTTGTTTAATTTTGTGGTTTCCATTCTCTTTAGTTGTAGTCCTTTATTAAGATTTAGTTTAATGATGATAAGTTCCTCTTTTTCGGGTACCCGGTTTTACCCCGTACGGTTTTGCCCCAGCATACAATTTTGTAAATATTGCGAATTATCAACAATACCAGGGCGAAGTACGAACAAACTGTCTTAGTTATTTATACTTTAATATGCAACAATTAACATAATTCACACAAAAAAGTACTTACTTGAACACTGTCAAAAGTGTTGAAGTTTCTTAACTACCGAAAATTAGATCAGAGCCTTCAAAAACACACAAGTCGGTATAACTTTAGTAAGCGCGCTTATAACACGATCACCTTTGTTGATGAAGTAATGCATATCCTGACAATATGTCACTGCAACGACGCGGGAAAATTTAAGGCTGTTTTAAAAATAATAGCACGTCCCGGCTTTACCCAGGTACCCGGTTTTGTCCTAATTTCCCCTAAGTTTTTGACAAGAGTGGTGACTTTGACCACTAACAAGGAGAGTATTTTAGGTATCCGCCTCCGATCATTTTGATTTTTGGATATGTTATAGAGGACCGAAAAATAAGAAATACGTGTTTTTTTAGTTTTCCCCGTTTTCATATTTGGGGGGTGAAAACTGCGTTCAAAGTTAGGGTTGAAAAATCATTTTTGTGGAATATCTCGAGAACTATTAGAGATAGGGGAAAATCTGGTGAGTCAGTCATATTTCGCATTCAAAGACACAAAATTCGTCCATTGACACTATTCCCCTATCTCTAATAGTTCTCGAGATATTCCACAAAAATGATTTTTCAACCCTAACTTTGAACGCAGTTTTCACCCCCCAAATATGAAAACGGGGAAAAATAAAAAAACACGTGTTTCTTATTTTTCGGTCCTCTATAACATATCCAAAAATCAAAATGATCGGAGGCGGACACCTAAAATACTCTCCTTGTAAGTCCTTCATTTTCCCCTTTTCTGTCCTACCTTCTACCTACTATAGAAATCACAATCCCCAACATCTCCGTAGATCTCTCATTTAAATCTGTCTATTGTCATCAGTAAATCATTATGTAGGTATATCTACTCAAACAAATCGGTTCCCCAAACACTCCTAATTTCTACACCTTCTCATCAAACTTCCTCTGCAAAAGCACATCCAATCCCTACTGAAATTCAATTTATTATCAACATTAGAATGCCCGAAGCACCCAATTTCTTCGTTCAAGTATCCGTTGATATAGCGAGGCACACGTTACCACGGAGTCACGTGACCGTTCCCCCGAAGCGTGCATGCGAAATCGGGGAAGCGGCCGAGGGAGCGGGCACGTTAATCGACCGGTAAACATCGAACACTCTCGGCTTGGCGTGATTTCTCGAAGCAAGGAAATGCAACGGAACGCCTCGCCGGTTGGCCGGCCGCCGCGACCTTTTTTAACGATCCAAGCGGCCGCTCGGATTACCATAACCGATCGATTACCGGCCTTCCAGCGGCGGTTTCACCGCGAGATGAAGACGTTAAGCTAGGACTGCCTGCAGCACCGAGACTGGCATCTCGCTGTCACGAGGAGCACGATGTCCGATGGACGTTTTCACACATTCACGAGCCAAGATCGGCCAGCCGCCAGGAACGGCCTCGGTTTTTTGCCGACGCCGACGTCGAGCTAGGGAACGCTCGGACGACGCCCCCCCTTCCGGGGGAGGAAAAAGAGAAGGAAACGGGGAGAACGCCGGGATGTTTAAGGAAATGCAACTGGACTCTTGAATATCGATGGACACCTGCAAAGGAAGCTTTTAAGCTGAATGGGGGTTTACATTATCAGATGTCAAGGAAAGCTGCGCGGCTGAAAGGTTCCGATACCATCTGTGCGCGATTTTTATGGCTTTGAAAATGAGGAAAAGAATCAGAAATCTGCAAGAATGAAATTGTTTTTCACGGGTTTGAACTCTGCAGGGAGTCACGCCATATGAAAGAAATGAAAATTGCCACCACGGGGTTTCAAAGACTGGGTTTCCTGATTGTCAATCACTTAAGGGGTTACGTCACCTTGAGACGCTCAAAAAAACACCAAATTAGACGATTTTTTTTAGGATACTACGATATATAGAAAGTAATATAGAAAGTAAAGAAATAATTTTATTTATAAATAATAATTTTTATAACTATATATATATCGTAGTATCCTAAAAAAAATCGTCTAATTTGGTGTTTTTTTGAACAGAAATTTTAACCCTCATCCGTCCCTCGTGTCAATTTGACACAGGTTTATATATATATATAATTATTACTATAATATGTATAATATGTATTACTGTATGTATTATAATTATATATATAATTATAATACATACAGTAATACATGCCCTAAATATAGAAAGTAAAGAAATAATTTTCAACCTCGTAGAATCCTAAAAAAAAATCGTCTAATTTGGTGTTTTTTTGAACAGAAATTTTAACCCTCATCCGTCCCTCGTGTCAATTTGACACAGGTTTCCCGTAGTAAGTTTTACTGTTCTGTTATTTGTAATTCTTGTAAACAAAAAGTTTGTCCTGCATATCGTTTTATTTTATGCGAAAGTTAGGAAAAATCTAAGATGCAAATGTTAACTCATCAATTTAAATAAAAAATATCGAAAAATAACTGTTTACCTTGCAATTTCATCGATCTCTTACCACTATGTCAATTTGACACCGAAGAACAGATTCAGTTCGTGAAATGAAGAACGGATGAGGGTTAAGAAAAGGCCGAGTTATGTGTTGTCCTTGAAATTCGTCAGATAACTCGAATTACAATATCCTGTACCCTTTTCTTAAAAAATGATTAACCATCCCCATTACCCTAGATCTTAACCCTGATTCCATCTAAAAACCCTGCGTCAATGTCGTACCTCCACTTAAAAGCCCCTAAAGGATGTCAAAACCTCCATCAAACTACCAGTAGTCACCTGAAGCGCCATATCCGATTTGAAACGAAACCCCAGCTCCTCTACAAAACGCCCCCAAAAAGCCAACCACAAAGAGCCCCAGTCTCCCCGAGCAAGCCATTCCCGAGACCACGAAATTCCACGGCTTTCTACCTGGCGCGTCCCAGGATCGAGTTACAATAATAACCGTCCCACGAAGGAGCGCGCATATATCTGCGCGGCGTGCATTCCGCCTCTACAAATCGTCGGTCGTCCATCATCATCGCATTACCCCCTCGATAAAGATTGAACGCGGGCCCGACTTAGCTTTTAGCGTAAATCAAGCGTACTTACGGGCCCCGGCGACCCACCGCGTCCCCTCCCTTCCCTCTCTGCGAGGCGGCGGGGAGCCGCCTCCGCGTCTGTTCCTCGCGGGAGTAACGAGAGAGTCGGAAGGGGGGTAAAAAAAGGAGCATGCAAAGGGGGCTGGGAGGATCGCGAGTAGCCGCGAGGCGGGCTGCGTGCCGCCGGGACTCGTGAGAAAGATGAACGATAGTCCGATGGATACGTCAATGTGCGTGCCATTAGCCGTTGCTTTTTCGATTTATTGGCCGATCCCTGATTTCTAATTACATGCCCGAGATCCCCCACCCGACTTGCCTCCCCTCCTATTTCTCGCCCCGGTTTCCGCGCGCGTTCGTCGGGCCCACGGTCGATTTCTATTTCAACGAAAACGTCGACGCGCCGCGGAAAGGGGCTGCAGGCCGGGGCCGGCAGTCCCTCGCCACTACGGTGAATTATCGCTGGTGATTTTAACGGAGGAAATTCGTGGAATCGCGCGGAAACGCCGGGGACTCACTCGTCGGGTCTTTAAGCGCGCCTTCTACCGCAACTTCCACTTGGCTTTCCAACGAGAAAACCGCTAAGCGCTTAATTACGCGCGCCATGGGATGGATACGACGCATAGGGTGTCTCGAGAGGTTGTCTATGAAGACGTCTTGAGTTGAAACGAACGTGCAGGCGACGGTGGAGAAGTAGTGGAGTCGTGGATTAGACAACCGACGATTAGTAGAAGTAGTACAGGTGACAAATGGAAGCAGGCAGTCCACTGCTTTCGTTGATAATTAGCTGACTTGATGTCAAAATTAGACAGCACTTATCTCAATAACGAGTGGAGGTAGGTTCATAATGGGTAGGATATTTTTGATTCAACAGAATTTTCCAAAGACGCTGAAAATATTCTTTAAATACTTCACAAGACACCCTGTATTGTGCACGCAGAGGTGGGGATGAAGAGGCAACTTGCTTGTCCATCGTCGACGATGATACTACCAGAGGACGTCGAGATTCCTCGCGTCGCTTCGTTTAACGGTAATTTGAATGATCGAGCGGGGAATCGGCGAGTGGTATTACACAAAAATGTGCGGAACCCGTGGGTAAGATGAGCAAGGTTCAATAAATTTCCTTGGATTTTTTGTTCGGCTGGATTCTTAGTCGTAAGTCGTAAAACTAATCCTTTTATGAATATTAAGATATCACCTACATCTGAATGACAAATAAATGAAACTGCTCTTCGCAATCGAGTCTTAAGGGATCCTCGATGTAAGCACTTACTTGAGGATAAATCCCTGCATTAGTCAAGCATTCATTCACGATAATTTGAACTCGCCTCTTAATAGAAGTACCAACCTCCCTTTCAACGCGTCGAAGAAATTGATTTTAATTGGTGTGCAGACTAATGGGAGAGGCAGCAGCCGAGTCGCGAGAGAGAACAATCATTTACATTGCCACGGGACGAGGGCTTCGTATAAACACGCTGATAAGTAAAATTATCGTCGTGGTCAGGTGAGCGTGCGGCAGGTTGACCCTAGCGAGCTCTATCAGGCACGACTTGGCTCTGGTTTAACACTCGTTAGCTCTCCCGAGACTCTATAATCGCTTAATTAGTCGCTAAGATGCACCGCCGCGTACCTTCGCGGAATAATCGATTCCTCGTATGCTCCCCATGACGAGTTGCAATGTAAATCCTCCAATACCAACGCAGATCTAAAGAAAAGATCTGCAATTGTAATTTTCACGCAACAAAGAAGTTATTTCGTCTGAATATTTGCTAATGGGTGGCCACCAAAAACAGAGTAGGTAATCATAGACGAGAATTTTTCGAACAGGTACTTAAAGTACTAAAATTAAGTATTAAAATATTAAAATTCTAGGAGCCAGCCACCTATAAATTAAAATTGAAGAAAACAAAGAATCTGTATAGGATTTTATAGAGTTTAAATTTTAAATGCAGATAGAAGTCTTCGCTTCCTAGCTTTCTAACGAAAACACATAAGTACATATACACGAAAGTGATCGATTGCTTCTGATTTATTAGTTCGCAGGCCTCCCTCTGGGAAACTTATCTAATACACTCGTCACATTCTATTTTTCCTACTTTTCTTTTTCCAATCCCCACTGGAATTACACGTGTAAGCATCGATCCGGACAGAGATCCCACGTGGAACGCGTTAACCAGTGATTAATGCCCACGTGAACATCTTATTCGCGGAAAGTCTTTCCACGAAGGCCAGCGTGTGTTCGCTACTTAGACACGAATGTTCGCGGTAATGCGAAAAAGGGGCCCGACCTCTATTAACCTTCAATCTCTCACCTTTCGACAGACTATCGACTTCTGCGTATAGCTCGTCGATCATGCGCGACGCGCGCACCACGAGCGCCGCTTCGTAACGCGTTTCCGTATTTCATGCACGTAAATATATCAAAGCCGTCCAGGCATTAGCTGCAAATTAAGCGACAAAGTAGTCGACGTTCCAGCAAGCCGTTGCTGCCTGGCAGAGGTTCCATGATGTCTCGGTTAAGAGAAATTTACTGCATTCTTACAAGACTGTGATAACGTTATTGCTATCTTGCAGATCGAGTTTATCAATTGCGGTTTCTTGGTATTTAATGTACGAGGTATTTCGCTGCTTTGACATCATTTCCATTTACTCAGCGATGCGGGGACTTATTTGCGGAAAATTTTCGAGGAGAAGATTGCATGGTAAATAAAGGGATGGAGCCATGAGAACGCGGAGTAGTTTCTTTATTTTCCGTCTGTAAGTAGATCGAGTCATCGTTGGTCAGACAAGCTGACAATTAATTGGATTAATGGTGAAAGTCAGTTTGGAAAGTAATTTGCATTACGAACATTTGGAACAACGCATGTGAAGTGAAACTTTCTTAGAAATGAGGACTTTATTGGAGGATTCTAAATAACGGAGAAACGCCAATATCGCCTAAATCGTACCACATCAATTTCTCAATAATTAATGAATATAAACAACATGTACTCATAAAAATATCAAGTAAATGCGAAATTAGAACTAGAAAAAAACCTCTCGAACTTTTTTAAATCGTACTTTTTACAGTACGTCACAAAGGGATTAATAACAAATTAATTTATTCTGAACAAAAGCTTAAACGTTTAATAGTAGGTGCCTGAAACATCACGCTACAATATTCAATATTAATTTACGTAGAAATTAGTACCAAATACGAAATATAACGTAAAATATCTTAAGTGGTACGATATGGAAAACCCTCCCCCTCCACAGACTGTGAGTCAGGAATCATGACATAGTAATTGGTAAATTAAAACTTCTCTACAGTCTACACCGTCTAGAGGCATAAACTTGTCTCCCAAGTTTCCCAAACGATGTTACCAAATTCTCTTGTCTACTTTGTAACTTCGACGCCCAAGAAACGGTGTCAGGAAACTTCGTCGAAGGTTGAAGCGCAGAGGCGAGAGACCGTAGCAACTTTTCCCGAAGCTGTTGCTACAAAACGGCGATCTTTTATCGAAACTTTCTATCGGTACAGCACGTTTCAAATGACGTTCGCGTACAGGCGCGTTTCGATCCCTGACCCGACCCCACGGCCACCGTGTGCATTGCGACGCTAAAATGACGTTCACCACGCCCCGAGCTTTATCTTTCAATCGTGACCGTTCCAGAGAACCTATAGGAGAGATCGAACGGCCAATTAGTAGCCGATTGGATGGATCTACCATAGGAGCCACCGAATGGGTCATTAACACTATTCCTACCACGACCGGTCAAATGACCGTTTTTAAAATTTCGATTAGAATTTCCTATATACAACGTAATTGAATCGCCTTTAAACTTCACGATTTTTCCTCAAATATACGTATAATATATTTTTCAATATTCACTTCTTTTTTTACTGTTTATTTTCTGAGAAAAATTTGTAGTCTGTCTTACCTACCACGACCGGTCATTTGAAGGAATAGGTATACGTGAAGTGTCGGTAGGAATAGTGTTAAACGCGGAACGAATTCTGCTATCGGCGACCACACTTCGATTAGCCTAGAAGGGAAAATTGTAGCAGAGGAAAGAGAAATTAAACAATCCCAGAAGCATCTTATACGAAGGCAAACAAATAAATTTACTGAAAGAAGAAAGTCTTAGTCTGTATTTTAATCTTCAACCCTTCCAAGTTAATCACTTAAGTGTTCTTCCTAGCGTGACGGCAGGAAAAAAAATAATTTTTGAATTTCCTATTTGAGATAACTAAATTCCTACTATTTCTCAAGGCGCTCTTTACGTGATGCTCCTATTCCACTATAAATAGATATTTTTACTTTAAAAAAATTGCTTTGTAGCCTTAAAAGGTGATAGAATAAAACTTCAACTTGCAGAAGGATACATGCAATACTACTTTCTATTTTTATTTATTTCTATTTCCCGAAAAAATTAAATTTTTTTCAGCCGTCACACTAGACCCCTTAACTCTAATGCGTTGCAAACAAAAATTGACCACGTGCTTCTTCATAGTTCCACTTATCCGCTTCACCCTCAAATTCCACTCTATTGATTTATTTAAATATCCTCTACCAACTGACATCCAGAATCTCAGATTAACTCTCCACTCTCTCCCACCACGTGCACTCGCCATTCACAGCTAAAGGGTTAATCGCGTTCACGCCGTTCCCCAAGCGCTCCGAGAACCCAGAAGTGGACTTCGTTTGGAAAATCCGCAGCCAATGGAAGCAACAAGCAAAGAAGACAGGGGAACGCAGCTCGAGGGAACAGTTCGCACGGCGTAAGAGGCTCGCACCGGAAAACTTTCTCAGAAATCCTCATCTCGATCTCGTCCGAAAGTATTCCACTCGCGCGTGCACAGACGTGCACGTACACCGCGGCCCATGGTGTAGGAACATGCGCGGGGAATATGGCTAACTCGTGCGTGGCTAATGCGCTCGATCCAATCGTCCGGGTGATAACCATAATCACGTGGCGGCTAGGTGTACCGAACGTGTCCGCGTCGAGCCGCGGGGATCGCGCCTCCGTCGGCGAGGATTCAACAGGGGCCACCGCCTTTCTCCGTTTCCTGCGCCGTTGCTTTCCGCGCTCTGACGTCCCTGTTTCCTCGCGCGCATCGGGGAGGCCTCCGTGGCAGCTCTCACGCCTGGTCCGAGCAATTCGCCTTATTTACGAGTAGAAACGGAGGGTCGAGGGCGGATCCAGGGCTGGCGGTGACGGAACGGGATCGAGGTGCTAAGTGGTCAGCGAATTTTAATCGGGGATGTGCTCGTGGATGGATAGATATGTATGGTATATATAATAATGGTATATATAATCAGTGGCGCGCCCAGAAGGAAGGGAGAAGAAAGGGGCCCTGGCACCTCTCATAATTTAAACGTAAAACCGAACAGGGTGCTACCTACATATCTGCTTTTCTGTAGATTACAAACAATATTTGGAAATATGTAAAGGAACTGAATACCTCGGAGTGGAAATTTAATAGTCATCGAAGAGATAAAATCGTGTCAGTTCGCCAATCGAAACTTCAGATTTTTTTATAGATCGCGTCAGTTTTCCATGGAACCGAGATCGCCGCGGTGTTTCGTGGAATTGCTCGTTCCAGGAGCGCAGATCAGTGATAAGACCAGCCGATAACGGGTCTTCGGCGGGTGGGTGGGCGTACGTTAGACTCGCAGAAGCGATCGAGCCAATCTCTTGCAGTTGCATTGATCGTTGATCGGGAGTCAGTCGCCATTGCTCGATATTCCATACCTCCGGCACGAAAGAGCAGAAGGAAAACCTATCTTTGTTCTGCGCCACAGCAGCGAAAACCTTTTCAAATATTATACCTACACGAAGATCTCACAAAGTACACATATACCTAAATATGTCCCTCAAATATTTAGAATAACAATTCTAATGTATTTGTAAAAGAAAAAGCAAGCCCTTAGAAAAAAAGGAACAAACCAAATAAAAGAAAATTCCTCCGAAATTTAATTTCACCCCTTCTCCTAAAAGAACGATATTCAAATCGCCAAAAATTTCCACAATCCCACTGAAATCACTTTCGATGAATTTCTTCCCCTTCGTTTCCAAAAAGTCCCCACCCACCTTTCACTTCGCAGCCGCCTGTATAACCACTGCGTATTTTCCCAATCGCGATACATCGAGAACGTCGTTGAAGAACGACGTGCAGGTATGTAAAGCTCGGCTCGGTGTTTACGAGCGCAGTCGCTGGTTCGAAACAATCCAACGTTCGCCGTCGCTTCCACGGGCCCGCGGAGCACACGCTTATCGGCCGCAATTAACGCCGCGAATAAGTCATCGAGATCCTCGATCGACCGCGCCAGATGCCGCGACAACGGTCCACGGATCCGATAATCGTCCGTGGAGCTGCGGGACCGGGACCTGTCGCCCGCGATACCGATCTGTTCCGTTTCAATCGAATTCATCGCCACCGCGGCGTTCATTAAGTTTTTGCGCGGCCCCTCTGCGCACGCCATTCAACGTTCTAAAGTGTACACTTACTTAATAACGCGTGACTGTTAACCGAGCCTGAGAGCCGTGGAGAATTCCATGGACCTGACTATTCAATGGAGGAAATTGAAAATCTACTGTTTCCAACGGAGTTGAGCATTAACTATTTAAATAAAAAATTATTTAAATAACGGATCGAATAAAAGTACTTTCACTTTAGATTATTCGACGAATAAAGTTAATTTTTTTATTCGTTAAGCGCTTTAATTTCAGCGTTGAATAAATTTTACAACTTTAACTTTAACTGTAACTTTAACTGTAACTTTAACTTTAACTTTAACTTTAACTTTAACTTCATTTCATATAATTAAAGACACATGACGAATAATTTTTTTAAATTTTATTCTTCATGCGAAATTTTTATTTAAATAAATATTTTGCCCATCTTTGCTGCTCGGAAGATCTCGAGCTCTGACTAAATTTTAAACCAGCGAATGGATTTGTCAATTGTCAAATGGATTTTCAAAGTCCATTCAAATTTTGTCGAAAAGCTTCAGTACCTCTGACGACTGCTTCCGATGCTCATAGATATTAAAAGTTGCTGCACGCGTAATAAGGGATGCTTGTGACATTCGTTCCGCTGTGGGATTAGTGGTTGACCTTTACTACTGGCTCGTTCGATATTTACGCGTGGCTGGCAAGCGTCTGACGAACGCGGTGTCGTTCCCCCTGTCGAGATGCGATTAGTGTCAAGGTGAACGCACGGGCATTGCAATAAATTTTCCAACGTGGCGACGGGATGATCGCGGTGACGTGAGAATGGCTTTCGCAATTGTCGCTTTCGTTCGGTTCCGAGTGCTTGATGAGAACACCGATTCGCGGCTCGTTTGCAAGCTGCTTGAGTAATTGCTACTTCGATTGAGGCCTTGGTCCAGTGATGCTCTATTCAAGGATTCCGCTGGGGTACCTTTTAAATGCACACGTGTGTAGATGATGTTACGTGCGAGTACCATTGTAGGTATGTTGCAACAGATTGGATAGAAAACAAGGGGCAATTCTTGGAATATATTAAACATACCAGGCACATTATTTATTGTCAGAATTTCACAAAGAAATCGAGCTCAAAGATTTAACTCTTCCCATTTCATAATAAAAGTAATTAAAAAGAGGACCAAACTTTGAACTTCATTTTCCCACAGAGTTCCAAATTACACTTCCCCACATTTTTAACAAATAATTATACGCGACGTGCACTAACAGAACACTAAACTTGAGCCAAATCGGTAGCTTAAAGCTCGCGCGCTCCCGCCTCGCGGCTCGTGAATGTTCGCCGACGGTTTTTCGACTTTCCCCGGTGGCCAACGTGAATTATTTTACACGGTTGACGTTTACGACCCCGTGTCTCGGCGAATAATCCGCGGTACGTAATTGCTACGTGTGTTGCAGCGCGGTACGGTGCGTTTGCAGGGCTTCGGTTACTGCTTTCCCGTTGCAGCCAGTTTCGCACGGCGCGCATCGACGTTTTACTATCGCGCGTCGATTAGATCGCGGCGCGGCGCAATTAGCGTCGCTGGAAATTCATGGTAAGTTAATAAATTGGAAGGAGCGACATGACGGCAATCAGAGGCGCGTTGATCGGCTTCCACTCGCCCAGCAGACGAACCGTAACGAAGAAGCAACGATCGGACGCGCATTCCTCCCTGCCAACCGAACGAACCGCGAGACGTGCTTACCACCTCGCGCGCCTTTAGCGGGCCGTTTCGCGACGTTCCTCGTCACTTCCTGTCTCGACGTCCAGGAATCCCTGGCACGATTTACGCTGACACGTTACCGTTTCCGCGAAAGTGGCGTCCCGCTTTGACGGGGATAAGTGGATGATTATGCAACGCGGTGGTTTGTGGTTGTTTGTTGGCGTTTGGGTCAATAGCTTGCGTGAACTTCAGTTTTATACGAAAGTAGAGTTCGAATGTAACTCTTTGACTGCGAAACGAGTATACATTATATGAAAGGCATATATCTTATATGGGGTGAAGATGTCTAATACCTTAAGATTTTGAGATTTGACCCCCCTAGGCTAACAAGCTTCTAACGCCCTTTCCGTGAAATATCATCAAATATTTTAATTGAAAAGAGTTGAGACGATTTCAAAATTAATTGAATATGACTACTCACATGTGAGTTTTTGCTAATTCGCTATATGTAAAAAATGAATTGTTTTTAATGTTGTCTCAAGCCCCTGTGTTTAAACATTTTCCAGTTTATTTCGTTCAAAATTTGTCACTCCCCAAAATTTGCCACCTCTGAAAATTTGTCGATTCCCAAATTTGCGCCCCCAAAATTTATCATTCTCAAAATTTGCTGCTCCCCCAAAATTGCAAGCCCTCAAAATATGTCGCTTCCCAAAGCTGCGCCCCCTAAAATTTGTCGCTCTCAAAATTTGTTGCTCCCCAAAATTTGCCACTCCTCAAAATTTGTCGTTCGCCAAAATTTTGCTGGTCCCCAAAATTTGCCACCCCTCAAAATATGTCGCTTCCCAAATCTGCGCCCCCTAAAATTTGTCGCTCCCAAAATTTGTTGCTCCCCAAAATTTGCCACCTCTCAAAATTTGTCGTTCGCCAAAATTTTGCTGCCCCCCAAAATTTGCCACCCCTCAAAATATGTCGCTTCCCAAATCTGCGCCCCCTAAAATTTGTCGCTCCCAAAATTTATTGCTCCCCAAAATTTGCCACCCCTCAAAATTTGTCGTTCGCCAAAATTTTGATGCTCCCCAAAATTTGCCACCTCTCAAAATTTGTCGCTTCGAAAGGTTCCGAGTTAGAGCGCGTCACAGTCAAAGGGTTAATGAGGAATGTGTTTAGTGGTTAAGGTTAGTGTTCTACAATGCGATACAAAGAGCAGAGAGTAAAGTCTACGCTAAATGATCACTACCGCAATGAAAACATCAGGATTCAAGTACATAGACTGGCAACTGAAACTTATAACCCAGCGCAGTCATAGGACAAAAAGAAACAAAGACGATAAAGTTTCTACATATTCAATTCCCACGAGTGTCGGTGTTGAACCGTGATAAACGAAAGGAATAATGGTCTAGCATAAATATCTCGAGTTATTGCAATAACATCGAGGTGGATGAAATTTCTAATCAAACATCCAATAGCGCAATAGAGCGCGTGGCTAGCGTGGCAGGAAATTTGCCACTTTCTCGTCGCGGCGGAACACTGGTTCCCATAGCGCGATCAGCGGAGTCGATTCTTCGCAATTAGTGGCGTGGAAAATTCAAAGGCGCGCGCGAAAACGGGCGAGGCGCATCGATCAGCCGGGGAGGAATTATCGATTGGCCTCGGCGAAACCTTAGCCGGACAGCTCCTTGGGATCTGGGTCGTACCCTGAATTCTACCTGCGTGCACCGATATCCACCTTTACCGCGTAATTGCTCACGTAGCCCGGCCGCGGATCGAACACCGCCTAAAAGATGCGCGAATCCCTGATTATTATCGGGTAACGAAGATTACATTGCTCCGATCCATCGTTTCTAGATATTACGTGAGAGGCGACAAGCAGGTATTCAAAATTCCACTTGACAATTAAACGCGCAAAAAGTTGAAACTCTTTAGAATTATTTGGGTTTTAAGTATTCTCCTTTGAAACTGTTCTTCCATGCTCGTATGTTTATGCAAGGACACTTAACACTATTCCTACCACGACCGGTCAAATGACCGTTTTTAAAATTTCGATTAGAATTTCCTATATACAACGTAATTGAATCGCCTTTAAACTTCACGATTTTTCCTTAAATATACGTACAATACATTTTTCAATATTCACTTCTTTTTTATTCTTTATTTTTTGAGAAAAAATTGTAATCTGTCTTACCTACAGGAGGAATAGGTATACGTGAAATGTCGGTAGGAATAGTGTTAAGAGGGGAAACTTGTGTAGAGGCCTAACTCGACGAAAATGAGTCGATCTTGATGAATTTTTCAAAGAAATGGTCCAATGAATCTTTTTGAAACTTTTCGAGTATTTAATTGAACATCTAAGGAAGTCGAGAAAATTTCTTTTTCTGTAAAATAATTCGTTTATTATAAACTGTGGAGATATTTATCCGCGTCCTCGGCGTCGAAGTAGTGAATCGACGTAACTCCACAGTTTACAATAACCGAATTATTTTACAGAAAACAAAATTTTCTCAACTTCCTTAGATGTTCAATTAAATATCCTAAAAGTTCCAAAAAGATCCATTAAACCATTTCTTTGAAAAAAATTCAGAAAGATCGCCTCATTTTCATCGCTTTACACGAATCTCCCTCCTTAAGAATACTTACAAAGGCACTGACTCTAGGAATACGTCATACTCGTAGAATTATGAAATTCTTATACATGAAAAATTATACATACATGAAATTCTATCGTATCCCATCCTCTCGCAGTTTCTTTCCACCCACCACAGGTATACCGAGAATCTTAAAACACTTCGACTACACCACATTAATAAAAGACAAATTAAAGTTCAGCTACGTGGAAGCAGTATCGTCTGCAGGTGCCTGGGTCTCAACAGTCCGCACGACCATTATAAATTCAATATCGACGAGCGGGGACCAAGAACGACGAGGCCAAGGAAAGGCCTTCAATTATCGCGGTGCACGAGTAACACAATGCACAAAGTACCGCAAACCGTGCATAGGTAATTAGTCTAATGCCTCGTCCTCGCATAGACGTGCTCATTATCATAACTCGTCTATACCATGCACGGGGGGATGTAAATTTTTTAGCTATCGCGATAAATTATCGCGGGCTGGGGGTCGCCTCAGCACTGTGCGGGACTATGTGGTCGATTCCGCCCACGCGGGATCCATAGGGGCCTAACAGGGAGGCACGATAGCCGTTTTTCAGCGCGGGTCACATCCTGGCCACCGTCGCGATGATGGAACGCTTCCTTCTCGAGTCGCGGTTCCGCGAAATCGTTGCTAATCGAACCTTTGATTATGGCGGATGGTCGATTGTACGGGGACCGTTTTACTACAGGCATCGCGATGCTCGGCGGTGTTTGGAAGAATGTTTTGTGGCGTGCGTTTCGTTGAGTTCCAAGCGGAGCAGAAAGCGGTCAATTTGGCATAGGGTTGTGAATGGTAACTGAAGGTTTCGTAGCTTTGGCGTTTTGACGTTTAAGAGGGGAAAAAACTGTTCCGTTTCCCCATACAAGGTTTTTCCTGATTTTCGTTCGGTATGCGAAGGATCGCAACCGATGACCGGGCAGAAGGTTGAGAATTATCGGCACGAACGGAAGTAGATTTGGTCCACGCGTTACGCTAATGCAGGAGGTTGTATGTTATACGTTTTTATAAACGTTCTTTATTGTGATTATTCTGACATCAATTTTATTACCACTCTCGCGTCTTCCATCTCAGTTTAAAAGGTTATTACGATTTTATAGTGACAAGGAATAAATGGATGTAATACTGCTTGTAGCTACGTATAGGGTGACTGTACCTAATATCGCCACCCGCTATATCTCGCAAAGTAAGCACTAAAGTTTATCGGTTATGCACTCCATTAGTACCTAAACATATGTAGGAAAGCATACTGTAATTGCAGCGTCATGTGATCAACAATTATAGAAAGGAAAGGATTTTAGAGAATCTTTATAGTGTAAAAATTTATTGGACTGCCACAATTTTACATCCCATTCGGAGTAGTCAAGTCTAATAATTTCGTGAATGCAAGAATATCTACTAGAAATACCTAATTAATGACGTACTTAAGGAATGAAATCGATTCAAATATTTTCCGTGATGAAAATAGTGTTTTTCTTTTAGCAGAATGGGTGTTCTTAATACCGCCTACCGGAGAGCAATGGTTTCGATGTAATGTTTGTTACAGGTGGGGTTACGAAATGTGCCGAGCAACCGAAATAAACTTTATTTGTCCAATATGTACATCGGAATGTAAAAAATGAAATATTTAAAAATCTATATTTTTAAATTTCTATATTTTTCTAATAAAAATAAAATCAAAAGTGGATAAAAATACATTTATAATGCAAGAAATAATAAAAGCACATGTGAAAATGACTTTAAAAACTCATATATACATGAATTAATCAATATTTCTTGAGTTGGCGATATTAGGTACACTTTTTTCAGGACCCGATTTTTGCATGTCTTACGATTTTTGAGTCCTAATTAAAAATTTGTCGGTTTCAACGATTCTAACTTATGCTACATGAAAGATGAATAATTTCTCTTTACTTTGAAACGAACTGCATGCAAAAATATTAATTATTATTCAATTGTCAGCGATTTAACTTTTGCCTGGCTATATTAGGTACAGTCACCCTAATGCAATTATATTAGCCATGTATTTGTAAGTTACCGTTGTGCGCAATGCCACACAGAGTCCATTGATCCTAGATTTAGGTAGGGAACCACATTTTGATTTGTATGCATAGAATCTGGGGACTTTGCAGCACAGAATTTACAATTGGCCGCATTATGCAGAAAGTTACCAAACCTCAAAATAGCACAAGATTAGTTAAACACAGTACAAATCCCATAATTTTGTGATCTACATTTTGAAAAAAAAAAACAAACCCGTAGAACAACTGTAACAGTATACAATTACACAATACAACAAATTTGGATTTTTTTCGGACTTGTAACATTCAGCCGTTTCTTATAGATTTTCATGCACTGAAAACGAATCCGCAAACCGTTTGTCGCCATCACCCTCAGTTTTTGAGAAAATAGATTTTGAAAAAAACTGCAGATTTTCAACTTTGAACATCTTTTGTGTAATAGTTATTCGATTGTTCGTTGCGTCAAATTATTCTATAAACCCTTCCGAATACAACGATATAAGTTATTATTGCATTATGAACATTTAAATATGTTTAAACAACGATCAAAGGGAAAAGGACACCCGAAATGCACCAATTTTTGCAGGTATCTTTCAATTTATTTCCAAAACTAAGGGTCTGGGAGAAAATCTGACCATTCCACGCGATGCAGCAGACAGTTTTCCTTTGAAAGGCGTCAACAGAAGTGGTAAATCTCGTTTTGTTTTCAATACAGAAGCGAAATAGTTTGGCAAAACGTGCGGAGCCGACAGTGGTAGTCAACGGCGGCGCGCGATCCACTGCCGCTCAGCGTAACACAATCGCTTAACGCGCGTGACTACCACTGTAGGCGCCGCGCGTTTTGCCAAACTATGTCGCTCCTGTATTGAAAACAAAACGAGATTTACCACTTCTGTTGACGCCTTCCGAAGGAAAACTGCCTGCTGCATCGCGTCAGATTTTCTCCCAGACCCTTAGTTTTGGAAATAAATTGAATGATATCTGCAAAAATTGGTGCATTTCGGGTGTCATTTTTCCTTTGATCGTTGTTTAAACATATTTAAATGTTCATAATGTAATAATAACTTATATCGTTGTATTCGGAAGGGTTCATAGAATAATTTGACGCAACGAACAATCGAATAACTATTACCGTTTCGACACAAAAGATGTTCAAAGTTGAAAATATGCGGTTTTTTTCAAAATCGATTTTCTCAAAAACTGAGGGTGATGACGACAAACGGTTTGCGGATTCGTTTTCAGGGCACGAAAAACTATAAGAAACGGCCATTGAATGTTACAAGTTCAGATGGCTGTTGTACTGTGTTATTAAAACTACCAAGCTATAGTTCTATTTTAGGCTTAAAAAACAAGAGCTACAGAACATTTAAAATAATATAAATTATACTACTCACTATTAAATAAGCCATTAAAAAACATTGTAAAAATATAAAAAGAAGTAAAATATACCCAATAGAAATAAATCTACTTTTCTTTAACAATTAAAGTTCAATTTTAGATAATTGAGAGTTTGTACTTGACTCGCCACTCAATATGTACATATCAGAAATTCAGTAAAACAATAAAACAGAACTTAAATAGCTGCAAGTTGCTCTTAGGTTATAAGAAACTAACTATCCTTATCTGGATAAGTTACTTTCCACACTCAAACTCCAAAATACCCTGTATATACTCACTATGTACTGCACACTAAAAAATTCACGCGATAGACTTGCAGAGGGGCCTCGTAAGGAAGTTGTTTGCAACGACGATCCTGGAAAGATGGATCCCGCGACAGCGTAATTAGCGCCTGCAACGTTCCCACTCTCCCATTGACAGCGCGTACGTCGCCTGCTCGTGGCGTGCTCATAATTATCCGTGAACTTTTCAAGCGACCACGCGATGATAGAATATCGTGCGGCAGATTCGCCTGCCTGGGGAAAGATTACCGAAGTCCCCGGGTTAACGGCTCCGCAAACATCTTTATTGTCGAACGAGCAACCGTAAAGAGCGGATCGCTTTCACGTGCAAGCTCCTTCGGCTGAATTACGTGCCTGTGTGCCCGAGCACCAGTTAGATGATTCAGCTTGATCCGTGTATGGGCCAACAGAGCGCGGTCTACAGCGACGGGTTACACTTTTGCAGGAAAGGATCATCTTCCACGATCGTTCAAGGAGGAAACAGCTTTTCCTTAGAATAGGAGGACCTCGAATTATTGTAATAGAAAATTACAGAGTTTGAGTACTTTAGTAGAAGCTAAGAATGTTCAGTTGTTGGAAGAAATACATACACAGAACTTTGAGAGATTAATTTTGACGGAATTTTGAATATTTCTTCATAGTTATATTTTTGATCCAGCGTTCTTCAATCTTTTTACACCTGCTGATCGGCGGAAATAAAAAAATAAAAACCAATGTAGATAGTATTTTATTTATTAAATCTAATGCTTTAAAATTGGAATTTAATTTAATTTATTTTTTTATTTAATGTAGCGGCTACATGATTCGGGCGAATTTTTTCGCGGCTTGGCTGGAGATTTCCGCGGACGATCGGTCGAACAACACTGTTTTAATCGAAGATCTAACTCGCATCGCGCCGATCGCGTTCTAGTCCCTTCTTAATCACAAGAACCATCTTCCATTTCTGATCGTTTCATTATCGTCTTCCCTCCAGATCGGTACTCGAGGCCAGCACTCGTCGACGTAAACGCAGGTCGATAGATTTCACTCGATAGGCGGTTATCCGCGGCGTAATTCGTACCCGGCGTTCCTAATTGACTAGGAAACAGCAACAAATTAATAACTCGCCAAATCGTTTAGCGTCGATTCGATTTAATCGCGCCGCGAAGGCCTGTGTTTTACGCCGCGGGAAATTAGAGCAAATGAAGGCGTGTATCCTCGATCGCCGCTTCGCGATCGCTCGGACGCCTCCGAGCGAAGAAAAGTTCCCGGAATACGTTCAGACTGTCGGTTAACTTTCGAATCAACGAGCACGCTCGGAAATCCCTCTTACTGGATCGATTCCCTCTTGAACCCTCGTCGCGAGGCATCGCCGAGCGCACCGCGCCGAGCTTCCTCTTCCTGTTCGTCCCGCCTCTTTTGGACGTGCACGACCACCATTTCCACTGGCTAATCGACGACAAAGCGGCTACTTTGCCAACTACGGGATTACAGTTAGCCTCTCGAGACTCTCTTTCCACCTGGGACGGGATTCGAGAGGGTCGCAGGGAGGGTAGGCGGAATGACGAGGGAAAAGCACGCAGGGAAAAAATAACAGGCGCACGTGTGGTCGACGGCACCACTCTGGCTACGTTTGCGAAGGATGGAAGGTAAAAGTCTTCGGTTCTCGATCAGACCTATTTTGGTATTTCTTTTATGTCTAGACGATCGACCGGAGATAGTTCTCGAGGTTTCACTCAATGCTGGGCTTATTGAATACAGAACTCTGGAGTAGAGAATAATATAGCAGAGTAATGTCAAAATCTGTCTTTTTGTATCTAGTTCCAATTTGGGTGTAAAAGGTTATGGCCGCGCAAAAATAGCCAAATTGCAAGATTAAAGGGCGTGACTTGAAGCAGAGTTTAGATTAGAAGGGAACTACTTGTAGATTTCAAGACGGATGTAAAACGAGTGTGATACAGTAGTAAAGTTGAAAATAATTGTTCTGCTTCTGTACTATGAAAGCTGGATTGCCAAAGTGGAAGGTAATCTTAAAAATTGAAATGCATTCATATGGAAAGTGGACGATCCTCCTGTTCTCAAGTGAAATTTATCAAATCGATTTTCGTACAGACCTCTTCTCACCAAGAACATGTAGATAAAAGTATAATTATTGAGATCTTCTTAACAGGTGAATATAGAAGTACATGTGGTAGAGGAAGTAATTTATACGCTTTTTATAGCGAATGGATTAAAAGGTCGTTACGACTGCAGGTATAATAGCAAAACAGCGCTATTTCGCGGGAAGAATATAACGCGATAATGGAAACAAGAGTAGCGTGGAACTATAAGGGTAATTTTTATAACAGTAAGAAACACAAGCGAACACACACGCAGGATGACAAATAAGAGCCGTGTGAAATCTGTGCGTGGCGGAAACGCTCGAGTTTTAATTAAATAATCAGCCGCGATTAAACGAAAACACAGTCGTACTTCCGGAGGACTATGTAAATATGAGAAATGAAGTTGAATATATGTACGTTTCATTATACTGAAATTGATAGAAGTATTATTGTAGGACAGTTGCAAATTAAACTGTAGTATCCCGAACACCCAAATCCCAACTTCGTTACTATCTCAAGCAACAGACTAAAATTCAAATCAGTAGAAAAGCCAGATTAGTAAAAAGTTACTGTACAATAACGTACAAAATTATGCATAAAATTGCAACCTAGACACTGATCGCGTGAAAGCTTTTCATTTCCGATCATGGGAACACTGTAACACTTCATCCAATCCTCTACCTTCGCGTGCAAAAGTTAGAAGATCCCCAACCCCAAGCTCACTTTCCAAAATCACTCCTTTTACCCTTCTTCAAATCAATTTCCCATACTGTCAGAAGCAGCACAGACACTTTGAGCGACGCCCACCAAGTTCCCCGTCCAAAATAACCAACTCCCCTTGAAAATATTTCCCACGCGTGGTCCATGCCTCGACCCACATCTTCCCCGTTTCATCCTTTCAGGAATCCCTGTCCAAACACCTTTCGACGTTGGTCGGTTAATCGTTGACAAAGCACCGGCGCGGGAATACAGTTAGCCATCCGCGGATCCGGCCAGCTGAGAGGGCCCCGAGGAAGAAAGGACAAACAGGACTCGAACGGAACCAGAGGTAGAGAAGAGGGAGGAGAGGAAGGCGAGAGAATGCTGCGTTCTCGAAGCGGTTACGGCGCGGTAGACCGCTAGAACGCGGGGAAGCGTCCTCAAGCGCGTAAATAGACGCGGCCAGCGAGGATGCGGGGGCGTGTGAACCGAGCTTAACAGGCCCACGTGGCGGTGGGTGTGTCCACGGCTTCCGCATACTCCTCCGCGGTCAACGAGCGTTATCTATCGCGGCGACAGCTGGAATAGTGTCGCGAACGCCTGCGAGCGCCAGCTTAATGGGATACTTTAATAAGCAACTGGAATTAGAGGGAGCCCGCGCGTAATTCCGCCTCGCGGATCGCGGCGGATTACTCGTTTACACGTGGACCGCATTTCGTTTGTCGGTGAATCGGGGCTGAGTTGAACGCGGAAGGGGAATGTTGAGCTAAGTTCTAGAGCGAAGTGCATAGAGTTTGCTGTGGAGCGGGATATAGGTATCTAAGGCAGGAAGAAGTTTTAGATAGGACTTGAGATATGAAACGTGGAAAACCTCATTCTGATATTAGGTATTATACATAGGTAGAATGTTTGGAAGGGACAGGACTAGAGGACCCACTTATTTACTCTTCAGCTATTGGGCTTTTTAGGTCTGTGGGGCCCTATAGTGAACAGCGAAAAGTGTCTACACATTTGACAGCTCGTACCCAGGATGATATCTCGTTGGCGTGTTGGTAAAACTAATGTAGGAATAGGTTTCGTAATTTTTATATGTTCGGGAGTTACGGAAAAAGAAGCCTCGGGCGACGAGACACTCGAACCCACCACGTTCGGGTCCTCCGCGCTACTGTTCAGCCGCCTTACCAATGTTGCCAAAGCTCCGAGGTCTCTTACTCCGGGTTCCTTTTTATGGGGGTCCCTGATCCCACACTAAGTTCATCATACAATCCTAAAATCTTCAAGGATTAATGGAAGCAGTTAGTTTCTAAGTTTTAAATACATAATACTTATTTAACCCTTTCACTACGAAAGGCCATTCTAATGGCCGCAAGCGGATCTACCCCTGTGTGCAAACGACCACTATAATAGACTTAAATAGACCGTGCACAAGCATGTTCATTTATCTGTTACCTGAAGTACGCAAACAAAATCATTATAAGACACAGCTCTATCTCATAATTTCTATCCACGACAAACTAACTCCACACTAGAGTGACAACTAAAGTGAGGTAAACTGCGTGATGTGACAACGTAACGAGCGCAAACTTTATCCTCGTCAGAGTGCACGCCGCACACTTATACGCTCGCCCATGTAGTGGTAGCACTTTTTCGCCTGCTCCACTGTGACGAAAGAGTAAAGAATTTTAAAGAGTAAGAATTTTCAAGCATAGCCTTCTGTTGAAACCTTATGTTGCATTCTGATTTCGCCTGTCTATCTTCTGAAGCCACTATTCACGTTTATTGGCCCTCGGCGCGTAGAACACCAATAGGAAACCACCTCGCGGCTCGCCCTTCTTTCTTCTCCGCGCGGACACCATCGCCCGTCCTTTTCGCACGCACGCACAATTTCGTCAGCCTTCCTTGCCTTCGTCTACGACCCCATCCGTCCTTTTTCTCCGCGCGGATGTCATGGGTCCGTCCTTTTTCCGCAACCGCTTGTTTACACTTCTTCTCCTCGGTCAGTCGAGCGCGATAAAAACCGCATCGCCTTGGGCCACGGCTCCCCTTTTCCCCTCCGCGTGTCATCGACATCGCCTGTCCTTCTTGCTCGCGTCTAAAATACCGTCCCGTCCCCCTTTTTCTGGAGCTGCATGTTTACACTTTTTTGCCCTCGGTCAGTCGAGCACGCTAAAGAGGACCGCCGCGATTCGAGCTTCTTTCTACCGCGCGTGTGCAAGCTCGTCGATCCTCTCTCCACGCATCCACAAGTCGGGTCTCCCTTTCTCTAGACCTGCACGTTCACACTTCTTTGCCCTCGGTCTATGAAGCACCGATAAAAAAAACAGGTTCAGTGGGGCTCGAGCCTCGCTTTGTGCCTTTTTTCTCGCTTTGCTAAGTTGGCATTTTTTGCACGCGTATAAGGCTACAACCTTCCCGCTTTTCTACGCTGCTTGCACACACCTTGCTGCCGCCTGACCCTTGAGCAGCGATGAAAGAGTCGAGCATCGTCCCCCCCCCCCCCCCCCCCTCCTGCTTTAGACTGCGCGCGGTATACAACTGCGTCCGCCGTATTAAACTGCGCACGAGCGACGGATGGGACTCTATCTGTCGTGCGATCGCCTGTCAATCTATGCGGAGGGTTAAAGGACAAGCGCATCTGCACGTGTATGCATTTCAGAGATGCAGACTGTCAAATTTCCATGAGGTATCAGTTGAAAGTTGTTTAAAGAGATAGGGAGAGTTCCCCTACTGATGGACGCTTACGGTTATCTACCGGATTTTCGTCAAACGCAATTATTAATCGATATCCTTAGCTATGCACACGCGAGTGGAACGTGTCGGAACCGAATTGTTGTTTCGTCTATCCCTTCGACGGTGGAATAACGACTCGGTAGCGTTTCAAATGTCACAGATATAGCTACTTAATGTCCGGTATTGGGTGCCGTACGGCATTAAGAGAACGATGTATTCCGCATCACCCTATTACAAGTTGACCCTGCTTGGGTCATATTCATAAATGCCTCAGAGACTTATTATCAAAATATTAATGCACAAAAGTATACCGAATACGCTTCTGAGGTCTAAACTCGGGAAAAGAAACTCAAGGGTGCTAACCGACTCTACCCCTTGTTGTTTTCACAATACCCCTATATCTCTGCGAGTTTACTCTCTGCTAAAATCTACTCGAGTTTAATCTTGGCCTACGAGACTTAAATGATTTCCCATCCAGCTCTTTTCAGTATCAGAAAAAGCTTGGTCTACCGTTGCAGCGGAGGACTACGGTGCGTCGTGAAGGGCAAGCGAAAAGTAGCGAGAAAAATTCGAAACGTGCAGTTTGCTGACTTACCAGGAAGCGTGAGGCCGCACGTGAGAACGTGTTCCGGTACGTCGTGAATGGTCCTGGGCGCTACCACGTCGTCCACTCTCTTTTTCGTTCCTGAAACAGGAGACAACAGGGATCTCGTTACTCCCGCATCCTTTACGAATCCGATCTCCGTACGCGCGTTTGTATCTCAATCGACGACGGAATCGTACACCAGCCGATTTCGGTAATCCGATATAACAGCGTCGCGCGGCGGGCTCTGCGCAAAGAGTCCTTTCGTGACAGTTGCACAAATATGACCGCGATCCACCCGGGGAAGGATATCGAATAACTTTCCCAACCCCGATTCGCACGGCGGAACAATAAACTGCGCGTTTTCGCACTATCACCCGCGAGTGGACACCTTTTCCCTTGATCGACTGTCCCACATCTTGCCTGAGAGTTGCAGCAATGTGAATTGAGGGAATAGCTGGATTACTTTGAGAGGTGGAGTAGGACTAAATGAAATTGGGTGTTGAAGATCTCAACTTTCTTTTCGTTTTAGTACCTATAACGTAACAATCTCCACGGTTTAGTGATTTTTAACGCTTGTACGGAATTTGTAAAGTCACGCGGATAATTTGGGAAATATGGGTCAAATTGATCCAATATCATATATTTACAAGAAACGAGCAAGCAAACATAAAACTCAGTTCATTTAATGATTAGGGATTAATATTTTAAGACCTGTTAAATTTCCATAATAAAAAAATAAAGAAAACAAAATTAAAAAAAATTAAAATCAGTGAAAATAAAAAAAATAAAAAATAAAATTAAAACAAAATTATAATTATTATTATTTATTATTGACGGTTATTAGTTATTTAAAGACACGAAGGAGTTTCAGTTCAAATAACACACTACTTAGCAAAGGAGGAATGGAGTTTTGTGACTCAATTTTGTGTCAAAATGACCCAATTTCTGTAGAAGGGTTAACAGGATCGACTCATGCATCTCGTCATTCTGACCTCACGAACCTCTAGTGCACATCAAAGTAAAACCACACGAACTGCATTGATATTCTAACCACGTCCTTCCTCTTTCAAAAGTATTCCCCGCGTGATTAACTCGCATTCACTTATTTTCAATTCCTTCCGCCCACGCGGCGCTATACACATAGCCTTTGCGCCAGCGTTCCTGGCTGCGGACGCATTTCCAAACGACGCCTCGACTCACCTTGCCCACTTAACAAGTTAAATAAGCTGTCCGTCCAGGAAGAAGCATCGAAATTGCATTGTTAAGAGCAATTTGAATTGCACACGTGCTCGCGCAGAAAGCAGCCGGCAACGGCGCTGGCGGTTCGCTAATCTGACCCTCGGACGAGGGGCTCCCTCTAATTTCACCTCTTAACCCCGGCCGCCTTTGGTTCGAGAGCAGCGAAGGTGAACGGCGTCATACGCACGCGCCTTTTCGTCCTCTAATAATCGCGGTGCATCATCGTTTCGCGGCCGGGATGCACTTTCTACCGCATGACGTGGACAAATTAATTGCAGGCAATTAAGACGCTCCACTGGCGGTTTATGGTTTATTGTGCCGGATTGTGCTATGGTTAAACGCGCGCTGAAAAAATCGGGAGGAAAGTAGCGTTATCCGATGCTTGATTGTAAAACGGGAACGCCACGAGAGTAATGTTAATGATTTAAATGTTCGATTTACTGCTCGGTCTATTATTGCTCAGCGCGGGAACGTGGTCTAAAGTTGCGCGAATAAAATCACAAAGCAATTGGAATTTCGCTGTGGTTAAATTAGTGAATATTGCTCGAGTGTGCCAAATTGTCAATTATTCTGGCTTTAATCAGAATCTAATAGTTAGGGATTAAATTTAACACGGAGAAGTAGAAAACTCTCCTTCATTATTTATTGTTAAGCTGGGGATCCACGTGGAAGATAAGCTATGCTAAGCTAAGCTAAGTTTAAAAAATTAACTTCAATACACTCTTATGGAACCGTTTCCACCAAAAGCTAAGCTAAGCTGTGCTATATTTTGTTCGAAAGCTAAATTAGCTCGACGTAGCACGAGATTCCCTCGCTAGCAGAGTTTTCGGAAACATAGCAAGTAGTGATGGATATTTGAATCTCTGTTTCGAGGCGATTCGAAGCTTTCGAAGTGATTCGAAGTGGACTCGAAGCTTTGGAAGTGATTCGAAGTGGATTCGAAGCTTTCGAAGTGATTCGAAGTGATTCGAAGCTTTCGAAGTGATTCGAAGTGATTCGAAGCTTTGGAAGTGATTCGAAGTGGATTCGAAGCTTTCGAAGTGATTCGAAGCTTTCGAAGTGATTCGAAGCTTTCGAAGTGATTCGAAGCTTTCGAAGTGATTCGAAGTGGATTCGAAGCTTTCGAAGTGATTCGAAGTGATTCGAAGTGGACTCGAAGCTTTGGAAGTGATTCGAAGTGGATTCGAAGCTTTCGAAGTGATTCGAAGTGGATTCGAAGCTTTCGAAGTGATTCGAAGTGATTCGAAGCTTTGGAAGTGATTCGAAGTGGATTCGAAGCTTTCGAAGTGATTCGAAGCTTTCGAAGTGATTCGAAGCTTTGGAAGCGATTCGAAGCGATTGCAAGTGATTCGAAGCTTTCGAACCGATTCGAAACTTTTGCCTGACATTCGGAGCGATTCAAAGAGATTCGAAACTTCAGTCCAGGATTCAAAGGGATTCGAAACTTCAGTCCAGGATTCAAAGGGATTCGATTTGCTTGGCGACTAATGAGATTCGACTTGATTCGAAACATTGCGTCATAGATTCGAAGCGATTCGATCGGACTTGAGTCCATCATTAATAGCAAGTCAAAGCTTTCGCCGGCTTTAATGTCGCCACAGAAACTTCAAGCGCCCAATTTTCAGACTTTCAGTATTCCAGAGAAATCTAAGTAATTTTCGATAACGAGGTAATCCCCGATTAACACCTCGACCTTGCTCAAAGTCATATCCTCCGCGGTCTGTGATTCGCTCGATCCGGCGGTTCACACGATTCTCGCGGCGTGTCAAAACATCCGCGGGCTCCGCATGCAAATTTTAACGCTCGAACTCGTTATGTGTCTCGCGTTTCGCGAGACAATGAGGTCGATGCTTCATCGCGAAGAGGCTCGCGCACAAAGGAGGCTAAACAGCGACGATAACGGAGGGGAAGGAAATCGTAGGACTTATCAGTGATTTATCGTCGTCACTTTCGTGGAACTCGTCCATCATTTCAACGGCCAGATGAAGCCGTGCAGGTGCAGCCACACACTTTTCCCCTCTTTCTGGGCCCCTTTTGTGTCATTTATCTCCGTCTTCTGGGTAAATTGAGGCGAAAAGAGGAGAATAAGCGAAGTGTACAGAAAGATTAAATGGAGGAAGTCGTGGAACTGTGAATGGAGGAGAGGAATTGAAGGGGGGTGAAAAATTAGCGAAGGGAAGAATGAAATTTGTGATATTTTTCTCATAGCTCATGTATTCAGTTGCTCTTTAATTCTGTATAGGTACCTACTTTACGGAACGCCAAAACAGGCCGATCTTTGGAAATTTTTCTGACGAAATTATGAAGCAAATCATTTTGAACTTTTTTGTGGCTTTATATTTAACATCTGAAGAAGCGAAAAAAATATCGAACCCCCTCTGATTCCGTTTACCGTTCTTTGAAGTTGAGCGAAGCTTAAAAGCAGCCACTCGAAACAGAAAATTGATGAGAAGACGGAGGATGGAGAAAGGACAACAGAAGTTAAACGCTGCAATCATCGAGGAAACGTTAAATACAGCTGCGATCTAAAGCCCCGAGGGAATCTCGCGATACCGCCAGACTTTTTCCACGTCAGCGGGGCCGACAGCTGATTATCGGTTGCTCAGATATCCCAATTCAGCCCGGGACTCTGATCGCTCGTCGCTAACTCGCGCAAACAGCCGTACGCCTCCTGTATCGTGTATTACTCTAAAACGGGCGTTCGTGCCGGTAATTACAGCGATCGGATCGCGCTAACAGCCACGGGGGGAGACAGTTCTCGATGACGATTGCAATTAAAACGGGCGATCGCACGGCGTAATTATCGAGCACGCACCGGGGGGACATTATTTACGCGAGCTACGTCCGACCGGGGCTCGATTAACGAGAGGATTTATCGCGGTCGCCTGACAGCCAGCTCGTACAGTGGATTTCTAATTTCTCGAGAAGACGCGGAGAGCCGGCTGGGTCAACGATCGCGTTTCAGTTTTCCGGATGATCGTATAAACTGTACTGATTGCTCCGCGTCACGCGAAGGAAACAGCTGATGCGCGGGCTGCTTTCGATGCAAAGCGGTTTTCGAGGGAGGCTCCTCGCGGAGGAACGGTTGCCAAACACGCGACATCGTTTATTGGGACGATATCTCACGGAGGGGGGATCCACGACTCTATTGTCTCCCCTCGGAGATTGAAAATATGAGTGTTCTTTGGGTAAGCTTGGATCGAGCTACCTCTGAGAGGGAAGGAGTGCCTCTCACTCTGCTTGGATTACTTTGACACACGAATGCTGAATAGTTGATGATGTAGGTAGAGGGTATGGAGAAATTGTGGTGGAACCAGGATAATGCTAAGCCTTCGTGATAAAATCAGACGAAAGTGTAGTGGAGATTACTTCACAGGACTGTTTATAACCAGAATGGTGTAACGTAGTTTATCTGTTTTGTGAGATTATTACGATTATTATGCTTACTATGTATTAATTGTTGCTAATTTTTGTGCTCAGACTCTCAGTATATTTCACTCGTTTTTTCTTTTTTATTCTTTCTTGTATACCATGGGATTTCCCGTTTGATAAATAAATAAATAAATAAATAAATATTAATTTCAACAATTACCTAATTATAAGTGTAGCGAGCTAGTGGCTTATCCAGAGGGGGAGGGGGCCCTGGCACCCCCAAAGAAAAAGGAAAACGGAGATTATTGTATCCACGACAGAAATAATTCAAGAATATTGCAAAGAGAAAAGAAAACTCGATTTTATTCCTTAAATAAATTTCTATAATCACCTACTGAATTTTATTGAATTTGCATTGAAAATATTTAAATCCTTTCAACTCGGCTTCCCCCAAGATTAAATCCTGAGTGCGCTACTGTAGTGAACAGTAATGAGATCTTCAAATCTAGGGATAACAATGCTTTAATTTGATATTTCACACGCCATCTAGTATGAAGACATAGTAACTGTTATGGCATGCCAAGCAAAGGTCTTCCACGAACTCCTTTGTTCCCCATTCCCCCCTTTCAATTCATCCAACAAATTTCATTATTGCTCGATCCACTTACACGTGCGCTGGAAGTATTTATATACATTTCCCTTCCTTCTTCCTCTAAGAAGCAACCGTGGCAAGAAAAGCTCAAGGAAGCTTAGCCTATCCAGAAAATGTTTAAGTCACTTCCCAATATCGAAGTTATGTAATGATAACAGGGAAACTGCAACACTCAGCACGTTGGCTAATTACGCGTTTAGGCGATGAAATCAGCTCCTGCTGGGGCGACGAATTAGCGAACGCGGCGAAGGGAATCAGGAAGTTTACGCTCGATGCATACGGATGAGGCTCTAGCGCTGCCGCGATAGAGCTTCCTCCTCTCGGATCTCCCCGGGATCATTGACATAATGATCTGAATGGAAGGGGTGGGAGAGAACAAGAGAGGGAAAGGGGAATGCACCGGGGGGACGATCGAGGTCGCTGATACGCAATCGGAGGCTGCTGCACACGGTGTCGCGGATGCAGCAGCTGTGCTCATAGAAACCAGACCGAAGCCTGATTCTCTAAAACCCTCTGTTATCAGCCTCGAGGAACATAACACCAAAGAGAAACAGAATTTCGAAAATTCCTAGCAAGATCTCAAGCAACTCTAATCTAATAATATCAAAAAACAGAAATTCTTCTGTCCATTATTCTTCACGATATCTATAAGAGAAACCTGTGGTTGAAGAAATCCATTTATCGAATTGACAATGACTCTTAAATCTGCAAATATTTTTTAAATAAGTTTACAGGTAACAAATATACAGACATCTGAGGAAGAAACTGCAACCGAAGGCTTAACCAAAGAACTAGACACGAGCGCAAATCGATGTGGCCTCTGCTTTGTCCGCTGACAATGAGAATCTGACTCCACAGACCTTGACGCGCACGCGCGTATTTTTATGGAGGAAAAGCCGATTGTGGTGGCCGAAGGGAACCGTAAAGGCGGGGATTTATCTGCTTTTGTAGAGGGAATGCGGTCAGGTGGCCCTAATCGCTTCATTTTACGGCTGTTCGTTTCCCGAGCTACCTGCCCGCTTGCCAGTCGGGTCAATCAGGGCTAAGATTGGCCGGGAAGGAACGAAAACCACTTCGCTCCACTGTCACGGCCCGCGAGCCGGTGGGTGCCCTCGAATTTGGGTTAATGCACGTTAATGCGTCAAACCTGGAACCGGTTCTTCGTAGGGTGTCGTCTTTCAACCGCCGATTTGGGCGACCCGTTCTGACACATGCATTTCTAGTCGTCGCGTATTAATCGTGTCGATCACCGGTCAACGATGTAAACTGAATTGACAGGTGACGATTGCGAGCTTTCGAATCGTTCGTGGACTTTCATCGAGTCGAGTGTCAAACAATTTTGTAGAAGCATGCAACGAAGCGAAATATTATCCGAATTCTCGGTGCTACGAGGAATCGGAAAGTACTTTAGCAGTTTGCAATTTGTGGCAAGGTGTTCAGGATGTAGATGATCGAAGAATAGAAGTCTGATTTCTGGAGTGAGTTATTTAAAGTTAGATATGAATTGTTAGAGTTGGATTGTTACTTACGTATTGAAGAACTCCAATGAAAACAAATTTACAAATCTCACTTCACTATCACGTCGTTCAAACTTCAATTTCTTCCAAGACTTACTCGCAATGAATCGCGAGGACGAGCCACAAGGAAAGGTCTGCTTGCGTTCACGGCTGAAGTAATACTGACTTGTGTTCAATCTTACGGGATAGTGGTCTTTGTTTTAAAATTCAAGATACGTAAGAGGATCGGGGTAGGTAGGCGAGAATGGTGGGAGAGGGGGTTATTGTGAGAAGATCGGTCTTAAATATTTTGATTATAGAAGATTCATAATGGAGTGGGGATAGAAATGGTCTTAGAGTGTGCTTTGCTAATAAATACACCTATTTTTTTTAACTTTTCTTCTTGTCCCTTTCACCTCAAGTGCTAGCTGGATAGTACCTACTATATTCGCAGTTCAATGATCACAATGGTCAATACAGAGAAAGTGGAAATCGAATATTCGTACCTTACTCGGTGACAAATCTTACACGCTCATACCATCGACTTGCCCGCCTATATTTCTCAATTAATTACTCTACAATTTCTACAGTAGGTAGCTTCTCCAAATTTCGAAGCAATATTGTAATATTTAAACAGTTCCAGTGTCCCACACAGTTTAATCTTTTGTACCTCCAAGACAGAGCTTCAATTCGCGACACAGTAACAAGCTTTTCAATTTTGACTACCATGTCATGTAGATTTCAGATAGAGGAGGGTTGCCTATATCGTACCACTTAAGACATTTTACGTTATATTTCGTATTTGGTACTAATTTGAACGCAAATGACTATTGGAGATTGTAGCTTTATCTTTTAGGCACCTACTATAATACACTTAACCTTTTGTTCAGAACAAATTAATTTGTTATTAATTGTTTTGTCACATACTGTAAAAGGTACGATTTAGGCAACCAGTCTCCTAAATCGTACTTCCACCTAAAAATAGTATTAATAACAAATAGAGAAGAAAATATTCGACATAAAGTAATGATTATTATATAGTTACATATACATATGTATATGGATCACACACAGGCTACAATAACCAATGAATATGATATATGTACATAACCTATATAACACACGAGTTGTCAAATCCTACTGGTGCGAATGTAGTGGCACGATTTAGGAAACATGGTCAATTTATTTATACATATCAATTTAAACTTTATAATAAATGTAATATGTACTTAAAATGAATGTAAAATATTCTACATTAAACCCGTTTTTAGAAAAATATAAAAATACAGGACAAAATTGCACTGTTTGATTATTATCAGCTAAAATAAACTGGTAAGAGTTATATCAATCATACCTAATTTTTTTTAAATGTTTATAGCACGCACAAAATAGGGTGAAAGCTCAAAAGGTTTTGTTTCTATTTCTTATATCGCATTTACTTGATATTTTTATCATCAGATGTCGTTTATATTCATTAATTACTGAGAAATTGATGAGGTATAATTTAGGTGATCAGTACGATATTGGCAACTCTCCCCTATTTACCGTGTCCCACATTTTTGGAACAACCTGTGTATTTATACGTTTCGTATAATTAACGTCAATTTCACATGACAGTGAAAAGCTTAATGAGAAAATTTAAACCGAAATGAAGATGAACGATGATTTTAATGGCGCAGGTGCACAATCTACTCAACCGCAACGATTATTTACAAAGGATATTTTTTAGACCCGATTACTTTACTCGGTCATAAGGCATAAACAGTCACCGCAGAATAATTTACATCAATGAACGCGAAACGTGTCGACGAGAAATGGGTACTTAACTTCCTCCGGTAATATCTCTCTCATAGTTTCCCGTTGCAAATGCACAGAACGAGGAAAAATAAGTGAGCGTTGTAAAGCGAATGCAGTAAAATCGGTATTACCTGCAATTGGAGCAAAAATTCTCTTGCAACACTGTGCGCTATGAATAAACTGACTCCTACAATTTCGATAACTTATATTACCAGTTTCTTTAAATTTTCACAGCCCTAGCAATATCCTCTGGCACTTCGCGCCATAAAAGAATACACCAATTCAGCGTGAAATGTTGCTTCCGAATTGAATCCCCCTTTCCAGCCATAAAAGCTCCCTCGAAACGTGGCGTTGAGAGTAAAACGATGCACAGTTTCACCTCCCATTACTTCCATTTGCATGTGCAATTTCTATTCGCCGCGCGCTTCGACGGTAGCGCGAAAAATCGAGTATGCGGGTTAACGTTATTCCCCGAGACTCAAGTTTTCCATCGCCGAGAGGTTGTTAACATTGAAAGAGCTTGGAAAATCGGTTGCAATGCTCGCTCGAAAGTCGGAAGCCGATCACCCTGGGTGCAGATCCGCTCGTTGCCATCGACTTCGATTGCCTCGAGCCGGGTTTAGTGAATCGCGACGAGAGAACTGCGACTATTAGCATAAACCGATGACTGGAATTGACTTGTAACCGAAGGTTGATTGGATCTCCTTGCTTTACGACCAGCCGTTTGCAATTGAAACGTTTCCATTTGCGATCCGTCTTTCTCTTTTCCACTCTCGAGCTTAGTTTCCTACAGTCGACACCTTTTACTGCTAATCTTAAAAGTGGCATCAGTTGCCAACTTATCCACGGAATATTTCACATCCTCAATTGTTCCAGACGATTTTATATAACTATGAGTTTCGCTCAGTATGAATAGCATCCGACGGTATTTATGGGAAATATATTAACATTTTCGGTAAACTTGAAAGAGGAAGACGAAGGATACAAGAGTAGCTCGATGGTTTATTGCCAGGTGGCTGGCATTGTATACTCACGAAGTAGATCCAAGCAATCTCCATCCACGATCACGATGATTGAGAATGAAGCTAATCTGTCTGTTTATTACAATTCCCAGCGCGCCGGCGTCCAAACAGTAGTTACGCTAACGCGCGTTTCCTCGAACCTGACCGATTTATCCCACAATTCCCCGTCGCCATTATCCACTGTGTTTTTCATTCGAAGTTACGGAAATCTGGCGCAACTGGCTGGTAGCGGAAGCAGTTAAAGTCGCAAATGGAAACTGGAAATGATCTTCCACTTTAGTTAGGCTGCAAGTTCTCGGGAGCCTTGTCCACGGTCGTCATCGTGAGAGACGCTCCGCTGAATACCAACGACCTCGTCTCTCGCGAAAGGCCAGCGTAATTGCCGAATCCTTTCGCGTGCAAATTCTATTTGCGAGCTGAAATCGCTCCTGGCGAGCTACGTCTGGGGGGAATAAACGCTCGTGAGACGAATTTCAGCGACGATGGTCGCGGGTGTGGGCGAGTTAGAGGTCGGACAGAGGGTATCGCAACGCGAGAATGACGCGTTAGAAATGAATTCAGGCTGCTGAATGAGGATCTTAAATTTTGCAGACTTGCAATCTGGTTGAGCTTGTTTTGTCAAGGTGAAAGAGGGTATTCTCGTCTAGAAGGCCAATTTTTTGCCTTTCTTTGGGGACGATGCACAAAAAAAACTACACACGTATTTATTATCATTTCACTTAGTTGTAAAAAAATTCAGTAATATGTAATAATAATTAATGGAGATATGGGTCATCTCGTAAAGCTTGTGCAAAAAAAGTGGCCTCATGGTGCATACGATTCACGGTTGTTCCGCTGATAAAAAAAAAAACTAAAAGGATTCTTAATCAGTAAGAGTGTGACTATAACCGATAGCAGATTTATGAAAAAAAGATTAAAAATTCACAAAATGGCGGGACATTGAATTTAAACTCATCTTTTCCGTGTTTTTTTTTCGTCATTAAACGGCCTTAAACTTGTGAGAAAAAACTATTTCGCCTTGATTCTGCTATTGGCTGGAATTATATGTTTTCTGAAGGTGTACGAAAAAGATTGACCAGATTGGCCCACTTGAAGTTGAGATATCTTGCGCACCGTCATGAAAAACGTCGTTTTCAGAAAAACCCATATCTCCATTAATTATTATTATATATTACTAAAATTTTTTTGATAACTTACTGAAATGTTAGTAAATACGGGTGGATAATGCTTATCGATAAAAATTGCGTAGATTTCTTGTTGGTCGTCCCTAAAGAGAATAGAGGATCTCGTCCCTCCAGACGGGAATAGGTACCTCCTTAAGTGAATACTTTAACGACTCTGTTGTGGTATTTTATAAATAACCTGTAATCAAATCTCATCTAACATCTAACGACATGTTTAACACGTAGGTATTTCTAAATCTCTTTCTCTATTCTCTCCGTCCTTTACACGCCACAAATCATTTACCTTCTGTTTTCTATTTTTAGTTATTAAGTTTCCTTGAGAATTTTTCCCACAAATTTTTTTCTGTGTGGGAAAAATAGAACCTCGGACGATGGGATTCGAACCACGATCAGGTTCACTGCGTATTGTTAGTCAGCCACGTTACCAATTCCCCCAACGTCGACTCTCCGATGTTATTCTTTTCCGAACTCTACAAATGCCTAGCGAAACTAACGCAAACCGAACCCAACATTGAATGCTCACATTTCTGAACTTTAAAAGTCTCTTCCCAAGTATCTTCACGTTTCTCTCCCCAAAGTTGCCAGCCGCCTCTCCCATATTCATACTTTCTCCCCCAATTTCCTTGCATCCGCTCCCCATCCCTTCCTCAACGTAGATCGAATATCACATCCGCCAAATCGCAGTGCACAACGCCACAACTCCGGCCGCGCATAAAAGCGGAGGGTGCAGATGATCGAAACAGGATTCATCCATGATTGAGAATGTTTAAAAAGAAATCCTCGAAACGGACGGTAACTCGATCGAGCGAAAGGGGTTGTCGTCCTGACAAGAGGAAGCGCCTAATGGCTTTCCGCCCCGTTGTTCGTCCCGCGTCCCATGGGATCCGCGGTGTCTGCTTGTCGGTAAATAAACCCATAGCGTAATGGGCCGTGTAATTCGAGGGTATTTATTCGCTTCGTTGAAGACCGCCTCGACGACGGCTTTATCCACAGGCGGGTCGAAAGAGCCGGCGCAAACACCGAGCAACGAATTTCACGTTCATCGTGGCCGCCTCGCGTTTCGATCGACCGTCGAGTGCTCCTCGGCTCGCGGAACACGCGGACACGCGGTTTGTCCTTAATGCCTGACATTTAATACCTCGGCGTTGCCTCCGCCCGGAGCAAATAGCGCGTGGAATCAAGCCATCTAACTCAATTGTCGGAAGCAAGGGAATTAAGGGACTGAATTAATCCAATTGTCCTGCTGGATAATTGAATTGGCTGAGAAATGAAAAATCAATAGCAGGCCGCGGTCGATTACAGGCGGCGCGCCGTATCGTTCGCCGACAACAGGCTTTGCTCCCGCTGGAGATTAGGCTGTGTGCCTTCGTGCAGAGGAAGGGAAACTGTGCGTCGGTGTACATATCGTCGGTGATAGTGCAAAACCGCGTATGAGCAGTTTGCAAATACCGCGGATCTGCATTTCACCAATTTTACAGGAGGAAGAAAAAACTTAATATTTTAGTCATTTTAAGGGAGTTTTTTGACTGAACTTTTTTGGGACAATTTTAGCACTCCTTGTAATAAATACTGACAACAATGGTGTGACTTTAAAAAAAAAAGCGAAACAGCGCTTGGCAACTGTGGGCGCAAAATCTCAATTTTGATACTTTTGCAGATCCGCGGTATTTACAAACTGCTTATACGCGGTTTTGCACTATCGCCGACGATATATACTTTATTTTCTTCTAATCCATAGAATATTACTACTCAAGATATTATTGCTTTACTTTTTAATTTTCCTCATCTCCTCAAACTGAAGAAATAAACTCTCTTCCCTTCGTTCGATTATCCACAACAGAAAAATTGAGAGGCCCAGTAGAAAAAAAGGCCAATGTTTTATGATTTCAGAGGAAAGCAAGTTGAAGGAAAAATTGTTCCGATAAGAAATGCGGTATGGAATTGCAATTATTTTAAACTGTACTTGAATTACATGGTAAATGAAAACTATTGTCAAATTTTAACTGAGAAATTATTTTCATAGGAATTGAGGTACAAAATTCTAATTGTTTTAAAAGGTACTTGAATTAAATGGTACCTAAATGACAACTGTTGTCAAATTTTAGCTGAGAAATTAATTTTATTAGGTCACGTGTCACCAAAGAGCCCCATTTCCACTACGCATTTCTTTTTCTCAGCGTGAAGAAAATTTAATATGATTCTATTCCGTGAAACGTAAGTACATGCTTTTATATTACCAGGTGGTGGAATTACATTACATTGGAGGAACGAATTAATGGGACAAAGAGACGAAAATTAATACATATGTGGCATGTGCCTGTTTTCCAACGTACCCCAAACAGAACAAGACTCGACTTCGATACAAGCGAAGGTTACAGTGTGACAATACCAACACCGACCGAAAATCGAGCGAATCGATGTCCCAGCCGTTGTCGGTACAACCGAAAGTAGCGATCGACCGGCGGAGCATGAAACGCAGACACTATTTTACCGTGGCGTTTAACATCGACCATTATGTACCGCATGGAGAGCGAGCGCCGAGGTGAACAGCCTCTGTTGTGGTAGCCGGCTGATTCCCCGCTTAAGTAGATATGATTGAGGACCGCCATAGAGACGATCAATGAGCTACCAAGCATAGCAGGTCCGTGGAAGCGAACGTTCAATCAAGCTGCGGCCGTACACGGCCTCCTACACCGAAACGCTTTAATTCGATCAAACCTCCAGGTACATAGTACCCTTTCAGAGGCGGTCGGCCGAGCTTCATGGTTCGCTAAACGGCGCGCAAGTCGTTTTGCTTAATAAGACGGGGACCGAGTGGGAGCTGTGTTTCCTCGTTTCCTCGTCCCCCGTCGACGGGGCACCGTCGTCGCGGGACGCCGGTGAAACGTAGCGACGATGACATAGCGATACAAGCCCCCGTCCTGGCAGCTTTATCTCCGCGCCGGCGATAGATCGCTAGGTAGAAAATTGTTACGCAACACGTCGATGAGCGATCGAGAGTCGTTCGCTGGACCACCGTCCCGCGACGAACGTCCTTGGTTTGAGTTTCATTTCTGTCAGTGGAGGGACGCGTCTGGGGACTTCTATGGGCAAGTCGCGGCTCTCCCTTATGCACAGATGAGTTTAATGAAAACTGTAGATGGAGATTCCTTAAGGGGTTAGAGCACCTTGGCCAGGTCAAGAAGTACCGCATCTTTGGGAATTTATTTCTATGTGACAAAAAGCACTTCTTCCGATTTAAATTTTTTAATAATTTATACAATTTTGTTTTCAATATATATTTTATATATATATTTTCTTTAAAAATAATTCTTTAATATATATATATATTTAAAGAATTATTTTTAAAGAAAACTTGAAAACAAAATTGTATAAATTATTAAAAAAAATTATATCGGAAGAAGTGCTTTTTGTCATATTATGTTATATATTCAAAGATGTCTCTATCTTTATTGAAAAAATTTTAATCGAAAAAAGTGCTTTTGTCACTTAGAAATAAATTCCCAAAGATGTGGTATTTCCAGTCCTGGCCAAAGTGGTATAACCCCTTAAATACTCTTGGGACGGTACAAGGATTTTATTAAAATCTGCTATTAATTTAATATCCAATAAAACATCCACCACTACAAAAGCTATTATAGAAAAAGATAGCGAACTCCTGCTCCAAATTATTTGACACTGGCCAGCGGAATTCCCACTTTAGATACTTTCCACCGTGACTACTCTGCTTTTCCATTCTCTTCCACTCCAGCCAGGCGATATCATCCCTCACGACTCGAGAAGAACCCTCAACGCTACTCGAGCGACAGATCCACAGGCTGCGTCTAGAGATCGCTTGTTCAGCCTGGCTCGCAAGAAAGGATCAACGAGCACGTCCCGCCGTCGACGCAATAAAGATTCATCTTAATGGCGTCGTTACGCGGCTTCACGCGCATTCCTCGTCGACGCAGCCACCGTTTAAAAATGAGCCGGCATGTCGCGATCGGTTTTTGTCGCGGCCGGGACCGCGCGAAAAGACGCACCGAGCATTTCCTGGCTTCGATCCAGTTTCCTGGCCGTCTCGTCAAAAACGCGGCGAAGAAGTGGACGGCGCGCAGCGGGGACGTGGAGCGCGATAGAAACGCGCGAATAAATATTGCGTCGGAGCTGTCGACGCTCCGAATCCTGTGACAAGAACCGCCCGTTGGGTTAATCGAGGTCATCGACCACTGCGCAAGGTGGCTTTTCTCGCGTTTCGAAGCGCGACAGCCAGCCGATTTCTTTGGATTGCGAGCTGATGAGTGACTGTTACATCGGAGACGCTCGGGCTGCAAGAAAATGGGAAATTGAGATTTCTTCGCTGAACTGAGCTGCCGGTAGGGAAGAGACGGAGGATGCCATTGGTGGGATAACTTGAAACGGAGTTTCTGTGAGCAATCTCCTGCTGTGTTAATTCGAAGGGTCGTATCTAGTCAAAAGGTGGTTCCGAGATAAATGACTCTTAGTATTTTATTATTATTATTATTATTATTATTGTTGTTTGAACGGGAGAACCCTTTAGGATACAAAAATATAAACAGAGTAATAGAAAAGATAAAGATAATACACATAAACGAAAATATAGAAAATAAAATAAAATAAAACAGAAAATAACAAGATAAAAACAAAAACATAAACGTAACAATCTGCTTTGCAGATATCTCCGTAATAATGGGACACAATTTAAGGAGGTGGCAGTCTCCTAAGCAACTTATTCCTAAACGAAGCGAGGGAGGCTAAGAATAAATCTATGTCCGCATTTTGTGTTATGTTATATAAAGTGGATTAGATTAAATATTTAATTTGGGGAAAAGGTATTTAAATGTTTGTGACAAATCCGTAAAATATTTTATAAACTCCAAAGGAGATTTTGGGAGGTACGCTCAAAATCTGGCACCGATTTCATATCTACGGCCGAAATATAACCTGTTATATCTTCAGTTTCAATGTAGATATGACTTTCTTATTTAACATAGATTGTAGATAAATTGTTTTGGTGCTACGTGGCAGTAATAAACCAATTTAAAGGCTAGGTATGTACATTCTCGCGTGATCCCTTTAAAACCTTAGGATTTTTTTTAAAGAAAACTGTAACACATAAGGTAAAAAGTGTTTTTATCAGAGGTGTAACTATTTATTCAAAGCAACATCGGAAAAAATAATATAAATTTCTTTATCGTCTTAAAATATGTGTAAATTAATACTAAGAAGACATTTTACCTTATCTGTTATAGTTTTCCATAAAAAAAATTCTAATTTTTTTAAGGGATTACACGAGAATGCCTTCACACGGCAGTCTTGTAAGCTTGGAATATTTTCCAATAGCAAATGTATCTCTACTACCATCTTGTATTAAGAATAAACTTAAGTAACATTAAAAATAAGCGAAAATCTTTGAATATTGGAGGAACTAATCTTTATGCAACAGTAAAACCCCGCAAAATTTTAGAAAAATTGATTCAGTAGTTTTTAAATTATTTGCCATCTCACTCTACTTGCTTGATATTCTACCATGACATCCAAAAAAGTCAATCACCATTTAACATACATCGCAAAGCAATGATCAAGTGTCCACAAAAACCTCCACCCTCTGTCCTTCCTATCACCCTACAAAAGAAGATCAAACTTCCCCTACAAGCTCCAGTAAACCCCAACTTCCTCCCCAACGAAATAAGTAGATACAAAACCTTATTGCAATGATCCCCTTGGAGGTCCCCTTGATCTCGCCGTCCTCGGGAGGAAGGGATAACTGATTCCGCGCGTGCTCGAGCGTAGGCAGCGCGGCGCGTTCCCGTAAAGCACGTTCTCGCCTATTTCTGTGCCGGCGCGGGGACGAATCGCACGCGAGCGAGTGGGCCCACGGGCCGAGGCGATCGCCGACGAACGGGAAGCCGTACCGCACAATAAGGCGCGCGCTAATGAAACGCGACAGCCGGCGCAAAGTCACGTCCGATCTTATGGCGTTAAACGCCGGCAGACGAGTCGCGATGCAGGTTGTTCGACGCTGACAGTGCCGACTGACGTTCTGGACGGCTCCACGACCGGTTTCCTCCGCGCGTTAGTGTCACAGGCTTGAAGGACACCTTTCGTTCGCCCGATGTTTCCATTCCCAGCCATTATTCGGGGTACTTTTGCCCCGCCATTTGGGTCAATCTCTTGGATCCGCGGAGATGCGGGTTGCCGGAGGATGACAATCGTGATTGACAATTCGGCTCGTTTCTGGATAGCGGTTCCTGCGTGTTACAAGCTGGAGTAGGCGCTGCATGGATCGAGGATGATAACTTGACCTGGTTTCGCGGAGCATCCTTGTACGCGTTCGTATACGAGGTGGGATAATAAAGTTTCGGGAATAATTCAGACGTACATTATTATCGCCTAGCTGTTTTATTAGTTTGACTGGCGAAGGGTTCTGTGGCCAATTCTGGTGACGCTTGTGATGTTTGGAAGATTGTAATATGACTTTCATCGTGGTTTTAGGATCTGGAGAGGAGAATCGAACGTCTAGGGTTGCTCTTCTTGACTAGGGATTGCAATATATCGATTTACCGGTTTACCGATAAATCGCGAGAAATACCCTCAAATTTTTTCCGGTAATTCGCCAAATATTTACCGGTAATTCGATAAATTATGTATACCAATGTAGCGCATATATGCATTCATTAATTCCGTCGATATCTACTCTGGTATCAGTGAAAAAAAACTTGAATTAATAATAGAGACGAAAATCGAAGTATCTCAGGAAGAACCAACTTTAAACCAAAAGAAAACTAAAAATCTGAAGCCACCAAAGAATAGACGTATTTTCAAGTAGAAAAAGTAAAAAGAAAATATCTACAAACGGCATATGATTTCTTAACGACTACCCGAAGAACAAGTCTAGAATCTAAGAGCGCTTTATCAGGAGACCAAAGTTTCGACAAATTATGTTTTTTGCGTGCTTATTTATTAAAAAGAATTGTTAAATAAAAAATATTTAATTATGTATATAAGTGAAGATTCTTTTCATTGTTTTCGCGGTGAAGATCCATATTAATAAGTAATGTCAATAGTTATACAAATATATCGATTTTGTGTTATATCATTTTATATTTCATGTTTAGAACAGTTGTATTTGCATATATTTTTTATAATGCTCGATTAGAGATCAAAAATTTTTTTGTTATGTTTACTTTTATATTTTTAATACCTTAAGAAATTACCGGTAAATTACCGATAAACCGGTTTTGAATGAAAATTTTACCGAATTACCGGTAATTGAAAAACTCGGTAAATTTGCAATCCCTATTCTTGACTCACGGCGAAGCATTATTGATAGTTTAGGTTAGGTTGGAAAACAGTCTTCCGACTGAAACCTCGCATTTGTGATAGTCTTATTCTTTTTTCTTTTCTCTTGATTATTTTGTTTGTGCAACAAAGACGCCGAATATGATTAATAATAATAGTTATATATGTAGGAATAGATTTCGTAATTCCTGTGTTCGTGAGTGACGGAAAAAAGGACCTCGGGCAGTGGGACTCGAACCCATGATCTTCGGGTCCTCTGCGCTACTGGTCGGCCGCTTAACATTATTCCTACCGACACTTCACGTATACCTATTCCTACCGCGACCGGTCAAATTACCGGTCGTGGTAGGTAAGACAGACTACAAATTTTTCTCAGGAAATAAACAGTAAAAAAAGAAGTGAATATTGAAAAATATATTATACGTATATTTGAGGAAAAATCGTGAAGTTTAAAGGCGATTCAATTACGTTGTATATAGGAAATTCTAATCGAAATTTTAAAAACGGTCATTTGACCGGTCGTGGTAGGAATAGTGTTAACCAACTCCGCCAAAACCGTCTCGCCGAGGTCTCTTATCCCAAGCTTCCTCTTATGGGGGTTCCTGATCCCACATATACAAGATTCATTACGTAAAGTAAAGTGTGACTTCGTCCCGCGAATCCCACGACCATGTCCAAACAATTCCAGCGATTCACGGTGCAGCCGCGTCTGAATTGGGAACCTGAAGACTCCAGCCGAGTGAAACAACGCGAAGAATTAGCGCGTTATTAGCGAGGAACTCGAAGCATCGTAGATATAAATGGCCGTGGGTGGGAACATCCGGTGGCGTATTGTCGCGTTCCATTATCACGTGGACGTTCATTGACGAGTTCATTACTCCGTTCGATGGGCGCCCGAGCCTCGCGGTTCGCGAGTGCAAATAGCGCTGTCGCGAGTAGAAAAGTCAAGGAACCTTTGTGTAAAGCGTAAGCGGTGTGGAACACATTATGGCCACTAAACTCGACGGTGCTTGGAAGCGGTTCGCGGTTTCACGGTCGTGAACTGAGACAGAGCAATTATTCCTACGTGATTATGACCGCGTAAAGTAGTGCTTGTTCGTTTCAACCTAGGTAATCTGATTTAAAATGAAACGCCTCGTAATTTCGAATGAAACGAGCGATTTTACTTTCGTGCAGAGTGATTTGAAGCAGTTCTTCGTGTTGCTGTGCTCGAATGAATACAAATGTTCAGTGGGTTACACCGTGACGGTGGAAGTAATATGGCACCTGGAGTTATTTAATATTTCCTGAATTTAAGCAGAGTTGTGCATTAACTAAATAAAAAATTGTTTCAATAACGGATCAAATAAAAGTTACTTACACTTTTGATTATTCAATACATGACGAATAATTTTTTTAAATTATATTCTTTATTCGATATTTTTATTTAGATAAATTTTTTGCCCTTCTCACGACTTAAGAAGCATTGTATAATACACATTCTTTGCCACAAGAATGCTAGATTCGACAGAAGTTGTCTGACCAAAGATGTTGGCTAATCCTGAAGCAGAGGACTATCAATCAACATCTAAAATAGACGGCGATAGAACACTGTCCAAGACGACTTTCATCTGCACCGAACCTAATAGCTCCCCACGAATTCGAACAATGAGAGGAATCCCTTTCAACATCCCGACTCGTTTCGCCGACGAATTAAAGGCAAAGACACTCGAGGAACGGTTCTCGTTCACCTACGCGAAGACGCTGGAACAGCACGTAGCCTCGAGACACGTGTTGCGTAACCGTGGCACCAGAGGAGACAAATACCATAAGTCAGTGTTGCGTTGCCGCAAACGCACCGCTAATGGCATGCCGCACGGGTGGGTGGCGAACGTTTTGGACGCCACATCTCTGGCCCAACAAACCTGTCGGCGGTTCCAAAGGGCACCGGAAGACGAGCGTGGGAGGACGCGAAAAGAGATCGGTCCAGTCACGAAACTTTACAATCCGACGCGATTTATCTCCACGAATAAAAAGAAAAGGAAGCTGGACTAAAATAAATTTTAAATAGATTTTACTTAAATAAATTTCTGTAAATAAATTTTTACAATCACCTAATGCATTTTACTGAATTTGCATTAAAAATATTTTTAACCCTTCAACTCGACTCCCCCGAGTATTGCTAATTCAAAAGGGGAGGCCCTGAAAAAGTTAATATCTATTCCTAATTTTATTTAAAATAACCACTCAAATCAGACTATTTCCTTCCATCGTGAATCTAATTCTCTCGAACACGAAAAGAACCCGACCTACCAAGGTTCCCCACGCGCATCAAGGCATCAAAGTCTCGAATTGTCCGCGAGGTCTGAAAAACGCAAATGCTGCACTCGAAACGCGCAGCCTGTCTCTATTACCGTCTCGAGCGTCGTATTTATCATCGTCGAGCGATTCCAAGGCGATACGCCGGTTCATACGGTGTTTCGCAACGACGGGCCGCGCTCGAAAGTGAATAAAGTCCGGCGACACGTAGCGAGAGCGTTTTTTCGAGAGGGCAGTCGGGCACAATGCGTCCTCCGCGGAGCGTTACATCGGTCTCCTGGACGTCAAAGTTTTTCAGCGGCGAATGGAGCCAGCGCCGGAGCCTCTTCAATGGTCGCCGTGACGCGAAGTAGCCGCTTTACAACCGCGCGACGCCCACGCGCCGCTTCCGACAGAATTTCAAGTTCATCGGGGTCTTCGGTAAATCATGCCAGCGCGGCTGAATAAAGTTGTTCGCGACGGTTCCACCCGTAGGCGCCGCGATTTTTCGCGCAATCGGGAGTTCCGCGCCCTGGGACGAGACCGAGGGGCGATAAAGATGACGAGTATACGAGCTGGAAACTTCGATGCGCGCGGGGAAGGTGACAAGTTTGTTACCGCGAGCTGTTGCTGGGAATAGTAGGTGGAGCTTCAGGCGAATGTCTTCGTCTTCATTGTTTGAAGGATTCAGTGAGAGGATTTGAGGGGATTTGTTCTTGTGTAAAATAATAATAATAAAACGTCTTTATAGGGTAACTCGGGGTAATGTGCCACCGCAGGTAATATGCCACTTCTCAATAATTTTTTAAATAATACACAGATGCCGTTACATTTGCACTAATTCCGTTCAATTTAGTGAAACTGCTAAGACGACAATAGATTTTGGCTTTTATCTTCTTTTATTTTCAGCAAATCCTGGTAAGTTATAAAAGTATCGTCTTGATCTAATTTCACACTGTAACTAGAATGCAGATTATACATTTGCGCGAACAGTTCTACAAAAAATCAATAGATTATGATAAAGTATACTAACAAACGAATTTTATAATCTCTCGCACATCCGTTAAAACTATGTACTTTGTGGAGAGATTTTCAATCCTTCTTCTTGTGGCCGTGTGGAGTAATATGCCATATTTTTGTCGGTATAATATGTCACAAACTCAAATCTTTATAACTCTTTCTATTTAATGCCATCGAGTTGGTTTTTCGTATTAGAATCATGCCTAAGAAGTATGTACGAACTTCAAACCGTGCTGCTTGGTCAGACGAAAGTTTAAAGGAGCCATTCGAATGGCGAAGAAGGCTCGTACTACAATATAGAACAGATTTTGAGAATGTAGATATTTCTTATGACGATTCGACTAATGCAGGAAATGACAACTACTGTGCAATATGTGGACTACATTATTACTATAAAAAGTACTTAAATATGACTGGGTAAAAACTACTCGTTGCAAAAAGTGGTTCCATGAAAACTGCGTAGAGATTGGGGGCTGTTTAGTTTGTAAGAAATAGCTATTTTTTCAAATATATTTTACGTTTCATTGAGTTCAAATATTTGTTATTAGTTATTAATAGCTTGAATAGTTTAAAATATTGTTGGTTCTAAAAAATTAGAGTGATTATTTCGCACTTCATAGCTTGTGGCATATTACCCTCAGACCTTGTGGCATATTTAGCCACCACTTGGGTAATATGCCACTTTCGAGGACTTTTGTATTTGTACTTTTCTCTTTGAACTATAAATGTTACATATCTCTACTTATTAGTCAATGCACAGAATTAGTTACACTTTCGTATGGTTTTATCTTTTTTCCTGTATCTACTTATACTTACGAAATATCGCGTTTCAAAGTTAACTGTGGCATATTACCCGAGTTACCCTAACACTAAGAAAAAAGAAAATATAATAGAAACAAATTAATGTGCAAAAAAGAAAAAGAAATAAGAGTATTGAAACAGGGTAAACGCACCAGTAAATGAACACTTAAGGCTAATGAATGAACACTATTATAAAATTATGTTTGCAGCGCGATTGATTCCACGTGCTGCAAAAATTGTTTGGATATGAAACAAGAAATGAAAAGAAGTCTCTAATTAATTAGTTGCTTATTTTAATAACTTATTTTACTCATTTAATAAAAAATGTCCATAAACAGGTACATGTTCATTTACTGGTACAGATTAACCCTAGACGAGGATCAGCATAGTTGCTATTAGGCTTGATTTGAGAGAGAAGAGGAGAGAGAATGACGAGAACTGACAGGTGGTACAGAAATATAGAGTATAGTGAATTATACCCCCCAAAAAGGGCAGATAAGGAAGATCTATTCTTGGGAATGCGATTTCGAAATTCCTGCCTTGACTTATAACAGTGCATTCAATTAAGGAGACGCGTTCTTTCTATCCACAAGTAAGTAGCACAGAGTATAAAAGAAACAAATGATTCATCAAGTCGAACATGATTGTCCTCGTAACAATAACCAGCCACCATTGTATCTACGGGCTGCTATTGAATTAAACGATACTGAATGAAGCATAAAGCCGTTTGCAGGTCCAAAAGTATTGACAGCTCGCGTGAAGGCAAGCAAAATAACTCTAAAGTGGATATGACAGTCTCGTCACGAGAGGCATACAAATCCCAAAACCGCAACAGTGATTCACAGGGGTGTCTCTACATTGAGTACCTATGTAAATATAGAAAAAATCGTGTTGCTTCTTTCACCTGTCACCTACTTTCCCTAAATCAAATCCAGCCAATAAAATAGCGCTCATAATTTATAAATCGCCGTATATATCGACCTCTAACAAGATGAAAGGCTACTCACCGAATCCCATCCGCACTTCCTCCTCATCGTCGCTGTCGATATGCTTGATACCCGCCACCTCGAAGCTCCTCGCGGACTGTTCCATCCTCGTCTTCACCGAGGGCGGACAGTCGCAAGTCTCCTCCCCAGCCCCGCAGCTGCAATCGTCCCCGGCGCACCTGCAGCCGAGCAACGGGTCATCCGTGTCTATGTTCCTGCAGGCCGGACACGGGAACGTAAGATCGTCCAGCGAGACCCTTTCGATCTTCCTCTCGACAGAGACCAGGAGGTTGCCAATAAACGCTGGCAGTTCGTCGTCGTTGAGCTCGTCTATTGCACGAGCGCTCTGCAGCCTCTCTTCCGCGCTGCTAACGTTGCTCCCGGGCTTCTTCTGCTCGAGGACAGCCTCGTCCAGCCGAAGGGGCGTCTTCAGATCTTCGGGCACCAGGATCTTGCTCCTGGTCTCGCATCTGGTCGTCTCCTTCCACTTCTCCATGGTGGTGGACGAGACGACCTTGGCGCACCTCTTCACTCTGGCGCGACTCTCGTCGCTGGAAAGACTAGAAGAGTTGATCGAGCCGGCTCGCGACGGCGTTCCATCCCCGTCGAGCTCGATCTTCCACGTGTCCACGCTGGAGGACGACCTGGACTTCATCACCGCGTGCCCCGAGTCCTCGTCGTCGTCGACCTCGCGCCCCTCGCTCGAGCTGTTGCACTCGAGCCTGTCGATGGACCGGGCCTCCTCCCGACGATGATCGACCGCGCAGCCGCTTTCGCGCGTCCTCGAGCGTGTCTCCTCGCGCGATCGGCGCCGGGGCCGCGCGATCTTCGCGGTGCTAGAGGATTGGGGCCCGACCAGGCTGCTGCCCGCCGCGCTCGAGCCCTCCTGCCCCTTTCGAGACACCTCCCGCCAATCCATGAACTCCTCCTCGCGGTCCCAGCCGAGGAACCCTGGGGCCCTCATCGACGTTGTTCTCCAAACTACTGCGATCTGCCGAGAAACGAGCGGGTAATTATGCTGGGGGCGGTTTTCGAAGGCGAGGGGGAGGAAGCAAGGGATCTTTCAATGAGGATGCATGACGTCTTAATGTTAGGGATTTCAGTTGTGCTGGGTACTATTAAAATTATTGTGGTCTTTGAGAAAAGTTCTGTGCGTAAAGTGTCTTTAATATTGTGTAAAACTTTGACGTTTCAATTAACCTAAGTGAAGCGCAATATATCGAGTTTAATCACAAGTGTATGATTCCATTTTAAAAATAATAACCTTCATATTCTCAAAGCGCTCCACTTTTGGGAAAAAAATTCCGAGCTATGCAAGTCTCTTTCGTCACCATATTTTTCTAAGGTATCGATGTCCCTTAAATTCTCTACATTCGATACAAGTCATTAATGCTACAGTCAAATTCAGAGCAGCTACAGCTTCGTTCTACTATACGCATCTGACAGACGTAGCATTCGTTTCCAAAAACGTGAGCATTCTTAACCCCCGATTGTCACACTGGGTCAAATTGACCCTGCGTTTTTTAAAGCAAAAAACTTTTTGTCGAAACTCTTATTGCTTCAAACTTTTTTTTAAGCATGATGACACTTTAAATGTCAACTTTCAACGATGGGCATATATTCTACAATGTTGAAACATTATCTCAGAATTTTTGAGACTTGATTTAACAAGTAGTTTTTAAATAACAACTGATTGAAAATTGACAGGGTCAAATTGGCCCAGTGTGACAACGACGTTCGAGAAAGTAGGTGTGACAACCGAGGGTTAAAGAATGCCAGTTACTACTAGGAGATGTCCTCTGGAAGCTCATTGACTAGAGCCCGCGAATCGAAGCCGGCAAAAATAATGAAAAAAAAGCGACAAAGGAACGTGACTCACCTCGACGGTATTCCGCTCGACGGTTTCACCAGCGGCCGCTTCGCCGCTCCCCGAGGTGGTTGCAACTGCAGCTGCGCTGCGTATGCAGAGGTAACATTCCCCGAGACGTAGTGCGGAGGCTTCGAGCTCTCCTAGCTGCAGGACGAGGCCACGTCTGCCTAACGTCAGAGGCCAGCCTTCCGGTACCACCGATTCGTTTCCCTGTAACAAAAGCAACTTCCGTTACACCGGCTCGTCCATGCATTTCGATCACGCGTCATCCATGACTTCCATCAGAAAAGTAGACAATAGAAAATAAAAAGAAGGTGATTTATTTAAATATTCGATCTGTCGAGAATATTTTACAGCCACGGTAGTTTCTTGATACCCTTGCTGAGCAGCTCCCAACGTTTCCAAAAAATGTAATATTACACCCTCAACGAGTGCAATATTTTTATAGTCTACCTTAACCCTTTCGCTGCGAATTTCGATTTTAATCCGCGCATTAAAAAATGTATTCTCTTGTAATTTTAATCTTGTAATTACTCAGTAATTTTCTCCGATATATCTGGTCCACTGTTTATTTTTTGGATTCCATTCTTGAACCCCTCTGAGAGAGTTCTATCGGCAACCATAAGTTGAAAATTAGAAACTTTTTTATTCCTCTAGAATTGACACTTTTAAAGAATCGTTCAAAAATTTAAACACGCAGCGAAAGCGTTAAGTAGTTTGTATGAGTAAATACTATAGAGCATTTAGTGCTTTTTAATGTACCTACTATAAAGTACATAGGGGAGACCGGGGCTAGTTGTTACATTTTTCAGTTTTCTATTTTATATTTGTTTTGCATTCCATATTCAATACTATCAATGACTCTCACTTAAAGTACGTTCTTTCCTCTACCGATGACCGCTATCGCATGTAATTAAACGAAAACGATGACTTTGAAACAAGCCATTTTGAAGGTCGAGACATGTTGTGTCAACGTGCCCCGAGTAGGGGCTAGCTGTTACACAATACGGGGCAAGTTGTTACAGGATTAAATTTTACGAAAAGAGGCTTATTACGAGTAATAGAATTATATTTTCTTGGACAAAAGTAAATTTATTAATGGTAAGAATCTATTACAATAAATATACAATAAAAAATCTATTTTAAAAATAATAAAAAACTACTGAAATCAATTACACTAATTATCTTCGTCCGTTTCATACGGGGACTCGCAATTAATGCACACATAAAAGTGATTTTTAGGTTTTACACACTTCACATGTGCCCACTTTTTGCCCTCTGTGCACTGAATCCACTTTGTGGAGCCTTTCTTTGAATTCGAAAAAGGAGAGAGTAACAACATGCCCCTTTTCGTATGTAACAACATGCCCCTTGTCTTCTGTAACAACTTGCCCCGGTTGACACCATTGTGTATAAAAAACTATAAGTTCATACCAGTTTGGTGTATTCTTATGTTCTTGGTACGAATCTGTAGCTAAAAGGACACTGATTCAAACGTGGTAATATTAATTTACATACATTTATCTGTCTGTTCGGTAGAAAAGATTGAAGTAGAAAGAGAAAACTTACTATTAGTACCGAAAACACAAAAAACTGTAATAAAGTGACAACGCGTGAACCGACTAGAAACAAACAACATACACGACCGTGTATGGTTGAAACACATCAGCCACTTCATCGTCGAAGTGATAGTCCAAGCGAAAAAAATTAAAATTGCTTTGTAACAACCTGCCCCTGTAACATCTAGCCCCGGCCTCCCCTACTATTTAGTCAACGACCAGAGTCGATCTACGAAAGTTATCTAAGTTCAAATTCATAGTTTACCGTAGTCGCCGCAAATGTTTAATTACTCCTCAAGTCTAAGACGACCGAACTTGCGAGCACGCAAGAGAGCACCACCTTCGACCTCCCCCGACCGCCTCGCATCAATTCGAACCCTCCGCGTCCCTGAGGGGCGTTCAGACGAGGGACTGGACAATCGGGACGATTAATTAAAACCAAGCCGGAAGCTTCGCGGCTAATGAAATTCCTCTAAATAAGTTACACGCGAAAGGGAGGGTAATTGCTGCGGCCAAGCCCCTCAACGGAGGGAACGTTAATCACGCTGATTAGAGGGTAATCAACGTTACGCGGGTACGCCCAAAATTGAGGAGACGTGCGCTCGCGTGAGTGATGTCGACGTATCTGCCATCGTCCCACGGTTTCTCCCGTTGCGAATGTGGCCAGAATTTAAACAGTTTCGAATTGCGTTAGACACTTCGCGAGAAGGGAACTGTGGCACGTCCGATTGTTGATAGAGGCACATCAACACCTCTCAGTTAAGTGGATACAGCTTTCGACGCCGAGATGTCATTATTTTCAGTATGTTTCAGATTATGACTCGTGTTTGAATTTGCCTTCGACGTTGGAGGTAAGTTTGAATTCTTTGGACGCTTGGACACGTCGATCGCTTTGGGTACAGCTTCGTTTCGTATTCTTGTCAGTGGCAAGAGATAGGGTTAAGTATATAGGGCAGTGTTTACCAACCTGTTTTCAGTCGCGACGCGCTTTTAAAATATTCAAATAACCTATGACTCCTCCCATATAAGGTAAGGGATATTTAATAAGGTAAAGCTAAAGTATATTAAGGTAAAACTATCTTAATAATATTTCATTATCTTAATATGAAAATTAAATATACTTTTTTATATTTTTCATTTATGAAAAATCAGTGTTACATTACTAATAGAATATTGTTATGTAACCATATTAAAATAAATAAGTGCTAAGAATCGTCAACTAAAAATAACCCCGACGACCCTCTAGAAAACACTTTGCGACCTCCTTAGGGGTCGCGACGCGCTTTTAAAATATTCAAATAACTTATGACTCCTCCCATATAAGGTAAAGGATATTTAATAAGGTAAAGCTAAAGTATATTAAGGTAAAACTATCTTAATAATATTTCATTATCTTAATATGAAAATTAAATATACTTTTTTATATTTTTCATTTATGAAAAATCAGTGTTACATTATTAATAGAATATTGCTATGTAACCATATTAAAATAAATAAGTGCTAAGAATCGTCAACTAAAAATAACCCCGACGACCCTCTAGAAAACACTTTGCGAATTCCTTATGGGTCGCGACTCGTCGATTGGAAACCACTGAATAGGGCATTTTAGGATAAAAATAGTGATTATAGACCTTTGGAAGATTCCTATCATTTGTATAGAGTTTATAGACCTTTGGAATCCTCCTATTAAGAGGTGTCGAATGGTGCCATTCTTTTTACTAAACAATGATTTATCCACAGTGACCCAAATTAATCCGTATCGAACCAAAAATATTCTCACCTAATTACTAAAATAAAAGTGTAGCCACACAGCAATCACTGTGGTCCAAAATGCCTTGAGAAACATAACACACAATCTTTTTCATAACTAAAAGTTATTTAATCCTCGGCGTATATTTCCCGTTTAGGTGCAATCTCCCTCTAGCTCCGCACAATTTCTTGCATTTCGCGGTTTATAGGAATCTCATGGCTGTTGGAAGGAAAGGATTGCCAAGAACGAGCAGGATCTTAGCTCCATGCATCAGATTCCGTGGCTCTTCGTCAGAAGCCCTGAAAGGACACGGTGGCTGCGCGGCAATGCGCGCCAGCTACTCCCAGCACCTCGTGTTTCGCCCACGTGCGTCGATGCGCGGGCCAACGTGTAAGCAATTAGACGCCGCAGCGCGCGAATAAAAGCGAGCGGTAGAATGCTCACACCTCTGCTGCATACCAGCCGCTGGAAATTAAACGAGACGAACACTCTGCGCAGGCACGCCACTTTTTACGGCCCCCTCCCCTTCGCAGGAATTTCATGACGCTTTCTTCGGAGGGACTTGAAGAGACACGTCATGAAACCATGTTAGTCGTGTGTGGAGGGAAAGAAAATTTGCCATTTAGGGGATTGCTGAATTATGTCTGGAAACTAGTCCTCCCTGCATAGGACTATTTGTCAATATGGAATTATTTTGAATTTACAGATTCAGGCAGAGTCGAAGCGAGGCTTCAGCGCGTTCCCTGGAACACTGTTCTGCGCTTTGAAATTCTCCGCGATCCACAGAAAGCTCATAAATTTTGCGGGGCCCTAGGCACAGATAATTATTATTATAAAATTTAGAAGTACAATATAAAAGCCCTTTTTTGGCCCCACACAATTTTGGAACCCGCTCCCTGAAAAGTTCACGGTGGGCCTGGATTTAGGAGAGATTACATGCGGCACTTTTAACTTAATGAACGAGATTTGAGGAGATTCGACGCCTAAAAACTATATTCTTAATTATCCAAACGCGTTTACAGGAATTATTCGTAAGTTAACTCATCCTCTCCATTTCACAGGATAAAATCCTGCTCCGACTTCCCTATGTACCACCCGAGTCACTTAAGAATCCATTGCCTGAATTAATCCCCCATGACGTTGCTATCAACTTGTCAACGTCTATTACATCTGCTATCTATTCAGATCTCAGAGTTTCGCAGTTGGGGCGATAAATAACGAGAATAATAACGTTACCAGGCCACAGACAAAAATCTCACAGCGAACGACACTCGGAAGCCGGTGCAGACCGTGGACGGTCGAATTCCATCGTTTTCGATAGCGATCGCGAAAAAGTGTTTCTCACGCGTGGCGATCGGCGAGTGTCCACCCCTTCGAGTGATCATATCGCGCGGGGGAGACGGGGAGACGTTTGCGCAATCGGAGCGGGAATGCGGCTTAATTAAGTGGAGTAAGTATGCACTCGCGTGTGTTTGCGTGCGTCGCGTGGCACGTGTTGCGGTTTCTTTGCGTGTTTGTCGGGCACAGTAGCGCAGGAACGCCGGGCAGCAGGAACTGGCCCAGATTCCGGGACTCCGTGTTACGAGTGCGAAAGGGACGTAACGAGAGAAAGACCGCCGAACGAAATGAATGAACAATGCAGCCCTGTCGGGGGTACATTGCGACCATTCTTCTCCGCGGCCAATAAAGTCGCGTGGCTGCGAGACCTGACCACCCGGATCGAGCCCACTCCGGCGCAATTCGCTGGAAAAAGGTTGACGGGAACCGGACGTCATCGTGAATAAGGGATTCCTTTGGTAGTTATATAATTACACGGGGTGTTCCAATGTTGACAATGATAATGTAAAAGAAGGACAAGTATGTGGAAAGTTGATCAGTGGAATTCCCTTACCACGTGGAAAATTAGAAATTCAATTCCATTTTATATTTAACAGGACTATTAACCCTTCGTTGACATTCTGGGTGTGATCCACCCATAAGCTGATTTTGACGTTCCGTCATCGTTCCTTCTGTATGCAAGATAAGTACCTTTTTTCCAAAGTCGACTTAAAAACTATTTTTTCCCCAAAAATATTATATCTGAACAGCAACTCTGTAGATTTTTAGCTTCTAGTATTGAAATTTGTAAATGTTACAATTTTTTGAAGATTTTCTTCGTTTCTTTTCGACATGTAAGGTAAATGTCCCCATTTCTGCTCATTGTGTATTTATCTTATTATTATAAGCGTTACGTTTGTACTATTGTTGCAACAAAATAATTCTAAATTATTTGAACATACACTGAAAAACTTTTAAAACGAGAGACACATGTTTTTTTGATCGTGTTCTAGCTGATTGTGCTAAGGAACCGCGTCACTATCGGTAGGTATTCGATAATGGGGCAGAAAATAGTTTTCCCGGTAAAAGTTCTTATTTAATAACAAAAACAGATACCGTATTGTGCTCTGGATTTAGATTTTTTACTATTTTTAATTTTTTTTAAATAGAAAACAGGTGAGCAGGCTTAGGGTCAAGTGAATCACCGCCATGTCCGCATTTCTACTCATCAAAATTTTAGTAATATAACCTCACAATTCAATGTATGCTGTAACCTCTATTTCTAGTCGAAGGCATCTTATTTTTTGTTTATCATTATTTTACGCTTATCTGTTGTGTTATAAAACCTCTCCATAAAAGATGTAACTTATTTTAACCTGAAAAGGCAGCATATTATGTGAGCAGCAATTTGTACAAATGGCGGAGTAGAAATACGTACATCGCTATTTTTCGTGAGCAGAATTACGGACATTTAAAGCATTGCATTTAATTACAAATTACTAATAGTTAAACATCTTGATATATCTTTCTTAAATAGTTTTTGAATTGGTTGATTTATTATTAAAAAATTAATCAATTACTCTGCAAATTTTGATCACAAACAAATTTTTTACACCTTCTTTATGACGAGTAACCTCTTAAATCAGCAGAAATTGGGACATTCACCTTAGTAATCTAGAATTTTTTACAAAAAACTGTGATAAAATTTCAAATAAAAAACTAGTGGAATATATTCTAGACACCTTGAAATTAACCCATGATATTCTTCATAAAAATTAGATTCTTTAGATGAGAATGGCAGTCGTTCAAAAATTGCTGTACCTGTCAGCCACTCAGGTATGTCAAAGTTGATAAAAAAAAGAGGTGTGTCAACGTAGGATTAAAAAGACACTGGCCAATCGACCTCAGCTAAGGGACATAAGGTTTCTTGACTGGAAGTGCCCTCATCACGCTACACAAAGGACTCTAATGATGAGTCCTCCGACATCGTATCAGCAATAGAACCCAATTCTCGTTACTGATACAGTGTCAATAAAAAAAAACAATAAAAAAACGTCACATTTATCACTACTATAGGTATATCAATCGAAAGATCGCAGTCTTATAAGAAAACTTGAAATATGTCCAATACAACTAACCTACACGTCGCTCCACGAGAGTAGACGATACAAATAAAATATTTAAGAAAATTATTAAATACATAATTCTGTATAATACTAATATTTCAAGCCATACTATATACCTCTACCCCCAAAATAAATCAAGGACCCACGAAAACTCCTTCTCCATCAGGCTCAACCGCGTCGACCTAAAAAGTAATAAAAACCAACGGCATGCGAGCCGATTGCAAACACACGCGAGCAAACGCGGACAGATAAAGCTGACAGCCTGTACAGTCCCCCATTCGTTGCCGCTGCTCGCAGGGGGAGTAATATCGTACAATTTCATCGGATAGGGAACGCCGTGGCACAACGCGGACGGCTGGCGTTCAGCAATCAGCGTGGACGTGCGACAACGGGGGCCGGAATCGGCGCGTTGACAAGAGGCTGGACGTTTATGATGGACGCGATAAGGAACGAGGCCCCGTGGCCTGTCACCGCGTGTCTCATTAGCGGTAAACGCTCCGCGAGAGATGTATCTACCCGCCGAAACTAACCGGCTTTCACTGCCCCGCGTGATTTACCGATGCAGTGCCCTTCAATTTACGTCGCGCTTACGCCTCGTGTTTTCGCCCGGCCGCGAACAAACTCACGGCGGATACACTTTAGAGATAGGAAGCGTGTAAATCAACCCGTTCACCGGTTCCGCCGCGCCGGATCGTTAAGGAGTTCGCTGCTCGCTAGTCGCCGCGAGTTCCACGGGAAGTGTTGGCCGCGGGGACGGGCCCCATAAAGTATCGTGGAAAGTATCGTTCACCTTGCTTCGACGCGCATCCAGCTGAATCGCGACGATATGAATAATATAAACGCGGCACCGCGAATGCTCCACTGGGGAGTAGACACTGCAGACAGGCTTTTACGACTCGCTCGCTCGCTGTTGGCGCGGAGTCGTTGGACTGTTAACTGTTTTGTCGCGGCACGGTATAGGTGGCTATTTCAGTTGTTTCGCTTCCGGCTGAGCAATTGTTGGGTCTAACAGTGACTCGGAATTTCGCGTTTTGTGTTACTGAGAGGTGGAAGGGTGGTTTCGAAGTCTTTAGGGAAGAATTTTGGCGTGAAGCAGGTGAAAGGAAGTGGAGATGTAGGGAATTCGAAATTTTTTATGTTTAAAAGTGGTTTCGATTTTTTTTCTCTTCGTTGAATTTACCAGAAAAAAAATTTTTAGCCCGTGCATACGTTCAAACTAGGCAAAAGTTTTATCTTGATAAAATAGTATCATAATGGATGAAAAAAGATTTTGAGTCCTTGATTCAAAGAGTAGAAACTTCAAGCGTTAAAATGCGTTTTTTAAATATTTTTTGCGACCATTTTTCGCAGAGATACAGCCATTCCATCGCTTAAACTTACAAAATCTCAAACCTAATTGTTTGAGTATAATAATTTGCCCACCTACTGTATTAGATATGTACCTCGATACTTTTAGAGCTCAAGACTTAGGAACCTCTATTAAAATCGTTAGTGTTTATGGGTTCTCTTCTATGGTTCAACAAAAATATATTTTCTGACGTCACAAGCCACCAAATATTATACGTACATACCGCATGGATAGTCAAAGCGTACATTAACGAGATACAAGCCGGAAGTAAAAGAGACAATCGAACGAGATACTATAGCGACAATAGAGCGCATATTATAAACAAGAAAGTAACGCACGTCCCCTGGTTGATTGCTACATATTAAGGCGATAGGAACCTCGCATGTACCAACAAAAATAAATAATTAAAAAAATTCTCCTTCTTGAAAATTCACTCCACATTCCCCTCCCCGTGCCCCAGCGCTCGCAATCCCTGTTGACCGATCGCCTTAATCGTCCAGGCAACACTCGAATCGGGAACGATGCATGTAAGCGCGCAGAACAAAACGTCGAGGAGCTACATTTGCAAATAGAAGCGTTGTCAGAGAGTATCGGTTCGATCGGTCGAAAGAATTCGTAATAAACGATCAAACGCGAAAGAAGGTCTCTTGTACCGGATGCCGTCAAAGTGACAGACGCGTGTACCCAACTGACGAGGCCTCGTTAATCCTAGGTTCCTACTACTCGCGCGTGCACCGTGAAACGCAGCACACAAGCGACTTCTAGCCGCGTTACACGCGCACGATCGTGCCACGAAGACGCTCGACATCCAAGTGCGTCCAGCACCGGCTCGATCCAAGTCCGGCAAGATCGATTTCGATCTCGTCGCGGACGAAAAATACTCGCCGCGGTCTTGTTCCCAGCCGTGTATGCTCTGCGAGATCAAATTAATCGGCATGACATCGTTGCTTCTCCGGCGTCTTTCACTCGTGGGGAAACAAGTGTAGAGATCGTTGGAGAAAAAAAATGTATCTGGGGTAGTAAGGGACAGTAGATTCACTGTACGCTGAAAATTGTATTTGGAAGATGGGTATCGGACAAAAAAAGTGTGAACCAGTAGGTTATATAAAATCTTACGAATTCTTATACTGGACGAAGGAGGGGGTAAGAAATCGCAAAAATTACTTCTACGTAATTTAAAGGGCAATTTAAATACCCATTACTATGGGTAAAATCTTACGAATTCTTATACTGGACGAAGGAGGGGGTAAGAAATCGCAAAAATTACTTCTACGTAATTTAAAGGGCAATTTAAATACCCATAGTAATCCAAGACTAACCCAAGACTAACCCAAGACTAACCCATAGTAATGGGTATTTAAATTGCCCTTTAAATTACGTAGAAGTAATTTTTGCGATTTCTTACCCCCTCCTTCGTCCAGTATAAGAATTCGTAAGATTTTATATTCCAATATCCCCCCTTCCTTACGAAATATTTTTTACATTGCATTTTTTCGGTTATTAAACTCCTTTAAAGATTTATACTATTCATTTTACTCGGTTTCGTGCGTGCTACGAAACATCGTTTTTTTTAAGCTACTCATATTGATAATTAGATAACAAATATTATGTAAGAGGCTACCTGACGCCCTCTCCCCCCTTTATAAGAAAACGTAAGATATTCGCGACTCCCTCACCCCCAAAAATCCTTACGTAATTAAAGGGCGACCTCTAAGGAGAGCTACCAGTTATTCCTTCTCCATTTTGAGAAGCAGCTACGTCGGAAACTTTCCACAAAAAACCTTGAATTGAACTTGAAAAAAACCTTGAAAAAAACTGAACGTACAAGTCTACCAATCATCATCGATCAATCGACCCATCACCATACCCTAATCCTTAACTCTCTCATTTCCCAAATTCCCCGCGTCACATCCACCCCATAACGCAATTCACACGAACACCTCCACCTCCCAGAATCACACCGTCACCCAAAACCTTTCAACTCCTTCGCCCCCCAACGAAAGAGCGTCCAGGGGATCGGCTAGAAACGCGATTTGGAGCCAGTGTTCTGGCAAATGGCAAGAGGAGAAAGCAAGACAAGCGTGCGCGCAGAAAAGCAGCTAGGACGCGGCTATTTTACGGGCCCGCGGTAACGCGCCGCGAAGAGAGGCGTTGCACAGGCCCCGCTCCCCTTCGCGCAACGCGGCTGACCGTACGCCAGGGAGAGCACGGCTCGTTTAAAATGCAAATTAGGCCTTAGACCGTCTTTTAACGCGAGCCGCCCCGGCGTTGGCGTAGAGCTGCTCGTTCGGTCGTTCCTCGCGACACGCGCAGCCCCTTTGCGGCCTTTCAAATGACTCCACAATGGGTCTCCATTTGCGGCCGTACAACCGGAACCGTATTTGGCTCGGGAGGCCGCGCGTATTTGTCTTTCCGCTCGACGACGCCACTGTATACACCGTTCCGCGATACCACCGCCGTCCAGCCGCTAATCCCGCGTCGGGATGCTTGCTAGGGACTTTCTGGGCACCTGGATTTTCCAGCTAATCCTCGTTACGGGGAACGATAGCGAGGAACACGGTCGATGGCTTCGCTTGGTTCCCGTAAGGGTACCTTGGAAATGCTACTCGTGAAGCACAGATTTGTCTCGTGGGAAAAGGCACCCAAGAATATATAAGGGGAAAAGGGAAAAACGAGGAATGTCCTTTTTTTGTGATTTTGCTATTTATAGCATATCTTGTTGGTGACAACTGGGACTACAGAACTGTCGAGTGGCTTTCCTTGTTTTGATAATCATAGAAGTGGAAATAGGGTAAATCCGGGAGACGCGGTCGGGCCGGAGAGTTGGTCGAGTCGCTATATTTCAGACTCTATACGTAAAAACGCGTTAAAGTGCAGACCAATTACTTCTCTAGAAGCCCAACAATTGAATGAATAGCGTTACTTCGGTTTCTTCTGTGCTTTTCTAGATTTACAGGCTATAAAAGGTAAACTGAGGTTACATTTAACCTCTTTTATCAAACAACGGTGTACAAAATCGTATTTAAAATATACTTCTAAGTTTATTTTCGTTTAATGTTTGGGAATAATAAGATAGTACAGATATTGAGGGACAATGCAGCCAAAGTATTTAGCCATATTAACTCTTCCTCTCAAAACTAACGAGAAGACCATCTCTCGCTGCAGAAAGGAGAGATGGTCGAGTCATGATTTTTTTATTATTTTATTATTATTATTGTTTATTTATTTTATTTATCCACTTTTGTATTCATTTGCCTTGCTAATAGCCGGTAGGTAGTTCGCTTTGTCTTTGATGTCTTCTTTACTTGTTTAGTGTAAACAAATTAAATATCAATGAATCTGTTATTGTATTCACTCATAAATAATTTTGCTTCCTTCTTTGTTATTTTTTCATGAATAATTATGTGAATGGTCTCTGCCAACGACGAAAACCACTTCTCCCGGCACCTCGGGAGAGGTGGTCAGATGTCATGACTTCAGTTTTCAACCCGATTTACAGTAAATATTGTCTTAAAGCGAATATCTACCAGTTTTTCTGAATCGTAATAAAATTCTGAACATATTAGGTTTGTTCTGATAAAATAAGTAATATCTGTATTAGTTTTAATAGACATTTTATATTAGGTCGACCGCGTCTCCCGGATTTACCCTAACTTATTTTGTTTCAGTATGCTTTCCAGGTGAAACATGAAAAAATAGTAATTTAATATAAAACAGTTATTATTTTGTTGCTTACTTTTTTCTGATGCCTAATTAGGGTATAAGAATGCAGATAAATTCATTGAACCTTGTTTCTTTACTGATGGACTAAATTACCTACGACATTAAAACTTAATTTTCTCGATGAAGCTGTTGTTATGTGACATTCCCTGTTTTTTCCCTTACCCTCCATATTAGGACACTACAAAATTAAAAGTAAAAATGTGTAACATGTTTTCTTAATAAAATTACTTTCCTTGGTTAGCTGTGACCTTTTGCCATTTTTCCAATAACCTTTTGTCAATTCGACTTTTCACATTCACGCTTACGTTACGATAAGATTCATGCTCTGGAGCTTCAAGCCCAGAGTCCCCCATGGAAATCAGTTTTGCGAGAGATATTGCATAGGCTCGTGGGAGAAATGCTCAAAGAACCTACAAGAATTCTTCAACCCGTAAATTTTCCTCCCGACCGATTAATCATCAGTTAACCTTTCGCTCCCCAGGAATTATTCAACCAGTGGCGGCAACTAATCGCGACAGAGATCTGCTCCTTCAAAATACCCACTAAATCGCTGTTCACGTTTTAAACGCGTCAGGGGCGATCAACCATTGTCATTCTTCGGCAAGAATGAGCGTTTACGAGGAACTTAACGGAAGTTAACGGAATTGTCTGCCACGAAGTTTGCGGAAGAAAAGTCTATTTACCATTTCCCAGCTGGTCTGTCTAGACGTTGCCAAGAGTTTACGAAGTTAACGGCAGCTGTAGAGGCATTAAATTATGTATTCTCGCCGTTTACTTTTCAGCTCACCCCGGGTATTAACCGTTTTCAGTGGTTTCTCTTTCATTTGCGCCATCCCGCTCGCCGGAGAATTATGAGAATTAATATCCAAGTCGCTGAAAACGTTCGATCGCCACTTTCTCTTTTATCATTCTCGCTTAATTAGTCCGGTAATACGCGCGACACGATGGGAGAAACGCCTGAGCACGCGAGGGCCTCATTAAGCGCATCGTTTTCTGTTTTTGCCCTTCTTTCGTGGATCAAGTGCGCGCTCGGATGTGGGAAAGTGGATTTGAGAAACTGAGCTGAGTTGGGCAATGAAACGTGGTTGCCTTTCGTTGCTGAACAATATCCTTTGAATTGCTTACTGAATCTTGAGAACGGCAATAAACAGTGAAATTAGGAAGATGACTTGGAGGAATCAAATAGTGTTTTCCAAAAATCACTTGGAAGTCCTTGATACTTCTGAAGTGAACTGTGAAATTTTAACTGTGAAAAGTGAAATTCAGTTGAATTTCCCATAGTAGATATTTTGGGGAAAAAATTACTTCAAAGTCCTTAATACTTCATAAGTGAACTTTTAACTATGAAAAGTGAAAATTCAGTTGAATTTCTCTTAGTAGATATTTTGGGGAAAAAATTACTTCAAAGTCCTTGATACTTCAGAAGTAGACTTTTAACAGTGAAAGACTGAACTTCCCTGAGTATTTTGGGGGGAAAATCACTTCGAAGTCCTTGATACTTCAGAAGTGAACTTTTAACTGTGAAAAGTGAAAATTCAGTTGAATTTCCCTTAGTAGATATTTTGGGGAAAAAATTACTTCAAAGTCCTTGATACTTCATAAGTGAACTTTTCACTATGAAAAGTGAAAATTCAGTTGAATTTCTCTTAGTAGATATTTTGAGGAAAAAATTACTTCAAAGTCCTTGATACTTCAGAAGTAGACTTTTAACAGTGAAAGACTGAACTTCCCTGAGTATTTTGGAGAAAAAAATCACTTCGAAGTCCTTGATACTTCAGAAGTGAACTTTTAATAGTGAAAAATTGAACTTAACTTCCTTTAATATTTCGAGAAAAAAGTCACTGAAAAGTCCTTGATACTTCAAAAATAAATTCTTAACAGTGAAAAATTGAACTCCTCTGAATATTTGAAGAATTATAAACCGTTTTACCAATTCTTACACAAAGTAGTATCATAACGTTAATATCCTGCCTAGAATAGTCTCGGGTCACTACCACGATTTTCAACTGAACGGGGCAGAGCACAGGCTTCAGAGGCGTCTTAGAGAGAGTGAAATCCTGAGTTGTCGCGTGGACATCGTACACCTGCATCACGATCGCCACAGCCGTTGCGTAACACCAGTAAGTGGAGTTTTAAATAATGCTCGACAATTATTCGCAATTAGTGTCAATGCGAGGTCTCTTTGTAGGCTAGCGGCGAACACTTTGAACGTTGTTATTAACCCTTGCGCAAACCTTTCATGAGGGAATCGTCGAAAATGCTCGTGCGCGTATATAGTGCACCGGGATTGAGACGTAACTTTAAGAATTCACACAAAACTGCACAGTGTATAATTGGTTTCGTAACTTGAAATCTTGATGTGTCGTGTTCTCTGTCTAATAAACGACATCTTTGCTTGTGTGCAAGGATACTCGACTGTAGGATGGCAAAGAAAGATGAGTAGCGATATGGTGTATTTGGAAGATTAAATTCCAGGATAAAGAATCAGAAGTTTTAAGTATTCTCTGTCTCTAATGTGCCGTAATGAGTGTGAATTACCCCAATGACTGTGATAGACTTTATCAACGACTTTAACGATCTTAAACCTTGGGAACTGAGAGACTACCACACATAAATTTAATTCTACTTTCTCACGTTGTCCCTTACCCACGTTTTATGGCCAGTAAAAGAGGCAATCGGACTCCCTGGCAAACCACCAAGACCACCCACGATTCCAAGAATCACTCGCACATCCCTCAGGAAATATAGAAACATTTATCCCCACTACGATAACCATCTGCAACCCCTCCAAACATTTCGCCAACTCAGCACCTTAGCAAAATACACACCTGAAGTAATGTCCCCCAGCAGATGCAGCGAATAAAGCAGACTTTCCATTCGCACCCACTTTAAAAGCGCTAGACGCCATCTCCCACGTCGTCACCTCGACAAAATAAGCACCGGGGAGGACGCGATCGCGAGCAGAGCTGAGACGAGCTGGCGATATCATCAGGGCCAGATCGGTCCAGGAACACTCGTAAAGTGGCGGATTAAAGCGCGTCAAAGGGAAAATCAGGCGGAAAAAGATGCTCGCGGGAGTTGAAACGGACGCGGCTCGGGTCGATGAAACGAGGGGGACGCGACGCGACCCGACAGCCGGTCGTACGACACAGGGATCGCGATAAGGCGACGTGTTAATCGGCATCCGCGATCGCCTCGAACGGGACTCGGACTTATTAACTCGATACCACCGCCGGCCCCGATGAATCGATCGTAATTCATGAGACGAATGCGCTCGCGCGAGAGAGAGGTAGCCGGGTAGTACGCACGTGATCGCAGATATCGCGATAATGAATTGCATCGTCGCCTTAAATGAGCCCCCTTCTCTGTCTATCGATGCCAGTTCGCGCTTAGGGAGCATTACCTGTGGCTCGAGGAGATACCGCGGACCACGAACTGGCTACCTGCTTAATGAAGTCGTTCCTAACATCCTCCATTGCGTTCGACTTCTTTCCACGCGGGGAAATTGCTGGCGAAGATGCCGGTGCAAGAGTAAGCTGGCTATTCCTTCTTTTAGAAGCGTAATTTGTAGATGGACGGGGAGTAAAATGGTACCAATTAATGGCAGTGGAAACGTAACTGGGGATGGAGATGTAATATCCAGTATGTGAAGGCTGAAGGTGTAGGTGAAAAAGGGTGTACTAGCCTTAAGGGGACATTCTACTCTCTCGGCCGAGACATCGGCCACTTTTCGGTGATAATTTTTATAATGAAATAAACACTTAACGTTTTCCAATTTCTGGGGGTATATTCTACCATTCTTGAAATACCAGAAATATTTCGCAGTGAAGTTGGCGGCTTCAGAATTGCTGGCGGTTGAATTTTCGGACGACTTGATCATTGGAAATAAAAACACCAAACATATTTCTAATTCGCAGGAGTATGGTTATCTTGTTTTCCACGAAAGAACAATTTTTTAACAAAATTATTGAAATGCTAGTCGATCAAAGTTGAAAATACCGAAAGTGGCACTTCTTTTCTATATTTAATTGATATCAAATGTGGGAAAATATTAAAAATCTTAAGATATTTGTGGTTAGCGAGATAGCCATACTCCTGCAAATTAAAAATATCTTTGTTTCTTTTTATTTCCAATGATCAAGTCGTCCGAAATTTCAACCGCCAGCAATTCTGAAGCCGCCAACTCCACTGCGAAATATTTATGTAAACAAATGAAATAAACAAACAACAAAGATTTTTTTCTTGCATTTCAAGAGTGGTAGAATATACCCCCAGAATTTTGAAAACGTTCAGTGTTTATTTCATTATAAAAACTATCACCGAAAAGTGCCCGATTTTTCGGCCGAGAGAGTAAAATGTCCCCTTACGGGTGTAAATACCCTTAACGGGGTCATTTTTATAATTTTTTTCATATAAAGACCCGTCATGTTCAAAAATCCAGATGTACACCTTGTTGTGCATAAATTAAGCTGTATTCTCTGCAAAAAGATATTTGATATCTTGAGAAATGGTGTCATAGCAGCCCCTTCTTCCTCCAAGGCCTCTTCATAGTTACAGCATTTGCGGTACCGAAAATATCTCAGAGATTATTCAACCGATTTGAATAAAATTTTACACGAATATTCTGAAGACTACAATCTAGTACTTGTCAGTGCCGGTTTTGAAAAATGTATTTTTTTTTTTAAATCGTAGGTATTCGTGCCAGGCATGTGGTTTTCAACCTAAGTTTTCATCTTCTTTTATTAATAAAAAACAAAACAAGTTACTTATCGAAAAATCATCTCGACAAACACTACATTATAATCTTAAGCATGTTCGTGCCAAATTTTATTCAAATTGCTTCAGTAAGATACTCACTGAGATATTTTTGGTAAGCATAAATGCTGTAACTCTGAAGAGGCCTTGGGAGAAAGGACTGCTATGTCACCATTTCTCAAGATATCAAATATCTTTTCCTAGAGAATACAGCTCAATTTATACACAACAAGCTGTACACCTTGATTTATAAAAATGTCGCGTGTTTATATGAAAAAAAAATCATAAAAATGACCCTATTTTCCCAACCTGTCAAGGGTATGTAATCCCTTAAAATTGGATATCCTTGAAATACCCTCACGTAACACCAGATTCTCTTCAGACCCCGATAACAACTCCCCCAGAATCTGCAACCTCCACCACTGCTCCCCAGTTTCCTTCTGAGCAACAAAACCGAGCAAACATTGGGCCATTCTCGAACATCTATCATTCGTCCAGATAACCGTTTAACGCGACAGCGACATCGCGTACGCGGACCGATCAGATACGAGGAACAGCGTTCCGAAACGTGACAGATAATGCGGCGGACACGGGTTTCAGCGGCTCGCGAAAGAAAACGCGGGCCAACTTTCAACATTGTCGTCGCCGAGCAGATGCTATCGGGCCCCGAGCGGGGCGGCCATGTCAGACAGCGATCGGGAATCGAGAGGCGGTATTGCGATCGCGTCGCAATTTCACCCGCGCGAGTGTAAAACGCTCCGACCGCGACCGCCGCGATTCTTTTCCCGATCTCGCAACCCACCATTATCTGATGTGACATTTCATGAAAATATGACGGCGACCGGTCGCCATTAGCCCGCCTATCCCGGGGCGCCGTGCCGCCGGGCAATTATCGTTCTCACGGTATAATTATCGCGATTGTTATCCAGCCTCGCGGGGCTGGGTCAACCGGGTCAGATCTGAAGGAAGCACGTCGCTGTTTCAGCGACGGCCACCGCTCGTGCGCCGCGGTCCTGTCTGTCTCCTCCGTCGCTTTTCCGTGCCAACCTGCGCGCCCTTTACTAATTTCATGCGAAGAACGGCGAGCGGAACGGGGCTGACGAAATGCTGAATATGTTTCGGTGAAAGGGAACGCGACGGCGTATCATTGATGCGTGATGTAGGTGATGTTTGGGATGTTGTACGAACTGGCCAGTTTGACATGAAGATTTATCCTGTGGGAATCGATTGACACTGAGAGTGGTACTGTTTCAGGATATTTGTGTAAATTGCATTTTCTTTCAAGCGTTCTGAGGTGTCGGTAGCATCGCAGTTAGATTAGGAGGTTCGTCAGGGATCTGAAGAAGAATTGGTGTGTAATCTTGTGGTTGTTTAATTAAAATTCTAAGAGCTTGGTATTAGTGCATATTTAGGATTCTGATGACGGTAGCTGTGGTGGCTGAACATTGGAATATTCTCCCGACAGGAAGAACTATTCAGATATGGAAGCCTCAAACATCAAGGCAACTACCTTCAGTGAACAAAAGGCAAGTGTCACTGCATGTACCGTAAACTCGAGTGACTTTGCCCGCCCGGGGTGACAATACCCACTTTTCGGAAAGACTTTATTTTATTTTACTGTAAAGCAATTAGAACATATGGTGTTTTGTAATCGACAGCAATAATTTCTCCAAAGTCAAACGAAAAAAAAGCGAATTCAATAATATAGTAATTTTTCAGTCAGAGTAAAAAAGTGGGCAATGTGTACCAGGCGAGCAAAGTCACCCCAGTTTACGGTACTGCTTTATGTGCAGATTGCAAAGTTTAATCGAATATACGATGCTGTGAAACAGTATGTCTACACCTTGCTGTTTTAATGTCTCGCTAGTGGCGTCTCGAGGGCTGTTATGAAGAAACTCAAAGATTATACTGTCTATATTGCTCGTAATTGTTGCGAGGGAAGAGCTTGCAGTTCATTTCCATAGGAGCAGCTCCGGCGAACGAGCGCGGCTGTGTCTGAGACTGCTGCGGCTAAATATAGAGCGGCTAAGTAAATTGCGTCGTTTAATTAGCAGACTGCCAATCATTTCGTTATCGACATTCTTTGTTAGGGAACGACGAGGCGGGTCTCCCCCTAGACAGACACATCCTGTCTCTGCCTATCGAACCGTCTGCATCCTCTCTATGATGCTAAGTTCACGGCGCGGCGACTGTCACGGACGTCCTCGACGAACCATACGCCTAGAAACTTGCTCCGAAAGATAATGGACAGATATCGCCATTCACTACATGTCGTCCATTCAGATTCGTGTGGCTCAATCAAGAGGATCGATTCAACTGCCTACAACTGCGAGATAGGGTACAGGGCGTAAGAGAAATGGACACCCTAGTTGGGTCCTTTCAGTGGCGCAGTCAGGATTTTAATCTTGGGGGAAGCCGAGTTGAAGGGATAAAAATATTTCTATTGCAAATTCAATAAAATTCATTAGGTGATTATAATTTTTTTTTAAGAATAAAATCTAGGTTTCTCTTCTTTTCACAAAGCCCCTTCTTTGGGGGTGCCAGGGCTCAATAAACCTCTCTCTGGGTGCGTCACTGGTGCCTTTACAGAATGCAATCCCGAATTGCATTCTCTCCTCAATGCGCTCAAGGATGCACCCTCGGCAAATCGGCGCACGTGACATTAATCAGGCATGGCTGATTCGTCACACTCAGTGCCCTAAGAAGCCGAGTGTAAGATACAGTACTGGGAAATATTTATTGCATCATTCTCAAATTTATGTAACGCAAAATTTTCATAGTAATCTCCTTGATAAGGTAATGATTAACAACTATTATTTTGCTAAGTAGTTCTAATAATAAAAATGTTATAAGTGATAAAGTATTTAATATTCGAGTGATGCGATAAATATTTTCAGCATGTACAATAATTATCACGAATTTGATTCAATGGAGAAGCAAAATATTTCGAAATTGTTATAAATACCTTTACTTTAGGAAATTAATATCAATGATCAAGTACCTATCCAATTTCTCCAAAAGCATCGGAATTAGCAAAAATAGTTGCCCACGTTCCACGCGTGGCTGCTCGATATAAATTCATTACGAGCATAATAGAATCGAAGCGTGATCAAGATCCAGCCGCATTCGTCTGCACGCGTCGCGGCTTATCTCCGTTTCGTTCGTTTGGTCGTGTAAGCGTCCGCTGGAAACCCTCGCGGGACCATCGATACCTTTCAGGTGGTCGCGCGTATGTAATTATGATAATTGTATCGCCAGTCGATCTAGCGGCCGAGCCATAATTAATCGGCGCGTTTCGAGGAACCCGCTGGACACGTCGCCCATTCACAATTAGAGTGTCACATCGGCGCAAACGGAACAGGACGGCTAATTGCCCTCTCAGCCGGAACCAGCCCGATAGCGGCTCGGTGAAATCTGCGAAACCTTGCGCGCTTTATCGGCGCACAGTTGCTGGCTGACGGGCATAATAACTTCATAATCCCGTGATATTTGCATCGAACAGCTCCCGCGTGGAAAATAGACGATGGACGGAGAGTAACGAGCTCCGCGGCGTAATATCTCCTGTCGACGGGGAAAAATTTCGTTGCGGCCTGATGAATGCGTTGGTCGGTGAACGGGCCCGTCGACTGCTTCGAGGCGCGGTTGTAAATTAGCGTGTCTTCATTTAAGCAGCTAATAACGCGCGCACTTCGGCATTATAGGTATAGGGGAACGGTTCTAGGCAACATTGGCTAGGACTGCAGAGAATTTCCTTTGGATCGAACCCTGTGATACGTAACGTTCTAGAAAGGCGAGGAGGCGAAGAGGCGATTTTACAATGGATGTTAGGTTTGAACTGTTTATCTCTGGTAATTGGTAGCCTCTGTGCTGGGAAATCAGATTTCGTTGTTACGCTTTAGACGTTGCTGGATGCTGGGTAAGGAATAGTGTGGATATTTGGTTGAGAACTCTATATATATAGGTATGGTTTCTATATTACGAGGGGGTGTGAGGATAAGGGTTTCTTTTACTGTATTTTTTATTCCTACTATTGGTAGCAGTGGTAAGGAGTGCGTAGTAATCACTATTCTACTTCTAAAGTAATAGGGTAAATCCGGGAGACACAGTCGACCTAATATAAAATGGCTATTAAAACTAATACAGATATTACTTATTTTATCAGAATAAACCTAATATGTTCAGAATGTTATGCTGATTCAGAAAATCTGGTCGATATTTGCTTTAAGACAATATTTATTGTAAATCGGGTTGAAAACTGAAGTCATGACATCTGACCACCTCTCCCGAGGTGCCGGGAGAAATGGTTTTCGTCGTTGGCAGAGACCACTCGCATAATTATTCATGGAAAAATTACAAAGAAGGAAGCAAAATTATTTATGAGTGAATACAATAACAGATTCATTGATATTTAATTTGTTTACACTAAACAAGTAAAGAAGATATAAAAAATAAAGCGAACTACCTACCGGCGATTAGCAAGGCAAATGAATACAAAAGTGGATAAATAAAATAAATAAACAATAATAATAATAAAATAATGATAAAAAGAAATATAAATAAAAATAATAAAAAAATCATGACTCGACCATCTCTCCTTTCTGTAGCGAGAGATGGTCTTCTCGTTAGTTTTGAGAGGAAGAGTTAATATGGCTAAATACTTTGGCTGCATTGTCTCTCGATATCCCTACTATCTTATTATTCCCAAACATTAAACGAAAATAAACTTAGAAGAATATTTTAAATAAGATTCTGTACATCGTTGTTTGACAAAAGAGGTTAAATGTAACATCAGTTTAGCTTTTATAGCCTATAGGGTAAAGGACCCAATTACTGACACCTAACCAATTACTGTCACCTTAAGCTATTTTACTTAAAATAACAAATAAATAAACTATAGTATATAATCTATAGTATAGATTATAGGTTGAATTACATAATTCTTTTCGTATATGACTTTACAACGTTTATTTATTCGTTATTTGAAGTAAAATAGCTTAAGGTGACAGTAATTGGTTAGGTGTCAGTAATTGGGTCCTTTACCCTAAATCTAGAAAAACTCAGAAGGGACCGAAGTGACGCTATTCATTCAATTGTTTGGCTTCTAGAGAAGTAATTGGTCTGCACTTTAACCCGTTTTTACATATAGAGTCTGAAATATAGCAACTCGACCAACTCTCCGGCCCGACCGCGTCTCCCGGATTTACCCTAGTAGAAGATGATATCGTGGAGTGGAACTAAAATTTGCAAAGTTCATAGACAGATCAGTACACCAAATCAAGAAACAAAGATACACTTCTTCCCAAAATTCGTATATCTCAGGCGACAGTAAAGAAGAAAGTGGAAGCTACCACGAAGGAAACTGAATAAATGCGGTGCGCTATGTCACGGACCTACACAATGCCAACCAAGTGCCACGAATCCATCAATCCTCGTTGTCCTCGCAAGCCAAACACTAAATAGCTCATTACGCGATCTTTATAGCGCCCCCGTTGCAAGTATCCTCGGGTGACTCCAGTTGCAAGCTGTCACAGACAGGATGCCTCAAGTGGAGGCACGCTGAAATCGTCCCCAAGCGACAGGACAGGGTACATCAGAGAACTATTCGCAATTTTTCTCTACCTGGGACCTCGGGCTAGGTTCTCCAGGTGCACGCATGCACATCAGCTGCGTATGGTCATCATGTACGCTCTTAGCTCCATTGCGTGCAGACACCGCCTTTCCTATTCGTTGAAGCTTCTCAGGCCTCGGGTTTGATCGTTCCTTTAGCCGTCGACAAACCAGTAATCTGTTCTTCAGTCCTTTCATTGGTCCCACTGCTGCTATTCCGCTTTCCTGTTACCGAGAATTCATTTCCTGACAGCAATCTCTGCTTGGTACTCGAGGTGCAACTGATGAGGACATGTGTGTTTCAGTCTTGATTACATTTAGGCTGGGGTTAGGTCATTCTCTGGGGAAGGAGGTTGTTATAGTGATATTGGGTGTCCTGGGAATTGGGCTCGAGTCCCTCAACAAACTCCTTGAGCGTCGCTAGCATTCCAAAATAGGTTCCCACGATGATTCCTCTTACCTCATTCTTTCTTTCCACTTATTGCCATCAGTAAGCTTGAGGTATATGTATAAGTACCGAAGAAGAGTCCAGCACAGCCAGCCATCTTGGTCCAAGTGTCACCATTAGCATATATTTAGGAAAGTTATTGCTTCTATATAAGAATAAAAGGACTTTTCTTCTTAAATCAAATTACAAGTTTTGGTCCAAACACACAGAGAAGAGTTCCATGCGCAGGAGCAGATGTATTTATAGGCTAAGTAGGTTGCAGTCTGGGGGGGGGGGGGGGGGGGGGAGCAAATTTTGGGGAGCAGTCAATTTTGGGGAGCGATAAATTTTGGGGAGTAATAGATTTTTGAGACCGGCAAATTTGTGGAGTGACAAATATTGGGCAGTAACAAATTTTTTTGGAGCGACAGAATTTAGGGAGCGACAAAATTTGAGCGAAAGAGATTGGAAAAGGTTTAAACACAGAAGCTTGACGCAACTTGAGAAACAATTCATTTATTCTTCATATAGCGAATTAGCAATAATTCACATGTGAGTTGCCACATTGAATTAATTTTAAAATTGTCTCGACTCTTTTAAACTAAAATATTTTATGATATTTCGGGGAAAGGGCGGCAGACACTTGTTACCCTAGCACTTAACGGACGGGTCGAATCTGGTCTGTCTTTCTCGGTTTCCGGGCACTTTTTAGTCAAATATCAAAGAATCAAATAAACATGCATGTCACAATGGAAAAACGTAAATTTACGTGGCCCGTCCTAGGAAGTCATAATGGAAAAACGTAAATTTACGTGGCCCGTCCGTTAAGTGCTAGGAGCGCCACAACAATCTTCCTATTCGAATATGGATCCAGAGTTCAGACGTTCGGCAGTTCGTTGCTCGACAATCTGCAAGGAAACCCGCTCGAACGCACCTGACTACCAACGGAAAGTCACTCTATCAGCAATCTACACTTTGCGTGGATGTCAGCCAGCTAGAGCCTCGCCCTCGAAGCGGCACATCAGCACGGTTGCGTGCGATTTCATATTACGTGTGTCATCTGGATGGACCGTGGGCAGGGGCAGGGTGGCGATCTCTCAACCGCTCGTCAGCACGATGAAAGGAGCTTCATTATTCATCGGTTAGACCGAGGAACACCTGAGAACATAGTAAGTGGCGTCTACTGAACGCTTCGACGTGGAAAGCCCGGATTCTACCGCCAAAATTATCCAAGCAAACATCACTGTTTACGATGACGCAAAGGCTGCTTACTTATGCCACTTTCAATGATTTATATAACCACGCTGCTATGTCAGATTCTGTTTAACAAGTGGCTGCAATAATTTCCTAAGAAAACTGCATTGCCCCTTAATTAGCCAATGAACCTGTCCATGTAATTTAAATTATTTAAATCAGCCTGTATATCTTCTTTCCGCGCTGAATAGAGTACGTTATCCAGATAATTCATAGTTAATTTAACGAACCGCTGGGTTCCCGTGATAACGATCGAGCGAGGCTGAGGCAAAGGTGGAATAATGGATGAACAATGCGCTATAATATCGGAATATCGGTATTAACGACCGATTCAGGCGAGTGTTACCCAGGGATAATCGATTCCCCTTGCGAGTGCTAGTCGTAAACCTGTGTCACAATATCCTGGAGAGACTGGAACGATCCACCTCCTGTGTAAACTTCCGGTTCGCCCGTGGGCTCGCTGCACTCACGAGAATAATTCCTTCTCAGCAGAGTAATTTATATTATTGTCTTTCATTTCCAATCGTTGCCTCCGGAATCACAAAAACTTCTCTTCAGGGAAACAGTTTTCGAGATTTCAAGAAGACTTGCCTTTCCTTTCCTTGAAGATAGAGAATTCTCAACTAAAGATTTCTCGAAAATAGCAAAGAAAAGTAATTTGTAATTTCCCTAGTAATATTCTAATCAATAGGTTTATAGATATATTCTATCTTAGTAGATATATTCTAACGACAGCTATCAAAATGTCCAAAACATATAACGCTACAAAAACTAATCCTCCAATTACTGTGCAACACGTCATTCCCCTCTGAAGCTCTCTGAACCTGACAGCTCACTATCAAAATTCTCAATATGACTGAAGCTCTACACCTGACACCTACCAACTCATTCGGCGAGTTCAAATTATTCCGCACTCGAAATTCTAACAAGAATCGTGTCACGAATGCCCCCCGATCGGACCTATTTCTTTATCGCGGCAGGCGAACCGGTCGCGAAAAATATCGGGATGAAACGCGAAGCGGAGAGGAGGCTGGCGCAACGGACGGTTTTATGGCGCTTTCGCAACGCCGGCTGCCGTTTAACTCGCTTAATAATTGCGCTCCTTATACGTGCGCGAGGATAATTGTTTTTGCATAATCGGAACGACTCCGATCCGAGGAAAGAAATCAGCCGCGACGGTGGCTGCGCGCACACGCGGCATATGTGTCGAACGCGTAAAATTGCATTGCACAATATCGATCCTCGAGTGGCCAGCTGGAAGCAACGGCTGGGCGGGCGCCTCGGCTGCGACGGGATATATCGAATCTGGACGATTGAGCAATTACGCAACAGACGACGCGTTGTTGTGCTGGTCGAGAGTCCTCCTTTAATTGCTCGGGGAAGAAGGTTAAGAGAAAGCAGGGACATTTTCAGTCGCGAGGTGATTCTTTGCTTTTGCTCTTCAAGGATTTACAAGTTGATGAAGGTATGCACCTTGAAATTTATTCATTCCAAGTTGTAAATTGTTTCGTCAGGCTTTAAAAGATTGTAATTTGAAAGATGAACTTTCGTTATTAAATATATATATGTTAATGTGACATTTCTGTATTGATGTGTTTACTGGACTTATGCTGGTAAAATTCAGACAGAATTTTGGACCTTTTTGGAACACACTGTGATTTATGTAGCGAAGGCTTAAATGAATGTAAATCCCCACTTCAAGGTAGAGCAGTGACATTAAGAATCGATATTTTCGAGTATCGATGAAATATCACCTGAGAGTTTACTCTTTCGTTTACGAAGTAAAGGAATTCCAGTCTTACAAAACACAAACCCCTATTGGAGCTATATCAAGAGAGTTTTAAGTTTAATATTTCAACATCAGAGTATGCTTTGTAATCAAACTTGTCGAACAAAAGGATGGACGATCCCTTGTGGAGGATCTATCGTGTTCTAAGGATCATGGTGGCGAACTGATACTTCCGGCTGGGACGCGGGAAAATCGAAGATCCTGGTACGCGTGAGAACAGAGGGTGCCGCGTCGATGCATCATGGCCCACCATTACAATATTTCAGTGGAGCCGTTTTCATTGTTCGAACGCCGCGCGCATAAAAGCCGCGGGGGGCACTCATAAGCGCCGACTCGCCGCATGAATTACGACCGGTTTGCATACCGACGCTCAGGCCACGTGTTTCCGACTTTTTCCCGCCAATCGTACTGATCGCTCTAGAAAATCGCTCGGCGCAATTACGGCTTCAGTTTTACTCGATTAAATGTCTCGTAATGTTCAGGAAAGAGGAATATTATCTATGTCAAATTTTTAGGCAGAACACTCAAATATAGAAATAATAATATCTACTACTTAAATAATTAGTTATGTATGATTTACAAATAGGTGGGGCTCCGTTGGTTTCGGTATTTATTTGTACAGTTCGGGAAAGAAGATCATCGGAGAATCGGCGTTTGGGGAATTGGTAACGCGACGGGCCAGTAACGCTGAGGATCCCCGAAGATCTTGGGTTCGAATCCCAACGCCCGAAGTTCTGTTTTTCGCCTATAATTTACACATTAGTCAATTTACTTGACTTCAAGTCAGTTAAATTCAAAATACTTGACTTCAAGTTGCTTAAATTCAAGTATATTGACTTCAAGTTTGTGTTCAGTAGTTGTCAGCTGCCTTCAAGTTACTTTCAAGATTACTTGAAGCAAGTAGATATATAAAGTGGCGTCAAAGGAGAGGTGGTCTCCTTCGTTATTCCATAAAATATCATATTTCTCCTACATTTCTAAGAATTTAGTAATCTTGTCATTACTCCACCTATTCTTACAATTAGTCATTATTTTATGATTATAACCTGACTTTTCAAAATCAATAGGCAATCAACTTACTCCAAGTGACTTCAAGTTCAGACTTGTACGTACGTTCATAATAGTCACGTTGTATTTCAAGGCAAGTAAAGTTGAAAGATTTTCTACTCCACTTGAAACTTCAAAGAAACTTGAAATGATATTTCAACGTGAATAACTGGTTCACATTGGTAAAGTAGCTTCAAGTATACTGACTTTAAGTCTCTTGAATTCAAGTATCTAACTTGACTAACGAGGCTTTAGAAATTCCTAAACGTTAAATTCCGATTCTGCAAATTCAGTTGATGAATAGCGATCATCTCCACATTATTCAATACCTAATATTCCTCCTACGACTGAGATTCCCTCAGCAATTGTTATTGTCACAAATGACTTTCGCACCAAAATTAAAGCGAAACATCCTGAAATTACGTAACGCCCCCACCAAGCTTAACATTCACCGTGTAAATCCTCATTCCCACCACCGTCCAAAAGAGCACGTACCCGAGATGACCGTGCACGCGTGGCCCATCGAGAGAGAGAGAGAGAGAGAGAGAGAGAGAGAGAGAGAGAGAGAGAGAGAGAGAGAGACAGAGAGAGAGAGAGAGAGAGACAGTCAGTGGCGCGTGCAAATAAACCAATTACCGTCGCGACCTTCGACAGACGTATAAATTCAAAGGTGCAATTACGAGGAGCGCTCGCGAGGCCCGCCGCGCTATCGATGGAAAATGATCGCGGCCGTTCGACGACGGCCTCGTGAAAGCGGACGAACGAAAGTCGACAGGAGGGCGCGTCGAAACGAAAGCTCGGGACCGGAAATTGAATGGAGTGACCCGACGCCGTGGAAGGTGCCGTGGTAGTGGGCCATCCGGGTGTCAGGGAAAACCTGGCAGCACGCGCTAAATTACAGGTCTTTGGATGAAATCGCCGTCTCGCGGCCTCCTCGCCGCTCGTTCCCGAGCGTGTATGTGTGTGTGTCTTCGTGGTCGAATTATGGCCCGTGACATCGAGTCATCGATCGCGCAAGGTGGTTTTCTAACGGCATGACAATGAAAGCGCACGTTCGAGCAGCGATTTTCGCGCGGAAACCGCCAGTCGAGAGAGGTCGACCGCGCGCGATTAACCCCTTTCCATTAAAGTGCAAATGGTACCCGGGCCCGGCGCGATAAATTCGACGCGGGAGAAATCAAGCTGCTCGCTTACAAAGGGGATAATCGATACGGGCATGAATAGAGCAGCGATTTGTCCGCTGAAACGAACGTGCACGGAGAAGAAGGATAAAATGACACCGCAGGAAAACGTGTTTCTTATTTGTTTCCATTGATTCAGTCTCCCGGGAGATTTGACCTATTGCACGCAGTGTATGTAAATGTTTCCAAGAGACTTTGGGAATTCTTCTACCTCCTTAGCGACGAGTTAATTCGTCTTGCCTGGTAGAGAAGCGTTTGTAAATAACGTCAACTTGTCTTCCACAGTTAACAGGGTTAAGAGCTGTCGTTTATGTAAGTGTTCCTCTATTTTAAGCAACACGCTTTCTACTCGTAACTCTAGTTCGAACTGTGAAACGACGACCCGAAAATGGCGCTGTACGCGTGCAAGGCTGCCTGTTAGTGTGCAAGAACGTCTAGAGATGCGTGCAGACGGTGGTCCTCTGGGCGGTCGTTATCGGTGCACTTATCGAAGCCATTTCACCGGTCGATTCTTAAAGAGCGCGTTCTACGCGAGGTCGTCTAACGATCGCCTGTATTCATCCACGTCGTACCATTCAATTTTCCACGGGGAAAAGAAGGGCGGGAGAGCGAGCGTGGAGTTCCCACGCGACCGTTCTTCGGTACATGAGATCGGCCCCGGCCTCTCACGTTCCCCCGCCATGTGAGAGATCGAACAGGTCGATTTCCGTCATGCCCTGCGTTATCGGTGCACGAAAATTCGCGGGAACGCCGCCTTGAGAAAGCTTCTTCTTCTAGGACTGATATTAAATATATTTGGGCATCGTGTTACTTTTTGGAGAGACTATAGCTCGTATTAATTAACCCCTGAACGACACACGAAATTTTAGGAAAATATTTAAAAATTACAACCTATTTTTATGTTTCTAATTTGTTACATAAATATTTATAAACTGGGATAAAACGCTTTTTTCAACTTCAGTACCTATAACTTTTTTCACAACTTCAGTACCTGAAAACTAAGTTCTAAACCACTTACAAAAATAATTCCGATACAGATCAAAAGTGACCCGACATGAGCTTGTCTAATGACTGGTTCCGCTGATCCCAGCTTGCTCCAAAGACCGAGCAGACGCTACGGGATATAATTAGTCTGAACTAAAGTACCCGAGTGTCCCAGTACGCAAATACAATAAAACTTTTGCGCGCACCCAAGAATGTTTGCCTGCGGCCAGCAGAAATCCGTGCACCACTGCCTTCTACGTCTGCGACGTTCTTCGACAAAGCGACCAGGCATCCGCGAGCAATTCGTGGCATAATTGATTCTTCCGAGGCGGTCCGCTCGCGCTTCGACTCCATGGACTTCCCCGGCTAACCGGAAGATTTATGGGCAGGCCTGGAGCCCGGCGATTCGTAGAAAAATCCCCTCGAAAGCATCGTTTCGAGGCCGCCGTCATGATTTACGGTTCAATCGCGACGAGTATCGATTACCGCGGTGACGCCGCTATTTTCTCGAGGAGCGGGGCCCTACGGCCCGCGTCCACTTTCGCCTGTTCGCGGCATGCGAGCGGCCCGGCGAGCATTAGCGATATTACGGTGCTCTAAATGCGCCCTGCTATCGCGCGGGGCTTTAAGCGTCGCGTAATGACGGTTAAAAGTATTCCGCCGCGGAGGTGAGTTCCCACAAGGAACACCTACAATTACGGGCTATTACGAAGTTGGGCCAGGGGTTTGTTTCGCAGCCGTGCCTCAGAGACGCTTTTTGTCAGCTGGCCCCGAGCTGGCATGGAGGTAGAGGATATATATTGCGTTTTTATTACGGTCACATTGTGTATATGGTACGAAGAATATAAATGGGAAATAAAAATAAAAGAAAAAGAAAGACAGTCATCAGAAACGTAAATGTTAAAAGGCGAGGCTCAGATAGCTGCTATTAAGTCTGGCCTGGAATGTCTTACAAGGGAACGACCCGCGGCTAGATCCTATTAGAAAAGGAAAGGGTGGTTCAGGAGATGCGGTAAGTGTAACAAGTATTCGTACAACGACCAATTTAAAATAAAACTTTATGTATCCACGTTATTAATAAATTTTAACGAAAAATATGATTATTAAATATTCTTAGATGCTTCTACCATAGATTTTGTATAAATAAAATTTTAGCACCCTTGATTTTTTCAGAAATATGAATAGAAAGATACAAATATGTAGAAATAGGCAGATAGAAAGTATTTGTACATCTGTTATTTCTTCTAGGTAATTCGAATATAGATTTTGACAGCAAAATTGAAAGAAGAAAGTGTAAAAGGTTCGCGCATTTTGTTGGGAAGGCTGATGAAGTAATGAGGGGACTATTCGAGAAGGAACCACTTCGCAGGATGGTAATGAAACCGTCGCCAGCAGTTTGCTCTCCTGGGGACTCGGCCGCAGAGAAAGCTGCGTATCGGAACAGCGAAGCCCATTAACCCGCGACCGTTCGTCTCCAATTATTATTCTCCCGTATGATAGGTATTACCGAGTTAATGATGCAAGGTGAATCGCGGGTTTCTCACCTGTGCGGCGAACGGTAGAAAGTATGTGCAACGAAAACATTCGTAGAAATTATGTGGGAAGACGGGCAGTCTGTTTACTCGCCACTGGCAGACTCCTCGAAGCTGGTAATCGAGTTCTATAACAAGTTGCGAGCTTTCGACGTTCCCCAGGACCCTTGGGTCATTAGGGTTCCCCAAGTACCTCGAACTTCCTAAGTCAGATGTAAATAACTTAGCTGTCTAACTTATTTAGGTTTCCTACATTCTCTGAACAGTCTGAGTCCGTTAAGAATTTCACGTGTCCTAAGTTACTTGGGCTCGCCAAGTTCTTAATTTTCTATGTGTATTCTCTCTGTTACTAGGCTTCGAAAATTGAAGAGTCCTTGTAGAAAACACTGTAAGTGTCACAAATTAAATTCTGTACCATTGGCACGTATAATATTTTTTTTTAAAAAAATTTTCTATTTTTAATTTTGTCACTTACACTGTTTGCCATAAGGACTCGTCAATTTTCAAGGCTTTCTAAACTTCCTGATCATCTACCTAAGCAAGCTAACCCGATCTGACGTTCCAAAGAAGACCTCGGCTCTTCCTCGGCTCGCCCAATTTTCTCAATTTGCCTGACTGATTAGCGGCCGTCCCAGATAGTACTTTCCCACAACCGTTAACGCGAAATGTCGCGTCGAGGGGTCATCGCGATTCCATAGAATCGTGAGATCTCAATCGGTCATGAGGCATCGTGCTTTCCAGCATTTTAAACGAGCCTCGCCGTCGACCGATTTGCCAGAGGCACGAAGACGACGCACATTAAACCTCCACGAATCCTTAAGCCCCCGTGAGATCCTTCCGGGCTCGCGTCCTCGTCGCACCACCCACGTGGCCGGAGCTGTCGAGCCACCGATCCTTTTCATCCTAAACGAGCGATTCAAAGCTCGACGTAAGGTAAATCCCCCGGCATAGTCACGGCGGAGTCGTATATATTTCGCCTGTACCACATGCTCATGGGGTCCGGGGCCTCCTTGCCCCCTCTTGTGCACCGTGTGTGGTCCTTTTATATAATTTGTTCCCGGCCTCCTCCTTCTTCTCCTCTCCAGTGCCCGGCGTCCGTTCCTCTTTCTGAGCGATTGCGTTACGATGCTCCTGGGAATTGTTTCCTCTGCGTCCATGGCACGAGGCTTTTCGTGCACGAGGAAAATGGAAACCTTCGCTGGTTTTTTTTGTTAAGAAGTTGTGTGTTTAATAGCGAACTTAGATACATTTGATGTGTGTACTTTAGTTGAATTTGCGTAAGAGAAGCGCGATAGAAAATTATTCGTGCACTAGTAAGTACACTATGTTCACATGGAATATAAAACTGTAAATTCGAGATTTTTTATGAAAGCGATATTAAAACAGTTTTAGTCCATTCACGTGGAACACGAATGTACATACATTGGTAGTTAAATAACATGTACCTATTAAAGAAGGAAAAGCGCGAGCTTTTATGCATTTTGACACTTGTAGTACAATCACAAAAGATGCAATGTTATTATAGGATACTTAAAGGAAATGTGAAAATATCAATTTTTATACCGGGGCAAGTTGATACTAGAGTTATTCATTAAACGGACGTCTTACAAATGTATCAACATGCCCCAAAGGGGTATCAACTTGCCCCGCAGTGGGGTAAATTGATACACACTGCTTGCATCCAAATATCAATGTTTCATTTACAATATATTAAAGAGGAAGGACCAAAGTATATTTTAGCATATTTAATCTTAAATAATTAATTAAGAAAAATTACAAAAATTGAAAACTGAAAAACCAGAGTTGGGCAAAAAATTATTTTAAATAAAAAATCGATTTCGAATAAAATACAAAAATTTTATTCGAGAGTTTCGTATCAATCAATTGAAAAATAAATGGATTGGCCAACTAATAAGTAGTTATAATTAATGAATTGTGCATGATTGTAATGACGTCTAATTTAATTGCACTTAAAAACTGAATTCCTAAGTGTATTTAAAATAATACTTTTCGACGTTTCGTACATTTTTTCCGGTTAATATTAGGTCGAGAAGTGGAAATTTTGGGGAAGAACCTTGAGTGTGGCCTGTGTGTTATTGGGTTTTCTATGTTTCTCTCTCTCTCTCTCTCTCTCTCTCTCTCTCTCTCTCTCCCTCTCTCTCTCTCTCGCGCGCGCAAACTACGCAACCAATCTCGTTGCATCCTATCATGCTCGGCCATGAAATTCGTGTTACACGTCGAAAAGTATTATTTTAAATACACTTAGTAATTCAGTTTTTAAGTGCAATTAAATTAGACGTCACTACAATCATGCACAATTCATTAATTATAACTACTTATTAGTTGGCCAATCCATTTATTTTTCAATTGATTGATACGAAGCTCTGGTTAAGAACATCGCGATACGAAGCTAATATTCTAGGCCCTAGAATCTTCGGTATTGCCAATAAATACTGCAGTTAAAATGCGTGCCTGACCTTGTTAACACCTGAGACTCTTCAGAAGCGAGCGCTCGACAGCCGAGAAACACGGGGCCATAAAAGACATAGATAGCACAAACCATTAAGAACGGAAAAATGTGAAATCAGATTCTTCATCGAATCTGCACGAAAGTGATATCAATCGTCTCCTTGTGTTTTCCCGATGAAAATGATACCAAACCTGACATAATTTAAACTTTAATTAACGATATTAGGCATAAAATTAATTTGCAAGATTGAAAGCCCGTTTCGTTAAAAGTAGTCCGATTTAAATATTTTTTTGTCAATTTAATCGGGAGAATGCAAGGAATTCATTGGTGTCACTTTCATATTGATACGACGAAAAATAAAGAAATTCCGTTTCTGTATAATCGATGACACATCGCCGAGCAACTCCGCGCAGCAGTGTATACGGGTGAACGATACAATGTCGCTCGGCTCGAGAAGCCGGCGGCTTCGATCAAAGGCTCTCGAGGCTAGCCCAAAGTTATTTTAACTTCGAATAACTTTTGAAATAAAAGACGCCTGAAACGGAGAAAATCATTTCAAGCTTAAAATGAATTCCCGTCGAATAAAAAAATCATGCGTAGCCGTCGAATGAATCCCGTCGAATAAAAAAGTTATTTCAGGCGCTTCAAATAAAAATAACCCAAAGTTATTTTTATTCGACGACTAATAAAAATAAAGTCTCTTTTATTTGATACATTATTTAAATAACTTTTTATTTAAATGATGCCCATCTCTGTGAAAAACGTATCAACTTGTCACGGTCTCCCCTATATAACAAAAAGACACCCAACTAAATATCCCAACATACGACACCTAAGTAGCCAGCTTGTTAAAACAGTAAGTGCCATTTAATTGAAAGAACCGCGGTAATAAGTGGTCCCCGATGCGCCGATACGTTCCCAGCATTGTTTTGTTTAATCACAGACGGATATAGACGTCGAGCAAGGTGAAACTCGGCCGACGTAGGTGGAAAAAGGATAATCGTGTGGCAGCCGACGATCGATGCGATCGTAATCTTCGATTGCTCGCGAGCAAAGCGAAGAGGGAGCCGCGCCGGTCGTGACTGGGGCCACGCGACGATTCGCGCGGGAAAGCGACAGAGATTTCGCCGATCGCTCGATAAATCGATCCGGCGGCATCGTCCTCGCCGTCGTCGTTCCCCCGCTAGAACGCAATTACGGTCGCGTGCGGAATTTCTCTTCCGGCCAATATTTCAGCTCGCATCCCCGCGGCTGCATTGTGCATACATTATCGCGCGGGCAGAGTCACGCGTATCGCATGAATAATAATCACCGCGTTGGCTTTGATTAAACCGCGCCACCTCGATCTGGAACCCATGAAACTCGCCAACGCTGATGAAACTTGCACGGCATTGCACGCGGCGTTCGGAAGGTGTGATATATCGATCGTTCCGAAGGAGAATTCCCTCGTCCCGTGATCTTGAGTACCAACGCGTGATCAGTCATCTATTATTGCTCTTGATCTAAGTAGAATCTAGACCGTAGGAAAATTGGACGCCCTCAGAAGCAACCCTACGCGATTGAATCGACCAAAATTTTAATAATCAAATTGATCACATGGGGCCACTGCAGCACAGCGTAATTTTTGAGTTACCATTTTCGTATTTTTGAATTTTTTAACCTTTGAGTGATAATTGTAAAATAGCACTCTAATAGTGTTTTTTTTTTTTTAGAAATGTAAATTTTGATCTGATGAAATTTGTAGTTAAAAAATAGTAGTGGAAAGAAGCAATTTTTTTTTCTCAAAATTCGCCGAATTTTTAATTTTAATATTAAGGTCTGAAAATTTACAGAAATACTGGTAAAGAGAAATAAATTACTTTGGGTGGGATACACCCCGTGTGACCACGATGGGTTAAGCTAGAATTTGGGAGAAATTATCTGCATCAAATCTCCACCGATCCATGTGCACAGATTAACCCGTGAAAGCTGTGACGATTACATTTCCTATTCCCCACGCAATGGCCAGAAAAAGCGTGTCCAACGCAAATTGCAGTACCCCCGCTACTTTCGATACCCTCCCATCAGGTTACCTTCGCAAAAGTTACGCGGGGCAGATACGAGAGGCTTGGAAACAGCGCGCGTCTCGTTGTCAACTTTCCACTCCGATAAAATCTCGTAATCAACATCGGCGAAAGGCTCCCCTTCAGGAGCGTCGTACATCATGCTCGGTATTCATAATAGCCACGGCGTTCCAGCTAAGTATACAGTGTGTGCCAGCAGTATGGAGAGCAGGTCAAGTGCATTTCTCGATGTCCGCGGACGGGGAGCGGACCAGCGCGCGAATAACACTCGCAACCTTTCACGCGACTTCCCTGCTGTAGGCGACACACCGTCTCCGAAGTCCACGCGGCAAGGGAAGAACCTGGGTATATGGGAGCCTCGATAGCTCAATCGAGAGAGCGGCGGTACGACGAAGGACAGGATGGCTTTTCGGTTCCAGTTCCGCTCCAGTAATTCGTGTACCTGCTTATCGGACGCCAGATTTATCGCTCTCTCACGTGGGAGAGAGAATCTTCTCGATTCGAAAATTGCGAGTTTGGTGAAACCTGGTGGGACCGCAGATCGCTGATGTACCGAATTACTGAGTCACTAAATTACTATTCTTGGGAGGATAGTTAAGAGCAATTTCTGCTCGATACTCGTGGAAGTGAGACCAACTTACTCATTTTTCTTTTTGTAAAAAGAGATCCACCGCGAAATATACTTTTGTTTAACGTTACTTTGTTTAAGGAAACTTCTGAAGGGGACAAAGGAAGAAGAAACGACCAAGAGAAGGTACCTCCGATTATATTAAATTTTAACCCCGGTGCATTCGAAATTCGAAGCAGAGTACCCTTACAGAGATCTAAGAAAGCGAACGAACCCCGCCGCGATTTATACTCGGTATAGGGTTCCCGAGGGGCCCGAAATCAACACCGAGGAGGGGCCCACAGGGCGTCGAAACGCAGATGATTATCTCGTGTGAATTTATTATCCGCGACGTTCCTCGCGTGCTTGGCCCGACAGGGCGCATGCATATTCATGTTTTCAAAGGAAGCTGCGATATGCTTCTAATTGAAGAAGAGGGCGCCGGTGCGTTTTATGGCGCGGAACCTTCGACCCTTCGAACAGGTGAACTGCAAACTCTGCTGCAACTGTGCGCTGAATTCATTTTCAGGTTGAATTCAGTGCATTCTCGAATGCACTTTGTGAGACTTAAGGAGGATGCAATTCTTTTCTTTTAAATAAACTCAATAGAAAATCTAATTAATGGTATTTATTATAAATCCCTTGAAGATTAAAAAAAATTGTGATGAGTTTCGACATGAACTAAAGAAGTACGTATGGACATTTCAAAATAAACATTTTTATGGAAATGGCGAGTGTCTGAAGAAAACACTTGTGATTTTTCAGCAGAAAATTTGATTACAACAATGTCTGTAGTTAAAAATATTTTCAAGCAATCGAAAAATCCGTAGTTAACTACTTCTTTAGATTGGCATAAAAAAAATTCAGATGAATAATCCTCCGAACTCTGCGCAACGTCGATTGGTGAGTTAATTGTAACCACCGCGTAGCGACTTAAGCACTGCCATTTTTTCACAATTTTTTTTAATCCTCAAAACATGTATAACAAATGCCATTAATCAGATTTTCTATTGAGTTCATTATTATAATACAAAATCGGAAGAAATTCGGATATTCAGAGGTCAATTTCACTCCTATATCTATATATATTCTACACCCTCCCAAAGTTTCATAATTTTTTTAATTCCCTGCTTGGGGATCTTTCCTTATCAGTCACTTTCAAAATTATCTTTGATGTTACACGCTACACGAGCACGCTAAGAAAACCAGCAGAAGTGCATGCCTCATCGAACTTCACGTGTCAACGTGTCTATCCCCAAGAACAAAAGCCATCGATCATAGTCAGCACTGGTACCGAAAAGGTTACCGGCGTTTCCACGGAAAATCGCCCCTCGAGAGAGAGGAACAACTGTGAGAACGGCTCGTAATCAGCGTGTAACCGTTGCAGTCGCGTAGAAGGCGCGAAAGTGCAGGCGGAAGCGAGGAGGATCCGGCAGACGGTGAGCTGGCAGCGGATCCTCGTGTGTACTCGCGCTGGCACGGTGCTATTAGAATCGCATTAGAAGAGTCGGAAGGCGTCGCTGGCAATGAATCACGCCACGACCCCAAAGGTTAACGGCCGAAACAATTTCTTAATTGTTTCACCGGCCACCCGAGTGCGCGGGGAGCACGCTCCGCTGATAAATCGCGCGTCCAGCTTTTAATAAATGCGCGCCGCGGAAAAAAGAGAAGCCCTGGCCTGCCACTCGGACACGCTGTCGCGGATTGTCGATAATCATCGACGGATTTATGGCCGATCGAGCGTCCACCTTCTACAAAGTCGCGATCGAGCCAGGCGCCAGATGGATCGCGATATTAATATCCTCGGAGCGGCGGATTAATTCGATTTATCAGCGCCCGTGTAATTGCAACGACGCGCGAGTTCCTGGACCACTCAACTGTTCGATGTTGATGAATGTCTGAGAGGTACGAAGCTGCAAATGGAATTATTTTTCTGTGGGCTCTTTGATTCGTTGAAAATGGAGAATTTTCTGGAGCGATAGCTTTAACTGGGTTTTTATTGAATATTTATTTGTGATATGGTTACGAATTATTAACGAGGAAGGAGGGGTTCATTTAGGTTTGTGAAACTGAGTAGTGAAGTTTCAAATGGCCATTTCATTTTGTTGGTTATTAATTATCAAAATAAAAGAGTGCAGAGCATTGATTTCTTTTATTTAACCCGGCAAAAATTTAGTGCGCTCTTCTCAAGTAAAAGAACAATAGAAAATCGCGCGACGAACTGGAACGGAGAAAAAACGCCTTTCGTGCCGATCAGACTAATAAAAAGAATCCAAGAGCAGAGTTGCCACTCTTGCCAATAATTTTAACACATTCGAGAAGTAAATTGCTGATCTGAATATGTAGTTGTTTGTTTTCAGATTGCTTCAGTGCAGATTCATTTAGAGAGTATGCATTGTTCCTTCAAAGTAAATATTCTCGACTTCAGAAACGGTAGAATTGACAGGAATTGATTGCTGTATGCATGAAAGGAAGATGTTCGTCCGCTTGTATTCCGTTTTCCGTCATTCAAAGAAGCCGTACACTCGCGATTGGCTTATCGTTCGTGCACCTACAGCTCACGCCTCGCTGCACAGGCGCGATCTCTCTACTCTGTTACCCCATAAAAGTCCATCGATTTCGTACAATAAAGTCAACACAATTTCTCTAACAACTGAATTGTCGAAAAGAAACATTATACCCGGACTTCTACAGTCTGCTACTCCAACCAACAAGAAATCGACCTCTGGCTTCTCCCAAGTGAAATGAGACGAGCAGGGTCAGACACCAAATGCTACTCTTTCTCAATAATAGAAGCTCTAGCCTTCCGGATTACAAATAAATTAATCGATTCGATATCACGATTGAAAAGAAACCAAACTACATTTATTACACTTGCGAAATAAGTGATTCAGTACACGAAACATTAGAAATTCAATAACTAAATCAAACCCGATAGACTAAAATCTGCTCCCACGTTTCTCTTCTCCCTACAAACACAATCTCGCTTAATCAGATACATCCACTAATTCAAGCCTGGTTGTGATAGGATAATCAAGCATAATTATCGACAGGAAGGACGTCGATCGTCCCTGATGCAACAGAAGTTCGAACACGTTTAGAAGGTTCGCGCATCCCGCGATCTACGAGGTCTGCGGGCTCCCTATAAATCACGCGGTGGCTGCTTATGCGTTTGTTCATTAGTTTCTTTCCGGCGGCGAGCATCGCGTGCGATTATCTCGTCGATTAATCTCGAACCGGTCACAGCCGCGACTTCTTCCCCCGGACGAGGAGTACCACTAGCTGTTTCTCCCCTCGGGACGTCTGCTACTTCTTTGCTTGAGATACTCTGCGGAGTTTGAAGTCTTATTTCGTAAAATCCGAGCGCCCTGAGTTCTTCACAAGGGGGAATCTTCTTGACGATATATTTCTCGATTTTTGGACACTGTGTTGCTTTTAATATAATAGGAAGAAGGATAATTTGTGATATTCGGGACACCATGAAGATCGAGACCATAAAGGTAGAGGATAATTAGTCAACTTTAAATAATGGCAAAGATGATGCAGAGCAAGGTCTTTGATACAACTGTTACTTGTAAAGTTATTTTCTTGAGATACATGAAAGCCTTCATAAAGAGCATTAGGTTTCAAAAAATTTCAGTGATCGCTCCTTGCGCGAGTGTTGAATGTATCTATAGATATAGGGGAGAGTCGTGCAGTACCGACCGCTCTAAGTTTTTTTGTTATATCTTGGGGTAGAGTCGATAAAAATCAGAAATTCAAAAACGTGTATGTAGTATAGTTGGAACTTAGTAAGAGGAGGGAAATTATTTTTGTGAAATTTAATAATAAGAATTGATAATTTGCAAAAGTAAAAAAGTTGTAATTTCTAGGAAACGAAAAATTGTCGTCCTGTACCGACCAACTATTAAATTAGTAGATTTTTAGGTCTAAATGATTAAAAATGTTAATAAAGACATTTAATTAGTACAATACAAGATTTTTTCAATTTTTTTGTACAAACTCGCAAGTAAAATAATTAATATTCTCCTGATCTGTGCATTCGACATGTGCCCAACCGTCACATTTGGTACACTGCACCTATTCTTTGTCAAATGATTCCTTGCAAACAAAGATGGGAAAAATTTTTATTTAAATAAAATTTCGAATAACGGATAAAAAATTAACTTTATTCGTGGAATAAAAAAATTATCTTTGTTTGTCGAATAAATTCTGATTGAATAAAAGAATTAACTTTATTCGTCGAATAATCTAAAGTTAAAGTAACTTTCATCCTTATTTACATAATTTTTTATTTAGTTAATGCCCAACTCTGCTTGCAAATAACACATTGGATGACTTCATCATTAAATCCTAGCTTCCTGTTTGTTGGGTTATCATACCTATCCTTATTTACTTTATTTTTCTGCGGGAAAAGGTAGAAGGAAGGTTAAATGAACATCTTATAAATTAATCTGAGTTGCTAACAGATTGAACTCACAGATAAGAAAAATTTGGTCTCTACTGGTTGACAGAGTCTGTTGGTCGGTACTGCACGACAGTTGGGTGGTCGGTACTGTACGACAAACACGGGGAAACATTTTAGATCATGGTATATTATGCACAAAAAATATTGCAAAGCTAGGACGTTTTATTAAACTTAATAGACTAGAGATAGTATACATAATAGAACAAAATCAGTTACTTACACAAGAAACAAAAGATCAGCTTTAAAAAATAACTTTTAACCCACTGAATGTCAACGTATACGTTTAATTCCTCAGAACATCGAGAGCAATGGAGTAAACAATATGGCCCCGAAATAGGTTATAGAGAATTGTGATTTTCATTGGTTATTTCAAATAAAGTGGTAATATCTGGTCGAAGAAGTGAGAACTAGCTTTGGTCGGTACTGTACGCTGGTCGGAACTGCACGACTCTCCCCTATATAAAATCCAAATACCACTGACTGACTGACTCACTCACTCACTGACTCATCACGATTTCTCTGAAACTACTGATTTCATTATCATGAATTTTGGTAGGTAGATTCGTCTTAGGAAGTTCGCTAAGAAATCTTTTTAAAAACTCCCTCCCCTTCACCGCAAAAAGATATATAACCCGAGCACCGCCGAGAACTTTAAGCTAATATACTAATAAAATAAGTTCAATGTTTAACAGTCCCCTTTTCTCTAATACCTAAATCACAGCCCCCTATATAATACCATAACACATATTTCCTCGTGGAATCTCCCTCCGTCCAGACGTCGCGGTCTCCCCTGTTTCCATCGATCGCTGCTAATCGTTCCCCGGACAGCGACCTTGCGCGTTTATTAAGAGCCACGAGTCCAGATTGTCCACGTCCGATCGTCCCCCGTAAGTTAAGGGAATGGCCGCGATATCAACGCGACAATTAATCAGTTATCTGCCGCAGGAAGGATGGGAAAGAAAGAGGCGACGAGATAAAGGGTGGCGTAGAGGGGGCAAGATGACGGGAGAGGGGGGCTGGATGCTTCTCAGATTTATCATCGCCTCGGGCCACGGACTCCTGGGCGAGCATGTGCATTCAATTGCCGCGTTGCCAGCTTATTCGTCTCTCGTTAATCCCGGCCGATCGTTTGTTACCTCTTAACTCGCGATCCACGGGCAATTATTCTCGGCATTACGCCCTCCGCGGCCAGCGATAGGCCGCCTCCTGCACGACGATTAAGTCGGCGAAACGGTCTCGAGGCGGTCGCAGGTGGCAACCAGCGGAACCGGCGAACCTCGCTCGAAACAGGAAATCATTAACATACCTAATAATGGATAACTTTATACGCCCTGAAGAACGACTACCGAGATGGAATTACGCGGCTGAGCGATAAGGCAAATGAGCCACGGGCAACGAGACGCGCGGATGCCCCCTGGGTTAGGCACAGCCGCTGCAGCTGAGAGATCACGTTCCTTCGCGGGGCTACGTCCACACATAGAAATTGTGTTATTAGTATAAGAATTAGGGCCTAATCTGTGTCGAATAATTGTGAGAAACCTTGCAAATTTGTTGAAGAACTTTAACCAATTTTACTTTATTTAATATTCTAAATTAATTAGGACGTGTCCTGTTAATATTTCATGTTTTAAATTATGTAGTCGTACCCGTTAAAAATCGTACACTGCTTAAAGTTTGAAAGGAATATAAAACTAAATAACTAAGAAAAACTAACAAACAAAAACTAATAAAAAAAACTAATAAATAATTAATTTTCTTGAAACTTAGCTTAGCTTAGATTTCAGGTGGATTCCTGTGAAAGCACAAAATACTGTGCCTATATAAATCTATGAGCCGAACATCCTGCACTCCCTTCATGTATTCTTCCTAGATCAAGTTAAAATATTTTCACCGCAATAGAGACGTGTTATTATTACTACAAGTCCTCTTCCATTGAGTTGCTGGAGATATTCCAAGAGGAAGTAACCAATTCATCAGGGTATTCAAGAATATCGCACGACCCCAAAAGGCACTTCCGCTAAAAGCAGCTCGACAGTCAAAGTGATAAAAGATTATCCTGGTATATCGAGAAACAAGCGACCACGTCGTGTTCTCGGTTCCTCCATTGTCTTCCCGGACGAGCTGCAACACGGTGAACGTCAGGTTTTATCGCGCACCGGCGAGAAACGAGCCCAGCGAAGTTCGCAAGAGATCTTCATATCCGAACAAGCCTCGCACGGTCCCGATATTCGAGCCGAGATAAGGCCGAGAAGGTCTCGTTCATTTTACAGAGAGTAATTAGCGGAGGTTGTAGCGTTCTCGTCAGAGGAGTGGCGCTAGCCATTTGTTGCAGCCTGGGAGCGCGACTGCCCGCCGTGGCCCCGCAAACGATCTCGCTGAAATATCGCCGCCGTGCCACCGAAAACACGCTGACACTGCCGTGTTAATTCCAACCTGGCCGTGGAACTTCCCCCTAAAAAACAAGCGTCGGGGCACAGTGGCGGCGAAATTATGACCGCGTTGTAGCAGTAAAACGCAGGATGTCGCGACAAGCTTCTTGAGTGCACGTATAAATTCTGAGAAAATGATGCAGACGTCGTGGCTCCTGGATACTTGTTATTAGTGTGAAGTAGATGGGATATTTTTATGATAGAGCGATAGGTGGGAGCATACAGGTCGAGCGATATTGATAGTTGGAGAAGAATGGCTGGTGGAGTGTTCTATAGTCTGTATTTTCTAGTTCGGTGATTCTCAACGTGGTGTGCGCGGCAAAACTATTGGGGGTACGCCATGAAAGCTCAGGAGCTACTAGATCGGTGAATGTTAAATTTTATATATCACTCGGTGTGTTTATCGATATATGGAGGACTCAAAAGCCAAACAGTGTGAGTCCAACTTTTCCTGAAACTGGGTTACGTAGTTCAAAAACTTCTTTATTGTTAAAACTTTCAGATGCTAATAAATTATGTCACTACTTTCATAGGTAAGCAATAAATAGGGATACTTATATTGACCACGGAATTACTATTTAGGTAAAATTATTTAGAGAACAAATAAAGATATTTAATAATAATAATAATAATAATAAATAGTGTAAATCTCGGTTTTAAGGCAATGAACTTACACTGATTGGCTTCTGAACATTCCGTATGTAATTTATGAATACAAAAATTAATTTTTATTTTATTTCCATTGTTATACTACAACTATAATTGAGGCATTTGATGGAAAAAGGGCACGCACGCTAAAATGCCATTTCAAGAAAATCGATTTCAAAGTTTTCATTATAGTATAACTTAATACAATGTAATGCAATTAAAACCAATTTTTTAAAAGATGTAGTTACCGTGTCCTTCAAACGTTCTGAAAACAGAAGTCATGATTTGAAAATGATATGTGTCTTTATTTATAAGTTTTAGGAAAGTGGTTTATGTGCCCTTTTTCCGTAAATATGGTAAATTCGTAACAAAATTGCTTCTTTGTTTAGTTATTAACATATAATTTTGCTTTTTTTACTTACTTCGTTGCCCATTTTTTATACATCGCTTAAATAAAAAATACAAAATGAAGCGCAAAAGTAAACAAAAAATGTTGTGTTTTAAGTAAGTATTAATTTCTTCGATTTTTTGCAGCAAGCTGTCTTACAAATCAATTTTTTCTTTCCTAAATTAGCTTCTTTCCTTGCGGATTCGATACTCGCCTCATTTTCCATATTTTCTCGCTTACAGAAAATCCTCTATGAAACAAAAGTACTTATTGCACGACAGCACGGTAGCGCGACCACTCAGCGACTACGTACAGTGACTCACAGCCGTGAAGCATAAAAGTTTGTGAAACACTGCTCTAGTTTTGTCAAGTAAGTACCTATGTAGTATTTTATACCTCCATCTGTATCGCTATCACGTGGAGAAAGGGTATCAGTTACCAAACCTATTCACTATTAGATACTTCTGCTGCGTTATAATTGAGAATGATATCTCTAATTTAGAAACCCCCTCAGGCGTAGGAAGATACGACTCCATCGACAAATAACGTAGCTCGTTCAAAACTAAGCCACTTGCTTCCTGCCTTTTCTAACAATCGAAGGATTAATTCAGAGACAGTCCATATATCTGAGGAGCAGGAACGTCGACGAAAGGCGCCTCGGATGTCGATAGAGGTTCCTCGACAGGAAGCGACAAGTTCGCTTAGAAAACGCCAGGCGTAAGAGTCTTACGCCGTAGTTAACGTGTTAATCCAGGGGCAGTTACTCTTCGCATTAGGCGTCGTTCATGGCGGTAAGCAGCTTAAATTGTCAAGCACCTTGGGGCACTCCCAACGGTGGGAAATCCTGCTACACGCCCGCTAAGAAATACGGATTCCTGAAAAATCCTCAGGCACGTACGTCACCAGTCAGTCGAAAGGAAACCCGCGAGAAACTGCCCTTTGAGGAATTCATTAATGCGTTTAGAGTCGAGTGGCCTTCAATGAAATTGTGCCGCTATGGGATAAATGGAACCCACGTATAGCAGGCAGTTACCTACGTGGCGAAATTCACGCGTGGATACGAAAGCAAGATTAATCTGTCCTTAGAGCATCTAAGAATGCTCTAAGAATCTGACGGAGAAACGAAAGGAGCATAGGGTAAAGAGTACAATGGTTGGCCACTTAAGTAAGAGTGTCACATAAATAATGAATTATAAATGTGAATTTAGTAAATTTGAAATGGAAATCATTATAAGTAAGTACGAAAAACCCCTAATAATCTAAAAATAAATAGAGATTATAAAAAAATCAAGAATATATAAAAATATACAAAAAATGTGTTTCCTACGAAGAAATATAGTTATTGGCATGGTCGAGACAGGAATTGTCCAATCGATTCGACAGTGATTGGCCGCTATTTGATACATAATATAACCTGAAAGAAAATGTTACCTGATTTGGTGATAGAAATAAGATTAAAATTATTCAATAAAAATGGATATATTTTATTATGTATGTATTTGTCGTGTTTGTTTCTGTTTTGAACAGGGGGATAATTACTGTTTTACCATTAACATGGTTAAAAAAACAGTCACTGGCCGCCCGGCCAATTACTATTATTCAACATTATTCATATGACAGTTGTTGGCCCCTTGTATTTTTCATAATATATGTATAATTTTAACAAATAAATAATTCTTTTATAAAGTTTCAACTTTTATTTATCGATATATACCGAATATGAGAGATATACATATCATAAATACATAAATACTATTCGCAAACTTTCAACTGTACTCTTATGGTTTTTGGATTAAATCGCTGTAATTTCCAAGTTTCAAAGCCGAGTCATCCTATTTGCTTTTATATATAACCACAGTATATATTGAGTGGAGAAATATTGATTACTTCCGAAGCAAGAAAGTACAAGGAATATGAATATGTTCGTTAAAAAAAGGCATAACATTGGTATTTCTTTATATTCATTTATTTCTCAAAATAAGGCCAATCACTGTCAGGTGGCCAACCACTATACTCTTTACCCCTATTCAGAGGTGTTAACGATATTCAGAGGTACAAAGTGAGTATTTAAATAAGTAAAAGGAAAAAAGGGAGGGTAAGTAATTTTTTCGATTTCTCAAGTTTCCTCTACTATCATTACACTCGGTACCCGCTTGGGTCCAGAAAGACCCAACACCGCTTGCCGAGGATTAAAGAAACCTGCATTACTGAGACTTAAATCACTCGTTTTGAGATAACTTAGAAATTATTCATTATTTCGAGGTCACTATGTAGCCTATGAAAAGATTACTCCTGCTTACATTAACCACAATAAAAGTTCGCCACATGGATCACAGGGAAGGCAACTGGTCTCCAAGTGCCGCGCGCGTACGTGCCCTCCACGTCCGGTTTGTCCTGTGGCGCGAACTTTGAACCACGAACGAGAAGCCTCCTCGACCGACGACGTAACTGTACAAGTCATCAGACAATTTCCATTCTTTTATCCTACCCTGCTCGAACGGTGCTTGCCGATATAAGCGCGCTTGCACCTTAAGTGGAAATCAGCTGCTCCTAGCGACACCATAAGGGAAATATGAGATCAGAAGGTTACTACTTAATCCTTTGATTTCCATTTGTATACACCACCTCGTTTCAAAGAAGCAAAATTATATTCTTCTCAATTATTATTTCATTACATCGAATAGGTACTATAAGAATCAAAGGCTTGAATCATAAAACCAGAGTTGGACCACTCTGAATCATATTTGATGACAGATCACAATTGAAACACAGAACAAAAATAAAAATTGAAATTAAATAATTAAAATACACAACACAGTGCGCAAATTACGAGGGACTGCAATTAAATAAAAAAAGAATTCGTTGGACATCAAATGGGTGCTTTCTCGCGGAGTAACGAAATCATTTCGCATCGTCGCAGTCGGAGCCACGCGGTAATTAACGAGCCGCTCAAGCAACGAGCCGCTCAAGCATCGAGCCGCTTAATTATTGTCGACCGCGTGTCGTCCACTTTCCTCGCGTAAATTAAGCTGGCCGGCAGGCCTGCGGCTTCCGATCGGTACGGGCGTATAAAATCGTGCAAAACGCGACGAGCAAAGTCCCTCGTTCCAAAACGGCAGCCGCGGCGGCTGCAATTCGATAGACCGTTGCCAGCCGTCGCGGCGGTGTAATTAATTGCACTGGTGGCGCGGTAGCAGGTACGCAGAGTTACGTTTTCACGCAGAACTCGTTTGGCGGGATGCGGGCCGACCGCGCGTTTAATAACAACAACGGACGCGTTTGCGTCGCTGTGTTTAATTAAGAGCCCATGGTAATGCGCCCGTAATTGAAGCGAGGAAAGTGATTCTTCTGCAGATAAACCGCGAGGCGGCTAGCTCCAGCCAATTTGCGGACGCCTGGTTGAATACAGGAATCGCGTTGACGTGCGTAAGCATTCTGCGTATTCCACGCTCTGCGGTATATTATTATTGGAAAACGCGTAAAAAAAACTGTAGGCTGAATGGAAGTGGTTGAGCCAGTAGCGAGAGTGTATTATAGCTTTCGATGCTGAGATTAGAACGTTTGATACATGCCACGTGCGGAAATGCTGTAGTCATATATCCTAAGCGGGTACAATGAACGCCTAAGGGCGTTCTACGCACGGGCTCCGCCGACTGATTGGACGCACATATATTTTATATTGGGAGCAAAATGTTTAATTAAGTACACTGTTGTATTAGACCATGTATTTTGCAGCAGAGTTGAGTATTAACTAAATAAAAAATTATTTAAACGATGGATCAAGTAAAAGTTACTTTAACTTTAGATGATTTGGCGAATAATATTCATTTTTTTATTCGAGCGTTTCAATTAACCCGGGTCAACTTCATTCGACACGTAACGGATCATTTTTTTTTTTTAATTTTTATTCGTTATTTTCGAAAGTTGATTTAAATAAAAAAAATTCCCATTTCTGCTGTGCATTGACTAAACAGATGTGTGCCAATATTCAAATTTCAAGGTAGCCCAGAAAATATTTCTATGAACTCGAATAACTTCATTACCCACAAAACCAATCCGCAAGATACCGAACGCTTAATGACCGTTGCGTGCTCAATTCACAGCGCATTAATTCCCATAGTTTCATTAATTTCAAGCATCGCGAAGTGGTCGCGACGTAGATCGAGTCGAACGTACGTGCGGCACGCCGTCCTCGGCCGATCTCCGGGGCAGAAAAGAAAGCATCTCTGGATCGATCGCCTCTCAGCGGACGATTTGTAAACGTCGCCTCGCAGCGGCCGGCTAATATCGCCGCTGCAGCGTGAAACGTTAATCGCGGAAACTGGCCGCGAAGCGAGAACAGACAGATCCTGGACGTGGCTTCATCACACATGAACGGCCAGCAGAGAAGCCAGAGGGATCGAGAATGAATAATTCCAATTAACAGGGGGAGCGGTAGCGAGTAACTGGGAGCCCCGCAAAGAGAGAGCTCACGGCCTGCACTCGGTAGAATATCGGTTACGCGATTAAATGCCGATTGTATATCGACTGCTCCAGCGATACCGCTCGACCGTGAGCACCTTCCTATCTCGTCTTAATTACGCTGTGGAGAGGCGTGGCCAGCATCGACTTTGTTGCTGAACATCAGCTTGTGCTGATTGGTAATGATCTCGTATAGGTATCTTGGATGGCAGTGTTCTCGGGAATTCTCTTTCATTCAGGACGATCACCGCGCCGAGGTGTTACTTAATAATTTTAATGGCGTTGTAACGCACCCACCCTGTTATCACAGCTAAGCATCTGTTCCCTCTGGGAAGCCTGCGCTACGGTAGTTCGTGGATCGCTGAAACTGATTCGTGGATTAGAAGGCAGAACTATTCATGAAATCCATTAAATACGATTTTATATAAAGTCGTAAAACAGTATTTTTCTTTATGTAAATTTAAATATGCTTCCCCCATTAGAAACCACTAAAATATTACTTATGCAGTATTTAGAAAGGCAAACCTCTGAACTTCATTTTCTCTCGAAATTTCGAATACTGTGTAGGGGAGACCGGGGCTAGTTGACTAATTTTTTACATTTCTAATTTTTATAAATAGACCATTAGTATTTTGTTGACTTGTTGCATACCAAAAGTTTACAAATTTCATTAGGTATATAGGCTTAATTTTGAAAATCGTTTTAATTGAGTCTAGGTTGTAGTTTTTATTGTATTTAGAGTAGTGAGACGAATAAGTCAACAAACCCCGGCTGCGAGGTTAGTTGACAAATATGATGGGGTTAGTTGACTTGACAGTTACTTTTCAGTTTTATGCCTTTGCCTGCGAAAGGCGTACATATACGCACTCACAGTTCCATCAATATATATGAAGAGCGTATATATACGCTGCCAATTCCACCAATATAGTATACGAAACGCGTACATATGTATACTACGACCAATAAATTTTTTTTTTCACTCCTTCACCGTGTTATTCTTTTACTAATTATTCGGTGTTAGATACTGTAATTATTTTGTACTTGTTTGTTATGGTCTATTTGGAAGGCCTGAGAGTTTGAAGGGAGGATAGGGTGTAAAACTGGTAGGGGTGAGTTTGGAAGGATTTGTGGTGGGGGAAGTGGACTTGAGCAGCTAAAAACTCTTTGCCTCGACTGCATCTTGAGGATAAAAAATGCAATTATTAGTGGTATTCCTATGCTTAGTCAAGTAACCCCGTCCGACATTGTTAACATGTTAAGGGCCGTGCGTACAAAACCTCCACGCACCGGATAAAATAAAATTCCATAAATTATAGTCAATGTATCACGCTTCCACAAAATATTCATGAAAATACATCAAGCGGTACTTAGTGGACAAAAATTCATAAATAGTCTAAACAAAAATATTTACTTCCCGCCGACCTTTTTAGATTTTTCATTCTCACTGACAGAACACGCAAGTTTTTGTCACGGCGACACATTAAATGGCAAGCTGGTCATTCATATGCTTCAATATCGCGAATCGCAGCATAATTTATTCCATAATACAACAATTAAATGGAATTAGTCAACTAACCTCGTTAGTCAACTAGCCCCGGTCTCCCCTACTATCTAATTTGTGATTAAAATCTGTGATTAAAATCTCATACACTAGCCTTGTTACAATTTCCTCGATCTCTACAAGCTTTCAAGCTTCTTCTGCCCTGTTGACAAGTTCAATATCTAAAAGTCCTCTCGCAATTTGAATTGAGCATTCATCCACAGTATTAATTTTAATTTTATTAGTTCATTAGTTCTATTATTCTCTTGTTTGCTTATTTTTTTACTGGCTTTTCTTCTCTTTTCTTTTCTTTCCCGCTGTTTCTTCGTCAACTTTATGAATGCTGTATTGTAAACTAAAGGGTCTTTACCCGTGGAATAAATAATAATAATTAAAAACACCAGTACTTCAGCGCAGGATCTTTAATTCCAATATAACGAATACTAATTATAAGCATCACAATGAAAAAATGAACAGCCGCCAGTCCTCTACATCCCAGTCGTGGAGCCCGCCTCGAAAACGCCCCAGTGGCGGATAACCCGCGAAAAAGCCAGTGTCACGCGCGAAGTGACCCAGCGAATTTGTACACGTCGCCTCGGCGAGGATGGCGGACGCGGAGGGTATCCACGGCTGCGTACATATGCGACGCACGTGTTCCCATCGTTTACTCATGTTCCCCACGTAAAGAGCAGAAAGAAAAGGGACGCGTTTGCTCACGTCTCGCCGCGACGACTATCACGACCGTTGCTCGCGGAAAAATACGCGCACGTTCTTCCCCCGAGGGGGTGGCGGTGCGGGGAGGAAAGGCGCGCGTAAACGCGCCCGTCGACGGGGACGAATCGCGCCAGCACGCAATCTTATTAGGGACGTGACATCGCGGAGCAGGAAGTCCACTGGCGATATTCTTTCGTCGATAAGGATAACGAGGCAGGTCAGTGAGCGGCCGGGCCACGAAGCCCGCTTAATAAATCACGTTTTCCCATGGCCCGACGATAATCGACGTGATCGCCGATAACTGTCTGTCGATGCCAGATATAACAGGATCGCATCCAGGAGGAAGAGTGCGGTGTTGGGATTTCGTGGGGGAGATGCTGGTGATGTAAGGCCCTTTTCACACGGCAGGCTTCTGTGGTGCATCCACATGGCGGAGGTAACGTGGCTTTCAGATGGATGGGCAATGTGTGAATAGGTAGGGTAAATCCGGGAGACGCGGTCGACCTAATATAAAATGGTTATTAAAACTAATACAGATATTACTTATTTTATCAGAGCAAATCTAATATGTTCAGAATTTTATGCCGATTCAGAAAAACTGGTCGATGTTTGCTTTAAGACAATATTCACTGTAAATCTGGTCGAAAACTGAAGTCATGACAGCTGACCACCTCTCCCGAGGTGCCGGGAGAAATGTTTTTCGTCGTAGGCAGAGACCATGCACATAATTATTCGTGGAAAAATAACAAAAATGAAAGCAAAATTATTTATGAGTTAATACAACTATAGATTCGTTGATATTTAATTTGTTTACGCTAAACAAGTAGAAAACACATAAAAGAAAAGGTGAACTACCTACCGGCGATTAGCAAGGCAAATGAATACAAAAGTGAATAAATAAAATAAATAAACAAAAATAATAATAAAATAATAATAAAAAATAAAAATAAACAAAAATAATAAAAAAATCATAACTCGACCGTCTCACCTTTCTGCAGCAAGAGATGGTCTTCTCGTTAGTTTCGAGAGGAAGAGTTAATATGACCAAATGCTTTGACTGCATTGTTCCTCGATATATCTATTATCTTATTATCCCAAGCATTAAACGAAAATAAACTTAGAAGTATATTTTAAATACGATTCTGTACACCGTTGTTTTGACAAAAGAGGTTAAATGTAACCTCAATTTACATTTTATAGCCTATAAATCCAGAAAAACACGGAAGGAAGCGAAGTGACGCTATTCATTCAACTGTTTGGCTTCTGGAGAAGTAATTGGTCTGCACTTTAACGCATTTTTACGTATAGAGTCTGAAATATAGCGACTCGACCAACTCTCCGGCTCGACCGCGTCTCCCGGATTTACCCTACATGGAAAATAGCAGTCTTCATCCAAGTTAGTGTATAGTGTAAGGGCTTGATGCGTTTGGACTATGACGGCCCATTTTTACCCGACTGCAGCACGCAAAGGAGGGTATTGTGTTTATTAGGCTATGTTTGTATGTCCATGTTTCGCTCTAGAGCCTGTACGGATACACCGATTTGGGCAAACGAGGTGTCTTTCGAGTTGTCTTAACCTTCCGAATGTCATAGGATATATAATTTTCAAAAAAGTAAAAAACAAAAAAATTAAAAAAAATTTAAAAAACTCGACTGCTTAAAAAGCGAACTAAAATGACAAAAATAATAATAAGATGACAATTTAAATTAACTCAATTGCCTGCAGTCGGAGGCCTTAAATCTTTTGATGCAAATGATTCAATGTAATTACATTCGTACATTTATTTCGAAATAGAAAATTACATATTGTCTTAATAAATATTGTGTATCGTTGTTCGCCCTAATTAGATTTGATGGGCTATTAACAACACTAACAGTATTTCCCACACGGACAAAGAGAGAAATATATGTTACAAAATACGCTGAAGTTGAAATGTCACTATATAAGCTTGAATTTGCATTGATGTTGTCCACCTCTTTTTGTTACCAGCTTGAAGCACTTTCTTTAGTCTTTGCGGTACATGCTTCGGATAGAAGAGCATCAAAAGATCTAAGGCCTCCGACTGCAGGCAATTGAGTTAATTTAAATTGTCATCTTATTATCATTTTGTCATTTTAGTTCGCTTTTTAAGCAGTCGGGTTTTTAAATTTTAAAATATTTTTTTTAATTTAATTTCCCATCTTTCTTCCCTGTGGAATTACTTATTTGTTTTTATTTTACTTGCACATTTTCTATATTATTTCTCTTTATGTTACTAAACTATTCCAAAGGGTTATTATCCCGTGAATAAATTTTCTTCTATATATATAAAAGGAGAAGTCCTGATTGACTGACTGATTGACTGACTCATCAACGCCCAACTCAAACCGTCCAACCTAGGAACGTGAAATTTAGAAGATACCTTGTTTTCACGACGTATGCATCCACTAGGGAAGGATTTTTGGAAATTCCATCCCCAAGGGGGTGAAAAGGGGTAAAATGTATTTTCTCGGACTCCCTAATATCTCTTAGGCCCGATTAGATATCAACTTGGTTCATTCACACAAAGATTACTCACACAAATGCCTAAAAACCGGTTTCATGATTTTTCCCTAAGGGGGTAGTGAAAAGGGGTGAAATGTGTTTTCATGCAGTCCTTAATATCCCTTAGGCCCGAAGCGAAGCGCGAGTGTATTTTGCTAGTAAATAAAAATACTAATAAACCAGAGTAAAGAACTCCGCATGCTCCAGATCCATCCCCCAACTTAAACACCCTGCCCATATCAAATTCTTCTACATACCTCCTTGCATTCTGCTTCCCCTTTTCCTCGCGCCACTTCATACCCCACAGAAACTTCTCGAAAAGTCACCACACCTCGACAAACCCTCCCAATATGCAGCATTCGGCGCTCGGAGCGCAAGGGGATCAAAAGGACAACCGAAACAGCCTCCATCGAGCCGCCTTCGTGGATCTCCCCTTGTAACACCCACTTGGAGCACGGTACGTACAGTCCGCGCAAGGTCAAAGCAATGGAGAACAGGAACGAGAGTGGACAAGTTGTCCGACACTGTATATACGGCCGCGAGTTCGTCGCGTGGGTATGCGCGACTCTCGAGCAGTTTTCTTGTCTCGGGCGTCGGGACTACGGAATACGAAATTCACCGCATAAACACACGTCGTCCGCGGCGTTTCCTCCGCCCTCCCTGGCCCTGTCCACTCTGTCTACGATCCCGCGGTGCGTGTAGACACGCGGTGGACTGGGGATCGCGTCGCGGGCGCATCGCGAATGCAAGGAGAACTGGTATCGCGATATCTCACGGCGGCTGCCGCCATTAAGCGCAGATTGCGCTTTCGTGGTGGTCTACCTATGGGGTTATTACCAACGACCTGCCACCCAGGATCGAGGTGGGTGTGCCGTGTACTCGCCGCTGCGTCGTTGCTCCGTTATGCTAAGCAGCCGGGTACTCCCTCCCTCCTCCGCCGTAGCCGCGCTTCCCTTGGGAACCCTTACACGCGTCTCCCTGGGAGTCTCCCAAGGGACACTGACGATTTCATCAAATGGAACTGTTGGGAAGTCGGGATGTTGAGAGGATCGAGAGAGAATTCGCCAGAGGAAGTTGGCGGAACTGTTGGGGTTTGGAGTTGTTGTTGGGGGATATCTGTTGAGAAGTGGTGAGGGAAGTTCAGAGAGTAGGGGAGACCGGGGCAGATTGTAACAAAAAAAGTTTTCACAGTTTTTTCTCGAAAGTGTTTTCCTCGATCAGGAAATAATTTGCGTGATTTACTACTTACATATGTGGTGAACTACTTGCGTGAAAGTACGTGACAAAATCTTGGAGACTTAGACATATAACTTCATCTTAAACAAATCTGAACCTTTGTTACAATGTGCCCCAGTCCGGGGGTAAATTGTAACACATCTGTTTTACTTATTTAAATACAAATATGAACTCAAATAAACATTTATAAAAAATATAAATAAAAACACAAATCATTATTAAACATTTGATATACATGAGTTAAACAATCATTGCTTATTCATCTGATTCTATCAAAATCTTCTTCTTCGCTTTTTTTACTTCTTCCTTTATACTTTTTTTCTACTTTTTGGATTCTCGATTGTTCTGTTGTTCCTCTAGAGCATCTTTTACCGGTGTGTCAGCAAATAGCTTGCTTTATACCATTTAGAGTGGAGTTAATAGTAACATGTTACAATTTACCCCGAGCTTGAATCTTTGCGTTTTATCTCAGCAAACGAGAAACTAAACATCAAATTACTAAAATGCGTACACATTATAATAAACCAATGTGTACTGATTCGTTTGCGACAAAGAAGCAAAATTTCAAACGGTTTCTAATGTCGGTTAATTGAAATAAAAGTGCTAAGACAAAATTTACTTACGTGCTCTAAATACTAAAATTCTGGGCTATAACCACAAAATGAATACGTAACGCTCGTTTGTGTCACTAAAACCGACGGTGCTAATATCGTCAAGCAGCTCTCGCATGCTGTGGGTTACCAGATTTGTCGTTCAAAAGATTTTACTTATGTTACAATTTACCCCGTGTTACAACCTACCCCGGTCTCCCCTACTCATGAATGGTGTTTAAGGGGGGATTCTCGTGTAACTAGCCCCAAAAGTAACTTATATTTATGAATTTTTGTTTGGAAAAATTATTGGTAATATTGGATTAAACTCTTTTGGGATATAAGGAGGCATCTTTAAACTTGCAGAAATTTTTTTACGTCGATTATTCTTATTATTTATTAATTATTGTGGAATCTTGTTATTGAGTAGTATTTCATTTCGCGTTTTGTAAAGCACACCTGGTGTCACTCGAGAAAGTCGAGCAAGGAGTTTATATAAAGTTTGAAAATAGATCTGATTTATAAGAACCTACACGTTTATAAGCACTCAAATCTGGTTAAGTAACGAATTCTTTGATAATATCCAGCATTTTATTTGTCTCACCATCTCACAATCAATCTTAAGAAACACTGGACAGAAGCTTAGCAAGATTTTAAACCGCAAGTGAGTTTCCAAATGAACAAAGGTTGCTCCCCGCAGGCCTCAGCTTCCCCTACGTTCACACCGCGCTCCAAATGGCTTGAGTGAGTGTCGCGAGAATGTGTCCACGACTTTATGGGCTCGAAAGAATATCCTCGTTGTCCTGGCAACGTTAAACTGCTTGTTCGTCTCAGCAGCAGAGCAAGGCGACAAAATATATGCAAAGGAGAGTCCTGTTGAGATCGTGCGCGTTTACGAGCCGGACCGAAGAAATCTGTTACAACGCTTTATATCCTTGCCTACATACAGGGTGTCTTGTAACAGGTGATATAACAACTAACTGTTGAAGATTTTACGTGTGTAGTTTCTGTCTCTGCTCTTCTGCTCATCTTCGATCGCGTCTAGCGCCTGAAATACTCGTAACATTGGCGAACACGTTTGCTACCACGGGTTATATTGGTATTATTATTGATATTATCCTATTCTAGTCACAGTGATTAAATCAGACCCCACATCGGTGAAAGGAATGGGGTTCGGTTTGTAGGTCACAAATTTAAAAGAAATCAGAGATAAACTTAAATTTTGCTAGGCAACATGCAATACTCAAATCTCTTCTCAACATTGAAACTCCTTTCAACCTCTACTTCCCAAATCACACGAACATCTACACCCTCTTTATTTCTCCTCCGCGCTATTAAAAAGTCCCCTGATCAATAACCCATAAAAAGGCAGCGCGAGGATAAGTATCTCTCGCCTTTTCACCGCAAAGAAACACCACTGATAAATTAAAGCCTGCCCCGATCGAGCCACGTATAGGGTAAAGGACCCAGTTACTGTCACCTACCCAATTACTGTCACCCTAAGCTGTTCTACGTAAAATAACGAATAAATCTTATAAAATGATGCATAAAAGAATTTAGCATATAATTCAAACTGTTATTTATACGATACAAAAAACAGTACTTAATTTTTTCTTCGTTAATTTGAATAAAACGATAAAAAAATTTAAGCGGATTTTAGGAGAATGGAAACGATGACTTCCTTACTAGCGAAGGAGAACACAAGGCGTTAAAGAAAATGCTGTAATTTTATTATTTAAGCTATTAACATAACAAAATATAATATTTTAAATAATATAAGCATCATAGAAAGTAATAACGATTCGAATTCAACGATTCATTAAGTCTTTTTACTTATTAATTGGGTGACAGTGATTGGTACAGGCGCTTCAAGCATTTTGATATTACTGTCATAGCAGTAATTGCTCATATACATGACACGACGTAATCTTAAAATGACAGATAAACAGTATTAGTTAGCTGACAGTAACTGGGGTGTCAGTAATTCAGTCAAATACATTTGAAGGGTATCATCAATTTATACATAAAAATCGAAGTTTTAAGATCCACCAAATTTTCTCCAAGTAAACATATTAAACAATAATAAATAACAAGAAGAACATATATTTTTAGTCTATAAGTACAAAACTATAAGATAATGTCAGCGTCAACGCTTAATGTGTCAGTAATTGGGTCATTTACCCTAGATCGCGAGCATTAATGATCTGAAACGCATATCTCTTTCATAACGGTAAACCGTGGGATTATAATTATCGCTACACGAGTCGGGCCCTTCGCGAATCGTCCACAGGGGTCGGAACTTGGTCGAGCCAAGCCCTTGGCGTTCGGTGATGATCTAATGCCGCTCTAACGCCACCGAGAGCGACATTTCGCTCGCGCGCGATTCGCTCCGGCCGGCGATACGAATTCGCTGGCACGCACGCGCGTGAATAATGCGCGCTCGCCCACGCGCAGGCGCTGCAAGCTCGCGGGCACGTGCGCTTGCGCGGTGGACACGCCGCGGCTAATGGGCCCGGTCCCCGTGAAAGCTGAGCGGAGAGGGGGGAAATAGAGAAAACGCGTGGGCGTGCTCGGCAATGGGATCGCCTGCGCGATCGGGAACCGCGCGTGTCTCCCGCGCTTTCGCCTAATTAGCCCCGATTACGACTTAATTGCCACGGAGACACCGTCCACGCCTTCGACAACCTAACGTCAGAGGGGGAGAAATCGTTGGGTATTGGGAAGTGGTGGGAGACGAGGGTGGAGATCCTAAGGGAATTCTCTAATTGGTTGCTCGATTGCTATGATGTAATTGGTAGGTATGTTGTTTACTGTGGAATTGATGGATAGTTTCGGAGTTTGGCTGATTGGTACGTTCAAGACTAAAAGTGCGAATCCACGATGAGATTTTACATGAATAGTGAAATAATTGTCTTATGATTCAAGATTAAATTAAAGTCTCATGAGACAATTATTTAATTATTTTATTTTTTATTAATTCTTTCATCATTAGTTTCATGCAATCAGACTCTCAGGAGGCAAGTTTCAGGATATATTTTCAAAAATCTCATCTCTCACGAGTATTTCCATTATTTTATTTTAGTTCCAGAAATTTTTGTCTCATGATAGAAAAGTCTCATCGTGGATGAGAGGGATGTGTGAAATTTTGTTTCTGTTGATGACTTCTTAAAGTCTAGGAAGTCTTTCTGGAATTTTGAGTGTAGGTAGTTATAGTTATAGTTATTATTTATGAAGTTATAATATGCGTATTCAGACCTGAGTTGCTTCCAGGGCAGCTTCACTCAGTAGTCCTTGATTTCTAAGATTATGTTTCTAAGATTCTATCCCCTGTGACACAAACCTCTTTTATAGCACCTATGTATTTGCTAGCTATAATTACAAATATGCTCATTGCCCTACATTTTCATTCATCGCTCTAACTATTCCCCTCATCCTTCCCTTCTCCTTCAACCATCCTCTCGAACAACCTTCACCTCGTCCTAAAAATGGGCTAAAAAATCGCCAAAACCTCGTGCAGATTCAATCTCAACTCACCCAGTGACACATGACGTGCCGATAAGCACAATATCTGTCACACACTTTTTCGACTACCAAAAGCGCCTGCGCCGGTGTAGTTGGCACGCGAGCCAGCGGAGAAGCCGTACTCGGTTCCCATACGGGTCAACGAGCCGGTTTCTTTCTTCTCCTTCGATTAAAAGGGTTAAGCCTCTTTTTCCAGCGAGAACGCAATCGCCCCGTCTGGCCCAAGGGAAACGTGGGATAGGCAGCGAAGCTTTTCAGGTCGCCGTCTCAGCAGCGGAGGTGTCACGCGTGTCGTATGACCGGCCCAGCGACACACCTGCGCGCTTAATCCGATTACAGGTCTCGGATCGACGCTCGCGTATCTCGTACTCCCGCGGAACGATTGCGCGGGATCTAGATCGGCAGCCACCCGAGCCGGGTAAACGAAACCGAGATTGCGTTTCAGGCTTGTCGCGTGCGTTGTTCCGCGAACGATGCCCCCCTTTCAGCGTCCATTCGCGTGACCGAGCTCCTGGACCGTGCAGAAGATCCCCCCCGATCGCGGCCGCGGCCGCGCACCGCCGATCCCACCTGGAGACACACACGCTTCGGTCGTTTTCCATTTTCTAACGAGCGTTTAACAAGCGGTCTTCTGGGGCTAAGGATTCTACGAAGCCCAGCCGTCCTCGATCATCAATCTCGAGTTACCCTCGCAGCATTCGCCACTCCCCGGGACGATTGAATTAGAAGTTGATGGGGGCTGGGAAGAGGATGATGATTCCACTTTCCTTCGCCTTGGATGGTGAACAATTTGTGCAACAAGGGAGAGCGAGCGGGGGTTCCTTTAACACGCGAGTGGAAATTCGAGGGAAGGAGACAAGGGAAGAGTGAATTTTAGAATACGAGTGAAATAGGGTGGAGCTTAAAATTTAAAAAAAGAATTACATATTTTTTTATAAGTTTACCACCCTGATTTGTTATTTCATATATAGAAATACTACATAAAAACTTTGGACAATACAGTGTTATGTTTAGGGGTAGCTCGAGTGAGTCGAAGATTAGAGAAACTATGAAAATTCGACATATAATAGCCATATTTTAATTTATACATTTACATTTAGATTACTGTCATTAATTGTTTTACTTAATTATACGCCCGATGGGGCACTTTTCTCAATTCTCTATTTTTCTTAATGAACAAATGAATGTATTTCAAAAAATTTCTGAGGTACCACGCCCTTCTATACAATTATCATGCGCATTGGAAATTTCACCACCACCTGCCCCTAAACATCTGAAATAAATTGTAATCATATTCAGCTCGATTTTATTCTTTATAGAAAGGAACAAATCGAGACGGTAAGATCATATTTTCATAGCTGAAAAATAAACTCCTCCCTAGAGTGGAAGCTGCGCGTTACAAAGGGTGTAATTACAGCTGGAAACTCTTCTGCATAGTTTGAATTCCATCCGGGTTTAATAGCAGCGAATATCCTTCCAGCTGAATACAACCACTCCCGCCCTTTATACTACTTCTTAATTGCAGTCCCCCTACTATTATACGGTTTAAAAGGGTGCAATAAAGTTACACTTTTATTACCATCCTTTTTCCTTCCACTTTACTGCACATCAGTTAAGGTTTTTACGAGACGCCTATAAACGACGACTCATCCAATCGACATTGGTGTCTTTCACTGTGGCCTGGCGTCCTCTCGATCATGCGCGGCCCGCTCCTCCAATAACAATAAATCTCAATCCAGCCGTAAAGTCGACAAAACGGCGGACAATTCATCACTAAAAACGTCTTCCTCCCGGAAGCCAGGCGGATTCTCTTCTGGCCGCCGCGATACGTGACCATTGGAAAGGTCAAGAGGGGGTAAGAAGCACTCGCTCGGGCGCGCGCGAGCGCACGCAGGCGCACGGGCTGATGCTGGCCAGGGAAATATGTACGTTCGGGTACTATCTCGCTTTCCATCGTTAATCACGGTAGTAAATTAAACAGACCCGATGCATCATTATCTCTCCGCGGGATTACAACGTACCAACCGAATCGAACCCACGAAATCGATTCACGCTGTTCGCTCGCGACCTTCTCGGCCGCCTCCACGTTTCCCTCGGAACAGTCGCGGTTTTTGTCCCTTCCCTGCCTCCTCCACTGGGTTAATCGATTACCGTGGCCAATTAGTCGCGGGTTTACAGTTTTAAACGGCCTTCGGATCGCTGGTGCTCGGGGTATTCCAAGTTTCTAAGTGGTCAGCTGTGTAACGAGGCTTTCTTGACTGAGTGCCCCGGTGGCGCTACCATTTTGAGAGTAGGTGCATACGTGATTGCTCGTGTTTAGAAAAAGGCGAGTTAAGTGACGATACTTGAGATATTAAGACTGATGGAATATTGATGTGGGCTTCTGTAGTTCAATATGGAAAGCATGTGAACTTCGAGATCTACAATTCCACCATCTAGTTACTACTACTACTACTACTACTACTACTACTAATAATAATAATAATAATAATAATAATATTAATAATAATAATAATTATTTATTGCACAGTAGACATTACGAAAGTAACAAGAAGATAAAAAACAAGTACATATAAGAAAACAAGAAAGAGAAAAATAATAGAGTTAGAAATTATATAGTACATGTAAAAGTAGAAGTAGAGGGCAAAATGCGAGGTAGACCCGTCAGCTGTTGTTAACCTAACCACTTAAAACTACTTAAAACCAATAAGATGTAGACTAAATAGAGTATATTTTCATCTCTAATCTTTGCCTTTAACTAGGGATTGCAAATTTACCGACTTTTTCAATTAACGGTAATTCGGTAAAATTTTCATTCAAAACAGGTTTATCGGTAATTTATCGGTAATTTCTTAAGGTATTAAAAATATAAAAGTAAACATAACAAAAAAAATTTTTGATCTCTAATCGAGCATTATAAAAAATATATGCAAATAAAACTGTTCTGAACATGAAATATAATATGATATAACACAAAATAGATATATTTGTATAACTATTGACATTACTTATTAATATGGATCTTCACCGCAAAAACAATGAAAAGAATCTTAAGTTCTATACATAATTAAATATTTTTTATTTAACAATTCTTTTTAATAAATAAGCACGCAAAAAACATAATTTGTCCAAACATTGGTTTCCTGATAAAGCGCTCTTAGATTCTACACTTGTTCTTCGGGTAGTCATTAAGAAATCATATGTCATTTGTAGATATTTTCTTTTTACTTTTTCTACTTGAAAATACGTCTATTCTTTGGTGGCTTCAGATTTTTAGTTTTCTTTTGGTTTAAAGTTGGTTCTTCCTGAGATACTTCGGTTTTCGTCTCTATTATTAATTCAAGTTTTTTTCACTGATACCAGAGTAGATATCGACGGAATTAATGAATGCATATATGCGCTGCATTGCTATACATAATTTATCGAATTACCGGTAAATATTTGGCGAATTACCGGTAAAAATTTCAAGGTATATCTCGCGATTTATCGGTAAACCGGTATTGCAATCCCTACCTTTAACTAACCTTGCATTATGCAGCTCCGTGATTATTAAAAAATTCGAAAATCCTGTAGAACTTTCTACCGAAACAAAACTTCCATGAAGACAGCCTGCCTATAAGAACCTGGACGTCTCGCTTTCTAGCTCGCCAGTCACCAAAATAAATGGTTCCGAGCACACCGATCGATTTGTTACATAGCACAGTCATTCTCGATTCACGTGTCCACTGGAGAGGATGCCCTGCTCAGAGGACACGCGAATGTCAAGGGCCCAGGACGAAGGGACGGACGCTAGGTTCTAATCCGATTTGCCCGAGGTACATATATCCGTGGCGGACCACCCAGTCGAATGGAAATCACATCAACGGTCCCATGATAGCCGGGGAACAGCTCGATGACTAATGGATCCAGTTGGCGAAGAGGCTGCCAAGGATCCAGCCAACAGAACGATCCTGCACGGATCGTGAATTCATTGAAGAACTACCTGGCATTTACTCGTAACGACCTTTTCGTTCATCGGCAACTGTTAATGGAGGGAATCTGATACCTGGGGAACAAGCGTCTATTAATTCTCCTTTTACGTGCCTTTGAACGTGTTTGCGCGAACAATCGCGCCCGCGCTGGTATCGGTGTGTTGTGCAATTCGCCGTGTAAAGCCGCAGAAAAGTCGCGTTACATTACTCCGAGTCGTCTTCGTAGAAGGTAATCGTGACTGCGTTGTGATTGTACCTCTATTTATAGGAAAAATTGCTATGTGTAAGGGATAATGAATGTGAAGATTCCTATTCTAGGACATAACGAGTCATACTTGTATCTTTTATGCGGTTTTAAGGGAACCTAAGATGTTGTTTTTATTCTCAGTTCTGGGTGCTCTTAAAACACTATTCCCAAACTTCACACTGTGGAAGCTAATCCAAATTTCTCTAAACTTTGCTTGACGTTACTATCTACTGCATTCCTCCTACCTGAAAATTCCATCCAAAAAATACTGCTACAATTTCCTAAGCAGCTCCGCGAATAAAATTCTTATTTCAATTCCAGTTTACTTCTACACTCTCTTCTATCAAAAACTCTTTTTATTGGAAATAAAAATAAATTTCTTCCTCACTAATCTCTCACCTCGTTCACCTAATTCTCACCTCGTTCCAAGTTTCCCAAAACTCTCCTCCCTCAAATCAATCTCCAGATAATACCAAATCGAGTTCCTCCTCTGCCTGGACGCATCGTCATCTGCTCTTGTCGCTTCAAAACGCGTCGACCGAGAATAAAGGGCGACAGGATCTCCACCAGGTAGCACGATAATCATCGCTCGACTGGAGAACAGGAACGCGGGGACGGTGATTCCAGTTCTTCGGCTGGTGGAGCAGGAACCAGCGCGAGCAGAAGGTGAGCGGAGTGCACGAGGGCTCGGGGTACGCGACTCGGCCGCAGAAATCCCGCGGCGGTAACGAGGCGAGAGCGAAGAGACTGGTCACCGTCGAGCAATCGTCGAGGCATTGTGCAATCGCGTCGCGGTTATTTTTGCCGCGGCGAGATTTTTGTCGACGAGGTCCGCGAGCTTTACGTTCACACAGAAGCAACGGAGGGCTGGGACGAGTAAATCGCCGCGAAGACAAATTCCTCGCACTGGCTAATTGGTAGTCCCGTTCCAGGGCGTAAATTTTCCGCGAGAAGCGCGGTTACGTAACGAGGCTCAAGGAAGATCGCGACGTAGCGGTACAGGTGCGACGCGGAATAATGAACCGCGTGGTTAATGGCGTCGACTAGCCTCTTTGACCGCTGCAAAACGTTCAGGTAGGTGTAGGGACTTGCTTCGAGGGCATAGAGTGGGTAGCTTCAATCGAGCTGCGAAGCATCGTTAAGGATGTTGACGGTGTGTGGGGGATTTGTATGTGTGCATTGCAACGTTGGAGGGTTACTATTTTACTTAACGGGAAATTTGTCAGTGTGAAGGGAGGGTTTATTTGCAAATAGTATAGGTACGAGTTACGAGGAAGCTGGTATTGTCTAACTTTATATATTATTTTATATAGGGTTAATCCGGGAGACGCGGTCGATTTAATATGAAATGACTATTAAAAATAATACAGATATTACTTATTTTATGAGAACAAACCTAATATCTTCAGAATTTTATGCTGATTCAGATAAACTGGTCGATATTTTCTTTAAGACAATATTTACTGTAAATCGGGTTGAAAACTGAAGTCATGACATCTGACTACCTCTCCCGAGGTGCCGGGAGAAATGGTTTTCGTCGTTAGCAAAGACCACTCACATAATTATTCATGGAAAAATAACAAAGAAGAAAGCAAAATTATTTATGAGTGAATACAACTACAGATTCATTGATATTTAATTTGTTTACGCTAAACAAGTAAAGAACACATCAAAGATAAAGAGAACTACCTACCCGCTATTAGCAAGTCAAATGAATACAAAAGTGAATAAATAAAATAAATAAACAATAATAATAATAAAATAATGATAAAAAATAAAAATATAAATAAAAATAATAAAAAAATCATAACCCTTTTATAGCCTGTAAATCTAGAAAAATGCAGAAGGAACCGAAGTGACGCTATTCATTCAATTGTTTGGCTTCTAGAGAAGTAATTGGGCTGCACTTTAACGCGTTTTTATGTATAGAGTCTGAAATATAGCGATTCGACCAACTCTCCGGCCCGACCGCGTCTCCCGGATTTACCCTATTGCGCTAGAGAATGTTGTTGTGGGGAATGTTCTAGAAGTAGAGTACTGGATTTCTAACTTAAACGTTATTGGTCGCGATGAACTCCCTACTCCTTTGGCAGGGAGATGGAAACAGTATTGCCAGGAGAAATTCCCTCTGAGGGAAATATTATGACGTTACACTACCACTCCCAATCACCTACTTCACGTGACTTGAGTAACGTCCCCCACTACCATCCCCTTTTTCCATTTTTCCCTCCCTCTTCTCTTTTTCCCTCCTTTTTCCCTTTTTCCCCGCATTTTTCCTTCGAACCTGGTAACACTGAGTGGAAACGCACCTTGGAAAATTATGATAATGCGAAAGAGTACTTGGGGCTCTAACAACTTGCTAATGGACCAGGGTTTATCGCGGGGACTCTTCTAAAATTATTTTATCTCATACGCGTTATAAGCTAATTAAACAATCTTGGAGTTGTTAACTCTTAGAACTTGCAGTGAAATTTCTATGCATAATCCAGACTTGATACAAGCTAATTTCTTTATGTGCGGTATACCTACTATCAACCGTGTTGCACTACAACATGGTTGGGTGAACTGTGCGTTTTGTGGGAATGCTAAGTGTTTTAAAGTGAATGGGGAGATATGGAGAAGGAGGGACGCTTTGGATGAAGTGGCATGAGGGCATGTGGGAAGAATGATTTGAGAGCAGTCGCTTCCAGAAGTTTATAAAGTAGAATCAAGAATAGAGAGTTAGAATCTAAATTCCAGAGCACGAGTTAAAATTGACAGATACTTGGTAGGGTAAGTGTGAGTATTACTGCGGATGCCCCGATTACTGCGGATATTCTAAAACAGATTATATTTAATGTTGGAAAGTACATAATCTCTTAAAAATTTTTATAAAATTATTTTAAACTCTATTACAGATAATTATTAATAAATATGTATAGCAAAGTTATTATTAATTCTTTTATCGTAGTTTGAAATTCGTCAAGGCGAAACTTCGGTCGATTCCCGATATGGCGGTCATGAACACCTATTTGAAAAACATTTATATTTTTGTTATTAACAGTAATACATGGAATGTAGCGTTATTGCTCGATAGAGTAAGAGTTATTTTGTTCAGAAAAACAGTAAATCAGTCGTCTACATTTTAATTTTAATTTTTATTTCTCACCGCAGTATTAGGTGCAGTACTTTACACCATGTGCATGTATTACTGCGGGCCAAATAATTTTTCTATCTACAAGTGATATTTGTACTAAGGTTATGTTTTGCCTGACATCAGGCCGCAGTAATACATGCGCAATAACTGGTATTTCGTTAGTAACTGGCACGCAGTAATGCATGCATGTCCGCAGTAACTCCTGCAATGACATTGATCGACAAATCTCTGTGTTTCTAATTAACTGTGCTTATTACCCTGTCCTCATATTTTTTTATGGAATTATTAAGGTGCCATCTTTCTTTTAAAAAAAGAAGGAGGAACTTTCGTTCGTTTGAACGCCGTGTCGAGGGTTCTAAAATTACCCTACCTTAAAAGTCCGCAGTAATACCCACACTTATCCTATCGAGGCTTATAGTTTTTTCCCACCACCTGTCCATCGACCAAATACACATTCCTCCACAATATTAATACACAGGATGCCCCGCCGTACCGAAACTGCATTCCACAGGCTTAGACCTCTATTCTCAATCGTTAAACATCAGCGTCAAGAGCGGACGTGTCCTCCAGGGACTGGCATGTTCTTCACGACGAGGAAAAACGAAGGAAAAGGAGGAGGGAAAGACGACGCAACGACGACGACAATGAAGAGGACCGTACGGCGTCCTCGTGCGACGTAGGGGGGCAAAGGAAGATGACGAGGGAAAAGAAGAAGAAAAGAAGACCAGATAGAGGACACTGGATGCATCGACGTGTCCTCGCGACAGCAGGTCGCGTGGCCTTCGACGTGCACGGAATGATGCGTGCACCTCGAATCGAGGACTTCGAGGGAAGATTAAAAAGGGGAAAAAAGAGCTACGGTCAGAGCGATTCTCTGCAGGACAGCGGATCAGGGGATCGAAGAAAATCACTGGTTCTCCGATAGCAATTAAACTTTGAAACAGGGAAGACCCTCGTCAGCGCTTTGGTCATCTCGCCGGAAGCTACACTTCGTACCTCCCAGATTCAAGCAACAACGTTGGGAAAAAAGGGGACGTATCAAGGTCGAATGTTCCTCACCTTCTATATATTCTACTTGACAAGAAGAAAAAAATTAAAAACGAACCAAATGTCTAAACTTAAACTCCTAGCCAATCAGATCGCGCTAAGTTGCCTCAGAGGGAGGAGCGTATCCCCGCTCCGTGGAAAGCGGCACGCGAGCGCCTCCACGCGTAAACAGTGCTAACTATCGATCAAAACTTTAACTGCGCTTTCTGAGAAAACAGTTCATTTACGACACATGGTGCCTTCACAATTTTTAATCCTCTTATCCACTAGAATACACAGAAATAAATAAAAATATTTTCGTATATCTTCACTCAATCAAACGCATTGATTTATGTATCTGTGTAATCCATCACCTTTCCTTTCATACAACCTGTAACATTAATGCAGCAAACACTGTCCATTTACACCGTAATTCGGATTTTGAAAATGCAGAGGGCCCCGTAAAAACTGTAACAGCGGTACGGCGCAAAGTCTGGAAGAAGACGGTGCTCGCGTAATTCGCGAACGCAGGCGGGAAGCCCGACAGCTCCGCAGGGGGTTGATAAGATGGATCGGGCTAGTTTAATAACAGTGAGAGGAGGCGACCGAGAGTGAAAACATTCTCACGCAATGTGGCATTTTTTCTCTCTCCGCCGCGGGACTTTCTCTGTGGTGTTCGCGCAGGTAGGGACTTTTACTCGCCACAAAGTGCACGGCGCGCCGCGGGATTTTTGCCCGTTCCCTTAATCAGCATCCACCGTTAACGTTATGGTTCCGCTGTTTGACAGGCCGCGTGTACGACGGGTGAATAGTGGACTTTCCGCGGGGAGATGAGAACGGAAGATTACGGAAGCTGGTGCTTGAGAATTTCTAATAAACCGCGGACACAGGCTGTTCCGAGACTGCTGGAAATGTTTGCTCGAAACCAGGCGCAACGATTACGATTAGATTTCATATTCCTTGGATACTCGTGGGCAACAGTAACGAGGATTTGTTCGCAGTCGGAAATGAAATCGAGAAGGATATTTATTTTTTTATTTGCAAGCGTTACCCGTTGCGAGAAAAGTGTTGCACGTGTGAGAGTCGAGAAGCTTATCGATTTGGTATTCCTATGTACGAGAGTTCGTAAGATTTGTGCGTTCTTGATGGTGCAACTTGAGAAATTTCTCCATCGCGTGGGAAGCGCGACTTCTTTTGTTAAAAAAATTTTCGTTGCACCAGATTGTTACAATATGATTTAATTATAACAGAAGTGAAGTCATAGTAGACGGATATGTCGAACACAAATCAGTTTATGAAGTTTCAAACTACTACCATAATACTGGCCTTCGTCCAAACAGGAAAACTCAAGGAAAAATTCAAGAAAATCTCACGTTTCCTGCAATCTAACACACTGAACTCGTCTCACATGACACTGAAGCTTCGAAAAAGAAATATATTGTATCAATAAACACCACCTGCTCACAAGTGGCACAATCACAATGAGGAAGCAAAACCTGTAGATCCAATATTACACAAAAATCTCGCCACCGAATTGGATAACCCGGGCTCAAATGGGATCAAACATTTGAATGAAGCCAATCTTCGCGTCAGAGGCTGAGGTAGTTGCTAAATTCGATCAGCAAATTCTCTCTTTTGAAGACTGTTGACAAAGAGCCTCACATCTCCAGGGAGGAAAGCGCATCAAACCGTGCCAGCCCTGTCCCTGAATTTCCAGACAGCCATTGAACGAGCCCAGGCTCCTAGGGGAGTTCCTCGATCCGGTGGAAAAGCGTCGAAAGCCCAGACGCGGGTCGGTGCTTCCTACCGATCGGGACGGATCATGCAATATGTATGTATCGATCAGTCGCTGGAGCCGGAGACTCGGTGCCTGGAGTAATGAACCGTGGAAACGCGACTCGTTTTTGCCCCCTTCGTCGACTCGTCCGAGCCAGTCTTTTTACCTTGAGACAAGGACTGTCGGCGTCGGTTGTTTACAAATTGATCGTGTCAGCGGATCCGGATTCCGAGTGGCAACGGCGTCGATTTGTCGAAACGATCGGCCACCGTTCCGCCACCTCGACATTCCTCGAGTAACCTGACCACGAATATGAGTGGAGGGTGGTTAACCCTTTGCACTTTGGTTTATCCTCTCGTCAGTCGAGTAAAGATCTGTTTTTAAATAGTGGACTCGTTGATGAGAGAACTTTGGGATAGGGGATAATATGGTACAGTGATTTCAAGGTGAATAACTTATTTGATTTTAAGGATCATGAATTCTTCCCCTCCCAAAAAGGGGTTTGGATGCAACTTTGTCGGTTTGTAGAGTAGCCTAAAATATTCGACACGTGTTTTTTCTTATCAGCAATCGTCAATGTTTTAGGGGTGAAAATAGTCCTCAAAATTGTGGTTGGAAAACATATTTTCTGGAATTTTGATTTCAAGTTATGTGTTTTTGGAAAATGAAGACATCCGCATGCACAGGTTTCAGAAAAATTCACTTATTTAAACAATACACTAAAAATTAACATTTCAAAGATATGTTTTCGACCACAAACCTGCAAAGTGCTATCAAAATCGGTATGCACGGGTTCGATAAGTTCCTCTGTAAGCTGCGAATTCAGTATAAATCACTCTGTACTTCACTCTTCCTCAATTTCAAAAAGCCTAGAAGGAAACAAGCGCTATAATCGAACCAAAGAAAGGATTTCTCCCGCCAAGTGGAAATCCCAGCAATTGGTCGGCCACGTTCACGTTCGAAAGATCGAGCCAACGTAACCGACAAGGATCGATTTATATTGGGACACCGGGCTCTCATAGCGGATCACCGATCGGCAACAATTGCCGCGCGAGAAATCGAAACCGAAGGAGGAAGAACACGCCCCAGCTGCCAGAATTATCTCCGCCGGTCGTCGAACGATTTTCTATGCTCTCGCGCGACTCACGCACACCACTGCCGTGCTTTCACACGTGCGGCCGCTGAATTACGGGATATCATACGTGGGCGGCGACACTTTTCTGCTACGCGACCCGCGAAATATGAGCGCGCGCGGATCCGCGGTGTTCCGCGTTTGGACACTTGGAAACTGGTTCGCGGAAACGCCAGGTCTCACGATCTTTACGACGGTCACCGCGTAATCTGGCAGGCTTGTCGCGTACGCGCGCGAATCCCTCGAAATCGGAGTGAACTGGAGGAACTGCGGTGTCACGGGTCAAGAGTTGTGTGTACGAAAGCAACTCATGTTTCAAGGGATTACATCAGAGATTCTTGAGTTTTGAGACAATTGTCATGAAGTTGGATGGAAGAGGTGCGTTTTTATTTTGGCAACCCCTAAGTTAAATTTAGGAAAGACTATCTTTTAGTTTGGTATTCTTATGTCGAGTTGTTTGTCTTCAAACATAAGCATGTAGATTAGGGTAAAACTATACAATACGTCACACTTTTACAGAAACATCTGTAAAACCAATATTTTTAAATAATTCTTTACATTTTTTGTGTAAACACATTAAGTGTTCATTACTCTTCAGAACTACACCGAAATTGTGAGAAAAAAACATAACTCGAAATAACTGTAAATAATCATTTTCCTGAACCGTACATGGGGTGTTTTGTAACACAGTCGTTGGGTAAAACGCCCCACCTCTGTGACAAAATGCCCCGACATAAAAAAGTAATAACTTTTTATTATTTTCATCAAAATGTTATAGAATATATATTATAAAAGATATTATTAACAAAAATAGAACAATCTTAAATAAAATTATTACATTATTTTTTATTTACATTTTCCCTTTTGACATTTCTGCCACAAGGATTACATAGAGAATTGTACATTGTACAGGACTCGTGTAATCACATATGGCATAATGTGCACTTTATCCAGTCTTCTTCCGACCTAAAAGAATTTTAGACATTCCTGTTTGTACGTGTCTTCTTAGGGTCCTTGAAGGTACATTCATTAATTCCCATTTTTTTACTTTTAACTTTTTCCATTGCTTCATTAAGGTCATTCTCTGACCAGGATACTCGTAATGTAGTCCTTATATATTTGCGTGACATTTCTGTTATCCACGAAAAAGAAAAGAAATACGTTACTCGTGAAAAATATGATTTTGAGGTGGGGCGTATTGTAAACTTTTTCCTGGGGCATATTGTAAATTCTGGAATACAAAACGCCCCGGCTTAGATTTAGCAACAACGTAATGACAAAAGGTTTGGGCAATAACAATTTAAAGAGATTAGTTTGTCTACTTTCGAAATATATATGTGAATTTATCGCAAAAACAATAGTGACTTTGATAATTGAATTTCTCACATGTTCACCGCAAATTATCTGAAGGCCGAAAATATAAATTCTTGAATATTTTTTTAAAAGCCGTAATATTTCCTCGCATTTTTATTGCGGCAGTTGTGGTCGACTGAGGCAAGTTCGAATCTAACGATCGCGTCGATGCATCCTGATTTGTGTGCGTAAAATAATGGTGGGGCGTTTTGTCAAATGGGGCGTATTGTATAGTTTTACCCTAAAGAGAGATCCATAAAATCGCCACTTTTGGTCCCACGATTTTGGAACTGAATTTTGTGTTAAATGGTACCTTATGATGAGACATCAAGCATAACAAATTTTTAAATTCAGTCGACAAATTAGTTTCTGAGCCGGGCATTGTGAATTTTAAAAATCTAAGTTCAAATTCGCTGTTAGCAGTCAGAAGAATCCCTGGGAAAAGTTCTTTAAATTATTGGAGTGATCGTACTTCACTTCTTTGACCTCCCATATCTCAGAAACTAATTGTCGACTCAACTTGAAAATTTGTTGTGATTGATGTATCATGTGACATAAAATTCAGTTCCAAAATCGTCGGACTAAAAACGGGCGAAAAATTACCTTCATTTTGGGTCACTCTTTAAATAAATTATTTAATGTGTTGATAACGAAGTAGGTAGATTACTTTAGTATTAACTTCCTTCGTGACCCTATGCCTCTCACTTTAAGGGTGTAAAAAGACTATTCTGAGAATGCCTCCATTGCTCATCATACCAAAACTCCTCCCGTTCAAACAAAAATGTTCGCGCTACGTTCGAACCCATCACTACTTCCACCAAACAATACCCATTTCCCACCATACGAATCACCACTTCAAAAAAAAAGCGAATAAGAAGAGAGTTTCCCTCGGTGTGACTGATGTGGCAATCAGTCCAGGTCGATTCTTCCTCCGACTTCAACACTCTCTGACGAAGTTGGCAGATGGAGGTCTGGACGGCCCGCGTTATTCGCCGTGGCAATTATCAGCGAGCCATTGGCTGGCCGCTTCCTTCATTTTCTTGTCGATATTCGTCGGGGCCCCCTGCAGAGGCACGCTAGTCCCCGAGACAGGCCGCTTTCTCCGAGATTCTCCTATCGCATCTTTATTGGCCGATCGGAGCGCGAGTCCAGGTGCCGCGGTGACATTAAACACGCCGGATCGCGCCTCGATCCTGCTCTCTCGACGAGCAGACAGCGGCGTGCTCGCGCTGAACGGAACTCCACACTTTCCGTGACGAGGGACTCCTGCCTCTCATCCAATCTTTCCTCCATCGCTCTTATTGCCCCATTAAACGCGGCCTTTCCAGTTTAAATTTCGCGCCACGGTCGCGGGCCCCGCCGCGCGATTCGCCCGATAATTAAGCTTTCTCTGGCACAGGCACCCTCGATTTCTAGCACTTCGAGCGCGCACGGTCGCATGCTTGTCGACACTCTGTTTACATACCGTCTTTAAGTATTGAGACGTTATTTTTATGGACACGTAGGGAAGTACTGCGAAGGTAGATCAATTTTTGGTGGAAAGTCGAGGGTAACGTTACTTACGAGGGAAGATCTCCAACCCGGAAATTCAGAAAATTATGAAACTTTGGGGATATGTAGAGCATATAGATATTTGTAACGCAATTTTTTTTCTGTTGCCTAAATTCACTGTAAGTGCGTGAAATTAACCCCTGAATATTCAGCTATTTGCTGATTTTGTGTTATAACTCGCTAACTGTAAGAGATAGAAAAACAGTTTTCAGACGAAAGTTACTTCTTTTAATTAGGGCTTTTATTTCGTATAAGTGATACGCGAGTTATGACATGCGAGTTATACTCAGAGGTCAATTTCACCCCCTTCGAGTCAATTTGGGCAGCAAAAAAGAATTGTGTAATAGATAGGTATCTATATATCGCCTACATATCTCCAAAGTTTTATAATTTCATTTAATATCCAGCTTGGAGACCTCCCCTGTTAGTAGGCACTTGAATTTTAAATTTTGAATTATCAACTTTTGGTATTACTATATTAAAATAATGAAAATTTAGGCTTCTACTTTATTCTTGTTAATATTTAAAATATTCTATAGCGTAGGGAGAAGGAGAAGCCGAATTTCACTTAAATCCTTTATTTCCCAGAAGATTAACAATGAGTCAACCCATTGAGTTACCTACACCACTACTAAATTCTTTTTCCGAAAATTGAATATTCCCCATAACTCTTACATCCACCAGAAAGCCACTGATTCACCCAAACGAAGAGATTTAATTTGCCAAGTAGTTTTCGTCCACAGTCCTCTGCCTGCCATAATTCCACAGAATTTTAAACTCCACGGAACGCGAATTGGGATAAAAAATTGTCGAGTTTGGAAGAAATAACAGAGGTCCCGCGCGAAACAAACACTCGCGCGGCTCGTTCGTTATTCAATAAAACGTCGCGGAAACGATAAACGCGACACGATGAATTATACACTGGGACGCGCTCTTTCGCGCTCGACAAAGACACAGTAGTGTATCCTGGTTGTCAGGGAAGCCATACACACACGGGTAATATACGGCGTTTGGTCTTTTGTACGTTCACGTGTAACGTGTACCCTGATTTATTCAAAAGAACCAGGCGGATCGCTCGCGGAAAGTAATTACGCAAACCGAATCGGCCGTTTCGACGAAAAGAATGTTATTCGAATGTCGCGCCGCTGATATATTGCGTCGCGAGGAATGCGCGCCGGTGTAAAACTGTCAAGTCTGAATCTAGAGTTATCGAAACCATCGTCGTGGAAGGAGCAAAGTTAAGCTGCATAAGGTCGGAACAGAGTTTGAAATCAGCACCTTTAAACATTCGTAGGAACTGATGAACATGACTGATAGGATCCGTTTATGCTTTACATTTTCACCAGCTGCTCCTTTCCAACCCTCTAAGTGAGACTTTAATCTCATCCGACAATTATTTCATTATTTTATTATCTTTTAATTATTCTTCCATTAATTCCATGAAACAAATTTCGTGATGTTTTCAAAAATCTCATCGCTCGCGACTACTTCCATTATTTACAGTTAATTGTTACTGAGATTTTTATCTCACGTTTGAAAAGTCTCCTATAGAATCTCACCGTGGATTCGCACCTTAATGAACGTTCCACCACACTCAGATTCTCATTGTGCGTTAAATATTCTTCCCGTTACTAACTCTGTTACAACCCAATAAAATGACAAAGTACAGTACAATAATCCATCAATTTTAAGAATGAAATTCTACTTGTTGACTATAAAATTTTTAACCGAATGTGTTTCATATTCTTCCTATCTTACCCTTAAGTAGTATAATCTATATAGTCAGACACAGGTCTTTCTGGCGCGTTGGGGAAATTAAGCGATGCAAAATATACCACTTACCCCTCCTTCTTTTAAAATTCCTATATCCTTACCTACACCTTTTCCCTCCATTCGACAACACTCACACCCATCTAACGATAGCGCCTCCCCTCAACAATACTACAGCAAGCGAATTCAGCTGGGCAGTAGCGCAGGGTACGCGCTCCACTCGCTTTCGATTTCTTCCCGAGCGCTCTCGGTTTCACCGGACGTGTCCACGGTCGTCGATAAAAAAGGAAGAGAGGGAGAGAGGGGGAAAAAAGCGCCGCGGACGGTATATCAATGGGGACGGGGCGACGATCAAAACGCGATAAATCTGCCGAGTGGTACACGGGGCGTTCTAGCCTCGATCGTGCGATGCGGCTCCGCCGTGGACGATTCGCCAGCCAGGAGAGAGAAGGGGGTCAAAGGACGAAAGCCACCACCGTGGGATCCCAGGTGAGATAAACACAGGCCCCGGCAGAGCAAATCGGAAAGGAAGGAGAGCCGGTCTCCGGTTCCCCGTCCGGTTTCTAATGCTAGTCTTCCAGGAACCCGTGCAACGCCGAGATCCTTCGAATATATGAATGCCTTATGAGGGGAGGACACGCCGTGGGGAAACAAAAGGGAAAAGGAGCGCGGACGGGGCCGCGGCCGGGGCCACTGCTATGCAAGTGGAAAAGTGGCGATTGTGGCCACCCCCGCGGCAGCGCCGCGGTTGGGGTAGAACAGGAAAGCCAGATTCGAATCTTCGTGAAATACTTTACGCGGAAACGGAACGCGAAAGGGGCGAGCCACCGTAGGCAGCTCCGCGGCTGGACCAAGGATTCTGTTCGACTTTCGAGATGCTGCTGTTTCGAGTCTAATAGCTCATGGCGTTGTTTCGAGACGATGGTTGGCTTAGATTTTTGTGGGATATTTTTGATGTTTGTGTTTGAATAGGGTGACTGAGAAATTTGGGAATTTGTGACTATAGTAAAATTGTTTAAATTTGTTAAGAATTTGGAATTTCATCTATTTAAGGGGTGTTTGCTCGAAATTGTGTGAAAGATGGGCAGTTTCTATGAATTTCTTCCTTCAAAAATAAACGTTCTACATAGTTCCGGTGTAGTACATTTTTTTAATAATGGTTTACCAACTTTTCCACGGCATTATATTAAAATGTGACAAATATTGATTGCGTCAGAGGTGTTAATGTGCGACCACTTTCAAAAAATTCCTCCTTCACGGTTGTATTCATCCGAAATAAAAAACTACTTTTATTCTATTCAGCAAACTTGGCTTTATTGTCCCTACCTCAGTCATTCATTAATATCGGGGAGAAAAAAATGGCGACCCATTGAAGGAGACGATTTCATTTATGTAGCCAAATTTTTTTAATTTGATCTGTTATAATCTGTTATAAAACATGAAAACATTGCGAATACTTTTATAATTTTGGCAGGGGCGATAGAGAGAAGTGCATAGAAGATGTATGTATCCTTGGAAGTTATTCGGCTCGTTTATTTCTGAGAAATCATGCTGACCAGCTTGAAATATGTAGCTTCCAAAAAACGCGTTTAAAATTAATCTCTCAAGTCAATCCGCTACGCGCACGTTTAACTTCAAACTTGTGAAACTTAATTAATATATTAAATTCTTCAAAAATATTTCAACAGAGTACTCAAGAATCTTCCTACCAATAAAAAATACATGTATAATAAAAAAAATCGATTTTTCGAGGGAATATCTCCTTAATGGGGCTCTGAGAAGTAACTAGAGGTCCACTTTCACCACGTATCACCTCCTAACCCGAGCCTGACCCAGCCCTTCTTTCATTCAATTTGTTCCTCCTCTCCTACAAAATAAACTAACCCAACCTGATTATAACCCGAAGAAATGTTTCCATAATCGTCCAAAAAGCCCATTATTTAGCGCAGCATCAGAATGCGCGGATCCTCTGAATCCTCCCCGAAACACAGGCGATTCATTAGACTCGACCGACCCACAAGAAACTTCCTCCACGATCCGCCTCGAAATAGAGCATTGTTTGCGCCTAATTAGAGCCTACCAGACACAGGCCAAACCCACGATTGGCCCCTAACGATCTACGAAAATGTTCGCCGGGCTGATCGTATCCCGCGGCGTGTCTCCGTTTCCCCGCGGTTCTCACGAGCAGCTCGTGCAGCCGGCTCGGGTGCCTCGAATTCGGTCAGGGAAACTAGTGCAGCAGAGCCATGGAATGGTGACACGACGAAGACGACTATCGACGCCAACGACAACGTGGAGACGTCGAGAGAACGATCCAGCCCGACTCCAGTATCGCCGTCACGATCCCATAATAGTTCCACGGCCTCCTGCCTCGCTCTATACAACGTGTCCTCCGAATCTGTGGGGCGAGCCTCGGTAATGAAACAGCTAATTGCGCTGCGAGTGTCAGACAACTCGTAGACGTCGCAAGATTACACTTGATTTTTGCGAGAGATACTTGGAATATTTTAGAGTCGCGAAAATTCTCGATATGAGGGTGCAAAATGTGTAAGTGGATCTAGGGAAGAGAATTCTGGAATATCCTCATTGTAATTGATAGAAATATTTGATTGATAGTAATATTGGCAGATTTAAAGGAAAAGGCCCAGGTGGCAAACGTTCTGAGACACTCTGTATTCATAACAAAATTACAAATAAATTTACGCGCATGCGGTATGAAAATTATGGGAAAGAAAAGAAGATGTAGTGATTGGATAAAGTAATAATTTTTATTGGAAGATGAGGCCCTGGGGGACTGCTCAACGGGCATCCGTTAGATCCACCACTGTTTATCGTGTGACTAAGATGGCCCAGTGGTGAAACAGTTAAGGAAGCAGTTGAGATAATTGCAATTTCATTTATATTTAAATACTATAAAATTATAACTACATCTAATTATTCGAAAGCGTAAAATTTCTAGTTTCAGATAACGTAACAAGAATCTACATTTAATAAAGGAAAAGTTTTAAATTAATTAAAACATGAAACTGTTCATATGACCCAGTAATTAAATGAAATTCATAGCGTGTCCCAGTAATTAATTATCGGTGTCCCAATTATTGAATATATATTTAATTGAACTATTTCTATCAGTTAATGAAAAGAAATGAATACGGTAATATTTTGGGGTAATAAAAACATTTTATTTATAATACATTTGTGTTAAATCTTCGGCATGACTTTATATCTGAAAATGATTAAAAGTATATTATAAAATTTTAGGTTATGCTAATATTATGACGAGTTTAAGATTAATTATCCTAATAATTCTTAAACAGTATTATATTTTTGTCTAGTTATTATTAACGTAAATATATAGGATACAAAACAATACTTCATTGAATACTGACGTCTGTACCAATGTTTATATAACCATTAAATACGCGTTTAATAACTGGTCCGTGACATGTTATCATATACTATTGGATAAACGCAACAATTTCAATATTAAAAAGAAAAAATTATTAAGAGATCCAATTAATTTTCAATTCTTCAATATGTAATAAATCCACAACAACTGTACTATTTCAAAAATTATAAAATAATAATTAATTACAACCTTAACAAAAATACTCTCTCGCTTGCTTGAACCCATTAGGTGAGACGCGAGATTGAAACTGTCGAAGCTTTACTGTATAATAATATTTTTGCATGATATAATTATTCAGTTATGTAAGCTTATAATTGTATCTATATAAAGCTATTACATTTTGCGATTATATTTCGAATAGTTTAAATGTTGTAAATTAGTAAAACTGTTATTATTAATAAAATTTCTTCTCGATTTTTAATTATTGGGCCATGTTTAAGTACTGGGACATTTACCTTATTTATTAAACTTCTGTTAGAAGAATTATATACGAGCTATGATTACTCCAAAAGATACATATCTCGACTTTGCTACTTTTTCGTATTCTTCTCATCTTTGACTCTCGTATTCCCTTGGGAAGCAAAATTTCCTTTGCCCAAATTTCTTATAAACAATGCATATGTAAGTACCAATTGCAGTACACTTTTTACACAGAAATCCAACTTGTAATTTATTATACCTACTTGGAGGAACAAAATAGTAAACGCGTGAATGAAAACTCTCCACCAACCCGATCCCCAGAGGTACGATTTGGCGGGGACACCCTGTATGCGCGAAATCCAAGGACAGTTTAGACGGCGAGGAAAGGAGGTAGAATCGGCCACGAGGATCGGCAGATCGGGAACCGTGCGATCGTGTGACGGGCCTCGTGTCGACCGGTCACGGTCTAAGACCCCAGTGGGACTCGAAGAATCTACCTTAAGCCGCGTTCACACCAAGCGCCCTATGATTCACCGCGCTTCGTGCAACTCGCCTCATTCTGCCAGTGTTCGTACCAACTTCGAAGGCAATGCAACAAAAGCTACAAAAATATCCCAGCAGTCGGTAGCTGGCAAATCACCCCCGCGTTCCTTTTCAAGCCTTTCCATTAACCCCACATTAACGCACACCGAAATTCCTCACAAACCATCTCAGCCGCCCAAAGAAACTCCCGCATTCCCACGAGCACGCGAGGAACAGTTTTAATCCTAACCCTGTGATATTTAAATGCCTCGACACACTCAACATCGGCCCGGCTACTGCCAATCATCGTAATTATTGGGTACGCGACGGATCACGGAGGATCGAGCGAGCAACGCGCGACTTTTTGCCGTCGCTGGAACACACGCCGGGGCCCTCCTACGACCCGTCGCCACAAGGATTTCTCTCTTTTGTCTAGGCATCGCGCGGGCAACTGGAAGCGACGACACTGCCAGTGGTTTTACACAGTCCTCGAATCGGTGAAATCGGGGGCTTCGTTCGTCGGATAATTTCGAGGACCGATATCCGCCAGGAACGTGACCAATCTCGATCTCACAGTTTTGTTACCGACCTTCCAGGTGACACAGCCACTGACCACCACTCGGTTCCTTCTGCCCGCGCTCGTGACGGACGCGCAACGCCGCGGCGTGAACACGTACTTAAGATCGGCGCCCGGTTAACTGGAATCACGTAGCGGACAAGTTCGAGTGTTTCACGACTCGGCTCTCGATCCGCGTCAGGCACACCCACGTTCCCCGATCGCCTAGGAACTTATTCAGCCTTGCATTATACTTGCAACATCGCTGGGGGAAAAAAATGAGAATTACCTGCCATTCACGGCGATTCGACGGTGAGTAATGGAGCAACACCTTTGCCGGTGTGGTTGATCGGGGAGCTCGACGACGTTGGTCGTTGAGTTTTCTGACGAACCGCGGAATGTCGAAGCATGGACAGGTGGAGAGATTAGTAGCCGTCGTTTTGGTCGCGTAGCTGAGCGGCGTGGATTCGTTAGACTGAGATGGGGAGCTGAGAAGTTGGCCAAGAAGCAAGCTCCTGGCAGGAAGGGGCAGGGAAAGATGTATCTTGGGGAAATTGAAATCAAGCAGTCATTTACGTCAGTCATGGTTAGTCGGGGCGTTTCGGGAGCACGAGCATACACGGTGTTTTCCAGAGCCACTTGGAAGTTGGAAGGAGAGCTTGAAGCAGCTAATGATTCCGCGGGCGTACATTCGTGCAACGGATGGGGAAGACTCTAGTAGTGTGCGTATAGGATCACACCCGTAGGGAGGCTTGAATGACTAGGATTCTTGGGCGCCCCAGTATTCGCTGCCAGAGTAGTTTGCTACATGCCCCAGTTTTTTGGTTACATTTACTTTTTTACTTGAATTGTTTATAAAACGATATTACTTCTCTTTCTCACTTTGTATACATTTTTATTTAAATCAGTTTGCTAATTTTTTCAGTGTTTCGTCTGAAAGTAATTCGCAATTACCCCTCTCAATGTAGGGTAAACTGCATTAATGCTGGCACTGTACTAATCACTGGCACTCCTGATTAAGAAGCCAAAAATTAAGATGTACGAGCTTAGAAGGTAGGGTAAAGGACCCAATTACTGACACCTAACCAATTACTGTCACCTTAAGCTATTTTACTTCAAATAACGAATAAATAAACGTTGTAAAGTCATATACGAAAAAAAATATGTAATTCAACCTATAATCTATACTATAGATTATATACTATAGTTTATTTATTCGTTATTTTAAGTAAAATAGCTTAAGGTGACAGTAATTGGTTAGGTGTCAGTAATTGGGTCCTTTACCCTACCTTTTCACAATTTCTTATTTTTCTTTCACTAGAACATTGCAAATTTCAGTAGTTACTACACTTTTTACATCTGGCAACACTACAAAAAAGTTTTAAAGGTAGCAGTGAGACGAAGGGTTGAGTTTTAAGAGTTTTCTTAAAATTTTGATAAGGAGTAAGTATATTTTGTCGCTTTATAACTAAGTATTTGATTGGAATACAGATTTACTAAGTGTTGTAGGTTTTATAGGTTTATTTAATAGTGAATGAAATAGTCTGTTTAAATTTCGTTTTTAACTATGTTTGTCCATATATCCTCAAATTTACGGGAGCCAATGATTGCACTTTTATGCCTATTTTTATTTTTCATTTTTTTTTATTGAATATTTTTAAAATAAAAGATTTAATAGGTACTCAAAATGTTTCATTTTAATGAGAAATCCATAATCATCGATAATAACTGAGAATTATACATATCCTATAAAAACTTCACAAAAAAATATAAACACTCCAATTAGAATTTCCGCTTAGGGTGCTAATCATTGTACAATTTACTCTATGTACTCTGACTGCATTCTTCATAATCCCATTACTTACGCAAATGTGTGTGTGTATGTGCGCGCGCGCATAATTTTGAGAAGAACAAAATAGCCATAACTAATTTACGTAGTAAATTCAGAAGTCAAGTAGAAACTACCAACACTGTGGTCCTGTCCCACTCCTGTCACCATCTCGTTCAGATAAACTTCTCTTCCTAAAATTAATGAAGTCAAGAAGAAATTTGTAGTATATACCACTAATTTACCACGACGTGGCGCCAGGATCTAACCGCATAAATTGCGAGCAGTATTGCTAGGGAAGCGCTTAACGAGCTTTCTATTCGATTTTAAAATGGCTCTCCGTGAAACTCGACTCGATGATTCGTGGAATCGCGAAGCTAACAGGAGTGAAGCACGCTAAGCAGACACAACGATGGACGCTTGATATCCAGGCTGTAATAAACACGTTATCGTAATGCCAGAGATTCCTGTTTCAATCCTGTTGTCTTTCCAAGAGTATACACGGCGAGCGAAGATCCGCCGAGTATTATCATCTATCTACGTCCCAATGGCACGACATTTATCTGACACAGGAGGGATACCCGTGAGAATGCATCCGGTTGCATCGGCGACGCGACGTAACTTTGCCAAGCGGTATCGCTGGGCATCTTTCTATCGAATGCTTCAACTTCGCTTATCGTTTCTGTTCCAAGTCACTCCACCTTCCATCCTCGCTCGATTACGTCCCGGCCAATTAGAGAATTTTAACTTCCAAACAAACTTGTTCGCAATTAACTCAGCTTTCCTATTTCTTCTTTTTTAATTGCGACTGAACGTGGAAGACACGTTCTTCCTGTTGCGCCTAGTTCTGCGACTTTCTCTGCTTATACACGTAGACAATAGCGAAAATAGAAATTAATATACAGTCCACTGCGAGCTGCCAGGTCGAAAGTTAATGTAAAAATCTGTCCCTGATTCCAGGAATCAAATTTCTGCGAATTAGAGCGACTACTTCCTTTACTAGCATAACTGGAATAGGTACATAGTTCAGAGTGGATGAACAGCTTGGATTTCTAAAAACGTCTCGCTGGAATCACTTCAGGCTTGCTTCGTGCCAACTCGTCGGACAAATGTTACGGAACTAGAATCGTTAGCATCATTAATCTCTATTAGAACGTATCATTAGAAGATGACTGTTGCAAAGGGCACAACAGAAGACTTTGAATCATCCTGTTGCCTACAACGAGATACATATCCTATAATGCGATCATAATTACAAACCACTCCATAGAGCCTCCACTCCGTCGACAAAATCGTCAAACTCGTCAAGTTTTCTATTACAGCCAGGTTGCGCAAACCCGCTTCCACGTTACCCAACCCGGCGATCCGCGATGTCGCCATTCGCCGTACCTCGCCGCCGAATCTTGCATCGGTAGCCCATTACGCAAACTAACGCGTCGAGCGTCGTATTAATCATCCGCCCGCTCTCGGAGCCATGACGTCCGTGCATAATCCCTGTTACTGGCGCGGGCATCGCCGGGACCATTGCCCCCGCGGAGGAGGGACCTGTCCGTGCCCTAGAGACAGTTCAATCCTCGGATCCGGGTTCGAATACCAGTCCAGCGATCCCGATCGGTCGATTCTTTCAGGCGCACGTTAATTGAATGAACCGAGGAACGAACGGAACGACACGTGTTGAGTAACCGCGCCGGGCTGGCTACTCCAAATAAGGCCGAAGCCGAGGCAAAGCTCGCGAGACGCTGGGGGCCCCTGTTGCGCTCGATCATTTCCAAAGCGGAGGGGCATAAATTCTCGCGATCGTAAAGGACAATCGGCATCTCTCCGAGGCGGTGGACTATCACTTTCCAGGTCGTCGCGCGTGACGGAACACCGGCGGCACATAGAAGGGCGCGCAACACGCTCGAGAAAACGGCTCTCTCGGCGGGGCCCGGCGCGGTCGACGTGGAATATGCAAAACGCCGTTCGTTACGCGCTCGCATAAAAAATACGTCTAATGCCGCGCTCTACTGGCAGCCGTGCGCTCGGCCGGCGTGCCCGCTGCCCCGTTGTTGGTAATTACGCGTTGCAAAACAGAGACACGACATCCACGACCCCGAGCGACCCCGTCTCTGCCGAGCCCGCCAGCTCTGGGTCCCGGGGGAGCCTCATGCTGCTCTCGAGCGCTGAGGATCACGAGGACGAACCTCCGGAAGGCACCTGGACAGGACACCCTTTGAGCTTTGGGCGGGTTTTTGGGAATGATGGAGCTGATGAGGGTTGGAGCGGACATGTGGGTTTCTGGAGAACGGGGCTGGGGATTTTCTTTCTATTAGGGGTGAGATATGGGTAGATGGCAAGCGACTGAAGTTGAAAAATCGAGGTTTTAAAGGGGTCGGGGGTCGAGGTTAAATGGATGAGGGGATTTGGAGGCTGAAAGGGTGCTACGAGTGATCTGTATGTGTTTGGGATTTTGTAGGGGGATTGGGGGTGATATTTTTGTTCAAATAGGGTGCATCCTTGGGAACTGAGCTAGGCTTCGATCGGACGATCCTGTGTAGGACTCTGAGGATGGTGGAGAACTGGTGAACCTTTGGGACGATCGAAACTGAGAAGCAAGTCATTATGGGTGTAATTAATTCAATTCAGGTTTTGACACCTGCAAATACAAGCGATCGAGGAAAGCTTATGTCCAGGTAGAAAGGAATTTTACGAGGCATAGTAGGATACCGTTAAATGGGGTAACTTTGACCACAAAACTAGATTTTAAAATAAATTCCTCTATTGTATAAAAGGTATTATTCTCAGACAAAATGCATCTTAAAGTAGGCAATTAAAGCTACCCAAGGCACTTTGTCTGAGAATAACACCTGTTTTAGAATAGATCCCAGAGGAATTTGTTTTAAAATCTAGTTTTGTGGTCAAAATTACCCCAGTGGTCAAAGTTACCCCCTTTGATGGAAGCTACAGCAACATTGAATATCCTACTGAAGCGATTCCACTATCAAAACTACCAAAGATATAATTCTCTGGACCAATTGCAAACAAGGAACCCTGGAATTCCTTCAAACCAACCACAAGGTTCCAGGACGGGCGAGGAAGTGGAATTCGTTGCACACTTCCGTTCGTCATGGGCGCCCATATATCCCAACCCAGTACGGCATGAATTCAGTTATGAAAGGGGCCGATACATATTCATGACTGAATTCATTTGCCGCGGACGATGAGGAGGGCAGCATGTCCCTCATCGTGGCGGTCCACTCCTCGTCCTTCTGTTGTTTGCCTCGCGGTACTCGCTCTCTTCTATTCATTACGCTTCGCGCAGATGAAGGGGCAGGAGAGGGAGGAGCATCCCCCCGCCTCTCGAGTATGTAACGCGACTTTAGCAATTGATTTCAAAGCGGACCGCCCCATCCGTCCTTCGAATAAAACATGAGCGAACGATTTTCATTCGAGTTACACCGCTACGTAGATTCGTGAGGTGCCTACGTGACCCCGTGGGTAAGTAACGCTGGATGGATCTACTGTCTCCTTGGATGAGACCTGAGTCAGTGGACGATTTTATAGTCCATCAGCTTGGCGAATTAATTCTGAGATTACGCTCGGCAATGTGGAGTGGACAGTCTGTCGTGCAATGTGAATTGCTTGATTTTGGAACGCTGGTGGTTGACCCTAGTGAGCCTGCTACGAGGAGATAATACATTCTTTGTGTACTTAGTATCTAGAAGGGATATAACGAGGTGGTGAAAGCTGCCAGAGTCTCACAGTTTACAGCTTCGAAGTTTGAAACAAGAGGTCTGGAACACTCACCTCCCCCCAAAAATGTAAACGTTCTGAAATTTCAAACCTATAGACTTTGGGACTCCTATAGCTTTTACCACCTCGCTGTAGGTATCTTCTTTGGGTACTATAACCTTGGGATTAAAATTGTTGCTGGAAGTAGATAATTTTGTGAATGGTTGGAGCTTGCAAGTATTACTTATGATATGGGATATACTTAGGTACTGCTATTTCATGGTTACGGTTTTCTGCTTTTACAGTTATTGGTATCGGCCCGCAGCGTTTATATAAATTTCAATATTCCTGCCCATACAGGTTAATAGATAATAGAGGCAACGATAGAACCCTCTGTTTTCGCATTTTCCAGCTCCTAACCTGTTTAGCGTTTAAATGTCGGTCTAGATTGTTTAATTTCGAAATATTATAGTTTTGGGATAAGTAGTTGTTACTTCAGTGAGGAATAGAATTTTACATGATAGAAATCTTAGAACAACTGAATATTCTAAGATTCAAAGACGTGTCCTCTCCTATTTCCCACGTCAAAGGGACTTATTAAACTGAACGATTTTTCCTCTGAACAGTTACTTCAACTAACAACTACAATTTTCCTCTGCTTAAAGGAGGTAATATAGCCGTAGAATATTACAAGACCTCGCGTAACGGAATGGCTTGACTCCCAATCTTTGTTCGCGGCGTGTTACGCGTGGGAAGCAAGGCGCGTGAGATCGAAGGTGTTTAAAAGAGATCCCATCGACGGCAATTGTTCAATTGAACGGTCGTAACAGCCGTTCACACGAGTTACCGACGCGACGTTGTCTTAAGGGCTGTTAAAGCGACTACCTAAGTGCGCCAGAGCGAATTAAGGCCCAAGTGGTACCACCAGTTTGTTGCTGCCTCTTAAAAAGTCACTCGGAGAGGGTACCGAGAAAAGAATGCCAGCTGTGCCTGTTCTGTGTTCTCACATCCTCTCTGATCGATTATGAGAACACAGGTATCATAATTTCAATTAAACTAATTACCGATAATACATGTAGCTTGTTATAGGCAAACCTAGGAGTATCTAGAGATTCTTTTTCGAAAGGTCACGCCGTAGAAATAACGATGATTAGGTTTTAGACTTCAACTCTGACTTTTCTTGACTGCACCCAAAAGTTTTCCCTAACTCTATAATTTATACTTGATAAACCATACTCTTAAGTCTACCTAAGCCTGTTTACTTCAGTCTTCATAAATATTCCAATCTCGGAATAAACATCTCGACCAATATAATTACTAAGTGCTGAGAGATAGAAATGGAGAAGGTATGCTTAAAAACTTAAAATTAAAATTATCCCTTCACTCACGCGTTGCTCAGCCAAATGCATTCGAACGTAGATTGGCACATGGAGGTACATACCTGAAACAGAAATGGAAACCCTGTTACAAACAGTGTACGTAATTAATCCGTCATATACAGACATCGCGATTCAATCACGCGAATGGGACGACTGGTGAGTACGTATTCCTGGCAGACAGCCACATCGAAAATAACGTTGGGAGATAGTTGGGAGAAATTGACGGAAGCTAAAGTTAGCCTAGCCGCAGTTGCAGCCTTGAGGATGGTACATCGAAGACGCGTCTGTCGGCACCGCATGCGAACAGAAAGGCTTATGAGCCTGTTTACATGCTTACAGACATTCAACATTTGTATACACTAATTCCATCAACTATTAAATGATGCTGGCTTGAATAAGAATCAGAGGAGTTGACCCTTGAGTGGTCGCGGTTGAAGCACTGCGCTCCTTCATTGTTTTTAAAGCCATATAGGGAGTTACATAATTACTCTGAACTATCTTAAAGTACCCGGCGTTGCCCGGGTAAAATTTGGATTGTCATAGAGTGTCAAGGGAGTGAAATAAGGCGGAAGGGGTGGGATGTCCATATTTCATGATAGTTTATATTTTCCGCAGGGTTGTAGAGCGTAATTATGCAAAATTGGGTCCAGATCGGTTAAAAAATTGGAGATAAAAAGTATCCTATATGTTATTTCGCGCCGTTAGTTTAGGTTAAGTTGTAAAACAGTCTCTGACTGAACTTCGCCTTTGCTTGTGTCCTTGTTTACTTTCTTTTGTTGTTATCTTCTGCGTTTGCAATAAAGACGTTTAATAATAATAATAATAATTTCTGGCCCTAGATTATGAGTATACAAAATTTCAGAAAGATCCGCTGCGTAATTGCGACGTGATTGAGTAACAAACATCCAAACACATTTTCGCATTTATTATATTAGTCAGATAGTCAGATATTTCTCCGTCCAGTAACCTTTCTAACAAGGAGAGGTTCCCAGGTGTCCGCCTCAGATTGCTTTGAATTTTGGATATGTTTTAGAGGACCGAAAAATAAGATATACGTGTTTCTTTATAGCGGCCCGTTTTCATATTTAGAGGGTGAAACTAACCCCCAAAGTTATAAGATTTTCCAGTGTTCATGTCCGATTGCTTTGGTTTTTTGGATATGTTTTAGAGGACCGAAAAATAAGAAATACGTGTCTTTTTATTTTGACCTGCTTGAATGTTTAGGGGGTGAAACCATCCCCTAAAATTCATAAGAATAGTTGATGCGCGTCTCCGATTGCTTTGAATTTTGGATAAGTTTTAGAGGGCCAAAAAATAGGAAATGCATGTCTTTCTATTTTGGCCCATTTGCATGTTCAAGGGGTGAAACGACCCCTCATAGTTACCCCTTAGTAACTGTGACTGACGACAAGAACATCGTCCAAACAGCATGTTATGACGCAAATTAAATTTATATAAAGTTTTACTCAACACAATTTTGTACCCCGTATGAACTTGGGGGGGGGGGGGTGGTTTCACTCCTAAATATGAAAACTGGCCGCTATAAAAAAACACGTATTTCTTATTTTTCGTTCCTCTAAAATACATCCAAAAACCAAAGCAATCGGAGGCGGGCACCAACTATTCTTATGAACTTTGGGGGTGGTTCCACCCCTTAAACATTCAAGCAGGCCAAAATAAAAAGACATATTTCTTATTTCTCGGTCCTCTAAAACATATCCAGAATTCAAAGCAATCGGAGATTGAACACCTGAAAATCTTATAACTTTGGGGGTTGGTTTCACCCCTAAATATGAAAACGGGCCGCTATAAAAAATCACGTATATCTTATTTTTCGATCCTCTAGAACATATCCAAAATTCAAAGCAATCGGAAGCGGACACCTGAGAACCTCTCCTTGCAAGAAATGCTATTCTTCTGTTTCTTCGTTTCAGACTGATAGTCATTTTTCTACGTTGCACAGAAATATCCGCGATGCCCCGGGTGACGAGATTAAACGCGACCGCTTGAGGGTTAATATTAGCGCGTTGCCACTAGCTAACGGAATATCACAACCCCTGCGAAGCACCCAGATGAACCAGAACCCAAAGACGGACCTCCATAACAAAGTGATAACAAAGTAATAATTATAAAATAGAATCTTCCCATTTCCAAAACTCCATTTCCACGCTGAGCTGCTTTCGTTAACCTCCCAAGGGTCAACAACTCGAATCCTCTAAAATCTAAAACATCTAAAAACTCTCCCCTTTACGCAACGATTTATACACCCAAAGAGGTCACGCAATCCAGTAAGTAACTCCTGGAACGAGTTCCCGCGACGAAATTCGCGTAAAATCACACGCGTTGCGCAATCCAGCCGCGGCAGGCCAAACTTACGCGTCCAGTTTGGAGGCTGTACAGGTCGATAAATAATTCGAGGAATTCGCCTGGCCCAGGCGTGTTTCGCGCGCGCCCCCTCGAAGCCGCGAAAAGGGGGGCAGGACGCGCCGTTAACCTGCCGCACGGATATTGTTTGACGCGTAATAAATGAGTCGCTGGACGCGTCGTGACGACTCGCAGCGGCGTTAACGAGACGAGGAACCAGGGCTCGCAGCAGGGCAGTCGCGTTTACGAGCCGCTCGTAAACGAGCACCGAAATCGGGGCCAGGCATTTCGACACGCCTACCCTGGCAACCTCGGGATTTGTTACGGAGATTTCGGCGCCGACAGTCGCTGGAGATGGGTATAGGAGCAGGGAGCTGCTGGGTAATGGCAGACAGAGGCTGTTTCATTCTTGATGAGGTGTCTTCGAATGTTTCAAGTGGAAACTTGCGTTTGGAGACTTCGACTTGATAAGTCGGTTGATTGCTTTGCTAGAAGAGGGTACTAGTTGCACTTGCACTTGGAGGAGATGTAGTGCTATAGTCAGCGCAAGTGATATTGGCTACTGGAGGTCAGCGGGCGCTTAACCCCCACCACAGCGTTTGAGCAATCGCTACTTCATCTCTTGCCTTCTCGAAGCAACCAGAGATTAGGAATGTGAGAAATTAAGTTTGGTGATCTTTCATGGATAACTGTTGGGGGAACTTGAAGGCACAGGTTTCCCACCTGAGTGGGGGAAGTGGTAAAGCTTATCGTAGGATGGATCGACAGCGAGAAGCTTTTATACAGATCTATCTTTTGTTAGCAGCATCGAGCCCAGTTACTCGTTCACTTTTTGTTCACTTTTCCTCACTCTTCTTCACCCTTCTTAATTCATAGTGAATGCAGTAATCAAGGAAGAGATGCCTCGGATCCATCAGGAAACAGCATGTCAAAACACACGAAGCGACCAACGATTGCGCAACAATTAAAGCCGTTAAAAAGTCAGAAGAATTCAAATGAAGTAAAAGTAAAAGTTCAGCGAGGAGTAAATTAGCATGAATTGCTGGCACCGAGTGGGCACTCGGTGAAAACAAAATTCGAGCGAGACATTCCGTTTCCACGCCTAGAAACGGAATTACCATTTCAGGGAACGGGTTTCGACGTTTCACCTAATGTTATATTGTCCTCCCTGCGCTACTTTTTTCACGGCAGCGCTGTTAATCCCATACTAGGATCATGCTAATTCCGCGTTGCCTCCTGGCAGAGCAAGTGAAACTTCTAGCCGCCTCTGCCACGCGAAACGCAATCCAAATGGCAGTCCGAGAAACGTCACGTGCTCCTCTGCCACTACTAAAAGCCACCACGCCATCGGTGCAAAGATAAGCATCGGGCGCTTTAACGAGCCGGAGCCAGCTCTTTAATTCGCGCAAGGTGCCTCGCGAAAACACCCTTTGAACCGTCAGCGCGAGACGCTGTGAGAAGGAGTCAAAGGCAGAACGTTTGCAATGTAAACAAGGGAGGAGGCTATCTGGGTCCCTGTAGGTGGCTATCTAGAGAGTGTCCAAAAATAGCACCCCGCGGAGATTTCGCGTCGGAAACGGGGATGGGCTTCATTAAATTCCTCTCGCCCTATTGTCGTGCGCTCCTAAACGAAGATGGAACAATTTTGATGGGACGATACCATCTCGCTCTTCCGTTCGAACAACAGTCAGGCGTCCTTATTTATTCGAGCGGCTCCGCCCGGAGGCTGCTCACAATGACGCATAATAAGAGTTTCGCAGAAGCTTTACAAAAGAAGCTCTCGGCTCGTGACCGGCGTTATCTAAAATACGAGTTCCAGAAACTAGAAAATACCGATCAAAAGGGGGAAGCAGCGGACGGCGAGGGTTCAGCGGCTATTTTTAAGAGGGGCCCGCGCGAGGGGATCCTATTAACATACAATAAGGACATAATTCTCTGCTGCTCCTGCGGAACACAGGGTGCCGCGTGCTCGCTCCTCTTCCCAACCCTCTTCGTCCTTTATAGTTCCGTGGGGCCCAGGAACAAAGGAGCTGGCAATTTCGCCAAGCCCTAAGACTGATTAGGACCACTGTTCCCCAAAAACGGACCCCTGACAAACCGAGGAGAGAGGCAATTATACTCGTCTCTTTACCAATTGCCTGTATTGTCCGATTAAAAGAAATCTAAATGCAGCTTGATTACCAACCCGTTAACTAAGAAGCTGAGTTGTTCTCTGGATGTGGATTTTCATTTTTAAGGATAGCGTTGAACGAGACCCAGATGCAGCACTGTTGAAGGCCAGGAAATATCGAAATACGTCTGCAGAGAGATAAACTGGCTGTTGCGCATCGGGTACGCTTTAAAATAGGTGAAGTGCTCAGCGGTGCCGGTTTCCATCTTAACAGGGGAGCGACGAGAAACGAGTATAGGCTTCTTGCAGTTCGTTATCGTTCCAGTGCTATTGACCTCGTATCGACGCCACTCTTCGGCCACGGTTCAGCATATTTAACGACTCTGCACACCATCAACGAATCCTGTCGAAACTGTCGTTCCACCACTCCTTGGATAGTTATTGTTGCCGATATCGAGGCGACCGTAATTGATCCTTTAAGTTTAAAGTTTCACTCAACGCGAGTAGACGCTGGTCGGATTCGATTTGTGAGTCGAGTGAGTAGAGATAAAAGAGATTTGTTCTGGGAGCTGATTTTTGGGATTGGAGGGGGTGGGAGGAGGAATACCGAAGAGCTCCAAAATATGAGAAGTCACTAAGAACGGTAGAAGACTTCTCTGCACTTCTTCAGCGGAACAGTCGCTTTTACAGAATGGCAGAGTAGAGTCGAAAGACGCGGTTCATCGATGCTGTAACGCGGATCAGCGTGGACTTAGATGGACTACCTGTTCCTACCGGTTTGGTATCGGCGCCAACGCTAGCAACGGCTCCGTCTGTCTCTCCCGCTGTCGCATACCGGGCTACACGTGCGCGACTTCTCGCAAGACATAATCCGCAAGAAAAGACAATAGATAATAGAAGCGGCGCACGGAGATGGAACGGCTTTTCCTTCGGATTCCTGCTGGTACTATGTCAGAGCAGCGACAGGTATCTTGCTGCTGTATCAGCGGAAAGGGATCCTCTGCAATTCATGAGACGAAAGAAGGAAAAGGAATTTGCGTTCCTTTATGTTCCGCTAATACGCTATTCAAACGATACGACCACACCAAACCGTCCGAGTGCATTAAACTTCTATTTTCTTCGTCCACTCTTCTAGATTAGAAGTTGATCTTGGGGAGGTAAAGGGTTGTGAGTTCGTGAGTAGAAGGTTGAACAATCAAAGGAAAATATTAAGGGAAGGATCTTTTGTGCTGGGTCCATTAGTGAATTCGTCATTTAAATTTACTCGATTTTTTAGGACGAAACGTCGCTATACTGGCCAGGGTCGGCGCCAGGGTGCTTGCCACCCTTATGCAAAAATTTATATGGCCCCCTAGAATCAGGGCTTCTCAAAAGACCCGTTTAATAAAAGTAAAAAAATTCTCCTTTTGCTCCTCACACAAAAAAGCACAGAACACCACTAATGTGACTTAGAGTAAATCCGGGAGACGCGGTCGACCTAATATAAAATGGCTATTAAAACTAATACAGATATTACTTATTTTATGAGAACAAACCTAATATCTTCAGAATTTTATGCTGATTCAGATAAACTGGTCGATATTTGCTTTAAGACAATATTTACTGTAAATCGGGTTGAAAACTGAAGTCGTGACATCTGACCACTTCTCCCGAGGTGCCGGGAGAAATGGTTTTCGTCGTTGGCAGAGACCACTCGCATAATTATTCATGGAAAAATAACAAAGAAGAAAGCAAAATTATTTATGAGTGAATACAACTACAGATTCATTGATATTTAATTTGTTTACGCTAAACAAGTAAAGAACACATCAAAGATAAAGCGAACTACCTACCGGTGATTAGCAAGGCAAATGAATACAAAAGTGAATAAATAAAATAAATAAACCATAATAATAATAAAATAATGATAAAAAATAAAAATATAAATAAAAATAATAAAAAATTCATAACTCGACCATCTCTCCTTTCTGCAGCGAGAGATGGTCTTCTCGTTAGTTTTGAGAGGAACAGTTAATATGGCTAAATGCTTTGGCTGCATTGTCCCTCAATAGCTCCACTATCTTATTATTCCCAAACATTAAACGAAAATAAACTCAGAACTATATTTTAAATACGATTTTGTACACCGTTGTTTGACAAAAGAGGTTAAATGTAACCTCAGTTTACCGTTTATAGCCTGTAAATCTAGAAAAACACAGAAGGAACCGAAGTGACGCTATTCGTTCAATCGTTTGGCTTTTAGAGAAGTAATTGGGCTGCACTTTAACGCGTTTTTACGTATAGAGTCTGAAATATAGCGACTCGACCGACTCTCCGGCCCGACCGCGTCTCCCGGATTTACCCTAGGATGTTTAAATAAATAATATACCTCGATCTCTCGAAAGAACTACCAACGAAAATGAAAAAATTCTCCTTTTGGGTCCGATGTGCCCCTGTCATCGGAGCCCTTGGCATCAAGCACCCCTATGCCTCCGCCGGCCCCGATAGTGGCTCTCTTCTTCATCTCACATTAAAATCGACTGACCTTATCCAGCATAGACACGATGAAACGTATAGTTGCGGGCAATGAGACACTAACTGCGGTACTAACGTCGTTAACTCGCGTTCCGCCTCCGAACCGTGCGTAGAGCTCAGCGTCCAGCTCAGTGGCAACACAAGGGTTAAACGTGCAAGACATTTAGAGTTAAGACGAAACAAGCATGCATGGATATTGCTACTTGACTGAGAACTTACGAGAGGATTTCAGCAGAAATACCCTCTCGCAGCTTCCATGAAGACATCGCTGCAATCCAGCGTTCCCACTTGAAATTAACATCAAACCCACCTCCGATTTAGTATCTACTTCAATAAACGCAAGTTAATGCCGCCGAGAGCACACTGCCGTTTCACTGCGAACTTTATTGGAATCAGGAATTCCCTGCTGCTATTCCCGAGCGCGCCGTGGAATCGACCCACGCGCGAGTGCATTACGCGCCGTGGCACGTGACGATTCGGGAGCGCGTGTGTTCCGCAAATAAACGGGCCCACGCGCGTGCTAGCACGCACGGGAAAATACGGCATCTATAATAATCGCGTTGGCCTGGTCAGTGACATGGTACCTTGAAGCCCGTTCCACGACCAAACGAACGCCAGATAAGATGCTATCCGCGGCCAGCGTCGCGAGTTCCCCCGATGACAAACGGTGCAAAGTGCGCTCGCGATTAGTGCCACCACCGCGCTTTATTTCCGCGCCCATTTTCCGCGCGCCCGCCGTCGTAAAATTCGATTCCTTTTAGGTGTCTCGCGCCCCGTATCTACGCGACTCGATGCGTAACAGCTGTAGGGCTATATTAATTATTTATGGCGCCACGTTCCAGGCTGTATCCAGCTTTTAATGCGCCCAGATAAGCGCCGTTCGCTCTGTATCCACGGGACAGGCTCGAATCGCGACGCACGCTTCACCGTGGAGTAGTTGAAACGGTAATCGTCTACTTTTACACGACTGGACAAATCATTATTGACTTTTCAAACAACTCGCCGTTTCGTTTCGCGCAATCGAATTTAACTAAACATTGACGATAATGTGCTTGGTTTATCGAGGTATTCGTTATATATTGGTGGGTTTAAAAGTTGAGCGTGTACCTAGTGTTAGAATGTCTTACGTTTAGGTTGTTAGTAGACTATAAAATGGATGTAAAATATTGGTGATAAATGAGCCTTTCCCAACCTCTTCTGAGTCGCGATGCCCTTTTATAATAACATAAATTACACACATTAAAGTAAACGCATTAAAAATAGGTATTTCAGAATATAATTGTAACTTAATAATTTTAAAAAAACATGTGTTGAACTCTCAGAAATCACTTCGCGACTCACCGGTTGAGAATCACTGTGATAAATAATTGATTCAATCTACTATTTCCAGAAAAGTTCAATAATAACGTTTTCACTTTCAAATTGCTAGCTTTTATCGCGCATAACCCTGCAAATTTAATCTGATTCCATGTTAAAGATATAAATGGCATCGTCATAATTTAGAAATAATCCAGTCTGCTCCAAAATGCGCGGCGAATGAAACTGCACTAAAGGCATCAAAGTTCCAAACGCTCTTAAACTTTCTCACGGAGGCACTTCATTCGAGAGTGCACAATTGCCTGCACTCCGGTACTCCACTTTCAAAATACACTTACTGCACGAGATCTATTCGAGTGTGCCTGTCCCGCGTGACGTTGCTACAGCACTACTTATCTCGACTCCACCCTGCCACTTAAGGATCACGGCATCGATCGACACACGATTTGACACCAAGTGTCTCTGGTACACGTGTAGCTAGTGATCGACGCTGCGAGTGTTGGCTCGCGTGCCTCGGCTCGCGTGTATCGCCAGCTGGCCGTCTCGAAATCGTTTCGACCGACGTCACATCTAATTGGGAAACGCGCGCGACGGACAGGCAGACCGACGCGAGACAGAGCCGTTTAACGTACGTGTGTACAAAGGCAGAAAGGGAAACAGAATGAAGCGGAGACGGAGTGAAAGAGAGAGAGAGAGAGAGAGAGAGAGAGAGAGAGAGAGAGATGGAGAAAGGGAAAGAGAGAGAGGCATAAATTTCCGATAACGGGCGTGTGCGTGGAGAGACTCGAGGAGGATAAACAACGCGGCGTGTGTGCTGTACCGCGCGCTTAATATGCGCATACTAAGAGGCACGGTGCTGCCGATGGGCCCCTTGATTTATTGAAAATCGATTCGGGACCGACGTTCCCGTTGCCACCGGCCGTCCGCCGTCTCACAGGCAACGCTGACCGACGCCGATTACATAATAATTACGGCTAATGAATTCGTCCGCGGCGCGGGACCGCGATAAGAAACCACGATTGCGCGCGCACTTCGCGTTGCATTCCCGTCGCGTCACTCGACTGCGCCTTTTCCGGAGACCCGCTGCACTATGCGCGCCGGTTCGAACCCCACCGGTGGATATCGAACGGCCGCGAGGTTCCTTCTGCCCCGTGGGACGAGAGGACAATGTGTTTGCCTCCAAAGTCACATATTCTTTCAGACAGTGGCGCACTTAGGATTGAAAATTCTTAATGTGAATTCAATAAAATTCATTAGGGGATTATAAAAATTTATAAAAATAAAATCCGGTTTTCTTTTCTACTTACAAAGCCCCTTGTTTTCAAAGACGCCAGGGTCCTTTGTCCTGCTCTGGATGCGCCACTGGCGAAAATTTCAGATATCTCAAGAATCTATGAGTAACGGTTCGGTAGTTTGAAGCTGAAGTCTCCGGACATGTTGGTCCGAGGCACAAAGTCGGCAGAAACTGTATCACTATGGATTTCATCGTCACTACCAGGTGTACGGCACTGGACGCAAGGGCATGTTTACGGTCTTACTTCTTATGTTATTTTGTTGCTATGACAACACCCTTCACAACGCCATTGATGTTCAAACGATTTCGAGTTACACTCGTCCCTCAATTTACGCGAATATCCGGTTCCACGTGGATTTCATTTACGCGAATAAAAATCGTGTAAATTGAATCTGTCAGTATAAAAGGAAAAACATTGGAAATAAAAGTTAGTAAAAGTTTTAGAAATACGTGTGTACATATTTATTCCATAGAACTTAACAAAAAAATAAGTAAGACATTACAGAAAACAGAAGTACTATGTAATTTCTATTCGATGTCACTATCGCTACTGTAATTCAAAACAATAAGCCTTTTCTTTTTAATTGGCATAAACACATCATCTTCATCGCTTGAAATATTTGGAAGTTCGTCTTCATGTTCATTGTGAATGTAAATTTGGTCGGATGCGTAAAAAAAGATCGCGTAAAATCAATTCCGCGTATAAAAAGTTCGCGTACATTGAGGTAAATTTTCCGCGTAAAACAAATACTCGTGTAAAAAAAGTGCCGCGTAAATTGAGGGACGGGTGTAGTGTCATATTTTTTTTTTGTGGTAAACATGTCTAGTTTCCAACCAAATAAAGAGCATTTGCGGCACGCAGTGCTTCTCTTGTTTAATCAAAAGAAAAACGCGAGTGAAAGCCGTCGTATCCTTGTGGAAACTTACGGTGCCGATGTCCTAACGCAAGATGCTTGTGTGCGTTGGTTTAGACGTTTTAAAATTGGTGATTTTGACTTGAAAGACAAAGAACGCCCAGGCCAGCCGAAAGAATTTGAAGACGCCGAATTGCAAGCACTGTTGGACGAAGACGATACACAAACTCAACAACAAATGGCAGAGAAGTTGAATGTTGGACAACAAACAATTTCTGATCGTCTGCATGCCATGGGAAAGATCCAGAAGTTCGGAAAATGGGTACCACATCATCTCAATGACAGACAAATGGAAAAGCGAAAAACGGTGTGCGAAGTTTTGCTTTCTCGGCATGAAAGAAAATCTTTCTTTCATCGGATCGTGACTGGAGACGAAAAGTGGATCTACTTTGAGAATCCAAAACGCAGAAAGTCATGGGTTGACCCAGGACAATCATCAACATCGACCGCAAGACCGAATCGCTTCGGAAAAAAGACAATGTTATGCATTTGGTGGGATCAGAAGCGTGTCGTGTATTATGAGCTTCTGAACACAGGTGAAACTGTTAACACCGGTCGCTACCGTCAACGAATGATCAATTTAAACCGTGCATTGATCGAAAAGCGCCCAGATTGGGCTAAAAGACACGGAAAAGTCATTTTGCAACACGACAACGCCCCATCACACACAGCGAAAGCGTTTAAAGGCACAATTTCTGAACTTGGCTGGGAACTCTTGCCCCACCCGCCGTACTCACCAGACTTGGCCCCTTCCGATTACCACCTGTTTTCATCGATGGCTCACGCACTTTCCGAAAAACACTTAAAAAATTACGAAGATGTCAAAAAATGGCTCGATGACTGGTTCGCCTCTAAATGTGGACGATTTTTTTGGGAGGGCATCCATAAATTGAAGGACAGATGGGAAAAATGTGTAGCTAGCGATGGCGCATACTTTGAATAAAGCATTTTTTCCTTTTTTCCCAACTTTAAATTGTTTTCTTTAAAAAAAAATTAAGAATTATTAACCGGTACACCTGGTACCTGAATCCAAAGAAATTTGCACTGATTCTTATGCGAGCCAACGTCCCTTAGCCTAAAATAATAAAGTAATCTAATGATGCCTGGTGATTTACAAATCAGTAGCTCGATGACACGACTGAAATACTTGAATCCGCGCAGAACAATATGCCACGGCCGCAGACGCGGGGCGCATAGAGCAAAGACATCCAATTAAGAAAGTTTAGCTTCCTAATGAACTGAGAAAAGCCCTCTAGAACGCTTCGCGAAAGTGGCTGGCTCTTACAGCAGTGATGCATGTAACTGTACAAGCCCGGAATATGATACAGTCCCTGTGTTCCTCTTTACGAGGCCGCGCGGGCAGCCAAGAGTCGCGCGTAGGGCCCACTTTATGTACTCGAGTACCTAGCGTGGATTATGTAGTGACCTATGTACCTCGTGTGTTTCTGCGTCCCGCGAGTCGGGCCCCGAGTCCTGCCGCGCGGACGGTTTCGTATTGCAAACTGGGCTATTGCACGCGATGCATCCGCGCGCTTCTAGAACAATGCACCGCTCGCCGCACTCGTGTTCCCGTCTATGCGCGTTCACGTGCAACAGCAGTGCTGTGTGCAGCCTGCACGCACGACAGGAATGCCGCACGTGCGACTGTAGTCGCATTGCTTACGTATGCTCCCGAAACCGCGTTGCAACTTCAACGATGAATCGTTCGAGAAATCGTAGAACTCACTTTTTACCACTTTGGTTTATATTTTGGGGATTTTGTAGATTGGTTTCGGAGGAATTAACAAATGATTCCTTCTCTGGCGCGTTTCCTCGAGTGATGGTTCGTGCGCGCAGAAGTGGGTGTCGTTTGGTGAAAGTAGTGATGGGTTGGAACACATCGCGAGTATTTTTGTTTGAATGAAAACTTTTCGATTCTAATTATTTACGAGTAGAGTTATTCTTGGTTTCAAGGGGGCGGAGTGTGTACCTTGGACGCATGAAGATTGCAAGTTTATTTAGCAATTTTTTCTTCTTTTAAATAATGAACTCCATAGACAATCTGATTGATGGCATCTATTATACATGAAGATTGTACTCTTGAGGATTGTTAAATTGTTAAATAAGCCTATTATTTTCACTCGTCCGAGGTGGCACTTTCCCTTAAGTATCCATCAATCATTCTTCAGATACTGCTTCCTCAATACTCAGATGTTGCATACTCAAGTGGATTTCTCCTCTAAATCGATAGCGATTAGCTTCAAGTATGCAAAATGCTAACATGCGAGGCGACACTGGTAGAAGTCGAAGTTCCCAGAGCTTCTGCCACAATGTAGACATCGAAGCGCGGGGTTCTCGCGACTGGAATCACGTTAGACCAGAAGCGGCACTGGCGAGCGGTAAATCATCGCGCCACGCACCCGACGATCATAATTTACCCGCGAATAACGAACTGCGCCATGGTACGAGCGATTCGCGCGCGAATTTGCATCACGGTGAGATCCGTTAAGCGCACCCACGCGAGCGCAGCGCGAGCAGTATAGCTCATTAACGCGGTTCATCGACCGAACTTGGCGTTTCCGAGTGTTTCCAAGACTTCCTATCGTCTATCTCCCGAGGTCAATGCTTCGTGTCGCGAACGCAGCTCGCGTAACTCGATCCCCGCGAACCTGGGCCAGCTTGGATCTCGCGTCTTTTTCGAAAACGGGTACCTCGCGGCGCGATTCGTGCCCGAAAAGTATATTCTGCCTTCGTGTTCAAGATCTTATCCACCCACGTGGTGCGTTCAAACTGGCGCAACGACTCCACCGTTTGGAGAAGAGTTTTTGGAGATTTATGGTCCCGGAATGCGGAGAAGAGAGGACAGTGACGAGGCTAAATAGAGAACAGATAATTGAAGAGTCCTTGTAGAAAACACTGTGGGTGCCAAAATTAAAAAAAAAATTAATCGAAAAATGTTATATATATATTATTTGTTTTCATAATAAGATGGCCAAAGTATAAAGAAATGATGCCAAAGTCTTTACATACTGTTTTTGTTTTAGTTGAACGACTTTTTTTAGTTTTTAGTTCAAAGTGAGCCTCTGACTTTTATTTTTATTTTTTATTAAAGAAGTCCTGCTCTCTCCTTTCAATATTGTATACTAAAAAAATTGGTTTAATAAATATTTGTTGGCTTGAAAAGAGTTTTTTATTTATTTAGTTTAATATTACACAAAAAGACATCAGAGACTTTTTACCCCGTGCGCGGGGCAAAAAGTCCATTTTGCATTGACAAACATTTTGTGGTATAACTCAGCAGAAAATAACAATATCACCAAACGAACTTCGTGAACGTAAAGCATAATAGTTATAGTTTATACAAAATAACACCAAATATCTATAGATTGCTTGTACTAAATTTTACATAGATTTATACCAAAAACGGGACATTTAGCCCCACCCTACCCTACCGCTTGTACTTCTAATACCACTTCTGTAGAAAACAATGGAAGCAATTAGAAAACAATAGAAAACAATGAAAACAATTTTAAATAAATGGCACATTCGGTTTCCTCTACAACCACGAGGTGGCACATACAGGGTTTCCTACAAATACAATTCTTTTTTTTTTCACGAATTTGGACTGTATTAATGCAAAAAATAGAAAATTTTGTGATGTATTTGGATTATTATATATTCAGCATATTTAGCAACCAAAACAAATCAAATTTTTGTAAATAATTTAAAGTCAGGGAAGTTTTTTCTCTCTCCTTAAAAAAAATCGATTTTTGGCACTTACAGTATTTTCTTCAAGAACTCTTCAATTATTAATCGTAAGGCCTCGAATGAAGATCTAATACAATATTTAATGTTAGAGAGATTTCTGTAGATTCGTATTTATACAAGTTCCCGACTCGCTTCCAATTCCTTCCCTTGATCACTAATTGCCATATCTCTATTTGATGAGATAGAGCCATATAGAGTTACACGGTAAGCTAATCGAACCGTGGTGATCAAACTGTGCTATACTCGAGTGGAATGCGAGTACAGATAGGAAGTTGGTCCGCAACTTCCCTCAAAGTAACGGTTCCGAACTGAGTGGGCCTCTTCCCAGCTACTCATACCAAGCTTCCCATGGCTAGCCCCAATAACAAATCCAAATCCAACTCCCCACAATTTCAACCACCATGCACGCAAGCCTAAAATTCCCCGAAACTCGTCACGCAACGCGTATCGATCACCCCCATTCATCGCCGGTACATCACCCGGGGGCAGTCCACGCGAAGCTCGCTACCGATTCGGAATAAATTGCGACGTTCATTGTTCATAGGAAACTAATAAGCTATCAGAGCCGCGAGCAAAGCGAAGTCTCCCAGCCGAGCGAGTCTGTTACACGCACAGAGACCGGTCCGAACAATGCATAACAAGCATTGTTGTCTCTCAGCTCCGCCCTCCAATTCCATTCCACGCTATATTGCCTTTATCTCTTATTCCGCTTATTCGCCCGCATGCACCGACACGCAACCCGCCGTGCGCGCGACGGAGCGGAGGGCAGCGGGGCCTCTTTCGGCCCAGAGGGGCCCGGCGGGGCCCAGGAACGGTAACACGGCGAACATGCGCGCTCAATTATCCGGCTGCTTAGCTTCGTTTCTGACGATCGTGCGTCCACCCAACAAATAATCGGCCCCCGTGCGCCACGGAAACGGGTGGGGAAAAAAATGGCACTACACGGTGAACCTGCGGAGCACGCCGCCCCCCGTCCCTTTCCATTCACCAGCCCCATTTATCCGTCGCACGGTCGATGGACAATCGGTCCGGTTGAATAAACGGCGTGGCCTGGCCGTATCGATCGTGTAATGGATACCTCGGACTCCGGGGCGATAATGCGACTCTGATTCATTCGACGGCCAGATTAAAGGTTATCGGGTGCACGGCGAGCGGCGTGCTTAGAATTCGCGGGCAAAAATCGTCGCCCAGAGGTGGGAGGTTGCGCAATCCGCCCCTCCTGGCAAATAATTCAACTGGGCTACCTGATCGCACGGGGAAGAAGTTTTCAGCAGGGACCCGGAACGGAACAGAAACGAAAACGATAAACGAAAAGAACGAAATATTTTTCCGGAACAGAAACAGAAACGAAACGAAATTCTTAACCCTGTCGCAGGAGTGAAAACGATATAACCGAAATAAAAATTCTGACTTATAACGTTCTGTACACTTCAGGTTAAAAAAATTTAAATTGAGCAAGCCCCTTATTTTCATCATGTTTCGTGTCGGTTCAGACTCCTGATACGGCTGACCGCGGTGCTGGGAGAGGCGTTGGAAGTCGTGCCCCCGTGGGCACGGCTTGCAACCGAAAGCATCAAAACTCTAAATTTGTTTCTTAAGACATAATATATAATATTCTATAATACATAACTATAACGTATAATATTTTATAATATAAATATCAAAGGCAATAAAATTGTTAAAATAAGTTTATACGAGTTATTTTATAAATGAAATAACCGGTTCGGAACAAAATTTGTTTTTCGTTCTGATGGAAACGAAATATTTTTCAGCAGGAACGATATTAACCGAAACGAAATTATTATTATCGGAGCTGAACCGAAACGAAACGAAAAAACATTTCGTTCCAGGTTCCTGGTTTTCAGAGGGGGTCTTTAGCTGTTGCGCAAGATGGTAATCGAGGAGTTAGTTTCTGATGAATGTGACGCTGGGTCTGAATAGACCCATCTGGCATAATATCAGTGAAAAAAGTGGAAGTTGTGTATGGAACAGTAGAAGTATATCCTTGGTGTATACGAAGCCAAGTGTCTCCTTACAAATGGACACCTGTTCGTAGGCCCAAGACACCTGTTCACCCCGCTGCGCTAGAGCTCAACGCACATGTGGACACATGAGCGTAGGATACGTTGGCGTGGACTGTATAGTGCACGAGAGTGAAGACATTTGAAATTGAGGGGCCCAGTGGGAAAATGGCACTTGCCACTGTTTTATGATTTTGAAGAAAAGGTTGAAAGAAAAATTGTTTTCGTGGGAAATGTGGTAGGGAATGATAATTACTTTAAATTATTTTATAACTATTATCAAATTTTAGCTGAGAAATTAATTTTATTAGGTCACGTTTCCCTTTTCCACTACGCATTTTTTTTTCTCAGCGTAAAGAAAATTTAATACGGAGGTGGTGGAATTGCACTACATTGCAGGAACGAATTAATGGTACACAAGGAAACGAAAATTTACCCATACATAGCATGTGGCTGTTGTCAACTACTTAGGTCCCTCAATTTTTAGCAAGAAGCGAATTAAATGTCCCTTTAAACTGTAAACAGTTTCCTCTGGAGTGGAATGTATTTTATAATCCCACTGGAAGTTGACTGATCGAGGGCTGAACCGATGCAGTGGCAAACACTGTTTGCACAGCAGTATTCAATCACAAAGTACACAATCTCGTTGAGCAAACGGCAAACGGCGCAAAGCTGGCTTTAATTTCTTCCTGAATGGCACCCCAAGTACCGAGCATTACAGCGGGCATTAATAACGGTAATTCCAAACGGGGCAAAGTGGGTGCAAGCAAGAGCACTTGGCGACCCATTCATCTGCGCCCTGAAAAACGGTAATTTCGCGTTTCGCACCGAGTTCCGCCTGTTGCGCGATAAATCTGTTCGTCGATCGTTCGACATCCTCCTGCGCGCATGAATCGCTCGTTCAGCGCTCCTCGAAAATGTCGAGCGAGCCCTTTCCGCGCCAGCCGCTCCGCCACACGCCCACAGCGTCTCTTTTTCTCTTCAGCGTCCGATCATTATTGTTTGCTCTACGTCTAACGAGCAATAACTGACAACCCCCGGCGGGAGTAGACTCTAAATGGGCGTCATTAAACATCGGCAACGAGAGAATGAAAATCGAGCACCGTCTTCAAGCTAATTAATGGATCGTTGACGAAATTCATTGGCAACGTTGCCCGGCGATAAAACTTCTGTAAAGCGGATTTAATGGACCAGAAATTATTGTCTGCTGGGATTTGAGTAGACAGCGGCCGCACTTTACTCCGTCTGATTTGTCGACAAACTGATTAATTCTTTGGGGTGATGAACAATTGTTCAAACGACTTTCACTATTTTCTTCACTATTCCAACCAATTGCATTATTTTTCAAAACTACGGAACGCGTTAGCTAGTAAACTAATCTTTCCAGCTTCCAAAAAAAAAAAAAACTCAAGTCATTTGGACCAATTTTAAAAAAGTTATTCTGTTTTAAAGGTCTCCAAATACTGTTGTTCCCCGCTGTATTTTAGAATATTAATTTCAACTCAAAATCCGTTGATCTCATATTCGAAATTAGCTCATCTAGGTACTTCAGACTTACTCTATCCGCAATCTTTAACCAATTCAAGTGCACACAAAGTAGTAACAGTATCAGAATAGTTATTATTACTATTTCGTCAGAAAGTTGACAGCAAACGCATCCTCTAAAGTTAGATACCTACATTAAATAGAGAATTCGAAGCAACCTAACTCTCCATCATCACGTGGAGACAGCACATTGCGTTTTACCACTCGTAAAGCGCAAGGGAGCACGGGTTATCCCGGTTCCGCGAGATCCACACTTTCCTCCTTTTTTAAACAGAACTGTTGGCAACCGTGTAGACACAGGTGGGCTGCCGTGGCTGGTAACGCACCCGCCGCACTCGATGCACTTTACGCGCGTGTAAACTTCCCAGCTCCTGCGCGTCAGCGACCCAAGCAAATGTTAACCAGTATCCAGCGTGCGAGTGTGCCTCGTTAACGCGAATCCCGTCTCGAATTAATCGACCCAGCCTCCAGATCCGCGGACTTTATTGGCGATCGTGACCACGGTTGACGCGTTCACCCCGAGACGCAATTTGTCAGCTGGCCCCGGTTAACCCCCGCCTGGTGGGTGCAGGGTCAATTTTGACCCATCCTAAATATCAAACGCACGTGTTTATCTGTTATTAGTAAATTTATAAAATTCAATTAACCTTAAATGCATTTTTATAAAATGTAGTTTATTTAGTTAAATGATCTATTATATTTACTATGAAGTTAATAAATATATATATATATATTGCTTATTAACAAGCTGAGAATATGTGTGCGATTGAAATTATGTGGCAAAGTGGACTGCATCCAACGCGTGGTAAAATAATTAATCCATCGTTCAATGATTAATGAATATCTTGCCGCGACTCACCCTTGCGGTTACGCAACGGCTCGAATGGAATTGTCAACCGCAAGGTAGCAAGGCGATCTCGATACAAAATGCGCAACGAGGCGGCTTACGAAACTTGCATTTATTACGAGCAGAATGCAAATGCTCGCGGGCCGCACGTGCCCCCCAGTATTTCCGATTGGTCGCGCCACGGAATGGAAAACCGTTGAAAATGTCACCAACGGACGCGAATCAATTATCCCAAACGTTGGTCGGGAACAGGGGGGGAAAAATGTGGCAACCGGTCCGCAGCTTGGGCAACTCTCTCTCTATCCGTCTCACGGGTTCTTGTTTTGCAGATCGGCGCGGATTCGCTGGGAGAGCGTTCCTGGCATAGCTGTCGACGGACACGGCCCGATACGGGGCCCCATTCTTTCCTCCCACGAACAATAAACATCCTTCGCGTTCACCTCTATATTCCAACGAAATTGGAGAATTAACGGCAAGTTTATCTTATTGCTCGCGGGCCGAATATAGCGCAAGGAGAATTTACTACGTTATCGAGCCGGCGATAAGCCTGTTGGCTAGTGGAGTTGAAAGCGTACGGGCTGGGCAGCAAGTGTCCGCCGTAAATGTTAAATCCGCAAGAGCGTTTTCAGCTGGGGTATGACTCAATAATTTCCCCGAGTGTCGATTACATCGGGCCTGGTTCACGATTTCCATCGATCACCGCGCGATCTAACATCGATCGCGGGACTAATCCTCGGCCCGCCTCGGGGAGCCTTCCCATTTACCTGCGCTTTACGGCGTTACAACGTGACATGGAAATGGGCCGTGTGCCACGGTATCGCGTAGCTCTGGGAACGAGAGACGGTGTCGGGGCGGGACGCCTGATCCGCTTGCGAAATCTTCGACGACCGGTCGCGCGGAGTCGGTCCGAGCCTGCGACCACTCCGCGCCGTGGAAACCTACGACCGTTGACCCAGCCGTGTACGTGGTGCATTCGCGCGGACGTGTACAGTGTACGGGGACGGGAGCGCGAGCTTTGTTCCGCGCGCGCGCGCGCGAAAGTTTTGTTACGTATTTCGCGTGCGGGACGAGGCGGCGGCGTGACTAACGATTATCGCTCGGCGGTCACTTTTCTTCGGCCGAGAGAGCGTTTCGAATATATTCCAAGATACTACCGGAAGAAAGTGGTTTTGGTTGACACGCGTGTGAAACGGGTCCCCATTTGGACGAGCAGTTTCTGCGCCGAGCGGATTTTCTAGCGATACGGGGCTGAATAGCTGAACACTTCGGCTGGGGTTAGGTGAACCACGTTGAAGTGGGAATAATGTGGTATAGTTTGAGGTGATAGCAATGTGTAACCAACCACCGTAGGAACCGCGGAAGAAGCTGGGGATTAGGTGAATCGTGTTGAAGTGGGAATATAATAAATAGTTGCAGGTGGTAGTGAGGAGTAACTTAGGAACCGTGGAGAAAATTCTGGGATTGATTTGGGTGAATCGCGTTGAAGTGGAGGGAAATGATTGTTGAGAGTTGCTAGCGATGGAGTTGACGTAGTAATCGCGGAAAAAGAGAACCCGGAGCGATGGGATTTGAACTCGCGATCTTCGGACTCTCCTGTGTACTGATCAAGCTGCGCCTTAACCATCTCGGCCACTGCCGCGCTCTCAGTGTCACTCCTTTCAGTATCCTCTTATGTGTATGAGGGTTTCTAATCACACAGTAATGAGGGGATAGTGTGGTGGCAGTATTGATAGTAGTGAAAATAGGAGAGCGAATAATGGTAGTGATAGCATTGTGAATAATGAGAGCAATAGGGGTAAAGAGTAGAGTGGTTGGCCACCTGACAGTGATTGGCCTTATTTTGAGAAATAAATGAATATAAAGAAATACCAATGTCATGCCTTTTTTTGATGAACATATTCATATTCCTTGTACTTTCTTGCTTCGGAAGTAATCAATATTTCTTCACTCAATATATACTGTGATTATATATAAAAGCAAATAAGATGACTCGGCTTTGAAGCTTGGAAATTACAGCCACTTAATCAAAGAACCATAAGAGTACAGTTGAAAGTTTGCGAATAGTTTAATGTATTTATGATATGTATATCTCTCATATTCGGTATATATCGATAAATAAAAGTTGAAACTTTATAAAAGGATTATTTATTTGTTCAAATTATACATATATTATGAAAAAACAGGGGGACCAACAACTGCCATATGAATAATGTTGAATGATAGTAATTGGCCGAACGGCCAGTGACTGTTTTTTAACCATGTTAATGGTGAAACAGTAATTAGCCCCCTGTTCAAAACAGAAACAAACTCGATAAATACATACTAAATAAAATATATCCATTTTAATTGAATAATCTTATTTCTATCGCCAAATCAGTAACATTTTCGTTTAGGTTATATTATGTATCAAATAGCGGCCAATCACTGTCGAACCGATTGGACAATTACTGTCTTGACCATGCCAATACTACATTTCTTCGTAGGAAACATATTTTTTGTATATTTTTATACATTCTTGATTTTTTTTATAAACTCTATTTATTTTTAGATTATTAGGGGTTTTTCGTACTTATTTATATTGATTTCCATTTCAAATTTACTAAATTCACATTTATAATTCATTATTTCCTTCATTATTCATTATTACTCCTTACCCTATACTAGTAAAAACGATAGTGTTTTAACAGTCCTGATAATAGTTTTGCCGGTAATAACGAAAGTGGTGGTGTAAGTAAAAAATCTAAAAAAATTGAATTCGCCAGTCACTTTGTGTTACACCACCTTAAACACAAAATAAGTGATAAATTGAATTTTTTTAGATTTTTTTATAATTATCGACACAGTTGCGAGTAATAGTGGCGACAATACAGATACCATTATCACACTTCTTTCCAACGAAGCAACAGAAATGAAATACGTCGCGAAGGCAGTCACTCCATTACAACCGGCAAACTAGCACATAAGTCCTTTGCATACCAATAGAAAAAAGTAGAGAAACTTTACTACAATTAAAGATTACTACGAGCCAGCCTAACCACAAACCAATTACATACATTATCAAAAGAACGTCCCAAAAAAGAGCAACCACAAACGCCAAACTATACCGTCAAACAGGTTTCACAATTGCTCAAAAGTCGGCGATCCAGCAACGATGGAGCGAGTATTCGAGAACACAGCGTCGAGAAGAATGCGCGAAACGCTCGGAGAAAGTACCCGCGCGTACCCTCGCGTATCCACAACGACTTCGCGCGCGTTTTTTTCGTAAACGAACACCCTCAAAACTCTCGACAACCTATTACGACTTTCTACTCGACGCGAACCAGAGAAGTCACAGGGCAAAAGAATCGACTTACGCAACAGCGTTTATCGAACGGAGCACAAACGAATCGATCCACGTCTGAATCGGGCGCGTCGAGGCGCCGTTCGCGAGACGCTAAAACTCCCGTCGTGACTGAATACAATTAATAACGAGCCTCGAAACAAAGAGAGCGATTGTTCAGCGTCGACTAGGCGCCGCGAAAAGCCAGATAAACGGAAAGCACGTCGCAGAACCGAGGAGACGTCTGTTATGAAGGCGGCGGGAACGACGAGATCCCCTGACAGGGAAAAACTCCCGTTGCGACGATTAATCGATGATTGCTCGATGGAGAAACGCGAAACGAGATCGACGCGCGATCAGATAACAGACAATTCGAGAGAATAGGGTGCTCGTGAGATCGAAGAGAAAGCGACGATGGTTTTGCTTGTAAGTTTGCACAAACACGACCAAGTCCTGACTGACGCTGTGGAAAAAACTGCTGCGATTCGATCCGAAGGAAATTTATTAAATATAATCACTACCAAAATACTCCTCCACCAAAGAACAGATTCATAGTGGTGTAAGTCACTCGCATGGTGTTTCTCGTAAAATAATATTTTGTGTAATTTCTTAAATGTATTGTTCACAGAGGCTGAGACATCAGACAGTGTCTGTTACCTGCTGTCAGGGCACAACCTACTAATTGTTTTAATTAATTATACGTCAGCTGGGGTACAATGATAGGGTAAATCCGGGAGACGCAGTCGACCTAATATAAAATGGCTATTAAAACTGATACAGATATTACTTATTTTATCAGAACAAACCTAATATGTTCAGAATTTTATGCTGGTTCAGAAAAACTGGTCGATATTTGCTTTAAGACAATATTTACTGTAAATCGGGTTGAAAACTGAAGTCGTGACATCTGACCACCTCTCCCGAGGTGCCGGGAGAAATGGTTTTCGTCGTTGGCAGAGACCACTCGCATAATTATTCATGGAAAATTAACAAAGAAGAAAGCAAAATTATTTATGAGTGAATACAACTACAGATTCATTGATATTTAATTTGTTTACGCTAAACAAGTAAAGAACACATCAAAGATAAAGCGAACTACCTACCGGCTATTAGCAAGGCAAATGAATACAAAAGTGAATAAATAAAATAAATAAACAATAATAATAAAATAATGATAAAAAATAAAAATATAAATAAAAATAATAAAAAATCATAACTCGACCATCTCTCCTTTCTGCAGCGATAGGTGGTCTTCTCGTTAGTTTTGTTAGATCGTTTAGTTAGTTTTAGCCTGTAAATTTAGAAAAATACAGAAGGAACCGAAGTGACGCTATTCATTCAATTGTTTGGCTTCTAGAGAAGTAATTGGTCTGCAATTTAACGCGTTTCTACGTATAGAGTCTGAAATATAGCGACTCGACCAACTCTTCGGCCCAACCGCGTCTCCCGGATTTATCCTACGTTTTCTCAGTTTCTGTTTTTCTTATTGATCAAATGAAAAAATTTGAAAAAATTTCTAGTGTCCGATTCCCTTCGATATAATTATCACGTACATTGGAAATTTCACCATCATTGCGCTACCCCGAAATACGGATCAACTGTTGAATATATTCTCAATTTTATATTTTATAAAAATGAACGAATTGAGATGGTAAGAAGATAAATTTTCATACGTGGAAAATAAGCTCCACCCTAACAACTACGATTCCCAGCCCTCCATATATCTGTCACGGTTTTCAACGCGTTCCGTGTGTTTGGAGATAAGATTCCGATTGTCAAGCCTCCGTTTCATGACACCCAGCGAACACGCGACGCAAGGATGCATAAAATGTGTGAACAGTGCGGTAGAACGCAAGCATGTTGCAACAACGATCTAGCAGATTGCGATCGTCAGCACGTGGAGTCGATTCTGCGAAGTACCAACTACGAAATAACGAAGTTCGAGGGAAATGCGAACAAAAACGGAGCCTGTCATGCTGGCGGTTAATAACGAGGGTCAAATGCCTGCCCTGTCACTACATCAGATTGCAAACGCGTCCAATTAATGAAAACGATCTGTCTACATCTATCCTGAACAAAAAAAAAAATTCCCACCTTTTACGTTCCACAAAACTCAAGCAAAGGCTACAACTCTTCATCCACCTGCAATTAGGACTTATGCCCCCGGTTCTAATTTCCAGAATTCCCCAGAATCGCGAGTAAAACCCTCGGTGTATAATGAAACTCTCAATGCCCAGAATAAAAGCTCGCCTTCGTCGTAAATGTTTCACAGGCGAACAGCAAACGGAACCCATAGGTTGCCGTGTCAGCTGTGACCCTCTTACGCTACTTGTCGCCCGCCATATCGTTATTAATTAGCGCGGCAGCGTGACGGCAACGATACGGCCCATGTCGATCGCCCACACCGCGCAACACCGTTAATTTGTCGATCCCGTGAGCAGCGCTCGCGTTAAACGCGCCGTTATTTATCGACGCTGAGATTACGATGACGAACCGAGGGGAAATCGAGTCCGGCTTGTTTCCTCTTCCAGATAATTACGTCCACGGTGACACTGCGGTTTTGTCGACGATGTTATTCGATCGTCGGGTGGAATTACGATAAACTTACGGTAAACTCTGTTGGAGGGTTCGTGGACTCGAAATCGAGAGGAGAAACGGTGGAACGTAACGTTACTTGCTAGTGGAACGGGTGGTTCAACGGCCAGACGTGGTTCGAACGCGGGACTTGCTTGATATATCGCGTAGACGACACACCCCCTCGCCCCGTTTCAATTCAACCCTGTCCGCGAATCGCGTTGGAGAGTAATCGCGGGCCAGCGTCTGGTGGATGGAATATGCAGGGGCGTAATTCACGTCGTTCCATTACCAGGATTGAGCAGCGTTCTGCTATAGTCTGGGTGGAGTATATTGATCGGTCAAGGTCACTGAGAGGCTACTCCCTCACTCTGCTATTTCGCTGTACCATCGCGGACACCTTTCGACTCTTTAATCCTGTTTGATTCTTTTACCCATTTTCTTTGAAATTTAAAAATGTAAATACCTAGGTGCTGTGCAGAGTGTTTGCATTCTAATACTAGGAATTGGAGGTGGGAATTTTCTTTGGTAAACAACGTTATCGTCACACGATGCAGTTAATTTTCTACCGAGCTACTGCATACTGAGAAATCGTTATAAAAGTAAGTTTCGAAGTCACGATCAGAATTTCCACGAAGAGCTAATGGCAGGCGAGGCTGTTTTCCATCCGTCGTGGCACGATAACGCATAACCGCGACACACGGTGGCAATCAGCCGGCGTGCTTCCCTTTCGCATCGCGTTATTACGATACATCGTGTCCGCGGTTATGCGTAGGTTGCACCGCCAGGGATGCAGCGGCGTGCAGCACGTAAATCACCATTGAATCTGCATTAGACGCCCCGAGGTACCCGCTGACCGAACGTTAACGTCCGCGCGCATGTGAGTCGATTTTTCCTCCCCGGGAGTAAAAACGAGGAAGCTGGGGAGCGTAACGATCACTGTAATTCTGGAAACGGGAGTTTCCTTTTTGATAGTTTGTCCGTTTGACGATGGGAAGGGCCGTTAGAGTAGGGTTCGTGATTCGCGGGGAAAGCTCGCTTCAGTGAAGATTACGTAGGTATTGATTTTTCAATCTGGTTGGAGAAGAAGAAGTTGATAACCTTGCGTATCAAGGGACATCGAAGTTTTGATGCCCGGAGAATTCTAAGGACTCTGATAAGTTTGGGAACTCTGGGAAGTCTAGAAGCTCAGAGGTCGAGGAGCTCAGAAGTCGGAGAGCTCAGGAGTCGGGGAGCTTAAAGGTTGGGGGGCTCAGAAGTTGGAGACTCAAAAGTCGGGGAGCTCAAAAGTCAGGAAGCTCGGAAGCCGGAAAACACAGAACTCGGAGAGCTCAGGAATCGATGAGCTTAAAGGTTGGAAGCTTAAAGGTTGGAAGCTCAAAAGTTGGAAGACTCAAAAGTCGGGAAGCTCAGAACCCGGGAAGCACAGAAGTCGGAGAGCTCCGAACTCGGGGAGCTCAGAAGTCGAGGAGCTTAGGAATCGGGAGCTCGGAAATAGGGGACCACAGAAATCGGTAAACTTAGAAATTGGGAGCTCAAAAGTAGGGAAGCTCAGAAATTAGGAAGCTGAGAAATCTGGGGGCTCAGAAATTGAGAGCTCAGAAGTAGGGAAGTTGAGAAGTCGGGAAGCTGAGAAATCGGGAGCTCAGAAATTAGGAAGTTGAGAAAATACGGAGCTGAGAAATCTGGACGCTCAGAAGTAGGGAAGCTGAGAAGTCGGGAAACTCAGAAATCGGAAGCTCAAAATCGGGAACTGAGAAATCAGGGAGCTGAGAAATAGGGAGCTGAGAACTCAGGAAGCTGCGAAGTTGGGAAGCTGAGAAATCGAGAGCCCAGAAATCGGGAAGCTCAAAAACCTACGCTCTGAGAGATCTGGGAGCTCTGAGAACTGTGGGAGGTTTCGGAAGGCCTTTGCACCCGCGAACGATTTTTCCCCACGTAGCACAGCTCAATAGAAAATTTCCCAAGACCTCCCCGAGATAAGGGCGTCTGCGGAGGAAGTACGGATGCGATCAAATAATCCAGCGATGAAAGTATAATTCCATGGTTCCTCAGTAGACTCGAGGACCCACGATAATAGCAGCGCGCTGTCTGTTTACGCTACTTTGATCCCTGTGACCAATTACCGGACAAGCGTGTTATGCCAGTAATGAGAGATTACCGAAACCGGAAATAGTCGCCATTACGAAAGGCAAACAATGGCGTGGAACGTGCTCGACGGCGTATCGAACACGCGAGCACGGTGGTCCCTCGTCGACGTACAAAGGCCCGCAACGCAACGAAAGCAAATATCAACGGGTACAGCGTCACGAACTGTTGCGAAAAATTTGCGGCCCGGTGAAAGGAAGCGAGGAAATAACAAGATCCACGATTCCTGACTTCTCAGACTAACTTCCCCACGAATCCACGCGTTCCACGTATTTTTACCAGATTCCAATCTCCCGCTTCAATTTATCGCTCCTACGAACCTCTAAACGTCCACTTTTCTTTCCGACCCCTATAATCCCCGCGATTCCATTTCACTGAACGTTATCAAAAACCACGACTGTACGTGTCATAAATTTCACGAAATTTCGTCCGACGAGAAATGAAACTTTATACACATTCCGAAAGCAATTCACAATCTTCTTCGTGGCATCCCCGGAATGAATTCGGACAAAGGGACTTGGAACTTGATCAGCGTAGGCAGGGGACGAGAGAAAGCTCGCGAATTCAGCCCCTACCCTGCATCCTCCTCGGCAAATGCAGCTACGCTTCTGTAGGCAGATACGTGGCGGAATACTCGCGAACTGGTACTATCCGCGTGCACCGCCGCGGAGGGCAATAAATCACGGGACAATCGTCCCGGGCGATCGTCCGCGAGTTCGCTCCGCTTGGGAAGCGGGAAAAACTCGACTCTTTCGCCTCCTACTCTTTCCGGCGATTCGTCGATACGACGAAACACGACGTTTGGTACACCGCGGGAAAGTATAATTTAAGTGGCTCCGGTAGCTCCTTCAAGGATGAGAAACCAAGTTCCTAATTCTTTATTAAATTCATCCAGCGACTTTTCAAACTTTTCAATTGTTCCTAAGCAGTTTCCAGATGTTATCTGGAAAATATTGTTTAAGCGTCCTTGAATGTTTAGTCTCAGAACGAACCCAGCAAGGAGTTGGCTTTGTGGGAACTTTCGAAGCATTTTTCAAAAGCTCGAGTCACTCAAAGTGTTAGGTTTCAAGGCTTCGAGAAAGACGGCGCATTTCTGTTGAAATGGTATGCACTTTTGTGCACTGTTGGATATAAAAAAGGAGGCTACGCTAAGTAGTGGCACCGTGTCGACACAGTTCTGTAACTATAGCGATAAATGGAGCAAGATAAGTGGAGAATGTGTAACGCGTGTCGGCCGCAGCTATTAGAAAACAAAAATTGTCGTCCACAGAAGTCCAATGGAAGGAACGTCGTCGTTCCATTCGAGGTTAATTACACGATACGCGGTATCATTTGCCACTGTGCGCTGCGCAGGAGGATGCTACGTGCGCGGTGACATCAAAAGAGCTACGGTGAGGTTCTAGCGGGTACAGTCTAATATACCCCGTCGTAGGTAGTATTGCCTCTCTCTATCACTTTGACGGACAGATCCGTTTTGCGGCTGGAGGAGCACTCTGCTGAATTTCACAGCCACTTCGTCACTTTGGATCGCTGAACGGAGGAAACGTGGGGTAGAACCAACTACGATCTTCTTTTCCCACGCAGAAACTTTGAATGACGTAACGGAAAATTTAAGTGGACGAGTCGAAAAATGCACTTGGGGACATCGACTATTTTTGGGGACATTATTTAAGGGGGCAGGTTACCCTAAAAATCTTTTAAATACTTTTCATACAGCAAGAGGAGAAAATCATAAATTTCAACATGAAAATTTTATTGATGTTTTTATCAAAATTCTGCTCCCGGCACAAGATAAAGACTGTCTTACAGATTATAAAAACGCTTTCGCTTTGTGTTTTAGGCAATTCACATTTATTTCACATTTATATTTATAACTTTTCTTTGTGTGAATAGTATTTAAAATTTCTTAAGTTTTTTTCCTTTTCAAAATTAAAAGAATAAGATCACTTTTATTCTTTCATTTATTATTTCAGAATATGCGTTTGGAAAGGGGCCTGTTTTGGGGTTATCAAGGGTAACCTACACCCTTAAATAAGTCCCCTTTCGAATCATTAAATTTCACACTTATTTAACATTTATTTAATTTAATTTATTTATGTATATCAACGGGATAAACCCTTTGTTATAAAAAGTACAAATCGCAGTCACACAAGCATAGAACAAGTAATTAGGAAGTACAAACGAAAAATAATTAAAAGAAACATAAGCAGAGAAGTAAGCGCAAAAGAACCATTAATGATAGTGACAAAATAGATATAAAAAAATTATAGTAATAATAACAGCAGCAAACATAATAAGGAAAGTTAAGGGGAATGGGAATTACGAACAGCGAACATTGTCGGTCTTCCTACATACTGGATTTTGGAGAAAAAATTAGGAAATCAGAATTAATGAAATAAGTACCAAAACATCAATACTTTGGATATCTTAAGTTTCCAGTACATTTATCCCGAGATAACCGTCTCCAATGCCCAACATCGTCTACCACTGTCACAGTGTCAACGGAAGGAAAGCCACTTTCTCAATGAAATCGATTACATTTTCAACGGTGCAATTCGTCAAGGTATCCGCGTCGAATTTGCCCAGCAGCCTCGGACACGCTCGCCCGTTCCTATTCGTTTCTAACGACCGCGAGCCATCGACTCATTGCGAAGTTTTCCCGAGCACCAGCAGCGATGGCTAACAAGCGTTTATCCGGCGATCACGCGCGATTCAGGGACTAACGACGTGTCCACGAGACGCTGTGGGCCCAGCAGCGTATTTGCCGCATTCTTCGCCATGAACGCGCTAGGGGACGCGTTGTATGCACTGTATGCAGGTATGTACATAGTGTGTCGCAGAAGTATGGTAATGTAAACACAGTGGGGAGCAAAGTCAGTGGAATCTTTGAGTGACTAAAAAGTATTCATCACACTTTTTAGATATAAGTATTTCAACCCTGGCAAAGTAATTCACAGTCGATTGTAGATGGCCCCTTTTAGGCCCATAATTTCATTTTCATGATCTAAGATTCTTAATTAATAAAAGAGCTTATGCTAATAAATACGGAATAGGGGAGAAGGTGTAAATATGGACCACTCTTTTTGTTTCGAGGAAAACATTAAAAATATAAAAATTGCATGAACAAAAGATGGAAATTGTAGCTTATAGATCTAAGACAATGTACCTGTAGCTTTTTAGCGTGAAAATTCACATATGTTAAAACTGTTTTAACATTTATAACAAATTTTGTCAAAAACATGGTTTCAGAAATTGGATTAATATATGAGGCATTGTGAGCAAAACCGGACTAGCTCGCATTTTTTGCGAAATTGAATTAGTAGCAATAATGTATTCCAATAAGATGTACTATTCATAGAAAATAGGAAAAATTAATTATATGGATTAGTCCGTTTTTGCTCTCAATGCTTCATACCTGCCGTGTCGAAACAGGCCCCGTATCCACTAAGCAAAGCCCAAGGCCCCGACGTGTGCACACATGTAACCAAATAACCACAGCCCTGTAACAAGTGACGAAGAACACATTTAGCGATCGTACCCTTAGGGACACCGCTTCACACGCCCGAAGTTAGCCACGATATCTCCGGGATGCACACTACGATCTCTCCCGAATTTTTCCCGAGCGGTCGTCGGCGCGCGCGTACACGTAGCTGCGCGCGCAACCCACACGTAATCGCGGGCCGGTGCACTCGCGTCGAGGGCCCAGGGATCTCTCGGGCCGATCTTTATGGTGAATGACGTAGCGAGTTGTCGGTGCACAGGCCGCAGGGCCTCGTAATATCAATGATATGAATTATCTAACGGCGTGGGCGTACCGGCAGCCTACCAACACCGACCGCCGCGGCCTTAGAGCGCTCTCGAGCGCTGGAGCGCTAGCCACCTCGCTAATAAAGACGGCTCTCTCGTTGCTCGGTATTAGGACGATAATACTCGACGAACCGCCCCGGCTGGCTGCATACACGCATTCCACGCTGCCCACGACTCGGCAGGTAGCACCAGGTGACTACGAGTGTCCACGGGGGAGGGGTCCGAGAGGCCCACGGGGCCCCGGGACGCATGGGTGCGACGGGGTGGTGGGGGAGGGAGACGGTTAACGGCGCATAATCGAGCCGATACGTGGGCGATGTGCTCGCGAAACCGGCGATTTCGAAAAGATAGATCGTGAAGGGGCCCGCATTCCCCCGGACCGGGCCCGGCCACACCGAGCCGCGCCGACACGCTCGCGGATAGGGAGCTGCTTCGTGTATCATAATTGCTGCCAGGTGCACGCGCGCGTCGGGAATACCAGGGCGGACGCTGGCTGCTGAGCGGGACACCGCGCGGACCAGAGATGCTTTTCTGGGGCCCTGCTCGGCTGAGATGGTAATCGAGGCGGGGAATGGAGTTTGTGCAACCGGTTCGTTCGATTTTGTCCTGTCTAATAGAAGTAAGTCGTGGATAGTGGGCAACTTTATATGGTTGGTGATCGTTTCGCGAATACTGTTAGGACATTTTGTGAACTTGTTATTCGGGAGGAAGTTAAGTTGTAGCAATGTATTTATAAAATATTGTAAAGGTGTTAACGAAGGGCATGGTGATCGACTGAAGCTGGGATAGGAGTAGCCACTTGTTGATGTTATAGGGGACAAAATCGAATGAGTCTGTTTTCCTTAATTACGTATATACTATACGCGTGGATGAATGGTACGTTTTTTCGAGAAGGTATTACATAGGTCTTCGAAACTTGAATCCAGTGTCCAGAAGCTATGCTAAATTAATATACAGTGTAGGTTTGTTATATTCAGTGGCGGATTGGGTCTAAAAGTATTGATTGCCAAGAGACAAAGAGGGCCCCCGCAATTATAAGGCTATCACATACCCAGAGTCGAAATTATTTTTTAGAGTTATTTATAATATTCTTAAATATGAAGTATCCTCGGCAAATGATTTTATTAAATTTGTATATTAAAATAGTAATACAACGTAAATTTTAGTTGCATACAGTAATAATATTGAGCCTTCTATAATATTTTCAAGCTACTAAAAGAACATTAACATTTTTAACACATTGTCCGATGAGAAATGGGATACGAGTATTAAAAATAGCCGCATTGCAGCTGAGCGTCTGAAGGTTAACAGGTCTACAATATTTTCTCTCAAAAATAAGGAAGATAAGAAGCATAATGCCATAAGGGAATAGGCCTTCACCACAAGACATCAAAAGCACAACGAATAACTTCGAAGAAGACCACAGAAATAAGTAATAACTTCTCGTTCTCAGGAAGCCAGAAACACGCTAACGATATCGTCGAAGAGTGACACTCTTGCGTGTGGTTCGTCATGGAAAGACTTAACCTTTACATGAGAAGCGACTGCAATAATTACGACTCGCTTTTAATAAGTCTCAGTCGAGGAATGCTCCGAGACACGCGAAAACAAATCGTCCCGCTGAACAGGCAGGGTGAGTTTCTCCCTTTCCGGTGCTCGTGCATCAGATACCGCGAAAAAACGGTAACATCGAACGGGGCATGTTTAAGGGAGAGAAAACGAGTAAATGAATGTGCACCGAGGGAGTTGAGCTACTGCAGGCGACCCACTCGTTACGCTTCACCGAGCGATTCACACTTCTCTGCGGCAACACCACGATGAGACACGGAAAGGACGTCCTCGAGGAGGATTCGTCCTTTTTCAGTGGCTACCGTATGCCTGTTACATTCATCGAGATCCTGTCGATTCGAGGATTACCCCCCTTACGGCGTGTATAATTTAAATAACGTTCGTGTTCCCCGAGTTTTCGTGTCGGCAGCAATTGCTTCTGTCCACGATACCCATTATCCGGTGTATCGAGAAGAATACATTCAACGAGAATGAATCCCTGCCTCCAATGATGTTAAAAGCTCCGGGGATTAGGTACTTTCGAAATTAACGACGGGTACGTTGCATTTATAGACGAACGTGGTTTCGTAACTTTTCTTTGCATTTACATTGAATCGATCTACTTTGATCCCAATTAGCTCCGTCAGTAGAGATCCAAGATGTGATTAGACGAGAAAGAAACGAGCTAGACTACTGAAGAAAGGTTTATGTGAGTAAGTTCTGTATCAGTAGAAACGCCAGAAACGATATTACTGGACTGGACTTATATCGAGAAACCTCTGGCTCATTTAACATTTGCAATTCAAAGCTTGTACCTTTGCAGTTCCTTTGCCACTCTTATTGTAAATCGACGTTTTGTTACAAACGTACTAAGCTAATGTTTCCCAAGCTGTATCGAGTCGTGACCTCCTTTATAATATTCAAATAACCTGCAACCCCCATCCCCATATAAGGTAAGGTAAATTTAAAAAGGTGAAGAAGGCACTAACTTAAGAATATTTAAAAAAATAAAAAGACCGTGGCAACCCACTAAAAAAACACTTCGTGACCCAGTGGGGAGTTGCAAGCTACAGATTGGGAATCGTGTACTAAGCTACCAAGATTCTTAGGAGCACAAAATATTGAATACACATAGATGCAGTATTAAAAAGAGATTCAATCTCTTTTTGATACTTAAATATACATAAAATATTTATTCCAGATTAAGAAGCAGATATTTCTCTCCGAATATACAGGAAATATTCATTTATATTAGGGAAAAAAATATTTTTGTCTAAATATAAAATAAATATTTATTTAATATTAGAAAAAAATATTTTATTCCGAATGTTCAGGAAACCTTTACTCGTATCTTACTTTCTCATTATGTACAAAATTTTCTGTTTAATTAGTAATAAAGTCGAAATAATAAATAAAAAAAATATCCATAGATATCAATTTTACATTTCTTGAATATTTATTTCACATTTCCAGAATATTTACATTTTCTAAATATTCCTTTTATATTCCACGAATATTTGGTTCATATTTTCTAAACTCTTTATTTCACATTTTCTGTATGTGTATATAATATTTCAATTGAACATTTTTTTCATATTAAAAAGTGTGGCTGAAAAGATATTTATTCAATATTTACAAAAAACATTTAACCAATAGTTTCTGCTACTAGGGGTTGCCCTCTGCCACCAGTAATCCTAACCCCCAAAAAACAATCTACCATTCTGCAGATTTTTAAGAGACATTCAAGCAAATATTCAGTTAACTAAAACTTGCCAGGAAAGTATCGCAAAATATTTAGATTAAATGAAAATATCAAAGTGAAAATTCACAGATCGATTCCTACATACATCCACCACGTGCACCAAATAAGCGCAACGCGTAACAAATACTTGTCCCGCCCGCGCTCGTAATCCCCCTGTACACGCGTGCCAACAGTCCCAGCGAAACAGTAGCGCAGAGCGATAAATCCCGTCGACGACGCTTAACGACTCGATAGTACGAAACGTTTGTCGACGTCCCGCCGAGAAAGTAATCCGCGGCGACTTTGCGCCGTCGCGTTTTCACCAGACGAATCTATTCGCCGCTGCCAGGGGACCGGGAAGAGTCGCTCGCGATAAGCGGGGCTGGTTGTCCGGCTCCCTGGATGAACAGAGAGGCAAGCGTGAAAACGCGAGTCCCCCCGAAATTCGCGATCAGCGCCGGAGCTTTCGAACTTTCGAAACACGCGGCTATCGAGGCCTCGAACAACGTTAGCCCATTTCGTGAACCTTGTACGCGGCCGATATACACGCCCAGCAACGATACGATAACGAGACCGCGGAGAGCTAAGGGGGCCTCAAATCCACGATCGCCGGAGCGTGAGATCGAACGTCGAGTCCCCGCGATCGAGACGCGATTAACCGGTCGATCGAGAACGTTTTTCTCACGACCCACGGTTTATTGGTCGCCAATGGCGAATCCGTTCCGCGATCACCATAGCCTGCTTCCAGACTAGGTGCATTTTCAGGAGACCACCCTTCAGTGAACTAAACGTTGTAAATAGATTTCCTTGGGTTGCCTTATTATCACTAACAAGGGAACCGCGTGAGGTGTTAAGACTTACAATTTTTATGCAACTTAGTAGGTGGATAGAGAGCTGAAAAATATTTCACACGTGTTCGGCATCTGCTCAGGCAAATGTTTATTGCAAAAGAAATGAAGCTCGGAGCATGCTTTGTGTAAAACTTAATGGTTTTTTTTTCGGAGTATTAATGAACGTTTCGAAATTGAATTCAACGCGCTAAGTTCGCCTGGCACCTGTCCAACTTGTCGAAACGAAAGGAAAATGAGAAGCACTGTGCACGCGACGCGGCATTCGCTAAATGAGAAACGAAAAGTCGCGAACGTGCACCTGTCCGACCGACAACGTATTAATAGAACACGCGAGCTAGATTTTCTGCGCCAGTCCCGGCAATTTTTCTCGCGCAGAGGACAGAGGCACGGGCGGAAAGAAGGAAAACGAAAGGCACCACGGGGCCATTCATAGCGCGCGGCACAGTTTTTTCGCCGCGCGCCGGTCAAAGTCTCGCGGCGGCTGCCTTCTCGGTCGAGATAAACGCGACATTACGGTGGACCGACCTGCCAAACTCGTTTCGCCTGGATCGCGAGCACCGGGCAACGCCGTGAATGGAAATGAGATTCGCAAGAGTGGGGAGCTGGCTTAAAGGGCCCACGACGTTGCGATTCTTTCGGCGGTTTGTCGTAGGAAGCAGGCATGGTGGACGTTTTTATAAATGTGTCATTGACAGATGGTTGCGATTCGTGGAAACAGGATAAAGGTGACACGTGTAGCTTCTGGATTGAAAAATTATTATATTTGAGCGATGACGCGCACAAGAGTTTTGTAAAAAGAAATATTCTTTAAATAAATTTTTATAATCACCTAAGGAATTTAATTGCACTTGCATTAAAAATATTTTTATCCGTTCGATTCGGCTCCCGTACAAGATTAAATCCTGAGTGCGCTACTGTATTTGGGAAGGATAAGTATTCAACTCGTTAATGGAATTTGGAAAAGTAATTATGAGGGAGCTGATTACGCATGCAGGTTTGCAATTTATCTTTGTGGAGGACCTCGTAAGGCAGAGACCATGGAGGCACTGTAAAATTGTTCCACATGACAGCATTATATGAAAAATTATGGGTATGAATCGTTTTACAGACACAAAGTCAGAGTATCTATGAACTTCCTCCTTGCATCATGTTCTCTGTACCCAGTTTCTTCTTTTTTTCGAGGAATCATCTGCTAATATTATCGTTGCAAGAATTGTTTCTATCTTGTTCGATATTACTGGCAGCATATAGTCTGGTTGTTAGAAAAACTGACAAAGACCACTTTTCTTCAAAAATGAGATTTTGGTATTTAACAAATGCCAAGTGCATTATTTTTTAGTAGAACAGAGGTGGGGTTAAGGGGACATTTTTGTTTAGGACCAGATAGTAAAAAACTAAATAACCATTCGAGTTCTAATTAGTAACATTAGAAAGATTAGTTACCTGATTATAGCTTCTCTCTATATTTACCTCATATTTGTCATTTTTTAAAAAGTGCATTTTATCCCTTTCATAAATTGGTTGTACTGAATGGGACATGGGTATTATTTATGAATACAGTAGCGTAATAAAACAAGTATGTAATATTACTATTATTTATTTAAATACTATTTCTGCAGGTACCAAAATCACAGTATTGGTATCGACAAGTCTACAAGTCGACGTTTTTCTTAAGTAACATAAATACCACGGCATTGCCAAAATATTTGTAACAAAATTTAGATTAAGCTTACATAGAACCTAAAGACCGAAATCTCATTTTGGGAAGAAAGTGGACTTACTCAGTTTTACCAACCAGTCAATGACACTCACACACCACTTACGATCAATTTTACTCGATTATTTACTCAGCATAACATTCGACATCCTATAGATCATCCATACCAAAAGTCCTGCACTCCGTTAAAAATATTGCTCTAACACGGTTGGTATTCGTTTCACGAGCACTTCTAGAATATTCCAGGACCTATGACTTAGTTTTGCTCTACCACCATATTCCCGAAATATGGTAGAAGTATTCGCAAAGTGTTCACCTGCTTGGAGCGATATTTTTTACCCAAGTGAAACCTAAATCGCTAGGCCCTGCTTTGGGCCCTTTTACCCTGGACTTGCCGTGTTGCGCAACTGCTTAGCCCTCGGAGCTTTCCCGATTCACAGTGGCAGGCTGAGGGGAGGAAGGCAGAGCGCGAGCGTGTGGCTTTTAATTAATGGCGCCTGGAAATAAACGTGTCGCAAGGCCGATTTACGGGCCGGCAGGCCGTTGTAGCGTGCACCGGGATTTATGGTAGCGCTACGCCGTTTCCTGATGATATTTAATACCGTTCCGGGAGAAGAGAGGCCCCGAAGAGCGCTTTACAGGCGTCCTTTCGTACCGTTGCTGCGCCGGGCGACATCCTCGTCGACCTTTCCTTTACGTGCGAACGGACGATAACGCGGCAACGGTATCGCGGGTGGACGCGGTATAGTAGTGTAGGTAGTGGGCGGAGGAAATGTAGCGGGGTACAGTTGGCGCAAGAGATGCAGGAGGCTCGTGAATTCGGAAATCGAGTGCTGGTGTCAAATTAGACAGAAATATGATGAAATTGCCGATCGCGAGTGGCGTAAAAGTGTCTTCGTTTATGCTGAGGATACGAAACAATTGCTAACGCCGATTTACCACTCGAGAAATGTCACAGAAACTCCAAAAAAAAAAATGAAATAAATAAGATAGTTAAAAGCAAAAAATATTTTCATTCAAACCAAACTCCCCAACGCGATTTCTCTGAGTTTATTGAATTAAGGGGAAAATGGGAAATTGAATTTTATTTAGGATGAAGTGATGTTTTTGAGGGGTAAAAGTTAAGGGTGCTTTTTTCTCCACACTTTGCAAGCTCAAAATGCTTATCAACTTTAATGCTTAATGGTGTAGGGGTTTAAAGTACTCGTGTGGAAAAATGCTGAATTGCCGTCTTTGACCCTTACTGCTACGAATTCGCAATATCCGCGCTATCAACGACCCTTCGTACAACCCTGAATGAGATTCATCTGCCCATTTCCCCATATTTCTTTTCAGCCACATGTCTCGTCGCTAGAAATACGTGCTTGACACCCCGCTGATTTTACGACACCGCCATATTTTTCCCATCAACCGTAGTGGAAACAGGCACAGGTGGTGTGTAAGGCGATATCGTTAACCACTTTTTACCCTACACAAATAGCTTGTCTGTTTTCTAAATACCGAGGAAGTGCCTATATTTCTTCTAACGTGTTGATAGGTTGTCAGTGCACGAAGATACTGTTTGATCGAAACGTTTCTGTTTACATCACACTGAAACCGACCTGTGCTCCATTGTTGGCAGAGAAACAAGATTGAATAATGAGAGGGTCCTGTCCTTGTTCGTGACAGCGCTCCGCGACATTCTCACGTTGTCCATTTTAAAAACTGAGTGACCTCGAATATGAAATATTCTCGTATTTGCCATATCCGTCGCATTTATCTTTTGCCAGCTGTCACTGAACGAGTTTCGTACTTCTCCGTGACAGTACACAGCTATATTATTCTTCTTAAACTATGTAAATATCGCTACAAATCACATTTTTCTCTGGAATGTCGAGCTCAACTGCATTCGTTACTGTATATTATTTCGCCAATTCACTGAATAAAGATAACTTTTTTTATATTACTAAGGAACAACAGAAAAGGTCCGCCTAAAATGCTTAGAACCAAAAACCACGAAGTACCAAAAATTGAACACCCTTCGGTCGAGATACTCATATTTTTCCTCTTAGCATCCTGCGACACAAAGAGAACCTCTCAACAAAACATTCCCCAGAAACTACGAACGAATCTTTCGAATCATTAGAAATTCCAAAAAAGATTGCTTTCGAATCTCCTACCTTAAGCAGCCGAAGAGTAATCCCAAAGGGCGCGGAAACTCCAGAAGTACCTCCCACACACTGGCCACTCAAAGTTCTCCCTCTTACCACGCCGCTTGCGAATACACTCTGTCACGACTGCGTAACGTTCGAAACGCGCCGATCCCACAGCCTGTTTCACCAAAAGGAGCCTCACAACCCGGCACCAGTCAGCGACGACCGAATACCGCGGAATCCACGAGGACACTCACTGTTCCGCTGGGTCGGAGTAACGTTTCGCCAGCTCCCACGGAAACACCACTATCGATCGCGTCCGCGACGTGCCAGGTGCCGCGATCTTGTCATCTCGCGAGACGGACGTTCGCGCGCGGTGCACCTAGCAGGCCCGAGTGGAAAGCCCGGTCGGGGCCAGGGGACATGGCCCGCGCGCTGCGCGTCGTCGCCCGACGAGATGGGCCCACGGGGAAACGGAGCACGGCCGCGGTGGACGACCTCCTTCGAGGAACTGACCTACGACGAATCGTTCACCTCCGTGCGCTTCATTCAGCGGCAGCCAGCTGAATGGGCCCGACGCTCGCTCGCGAACGAAAACTGCCACGAAACAGCGGCACTCGGCTAGGAGGGCACGAGGCGTGACAGCGCCACTTCACTTTCTTCGAGTACCTTCGGACCGAGCACCCTTTGTTCTACGGAATCCTCGGTACATACGCGATTAGTTGCGTGGCTCAGGGGCCTGACGAACCGTGCTCCGGACGATCGAACTCGCGCATCGTGTCCGACGGTTTTCGGCTTTGTTTGATGGTAACACGTTGTGTGGGCGGTGACGAGGATGTTGGTTTTTAGTGAACAGTGTCGGGTTGTGGAGCACAAGCGCGACGCGCGAACACGTGCCCCGGGTGGGTTAGTCGGTGGTAGCGAGTGCTCTGCGAGAGGAGTCGCGAACGCGCAGCGAGACGCTCGATCGGATCGTAACTGCGGCTACGACGGCAATGCCCCCGCGACGAACGCTTAAGCGCCGCTGACGCGCTCCGAACCCTGCCTGGACTCCTTCCCCACCACCGCGCCGCTATCCCCACCAGCCGCCACTTTTCCGACGGCTCCGCTCGACGCACACGTCGCTTCTCCCTCGACTCTCAGCCACTAGCAGCTCAACCCCCCGGCCACGCATCTGCACGGCGCTGGGAAAAGTGTTTTGCTTCGCAAAGTTTAACCTTTTCCTGGGCGAACGTGTGATGGGTGGGCGGGGGTAATGTGGGTGATTGTGGATCGAATGCGGGTGTTGGTGAGGATGATGTATGGTGGGTGTGTGATGAGGAATGGATGGCGCGTAATTGAGTAGGGGTGGTGTGAGGGTTTCAGATTCATTTGGAGGTACAGGAATGGGTTTGTGGTGGGACATATTTGCCGCTGCTCTAACGGGAGGCGCCACCGTCGGGTGGGCCCAGGAGAGGAGCGCCACCGTGGTAGTTCGGGGCCCGTGACGCGGAACATTACGTTGCGGTTATCCTACTAATATAATAATATAATAAATGCGAAGGTGTGTTTGGATGTTTGGATGTTTGTTACTCAATCACGTCGCAACTACGCAACGGATCTTTCTGAAATTTTGTATACACGTTCTCTAGGACCGGGAATAACATATAGGATCCTTTTTATCCCGATTTTTTAACTGATTTGGACCAAATATCGCGTAATTATTCTCTAAACCATGTGGAGCATATAGGCTACCATGAAATCTGGACATTCCTCCCCTTCGCCCTTATTTCACACCCTTGACACTCTGTGGCAATCAAAGTTTTACCCGGGCAACGCCGGGTACTTTAAGCTAGTATGGTATATTTTTATTACTCATGTAATAGGTTTTTCCCTCTCCTAACCACTAAGGAACCTAACAGTTTGCCGTGGAAACAGTGGCGCAGCTAGAGGGGAGGGGGGCAAGGGGAGATGGCACCCCCCGAAGAAAAAGGGAAAAGGAGATTAATGTACATTGTAACCACAACTGATGTAATTCAAGAGCTTTGTAAAAAGAAAAGAAAACTGAATTTTATTCTTTAATGAAGTGTATTGAATTCGCATTAAAAATATTTTTATCCATTCAACTCGGCTCCCTCCAAAATTAAATCCTGAATGCGCCACTCAATTACTTTTCTGGATGAATAATCTCTGTCGCGTTTAATTTTGTAAGTGGTTGAAATTGTTATTTTAAATGTGAAGAGGGAATATGTAAATATATTTAAGGAAATACTCTAGCGATTGCAAAGGTGGCAAAGAGCTTCATGAATTCTATATTTCCTATATCTTTCTATATTTATATATTTTTCTATATCTTCCATGGATTTCTTTCCACTTTTAAAGTCAACATGTATAGAACGATATCAACTGTAAGTAGGACTCAAGTCATTATTATTATCATATTTTATATTTCTGCTGTAACTTTCTGTTTTTGTTTAGTGATATCGCTTGTTTCTCTACTCTATGTCTTTTCACCTCCTTCGGTCACAAAATAAATATTTTGAAACCGAAATATTTCTTACACATAGAGAATCTTTGGGGGTAGTTCCAAATTGAGGATTTTCCAACAAACTACCGTTGTTAATAAGGTACCAAGGGTTAGACCTAAGAAGACGGAGAGTTTTTAATAATATCGTAAGTGTGGGAGTTTGGTGCTACCAGATACAGGGGCGTCGGAATGAAAAATCACCGTCTGCCCCACGTCGGGGGTAGTAACCTCCACTCACCCCGCGCAGGCGGAATTTCAGACGCTCCACGAGCACAGCCCTGCTCTTCTGCTACGTAGAGGATAAGGCTTTTGAGATTCCCCGTACCAACTGTGCGCGGATAATGGACCTCGAAACTCTCCATTATTCGGCGGATTGCCACCCTTCGCGAGTAATGGGAGACAATGCAAGTTGTCATCTAAGCATGTCGGTGGTTTGTACAAGTAAAATTAAATATAGGGGAGCTGCTAAACTTACCACTTAATAGCAAGAGATTAATAGCATAAAGACTGAACAATTTTTGGTGACACATACTTTTATGAATTTCCTCGCAATTCTGTACCTCATTTTTTTGGAGCATCCCCTAAAGTTATTTTCCTAAGTAGTCAAAACCCAGAGGAAAGTCTAATTGAGGAGTTGAAATGGTAAACGATGGTAAGTACAAAAATAATAACAAATAATCTTTCTAGTGGAAAAGGATGAATTTCGTGCAGAATACGGTGCCAAAACTTATAACTGCTAGATTAGTTTATTTTAACTGTTAGGGCTACCGCAAAATTCAGCTAAAATCGTAAGTGCCAACTTCGTTGCGGTGAAAACCGATGAAAGTGCCAGCAATCTTCACGGCCCTAATCTTTTTATTTCGCTCTAAATCTGTAAAGGTGGTATACGTTGAAAGTCCATAGCGTTCAAATGATGAAGGATGTAAGTGCCAAAATAAACAGACATGTTTTTTGTTTCTACTCAAAATTTTAACTACAGACACTTACATCATTTACTATTTCAATTCCTCAATTATAACAGTAACAAGAGTTAGAATACTTTCCCAGAATATTCTTGAGCTCTATATTCAGTCCAAATTGAGTTGACTGTGGTTGCACAATTGCAATTCCCCACTCCAAACAAAACCCAACTATGTCCTTCACGCAAAATACTGCAACAGTACCTGGAGCAACACGCGGGAAAAGTTACAAGCACTCTATTAGCACCGTCGCCACAATTTCCCCGTATAACTGTGATGTCATCATCCGACAAAGCTCCCCGCGGAATCATAAAGATCAAAAGCCCCCGAATAACTCGTCCCTCCGTACAGGGAATGCGCCAGGAAAGCCGCTAGGTATCGATCGGAGCTGTAGTGGCGATAAAGAAAGCCTCTTCCTCGATCGGGATCTTTGCGATCCATCGGGCCCATAATGCCCGGGACCGTAGGAGTCAAGGATGAGGGTACGCCGTCGGAGGTCGTTGCAGAAATAATTCACGAGGGCTATTGGCTCGGCGTGGCGGTTGTAAATCCTTCTCCCCGACGATAGATGGAAAATCTCGAGCACCGGGCAATTACGTGGCCCCCCCCGAATGGGCCTCTCGCGCGTGCACGGTGCCCTTTGAAGTCCCCGGGCCCCCCCGGACGACGCGCTTTTTCGACGTTGGCGAAGGACTCGGTCGCCGCAGACCGCAACACAGAAACAGACACGGTGCTACTTTGTGCTAGGTTGTACCTTGCCTGACCTACCTGCGCCCCGACACACGGCACGAACATGGAAAAATATGTAAATATCGGGGGTCTCATCCATTATCCAACACGAACAGAGAAACGGGAGGAAGAAGGGATCTCGCTGGGTCGTACGCGCTCGCTCGCCCGCTCGCTCGTGCACGTGATTCCAGACCGGAAGGTACAACGACCTACACCCGTGCATCGATGCTCCCTGCTGCTTTAGCAACGCGTCGGGTATCGATTTCGATAGCACTGCGATTTCTTCGTGAAACGATACTTCTGTTATAAACGATATTTTCTGGTGCACGAGGGTTAAACGTGTTGCGGTGAAACCCTGAGCTTTGCGATTTTGTCAACCTACCCCTTTACAGTTGATTTAGTTAAGGTGGATGAGCTGATTGCTAGGAAATCGAAGAATTTAAATTGAGTAAGTTTCATCATGTCTGATAATAACATCTGTAGGTTATTAGCTATTTTCTTGTTTTTTTTTTTGTTTATACAGTGTAGGCACTCCGTGTTTGGGAAGGACCTATGCGATTGGCACATAGATGGCGCTCCGTTGGTTTCGGTATTTGTACAGTTCAGAAGAGAGTTACGTCGAGGAGTCGGCGTTGGGGGAATCGGTAACGCGACTGCCCAGTAACGCGAGGATTCCCGAAGATCTTGGGTTCGAGTCCCATCGCCCGAGGCTCATTTTTTTCACCCACAAGTGCTACGTGAAAGTTTAAAGATTTTCGAGTTGATCATTGCTCTACCGACATTACGCGTGCAAATGGAGAAATTTCGATGATTTAACGAGCGAATCGTAAAGTTCTTAACGATTTCCAAGTGAATCCAGTCGCGCCAGCGACAAGAAGCCATAGCTCTCGTGGTTACCGATCGTAAATGCGTACGGGCTTTCGAAGGGAGTCGTACGGGGATATTGCTGCGCCACGTAGGTGGGATACCTCGGGGCGGTTACCAGGTGGAATTATAGGGGAGTAACGAGATGGGTGAGTGCTGACTGTAATGACGCTCGTTCGGGGAACTACGCGTTCATCCGTGTCTTTGGAAAGTGCAAGAATAAACAGTTACACGATAGGGGCGACGTAACACAGCTGCGGGAGATGCCCTTTTCCATTGTGCAACTGCTTTACGTAAGCGTGAAAAACGAGTAATCGCGAAAATACCAAGGAGCTCGCCTTAACCGCGTTCGCTGAATTATCCCTTATTCCTTAACCACCGCTAACAAGCGCCAAACGTTATGGTAAGCGAGCTTTCATAAAGGGTGACTCGACCGCGGTGGGAACCACTTCAGACATACATTCAACATTTACGAATAATAGGGAAAGGTCGCACAATAACGCAAGGATCATCCGCGAATGTATCTGTTTATTTCGATGAAACCGTACACTGGAGGAGCATTGGCATATTTTTGTAATATTCTGTTATATAATATAAAAATTACCGTTTTTACATTTGCTTTAACCCTTTCCAACTTATTGTTAATTTCTCCCGCGGTGTCAAATTGTCACCAATGGTAAAAAAATCCATATTATCAAAAGATAAATAGTTAACTTTGCAGATTCTTTCATTGAAAATAAAAAATGAAATTTCTGTATATTCAGGTATACGATTGCTCACATCGTTCTCAAACAATATAGCGATGTGCAGCAGGGAATATTGCTTTTTTACATTTATCGCCACGTGCACTTTATATATATTTGCGTTTGTGTAAATCATAACATTGCAACTTCCGTGATCATACTATAAGTGTCAAAATTAATTTAAAACCTTTTCCTTCTTTATTGCATGTAAATTAACTGCCAATGTTACCCCGTACTGCCAATGGTCTCCAGTTTACGGTTCTTTGTTAATGTGTATAGCAGCAAAATTAAGAAACTTCAATAGTCCCAATATATATTTCTCTCCCAGCATACAAAACCAGTTTCCAATCCTAAACTTCCAAAAACATAAACTCCATTTGTCCCTCGAGGTATCACATTTAAAAACAAACAAGGCAGAATAGTTCCCATCACTGAAACGGTCATCCACCTATTACACAAAGCATTAATCACTCTTTTCCCTCATACAAAAACACCCGTGACCTTCCAATCCCATTTATCCAAAGTGAAACACCGAGCGGGCCCCTCAGAGGTGCCCGCGAAGGGGTAAGGCCTCTCCCGCGGCACGGCGAATTTAATTTATAATTGAGGGAACCGCGCGCGCGCGCACGTGAGCGGCCGAGATCGCTCGGGGGAAGGAACTGCGCGCCGCGATATTCTAATCGGCGTGACGACGTGATACGCAATTAATCCATCGCGCGTCAGTGTCTCGGCGGCGATAATAATGGATACGTCGGGTCCGCGGGGCCAAACGCTCGGGCAGCAGCGGCGCCGTGGCGCGCATGCGCGCTCAGAGCCCGCCGCGCTCCCTGGATATGATTAATGGCGTTGCTATCAGTGCATGAACGGCGCAAAACGAAGACAAATAGCCGAGTATGGGCCTCTTTAAACGCGCTCGCCGTGGATCGGCGCCTCTGCGCCATCGGAAACGGTCCCAGGAGACGCGAGATTACCGAGTTCCCGTGGCACACAGGCCGAGAGAGTCCCCTCCTGGCGATCCAATTAATGAGTGCGCGCCGAAAGCCGCGCCTTTCTGCGCGATCGCGTATCCTTTCGCGCCTCTTCCCCTCTCTCTCCTTCGTTTCCCATGCAGCCAGCATCGCTGGAAAATTTCATTTCGACGGTGTCCGATTTATGATCCGCGGGGCAAAGGGGAGGGGACGCGGTTGTTTCGTCGATGACGATAGGTAACGTGAGAAAGAGAGAGTCGTAGGCTACGTGGACCGTGTATCTGGTAATTGAGTCACCTTCTGGGTCAAGCCGCGATTAAGCGTGAATTCTGCGGCAATCGAGGAGATACGATCCCGCTGCGAACGGGGGGAATTGTTTTGTCCGTTTCCGTGCGCTGGGATGGACATGAGAGATCGGAACAATAAGAAGCGCGCGAGGCTGACGCGCCTGGGAACGGACCGACGATGAGGGAAGTAAAAGGATTGGAATCGAGGCTGCTCCTGTTGCTACTGTGCCTTTGGCGTGGTGCTTCTGTTTCTTTCGGCTTTAAGCGATCGTGTCGGGGATGGTGGCTTCTTTTTGGGCAGTTTCTGGGTGCCGAGTGTTGTGCGATTGCTCCGTTTGGGTTAGGGAATTCTGTGTTGTATTTTTCTGCTGATTTCTTTTGAATGGCTTGGCGCTCACGGAATTTGGTATTATTTTTGGCACTATTTTTTACCAATCGGTCACGCGAAAAGTTAAACGGAATTCATGTAAAGCAAAGAGAGTATCGTGTGATACATAAATAGCATTGATTTAAATTAGCACTTAGGGGTAAAGACTATAGTGGTTGGCCACCTGACAGTGATTGGCCTTATTTTGAGAAATAAATGAATATAAAGAAATATCAATGTTATGCCTTTTTTTAATGAACATATTCATATTCTTTGTACTTTCTTGTTTCGGATGTAATCAATATTTTTCCACTCATTATATATTGTGATTATATATAAAAGCAAGTAGGATGACTTGGCTTTGAAGCTTGGAAATTACAGCGATTTAATCAAAAAACCATAAGAGTACAGTTGAAAGTTTGCGAATAGTTTAATATATTTATGATTTGTATATCTCTCATATTCGGTATATATCGATAAATAAAAGTTGAAACTTTATAAAAGAATTATTTATTTGTTAAAATTATACATATATTATGAAAAAACAGGGGGGCCAACAACTGTCATATGAATAATGTTGAATAATAGTAATTGGCCGGGCGGCCAGTGACTGTTTTTTAACCATGTTAATGGTAAAACAGTAATTATCCCCCTGTTCAAAACAGAAACAAACACGACAAATACATACATAATAAAATATATCCATTTTTATTGAATAATTTTAATCTTATTTCTATCACCAAATCAGGTAACATTTTCTTTAAGGTTATATTATGTATCAAATAGCGGCCAATCACTGTCGAACCGATTGGACAATTACTGTCTCGACCATGCCAATAACTATATTTCTTCGTAGGAAACACATTTTTTGTATATTTTTATATATTCTTCATTTTTTTTCATAAACTCTATTTATTTTGAGATTATTAGGGGTTTTCCGTACTTATTTATATTGATTTCCACTGCAAATTTACTATATTCACATTTATAATTCATTATTTATGTGACACTCTTTCTTAAGTGGCCAACCATTGTACTCTTTACCCTATTATTAGTTAGAAGGAGATGACGTATTATTTCAAATTTAAGAATTAATAAACGAGTCAATGGCCTAGCAATAGCACATACTAAGGTTTAGGGACATACAATGAAGGAAAACATTATTTTTGACAAATTTATGAAGTAGATATAAATGTAATTCATATACAGCATAAAGAAACAGTCAGGAGCCATTTCTTGCATATAAAATCTCAAATTTCACAAAAAGTGAACATCTAATATTTGTGAACTAAGCTTTAGAAACTAATTATTTATTCAAAGCGACCAACTTTACCGCCAAAAGAATGTATCGCGATAAATTAGCCCTCGTTATAAATTTTCTAAAGTTGCACGTAAATTTCATGTATTCAAATTGTTTTCTCTGTCTTATTTATTTCTTACATGATTTTTAAGAAGATTCTATATGCCTTTCCGTGCGCGTTTGTTTTTCAATTTATCACATATTCAGCAAAAAATAATGTCGGGCAACATATTACACTTCTATTAAGAGAAATCTCGTTCCAGAAACTTCCCTTACCGTCAAAGATCCTTTCACCGACCAAATACTACGCTCGCAAACGAACGCACCGCGCGCGACGTATTTGCGAAACGTTACCCTCCGTAACATTTCCTGTCTACCGATAAACCTGTATCTCTGTAGATTAAGAGATACAGGCGACAGAAAGCATGTAGAAATCAGAAAATTCGTACCGTCGGAAGCCTACTTGCTCCTTTCTAAACACACTGCTCACTTCTGAATACATCTGCACGGTCCAAAGTTCACCCTTGCGTTACAACATCGCGCTCGCGCGCCTTTTACGTCAATCACCGCGCGAAATGAATGACAACGAAACACGTGCCAGCCAACAAACTACACACAAAGAATTTACACAACCTAATTTGCGATACTACACCTTCCACATACTTCTCAATCGTCCCCACGTATCAAAGCAAAAAAAAACCTACAGAAACACGAATTCCTGCACGCAAGCCTCCATTTACGCCGAGCCGCGATTTAATTAAAAAAAGGCAACTCCGTTATTCGTATCGCGGCTGTTCCGAAGGATCGTAGCGTCGTTTCCCAGGATTGTTGGCGCGCAACCGGAAGGCGAACTTCCCCGTCAAAATTTCCAGCCGGAACAATATTCTCGGCGCGGCGCGAGATAAAAATCGCAGCTGTAATCGCGACCGCGGCATCGAAACACCGCGGGGCAGAGTTCTTCCAGGTGGACTGGCCGTGCAGCTCGAAAATTCGTACGGAGCGGCCCAAGCTCGTTTAGGTAACGCCCACGCGCGCTCAAGTTGCATTCGCGAGCGCGAAAAGTTTCGGCGAACTCTGGGAACCGAGGGAACTTCGAGCCCTCGAATGCGCGGCGCCTTTCTATCTCGGCCCACCCCCGACTCGTCCCACCCTTGGGCGACAGGAGCGAACGGGGGTTGTGATCGACGACTGCAGACTTTTAATTACTCCGACGGGGGCGCAGGTCCCGCCACGTGGAAGCGAGAGATAAGCCTTCGCGGAAATGGAACGAGCCCGACGTTCCGGGCGCGAAGTTACGCCGCAAATTATGCAATTAAAAGTACGGAACGGATGCAGGTCTTCGCCGGTGTCTTCCAGACTAACGACCTTCCTGCGGTCGATATCGACGAGCGCTGCGCCTTGGGAGACCGTTCGCGTGCCGATTTCTGGATGCTGGTGTGGGTGCTGAGTATTTCCGAGGGTGAATGGGAGAGACGACCTGACGGTAGGAAGTTCAGTGAACTTGGCAATTCTGCGGGGGGACGTTCTTCTGCGAGGACGACTGTGTGATCGTGGATTTAGGTGAGCGGAAATTGGAGCGTGCTTGGGAGGGACAGATGGAGGGTATCGTGTTAGTAGTGTGGATGGACCGGGTGGAGATTGTAGAATTAATAATGGTAATGAATTCTGAATGATACTTTGAGTGTAACGTCGATGCACCCGTATTTGGGGAATTTGTAGGGTAAATCTGGGAGACGCGGTCGAACTAATATAAAATGGCTATTAAAACTAATACAGATATTACTTATTTTATGAGAACGAACCTAATATCTTCAGAATTTTATGCTGATTCAGAGAAACTGATCGGTATTTGCTTTAAAACAATATTTACTGTAAATCGGGTTGAAAACTGAAGTCATGACATCTGACCACCTCCCCGAGGTGCCGGGAGAAATGGTTTTCGTCGTTAGCAGAGACCACTTATATAATTATTCAAGGAAAAATAACGAAGAAGAAAGCAAAATTATTTATGAGTGAATACAACTACAGATTCATTGATATTTAATTTGTTTACGCTAAACAAGTAAAGAACACATCAAAGATAAACCGAACTACCTACCGGCGCTTAACAAGGCAAATGAATACAAAAGTGAATAAATCAAATAAATAAACAATAATAATAATAAAATAATGATAAAGAATAAAAATATAAATAAAAATAATAAAAAATTCATAACTCGACCATTTCTCCTTTCTGCAGCGAGAGATGGTCTTCTTGTTAGTTTTGAGAGGAAGAGTTAATATCACTAAATACTTTGGCTGCATTGTCCCTCGATATCTCTACTATGTTATTATTCCAAAATATTAAACGAAAATAAACTTAGAACTATATTTTAAATACGATTTTGTACACCGTTGTTTGACAAAAGAAGGTTAAATGTAACCTCAGTTTACCTTTTATAGCCTATAAATCTAGAAAAACACAGAAGGAACGAAAGTGACGCTATTCATTTAATTGTTTGGCTTCTAGAGAAGTAATTAATCTGCACTTTAACGCGTTTTTACGTATAGAGTCTGAAATATAGCGACTCGACCAACTCTCCGGTCCGACCGTGTCTCCCGGATTTACCCTAACTATTACTCGATTTTGTTTCAAGAAATAGGAAATGTTCTGCAATTCAACAATTTTTTTATGTGGAATTTTTTTATTTGCAGTGGTCAGAAATTGAATATACTTGATAGAATATTAGGTAGCACTAATGATTACAAATCAAAATTTAAGAATACTTTTTCGACGCTGCCGCAATTTCCTCTAAATTCTCCATAAATTGAATAATTTCCAAATATCAAGATCCAAAATCTAATAATACATTTCCATTTCTTCTCGTATCATCAACGATATCCATTTCTCAACCAAAGAAGAAAACTTTATTTAAATAAAAGTTTCGAAGAACAAATAAAAGTTAGAAAAATTATTCGTCACGTGTGGAATAAAGTTCACCAGAATTATTCGTTCCCCGAAAACGAATGAAGTTGAAGTAACTTTTACTCGATCCGTTATATAAACAATTTTTGATTTAGTTAATGCCCGACTCTTTCGCAAAAAATCTACCACAAAGTTAACCAGAATCAGAACGCAACTGCTGGAACGCGGGGGTTAAACGTTGCACGCGACGAATTGTAGAAAGAAAAGCTGCCTTCTCAGCCATAGATCAGCGATTAATCTGGACAAGCCGAAGACAAACTCGCCGCGATAAGTGGGGAATAGGGAACCTGCTCGATTATTCGGGAAGAACAGTTTCCCTATCTCTATTACAAGGATTTCTGTTCGCGTGTCTAGATAATCGAGAGGCAGTGAATCAAGGGGCCCCGTTGCAATCGAGAATCCGACTGCTCCGTGTAACAAGCTCGCCCCACGAATCCCGTAATAAAATCCCGGCGAAAATTCTAGCCCAGGCTTTCCCCGGCGCTCGTTATCGCTGCTAATTTGTCAGAAAACGGCCTCGAATAATTCAAACGCGCCGGCGAAATATTGCGCGCCGCGGATAACCGAGGCACAATAAAATAATGATGCAATATTTCTTCCCACGGGCAGCGAAGTTCAAGAATCGCGCACGACTGCCTGGAACTTCCGACAAATCTTCGCCCGATGCCTCGGAACGCGTAATTATTTCTCGCATGCCGGCCGCACACACGGCCGCGTATATTGCGTGAGAGTAATGAGCCGCGGTATTGTCTGAACGGATCGAATTGGTTCGCACCGCGTTTAACGGAAAGTATTACATCATTATGTAAATACGCCGTATCGATGCACGGAATACCGCTTCAGGTGCACCGTCCGGGAATTGCCGTCGGCTTCGTTAACATCGTTTTCATTAATATTCATTCTTACTCGCCGCGGCTCGTCCACTGAATATTAAGCGCGATTCATAGGGTCGCATTGTGCCCCCGTGTCATTAAGGCCCTCTTGTCCGAGTTTTGGGTCAAATTGTATGGATTGCCAACAATCGATCGCGATTGTGTGTTGAAATAGTGATTAATAATTGTTGATATCCCTGTGCCTGATCTGTCTTTATCGCCGATGATCGAGCTGGAGATGAAAGGGATACAAATTCTGAGATAATCAGCATTTCAAATTTTCAAATTCCATGTACCTATATAGATATGATAAAGCAGTGTTTCACAACTTTTTTTGAGTCGCGATCCGCTTTGATAATATTCAAATAATCTGCGATACCCCACCTGTATAAGGGGAAGTGAATTTAATAAGGTAAAGAAAACATATTAAAAATAGATATTTCAGATATAATTCCAACTTAATAATATTTAAATAAAAAACGTGTCGACCCCCCAGAAAACACTTCGCGACACACAAGTTGAGAATCTCTGCGATAAAGGTACACGAGTGTTGATTAAACATGGTAAAAAACATTTTTACCATCAATTATTTTATGACTTTTAGTCTTCTTTTTAGTTATATATAAATAACTAACAAGTGAAGTTAAATATAAAAGCTTGCATTTTAAAAAAAAATTTACTATAAATTATTTATGCCTTTCAGTGAAAATATTGTATTGTCATCGGAACTACGTATGTGTGCAAAGTTTCAAGTCGATCGGAGATGTAGAAGTGACTCAAAATTAGCTTACAAAATTTCACTCTGATAAACTAACAAATCCACAAATGAAGCTAAATAAAAGTTCGTAAGAAGTGAATACTATGGATCCAGAGAATCACTTCTTCCTCGCATAAAGTCCCTCAAAACTCTGCAACATCCTCTCTAAATCACTTCTGCGGTATAACGAAGACGAAGAGACTCGCGCCAGAGGATTAACTGGTTCACCGTGGGCATTTCTTGTACAAAATCTCGTAGCCGTCGCGTTATCCAAGCAGATAGTCGGTAAACGACAGAACCCTCGCCTGCCATCGGTTGGAAACAAAATTACATAAGCACAAGGATGCTTCCCTGCCTGTGGCTCCGTTGCAAGACAGAGATAACATCCTCGGCGGTAATTGCGCGTAACAACCGGCGGATACACATCGATCCACGTCGAAACAAGGTTGCCGGAAGACCTCGTCGATCAATAGGTAAATAGGTTAATCGTAGCGCCGTTCGTGCTGAATGGAGGTTCGGGCTGGCTCCGAGCTGCAGCGTGCGCGATTCCTCGCTGCCGATTCGACGGAAATCGCACGCTCGATAGACCCGAAACCGCGACCTCGACCCGGCTGCACGCAACACGCGCGCGTGCATTGTGCCAGCGGCCGTCCAGGTGACTGTGCAAACGCGCCTTAATTGCGCCGCGCACAATGCGGGAATCGAGCCCCTGAATGGAGTGAAATCGATAAGAAGTTTACCGCGGTAAATGGACAGAGAGATCGGGAGTCAATGAGCCGGAGTAAACAGTTGGGGGATTGCATATGGCGGGATAAGTGCAGGTGGTCTTGTCTGTCTAGTGCGGAGGGTTTACGTTATTCGTTGTGGTTGTATAGTTGTGAATGACGATCACGGATTTGCTGTGTGGAAGTTCATCGGAGACCAGGGGAGAGGTATTAGGATGGTGGAAAAGTTCATTCGCTTTGTTGAACCAAAATCTTTATTAAAAGTAGGAATATATCAGATGGTTTTTTAATTAGAGTACTGTTTATGACGTTTTGCGAGCTTTCTGGTAAAAATATAAAAAGGTGTAGTAATAAGAGAGACTTCCGTACACCTAGCAGCACCTAACAGTCAACGAAGGAACTTTTGTATCAACCTAAGTGTTTATTTTATGGCGTTGATATTGTTTCGTGAAGAAAGAGATATAGGAAAAGAAATAAATAATTGATGCAAATACAGAAAGGAGAAGAATGGTGAGAAAAATCAAAGTTGATAGTACTTATAAATAAATATAGCCGACGGAAGTGGATTATGGTAATGAGGGACTTTGAACTTAGGTTCCTCGAATTGTGATGGACTTTAAGCATATTATAGAAATTTTAACGATAAAACTGTTTATGAATGGAGCTACAGACTAAAAAGTTTATAGTTAACAGAGATTAGAGAAGTAGTAGGAACATGGATTTGAATGGAGCTGTATATTTTCAAAGAGCGCGAGGTTTCATTCACCGTTTATAATTTCTCGCAACAATACTCGTGGAAGCATGAGAATCGCTAAGAATTACCGAGCATTTACTTATATCGCCGCTTGCAATCTCCTCTCGTCATACATGTTTGTCTCTCTTTCATAAAAGCGTTATGAATCGAATGCTATGTAATTCATTCTCGCGCGTTGAATGAGAATATCAAGGAAAAGCAGTGTGTATCACAACTGCTGAAACTATGAATAGGAGCAGCAAAATACCTACAGATAACCATGAAAGAAGGAAGTCTCCATGAATGAAATATAATAATATTCTGAAACGCATGGCAATGATAAACAACAAACACTAATTGCAAATGGGATGATAAGAAGAATAACATTATTATATCTAAAAACTACAAGTAATGCATTTTAATTGGCCTACGACCTTGGAACAGCACAAGAACCTTCAACAAAGGATTTTTCTGTTTGCAAGAATTTCACAACCCCCGTAAGGGTTATCAAAAATTGCCGTAGCCGATGATTTTTCACATCGTCTTGGCGGGGTATTGGTAAAAGTTTTCAACTAGCAATAATCGCACCTCAGTAGAACCTCATCGGTTACGATATCGCCACTGCGCAAAGCTAACAAGTCAGTTCGCGGTCGAAGCAGATATAACGTTTCCTGAACACTTTTACACGCGAGAAACTTTGTGAACCGAGTCGCCATCTAGGAGCGGTCGAGTGAAGCTTCGCACTTCACCCCACGCGCGCCATAATTCGCCCCTCTTCTTACAGTTTACCTCATACTGACGAATTAAACATGTGAATCGAAAAATATTATCAACACTTTATTGATAAATCGCTGCACAAACTGCTCTCTGGTGTTTTTACAATCCATAAAACAACTGACGGATTCAATGGTCTCTTTTCATTCGTTACTTTTTCTTTTGCTCATTTTTGCGTAGGCACTTTTGCTCGCTTTTGTTGGATTTTTTTAGTAGTCCAAGGCTAGTTCTTATTTATTTACCAAAAAATGCCCTTGCTGAGGTCGAACCCGTTATATCAAATTCATGTTTGAGACTATTCTGGAAAATCGTTTCATTTTCTGAGAAGAGCGGATAGCGACAAATGTTTAGCGAATTCCAAGGGGGCAAAGAACCGTGCACGTCTAAATTGCACCCTCGAGAGCCTGCACTTATCCACCGTACGCAGAAATAAAAATCAATTTATAGACATCCGTAGCGCGAGCGAAGTGGAAAGTAAATGAATGCTTCCCGCTGCCCTCCTGCAATTATTCTACCGCGCATGCTAGTGAGATTTATTGTGGGTTTTTATAAGTATAATGGCGCACGCATTACCCTTTCATCAAGGAGGCACGTTCGAACGAGCTTGTAAACACGAATGGCACACGTGTTCGATCGTGCTGAAAGTTTCTCTTAAATGGCCAGAAAAGGAGCATTGCCACCCAAACTCCTTTCAATTTTACGATTTCATCTATTTATAAAAGAATCTCCCTTGAAGAGACGTGCCAAAATCTAGAATATACATATTTCATTGTTTTAATTTCATTGATATTCGACAATTTTTTTCATTATTCGCCATTTCTTAAATAACTTATATCTGCTTATAGTTCTGACACACCCTGCAGAATTCCCACGATTTTTGTCGCACGAAAACTGGCGTTGCCAATAAACAAATACTAATACCTATTAAATGCTCATTCCAACGCAAAGTCCTTAAGCCTGGGTAAACGTAATTATCTCCGGCATGATGTTATCTTGTCACGTGCAAAATTTCTACCATGAAAATCCTTCCTAGCGCGCACGATACACTTTCTCCCGCGACTTTGCGTTTTCATACGCCCACAACTGGGTCGTTCGCTCTCGATCGCGATACTATCGCGGAAAGCTGATGCGTGATCGCAAGTTTTCCAGCGACTTTGTAGAGTCCACTCTAATTGCCCAACGGAATAAAAAGGAATACAAAGTCTGATTGCAACGTGTTCGTTTAATTATACACCTGTAGCATTGGAATCATAAATATAAACATTAAGAATGATCCAGTGGTAATGTATTCGAATTCTTAATGAAATATTATCGTGATTAAACGGTTAAAATATTTTACATTTGCAATCGTGTACAGGGCCTTTCAAAAAGAACCCACGCAGGTCCCTGAATCTTTCACCGTGTGATTTCTTTTTGTGGGGCTACATAAAAGATATCGTCCACGTGCCACCTTTGCCCCGAGATCTCCGAATACGAAAGAATTAAATCACGGGTGCTGTGGAAAGAATAAAGGGATCAGTTGGAGCGAATGTGGAGAGAATCGAACTATTAGAGTTTAGATGTGTGCAGAGTTGGGCATTAGCTAAATAAAAAATTATTTAAATAACGGATCAAATAGAAGTTACTTTAACTTTAACTTTTTCTTTTTTTTCTTTTTTTAACTTTTTCTTTTTTATTCTTTCTTGTATACCATGGGATTTCCCGTTTGATAAATAAATAAATAAATAAATAAATAAACTTTAGATTATTTGACGAAGAGTATTTAACCCAAGTTTACTTTGTTCGACACATGACGATAATTTTTTTTAACTTTTATCCGTTATTCAAAATTTGCAAAATCGACTCAAATGATTGCGATGCGAGAGATTATAAACTTGGAGAGCTTCACATTCTTTTGGTGCAACCTGTATATTTTTAAGTGTCCAATAACCAATGTTATATTCGTCTAGAATACCGGTGTTCCTTTTGAAAGGCCCTGTATTATTCGAAGAGATTGGAAATAGGATAATAACTGAGGACAATGGCTGAAAATGTGCAAGCGTGCGAATTGGTGGCGCATCATTACTGCGCGGCGTCATTAGGATGCGACGTGCGCGCATGCGCGAGATGCATCCGCGATGCTCAATCTACTTGACAATCAATCACCAACGAGAACTACCGCGCGCTTTCACCGTGAACACAGCGAGCCCGTACGTGCTCCGTTTTCGTATGGCTGTCATCAATATCGCGGCAACCACGGCTCGACAGATCGATTACCGTCGGTAATTATTTAATTTCCTAGCGATCCCGAGCTGCTGATCCATTTACCATCCAAGTATGCGCCACGGTTCCTTGGCACCTGCGATCTCGCCTATCGACTTCCCCCCACGCGCCGACCAACGAGCGCCACGCTAATGAATAGCGGGCAGAGCAGGACGCTCTTATTGTTGGGGGATTCAATTACGTTATCCGCGTGGAAGCGTAGCGATGATGAGGTTCGTCTTGGGGGGGAGGATCTATGAGGAGTGTTCTTGCTGAAAGAAGTCGAATAGCGAAGCGTGGAGACTTTCAAACCGGATAAAATGAATTCTAATGTGCAGAGTTTGACGTGATTCAACTTTGATTTGAGAAATTCAGAACTGATGCTTGTGAGTCGTCAGTACGACACGAATAGAGCTACTAGAGGCTTAATGTCTGTGACGCTAGATTTATGGCACCCTGTACTAATTACTGATAGAGTTCTTCCAAGTAGTAGGGCGTTGATTAAGGAGACACACCACCTTGTAGGCCTAAAAGAATGGGTGAATTTAATATTTTTTTTTCTTAAGTAATTTTACACTAAAATATCGGGATCTTTTTAGGAGATGTTAGGCAACATTTTAACTTTATTTCCATACATTATTTATTACTTAAAGTATTAAAATGACAGAGTTATACAACATTATTTATCGCCATGTCTGACAGGACCTTGTCTGGCAGCACCGAAAGCGATTGCAACAGAAGAAATAAAAAATTCTTGTGTCAAGTCAAAGAAAAATAGATTTTCCTCGAAGTAGTGTATGCTTTTTGAATAATTTTAAAAAATAAACAAATGGCGGCTTTGTAAAGAAATTTCTTTTTTCTTCAGTGAAATAAGTCGGCTTTGAAGTATTATAAAAATTGAACTATTATTATACCTTCATCCAATTCAAAGTACAAGTACTTCGGAAGCTTTTTGACACAGTTTCTTAAAGCTCCGTTATGGAGTCCTGCCAATACCGCGTTATAATAACCGTAAACCAAGTTTAGGTGAAATTTCTTCTCGAGGAGCAAAAGTCGGAGGATCGCAAGGCAACGAGCGGCAACTTACATATCATACCCGGTGCATAATAGCAATTATTGCCGGGACACGGGGTCCCAGAGGCTAACGATGAGAGATTCCGCGCGGTTTCGCGGTATTAGCGCTTACCGGCAATACCGTAAATTCCAGCTGGCGCGTGTAACATGAGCGCGCCTCGAGACAAAACCAGCAGGCCTCTCTAGCGCGCTTAATAAGACTACGCGTTTAAGAAACAGGAATATGCGTTTTGAGCCGCGGCAGGATCGTGGGCTACTAACGCGCGACACGCTACAAGCGGACGCGTGAGAGCCAGTAGGAGCTTCTCACTCCCACGACTTACGGTACACCTTCGAATCCTCGAATTCCGATGGCCAGCGTTATTCAAGTACGGCAGCTGAATCGTCAATGTTTAATTAATTTATATTTCAATTTTCCAGGCGAATTTCACGCCTCCGAGCTGGGAAAACGGTTCCAAGGATACCTTTCAACGGGAAGTCACGGCTTACGTAGGATTGCAGGAGTTATTAGACGTTGATTATATTGGTGCTCTGTGGTGGAATTTAAAACGCGAGCGTTAACAGCGCGGAGGAAGAGCCTGCGGGGCTGCAAGCGCGCGAGAGGATGCCTCCCCCAGCGTGAAAGCGGCGGGTTTTCAGCGGGCAACAGACTGGACAACGGAAAACCTACTCATTGCCAGTGGAAGAATCTGTACCGCTGTATGATTGCTTTCTCAGCCACCGCCGGCTACCGTTTGACTCGAGAATTTACGAAGACCACTTTCTCCGTTCCGCGACGTTATCCTGCGTAACTTGCAGCTCTGGAAAAGCTGTCCTTCCTGCAGGAAATGATGTTAGCAAAATGAGCTACAGTGGCAGCGCAACTTTTGAATCATAGAAATATACAACTTCCCCATTTGCTTATAGATCAATATTCAGGGAGATAAAGGTAAGTAGTCTCCTTTGTTAGTAAAAATTGAATTCTCGTTAAATAGTATATCCTGGTTATATATACGGTCTTAGAGCGAACAAAGTATCCAAACGCGTCGAGAAATCTGGACGAAGTGAAGGAGGAAAGCAGAAGGATGGTTTCCGAGGTGAAAGGCTGAGGAAGCCGAGCTCCAATTAAATTGTACCTCCTTTAAGAGGACCGCTGTTACGGATACCTAGCGGGCTGGTTGTTTAAGGCAGAATGCAGCTCTTGCCCGCGACCACGGGGATCGCGGGCACAGCTTCCCGCATAGGGCAACAGCGAACAAGCTTATGAAGTAGCGCCAGTTTTTGCTACCGCCTCGACGTTATAGGGGACTAATTTATTAACTACCTGGGCGAGCATCGCGGAACCGTTTCATCGGCAACCGCGGCCTTCGCCGCGCAAGAAACGCGCGCAATCTTCCGTCCAATCTTCGTGAAATGCAAGCAGTCCGATTCCCTGGGTTTCTTCGCGCCACTTTCTTGCCCCGCGAGGCCAGCACCCTCGCTCTGGCGAGGCTCAAGATTGGACTTGCTTCTGCGCAAGGAACTAAACAGGCTGATTCGATTTTGGCGGAGGAGTTAGCAAAAACTTGATTATGTGCGAGGAACCTGTGGATGGATGCTGGGTTTGTGATAGGAACGTGACTTCTCTGATATTTTTGAGATTGTATATTGGACTTTAATTTAATTTTATATCAAATTATTTCATTTTTAAACTCCAATTAAACCTCCAACTAAACTATCATGATTTCGTCACAATACTACGCAGGAGATGAGGATTTGTAGTTTAAACTTCTGTAGAGAGAAAAACTGTAAGGGTCTCTAAGCATCTTCAACAATTTAGGGGAGGGTTGCCTATATCGTATCGCTTAAGACAGTTTACGTTATATTTCATATTTGGTACTAATTTAAACGCAAATGACTATTGGATATTGTAGCTTGATCTTTTAGGCACCTACTATTATATGCTTAGTCTTTCGTTCAGATCAAATTAATTTGTTATTAATCTTTTTGTCACATATTGTAAAAGGCACGATTTAGGCAATCGGTCTCCTAAATCGTACCCCTCGCTTTCCAAAATCGTACCTCCACGAAAAAATAGTATCAATACAAATAAAGAAGAAAATATTCAACATAAAGTAATGATTATTATATAGTTACATACACAAATGCTTATGGATCACACACAGGCCGCAATAACCTATATATATCTAACATACGAGTTGTCAAATCCTACTGGTACGATTGTAGTGGTACGATTTAGGAAACATGATCAATTTATTTATAAATATCAATTTAAACTTTATAATCAATGTAATATGTACTTAAAACGAATGTAAAATATTCAGCATTAAACCCGCTTTTAGAAAAATACAAAAATACACGACAAAATTGCATTGTTTGATTATTATCAGCTAAAATAAACGGGTAAAAAGTTACATCAATCATACCTCATTTTTTAAAATGTTTATAGCACGCACAAAATAGGGTGTAAGGTCAAAAGTTTTTGTTTCTATTTCTTATTTCGCATTTACTTGATATTTTTTATTATCAAATGTCGTTTACATTCATTAATTACTGAGAAATTGATGAAGTACGATTTAGGTGACCAGTACGATATTGGCAACTCTCCCCTAATTCGCCTAGAAGACTTTTGCATAAAGGACACACTTTCTTCAAAAGTACTGCGTCAATTTCATTGCATTCGGTACACCACTACAGGGGATAAACCCACTTACACGTTAAAGTAGGTCTTGGACTGAAGACTGAGGGGTCTGCCTAAAACATAAGCAGTTGCCGGCATAGCCCACGGACTGCTTGCAGCGGGCTTCCAGTGCGCCACGAGGGAAGAAGCGTCCGCGGAGGAAGGGGCTGGCGAAGGGGAAGAAGACGAAGGTGGCCAGACGGAAAGGAGCGGATTTCCGCGGTCGCCCGGTCGGCAGGCACGCGGTACGATGACAAGCCGCGCGACGGTGTATCTTATCGCGATCTACCATCGCGGGAACGCGCGCGTAGTTAAGCGTTTTACGTTGGCGGGGCTGTCCCCGTGGCGCGTTACCAGTTTCCCCGTGTCCCCTAACCTGCTATTAGAAATTGGTCGCAGTTGTTTCGCGCGACAGGGCCCCGATGGCCGTGGTCTCGAGCAAAATCGCCCCCCTCGGTTTCTTCGCTTACGTAAACAAAACGAAAATTTCCACACCGGCGACGCACGGTTTCCTTACTTTCCTATTCATTACGTAAAGGGGCGAGTGTGGCCGCGCCATCGGAAAATAACACTTGCTTCATTTATCTTGCTGCCCCCCTCGCGGATACAGGAAGAGAGAAAGGCTCCTCGCCAGCCAAGATTGAATCTTCCGCGAACAATGAGCCGCCGTGATACGCGTAAGCGATGCTGCCCGAGATAGGGCTTTATGCTTGGGCGAGAAAAATTGGAAAATAATCGCCCGCCGCGGAGAAAGAGGCTCCACTTTTCTGCGTCGAGTGCGCCCGGTGATCGGGGTCGTAAGTCGTTAACGCGTCGATCTTAGGAAGACGATGTAAACGAAGGGTGTACGAGTGTCTGCATAACAGCAGTGGAGGATTTAACGGTCGACTGATGAGCAGTTGTCGGTTGGGCCCTTACCCAGAAGGTCCCGAAGGCCTCATCTTAAAAAAAAAAAGAATTAAGTAAAGAGTACAGTGGTTGGCCACCTGACAGTGATTGGCCTTATTTTGAGAAATAAATGAATATAAAGAAATACCAATGTCATGCCTTTTTTTAACGAACACATTCATATTCCTTGTACTTTCTTGCTTCGGATGTAATCAATATTTCTCCACTCATTATATACTGTGATTATATATAAAAGCAAATAGGATGACTCGGCTTTGAAGCTTGGAAATTACAGTCATTTAATCAAAGAACCATAAGAATACAGTTGAAAGTTTGCGAATAGTTTAATGTATTTATGATATGTATATCTCTTATATTCGGTATATATCGATAAATAAAAGTTGAAACTTTATAAAAGAATTATTTATTTGTTAAAATTATACATATATTATGAAAAAACAGGGGGGCCAACAACTGTCATATGAATAATGTCGAATGATAGTAATTGGCCGGCCGGCCAGTGATTGTTTTATAACCATGTTAATGGTGAAACGGTAATTAGCCCCCTGTTTAAAACAGAAACAAACACGACAATTACATACTAAATAAAATATATCCATTTTTATTGAATAATTTTAATCTTATTTCTATCGCCAGATCCGTAACATTTTCTTTTGGGTTATATTATGTATCAAATAGCGGCCAATCACTGTCGAACCGATTGGACGATTACTGTCTTGACCATGCCAATAACTATATTTCTTCGTAGGAAACATATTTTTTGTATATTTTTATACATTCTTAATTTTTTTTATAAACTCTATTTATTTTTAGATTATTAGGGGTTTTTCGTACTTACTTATAATGATTTCCATTTCAAATTTACTAAATTCACATTTATAATTCATTATTTATGTGACACTCTTACTTAAGTGGCCAACCATTGTACTCTTTACCCTATATTGTTTTCTGTACTACTACACTTAACCCGTTTTTAGTAAATTACGTCTTCATTTTCCAGAAAAAATAGGACCCTCGGAACGTTTACCACCTGAGCCTTTTTCTTTAAATCCGCCACTCAGAGTCATAAAGAATACCTTCTATTCATTTACGAATGTTCGCTAATTCTAACTATGAACTTAGAAACCCTAAGCACTTAAAAGATTTGAGGTCCTCTTATACAGGGTGATCACTTCAACGCGGTGTAATTTTTTTTTTAACAATTTCCTGTAATTCATCTAAAAAGTGTTTCTAAGAAAAGTTGGAATTTAAAATTCAGAAAATTTCTATGGTGCCCCCACTTTCTGCCGATGCTCACAGCATGTGTTTATTCTACTTATTGGTTAAATCCAGCACTGAGTGTGCATCACAATCAACAGAGATTAGTAAAATAGTGGAACAAGAAAAATACAAATAGCTTTAATACTTTCCAACACCGCCTCTTTATCCTAACTACTCTTACCAAAACAATTTCGCGGCACACAAACGAGTCTCTCGCCCTCGATCCTCAGGATTTCGCAGGCCAGCGAAGGCAGCGACTCAGGTCGTCCATAAAAATATGGACTCTCGGAGCCGCGCGGGAACTCGCCGCAGACGGTAGCCGCTTCGAAAGCGAGGATGTCTCGTCTCATTGTCCCTGGCATGGAGGTCGATCCCCGTTTGGTAGGTTGGCAGGCCATTCAACAAGTAGGTAACGCAAGCAGCCGGGCACGTAACCGATTGGTCGCGGGTTAAGTAGCTGCTGGTAGCCGCCACGCGGATACTGTCTTCTCGATATCGATATATCATGCACGGGAGAGGATCGAGCGTGCTTCGAGCGTGTCTCCCATCGGCGCGCACGCGAAAACTTCCGTGACGATGGGGGCCGGCGCGACGGCAGCTCGCCGCGGATCGTGTGCGTCGCCTACCATGGGGACCGTGCGTGTTCCGCCGGGGAACGATTTGCGCTGACCCTATTGGACGTCGCTGTAAAATCCAACAACCTCGCGCGCCCGTCCATTAAGACGAATGCTTCGCGCCAAAAGGATTTCTCTGCGGCGAGATTCCGGCACGCTTCTCTCCACCGGCGACCTTCTATGATAATGAAACCGCGTTGCGGAGTCGAGTACAGGATGCTGCTCCCTTGAGAGTTCCGAACTGAAGTCGTCCAGTTCGCTGGTGGAGAAGAATCTACTGTGTGGGATAAGTTTTAATGGGGGAAGGGGGATCGGTTGATTGGCGGGTTTTGGAGAATCGTGAGCTGTTCGAGGCATTCAGAGATTCCTCTTTGTGTACTGTGTTGAGTATTCTATATGGATGCTGCCCGTTATAGTACTGTTCAGCTTGGAGACACCCAATTAGGTCTATCAGGATTGGGAATATGCGTCTACAAAGTTCTTCCTGGTGGTCTAGGCTGTCTTCAGTGAACAACCTTCGAGGCAAGAAGATTCTGGTTCTAGTTGGGTCAGTGAAGTTAAGCTGCACTGAGAACGATTAGTTCACGATAGAACGTATAGTTTAGACAGTAGGTATACTATACTGTCGTTAGCTGAGAGATCTAGGAGTTTCCATGAATTTTAGAATCAGTGATTCAGAGACCATGCACTACAATAATCCCCAGCTAATGATCCTCAGGAATTGATGCTTAATCACCCACACACTCATCCAACATCCGCCTGTCGCCTTTTCCGTGAAGTATCATCAAATACTTTAATTTAAAAGAGTTTAGACAATTTTAGTATTGATTAGTTATTGCTATACCCCAAACAAACTCTCCCTCGGAGCCAATGAGCTCATTCTACATGCGCGAAATGGGTTCCTTATAAAATGAGCGGGAGTATAGACATGTTATTTTAAAAATAAAAACTTACAGGCAAAAACATTTTGCTATCTTTTTCAATTTTCCAAAATTTGTCGCCCTGGGCTGCAGCCTACTTAGCCTACATACAAATCACTCCCTGCCACCATCCTGCAACCCGAATGCAAACCCACATCTTTCCTCTTCCACGGGACAGCCCTTCAAATTTATCTATCCAAGTAGTATCTAAGATCCTCCAGGGAGTCCTCAATATTCTAACGATAAGTAACAGTCGCCCACGCGGTTTACCGTTTCCGTAGCAATTGAAGAGTCGATCCCCACGAGACATCGCTGCGATCGGGTTAATTCAATCAGTTAGAAATTATAGGAGCGCGATGGGAGGGAACGTCGCGATCGGGCCGATAGGGACGCGTGATCCTGTGCTCGCTGGATTAAAAGAAGATCGCCGGATAACCGCGGCAGAAATGTGTACATCGGTGTGGTTTACACGGTGCCTGGGACCTGGGACTCTGTGTACCGAGTCGAAACGCGCAGCCTTCAATCATTGTCAATCAGTTCGGACGAGGCACCGTTACGGTGTCTTCGATGGTCATGGCTTCTCGTCGTCCCGCGCTATCTGGCTACACCTACTACTATTCTTTGGCGGCGGACCAGCCTCACTACGCAGTCCCGTTTTCCGCCAGCCTTCGTCCACCTATACACACCCCTCGACTACGTGGGACAGCCTCTGTCCCTGGTCCTTGGCCACCTGGCAGCCATTCGATCACAGCTCCGTGCGAGACTCTTCTCGGTGTTCGTAGCATCTCGTTTCTGGATCTGAGTACTATTGGTACTCGAGTACAATTCTCGTGGGCTAATGACTTCTTGGGTCGGAAGGTAGTATATTCTGTTCAAAGGCAGTTGTTTTGCTTGCTTCTTCCTGGCGTATAGGGGGGTTGGAGAAGTAGGGCACTGGAATACTAATAGGGTAGACCAGGGCGAATCGGATCACTTTGTGTTTGACGGTAAAGAAATAATAGTTAAACATTAAAAAACTAATTTTTTATAATATATTCGTAAGCAGTACACCTTTGGCTTCAACTTGAATATATAATAATTGAAACTAAACATAAAAATCTTTCATTTATAAACAAAAGACGAAAAAATGAGAAATATCCGATTCGCCACGAAATTTGGGGCCAGAAATTTCTGAAAAAAACTGAAATTTTCATAACAAAATCTTTAGAATCATCTTAAACTAATCTAATTTAATGACAGTGAAGTCAAGTGACACTACTTAGCACACAGATCGGAAGGATATTGCCGTTTTTTGCCGCCTCTATCAGCACAATTCTCGTGGCACCACTCTTCTCGGACAATCTTCTGAAAATGGACGAATTAATTTTTCGCCGCAGTAAATACAATGTCATCTTCTTAAAACCATTAATTTATTTATTTTTTCGGCATTTTTTTAGATTTTATTTTTATCACAGCTTCCTTTATTATTTTTTTTGGACACCACGATCCCTGATTGCGCTTTTTTATGTACCTACGAACCATCTGTATATAAACAATTATCATATTTATAATCATAAAAATACTCAAATGAAAAAAAGAGTGATCCGATTCGCCCCACACAACGTGATCCGATTAGCTCCATATATAAGTATTTCAAAGATTGTAGATTACATAACATATTATAATATAATACTCTAAAATACATCAAATACTAATCTTAGACACCTTGCAAACTAATAACAATAAGCACATTTGAATTTACAAGCTTACTTTTTATTTTAAATACAAAATTGCAGATTACGTAGGTTAGATACGACCAAAATTGTAACGCTCGCACGTAACCATCTCGCTGAAAACGTATGCCAGCGCTAAACAATGACTTAAAACAATTGACGAACTATTGCAGTAGGTGCGGGGGAGAGGGCTGAGATGTTACGAACGATCGGAATGATCATTTCTATCGCGATGTAAGAAATATGGACTAAATTCTTATTTTGATCCGATTCGCCCTGGTCTACCCTACATAATAGTTTTTGGAATAGGGAATGAGGAGATAGTAGCAATTTCCTGAAGCATTTTGGTGTAGTTGTAGAATTGTCAAGAGGATGGAGGGTTCACCCCTTAACTTCTCACTGAATTTTGGAAAGATGTGTAAAAATTACCTCTTTTAATCTTGAGATTGTGCGCAAGAAACGTAATATTACAGAGGTTGAATTTTGAGAGTCTACCCAAGAAACGCAATATTGTGGAGGTGGGTCTTAAGGAGTTAGACCACCTTGGCCAGGGCAAAAAATACCGCACCTTTGGGGATTTATTTCTTTTGTCCAACGTGGCACAGTAATCTTAAGACACTATTCAACCCTTAGCACACCTCCAGCCGCGTTCAGTCAAAGGTGGTGCGCTACAATTCCCTCGAAATTGAAATCTACGACCAAACCCCAGAAGAAGTATCAGCCCTAATGGAACGTACCTAAATATAGACAAGCAGAGGCGCAGTAAGCCTGCTCGGAGCAAGGGGCTGGCCAGGCTAAGCCTAGCAGCATGTACTTGCCCAAGGAATTATTACTATTACAGTCGCAAACACGCACGCGCGTAACCTTGTTATCGGTTATGTTGATACGGCGATTACGGATGCGCCGTAAAGCAGGCGGCGATGTAAACACCGCTGGACGTAACAGGCGACCGGAAAATCACGAATCGCATCGAGTCAATGGCAGCGGCTTTAATTGGATTCAACCTGGGTGTAACAGGCTCTATCGAATTACTCGTCCGGCAGGTAATTCACTCGGAGCAGCATTCGACAACCTTCCGATCGAACGGCCGTATTTAACGGCGGATAATTCCCGTTTCGTTGCCACGTATCGCGCGGGACGATATCGATCGAGTCACGCTGGCAAATTGCACTGATTTACACCGCCTCCTTCATTACACCGCAGCCATCGTTTCTCTTGCAGACTGTTATCGCGTGGATGCTAGGTGTTGCGTAATATAACAAGGTAGAAGTTTCGCGAAACGTGTGGTACAGTAAATTTCGCTGTTGGGGTGTGAGGATGTTGCTTTCGGTTGAATGGTGCTTCGGTGGAATAGAGTTCAAGTTGTTGGGCTTGAGTGCAAGTGAATTGTAATTATATATGGTTATACGTATTATGTAGCTGTTTATTAGGTTTTAAGTGGTTTTCGAGAATAATAGTAGGCAGATAATGGGGATTAGGGTTGATTATCGCTTGTGAAGGTACTTTATGTGATGTATTTTTTATTAATTATGTAAGATCCTCAAACTACTTAGTTTATGATTTGTTGAATAACCAGCTAAGGTAAATGTTCCAGTACTTAAACATGGCCCAATAATTAAAAATTGAGAAGAACTTTGATTAATAATAACAGTTTTACTAATTTGCAACGTTTAAACTATTCGCAATATAATTGCAAAATGTATTAGCTTTATATAGAAACAATTATAAGCTTACATAACTGAATAGTTATATTATGCAAAAATATTATTATACAGTAAAGCTTCAACAGTTTCAATCTCGCGTCTCACCTAATGGGCTCAAGCAAGCGCGAGAATATTTTTGTTAAGGTTGTAATTAATTATTATTTTATAATTTTTGAAATAGTACAGTTGTTGTAGATTTATTATATGTTGCAGAATTGAAAATTAATTGGATCTCTTAATAATTTTTTCTTTTTAATATTGAAATTGTTGCGTTTATCCAATAGTACACGATGACATGTCACGGATCAGTTATTAAACGCGTATTTAATGGTTATATAAACACTGGTACAGACATCAGTATTCAGTGAAATATTGTTTTGTATCCTATATATTTACGTTAATAATAACTAGACAAAAATATAATACTGTTTAAGAATTATTAGGATAATTAATCTTAAACCCGTCATAATATTAGCATAACCTAAAATTTTATAATATACTTTTAATCATTTTCAGACATAAAGTCATGCCGAAGATTTAACACAAATGTATTATAAATAAAATGTTTTTATTACCCCAAAATATAACCGTATTCATTTATTTTCATTAACTGATAGAAATAGTTAAATTAAATATATATTCAATAATTGGGACACTGATTAATAATGACTGGGACACGCTATGAATTTCATTTAATTACTGGGTCATATGAACAGTTTCATGTTTTAATTAATTTAAAACTTTTCCTTTAATAAATGTAGATTCTTGTTACGTTATCTGAAACTAGAAATTTTACACTTTCGAATAATTATATTTAGTTATAATTTTATACTAATTAAATATGAAAGAAATTGCAATTATCTCAACTGCTTCCTTAACTGTTTCACCACTGGTCCATTTACCTTACAATAATTCGTCGTAATAAGCCCGACGAACGGGGCTGGGCGGTGGGCGTACGATGCGATGCGGACACTATTCCGTGCGGCCGATGCCGCAAGTGAGAATTCCGTAGAGCGAGCGAGAGGGAACGAAACAGTTGACACGAAGTTGCCGTCGACTCTTTCGTTCTCTCACTCTCGACCGAAGGATTCCAAGAAATGGTGGGGATAGTCACCGGGCGTACTACGCATGCTAAAAACGGGACTATAACGACAAATTACCGTATTTAGTTTCAGGAAAAGCAAAGTTTGTGCGCGCACTTGTGAAGAACGCGTTGTATAATAGTTAGTTAAACGAGAACTTCTGTTCGCAAGCTAATCAGAGGGATTTTTTAAGGGGAGTTTCCGGTCTAAAAATCAATTTTTTTATTTTATTTTGCGAATGTACAACCTTTCAAGAATGCGTGTTTAAAAGGATTTTTTGAAATTCATAAAATTCACAAAGTTATAAGTATTTGAATAGCGGCAAATGGGTGGGTAACACTCGGCCACTCGGCGCTCACGTAAAACTTTAAACGCGTTTGTCTCGAAACAGAGTTCTTAAAATCGGTGGAATCTCCTCTATTTCATACACACAACACACAAAATCCGCGATGCCAAATATAAATATGACACGTAGGTACATTTTCCCCACCCCGCAACACAATTACTAGAACATGCCACTACAGTGTCCCCAAACGATCTAAAAATGCCAGCATAATTGGTACAAGACAGCGCGTCAGTGCCACTACACCGAATCGCCGCGTCTCCCTGCGTCCCATCAAGATTACCCCAGTTAAACGCTCGCCGAGAACTCGCGTAACGCCGCAACGCACGCTTCGTTTTCCTTTGAGAAACCAGTCCTACGAACCACTCGTCTCTCCCTTCCCTCCCACCGCGGGCATTCTATTAAGAGCAACCGTTGACGCGAACAAAGTGGCGTTCCCGAAGAAGGAAGTCCTAAAACGTTCCCAAGGAGCCGCGGGACAACGGACAAATTTGCAGATCGACAGCGGCGGATATCTCATCTCGCTGCGCCGCCGTTCGTCCGCTGACAAAGCCTGGTCTTCGCCTATATTAGGTAGAGCGCGCCGGTTCTGCCTGCCTACTTTCAGAAATTCTGCGCTAACGAGCGCGCCAGCCAACAGGCTCGCGTCGCCCCGCTTTCCACCGCGGACATCGCTGCCCCATATCTGCCAAATTGTCCTTTTCTTTATTGGACTCCGCGCAATTTATCGACCGTCGCTCGTCACGCCGTGGCCCGATCAAGTCTATTGTACGGAAACTTTGCTGGATATTCGACGATGGTAGGAAGCCACTCAGTAACTATAAACGAGATCCTCATTTGTAGATATCAACAAGGTTGTGTTGTATTCGCTGACGTTACACCGAAAAGGGTTGAGAGCCCTCAACTGTTTCCACCTTGATTAACCTTATCTGCTGGTCAACGTAGGAGAATTATAATAATATTAAGAATAGGCAATTAGTATTGCGGTGTAATAGGATTCTATATAGTGGAGTTGGTTGGGAATGTGAAATACCAGAGACTATAACTGCTATAACCTAAATTTGAAAAGTTATAGCATAAGAATTAATATCTTTCTTTAAATGATTTTAGTTATGAATAACCATTATTGTCGACGGAAATATTTGTTGGTCTCTAATAACCGTTATTGACGACGGAAATTGTTTTCGGTTACGAATCACCATTATCGATGACCAGAATTTTTTTCGGTTACGAATAACCATTATCAATGACCAGAATTTATTTTGGTTACGGTATAACCAATATTGATTGCGGGAATATTTTTTTTGGTTAAGGTATAACCAATATATTTTGTGGGAATTTTTTTTTGGTTACGGTATAACCAATATGAATTACGGGATTTTTTTTCGGTTACTATCGAACTATAGAATATCTGGAATGCGAACACGGGACGGAAAGACCCGAACTGGCCAGGCAGAGATAGTGTCATTGAATGGGTGTTTATCCTGTATTATACACCATCCTGTAGTAAATTTGATTATAGGCAGGTATAGACTTGTGTGTAAGAGTGAAACAGCATCCCACGTATTGCAACTATCTCTTCTCGACAGCGCGCCGCGGCTCCAAATATTCACAATATTCTAGATATTCTATAGTGCAATAGTTATACCGTAACCGAAAAAAATTCCCGTAATTCATATTGGTTATACTGTAACCAAAAAAAAAATTCGCGCAAGATATATTGGTTATACCGTAACCAAAAAAAAATTCCTGCAAAATATATTGGTCATACCGTAACCAAAAAAAAATTCCCGCAAGATATATTGGTTACACCGTAACCAAAAAAAAGTCCCGCGATAGATATTGGTTATACCGTAACCAAAAAAAAGTCTGGACATCGATAATGGTTATTCGCAACCGAAAAAAAAATTCTGGTCGTCGATAATGGTTATTCGTAACCGAAAACAATTACCGTCGTCAGTAACAGTTATTAGTGACCGAAAACAATTTCCGTCGACAATAATAATTATAAGTAACCAAAACAGATAAGTATTAATATTTTTTAATCATTTCATATTTCCGAAAATTTATACAGTATTTAACGAAAACTGACTTGTATTTGAATAAAAATGAACTTTTTCTCAATGATTTTTTCCAAAAAAATTTAAAAAATAACTGTTATTTCTGATCTCTGTGAAATACTCGAGTTGAAATTCTTGGAAAATGGAAAACGAATGTATCATACGAAGCGCCGAGTAAAAGTATACACTTAGCTCTAAATATGTAAACCTCCAACACAGAAATTGAATAAATGCGAATAGATAGGGGGATGTCCTTAAATTAGGTGAGGCTTTTTGGAGGGAGAGGGGGTCGCGAAGTCCTTACGTTTTTTTACAAGAAGGAGAGGGAGTCATTTAGAGTTTTACGTAATATTTTTTTGAACCTAATTTTCAATATATGAATTAGCCTAAAAAACAATGTTTCATCACGCCCGTGAAACCGAGTTAAATAAATTATATAAACCTTTAAAAGAATTTTAATAATTGAACAAAATATTACGTTAGGTGGGAGCGAAGGGGTTGGAAAATAAAATCTTACGAATTCTTATACCGGGGGAAGGAACAGGCTAAAATTACCTTTACGTAATTTAAAGTCTTCTAGAATGTGCTACCTAGGATTTCGTACCAAAACGAATGACTTCCATCTCAACATTGTTATGACTCGAGTTTTGTTAAAATTTAGTTCTCAACTGATCTAGAATAATTATCGCGCTCAACCGCGTCTACCAGAACCTCACCTGTCCACGAGACCTAGAAATCCATCAGTCCTTCAATCCTTCAATCATCATTTACACTGGTAAGGTTCACCCTCTGACGCGCAGCAGATTCCTAGCAGCGATTCCGCATTAACTCCGAGGGATTCAATTAAGCCGCCAAGGATTCTCGAGGACAGAGAGACGTCGCGTAAGCTTGTTTGAGAAGAAAAGCAACCCTTCCACCGCGATTGCCAGTAATAACCCCTGTAGTTGCGGGTAACCGGGCTGTCTCCAATCTCCGGCCCGGCGTTGCGAGGGTTGCTAGCGCGTCGGAGCACGTGCCTCCTCGAGGGTTAATTTATTTAAGTCGAGGGCCACGCCAGCCGCACGAGGTGTCTCGAGAGGGCGTTTGCAAAAGCGACCAGCTAACCTAACGACATTTCCAATCGGACCTCATCCGTGAACGTTAATTAAAACTCGCCCTGGGAAAGGGTCAGTTCGCAGATGGGGGGAAAATGGGCTAATCTTCGACACTGAATCGCTGCTTCATTGAAGGGGAGGATTTTGATTAGGGGAAAGATGACAATGATGCGTTTCATCAATTACTACTTAAGCTTTATAAATATTATAATTGACCACCTGTTTTAAATCACCCCTTTTCATTCTGCACTTGAAATTGCTGTAGGGTGCAGAGTTGGGAAAAATTTATTCGAATAATCTTCGAATTAAATGAAGTTATTCGAGAATAACGAATAAAAATTAATTCGAACAATGCCCAACCCTGGTAGGGTGGAATATAAGATGTAGCAGAGAAGGGGTTGGTTCTTCGCACTAAAATATTTCTCACAGAATTGCCTGCAAGTTCACTGTGAAATTCAGTTGTTGCTCTGCCTATACACGGTTCTGTTGTCACACAGAGAACCCTGCACCCTCTACGACATCAACTACAATATTATCCACGACACTGGCAGCTACATCCAATTACTCAAGCCTCTTCTTCCTTCCACTCAAATTCAATTCCTCTCAGAAGGAGCCGAAACTCGACCTGGCGAAATAAAAAGGGCGATGGGAAACCTGCTCTTGGAACGTGTTCGGTTCGCAGCGATTCACACGCGTGTACGTTCCGCCGGCAAGAGGCTTTCCTCGCCTCTCGATCCACGCTTTCATCGGCGATTAAATCGGTCAGGCATTATATAAATAGAAGCTCGTGTCATCGGGACGACCGGCAATAACTCAGATTTCGCAACTGCCCGCGAACTGGATCCAAGGTATCCCGGCCATACTCGGACGCGAGCACGCGACTGATTACTTTAATCGCTTCGCGGAACAATCCGACGACCACATTCTCTCCTCTCTTTCACCTTTTCTACCTCGCGGACAATCTACGCCGTCGACCAGGTTTCACGGATCAACAATCTTGCTTCGGAGATCCTCCTTCCCTGACGAATGAATTCTAGGGAGAGGGACCAACCGTTCCGGAAACTATCGACTAAAAAATTTCCAGTTCCCTTCATGGAATAACACTTTACGATGTCACAAAATTTCTACTGCGTCACAGACTGCCGAGACTTACAAAATAAAGACATAGCGCAGAGTTTCCCGAGTTCCACAAATCAAAAGGGGTAGTAGTACGCCCACGACCGAAAGTACACGATGATACCATAGCAGGTGAGTCGTAAATCTTACAAGCCAGGCCTGGTGGTGACGCTCAAAGAACTGAAGGGAGAGGGACTCACCGTTTCGGAGGCGATGGACTTCACTTCCGCGAGGAGGGACGCAGCCGGTGAGAGATATGTCCTGAGGAAGTTCTCCAAGTTGCCGTGATAAGCACAGACCAGGATGTCCCGGGCCTGTCTTATCAGCAGATTGATAACGCCATCGCCGTAAATCGGGCCGAGCAAGTTCCGGACCAGCGAGGCGACATCTCCTCGACCCTGCAACAAAGAAGCCCTTTCATCAGTGTTTGCTCCACGAATATTAAAGATATCGTCAACGAGGTGATGCAGGTGTTCTTGTCTGCAGATGCGACGAGGCAACCTGGGCTGGCTAATTAATTCTAAACCATCGTAAAAGCTGGTTCAGTTCTTGAAGCTTGATAATTAAATCTTAACACATAGAGTTGGTTTTTAAGAAGACCAATTTTTATTTGTGATTTAGGCAAAGATTCAATTATGGAATAACATAAATCAGCAATACTCATTTTGTATTGATGATGAGAATAAATATAAGGATGTAAAAATTGTATTTTTTAAGTCCTATATTACTGTTATTCCATTAGAAATACCTTCGAACTCTTGTACTCACTCTGATTCTGCACTACGTAATATCTCGCCGCATTAAATTCATTATATCATCACTATTATTACATTAGAACTCATTTAGTACTTCATCTTTCCAAGTGTCCCTTGCAATTCCCCAGAAGAGCCCATTCATCTTGTCACTTTTACCAACGAAAGTTTAAATCAACGTCTCCTACACATTTCACCGTAACGCGCGAAAGTATGATAGATAATAATGACGCGAAATTGCTCCATTCGACGCCAGCCATCAATATATTCGAAAATCTTCCGCGACCCGGAGCGGTACTTTTACCAAAAGCCCCTCGGGCGATCCGTTTAAATCGTCATTGCTCTTTCGAGCGCTTTTTAAAGAACAGTACTAAGTGTTAATGCGCGGTATCAAGAATATTCGTACAGCGGAGATTTAACGCGATAGCCCGCGGCATTCCTGAATTACGTAACACTTCTTCGGGGTTTCCGCATTCCCAGAAGCTCTCAACGCGCGGGGCCAGCGGGTTCCGGAAACGGGAAGCGGCCGAAGCAAGGGGACAAGCGAAGTAACGGTCCCAACTTCTTCCATATTGTTATGGAATCATGGCCTACGCCAGGAGAATCTGTTATCGACGCTGATCTCCCCCAACGGTGAGAACAAACAAGGGGGAATAAATTGAATTTTATGGCAGCGGCCGACGGGGACTACCGATGAACCCTGCCAGCACGATTTTAGGGAAGAACAGTAACTCCAGCGGCGGTAATCCTCGCCCTTCTTTCAAGCACCGACCGGTCTCCTTTCTGGAGAAACTCTGAATCGAGTGCAGAATTCCCATAATCTCGAAGTTCGGATTTAGAACTTATATTAAAAGCCATATTTGGGCCACTGGAGAGTTACAAAGAAACATAATAAACTTCGAAGTTTTGTAGAGAGAACACACCAAATATTCCCAATCAAAAAATTCTATATTAAAAAGAGGAAAAACGTGATAACTTTAAGGGCTGATTTCAGCCTTCTTGAATAAATTTTCGTAGGGAAAAAAATTGCTTCTTGCATGCTTCAATATTCTCTACATTTACAAGAAGTTTCACTAAAATCAGAATTTTGAGATTGGCATTATTGGTAACGTTTCATTAAAATTTCTAAAATTAGTAAACCCTGCTTCGGAAGTTTTCGAAGCCCCAGCAATCATAAAATTTTCTGCGAAACGTTAAAGTGTCAAGCCTTTCCATTTCAAAACACCCCACCCATTCATCCACTCCTTCCACTCGAATCGAAGAGCCTCCAGTAATATTCACCTGAATATCGAAAGCCAGTAACCACCAAGAAGCCACCATTCTCTCGAGGTGTGCTTCGCGCAGGTCTACTGGAGTTAAGGGATTTTTGTGCCGCTATCGAGAGGGAGTGGAAGGTTGGACGGGCGCACGAGACCGTAAACTAGATAGTTTGGTGCGAAATCAGCTCGTTGCTCGCGAAACGGCGTCGTAGCGTCAGCGGGGCTATCTGGGCGGATCGTTTGCCCGCCGGGACGCGAATACCAAAGCGGACAAGTGGCGCGCGTCCTCCCCGCGGCGATGTGGGTGCATTATATCGGGTCGCATCGTTACACCGCGCTGCATAAACAGCGGAGTTTAGAGAGGGCAGCGGGCGGGGGAGCCTAGCGGTATAACCATTATACGTGTGTGCTCGATCGCCCACGTGTTTCCGCCCTCATCCTGCATCCGCGCCGTGCTCGAGTGGACTCTTTTTTTTCGACGAAAATTCACCGAAATTTAGCGGTGTACATTACTTGGGGCGGGAGGGGTGGAATTTTAAGTGAGAAAAGGGGTGGTATTCGTGTTATTGCTTGACGTGCATGACCACGGTGTAATAGACAGGTGTTCCGACTCCTATTCAGAATGTGTGACTTTTTCGTCCTAGTTCTTCTGGCGGCCGGCAGATTTCGTCGCTGTCGCGAAGGCATTTACATATATGTACAGGCCTGGCGTGGACGGGATCATCACGCGCATGCGAGCTATTCCACGTCAAAACGGATAGAGGGAAAATTTAGTTTCACCGATTCTCTTCAAAATTACAGCATTTGTCGATAACCTTGCAAAAACAAAGTATATTGAACTTTAAAGGCCTATGTCAAATAGTTTTCGAAATATTTAATGTTAAAGTCTTAAAAATTGGAACAAAATCGGCTGTCGCGTCATCAGTTAAACTCTAATATCGCGGTTATTTTTAAAGATAATGTCTCCGTCATGGGCTCATTTTAAAGCTGAAGGAATGCTTTCTCAACCAATATTTAGAATATTTTGTTTATTGTTAATAAACTTGATGGCAATCGATGTCAAAGTTTCAAATCGCGATTTTACGTCGTTCCCATCCACGGTCCGGTTTGAAAAAAAATACCATTCTATTCGTTGAACCCTCAGCTAATAAATGGGATTTTGAAAAAAGTGGAGAAATTGTGGGAACAGTCAAGAAAAAAATAAAACTTACGATAGTGCACGCCGCTTGGAACTGCACGGATCCCATGGTCAGGCCGCACGCACGCGTTTTCAAAACAATCGCCTAGCGTAGGAAAGTATTTATATACGATGCGACAAAACAAACATTTGGTCGACGAGTACGGTACACAACATGCAAAAAAAGAAAAGGAAGAATCACTAAAAGCTACCTAGTGTTGCTAATCTTTTATATGGTGAGCGGGTATTCCTATTATTTTTCTCCAGAATACTGAAAATACTGAACCAAATGTTTGTTTTGTCGCATCGTATATAAATACTTTCCTACGCTAGGCGATTGTTTTGAAAACGCGTGCGTGCGGCCTGACCATGGGATCCGTGCAGTTCCAAGCGGCGTGCACTATCGTAAGTTTTATTTTTTTCTTGACTGTTCCCACAATTTCTCCACTTTTTTCAAAATCCCATTTATTAGCTGAGGGTTCAAGGAATAGAATGGTATTTTTTTCAAACCGGACCGTGGGTGGGAACGACATAAAATCGCGATTTGAAACTTTGACATCGATTGCCATCAAGTTTATTAACAATAAACAAAATATTCTAAATATTGGTTGAGAAAGCATTCCTTCAGCTTTAAAATGAGCCCATGACGGAGACATTATTTTTAAAAATAACCGCGATATTAGAGTTTAACTGATGACGCGACAGCCGATTTTGTTCCAATTTTTAGGACTTTAACATTAAATATTTCGAAAACTATTTGACATAGGCCTTTAAAGTTCAATATACTTTGTTTTTGCAAGGTTATCGACAAATGCTGTAATTTTGAAGAGAATCGGTGAAACTAAATTTTCCCTCTATCCGTTTTGACGTGGAATAGCTCATGCGTGGCCTGTTGTTTCTGGCAAGCCCAGTAATACCACTAAAGTCTCTACTATTACAGTCTCATTGATACATATGTATATGCCTTCTAGGTCGCCACGCCTCTCGCGACGGTCAGGGGAACTAAACAGAAATCGGCACACAAAATCGCTCGGGTAAAAAGATATAGAGTCGGAACACCTGTCTATTACACCGTGTGCACGACTTTGGTGGCAGAGGGTTGAAGGTGGTAGAGGAAGGTACGTAGGTGAGGAAATGGAGAAAATTGAGGAGTGGGCTTTGATGTGGGACTGCTAGTGGATTCGATAGAAAGGGTTTAACTAGTAGATACTGGGTTACTGTTGGGTCCAGAAGGAGGTAGAAAGAGTAGTTCGGAGGTTGATGGGAATTGAGATTGGGAGGGGCTTGAAGGAATATGAGGTTGATTCAGTTCCTTTATTAAAACACACAATAGTTCAGACTTGAGTCTCTTTATTTCTATGTCTTATAACCGACAAGACGTTTGTCCTTGTCAAGGTGTGGGCGAAGACTGGCGTCTGCCGGACGCACAATTTTCCGGCAAGACGCGCGCGACAAGAAACACCTTCTAATTGGTTGACCCGATGCCGGTGTCAACCAATCGCTACTTTTCGTGTCCCAAAATCGCTTCGTCTTCGGCGCGCTTTACCGTAACGGGGGTGAGATTTGGCGGGAGGAATACTCCTGCCAATGCAACGGGATTTCCCCCAGGCCCCGAGGCGCGTGACGTGGCCGGTCGCAGGCCACCCGGCCTCGCATCGCGGGCCCTTCGGAAACTCGAGGTTTATGATGCCCGCAATAACTATTGAGGCCGTAAACGAAAGTCTCGAAGGAAAGCATGCTTTGTTCAAAATTCAATCACGAAAGGAACGAAAAGCGGCTTACTCAAAAATAGCTTTGCTGGCGCGCGTGTCATAAACCATGCCGACCATCTGCACGCCAAATGTCCGTACTTGGTCATGCCGATGGCCGCTGCAGGCTGTATGGGAGTTGGATCGGTTGAAGTGGAGGGTTCCTGTAGTGGCGCTGTAAAGGTATCGCTGTTGTTTTGTGTAGTTGGGTAAGTATCATTTTTTCACAGCCTGGCAAGGGAAATCTGAAGCAAAAGAAACTGAAGCTTTGCAGAAATGTAGCTCAAGTAATGATGATAATCTAAATATTTCTTGATTCGACAATAGAACGGTACTAAAAGTGAAAACACTTCTTTAAAGAGATTCCGAGTTTTCGTATCAACGTGAATAGTTGCGAAACCGTGAAAGATATCGAAAAAGAGTTCAATTCAAAGTTTTATGGCTTTCGATATCCTACAGTATGGTCATGCAAAATTGTCGGAAGAAAGCGTACTGGGGATAAATTTGTAAAAAAAATAATGTTTTTCGCGAATTCATAAAAACCATAGAACTTTGAATTTATTTTCTTTTTGATATCTTTTACAACTTCGTAGATATTCACGATAAAGTGAAAACCCACATATTTATCGATGGGTGTTTTCACCCTTAAAATCGTTTTGTCACGTGATTAGCATCAGTTGATCTATATCTCTGCAAAGTTTCAGAATTTTTTTAATCTTGGAGTTACTGAATTTCCTTTATAAGTATCGATAAGTAATTCGAGGAGGGATGAAGAATTTACGGATATGGAATTTATTGTAAGAACGAATAGACTTCTCAGACTTGATAACAAACTTCAAGATTAATTAAAAATTTAGCAACAAGTGCTTCCATCAAACTTCCACAAACCTATTTGCTCAGATTCACCTACAGTAAGCTCGGAATAAAATTTCTTTTTACCAATGACCATCTGCACCCTTAATTCCACCAGCACCTCCAGTGATAGCAAGAAGCTAACTTCTGCGATGATTCTGCGCGATTCACTGGAGCATTGGCAAGAGGGAGGGAACTTTACAAGCTGCAGTCGCTGGATGCAACGCTGAAACGACCGCAGTTTCAATTTGTACCGTGCCGATTACACAGACCGAGCGACCGTTACCAGCTCATAAACAAGTAGTATAAATCAGCTATTGTCTCGCGTCCGCCCAGCTCGGCGAGTACATATCGATAATATTCGCTGTTCGAGCAGGGGGACGTCCCATGGGGTCACGCCGACCGGAATAATAGTGGCCACTCTACCGCTCGTCACAGCCAATATTTGGCCCCGCGGAAATTTATGAGAAAAGGGTAAGTGAAGGGTGCATAAAGGGCTCGTTAGGGTGGGGCCAGGACACCCCATCGTGTGCTCGAGGGGATGGAAACAGACACCGAGTTCAAGTCCGCGCATAAATTAACCGCGCCGTGCACGTGCCCCCGCTTTTAATCGACCACCTTATGGCCGTGCGTTTGTTTATTAATGCGTTTGCTCGCACAAACAGGCGCACCCTGATTTACCGTCGCGTATTTACGCTTACGCGCGCTAACGCGCGGTGATTTATCCCGCGGAAACGAGACGCCGAGCAGTTTAACGTCTTTCGTCGAGCTGCGAAACTAGCTGTACCAGCTCAACGCTCCGATATCTGCCGGGCATTTGCTTACCGTCAAAAAACCTATCCATTTTCATTGGATATCGATTGCCTCCGAACTTCACGCTCCACTGCACACTCGATTTTACTTTTCCCTTGTATTCTGGATTAGGTGTACACCTGCGCCTCAGTTATTACGCCGCAAGTACTCCATTGATATTCATATTCTATGCAAATCCTTCGCACTGACGACCTAATCTTGTCATTTCTCCCAAGTCCCATACTTCTAATTTCGAACGTAATTGAAGAGACCTTGTAAAACACTGTGAGTGCCAAAAATCACAACGAAAAAGGAAAAAGGAGATTAATGGTCCCACGACTGAAGTAATTGGAGAAAAGAGAACTGAATTTTATTCTTTAAATAAGTTTTTAAAATCACCTAATGAATTTTATTAAATTTCCATTAAGAATATTATTATCTATTCTACTCAGCACCTCTCAAGGTTAAATCCTAAGTGCGTCATTGATAGTACCTATTACCACTTACACGTAGGACATTTTCGGCTAAAAAATTTTGTTAACTCAGCTTCGATTTCTCCTTAACCTTCCAGACCATACCCCACCAATCCCAATCTCACTAGTGCTTCAAAAAATTCATGCATCGATGGGTCAATTTAGCACACGTACCACGCAGTCGCGGTAACCAGAGAATCGACGTGTAAACGACTACGTATGCGCGGGACCCCCCGATTCGCTGCCATCCCTGCAGCGAATGCGTTCATTAAACCGCGGTGCAGCCGGGGAGGGGGAGAAAAAGTCAGTCGAAAACGTCGGCACTACAAAGCCGAAAGCCGGCATAGAAAGAACGCGAGGAGAATTGGGACGTCAGGCTCGAAGCAACCCCGCGCCTTTTTCATGCGCGCTGCGCTGACAGCAAAGCGTTCCGCCCGCGGAATTGAAATTGAGCAAGAGCGCGCCATAGGGTGGGCCTTGATTAGCCTCTTTGTTTAACCGGCCGCTTTGTTTAATCGCGTCCCGTTATTCCCGCGAAAGGGAACCTTCACGCCCACCAATTTGCATCCCGTCCATTTGAATTTCGGCCCGGCCCGCCGACCCTGCCCGAAGGGGAGTGTCGAGGAAACGTCCAGCCGGCGGTGAAATGAAAATTATGCGGAAACTCGAATCGGAGTCTGTTCCCTTTCCGCGCTGTATCGCGGAGAGTTGAAATTTCCGAGTGCCTTGTCGGGATGGGAACAAGTGTTTCAAATGAGGGAAGCTTGGCTGGAGGAGGGGTGTCTTTGGGTATTAGGAAGTGCGTGTAGAAAATAATTGTTCATTCTGTTAATTGTTTATTCTGAATATTCTGTTTCATAGTTCAAATTTTTGGGGATATGAAATGCATCAGTGTTTCCCTAAATAGGGTAGTACTGCCCTTCTTAGTTAAACTGTCCTATCTAGCATTTTCTCATTTTTTGAGATATGCAGAAATATTCGAAGTTCCACACGTCTTTTACCTTTTAAGTAAAGTTAGAAAACTCTACGTGCTTCCTAAAGATTTATAAACAGTCTAATGTATTTAACCTAAATTTTTTCCAAATGATTAAAATATCCTATCTAAAACAATTAATTAATTGGTACGTTAATATTACATTACCTACCGGTATACCTATTACAAAAAATTATATTAAGCTGTTACGAAATAATGACAACACGTTCTAATTTGAATGAAGAGAAATAAGGACGGTACAAAGTAAATGATAAAACTTCAGTTTTCTCGGTTGTTTCAAAATGCTAGATAGGACGTTTTAATTAAAAAGGGCAGAGTATGTCCTCAATCGTTGGATAATTGAGAAGTTGAAATGGTAAACGAGGTAAGTGCTGAAGAAATTAAAAATTGGTTAGTGGAAAGGGGTGTAAATTTCAAGTTGAATACGGTGGTAAATGAAGTGGTAGAATAATTTATTTTAGTTTCTAAGGGTGTCGCAAGTTCCAGCTGATATCATAAGAATATGTAGGTAGGGTTTTTAATAGGTATCAACCCTTCGTTGCATAACTTCTTCGATTTTAGAAAAAGATACATTTTTGGACTCGTACAAGTGATAATAATTAGGGAAAAATAATATAAAAAAATTTTATGTTTTATTTTTCCACTTTTTCCGTTATTACGATTATAATTACTTAAAAACCGTGGAATTACAACGTTCAACGAGATCCATGTAATTGTTTAGACACTGAGATATGTATCATTCATGATGAAGTAGTTACATCACACTACATGGTAGTTACAAAAAAATTAAAAAAATATGTTACATATTTGCAACAGTATGCAACGAAGCAGAATATGCTAAAATTAATTGCCAAGCCGCAATTTAATCGGATGATTAGTTTCTCAACAATTTGCATCAGAAGATTACCTACTTTTTCGAGCTGTCACAATAGTCTAACCCCGTAAAACAACCTATCCAACAGCCCCAAATTGAAATACCCCGCGAATATACCAACGTCACTGTGGTTGAAAAGAAAATTCTGAAAATTTCACTTCTAGCCCCATCATTTACCATTTGACTCCTCAATTTACAAAAGAAGAATTCAACTGTGTGTGATGTATTGATTATCGAATAATCATTTCAGAATCACCCATGAATGATTTCCCTGTTTTCACGGGATTTAAAACGTTTCTGCTATTCACCCAGAGACAGAAGAGTTACGTTTGATCGCCGTAAAACGGTCTTCCCGACGATATCTCACTCGGGAACGTTCGATCGGTGCCAGGGGTTTCGTAACACTCTAATGTCTAATGTAATCTCGGGAGATTTGTCCTGGCGTAACGCGATTGCGGTTCGAAAAGTCTAGAGCATGGGAATCTATGGTGATCATAATGGAAACAATGAAACGCGACGGCGCGGAGGGGGACGAGCGGACTGCGGGGCATTTTTCTCCAGCCGCGAATAATACAGATCGTGAAAACATTTGTTACACGATCTACCTAACCAATCAGCCAGCCGTCCAGCCCATTCTCCGCGATGCGTGTCTGCGCAATAGAATATAATTTAATACATTTATATAACTGACGGGTTATCACTCTCCCTGGCGTGTCTGACACCTTCTTACGTGGCCTCTATTCACTTGGGGGCTCGTGGCAAATTCGCGCCCGTCACTTGCGCTTTCGTGGTCGATTCGACTCGCGAGTTCGCGAAATATCGAGGGGAGGAGGACTAGGCTTTGTGACCTTCTTATTGTTCGACGCATCACCGTCGAATTTCTCGCGGACGAAGGAGTCGATAGAATTTCGATGACGTTTGAGATAGGGGTCGGGGAAGAGTTAGCATGTGCATGCACGGGGTGTATTATTTGTGGAATATTATATTGTATATTATTCCTTGCTCTGAAGAATATCGACAGGGGTAATTTATCATTTTGTCAAGTAGAATTGGTAAGTGAATATGGAGGGTCATTTGGGCTGGTCTTCCAATATGTCTGTGGGATAGATAAGAAGGTACCATCTTCATGTGAAGATACGAATTGAGGGTGTAGCGATACCTCTCTGTAGGGGAGACCGGGTATGGTTGTCTCATTTTCTTATTTTGATTTTTTTACAGGTTACAGCTGCAGGGAAGTTCATTCAAACTTAAATTAATATAAACTAAGTACGTCCCACTTTATAAAAAAATTGGTCCTATGGATTTTGTCAACCAGATTAGGAGCTAATTCATATTATTTGTAGGAACTATTTTGTGACAACATACCCCGAAGTCGGATTGGTTGTCACAGTATCTGAGGTTGATTGTCACACATTTGGATAGCTAAGTTTATGAATAAAAAGTCGATTCAATTCAGAAAGTAATATCATTTTTTACTGTAGTTCTGACGATATCGCGCTAGTTCACTTCGGTTCCTTCTGTGTTTTTATAGATTTACAGGCTATAAAAGGTAAACTGAGGTTACATTTAACCTCTTTTGTCAAACAACGGTGTACAGAATCGTATTTAAAATAAACTTCTAAGTTTATTTTCGTTTAATGTTTGGGAATAATAAGATATTAGAGATATCGAGGGACAATGCAGCCAAAGTATTTAGCCATATTAACTCTTCCTCTCGAAACTAACGAGAAGACCATCTCTCGCTACAGAAAGGAGAGATGGTCGAGTTATGATTTTTTTATTATTTATATTTATATTTTTTACCATTATTTTATTATTATTGTTTATTTATTTTATTCATTCACTTTTGTATTCATTTGCCTTGCAAATTGCCGATAGGTAGTTCGCTTTTTCTTTGATGTGTTCTTTACTTGTTTAGCGTAAACAAATTAAATATCAATGAATCTGTAGTTGTATTCACTCATAAATAATTTTGCTTTCTTCTTTGTTATATTTCCATGAATAATTATGTGAGTGGTCTCTGCCAACGACGAAAACCATTTCTCCCGGCACCTCGGGAGAGGTGGTCAGCTGTCATGACTTCAGTTTTCAACCCGATTTACAGTAAATATTGTCTTAAAGCAAATATCGACCAGGTTTTCTGAATCAGCATAAAATTCTGAACATATTAGGTTTGTTCCGATAAAATAAGTAATATCTGTATTAGTTTTAATAACTATTTTATATTAGGTCGACTGCGTCTCCCGGATTTACCCTACCCAGCGTCATCTGTCTTAACGGTCTTCTTGTTTTTATGTGTCCTCTTAGCCCTGTGCACTAAAGGGAACCCTTTCCCATTTACAAACAATAAATAAATACATAAACTACTGATTCCTACGTACAATCTGTTTCGTCCCACCTCCTAACTACCCCGCCTCCAAAGCAGTGTCTGCTAGGTGAATCCTTACTGCTGAGTCCACTAACAGGCCCAGGAGGAAACGCACACTTCTTTCCTTTCCTCCCTCCAACCCAAGATCATTGTTCGGTGAAACGTTCGGTTAACGCTTGCGAGCGTATAATACCTAGAAAGGCATAGCGAGGTCGTTAAAGCTGCGGGTGTCCCATAGTTAACAGCTTTGAGGTTTCAAAACGAGAGTTGGCATTTTTGGAGGAGCTAAGCTTTCCAGACCTCGCGTTCCGAAACCTCAAAGCGTTAAACTTCGGGACACTCGCAGCTTCAACGACCTTGCTATATCCCTTCTAAGCGCTATAGGTACCGTATAGTGCCTCGCAGAGATGTAGTGATGTAAAAGCAACAGAGAGCGTATCTTCCCTTAAAATATGACCACCCCAGCGTACATATCCATCATACTTTTTGCATGCTACTTCCACAAGGCCAAGAAGTGTATATGAATCTATTCAAATAAGTGCAGCTCCATAATAGATGACCAACAATACATTTACTTGTCCGTACCCTCGAGGATATCGACTATACACCCCACTCGAGTGGACCCCAGGTAAGTCACTATACCTCAGCAAGACAAGGGTATCTACAGCTCTGCCATTGTCGAAGTACAGAGCGACGTGTCCGTCCACAGTCGGTACATACTACTTTCGCCGATATTTCCTCGAGGCTCGTCTCGTTAGCAGTTCTGCCAGCGAGCGTTGCGTTCGCTGTGACGCGGTGTCTCCCGGTAATTATCGAAAAATAGCCGCATAGGGCTCGACGTCGTTAATTAAATGGCCGCCAGCAGGGGGATCGCAGGAGGCTATCGGAAGCGGGGCTGGCCGACGCTGAAACGGTTGCACAATACACCAGAAGCGCTCGCGATATCCATCAATGCTGCGCTGTTTAGGCGCACGATAATGCAACGGACCACCGAGTCGCGACTCACGGGAGAGAGTTTCTCGAGCGAGACGGAAAGCGAACCGCGGCCAGAAAGAGGAGACAGCATGGAAACGCGCATTAATCAATCCCCACGCACGTGGAAACCCCGTGCCTGCCTGATCAACCGCCTCTCGCCCCGGCTTCAACTTTGAGAATCGCTTCTGAACGGAGTTTAACGACACGCGGGAAACTTTGGGTGCTCGTGAACAGTTTATAGTCGGAGGATGGTGCTTCTGCTTTTCGTAGTACATACAAGCTTTATTTTAGATGCTACGTCGTCGCTGACTCGCTGGCACTTAACTATTGTTACTGAATAAAAAATAAAATTAAAAATTGTAAAGAAACCCATGACTATGTAAACAAAACTTAACATTAAAAAATAAACTACAGTTTTCTAAAAATAGTGAAATAATAAATAATAATATTCGGATAATGTGTTAACACTAGAACTTTTCATGATATTTTTATCAATTTACAATTATTTAACACCCTAGTTGTGAGGCCTAAACTAAATTACCTAAACGTGAGGTCCTGCACGGCGGCCTGTCGTGGGTAAAAATAAATGCTTGGCAATCCTCATGTTCAATCCATAAGTCAGCATTAAGTTGACAAAATACGGCACAAAGAAGGAGGAATTTTCTTCCCTTTCTTCCTAATCTTCGCAATTTTCTTCTTTCTTGAGTCATCATCTAAAGTTACTTCGCGTCTGAGAACTTTCGCATTTTTCTACTTAGAGGTACATATGGGCACTACTGCGGGGATAAAAGACGGCACACGCCAGCGCGGAGATTCGAACTCGCGGATCTTCGTAGTTCTGGCTGCTGAGCCTTAACCAACTGCGCCAACGCTGACCCTCCAACTACCGCTCTTCCGGCTCCTCTCTTATATTCCATGGAGGTGCTGATCCCACCCTACCTACAAATATTTCTTATCCATTCTGGTACAAATCTATAGTCCCCACGATCAATACTAAACAAATATAGATTCCAATACAGACAACCAACATCTTCAGACACCACCCAGCCAAACCTCCAAGTAGAAAAATCTGAAACATCTCAGCCAAAGTACCCTGCACGATAATCGAAAATACTGAAAATCTCGCTACATGTCTCCCCTCCCCAAACGTTTCCGATGGCCCCCCAGGACCAAGCCACCACCTCCTGTCACCTCGTCGAAAGAGTTCACCGACTTAATCCACAGCGAATAACGCATGCCCCCTCCGACAGCTTTATATGTCACCGTGATATTTCTATCTAAAATTGATCCCTTATCTCGGTTCCACGGCAACAGTCTTCCGTCGATGGAACAATGGCTGGCTTTCGAGGGCGCAGAAGGCGACTCGGTTCGATCCCAGGACGAGCGGCGCGGCGCGGTGCAATCGCAATCGCGCAACGACGACTCAATCCAACCGCGGTGCATTCCAAGGATTTGTTTCCACTCAGATTACAACGGCAGATATCGGCGACAACCAGCCGATATTTCATGTTAGAAACGGCCACCAATGGGCGCCGTTAATTCCACCGGGGTTCCACGCTGCCACGCGCGCGCGCACCGCGGAAAGATTGGCCCCGCGACGCGTCGTTGATGTCTGTCGAAAGACAAACGACTGTCGTCCCGAGAAAGTTCCAGGGGACCAGAGGTCACGCTTCCTAATGTTTATCGATTCAGATATTTACGTTAGGACGTCCAATTAATAATCCGACGATAGCCAGACGTCCCGAGACGCGTCGCACAAGTGGAAAAGACTTTCGAACCGTTACGTGAATTGAGCCGTTGGACGGAACGGTTTTTGGTCCAGGGAAAGGTCAACGCTGTCACAGACCGCGCTAGGGTTGCCACCCGTGCTATATTATATAGTATTCTACCATATTTCGGTAAATCGTACTATATACTGTTGAAACGAAATATAGTACGCGAAATACTATATTTTCACTTCATACCCATACAGCACACTCTCGTTGCAGCAAAGTTGTAGGATCGTTGCAGTGCAAGATTGAAATGTTGCACTGCAACGTTGTCGCAACGTTGCAGCAATATTGCTATGTCCGCCTCCTGCAACGTTTCGGGCAGTGAGGCCAAAAATATCAATAACGTCTCCGTGACGGACACGAACGATACTGAATGTGTAGAATCATAGAAGTATAAAGCCCGTATTACTTTTTTCACGGAAAATTTTTTCCTCAGAGGGGATTGGAACCAGCCCTGTAGCGTCGTAGGCGAACACTTTACCGCCGCAGCTACAACCACTGATTGGTAAGACTGCTAACATATTCGAACTTATATTCCTACCGTGCAAAACTTTAAACTCAAATTATTCAAAAACGAAGGCCCACTTTGACAAACTCCATTAGGGTTTTGTAATACTATAGGTATGTGCTACAACTTCAACCCTGTGTCATTCTACACATTAAAATATACAGGATGAGTCACCTAACATTTAAGCTTAAAATATCTCCGTGGTTTTTAATGATACGAGAAAATGTCTCAGGAAAAATAATTGTTAGACAAAAAGGACAACATATTATATATAGTTGAATTTGTATTTTTATTGGCTATAGCGTTACAGTAATAAAAATACGTTGTCCCATTAAAAAAACCATTGATGATCTTGAAATTTCGGTAAATATAACCTTGAGAAAAAAATCGTCTCCGTCAGAATAATTGTCTCCACGAAGCAAACATTTTTTTCCTTAGACATTTTCTCGTATCATTAAAAACAACGAAAATATTTTAGGTTAAGTAACGTTGCGCAACATTGCAGGATCATTGCAGCAACATTACAGGAAAATTGCCGCAAAATTGCAGGAACGTTGCCGCAATATTGGCGCAACGTTGCATCAACATTGTGGAAACGTTGCCAAATGTTGCCGTAACGTTGCAGAAATATTGCAGGAACGTTGCCGTGCAATATTGCAACGCAACATTGATGCAACTAGGCAGCAATAATTCTATGTCCGCCCTGTGCAATGTTGCACGGCAACGTTGCAGCAACGTTATATCGACATTGTGCTGCAACCATGCAACACTGCAAGGTTACTGCAACGATTCTGCAACGTTGCCGCCACGAAGTGTGCTGTACGGGTAGTTAATTAAAAAAATTTAATTCTAAACCCAACTAAAGTAATCTAATTGCGGCGAGTCTCGTTGCTCAGAACACACCCTTAACTATTAACGTCACGCGACACTATACATGGCCAGCTCAGGTTAGCTGTCAATATCTGAGTTGTTCTTATATGAATATTGAAACACATAATAATATATCCTGAAAGTTTTAAAAATTTTGCATGTACAGTTTCCTTGCAAAAAAATTCCCCCAAAAGATCCTTGATTTCTGCCTTTTTTCACCAGCTTCCCTCTTGTATTAAATATTCCAGAATCTGCGATTGAAAATGGTCTACTTGCAGCCATTTCGTTGCTCCAACAATAAGATCTCAATGGTCACACAATACTCCATTCTGACCTACTCTCGAACTCGTTACACAGAGCCACGTATATCGCATGTCCCCTGGGCCCGTCAGAGATCAAGATTGATCGGGCCAATTTCACAAGACGAATTAATAAACCTGGACGAAAAAGAGCGCACACCAGCGCGCGTCCATTATCACACCCCTGCCAGCGGACGTATCAATCGCTGGCCCGTCCAGATTTAATTGCTCGCCGGCAATTAATTCGTTCCACTCGGTGGAGGTGCTCGACAACAGCATCGCAGGCACGGTTTCGCGAGCCAACGGATCAGCGACCCCGCAAAAATCTCTGCCCCCGGTGCCAGCCTATTACCAACCACTCCGCCACGTGACTGGAGATTGCGTTAATCCAACAAACACCAACGCCGTCGCGGTAATAACCGTACCGCGGCGAACGATCTCGTATCGTTCGGCCCGACACCTTCGACTCGAGGCAGCACCAAAGGCGAACGATCCAGGGAGAGAGAGAGAGAGAGAGAAAGAGAGAGGGATAGATCGGTAAATTAGACGTCGATGGGATACTCGAGGAAATGAGCAAATCGTTTAGCTCTAATTACATTTGCCGTCAGTGCGGAGGAAAAAGGGCCCCCGAGTGGATAGTTGGAAGGAAAGCGGCGACAAATGGCGTCATGCCTCGCTGGAATGCCACGGTGGTGTGTTATCAAGCCGGTGGTATCAGGAATCCGCGCGGCCTGCGGAACGCCGCGCCGCGCCGAGCGGACTTTCGCGCGCGCGCGGCGAGCAAAGAAATCGGTGTCTGCGCGGGTCGCGGCGACGGGTCACGGCTGCAGCACCCTGTATATAGGACGGTGACGTCACCGCCGCGGGTTACCTACGAGAGCAGAGCGTATAAAATGCATCCGGTGGGTGTGTCGCTCCCATACCCTTTGTGACTCCGGCTGGCGCTAGGAGCGACGAGGCCGCGCTATTACAAACGCCGCCGTTTAACCGCCAAGCCGCGTTAACCGCTGGACCACGAAAGGGAAGGTGGTACCAAGCGGGCCCGCCACCAGATTTACCGTAGTTGGGAGCTATTCTTTCCAAGAAACGCTAAAAAGGTCGTTGAACAGTTTATTTCGTAGTTCAGTTCTAGAATGCTCCTTGCAGTGATTTTGGGGATCGATTCCCACTCTTTCGTAATAACTCTTCTGTCTGCCAAAATGATAGAAAATTTCCGTGTTCTCGAGCGTTTATTCGGTGGCTCTCTATGTTCGCGTGGTATTTGTAGAGACTGCGATACTGCTCACGTTTGGATTAAATAGTTACTTCATATTTAGTCCATATATACGGACATGATCCTATTGGAATACAAACAAAAGAAAAAATACGAAAAACAGTACACGGTTATTGGGACACAAATAAAATAAAAGACAAGTAAAAGAGTACACAGCTAGTGGCACAGAAATAAATGAAAAAAAAACAAGAAAAGCAGTGCACAACTATTGGAGCACAAATAGCAGAAAAAATAAGAAAAACACTATACAACTATTGAAACACAAATAACAGAAAATAGTACCGATATAGAATTAGCTAACGTAAAGACACCTAAAAACAATAGGCCAATAAAAAAAGAAAACGAGTAGAGAGTACAAAAAATAGAACGAGTAATTAAGTACATGATCCCTGAAATAATATTTAATTTAACATTTTTTTATCTCGCCTGAGCTTTTAAATTCTCGAAGAACGCTGAACGTTTGAAATGTTTTTCTAGACAGTGAACACCCATACACATCAGGTTCTGAATGTTACATTTAAAGTAGAACTGGTGTATCTATGTATTTCTAAATTTCGACAGTTGCTATGTTATAAGCTGGTTTCACTTCACAAGCATTTGGAATCGCGCGCTTTCCTCGTCGTCCGCAGGTAAAAAAGGAAAAATTCACGCCTCTGTCGGAAGGCGTTTGCGTATCGAGCGCCTGGCGAGGTAGGGTCCGAAGCTAATGACATTAATCGAACGTGGAAACAAATAGGGGAAAGTCCAATAACGTGGAGCGCGGTACGGATAATAATGGAAACGCGACAGATCACACGAGACGCCTGTTTACCGTTCGATATCGTTCAGCTCTCTCCTCCGAACGGAAAAATCGGGCTGCACGGTGCTCGAGCAGGCTGACAACCGCGCTTAGAAAAGCCCCGTCAGGCAGATGAAAAATGACGGGGGCTGGTAATAACTGTAATTCGAGCGACACGTTTCATGGTATCGGCGACATTGCCAATTATGCTTTTAATGTTGCTCGTAAGAAAATCGGCGCACGGTCCCTGCGCATGGAGATAAATCCACCGGCGTTCGTCCATTACGTGGACGCTGGTATTAAGGAAATTAGCGGCAACGACGAAGTTACGGCTGCTCGCCAGTGTTTAGCGGGCCGAGAAACTTTTGTGATCGATCGAGGTGGATTCGACGTGGTCGTAAATTAACTAATATTCGCGAAACCAGGTGGTCATTCAGATGGATAATAGAAACAGGACTTGGAAAAAATGTGGAGGGAACTGGTTTTATTGCTCACGTATTTTCACGCGTGGTCGATAAAACCCAATATAGGTAGGTACTCAAATAGCTAGAAACAAGTGGAACTGGAATGAGCCAACACAATTTATTATTGGAAATTCTGAAGCACTACAGAAGGCGAAGACACAAAGATCCACGATAGTAACAATTAATCATTATTATATTTGTGGCAAATATGTACGTATGAGGAAAAGCGAGAGGGAACGGAAGGAGGTACATGCCTATGTGTGTGACGCATGGAAGGTGTGGAGACAAGGTAGGGACCGATGTCACAAGAAGAAGGAAAAGAATGTTTAATACATTTCTCATTCATGTTTACATTAGGTATATCTTATTACTAGATTTTTAGGTATATCTTATTACTAGAATTGAATCTGTTTTTATAAAAAACGGGTCTTTTAATTTTTTTTTTGTGTGAAAATAATCACATTCATCTGCATTAGCCAGGCATAATGAGCTGAGGCACATTCAGTGATCCCAGAGTTTACCATTCGAAAGTTTTTAGGCGAGAGAGAAACACAAGCACATAAACTTTCTGCTTTTTATATTAAGATATTATTAAATATTCTGTTTTGTAAAGAAGTAATTTTTCTTCTCAAATCCACCAGGACCATTTCATTCCTACATACTACATAATTAAATCGATTAAAAATATAAATAAATTCTTAGTAAAGACGGGATACAGCAGTATAGTGTTCTAAATCAAACCCAACTATACATCAAGATAAATAATTTACTCAAACTATCAGTCTTTCTGTCCTTACCCCATCACACGCTACTCAAATCGTCAAAGTCACCTCCTCCCTTCAATATCCCAGCACACAGCTCCTCCCTCACACCCACAAATCCACAAACGTTTGTTTCATAAAATAACGCGTCCCACGAAAACACCTTCTCCACGATCTTCCCCCGGAGGCCGCGGAACGCGTCCGCGCACCCCGTAAATCACCAGCAGCGGAACACCGCGCGTTGCACAACGCCGCGGCGCGCCGCTCCGTCCCCTCGGTAACAAAGTCCCCCGTGATGGACGAGTACACCGCTCGGAGGAGTCGGATTTCCTCGGCGAGACGCGATTTTCCACGTGGCGAGGTGCACGCGCTCGCGCGGCCCGAGCAAAGGACGAGCGGCAGGAAGAAGGGACGGAGGCTCCGGACCAGAGGACGATGGAAGCGGAGGAAGAGGAAGAAAGCAGAGGAGGCAGACTTTCACCTGGGCTCGCCACGACGCCGACGATCACGAGGGATCGAGCGTGCTGCATAAAAGAGAGGATAGACGACGCCGCCTGGAGTTCCCTCGGCCTCTTGAAACGGGAATCGCACGGCAAATGAAATCCCTCTTGCTCTCGAGCGCGGAAACGTCCCTTCCGGCGACTCGTAGGTGGAAACTCGCGTCTCGATGCTCGTGTACCGATCGACCACCAGGAGCAACCACCTCTCGAGTGGTTCGGCCGCGGCGTGCAACTCTCCACTCGCTTGCCTCCCGTCTCTCCCTTTTGCTCTCTCTCTCTCCCTCTCTTTTCCTCGCGGCCGCTTTTATTAACCCTGCACTGACGGAGCCGTGTACGTACCACCGGCAACGACGATACGGCAAATATTTGCCCGGCGACTTTACGCCGTTCGTAAACGATGAAGAAGCAGGTCGCTGCCCTTTACAAACATTCGACGCGGTGACAACGATTGTCCTGGCATCCGTGTCGTATTAAAGCGAGCAAGCGCGCGGGCTGTTGAGGCAAACCACTGACTTGGCATAGTGCTTTCGTTTTACGTGCGTCGAATTGACGACGGAGAGAAGCGTTACAGTTGATTTTTAGTGGGATTCTGTAGGGTGATGGGGTTGGGAACATCGAGGAGGCAGGGGATACGAGGAGAAGCTGAAGAGGAAGGGAAGTATGAGTTGAAGGTAGGAGTGAAGAGAAGAAAATGAAGCAAGTGTGCGGAGCTTCGTTGTGAACCTGTTAGTGGTCTCATCAGTAAGGCTTTACCTAAATAGCAGACCCTGCCTTACGATTAGACGCGGGGATGTTAGGAGGTAGAACGAAACGGATATATATCGAGGCTCTCTACTCTTGTGGACCGCCGTGTCTGTTCCGACTTACTGTTCTGGTATAAAGTAATCCACGGCCAGATAAATTGTCAGGACCTCGTCGCCTCGATTTGTCTTTTTGCCCCACAGCGGTCGCTGCGTCCGAGACCCCTTCTTGTATCGAGTGTCCCTGCCTATTTTCATTGTACTGCTGATCCGATAAACCGCGCTATGGACGAGTTTAATCGGTGCCCTGCGGACATGGACCTATTCTCAGTCTCCCTCGCCTCGTTCAGGAGTCAACTGGTTAGGCGACTATTACCTAATTAATTTATATCACCACTGGTGTTGTGATTGTATCGTTGTATGCAGACTGTTGTATTTTGTTTTGTTTTGTGTTACTTTATTTTGTTTAATTTTATTTTATTTAATTTATTTTTATATTATTTTATATTATCTATATTCTCTTGTATTCATCTGCTTTACGCTGTATTCTGAAGGGTTTTCCCGTTGAAATAATAATAATAATAATATATAGGAATATATATCCAACTGAGGGAGAACTTGTGAGAGAGTGGTATGGGTCGAAATGGCCTCTTGTGGTGAGTACGGAGGTATCGCTACGATCAGGTTCGTCCTTATAGGCAAAATTAGGCAGCTGCCTAGGGCGTAAAGTTGACAAAGGACGCAAAATGGTCTTTTCATTATTGGCATTTTTTAAAATAAAGTTTTGAATGAAATATTACAAGTTGTACTTTAAATGTTTTAAGAGGGGAACCTGGTTTAGGACGCTGAAAACACGGTGATTTTTTAAGAATTATTTTCTCAACAAATATAAAGAGAATTTTTCCCAAACTTTAAGGGTGTTTTACTGTATATTCAGACAACAAGAAAACTTTTTTTATTCAATAATAATTCATTTAATATTGTTTTATTGGTATATCTTCGTAGCGCCGCGCCGTCGGAGTTGTCAAATTATGTACATCCTAGCGGATCCAATTTTTGCTTGAAATAAAAAAGCCGAAGTTTTTCTTAATTGGCATGAATTTACATCGTCAGTGTATTAAAAAAATAAGAAAAAAGTCTAAAATTGACAAAGTTACGGGACTTTAACGAAAAAGTTACGATTTTGATGGAAAAATTTCGACATTTTTATCCAAAAAAGTAGTTTAATTTAACTTCTGCTTAAATGAAGCACAATTCATCGACGATATAAATTCATGTCAATTAAGAAAAACTTCGGCTTTTTGACAAGTCCGGCGGCGCGGCGCTCAAAGATATACCAATAAAACAATATTAAATGAATTATTGAATAAAGTTTTCTTTCTGTCTGAATATACAGTAAACACCCTTAAAGTTTTGGACAAATTCTCTTTATATTTATTGAAAAAATAATTCTTAAAAAAATCACCGTGTTTTCAGCATCCTAAACCAGGTTCCCCCTTAAGCTACGAATAAAAATTCCAAGTGAGGTCATCAAAAAGCTCAAATAAATGTATTATAAATAGAGGACGCAATTTGGCAAGTTCGCCTAGGCACAAAAAAGGCTCGAGTCGGGCCTGACTACGATACAATGATTTAGGTGGAGATAGTTAAGGGATTTTGAGATACCTAAGTACTCTTTTGAGTACGTGGTACAATGGCCCACCTTTATTGCGACTTATGAGAGGGATATCAATTTGGGACACTCTGCTCCTCGATCTGTGTAAATTAACCAGACTCCGCCACAAAACTCTACCTATCACTCAACGTCGACTGAAATGTAATATCCGCGGACAGTTACATCAATAGCCTGTGATTCGAGTTCCAGTTAGGATTACGGAACGTGACTGTTGCTGGTCGCAGAAGCAACGTCAGCTGGCTCGAGAAGATAGGAACGACCAGTATTAATTGTCCCGTAATTACAATTTAAGCGAGCGTAGGCTGATCTTTTATTGAAACAGCCTGGGACTGTACCTAGGGAGTAATAACTGTGCAACGTTACTTTTAATCGAATTATATGTTGCGCTCATCTATGAACTGAAGGGAGAGGGAACTTTTCTATAGACAGAAGAAATTGAAGAGAATCTCCAAAACTCCAATAAATGGAATATTTAATAATTAGATACCTAAACCTACTAGATCATCAAAACAATTTTATCCATCTTCACTTACGCTTTTGAAAGCCCACACAGAGTTCTCAAATAAAATTTGCCAAGCGTCTCTTATCCCAAAGCTAGAAACTAACCCACGACAATTTTCAATTTCGTACACACACACACTTTCAAAAAACTCATACACTCACTTAAATAACACACAGAAAATAGCCTCCCTCCTAGACTTATTAAAGAAGCAATTGCTCCTCTGCAGAAATTCAAACCTTGAAAATGGCCACCAGCCTTATCAGCCAGACTCCAGTGACTCAGGACCAGCAGCACTCCTCCACTTTGAACCGGCCAGTTGCCCTTGGGCAGCGAGCTATCGCCCCCGGCCGAAGGCACTAGACTCGGCGAAACCAAGGGCACGCGAAAATGGAGCCGAGCACGCAGATAGCTCGGAACATTCCGCCAAGAATGGAACATCCATCACGGTGGAATAATTAAGCGGAGCCACCACCCAAGCTGCGCTCGTCCCCGGCGAAAGAAGCTCAGGTATCGGTGCTCGCGTACAACCAACAACAGTCGGGATTATTAATCAACGTGCCGGGAAGTCTGAGGAGCTCGGGACAGCGGGACAAGCGGAACCGTGATAAATCGTGGCGTGGCGATGTCGTCCCAGCCAGCGTCGAAAGCGAGAATGAAAACGTCAGCGGGCCGTTTAAAGGCGCGACACGGCGTGACCGGCCGAACCGCGAGGATTAGGCGCCGCTAATCGCCGCGACTAATTATTTTCACGTTCCATATTTCAGCCTGCACCGCGAACCGTATCTTTTCGCTGGAATTCAACGCGATAACGCGGCGAGGATAATTGAAATAGTTCCAAGTGGAACGCGACCGTTCCTCGAGCTCGCGTGCTCCACGCCTAGCCTCCAACCTAATCCTCGCGGAACGTACGGGGTAATTAAGCTACGTGCTGATTGGTCTAGAAGGGTCGGGCGAAATAGTGCGGAGTGATTGATCGGAACTAGGGAAACTGGTACGCTGCAGAATTTATTCCTTTTGCGGGTGGATCGAAAGGGGGTGAGGATTTGAGGAGGAGGGTGGATGACGATTTTACAAAAATCTGTGCAGTAATGGAAACAGAAAATTTCAAATTCGTAGACTATGGTTTAAGTTCTTCCATTACCTTTATCTTTGCTAGATATGATTTCGGCGCACTGGTTCGGTCACTTTAAACATTAACAATCAACTATTTTGCAATTAATTCAATATTTATATAAATTTCCAACGTTTCGGTCTTAATTTAGACCATTATCAAGGAAATATTCAATATAAAGAAACGAATACTGCGAGAGCTATTGAAAATGATAAGTCGTAACGCTCGAAAACGAACGTGCGACACGCGAGTCGGTTGGAAGAAGACTGAGGTAAATAGTAGACAACCCCAGAACATCCAAAAGGTGAAAAGAGATATGGCCAGAACGAACCGTTGAGCATTATAATCATATAAATTCAAATTTCCAAACAGTACTGTCCAAGAAGAAAACCAACATTCTTGCTCATGTGTCATATTTTATGAACATTTATAGGTGTTCGAGAGCAACAAAACAACTACATAACATTACAAGATATGTAAGAAACAAGTAAGATCACTGAAATTAATTCGAGAACTACATCATAAGACATTACTTCTTCAGTAATGTTGCGTAATTGCGTAATTGCTTTATCTTTACTAATATATAAAAGTGAAACGTTGTCTGTTTGTTTGTCCGCCTTTCACGCCTAAACGGCTGAACGGATTTCAATGAAATTTTGAATATACATTACATAGGTCCTAGATTAGATTATAGGCTATTTATAAATATCCTATCTAAAATAATAAATAATAATAATTATAATGAATCCCGGGTGAAACCGGGTAATGGGTCAGCTAGTATAAATATATATCTATTTACTTTCTTTGAATTTTATTCTTTCTTACCTGTTTTCTATCTTGGCACTATTTCTCTTTTCTTCCATTTTGTTCATTTTTGTGTTTCTACTTTTATATTGTATATTAATCCTCTACTGATTTTCTCTGTTCTTTATGTGCCAAAGAGTTTTCCTGTATATATGATATAAATAAATATTCTTTTCTGTTGTACTGCAATTCAACTCGACATTGGGAACAATGCTCGTCTCCCACTTCGCGAAGCTGAATCGTAGATTTCTTAAGTCCGCGACGGTGAGATTAGCGCGTAATTAAACTGGAAATTTACAGCAGCCATTAGCAGAGTGTACAGGATTGATTTCAGTTACTTTTAGGCTGGCTTTCGCGCGAACGGATCTAGCGGGCGTGCAGGCAACGGATCCGTGCGAGTTCTCTTCCTCGAGTAGAAAGGCGGAATTATCTCGCGCGTCAGCATACCGATAACACAATTCCCCGCTTAATATCAACGAAACGGGAGAACGATAAGGCGGCGCGCGTCCGATGCGACGAGGAGTTCGCACGCCACCCACGCCAAGTAACTGTTTGCGCGCCATAGAGGGAGAAAATACGCGCGAAAACTGCCAAGATAGTGTGTGACGTTAACGCTCGCGAAACTCTGGTTAATTGTGCTTTTTAATTTCAGCCCGTGTTGTTTCTGTTATTTAAAAATAAAAGACGTTTCTGTTAGATTGCCGCCAGAGTTCCTTCCCTTTATTAAACCAAAGTCTTTAACAAAAGTAAAAATATATTACACGTTCTTTAAGCAACGTATTTTCCCTGAGTACCTCCGAGCTTTTGCCATTTTTCTGATAAACGTACAAGTAGGTGTAGTAAAGTATTTCAAATAGCTAAGTAACCATATTTTCTACATTTTTTGTGTTGAAGAAGTTAACTTTTTGTTTAATTTTTTGTATATACCTTATGAAATTTGTACAGTTTACATCGTTGTGAGAATTTTCTTAATACTCCAGCCGCTGAATTACATAACATAGGGGAAGTAGGGGCAAAACCGGGACGTTAAGGATGAAAGCTCATAACTCTGACATTATTAATGTCAAAAAGAAATTGAAATTAGGTTTCATTAGAATAATCTCTTTATTAAATAATAGTATATATCCATTTTTTTAATACAATAACAAATACAACAAAATTACGATTTAAAATATGGTCCGTTTTTACGGTTTTACCCCATGACCTGGGTAAAATCGGGTACCATACTAAAAACTGGCCCTAGCACCTATAACAACGGAATTCGTCCAATTCTTCAGTCGCCCAACCAGTGCAGCCTTCGTAAGCCCACTTACAACAAGCTGTACACTGCACCCAACCTTCATTCAATTTGGTTGAACCATAGGATTCTTGGAGATAAATGAAAATGTCTTCACCGTCTTCATCACCACTGTTATCATTATCCTTCCGTATTTTGTTTAATTTTGTGGTTTTCTTTCTCTTTAGTTGTAGTCCTTTATTAAGATTTAGTTTAATGTTGATAACTTTCTCTTTTTCGGGTACCCGATTTTACCCCGTACGGTTTTGCCCCAGCATACAATTTTGTAAATATTACGAATTATCAACAATACCAGGGCGAATTATAAACAAACTGTCTTAGTTATTTACACTTTAATATGCAACAATTAACATAATTCACACAAAAAAGTACTTACCTGAACACTGTCAAAAGTGTTGAAGTTTCTTACCTATCGATAATTAGATCAGTGCCTTCAAAAACACACAAGACAACATAACCTTACTATGCACGATTGTAAGACGATCGTCTTTTGTTGATGAAACAATGCACATCGTCACAATATGTCGCTGCAACGACGCGGGAAAATTTAAGGCCGTTTTAAAAATAATAGTACGTCCCGGTTTTACCCAGGTACCCGGTTTTGTCCTAATTTCCCCTATTGAGGAAAGTTTTGTAAAAGAAATAAAAATTGCACAGTGCAATTTGGATATATAAAGTTAATCACTCAGAGACTAGTCCAGGATTTATTGGAGTAAAGCACTTCGTTAACAACTAATCCTTATTTACTAAAACCTAAATCTAAGTCCTAAACTAAATTTAACATTAAAGTTAACACTTTGAGTAGCTTAGACCTTAAGGTTATCGAAAATCTCACCCGAAATCTACCATAGATACATTCAACAACATTCAAAAACACCAAAGTCTCTCACAAACCACAAATTCCTCTCCCAAGAACAAATCACAAAGGGAAAACAGAAAGGCGCACGAAACCGTCCGAAGCGGAGAAAAGCCTGGACGAAAAGGAAATATGAAGAGGCTCGACCCCGTGGCCGTGTCCTTCGTCCCATGGCATCGGTTGGCGCAAACGAGAAAAGCCAGCTCGCTGTACCGTTGGAGGAGCAGCAGCGTGCTGAGAGAAACCGAGCGATAGCGAGTTACAAGCCCTCTCCATCGTGTTCCTCTGATTTGCATCGAGTTAGCCTGTTACGGGACGGCCGTGTACGCAAAGGGAAGGAGTACCGGAGCGGAGCGCGTTTCCACCCACGCCCGGTGGCTGCTTGCTATTCCCTAGGATATCGTTGCAAAAGGCACCGCGCGGCTTCCCTGCACCTAAACGCGACCGAGCAGCACACGCGGTTACCCTGCTCACTGTGCTGCCCGAGCCAGCGACACGCACAGCGCGCCCAAGCTTTTACAGTCTTTATCACTCTAATCTACGGGCCGATGTTGCTCCCAGCGTCCGGCCGCCGCGCGACCTGTCCCGGCGCGGATCGGATTCCGTACGCGTTTCGCGTTTATTAAGGGTTCCGTTAGGAGCACGCTTCCTGCTGCTCGTGGAGGCTCGCTACGTCGCGACAGCGGGTTCGCGAAACCAACGGGTACCTGGATGCTCTATCCTTGGAAATTAGAAAGCTTCAAAAGTCTTTTGAATCCCACCGCTAGCCTCCAGTCTTCTCGAATAATTATAAGACACTTGGACGCTACTACCCCCCCAATGGCGCACGCAGGATTTAATCTTGGGGAGCTGAGTTGAAGGGATACAAATATTTTTAATGCAAATTCAATGAAACTTATTAGGTGATTATGAAAATTTATTTAAAGAATAAAATCCAGTCTTCGAGTCTTTTTACAAAGCCCCTTCTTTGGGGGTGTCATTGATTACCACTGCGATCATTTCGTTATCCTAATTAATAATAAAAAAAGTTCCAAAAACAAACTCACCATCGCTCGACTAACAGAGAAGAAAACAAGAGTACACCTGCAAGAAGTTTAGGATACTTCCGCACTCGCATCCCACTTTCCGATACAGTAACCAAAATACGTACTTTCTATCGCACCGAATCGACGTCGGGGTATTCACGCGAGCTAATCCCCGGCGACACCGTTGACCTCCTTTTTGCCGAAGAAAAGGACGCCAGGCCGAGTCGTCATGGCTGACGTACGATGGGAACGTCACCGAGGGTTATATACCGGAGACGACGATAGCCTGGCTTACGCGAGGCAGAGCGCTAAGCCAACCGGTCGTACACGTCGTAGGGTTATCCGCTCCCAGGTTATAGGGAGCATTAACGTCGCGACCACCGATCAAACTTGGTACCTGTCGACGGAACACGGCACACTTCCATCGCTGCACGGACGCAGACGCACGCTCCCGTGCGCCAACATCCAGCGAGCCTTCACTGGCAACTGGATGGCACTTTCATTACCATTTTTCTATCGGGAGATGATGATGAACACGTCAGCTTGCAAACCAAATTCTCTGCTCGCTGAATATTTCCAAGCAGCTAGGTAACTTTTTACCCTAATCCGTGCTGACCACTTATGTATTATTGCTTCTAACTAGCAACCCTGCGTTCGTGATCATCCAGATCCAATTAAAAAAATTCTACGCTTCCCTTTCCTACATCTCTTTCTATTATTACTGCTGCAAAGTTAAAAAAAAATTTATTGGGAAATGTCCCGTGTGCCAATAGTAATACTATAGTATAGAATTTGATTTTTGGCACTTACAGAGTTTTCTAGAAGGACTCTTCAATTGTCTATGGGTCACGATTTGGTTTATTTTTTGTTGTTTGCTTGCTATGCAGGTAAAGTTTGAATGATTCTTGTACGGCTGTACCTCGCCTTTTATGCGGGATAGAATTGTTTATTTATCGCGCGTGCCTATCACGTATGATATTAAACTGCATAATAACAATTTACGGACCGTGTACGGTGGTTCTGTAAGTGACTTTCGCGACTGGATGAAAGTTCCCGTTTTCGGAGATTCCAATCGCGCGAGCATCTCGAAAGAGGGAGATTGAGAGTTAAATTAACCGAGGAACAGCAGCCGATGCGGTACTCTCTCGCGGAGTACGAGTCAGCGCTAGACAAGACGACAAATATTGATCCTCGAGCTACTTCGCTTGCCAGCCTTCTCCTTCAATTTTTCACCGTGAGAAAAATTCCTTCCGTGGCAGAGTACTTCGTGAATCTTCTGATCTCTTAGCTTGCGGCATATTGCGAGGGATATTTCTGATAATTTAGAAGTAAGTGGATTTGGAGCAGAGTGGTGAAAGAGTAGGTATAATCTCAAATGTAGGTACATTAAATACTAATGAAATAACTCCGCCAATTTAAAACTTTAAGTTACAAATAATGTATAAAAATAAAGTTAAAATACCTAACATTTCCTAAAAAAAATCTCGATAACTCACTGAAAAATTGCCTGAGTAAACAACTTCTAATGTTACCCATTCTTTTAGGCCTACAAAGTGGTGTATCCCTTTAAAGCCTCAACCATATTCATTTTCAGTTTCCCCTCACAGAGACAGAATTCACTGGAGATCTAGAATAAGTGTCTTACGTCCTCTTATTCCACAGCCGTCGATGAATAAGATAGCGACTAATCAAAGATTCTGTTTAGGATATTCACAGCCGCCTCTCAGCCAGTCCGCCGCAGACATCGGTGAAAACCTTGCTAAAAAATTCAGTCACCCTCCCACGGTGCAAATGGACCGCCGACGTTTAAAGTGATCCCCGACGTCCCTTTTCAACGGTAATATCTTTGAGGCGTGTTGACGCTCGTGCACCTCCCTACACGAGGCCCACTGATTCGATTCGTGGCAGTATGTAGTTAGTCGCGTCGCTTGAAAGGCAGATAGATAATCAGCCCGCAGACGCTGCGGGCACGCTGTCCAGGCACAGCGAGAGTAAATATCGAGCAAAGAGCGATGCTTCGGCGTGCATCCTTGGCAAAAAGGGCTGGGAGAGCGCGTGGGTTCCCTCTCAACGATTATCCCTTTTCTTGCGGCACGTTTAACGACCCCAGTCGCCTACTGCTTGCGTACGGAACCCTTTCTTCGTAGCGCAGCACGTCGTAGTAATGAATATTACCCACCCATGCGGTAGCCTGATTATTCAGGTAATGACAATTGCAAAGATGGTTCGTGCAAAAGTGAGTCGAAGTTGGGCTTCGAAGTTATTTGTACCAAGCTTGTTTCGTACCACGATCGCGTGCGACGGAGTATGGCTCGGGTAACGTGTCTGTCTATAGCACGTCAGTTCTACTGGAAGTTGTCAGTCCTGCGCGTTGGCTATACGATATTCTGTCGCACAGGAGCTCAGCTTTCTGAAGCTTGTACATAATTCTATTTCATATTATCTATTCAATTTTATCGGAAGAATCCAGTTGCGAGTTTAAGAAAAGTAGCCCAGACGGCAAATGCTCTGGGACACCCTGTAGATATAACAGAATTATTATTAATAAATTTATGCGCGCGTGGTATTATGGGAAACAAAACAGAATATGGTATTTGAATACAAGTATATTTTGGAGGGAAAATGGGGCATGCCAGAGTTAGGCATTAATTCAATAAAAAATTACTTGAATTTGGATCGATTAAAGTTACTTTAACTTGAGATTATTCGACGAATAAAGTTAATTCTTTTCGTCGAGGGTTTCAAATTCAACGTCGAATAAAGTTTTCAACTTGTTAAAGTTAAAGTTAAAAAGAAAGTTAAAGTTAAAGTTAAAGTTAAAGTTAAAGTTACAGTTAAAGTTAAAAAGAAAGTTAAAGTTAAAGTTAAAGTGTAAGTTAAAGTTAAAGTTAGAGTTAAAGTTAAAAAGAAAGTTAAAGTTAAAGTTAAAGTTAAAGTTAAAAAGAAAGTTAAAGTTAAAGTTAAAAAGAAAGTTAAAGTTAAAGTTAAAAAGAAAGTTAAAGTTAAAGTTAAAGTTAAAGTTAGAGTTAAAGTTAAAGTGTAAGTTAAAGTTAAAGTTAGAGTTAAAGTTAAAAAGAATTTTAAAGTTAAAGTTAAAGTTAAAAAGAAAGTGAAAGTTAAAGTTAAAAAGAAAGTTAAAGTTAAAGTTAAAGTTAAAGTTAAAGTTAAAGTTAAAGATAAAGTTAGAGTTAAAGTTAAAAAGAAAGTTAAAGTTAAAGTTAAAGTTATTCGACGAATTATTTAACTTAATAATATTTTTAACTTTTATTCGTTATTCGAAATTTTTATTTAAATAAAAAATGTTCCCAACTCCGGATGCGACACCGGGGAACCTTCTGAGCAGGATCCCAGGTGGCAACTGCTCATCACCCGCCCGTTAAATTTGCACTGGAAAAATCACCACCCCTTTGATAGCCCCGCTACTGACGTTCCACCTTCTACAGTGGAAGATCGAATGACACTCGATTAAACGCTTCTATTCGCCGTGTGGAATTTCGCTTCCCCAGTATCGATGTTTCTTGACTAAACCCATAACCTTAAGGTGCCAAAGCCCCCGGACTATCGCCACTTGGCTCATAACGAGCGCGTACAGTGCACGGAGGCTGGAGGACGCGAAAATAGACGGAGGGTCAGATGGAAACGCAATTTCTCCTCAGGAATTGCGAGACGGGGGTGACCTTTAATTGCGATGCCAGATGCGATGATGACCCGAAGGAGCGCGAACTATCGGGATGTTTTACACCTGGAAACGGGCCTGCTCGCACCGGGGGGGTATCCTCCCGTGGTTGCGGGGCCCCGATTGAGCCGTCCAGGTGGACGTCCCAACACACCGGGACGTCTGAACGGTCTTTAATGAAGAAAGACATCCAGTGTCGTGGTGGCTGATGGACTACAAGCGTTGCTAACGCGCCGCTGATCCTCCGGCTCGTCTCCCCCGTTTCCACCTTCGTCGTCGTCGTCCTCTTCGCCCTCTTCGTCCTCCCTCCCGTCCCGCTGCGACGCGGACTTTCCAGACGCCGCTCACGGCTTTCTTCGCCAAAGAAACCGGTGAAGTGCGATCAAGCAGTCGTCAGGTGCTTTCTACCGGTCACGGCGACCACCGAGGCGAGAAAAAGAAGAGGGGAACGTGGCCCGGGCAAAAAGGGCCGCGTGTCGTATTACACGCGAGCTCGCGATTCAACCATCCTCCACGAAAACTGCTTTCGCCCGGGCCCGATTCAATCAACTTTTTCAACCGTCACGAGACCGGGATTTATTAACGGCTTCGTTTAGTCATTGTTCCACGCTTGTGGTCCCAACTACGTGCCTTTGGTGGAGGTCCCATGGGGGAGCGGATGCTGGGGGTACGAATCGAGGACTGAGTGCTCAGCAAAAGGATGATTGAAGAATATTGGAGTTTCAAGTAATTAACGGGATTGTAGACATTCGGCGTTTGGGAACGGCCGATGGTGCGATTGGCACAGAGATGGCGCCACGTTAGTCTGGGTATGTAGGGTTTTGTGTTTGTATGTTGTATGTCTGTATGATTTATTATTGGTTATTCTTTTATTGTAAATATCTACTGGTTTCTAAGATTTTCTTTATTATTTGTAAAGCAATTATTTTGTTCACAATATAATTTGTCCTCAAACAGTTAAGACGTATTTTTCTCTAAAAGTAACCATCATTCCTGAAGCCGAGAATCCACCGGGAAGCTAAGCTAAGCTATGCTATGCAATGCTATGTTTTAACGTAGCTTTTGATGGAAACGGTTCCATAAGAATGTATTGAAGCTAATTTTTTAAAACGTAGTATGGCATAGCATAGCTTAGCTTCCCGGTGGATTTCCGGCTTTATTCCATATCCCCCACAGGTATACGTAGAGTTCGGAAGAGAGTAACCTCGGAGAGTCAGCGTTGGGGAATTGGTTAGATGACTGGCCAGTATGCGGAGGATCCGCAGATCTTGGCTTCGAGTTCCATCGCCCGATGTTCCCTTTTTCGCCCACAGGATGTTACTAAAAATCTATAATGGAGGTCTCACATGGAGGAACCACTTTAGGTGTATGTCAGCTGCGTTCCCTCTTATATTTTTGTACAGTTTTGATGAGAAAGCAAATCCACCTAGATGTCTTCGTGTCTATCTTCTTGTCAGGGAGATGAATACACTGTCCCACATTCTTCTAGCCAACTCTTCCCTAGTCTAGGAGAAATCATTTCAATCTCAATGTAGGGAGAGTTCCCTTAACGCCGGACGGCACCTACTACCGGACATTAGCTTTATCTTTGATATTTGAAATGCTACTAGACCGTCATTCTACATAGAATGTAGAGGGGATAGAACAGCGTTGCCCCGATGGGCGGTCCGAGAGCACGAGCATCCATCGCGTTTTCCGAAGCTCGCGTGGAAGGGGGCGTCCGAAACCAATGAAGTTGCGGGCATGTAACGGATGGGGAACACTCTAGTAGCGTGCGTGTAGGCTCGTACCCTGAAATCAGCATGTAACCGTTACATTTTCGAACGGCTTCGTCGTTCGCGAACGATTTTTAGTTCGTGGCATGAAAGACGCTCGTAGAGGAACATTCCTTACAGTGTCCAGCAAACGGTCAAGTGTGGTCTTTATTTCCCTCGACTGTTCCGCCCCCCCTGTGGCCTGCACGGTGGTAGACTTCGAGGAGATCAAAAGCTCAAAAACTTCAACTTGCAAGGCTCAAATGCTACTATAGAGGAGACTCTGAGGCGTAGCGCGTCTGTGGACCTTATATAAGCCAACACTATCTGTAACCGTTACATGCTGATTTCATTGCGATTAAATTGATTCGATTTGTGGTTATTGACTGATTTCAAGTCGTTTTTCCACGCGAGCTTTAGAAAACGCGATGAATGCTCGTGCTCTCGGACCGCCCATCGGGGCAACGCTGGGATAGAAGAAACAACAATTAGGTTTCGACCCGGTCCAGTCGCGTCTGCATAGCTAAGGAGATCGATTAATTGTTGCGTTTGACGGGAATCCGGTGCATAACCTTAAGCGTCCAGCACTAAGGGAACTCCCCCTACTCAACGAACCCAATACCCCGAAACTCGAATTTGCATATTCTAGCCACCGCTTTATTCACGAACATCGCATTCTACACGATCTCCTGACCCATCGTACCCCGTGAAGTTCACCTAGCTCGGGCTCCATCTCGAAGGAGCCCGAAAGGCGCGGTAACCCTTTGCCACGGAGATAAATCCGCCGTGCCACTTTCCTGTGGGTAACGCGCCGCGTCTCTCCGCGGTCCGCCGTGTCCCCCTGGGGACTTCAATCATAACGGCGGAGCGAGGCTCCATAAATTTGTCAGCACGCGGGCGGCAAGGATAGCGTGGTGCTCGCGGGGGGGATACACGTAGCACGACTGTCGCGTCGTGGCTGCGCCGGGACGAGAGCGGGCGTGCAGCCTGCGGACGAGCACGGAGACAACGACGTGGAAAATGTCATCCTCGTGCCGGAAGAGGTGCCCCGACGGTGTTGCGCGCCGCGACCGTGGGATGTGGGTCACAGGGCTGGGTGTGCTCCTCTTGGAAAAAGGAGAAGCACCGCGAGGGGGATGCGGCGTTGCTGGCCGCGCGGACACGACCCCACAGCGATGGGGCATCGTGCTCACGTCACGACCATAATCACCGTCCATTACCTAATAGCCGTGCACGGGGCGGTCCGTGTTCCTCGGACGTGCACGGGCGTCGCGCCGCGCCGCGTCGCGTTGCCGTCGATACGGTACTTGCAGCGGCAGTCGATCACGTCGCGGCTCCCAGCGAACCGTGCGCCTCGAGGAACGATCGAGTACGGGACACTGGGTGTCGTGAGCGGAATGTGGCGGAAGCTGAACGCTGAAGGGGTTGAAGATGAGAGTAGAGTGGAATATTGGGAATAGAAGCGGTGGATTTTGTAGATTTTTGGATAATAGGAAGTTGAGGATTTTAAAAGATGTGCTGAGTGTTGGGAAACGGCCCTTGGGTGTTTGGCATGGTTAGGAGAAAACTCTAAGGGTGGGTCCGGAGTCCAGACTCTGTCTAAAACACTGATCTGAACTATTTAAGCAGGGAACTTAGTGTAATGGGCGGAAATCAAGGTTCTTTTGGGGAACTTTTTGGAAGGAAATTATACATGCAATCTTTTTAAAACTTTCAGACTATATTATTAAATATTTCAAGAAGTGAACAAACATTTTTTAACCCTCCGGAGGTCGCGGTTGATCTGATAGATTTTCCTGAATATTTTTAAACAGGAACATTACAGCCCTTACCGACGAAGGGTAGCTGTTGTTCAACAATTACATATATCTAGATATTTTGTACCTATTTCAATAAAATTAAAGGTTTGGCGCACATGTGTATAGGTTCTTTTCGGAAATTATCACTGAAGCAGGGATTCTAAGTAATTGCATCTCTCAGATACACCGCGACCTCCAGGAGATTTTTTGCGACCTGTATTTTTTTTATGTTTTTCCTCGTATAACTCCTCAGCATATGGACCGATTTTGATATTCTTTTTTTTTATTCGAAAGAAGGTGATGTCCCATCCTACGTTGCATCAATATTGTCCCAATATTTTGCCAGTTCTGGTTAATAATAAAGACTATTGTCACCTAACTATTATTATTTTATGTACGTACACGCATATCTCTTCAGCATGTTGTGTAAATATATATAAAACTAAAGAGCCAAAAATAAAACATCTACAAAAAAAATTAAAACAGTCCTCAAAAAAATAAAAATGCACTAAAAAGTAGAAAATAATTTTTTCCCATATTTAATGTACGACTTTCATACTTTTTAAGTCGGCGCCTCATCATTTGCACTGTGTAAATCTAGCGCCGACTTAAAAAATATGAAAGTCGTAGATTAAATAAGGGAAAAAATTATTTTTGACTTTTTAGTGCATTTGTATTTCTTTCAAGTCGGTTTTAATTTTTTTGTAATTTTTTTATATAAAAATACCGCCTGCTATCAAAATCGCCTGTGGATGAGCCTACCGTGTTAACACAACGGTTGCGTAGCGCGAAGGGTTGAGCGTGCGCTCGTGATCGATCGTAATGATTCATCTACGTTCTGGGAGGGAATATGGGTTAGTGTACAACCGCACAGTCGTGCCGTGGAAATAGAATCACGCAACGCTTGTCCCAAATCCCGAGCAAGCCGTTCTTCACTGCGAAACACACGAAACCCACCGCGCCTGTTGGGTAAGGCAGCCAACCAACGCCATGGTCGGCCATTAATCGACCGTATCCTTTAATCCTTCAAACGTGTACGACCGCAACTGCGCTCAGCGGCAGAAGAAACACCGCTCGAACTTCCCTTTGTTTTTCCACGACTTCTACCTCCCCTCGAACGTTCCCACAAATTTGTACTCCATGTAAATACCTGTCGATTCGACTGCGAAACGCGGTGCATCGGCTGCTGGATTCACAGACGAGGGAATCGCGAGCGTCGACTTTATTTCACGGAGGTAGAAAAAAAACTGTCGAGCGTGTTTGCTCGGTACAGATTCGACGGTACAGCGAATAACGAGCGTGGAATTCCAGCGAACGAGGCAGATTAATGGCGGGTAAATCGTTTCATCGCGGGAGGAAGTTATTCAGCGTGAAACGCGCGCGGGTTTTATAATTCACGCGTTTAAAACCGCGACGAACGCGCCAGGTACGTTAATTTCGGCTCCGGAGCACTCGCGTGCAAATTTGAATGCGTTAGAACGAGGAATTATAGAGTTTCGAGTGGCTTTTACATTCTCTTCGGCAGAGACGAGCGAGGTTTGTTACGTAAAAGATTCTCGAGAGTTTTTAGTCGCAGCGAGCATTCATTCGCATACGTCGGGATTCCTTTTATTAATGTGTCTAGCCTTTTTGCCTGCTTAAGTGACTTCAGCGGGCTCCTTGAACCGTTTGACTATCGTAGATCTGCAAAGCAAATTAAGTAAACAGGAAACTGGTTGACAGACGAAGTTCTGTCATCAAAATCTTCCTGTATCTTGTCTTTTATTACTTAGCCATTTTCTCATTCTCTGTTCCTAGGAAACAGAAGTTCTCATGTCTCCTCCCACTCCTCGTAAATCTTGCAAATCCTTTCTCCACTTTCCTGCAAGTATGTATATTCCCCTACTTTGTTCTCCATTCTAAATCTTGGCACCGTGATTAGACGTTTACCTTGTAATTTCCTTTCCAGATACCTTGGGTGTATGGAGACCAAGCAATAGCGAGGTTTCCAGTGCGCATGACGAAACAGAAGATGGAGAAATGGGTGGAGTTGTCAGGCTTTATTCCATAGGGTAATTGTGGGAGTGCTGCCGCACGTTACGCAAAATTGTCACCGTGTCTAAATTTTGCAATGAAAATGTTTTCCAAGGATACATATTATTAGTTCAACATCTTGTGATTCTACTAGCATTAAAAAAAATAAAAATTTTAATATTTGTCATCCTTAAAACATTGAAAATAAAAACATCTCTTTAGTAGGAGAGACGCCGCACATGAGGGTGTGGTGCCGCATTTCGAAAAACGTTTAATTTTCGATTTAAACTTGTAAATTCTAACTTTTTATATAAAAAGGTAGTAAAAACAAAGTAAAACGAAACATTTTTATTGTATACAATTATGAAATTGGAGAATTAAATGGGTACAGTAGGTACATATATTATTTTTGCTTTTCTAAATTTAACATTCTTTTTTTCTTCCTCCCACATTCATTGCACATAGTGTTATACAGGGTGCATGTTTCATGAAGCCACTTTCTACATTCTGGACAAATAATCCAGTCAGCCTTGGATTTTGGATTTCACCAGCTTTTATTCGATGTAATGCTTCGATCAAAGTTTCTTCACTCCACTGAGCTTTAAGCTTAGCGTTAGATTTTCTTTTATATTCAGTTGGCATCTTGAAATCAAAATAAAAAAATGTGGAAAAAGAGTAAATAGTCCACAAATATATGTGGATTATAAGATTATTCATTTAGAAATAAATAATTTGCCTAGAGATACCACGTTAGCTATTTTAAAAAACTTTTTTGGTATTTTAAACATTAAATACATCATTTAAATCGACTTAGTTTCCGAAACAGTACGTTATCAATGTGCGGCATCTATCCTAAGAAAAAATGCGGCGTCTATCCGAAATGGCCGGGAGAGGCGCCGCACTTTCGTATTTCCACATGCTATGTCGAAGGTAACCTATTCAACCAAGGAAATATTCTACAAGGTCCCTTTAACGTATTACAAAAGTTGTATTAAGAAAAACTATGAACTTTAGCTACTATGATAGTAAAAATAAAAGTGACGTATAACTATTCAGGCGAAGCGCGCTAGGCTTACCTCGAAAAACAGCAAAATCTTTAATAATAATACCTACAGGAAACACGCTTGTGCTTGGTAAACTGGTCTAGATCAACAGTCGCAAACAAATGAAATCGACAATCGTTTTATCGACGACATCCCTAAAATACCGATAGTGCGGCGTCTCTCCGAGTGCGGCACCTCTCCCACAATTACCCTAACACCAATTTCTGTGTGGATATTAGTGAACTTGATTGAAGATTTATAGGTGATTCTTATTGTAGTAATAGGTTTTATAATTTTTATGTGTTCGGAAGTCACAGAAAAAAGCTTCGGGCGGTGGGACTTGAACCCACGATCTTGCGGATCCTCTGCGTACTAAATAATCAGCCGTCTAACCAACTCCACCAAAGTCGTTCAGCCGAGTTCACTTATTCCGGGCTCCCTCTTATGGGGATTCCTGATTCCACGATACAAATAGCTGACCATTGTGTCGGTGATTATGAAAGTGGTGTAAGTCATGTATTTTTTGTTTCGAGATATTTAGACTGTTACATTTGGGCGTATTAAAAATATTTTTCCATTATTGAACAAAATGTTTCACAACATATATGCTCTTCAAATGTCAAACTTAGCTATCATTGTAAAATGTTATGAGTAATTTGTACGAAAATATGTTTCTTAAACCATTGAATGTCTCCCAAATTGTAAAAGTGCTTATTATGAAATTGACGTTATCATGATATTGCTTACTTGACGGTTATTTTGCAACAACTCTTTTATAATATTGAAATATAAATCAATATAACATAAAAGAAGAGAACTCTCAATTTGTTTGATTTTTTTAATTACACCAGCTCATACTTACACTTTCATAATAATCAGCACCATTGAAGATCTCTCATAGACTCTTCTGCTTCTCATCCCCTTCTCTTAGATCTCCAAAGAAACGTCACTACTGCTTGATATAACTTTAGATCTACCTACAAACCTCACTACTGCCTGGTATACCCTTAGATCCTCCTGCAAACCTCACAACTGCTTGGTAAACCTTTAGATCCTCCTACAAACCTCACAACTGCTTGGGATACCCTTAGATCTTCCTAGAAACCTCTGGTACACCTACAACCTTATCTTCACTTGCCCATACCACCCATTAAATTTTAAATTCCTCCTTTCCCTCTCTCTCTTACACATCCCACCACGTAATCCACCCTTCCCTCAATTCCCCCCTTACCTTCCCACCATATACACCCTCTACCACAACGGAAAAGCTAATCATCTTGCTGCAAATATCGAGGCTCGACGGTTACCAGCGTCTGTGAATAAAAGCGCGGCACGATCGGTCCGTCCAGCGAGCGTCCACGTCCGGATGCAACAAACGATCGACAGATGTAACCGGTGCCTCGACCTCGCCGATGACGTGAGTCATTAATTACCGGAAACGTGACCCGTTCGCCACTGACACGCGCGGCACGGCTCATGTGCATCGGGTGCAGCAAGAAGATATCGTCGTATCACGAGCATCACGAGAGACCGTCGAGAGACCAGCGATGGGCGCCCTGCCTTAAAGCCTCTCTGGCCAATCACTTTCTCCGAACGTCAGGAACACGTCTGCGAGACGGTTCTCATCTGCAGGGGCGAGCTTTTCCCTCGCGACGAGCTGAACCCTCGAAGTCCATCTAAATCCTATAACACCATCGACCCGATGACCTGGATTCAATTTCGATATTATTACAGGACAGTAAAACGTGAACCGAAGCCTTAATCCCTTTGGTACTGAGAGTGAATCGCTCAGCGTAATCCCACGTGCGGAAATCCAGTAGTTCTATGTGCAAACCATATCTATCAAACGCCTCTGGGGCGTTCAACGCACATGCTGTGCGTCGGATGTACACGGTAACTTTTCGAAATCTAATTAAACATAGTGCTTGACAAATAGTTCCGTTAGATAGGAGGATGATACTGCTTGACTGATTCATTCAAAATTCTAATCCTGTACGAACTGAATCAATGACCTCGATTCGAGGAAGAGTCTTATAAAAAATTTTGTATTGCCTCAAAGTGCACGTCACTGGAAAAAGTGTCTCATTAATGTGCTTCGCGGTTTCGTGAAAGCAGCCGTTTCCACGGATGCTTTCTCCGAAGTTAACTGCGATTTCGACGATTCTTATCAGAACTAAACCGACAATCGTTCGGACCTCGAGTTTCACGGCGGTTTTCGGAATCGGCGGTGGGCGAAAAAAGCGCGTTAAAGTTTCTTAGGTCTTCAGGAAACGTATAAAGATTATTTAGTGGCCGATAACGAGAAACGAATGCATCGCGCCGATTTCACCCTTCGTCCATCGAGGTCGACGTGTCCTCTCTAGTTCTCTTAATGGTAATTACGATTCCCAAGGTACCGAGGCTGGTCAGGCTCCTTGAATGCCAATCGAGCAATTTCCGCGGATAAGAAGTGGATAAAATGCGGTCGTGGGGGGCCGAGAAAAACGTGTCGGGTCGTGACACCACGTTAATTGGCGAGAATAAGGCGATCATAGGCGCACTGGATGGGTATCCTACGAAAGTTAACGCAGACAGATCGCCAAGGAGACTACCATCTTGGTCGATAAGAAAATCCAGAAATGGTTTAGAACTGAAGCTTGCTCTAGAATTGAAACTGGAATCACACTTTAAGAGCAACAGAGTCGAATATAAAATTTTCCACAACAGCTTTCACAATTTTTTCACCTGTTCCACTGATAGGTACATGCGAATCCCATCAAAGTTGAGATGAACAATAATCTGTGAAAATGAAATAATTATCAAATTAAAGATTGGTGGGGGGTGTAACTCGAAAAGTATAAATTTCTCCATAATTCTTTTGACACAGTTTTATAGATATAAAAAAAAGATGCAACTTTTGTTTAAACTTCTTATCGATATCTCTCACCGTTCCCGAGATATTCCACGAAAAAGAAAATTCAGAATTCTTCTCAAGGAGTGACTTTACTCCCTAAAACCGCACAAAGTTGAAATCATTTTTTGAATTTTCAGGTTACCTAACTTCTTAATTACAAAAACCGTGGGTGGCAGGTTGTTCTTATTTAATAACCCAACACTTCAATCTAAACTCAGGAAATACACAGGATCTCAAAGAGTTCTGCACAGTAGGAGCACGTATGTAATCTCAGACCACAGTTCCCAGCAAAGGTTCAGGAACTTGCATTCTCCAGCAATTGAATCAGACACAGTGACTCACAATCAGTGTACGCACGCAACAATGCAGCGTTTACGCGATACAAGGTGCCACTGAGAGGCGCAAGGAATTCTCCATTCCCCTGGACAGATTTGCAAGAGGGCTGGAAAGCTTTAGTTAGCCAGAATGGGTACATTAGACACGCGATAATCGATCGGTAGGCGCGGTAGACCGCAGGCAGCGTGTCGCGAGCGCGCGTGCTCGGTAAACCGCGAAATTTAATTGCTTATTAGCCGCACGGCCGGCGTGCCATTGAATCGGCGTGGGTTGCCATTGAATCGCGGCGGAACTCGGCGACCTTGAAAGCCGATCTCGCCAGGGATCGTCGCCGAGCAGGACGCGGTGGGACACGTAACGCGCTCGACTCCTCAATCGGCCGAAGGCAGCTCGATACGGCGATGCCTGAGCGCGCGAGGGCGCCGCGACGCGCACCGAAGCACGCTGTAAAACATATATTTAACGGTAGTCGAGTACCGTAGCGAGAGGATTGTAATCTTATACGTTCCAAGTGGTGGGTATCGGGTGTTGCTGTTTCGAACTACGGGGGAATTATTAATGACGAGACGTTTTCGAGAGATCCTCGAACGGGGCCTCTGCTCGCGAGCCGTAAAAATACCCCGAAGGGGGCCCTGCAATCGCACCACTCACGTATCGCGGCTTGTACATGCGGGTATAGGGATGAGGAAGCAACGGAGAGCGAAGTTGGTAGCCCTTTCGGTGTCTACCTTTGAGCCAAGACTCTGGAATTATTGGTGTAAGATCGCGGGGTGTCTAAAGGCGCGACCAAATAGTTTCAGAACTGTTAGACACCCCAGGACCATATATCACTAACACTCTCTGAGCTACTCAGAGATTTTGTTAGGTACTATATCTCTACAAGTTACAATAATCCTTACTTCTGCTCAATACATGTGGTCCTAAAACAAGCAGTGCAGTGTCTTGCAGAGGTACAGTGAGGTTTCATACTGACTCTTGATTAAAACTTGGCGTGAACGTGTTTTCACGCCAAAGGGGTGTCCACCTGCTGCATAGCTTTGGCGTTTTCCACGTTTATGCTTTCTGGCAAGCGTCGGAGGTATTATTTGAGGCACAGAGCGAGTTAAGCAAAACTTTCCCAGCAGTATCAATGGTTCAGAGAGGCTTGACCAACTCGGAGACTGTTAGACCCAAGGGCTAACCCGTGGCGACGGATAGATCGGTTCCTTGCCCGTGTACACAGTCGAAAACGATAAGAATCAAGGAAGATTAACCATGTCGGGCGTTAAGCAGCGTTCGTGCGAAGGTGAACTCGTAGCCTCGTTCTCGATCGATCGGCCGAGCGACGTCTTTGTCGAGAGACATCGACAGCGGTGCCATGATTACCAGTCGACCGAATACCGCTTCGGTCGTTTCGGTTCGCACGAGCATAACCCGGAAATCGGCTGACACGGGACCGAGGGGTCCGTGAACGTTGACACCTTATTATCGGCGCGCCTCGGGCCCGCGATCATCGGCAAGAAATTGCTCTCTCGCGCTCTCTGCGCCCAGGCGAAAGTCACCGAGGAGAAAAGAATGGCCCGCTAAACTATATTCCGATCGGAAGTCACGCGGAATAATCCCGGCCTGGTTGTCTCTCTCGTCCAATGGATCGGTTGCGCGATTCGATCGGCCGCTCGCTATGGACCAGGCCCCGCCATGGTTCAATGAAGAAACGATCCTTTATTCGACGCTCCGCGGCCCCACGTAACCAGCTTATTCAATATCTTCCATATTTAAACAGCCTCTGAGCGATGGTAATAAAGAAACTAGAAAGGCACCGGGAAATTTCGAAGTCGGAACGACGTGACGGCATCTAAAACCTAAAGGCACTTAGTTGTGCGATTTTCGGGTGGAGTTTAGGAAGTTTAAATATCAAAATTGTTCAGTTCATTATAAGTAAGTATACCTATCATGGTACCAAAAGAAAAATAAAGTTATATAAAAAAACACGCAATAACATTAAGGCCCAATTTCACCCCTCACAGTGAATTTCCGTAGAAAAAAATTTTTTCTCCTTGCATATTCCTATATTCTCTACATCCACACGAAATTTCATTAACGTCAGAATTTGAGGGTTACCGAAGTTTCATTAAAGCCAGAATTTTCGGCTTACCGAAGTTTCATTAAAGTCAGAATTTTCATATTACCAAAGTTTCATTAAATTCAGAATTTTCAGGTTACCGAAGTTTCATTACAGTCAAAATTTTCAGCTTACCGAAGTTTCATTAAAGCCAGAATTTTCGGCTTACCGAAGTTTCATTAAAGTCAGAATTTTCACATTACCAAAGTTTTATTAAATTCAGAATTTTCAGGTTACCGAAGTTTCGTTACAGTCAGAATTTTCGGCTTACCGAAGTTTCATTAAAGCCAGAATTTTCGAGTTACTAAAATTTCATTAAAGTCAGAATTTTCATATTACCAAAGTTTCATTAAATTCAGAACTTTCAGGTTACCGAAGTTTCATTAGAGTCAGAATTTTCGGGTTAGCGAAGTTTCATTAAAGCCAGAATTTTCGGGTTACCGAAGTTTCATTAAAGTCAGAATTTTCACATTACCAAAGTTTTATTAAATTCAGAATTTTCAGGTTACCGAAGTTTCGTTACAGTCAGAATTTTCGGCTTACCGAAGTTTCATTAAAGCCAGAATTTTCGAGGTACTAAAATTTCATTAAAGTCAGAATTTTCATATTACCAAAGTTACATTAAATTCAGAATTTTCGGGTTACCGAAGTTTCATTAAAGTTCGAATTTTCAGCTTGTCGAAGTTTCATTGAAGTCAGAATTTTCATACTACCAAAGTTTCATTAAAGTCAGAATTTTCATATTACCAAAGTTACATTAAATTCAGAATTTTCGGGTTACCGAAGTTTCATTAAAGTTCGAATTTTCAGCTTGTCGAAGTTTCATTGAAGTCAGAATTTTCATACTACCAAAGTTTCATTAAAGTCAGAATTTTCATATTACCAAAGTTACATTAAATTCAGAATTTTCGAGCTACCAAAGTCCTCTTGCCAATCACGTCTACAGCGAACAAAAAGACAAAAATCTCCCCCCACCCCAAAAGGACCCACATCCTCTCCAGGCCCATATCAGCTTCCAGCAGTACCACAAAAGTATGCTGACTCTAAGCATCGCTATACCTCGCATCGAATACCCATTGAAGGTAAAGGAAGAGGCGAGCACGTGTGCAAGTGCGTTTGCTCGCGGTCCCGCGATCGTAAGTATGCAGGGGGCCAGGGGTGCGCGACGCGGGGGCCGTTTAATGGCGACGGTGGTGGCAGCGGCGGCGTAAAACCATCATTACCGCCAATTACAATAAATCCCGCGCCGTATTCCGCTTATCGTTCGCCGCGCAAGAGAGGCGCGGCTTAATCTATAATCCGACGCGGAGGCTAACGGGCCCCGTAGGTATGCGTGCGCAGCTGAAAAGACCGCGGGGCCCGAACGGCAAGGGGGGGAAGGGACACGTGCGTGCGCGGCCGTGCACCGAGCAGCACGGATCGCCCGATCATTTTCCCTGGCTACACTTTCACGACTGATGATCGGGTAGCGTTTCAGCGGCGATCGACACTGTCGACCGGCCAGATTTACGCCACCCCGTGTGCGTACGTGCCGAGCCACGGTCGACCCACTGAGAACGATCTAACGCCTGGTGCGAACGCACCCACCTATCACCTGTGGCTAATGGCGGCACTTTACACGTGCTTCGAGATTTTTCAAGAAACAGGCAACACGCTGTTTTCAGATAGCTCGAGCGTTTAGATTCGAAAATGGCACTGGGTGCGTGGCTAGCTTCGGGTTTTTGCTTTAAAAATGTTGTTGTTTAAGTTTATTCTGATAAAATAAATAATATCAGTATTAGGTTTAGCAGCTGGAAGTTTAGTAGAGGAATAGTGAAGTTAAGTGGAGAATGGCCACCTTATTAACTGATTTGGTTTGTGATTCCTCCAATTTAATATTGCCACTTAGTTCAGGAAGGTTGCAATAGGGAAGCAAAATAAATTTGAAGGTTTTCCTGACGTTAGAGACTTTCGAGTACAAGATTCGTAAAATGTTTCGAGGGTTAATGTGTTTTGCAACTTGACTCAAGCTGCCTCGAGATAGTTTGCGTCCCATCGCTATCTGTGGCACTCGCGTGCACGCGCCAAACACACTTCCCGCGGGCACCATCCGCCCTGAGACAAGTGGAATGAACTTCGCCATGCTTCGCCACTTCCTGGAGTTTCTTCGCGAGCTGGATATTTACGCGACATTCCTCGAACCGTTGCTATTTCGCGTGCTTGTTACACGGAAGCACTGCTCCTTTTTCGCTGTTGAAGAATTCAGTTCTTCGCGAGCTTTTATTACCTTATTTCTAACTGTAATCGCCTTTTTTTTATTCTTTCTTAAGCATAATGCTTTCCTGAATAAAAAAGATTTATATCATCTCCAATGTGTGTAATTCACTGTGACATTTTCGAAGAGGTCTTGAAATAAAAGTAAAAAGCTCTTTTTATCGTTTTTTAAAGATCCGAGTCCCAAGTTTCCTACTCCACTGCTGAAACTCGGAGAAACTTCCATATTTCATGGTGAAAGTAACCGAGCCAGTGCATACTTCTAAAGGAAACTTCAGAAAAAAGAGGTTTCCCAAGTTACTGGAAAAATTGCGATAGATCTTGGAACCCCGACAGTTTACCCCCAAAGTTTTCGAATCTGCTTTCCAACAGCAGTTTCTTGCAAAGTTGGCGACGCGTCTCCGTCGTATCGAGAATCCGCCAAACTCGTTCCACCGTCGATGCACGACGTCTATAAAGTGCACGTGGGGACTCTTGAGCGACCGTACAACCGACTGTGGTCCAGATAGATCACGTCTGATATAATTAATGAGCACGACCTGCAATTCCCATACACACCTCTGGCTCCACGGGACCGCCTTAACAAGTACCTAGACGAACCCAGCCTAACCTGGGCCAAACGGGGTAGTCGTGCCTGCTACGGAACTATTCTACTTGCTGAGAGACATTATGTATTACGTAGCTGAGTTTTCCTGTGTAACCAGCGAGCTGCTTGCGTTTCGTGTAAAGATTATTTCACCAGAATAATAATTCTGAAGAAGGAGCATTATAAGTCTATACCTGAGGTTTCTTTATCACCTTTAAGGTACACTTTGATGTTACTCTCTGAAACGAAGGGAATAGTTGCAGATGTAGACACAAATATTTCAAGATTCTTGACACCAATTGTGGAACACAAAACTGTAGAATTTCAACTTCCGGAACTTCTGCAAATTTAAAGAAGCGTGAACATTTAGAGCATGAAAACAGCCAACTCATGTTCTCGTATCACAGAAATTAATGGTCACCATATAATTTATTTAGATCCACACTGCTACCTCTTCCCATACTACTTTGTATCCTTAAATTAGTGGGCAATAAAGACGATTTATTTATTACCATTTACTGTTGAATTTCCGAACGCAATAGTTTCACCTAATTGCACGAACCCTGGGCCTTAGCTTTCCCTATTTCCATCCTCGCAGCAGCATCTCGCCATATCATGCGCCATAAAATCCTCAGCCCATAAATCTTTGACAGCCGATTAAGCGAACCCCGGCTATACGACCGCCGCGACCCCCTTTCTCATACGCAATCTTCCACTCTCATTGTACGCGGTTCGAGCGCAATAATTAAATACGGTTTAGTTCGAGTCGGAACACTTGTTTAGCCTCGGGGCTTACGACTGTTCGCCGGTGTCACGACGAATAGCGAGCCGAGCCGTTCTGCTGCAGCACCGGGGAACATCAGTCGCAAGTTCAACCGTACTGCGATCGTGCCTTTCGGTCACAGGCATCGCTAACCACTGAACACGCTGGTGTCGTTTGTCACGTGGTCCGTGGTAACCTCGCGTGCCAAGTAGGGCTGCGACCGCACAAATTTTCTCTGTTCAAAGCATTCCATATGCACCGCATTAAATTAGGATGTTAGATTCGAATTGGGGTTGGCCTCGAAAATTTAATAAACGTATCGTTGAGTAGGATTTATAATAAATATTTTGTTATAACAACTAATTTTGATAAAATTTTATCTTATTTTTATTTATTTATTTTATTTAATAAATAATAACTATAATGCCAGAATATTTGAAAATTCGGATGATAAATTCTTTTTGTACCTTTTGTATCGGGGTTTATTAAATAAATAATAGTAATCTCGAGAGTAAAAATTAAACTTTTATATTTATTTATTTATTAAATAAAATAAAATTAAAATTTATATTTATTTATTTATTAAATGAAATTTATTTATTGAATATATATTTATTAAATGAAATTTATTAAATGAAATAAATAAATAAATATAAATTTTAATTTTATTTGATTTAATAAATAAATAAATATAAAAGTTTAATTTTTACTCTCGAGATTACTATTATTTATTTAATGAACCCCGATACAAAAGGTACAAAACGAATTTATCATCCCAATTTTCAAATATTCTGGCATTATAGTTGTGTGATAATGCTTCAAAGGGTTATAAACCCCTTTGAAATTCACCAGAGAAATGGTCTTCTCTAATTTTCCGTTTTTGATAAAGGTTACTGAGCTCTGAAGCTAGAATTGTATTAAAAAGCTTTCACTGCTTGAATATTTGAGGAATATTCGTAATGTTCGAGTACTTGTGAAATATTAGAAGCGTCTCAACGCCAGCTCGAGTCCCACGAGTCCATGCCCCACCCTTCCCAGCCCCTGTGTATTGTCATCGATAAGGCATGATCGATAAACGAGACAAATTCGCGGCAATCTCGACGGCGTTACGCCCACGCGAATTTCAGACGGGAGACAACGATCGAGGGAACACGGACGACCTCGCGTGTCCGCGCCACGTGGCCCTTATAAATTTACCGATAACCGCGAGTCTTTTCCCGTGTCGCTCGCCAACTTCAGCGGAATCTCTTGGGTTTCGCTTTCAAATACACACGGACCACGGCCTGAGGCCCAAAAGTGGAAAATTGGAGAATCTTCTTAGCGTGTTTCTTGCAATCGACGGGTATGTGGGGGGAAATGAAAGAGAAAGGAAGTTCCAGACAGTTTGGAACAATTTTTTTGTGGGGTCACTTAAGGGGTGACAAGCGAGGAAGTATTAACACTCAACTGGCGGGTATAGGGTACAGGGCCCATTTTGACCCACAATGAATATCAAACTACACATGTTATTATTATTATTATTATTATTATTATTATTATTATAATATAAACGGGACAAAATCCCATAGTTTACAAGAACATACTCAACAACACAATATAAAGAATAGCACTTATTGCACAATATTTTCGCCAACGCTGCCTCACAATAATCTATATAACGAGGAACGGAACGAACTTCGAGAGCTATTAAAAGGATCAATGTCATTGAAATATTGGTTAGCCACACTCATGGCACGATTTATGGGGTCAACAGAGTAGTGACGACATTGGGGTAGTCTCGGGACAAATAAAGGCCTAGTTCGCAACTGCCTCTGAGGTGCATTAAAGGAAATTGTGGATACCAACGCAGAACAATCAATATGTCCATTTATGTTACTTGTTACTAGCTGTGGCGGACTGGGTCTAAGAATATTGCTTGCCGGGAGACAAAGAAATGAATAACATTTTCAAAAAATACATAAGTGACAGAAAAGTAGAAGTAAAATTTTTGTGAAATAAATGTATATTTTTTAGTAATTACAGTGTTTAAAGCGGCCCACAGGGCCCACTTGCCATCGAGCAAGCGGACACCCTAACCACTTCGCCACTAGTTACTAAATAAGTAGTATTACTTCTTGAAAAATATGTGGGTTTTGGATGATTCCAAAATGAGAACCAAATTTAAAAGTTTATCCCAAGGTGTATATAATTTAAATTATGGGGCGAATTTTCCAATCTGAGTTCAGTGACGAAAAACGTGAGGATTGGAATGTTGAAAGCAAGTAATTACAAGGTACCTACATACGCACAGATGTTTTAAATGTGAGAGATACTCAAAGCTAGAAGTAGGTAGTTCCAATTCAGATATATTGATTCAAAGTCAATAGTGATAAAGGGAAACAAAACTGGCACCCTGTGCCTCATGAAAACTGAACTAAGCAACGACTAAGTGATCAAACCACTATTAGAACCAAACTTTTCCAAATGACTTCAATTTCTAACCTTGTGTAATCCATCATGTACCATATAAACAATAAAAAGCTACAAATAAAATGTCACCCCTTTCCATTTCCACCAATTCTCGCCCCTCGCAAAAGAAACACAAACACCATCTATACCCAACGCTGTGCCGCTCGGCACGACGAAAGAGCGCGTGTAAATCACAAGAAACTGAGCGTCGTAAATTACAAGCCCAGAAGGGGGAAGTAGAAGAAAGAAACGGAGCCGCACGTTTTCCCTCTACCGGTGGAAATTACGTTTTAATCATCGGTACAAGTGCATTAAGCCAGGGGGCATAAATTACCAACAATAAGCTCGCCAGCGTCGCCACGCACGTGCACGCGCCTGTGCATCTGTGTTGCAATTTGCTTTACTGCCGCGCGACGCGGTAACCGTTTGCGGTTTGTATTCAAATGGGCCCAGCACGCTCCTTTTATCCACCGCCCGGCGCGGTACCGTTAAATTCAATACCACCTCGGCCAGGAGCTCGAGGATCGATGTTATCGGGCCGCTGTTATCACGAGAAATCTCCCCGCGTTATGAGTAATTCCTGTGTTTGCTCAGCGGCCGTAGACCGGCCGCGAATCTCGCCCGGCAGGTAAACAGGTAAACAAAGGGCTTTACTCACCCCGAGCAGCGACAGGGCTGGCAGCGTTTCGCCATCCGCCTCCTCTTCGCGGTCCCGCGGCTCTTCCTCCTCTCCCTCGGCAATCGCGACCGACGAAGCCGCGCTGAACACCGTTTCCACCACTTCCGCTATTAGCGTGTCGTTCGAATCGCACTTGTTCAAGTTCGTGTCCTCGGTGGTGAGCGTCTCGAGCGAGACCGCGTCGTTCCTCTCGCGTTCCGTTTTCCCAGGCGCGGAGTCCTCATCGATCGCGGTGGAGTCCCTGGCATCCTCGTACAGGGACGTTCGACTTCGCCTCAAGTCGTTCCTGCGGTCCTCGTCGAGCAACCTTGCTAGGGCTTCGTCCGCAGTCACCTCGTGGCTGTCTTCGGAGGGATTAGTTAGGGGATTGTTGTCAGGTCGAGGAGCTGTATCGTCTTCAGGTTCTTGCGGCACCGGAGCTGTGATTTCTTCAGTTCTCGTGGTATTTTCACTTGGAAGGTCTGACTGTTTCTCCGGTGGGATAGTGTCCTCTTGGTGGAGTTCTGACTCGCTGAGGAACCAGGAGGTGCAGTGTTCCTGGCGCTTCTTCTCCGTGGCACTTTCATCGCCTTTGGAGAGGGCGCCCTTGCACTTTCGTAGGTAGCTCTTCACCTTTTTCGTTTTACTCTTCCGGGTTTCTTGGCTTCTGGGGAGGGTGCCACTCTCTGTGGGCTCGGTAGTGTCAGGTGGAGCTGCGTCTGCGGTGATCCTTGTGTTCTCGACATCCTGTGGGCCCTTGAGCTTAGCTTCAGGAACGTCGTCGAAGAAGGTGCATGGGTCCTGATGGTCCGGGGCTAGGGTCCAGGTTTCCTCTTTCTCAGGCACCCGACGCTCTGCCGGGATCACCTGCGACAAACGATTGGAGTTGGATTAGAAGATGCTTCTGGGGTTACAGTGATGGTCAGTTGTGGGGGAAAGAATATCATTCGCGTGTACAAATACAATTGTTACACTGGTAGCGTGATTTCTTCGTATACTGTAGTGAAAGAACATAGTAGCTACTGTCTTTGTTGGATGTCTCGAAGAAAAGTAAGTATGGTAGGATACGAATCATTTTACCAATCATATATGTATTGTGGAGATCAGGAACCCCCACCACCACGTTAAGATGGCACACGGGAATAACTAAAATCGGGGAGTCGGCGGTAGCCGAGGTGGCTAAGGCGGCTGGCCAGCGCGCAACGAACCTGAAGATCGCGGGTTCGAGTCCCGCGTCCGAGGCTCTCCCTTTTTTCCGTGATCCTACAGTATTGTAGCTACTATGAAAATTCTGCGCACTACATAAGTTTGAAAGTCATAAATGTTTCATAAATATTTCCAGTATTATATTGTTGTTTTCTTTGGCCCTGTTGCATTCATGTGCCCAGGGGCTCTTTTCTTTTTTAACCGACTTTCAAAAAGGAGGAGTTTATAGATTCGACCCGCATGTATTTTTTCTTGTTTGTCCCCGCATAACTGCTCAGCATATGGGCCGATTTTGATGATCTTTTTTTTATTCGAAAGAGGGCGATGCCCGGTGGTCCCATCCTACGCTGCATCAATATTGTCCCAATATTTTACCAGTTCTGGTTAATAAGAAAGACTACTGTTACCTAATTATTATTATTTTATGTACGTACGCGCATATCTCCTCAGCGTGTTGTGTCAATATATATAAAACTAAAAAGTTAAAAAAAATTTTAAAAAATTAAAACCGACTTCAAAAAAATAAAATTGCACTAAAAAGTAAAAAATAATTTTTTCCCTTATTTAATCTACGACTCTTATATTTTCTAAGTCGGTGCCTCATCAATTGCACTGTGTAAATCTGACGCCGACTTAAAAAATATGAGAGTCGTAGATTAAATACGGGAAAAAATTATTTTTTACTTTTTAGCGCATTTTATTTTTTTTAAGTCGGTTTTAATCTTTTTTAAAATTTGTTATAAACTGTAAAACGTCCGAGAAACCGCCGGTTCCTGAACAAGAAGGGGGATCACTGCCCGCCGCTTAAAAAGAGGAGGAGGTGCGCAGCAATAATTTCGTCGTGGGACCGTCAGCCAGCCACTCTCCACTAGAGTGAAGAACTTGTATATATACGAACGAGACTGAGACTTGACACTTGCGAGAAAAAGTTTTTGGAAGAGTAGACCTCTGGTGGCGCTGGCGAGCACTAACAATCGCTTTCCCATGGTGAGACTGAGACGCGACATTACCTACAATATATGCAAACTACATTCCTAAACGTTTGACCCTCACACACCCACTTTTACCACCCTAATCTACTTCTCCCACCAACTATGCTACAAAATTCTCAACCGCTAACAAAACCACAGATGGCAGCCACTAACTATATTAAACTCAGAGATGAAAAGACCCTCGAACCCCCAGATAAGTCTGACAACCACTTACAATCAATAGTATTACATTTAATTCTCACTTTCCCTATAATACAGAAACGTGACCTAAAACCAGTCCCAACGTCACAGGCGACAATTGCTTTTGCAACATAAAAGTTGTTCAACTCTCCTTGATCTACGATGGGAAAAGTCGCGGAGCGATAAAAAGGCCGTGCGCCGATCGGAGGCGAGCGGTCATTCAATTGGATTTCGCAACGGCAGAGTTGCTAGCAGCGTGGTAGCGCGCGGAGGCGAAGCGTACAACTGTATCAGCGGCTGTCTGGCGGGCTTCAGCGCCGCATAAAACAATGGGGCTTATAGTAAATATCGCGGACTGCCGGCGCCGCGACTAATATTAACCTCAAGCGGTGCATAACGATGATATTTTACGCTACGCTTCGCCACCACCTTCCACGGCCGTGCCCATAAGATCCCCGGGAATACAACGTCCACGCGTAATATCTTCGATTTCATAATGCACCCTGACTTCCTGCTTGTCCAAGCCTTCTGAAATCCACCGATCCTCTGTGATCCTGCGAACGTGAGTCACGCGGCGCTGACTTATGAGAACCACTCCGCTGGTTCACCGTCCTCTTCGCACGCGACGATTAGGCCCTCATGCGAGTCCCTCGAAAAGGAGCCCTCATAGAGGAGGTTCACTCGATTATCATCCAGAGTGGCTTGGAAAATTGTATTGTTTGGAGCTTTACAGAGAAAGTTTATGTGAGTAAAATCTTTGACATCAACGTACTTTGGGAAAGTTGGCTTGTGGACTCGTGTACTACTTACGGTGAGGTAGTCATCGATTTTGATGAGCCTTGGCACGATGGATCTATGTCGAAAATAAGTAAATACGTGTCCGAGCGTTTCTGCCATTTGGCCTTAATAACAGAGATAATTACATGTAAATTATTAAACATTTCATAGCGCCGATGGAAAACATAAAAGCTATAATCTTAATTTAAGAATATGCCGTGGAGCGTTCGGTAAGACGTCGACGTAGCGTTGCTGCGGTCGTGAGTTCAATTCCGTCTCTGTCTAGATTTTTTTTTCATGCTTTATTTTTTCACACTTTATTTTTTCCACACTGTATGAATAGTGAGAAAAAAAGGTAACGGTAGTAACGTTCACTAATTCTTTTAAATGTATAAATACAATCATTATTTTTTTTTTTTAACGTGGGGAAATCTTCAAAAGACATCCCTGTAAGTTGAATTGTGTACTGATATTAATTTTGGGATGCTAATTTTTCGAGATTACCGCTCGTTATTATATAATAGTTCTTATGTTATAGGTATATTAATTAGTCAGGAACAGTACTGCGAAGTCTTATTCGAAGTTTCCGGTGGTACCCCATCGCGCGATGGTGGCCGTGGGGTTTTAGTGGGTAAAAATCCCACACTACCCTGGCGCCCGGGGGATTCCCCTCTGGAGGTGTCGGGGTGTCTTTTGAAGATTTCCCCACGTTAAAAAAAAAAAAAAAAATAATTGTATTTATACATTTAAAAGAATTAGTGAACGTTACTACCGTTACCCTTTTTTCTCACTATTTATACAGTGTAGAAAAAATAAAGTGTGAAAAAATAAAGTATGAAAAAAATATCTAAGACAGGGGCGGGGAATCGAACTCACGACCGGACCAACGCCACGTCAACGTCTTACCGAACGCTCCACGGCATATTCTTAAATTAAGGTTATGGCTTTTATGTTTTACAGTGGCGCTATGAAATGTTTAATAATTTACATGTAATTATCTCTGTTATTAAGGCCAAATGGCAGAAACGCTCGGACACGTATTTACTTATTTTTCGACATAGATCCATCGTGCCAAGGCTCATCAAAATCGATGACTACCTCACCGTGGACTCCCCTTGTTAGTTCACGTTTATTGGAGTTGATGCAAATGGGAGAAGTGATATCAAAGGTGTGGCTTAGGGTTTTATTCAGGAAGAAGTGAGTGATATGGACAGTAGCTATTTTGAAGCAGAATATTCTAAATTTTAATTGAATTAGATTAAATTAGATAACAACTTCTGAAATAAGTGGATGCTATATAGTACAGGGTTGACTAACTGGCGACTCACGAGTTGCCGGGGGCTCCTCCGCCTTGCGGCCACGCTGAACGGCCCCCTCCATACCTACTAAACATTGACGAATGCAGTCGAATTCTTCCGTCCCTACACAGACATAAATACATTCGATTGCTACGGCCGGCCGCGGCCATACGTTTACATATAATTATAATTAATACGACAATACGAACTGATATATACTTACTTTTACTCGTCTCTGTGAATGTGAACGTGCACATTGAGGCTGCGTCATATTATTGACAAGGGATGGTATATCCACATCAATTTTTGTTATGGCTATCCTTAACAGCGAAGATAACGAATGATCCGCTAATCTTGACCGATATTTACTTTTTATATTTTTCATAACGGAAAACGCACTGTCGCATCTGTATGTAGAACCAAACATTGATGAAATTTTTAAACCCAAATCCACCAATTTCGGATACATTTCTTCTGATAATAATTTAAAAAACTCCTGTCCATATTCATTTCTGGCGAGTACGAACGGATCTGCTTGCAAATTACACAATTCAACTCGATAATACATTTCTTGGTCTTCGATCAAAATACAGCAACAATTTAAAAAGCGCTTTACAGATTTCGATACATTAATGAAAAATGAGCTTATAATTTTTAATAATCCAAAATGATGTAAGATCGAAGACCAAGAAATGTATTATCGAGTTGAATTGTGTAATTTGCAAGCAGATCCGTTCGTACTCGCCAGAAATGAATATGGACAGGAGTTTTTTAAATTATTATCAGAAGAAAAGTATCCGAAATTGGTGGATTTGGGTTTAAAAATTTCCTCAATGTTTGGTTCTACATACAGATGCGAAAGTGTGTTTTCCGTTATGAAAAATATAAAAAGTAAATATCGGTCAAGTAAGTATATATCAGTTCGTATTGTCGTATTAATTATAATTATATGTAAACGTATGGCCGTGGCCGGCCGTAGCAATCGAATGTATTTACGTCTGTGTAGGGACGGACGAATTCGACTGCGATGTTTAGTAGGTATGGAGGGGGCCGTTCAGCGTGGCCGCAAGGCGGAGGAGCCCCCGGCAACTCGTGAGTCGCCAGTTAGTCAACCCTGTACTATATAGTATCTTCCTCCCCCGATTATAAATGTGACAGTTATTTTGAAGCAATCAAAAGAATTTAATCAAATTTACACTTTCCCTACTTCTCATCTCAATTTACTTAGGTGCACTCCAAGCAATATTAACTAACATCGCGCGCTGCATTAATTTCCTATCTTTTTCGTTCCTTTTTTCTCTCCTTAGGGGTCGCGAGGCGGTGTCTTAACATCGCTTTCGCGTCACAGAAGGCGCTTCAGGGCCGTTAATTCCCTATACTGCCCAACGAACACTATCGTCTATATAATTTCCTATCAATAGTCACCTAAAAGACGAAAATCGCGTGACTTAAAGAACGCGCTGTACATCACCCTGTCAGGCTTGATAAAAACCCGAGGACCAGGATTCGCGTTTAACGTCATCATCGCTCACCGTCTTAGCGCTAATACATCAGGACTTATCTCGCTGTTCCGTTCATATTTCCCTTGATTTACGCGTGTACCGCGTCCGAGTCGATAAGCGGCTCGTCCACGGGGACATCAATTCTCCGCGCGCGGGTATTCGATGTACACGCGGAAACCACGAGCGAATATCTCTTCCTTAATAAGCCCGTCCTAACAGAATCCGCGTGTTCTCGCGGCGAGCAGTTCGGGTTCGACACCGCGACCAGCGCTCGCTTTATCGTTCGAGGGGTCTGGAAGCGCGAGAGATCGAATCTCCGCGATGATGCGATAGCGAGATGAGGCGTGGGAGCGAGCCGAAGCTAATCTTTCGAGGCAAGCAGCTCATTCAAAGCGCGTGTCTATCCCCGGCCGTGTTCCCTCTTCGCCAGGCCCATCAAGAGGGAAAGTTCGCTCGAGCGTCGTACTCGCCTTTCCTCCCGCGCTATGCACGCCGCGCGGAAAAATAACGAAAGGATATTAAGCGACCGCGGCAGTTTATTGCTAGAAGAAAACGAGTGGAACGCTGACGAATACCCTTTCTCTCCGACAAACCGTACGTTTAAACTCACTTTGCCTCATTTTCCTGAAATCTCAACTTCGTCCCTAACTGTCACTCTAACCTACCAGTCTACGTTAATAAGCGGTACACAACATGCACACGGGTAATAGCTGTGCCATTAGAATCGCTTTTCCTTTCCCCAAAACATAAGCATCGCCTTTGTAACCCTCTATTACTGCAGTGGACGAGAAACGCGTCCACGCGCAGCTCCAGTACGCAGCACTCTCGCGCATGCGCACAGCGTCGGAGCCGAAACCTCGTTCCACACATAGACTTATGTATAGACGGAGCAGAAGCTGGGACTAAGGGCGGGGGGAAGGTAAGCTTGGAGGGGAAAAGGCAGAGGCTCAGATACAGCCTGTCATACAAGCACGTCGGTTAGCTTCGGAAGCATTCGGCATGCATAACCCAGTGGTTAAGTAGCAGTCTACCCGATTTGCCTGTATGACAGTCCCCTTACCGCGAACCTTGAAACCCCCTCAGCACACGCTCCGTCTATATATGTCTATGGTTTCATATCGCTTTCCCCTAGCAAATTCCCCAAAATCTAACCGCTCCGCCTAACCTAACAGCTCCGATTAAAACGTCACTACGCGGAGATATCATTGAGCAACGATCAGCTCCTAATGACCGCTACCCGTGGAATACGATTTTTTATCTTGCCTGCAGCGGTAATGCAGTTAATGCGTAATACGTGGAATCGACGCGTTACACGCGATGCATTACGCGATTGCGTCTGCGCGCCGCTAAATCACCTAACAGCCGGAACCGTGGGTGAGAGATGCGTGTGTACGCGACACGACGCAGCGCGGTCCGTGCGCGGGGTACCCGTTAAGAAATGGCCCCTCGTAGGACAGCAGTAGTCGGCGGTAACGAGAAGTTACCGATCGTCAATGGCGGCCGCAACGGGGGTTTATAAATGGATACACCGGTACAAGCTCTGCGCGCGGCATTACGCAACCACTCTCGCTAAAAGGGTGCACGGCCGCGCATAATTGCGCAACAATGCGCGGCTAGACAATGAGATATCGCGCGAATCGCGAGCCGCCGAGAGGAGCTGCCGACGGTGTCGCGTACACAGGGATCATCTTTCCAATGTGTCTCGCCGGGGACGTTTATGCGGCGGGCATTTCCTGAAGTTACGGGCGCATGGAATACGCGAGTCTCGCAGCCGGCCGCAGACGTTCTAGAGAAACGGTTCGGGGACTCTCGGCACGTAAGAGACTGGGTTAACCCTTTCACAGGTTGATGTGCGCGACGGGTAAGACGGAGAGTAGAGGTACCTAAGATGTATGGGACGACGAAGGACGTAGAAAAATTGGAAGGAATAGATGTAAGACGTGGGTATCTTAAGGGGTTATACCTAGTCAGAAGACTGAAAAGAGGCGAATGTTTGTGAATTTTTTTTGAAAAAGCGTAAGCATATATTTTGACAGAACTTTTTGCACTTAAAAGAGCAACATGTAGAGAACATTTGAGAATTTCTTGTAAAAAATATTTACGTTTATAATGAAAATACGACATCCTTAAAAACGGTGAGTAAGATATCTAGAAAACTACTGCACCATTCTTTCTGAAATTTTGTGGGCTTATTTTTTATATAACAGTCTACTGAATGGTGGAAGGATTTCTTTCATTGTATAGTTTCGTTGATATAATAGAAACTGTACATTGAAAAAAAGTCCTTCCGTCATTCAGTAGATTTTTATATAAAAAATAAGCCCACAAAATTTCTGAAAGATTGGTGCAGTGGTTTTTGAGATACCTTGCTCATCGTTTTTAAGAAGGCTTCTTGGATGTAGTTGTATTTTTATTATAAACGTAAATATTTTTCTACAAAAAATTACCAAATGCTCTTTAAATGTTGGTCTTCTAAGTGCAAAAAATTTTGTAAATATATATGCTTCAACTTCTTAAAAAAAATCCCTTCTTTTCGGCCTCCTGACTAGATATAACGCGGTTATGGTATGACGCGGTTAGGCTTCCCAACAGTGTTACCACTGCAGCCTCGCCTTTACTCTTATCGTCTACGTCATTTGTAACATTCAGGTTTGTTCATTATCTTTGAGTAATAAAGACGTTTGATAAAAAAAAAATATTTGATTTCCAAGCCTGTGGGTGAATTGGAGACGTAAGAAAGTTTGGAATGACAAAATGAAAAAACTGCGACCTGGAAGAGAAGTTTTGTGGGAAAATAGGTATTCCTTTCATTTCAGTATGAGTGGCATGTAGATGTCTCACTGTTAGAAATCAGCCGAGCAACTTTGTAATGAAACTCCACTCATCTTCAAGATAAAAAGCACACACACTACCATCCCACCCAAGAACACTTTCCTGCCAAGAATGCAAAAGATGCTAGAAGACACCATACCCAGAGTCACGCTCACAACTCCCGCCCGCTCAGTCGATAGCAAGCGACAAAAAGAAACTCCGTCTCGAACTCCCGCCGTAATAATTGGAAATCCATTACCCGAGCGCCGTGTCCGCCTAACGATGCCCGCCAAGTCGCGGCGAAGCTTTTCACGGGTTAACGCGCCCCGCCCATAACGGCCAACTTTATCGCCCATTGGATTCAGATAACGAGCCCGATTACGGTTCCAAACTTGAACGCACTTTGAGTTACAGTCTCGAGGCGGCGTGGCGCGCGATCGCCGCTGTGAAACAGCGGAGGGAAACGAGCCAAGCCTGTTGCGGCCCGCGCTGCCCCGCTTCCTGCGAAATTTCTCCCGGCGCAGATTAGCGCGCGTTGGAAGCCGGGCGCTCCCCCCCCTTTCGCCCCCGGTCTGCCCGACATTTATTTTTACCCGTCGCGTCGTTACGGACGACGTTATGGGAAACGATACCCACGGCCGTTCCTGTCTCGAGGGGGGCGGGCGGGCGGGGCGGGGGGGGGGGGGGTGACGCGCGTAGAGCCGATCTCGCCACGCGGTCGCTTTCGAACGGCGAGCAACAAAAAGTCAGCGGGATACGAGCCGGCTCGACGATCGCGCAATTTACACGCGGAATTAATTCCCTCGTGGCAGCCAACGGGTTCCCGCGAGTACGCTTTTCAAATAGCACCGAGAGAGGGGCGGAGAGAGGCCTCGATTAATCTTGCTGCCCACCCCCGCGGTTAGGTGGTAAGGCCGGCTGGCTCGCGGGGCCATCGTCTGGCGACAATGTTAATTGGTCCGCGGGTAATTTATACATCGGTGCTGTATCTGTCGCCTGCAGGCTGTCGAAGCGGAATGGATTGCATTAGGAAACGGAGAAGAGAGGAGAGGACGACTTGTTCGTAAATCACGCGCGAGGGGCGACGTATGAAGGAACTCCTCCGACTGCCTCGCAACACCGGCAACGCATGAGCAGCGCGCAGGCGCTCCCTTGTCGCGCGGGCTTGCAAAGTCACCTGGGACAAGCTTCTCGATTCGTTCCATGCTTTGCAATTTTCCATGTGGCACTTTATGGTTTCGCGGGAGGCTGTGGGATCTTTTAATCATCGCGTGGTGGACTGTTTGAGTGATCACGCGGAAGTCGGAGGCTGGGTCAGTTTGGACCAAGGAGTATCTCAGTATAGATGTTTTGAACGGTGTTCTTTTTTTGTTAGAGCCGTGGAGAAGTGAGCTTTCCGATTTCGAAAGTTTTCTTTGATACTGTTACACTTGGGAAGGTCAGGCTTGGGTCTAGAATGACCCAGGGTAATGGTTGGAAGGTTGTTTGTGAGAGGGGTTGCGTTGGCGATTTTTTTATGAGCGTGTAAGGTGGCGGATAGGGAGTTTGGGAAGTTTGAAAGGGATTTTTCTCGTCTACCTTGTGAATTTTTAAGGGGTTTTGACGACTCGAATGCAGTCCATTCTCATTGTGAAGCATACATTGCAATAATTTACGTTTGACCTGAACTTAATTTGAATTTGCTCGCACAGAATTTTAGGGTGGTTTAGTGAGAAGAACTAATCATTAACCTTCTATTACTAGAAGTTCACAGAAATATATACTGAATTATGTAATTATATAGGTGCGTCAACGATAGGATTAAAAATTCCACTGCTAAGTAGTTGTATTGCAAAGCTATATCAATAACAGAGTAAACAATTTCAAGAGAAATTCAATTCCAGAGAGAAACCTCAAGAACAGATTGCAAGAAGGTGAGCCAAAAAAACTCTACGAACAAAGTAGTCGCCGAGCTGTGATTAAAAAAATACCGACGGTTTCTCTTTCCATAACGGTTAATGGCGGAGGCAAACCCGAGGGAAAACAATTTTTTGCGGCGAAGTAGAAAACGCAAACGCAAGAAAGTTGATCCATCCTGCTAACTGCTAATAGGCACGGACCGATCGAATATTGAAAAATATTAAATTCGATGATTTCGCGGTAACAGCTTCGAGTCTCGATCCACTCTTTGTCCCCTACTTTCTACGTGCAGAGGTCAGTTGGCCCCCTGTTTGATTCCGGCTTAATGACACGCTCGATGGAACGAAAATACGCGGTAGAGTCAAAACAGCTGCTGAAAGCGGGATCGTTAATCAGAATGAAGCTTCGAGGCGAGAGACCGATTTTTTACACCGTCATGCTGCCTTACGAAACGTGTTTCGCGAGATTTTGGAACATCGTAGTTGGCAGAGAAATATTTTCGTCAACGCATTCTGTGATTACCGTCTGCGATGGAAAGTATCCTTTTGATAAATTCACGGACTTCCAAGAATGTAATTAAGTCTCAAAGGAATTTGAACATATACAATAAAGATACCATGATTGTACTATAATTCATTATGACGTGATATTATTTTATACTCTAATTGAGAATACCTCCTGCGGTAATCGTTTAGCGTTTAATGCAATATTCCACGTTGCATCTATTTTAATATCAAGGTATAATAATCGATGGGACTTGGAATATTTTATTAAGTTGTAGGAAAAGATAAGAGTTAGGATGCAAGTATAAAGTATAGTAATAGGTAAATAAGTAATTAAACGTTTTCTGATTGCTATTTTCTTTAAGAATTGTTTCACATTCACCGCAGAAAAGTATTGAAAATCTAGCTCCTCTAATCTAACCAGCAATTTCTGTGATTGATATATCAAAGAAATTCGTATTCCCTACTACCATCCCCTTTTTTAATCCACCTCTACCACTGCAAAATGAATATACTTACCCGAGATAAATCATATTAACCAAAATGACCACACGAACGCAAACAGTAGAATTCATTCCCGCCGTTTGGAGAATGATTTCTCAACCAAAGAGCAATATTCTCTACGCGATTATGCCCGCCTCAACTTCAACGCCCGCCGATCGAGAGTCCGGCGTAAGTCGAGCGTGAAACCTCGTGAAATTCGAGCTTAAATTTCACCGAACCCCATTGACGTCTCCGCAGCCGATCGTGATGAAACAAGGTTATTGAGATGTAATCGCGTCCAGGCAAAGCGAATATAGAGGATCGCTGGTAGACACGGATGACCGCGAGTAACAGGCACACGGATGCACCGAGAAGACCCGTACACGTTCCACGTTGCTGCGGCAGAGAAATTTGCCTGAAAAAAGAACGGGCCGCATGCGGGTGGGCCGCCAACCGAAGCGTTCATGAATCCCGAGACTTTCGTTCGGCGTTCTTGCGCCGATCCCGCGGTTTCCAAATCCTCCCGACAACGCTTCGTCATCGGTCAACTTTTTCGGCACTGCAGACCCCCGAGCCGATCTTCGAATCTCACTTTTCAGGAACGAACTGAGACTTGTTAGAACGGGCACGCGGGGGGACAGGAAGAATCGTCCGGGTTAGTTGAATTTTAAAAGCAGAATTTGGATTTGTTTTGTTCATGATTATCTACGTGCGACAAATCGATATTATTATGCAGCTAATATTATGCTGCTTCACCCAATTGGTTACAAGTTAAAAGCAAAATCTGCTAAATCTAAATTAGATGCATAAATTTGCAAATTTTCTTTTTCACATTGTCATATTTCATAATTCTGTCGTAGAAAAGTTGATAAAAATCCATACAAATTTACTTTGGTTGTGCATGTGTGCTTAACATCCTAAGCCTAAGCAAATAAGCAGATAAATATAAAAGAAAAATATTTTGTTTCTATGGTAAATTTATGAAAATAGTGGATCTGTAATGAATACGTAGCTATTACCTACGATGGTCCTTCTTACAAGTTTATTTTTTAGATAAGCAAGGGGCTTCTTTCATGGACAGAACTGGCTTAAATAGTCGTAGAAAATAAGAAGCATACTTATTACTTTTATGTGGAAAGCAAGAAAACGTTGGCAACATTAGGCAATTCGTATTCAATTCAATTCTACTTCTCCTCGACTCATTTTATGAACAGAAGCAGTAGAATACCAGCATTCGTATTCAATTCCATTTCTCTTCAAATCAACTAAAGAGATTACCACCAACTCCATATTTCTGAAACCTTCAAATGGAACTTTACAGTACCCAGAAAGAATATAGCAAAGCTATACAATCTGCGAGAACCCCAAAGTTTACAGCTTTGATGTTTCGAAATAAGAAGTTCGGCAGTTTGTAGGGAAAGTAGGCTTTTCAGATCTCTTATTCTGAATCCTTGGGACTCTCCCAGCTTTCTATGACTCGCAGGGTGGACCGCGAAATTCCCAGTTTCCCCAAAAATCACGCTAGAATTACTTTGGCTTCTCGTGGGGAAAATTGAATCTGCCAAGTGTGATGAGGTCGCTGCCAGTGTTCGTGGATTCGCACGATTCGCGAACGTAGGAAAGAGAAGGTCTGGCTCGCGTCCAGCCAGCGTCCAATGAAGTTTCCATTATAACCTGCCGCGGATGAAGCGGAATTTCATTCACGAACCACGTACAGGTCGTCGTGCACGTTACGGTAGTAACGAGTGTACGTGATCACCATAATACAAGGGATTGGATAAATCGCGGCTACACGCCTGATTTATTTTGCCTGCGGTATGCCACGATGGAAGATGTACGAAGTTTTTGAACCCGCAGCGGTGGAATAGTGGATCCAAGCGTTGCTCGAATCGGTGGAAAAATTTGCACTGTTTGGTAAATGCTTTCAGTAACACAGCGTTGTGCGGATTCTTATTCGAGTTTTCCGAGATAGGTGGAATTTAAGTTGGAGGTGAAATAATGTTGGAAGGGGTGGCATTTTGAAATGCAAGGGTGGAAATGGTATTATAGAAATTTTAAATCCAAAAGTGTGAATTACAGAAAATAGAAAAAGATTAAATGTCACTGAACTCTTCGTGGTCGCACCTTATAATCACAACATGAGGTTACATGAGGTTCACAGCACCTCAACATCATTTTTGACTTATCATTTTTTCGTATTTTTGAATCTTTTACCTTTTCAGTGATAATTGTACGTTCGTAATACTTTAATAGTCTTTTTCTAGAAATGTAAATTTTTGATAAGATGAAATTTGTAGTTGAAAAATAGTTGAGGAAAAGAACGTTTCTTTTTTTGTTAAAATTCACCAAATTTAAAATTTTTTTACTTTTTCGAACGTCGTTGTTATACTGGGTCAATTTGACCCTGTCAATTTTCAGTCAGTTGTTATTTAAAACCTTTTTGTTAAATTAAGTCTCAAAAATTCTGAGATAATGTTTGAACATTGTAGAATATATGCCCATCGTTGAAAGTTGACATTTAAAATGTCATCATACTTAAAAAAAAAAGTTTGAAGCAATAAGAGTTTCGACAAAAAGGTTTTTTGCTTAAAAAAACGCAGGGTCAATTTGACCCAGTGTGACAACCGAGGGTTAACAAAGAAAAAAAATTGCCTGGGGTGCGATACACCCCGTATGACCACGAAAGATTAAAGTGCCTCAAAATTCTCAAAAACTCTGTAAGATACCTATCTAACTTTCAACCTCCTTTGAGAAAACTCTGACTTCTAACCATCCCTCAAAAACTCGATTCTCTGAAAACTACCTGGGATTGCAAATGCATTAAGTCAAAAGCAAATTTTAAACAAAGCTTCTTCACACACAGGTGTCATACACTCGACTTACATTTTAATTACAGAAACCCCTTATCCCTCAAAATAAAAGGACACTAACACAGCTTCCACCCCCGTGCAACATACAAACACCTTCAAAACCATATCCAAATCCCGTCACAAACACCAGCAGGCCCAAGCAACTTCAAACAACTCCCTAATACCCTCCACCCCACCTCCATTCGCAAAAATGAGACTTCAAATCCAGCGATAAAAAAATCAGGAGAAAAAACGAAAACCAACCCTTCGGTAGACAAAACACCCTTACCCGCGCGATTAACACAAGCAAGCTACATTTCCAAATATCCCTGACCCCGAGCAGGAATCCGACGAGGGCGGAAGTCGTGTCTGCCAGTGGTTCGATGAAAACGGAGACAGAACTAGGGGTGAGGCTTTGGTCGATGAAAAAGCGGCAGATCGAGGGGCGAGCCTTTGGTGAAATGCACGGTCCAAGGGCAAGGTGAGGTAGGCTCGAGGGGGTGAGAGAGATGAGAGGAGCGGAGGGTAGAGGGGGAGAGAAATAGTGGAGGAAGGCAATGGCGAACTCCACAAAGCAGCGGCGCTTTAAGGGAGAAAAAGCTTTTTGCTGCGGGGTTGGAGTCCCCGAAGCAACCACGACTTTGCCCGAGTAAGAGCGGGCGGGGCGGAGGGCGGCCGGGGGAGCAGAATCGATTTCAGCCCCACCCGGATGCGATAGACAGGGAGAGGAGGCAGTGCCCCCGATCCTCCTGCGCCGGTAGACGTATCGCCGGCGAGGACGGCGAAGTCGGCAACCGGCTGTACCGTACGCTTTATAATAAGATACTTTATCGACGACGCGGCAGGTATAAAATCGCGAGATATATCACTTGTCCGGGGCACCCACCGACACGGTCTATCTTTCGCGGGCAAGTCGGAGGGTATAGTATATATAGGTATGCACGTTCCACGTGACTTCTGAGGAACAGGCCAGAAGACGGGGCTTTTTGTTAATAGCGAACTGTATTGTGACATTTTATTAGTAAATACAGGGTGTTAGAAAAAAGAGATTTAAATTTTAGGGACTTATAGTAAACACTTATAGTAATACTTACTGAGGGGAATAAAAAATTAAATATTAATAGACATGGGTCCTAAAATCAATCCTTTCGGCGTGAAATCGATTTTTGTGTTTATAGGCGATCGGTAGCGTAAGAGAGTATTTTTACAACACATAGAATGTAAATTTGTAAACAGAAGAATTTTAGGAGATGGTAGGGGAGACCGGGGCAAGTTGATACGTTTTTCAGTTTTCAATGTTTTTCATTTTTGTTTGAATTAATTACATAATAACAAATATGCCAAAATATACTTTGGTCCTTCCTCTTTAATATATAGTAAGCGAAAACTTGAGAAAATACATAGAAAATGAATGAAAAAATGTTATTTGGACGAAGGCAATGTGTATCAATTTACCCCACTGCGGGGAAAGTTGATACTGCTCTGGGGCATGCTGATACATCTGTAAAATATCCGTTTAATGAGTACGTAACTAATAAATTTGACAAATAAAATTTTAATCTAGATACCTTTCCAACAATATAGAATAAAATTGAACAAAGATGTAAACTAAAAACCAAACCGATTTTGTTAACAGACATAGAAAATCATTTTTATTTAAATTTAATTGACATATAATCTAGTATAATAATATAATTGACATTTAATTGATATACAATTAATCACTTTCGTCTGAGTAACAATGTGTTGGGAATTAGAATATCATTGGCAACACCTAATTCATATGCCAGACTTCGTATATCCTTAGGAGTTAACCCATAATAAATTTTGGAAGAATGCAGAATGTATTCCTGTAGCTTATCTTCTAAACTGTCTGTTAAAATTTGCAGATGTCTGGAATATCCCATTTTAACATGAGGCGTCGTTTTCTTTTTGTTAATATATCTTAATAAACTCATTTTGTCAATATTGTATATTTTCGCGCTTTTCCTTAACGATATTGAGTCTCTTTCTATTGCGAGACGCGCTTTTTCAAAAATCTCTAGAGATATTTCGCCACGATTTGTCTTTTTGGTATAATTTCGAACCATTTTTCTAGAAATAAAAGGAAAAAATCCAATTAAAAGTAGTCGGGGAAAATTGATACACTGTATCAACATGCCCCAGAGAAAACGTATCAACGTACTCCACAGGAAGTCATTATGTACAAACGTCTCCATAAAAAAATGTAGAGCATATAAACAAAATAACAAAACGTAATTATCTTACCTTCAAAAGACTCAATGCGATGCCCAATTAATTTGAGTGATAAAATTCTCTGTACCGTCTCACGATGGATTGGGAAGTGAACACAACTATTTACTTTTTCTCTATAGAAACGAAAACAGTTAAAAATGGATTGCTAACGTCAAGGAACACAGACGTACGCTGGATCGTAGTAAAGAATTGAACAACTAGCTTCACATATCTCGCGCACAAGGTGCTACATATATACAGTGTCGAAATAATTCGTCTGTATCAACATGCCTCTGTATCAACTAGCCCCGGTCTCCCCTACTGTTCAGGGATTTTTGAGAATTGTAGGAGTAATTACTCATACCCGTTTTTGGTTGATTGAGATATTTTGTGGTGATGCTTTGAGATTTGTTAATGATGGATTTGGTTATTGGGTATGATTGTATGGTTTTAGATATTGGGAAATAAGATGATGGAATTGTAGAATTTATTATTTGTGATAATATTAATGTATATTTTTAAGATACTTCGAAATTTGCTGTAAATAGTGAAGTCGAGTTAGATAATGACGAGGACTTATTCAAATTTTTCAGTGGATATTTGCTATAAGTCATAACTTTTTGATTCAATCTGAATTCTTTTAAAAACTGTGAAGATTTTCTTTTATATCTCTTGCAGTCAAGTTCATTTATATATTATCTCAAAATAAAAATCGTTTTTTGCATCTTTACAAGCATTTATTTTGTTACAAGTAATTTGAAAAAAAACCTTATTTACCTATCTCGGTTTGAATACTGATGGACTTATATTGATGGACGTCTGAACCCTCCAAATAATAATTCTTTTTTGGATATAATTGATTTCTCAGATTCTCAAACTAAAGAATAATCTCGGTTTGTATTAATAAGACCCTCTACAACAGATCTCTCCGACCATAACACTTTATCCCCATTAAGATGCAATATTTGACTGCCTCTGTGACAGTAATTCTACAAGACCCACACTATTTGTCTCGTAACTCGGGATTTAAATAAACTTGTTGCCATCTAGATTAACTTCAACACGCGTGTACAGTGCCTTGCAGATATATAGTGACGTCGTAAACGCAGCAGGGGGCAATGTTGGTAGCTTACTTGAGAGTCTTCTCTCAAATCAAGACCACCGAGAAATATTCGACACACTCTTTGAACATTAATTCTTTAACGTCCTATAAGACGTAGAAAGCTGACCAAATGAGTAGATACAACTGTAGAATAATCGCTCGAGAACACGTTTAGTGCCTTGGACCCTCAGAAATAACACTGTACACACTATTTAAGTTGGTCCCCAATTAGTCACAATATCTCTACAGAGTAGAATACATTTTCTTATAGTAATACTAATAAAGTGAAATATCACATATCAATCACCAGGATAAGCTACTTAAAATGTCCATTTTAGGAGCTAGTTCAGGGCAATAACACTCATCAACAGAGCCCACCCATGGACGTCCCCATTTTAGGCTTCATACATCCATCAATGGGTCACTGGAATCTGAATGAAAGGTCCATACTAACGAAAGCGAGGCTCTGTGTTTATTTTCCCACGTTCTTCAAATCCATTGTCACGACACTCAAAATCTGTTTACTTTAGCGCCTGGCTGGCCTGGTCGATTTCTCCATTTCGCTGGTATTGTATGTAGTCCCAGTGGAAGAGAAATAGGCGTGTGGGTCAAATCATCTAGCTGATAGAATCAACAGCTTTCGAACGTTTGGGCAAGGACGTTCAAAAAACGTGGGAACACATGGAGACGAGACTCGCTTAGGGTCGTATTTACTACGTAGGTCACTTCCCATTCGGTTTCTATTACACACTCTATAAAACACTGAAATAGGACACCGCAGACGGCCTCAGTCTTCCTGCCTCGATCGGCGCCTCACTTAAACTACCCTGGCGGATGCGGGGTCTTTTGGGACCCAAAATACATATCAAACTACTTAAGTACTTCTATTACTTATTCCAGTTAGGATATAACAAAACTGGACCTGAAAAAACGGAAGACCTGTTGGCCAGAATTTTGTCTTCGTGACGTAAGTGATCTATGAAAAACATCACTGATTGTGTCATTTATGCATGTCATTTACAGTCCAAGGGTTAAATATGAAATTTATAAATCAACTATATCTATACTACTAACAATAAGTATTAGGATGACGCAAAAGTTCGTTCAATCACTGTCAGGTGATGTTAGGTGTACGGAAATGCCTTTTTTTTTATTACACCTACTTTTACTTGCATCAGAAAAGTAACAAAAGACCATAGATAGACAAAGAAAATACTTTGGTTTAAAAAAAAAATGTAGGTAATATATTTCTACTTTTAATAAAGACTTTAGATAAATAAAACGAACGAACTTTTGCACCGACTAAAGGCTCAAGAAAGATTTCTCCACTGGTTTTCAGAATAGACAAATAGATAGTTGATGCGTGAACGATTATGGGTACGTGACAAGGGGGGCCAAATACGGGAGAGACAGCGAGAGGGAACGCGCTTCGTAACCCGCTGCTATTTGTTTTCATAAAAGTGGGCGTATCTCGTAAAAAATGTATTGACAATGCCATTAGATCGGATTGCCCCTTTCTCGCCGCGTGTTTGCCCAGGCTCGTAAAACTACTGAATTTGTCAAGAGGGTTTACACTGGCAACGCGCGAAGAACAGTCCCGCGGGTACCGTTTTCCCTAAAAATTAGAAAACTTTCACCCACGTGGAAGCCTCCTTGTTTTAAGCAACTGCATCGAGCACGACCGTGGCATCGTGAATTTGTTTAGCTGACGGTCTCTTCGGACCTTGAGATAGCTTTACTCTATGATTTCCTTGGTTTCTAGTGTGTGAACCCTGTGAAATATTATACAGGAGGACAAGAAGTGGAACGATAAAAGCACAGGCTAACGTAAATTAAGATAGTCAAATAAATATTTTAAAAAAATATACTATAGGAGAAGGTGTAAATATGGACCACGCTTTTTGATTCGAGGAAAACACGTTAAAAATGTACAAATTGCATAAACAAAAGGTGGAAATGGTAGCTCATAGATCCGAGATAATTTATCAATACCTCTTTACTGCGAAAATTCAACTAAGAATTTTGAAGCTACGCCGTTTCTACAAAATTTGGTAGAAACGTGGTTTCAAAAATTGGAGTGGTAATATGGACCACAGCAGAAACGGTAAAAAAAACTCTTCAAAAAGAGTTAGTTTTTTACAGATTTTGTATTCTAACATTAAAACGAGTTTCTTTTTCATGTTTGTAGTAATTACAGATAAAATTTCAAAATTATTTAGACCCAAAGAAATTATAAGAAAATAGAAAAAAATTCAAAAAAGTTTGAAAATGAGAAGAGAAAATGAGGAAAAATAAAAAAGAAATAATTGTATGAACTTTTTTAAAGAAAATTATGGTTTATTAATGAAATGTAACGTACATTTGACATTTCGTGAAAGTTTCATACATAACAAAAATCACACATAATAAAAGCGTCACTGTCACACCCAGTGCATAAGGAGTAGCATAGTGAAACACTTAGAATCAAAATGAGAAAGAATTACTTAACAAAGAGAGGTTGTAATATGAACTATCGCGGTTCATATTGCCACCTCCTGCCTTTTTCTCCGAATAACGTAAAATATATTTCCAAATGACTAAATATAGCATTTGGAAGCTCAACCTTATGACTAATTATGCCTCTATAACTAACATATCCATTTGCTCATAAGTATGAAAAAAATTAATTAATTAAAAATACATTTTGCACGAACAAAAACGGACACTTTCCCTTTTTAGCTAAAGTAAACATGTCAATCACACCAGTTCCGCCTGGTGATATTAGAGAACACTAAATGCAGTGTTTATTTCAATCCCACCTGGTATTACTACGAGTAAGTTAATAACCAAGAATTTAAATAAAAATTCTATTAAACTAGGAGTAACAAATAGGTAGGCTTACAACTAGAAAATAAAGAAACAGGTATATGCAACATAAATAACTATTGCAATAGCGAAAAGCGTGTTGCAAAGCGAAAGAGCCAATAAAATACTGCTATCACATATAATGGGAAAGTGTACAGCGAATTTTTAATGAAAAGCCAGCGCGGGGCGTTTGCGCGGCTATTCCTGGGACAGGCATTCCCGACGAAACTTAAATAGCCAACTGCAGACGCGATTATTGATTCGAAACTGCATCGACCCTCCTCTCTCGTCTACCCTCAGCGGTGCTGGGTAATGCTCGGTTCTGTTGGCCTACTTTAACCCCGTACCCTGCGAGCCCGACCAACGCCATACCCTGCCAGGCGAGTGGAAATTTTGCTCGCCGTTTCGCGCGCGACGGAACGACGATTTTCGATCGCAGCTGACGCATGGCATACACGGAATCGCGATCGGTTCCCCCGTTTACAGAGCAATACGTGACGTTTCGCGCTCCACTACCCAGCAATCCAGTCGAGAACGCTGCGAACTGGTGGAGGTAACCAGTGGAAAATCTTACTTTTCCACGCACGTCGATTCTTCGTTCTGCACCTCAGTTCGCGAGCTGCTCGACTGTGAAGGATGGAGTTTTCTGAAGGATGGATTTGGAAGGGCTCAAGCTGAGTTCACAGAAGAAATATATGGGTTGGAGTTTCATTTGGATGGGAGGAATATGTTGCTTCTGCCTCTCTATCAGTGAATTCATCAATTGTTAGGCAGTGGAAAGATTTGGGAAGGTTAAAGTTGGGATTCTTGATAAAGGGATTGAATAGTGAAGGGTGGAATTCGATGGGCATAGAATTTCAGATGACCATAGCTGATGTCATACTGAAACACCCCTGTTGAATTTAAGGTAAAGTTGAAATAAATTTAAGTCTTTTCACTGTAATGCCTCTCAAAGAATTACTGTTATTTGGAAATTTTTTGTCACGAAAAGAATGTGTTTACTAAATTTAATTCTTTTTCTATTTATTAAGAATATAAATTATAGAGAACACAACATTTTTTCATATTTTTTTAATGCCTGCTTTCGCCAAAGTAGGTAGGTGTAATATGCGCAGTAAAAAAAGGCGCCTCGATTACGTGATCGATTTTGGAGGAACCATGTATTTGAAATAAAAAACCAAATAGATTTGTAATCAGTATCACTGTCGCTATACCCTGAACTATTTAGATTTAATTGGATTGATGAAGAATTAACAAAATGGCGAACGTCCAAAGTTGAAATATCTTTAATCATTTTGCAACGCAGAAGATGAAAAAAGGGTTTAACGAAAATGTGTGTTTCTAGTTCGGGCCATAGCGATAGTGACACTGATTACAATCCTCCCTGATTCTCCCATTCCAGATACATGGTTTCTCCAAAACCGACCGCACAATCGAGGCGTCGCTCCTTTCAAATTCGCGCATATTGCACTCACCTATTTTGGCGAAAGAAAGCCTTACAAAAATACGACATAAATCCCTTTACATTCCTAAAACACGCATTAACAAATAGGAAAAACCTCAACCCAGAAAAACTATTCTTTTTGTAACAAAAACAGTTCTAAAAAAGCGACAAATCCCTAGGGCGTTACAGTGGAAAGGCCCCATTAAAATAGTAGGAACTTACATTTCTTGTTCCTTACCTCTCAATTCATTTTCCCACCTAAAATTCGTGAACCATCGAGCAGATTAAAATTCGATGTTATAGAGAATTTCAAGTAAGCAAAGCTACACATTATTTGCTACAGTTGAGAGAACGCGTTCACTCGTCAAGGGTAACAGATTTCTCAATATCCACGTAAAGGCTGTCTTTACAGTTCCATTTGACCGCTGCTCAAGTTTCCCAGCACGAACCGTGCTCACCGCGGTTTGAATACCGAAACGTTTTAAAAGTCATTCCATTACGAGAAACCGCGTGTCGATACCATCGAACGTACACCACAGAACAACGGTTTATGTAATAACAGCTGCCCGGTATCTGCGCAACTATTTCATCGGAAACACGCTGATGCGAGGCAACAATGGGGCGAAGTGTAATTCCGATGCTTGAGGAAAAAAACGAGCATGATTCTACGTGCCTGTCACTACGACAATAAAACGTTTTTACGAAGAATTGGAGTTTCAATGAAGATATCACGGTAGATAGGTGTGTTACAGATGAAAGAAATATAATCCAAATTAATTCTAATTAATTTTGTGTAAATGGAACTGCTTCACTTTATTTGTATATTGTTTTCTTCGTTTCTTTTTCTTAAATATTATTCGAGTGATGAATCTCAGCGTATTTATAGGCGATTATAATTATTTAATGTTCTCTAACTGTACACTATTATATAATAGGCTCTGTCCCGTTAATAAATAGCAATAATAATAATAATAATAGTTAGTTGGTCAAGGAAAACAGAAAAAGATAGCACAACTTTTATTACATCAACTTCCAATTAGGAAAGAAATGCAAAACTTCCATAGAATAAAAAAATGGAAACAATTCAGAAGATACAAGTAGATACCTATCTCTATAAAGTAAGCAGAAAGCTTAACTAAATGGCGCTTTCAACTATCAAGGAAAAATTCTAAAAAAAAATACCTCCATGAGAAGAAAGCAGAATTGTTTAATAACTCGAATTTTTTGATAATTCGACCTTGGTGAACGTGGAGAAAAGTAGCGCTTATCAGAAGAAAGAAACAAAGAAATTAAGAAGCCACCCTTCTTCCCTCAAGCGAAGACGCACAAAGAAACACACTCCACCAGCTTCACGCGCAGTTCAACATCGCAACTTCTAACTTCATAAGTTCAGTATCGATCGTCGCGGCCGCCGCTAATTACGCGGAGCGGCGGACTCGCCGGCCATTCGCGTCGCGCGTAGTGGACAAGGTTGGAGCGTTCGGCGGCTTTCGCGCGTATCGACGCGATCCTACGGCGATAATTAGAAACGGTAAACGAATTAAGCTGTAAGTGGCTTTCTCCGTGCGCGCACGGCGATAATTTATGCAGGAAAGTTGGCATTATGCCGCTAATAGGGCTGCTTCCGATGATATTTATAGAGCACGTTTCATAATACGCTGTACGTTACGGAGCGGCGATAATTAGAGGCAGGCGGTGGCAAGCCGCTGCCCGTCCCGCCCGTAACTATTCCCATCGGTTTTTCGCCGCGACAAAGGCCCCCTGAATCTTGTTGAGCCGTGCCCAGGCCCCGCGCCGCGAGTTACGGACGTCTGTTTGCTGGCGGATCGAGGTGTCTTTGAGAGACGCCGAAGGTGCACGTGCGAGCGGGCCCCGCGCACAAACGCCAGCGAGCAATAATCGTGCCTCATCGAGACGAATCGCGAGCGGTCCGCGGCCACCACGGCCCAGGCAAATTTGAGAAAGCGGAATGATTGGTATAATTACGCCCAGCGGAGTCGTAACTTCGCTCCTATCCCCTTTTCAGCCAGCGGAATGGATGAAAGCCTGTGTTAACGCTCGCCGAGGTACGCTATTGTGTTCCCCGGCTTCAATGGCTACCGTAATGGGCTCGAATTCTCAACGAGTGTGTATACGTGCTCTGCAAGATGTAGAGTAGTCGAGGGTATTGGATAGAGACATCTTTGCTAGGCAATTTCTGCTGGGATCATTGTTTCGGGGAGAAGAGTTGCTATGGGCACTTAAACCTTGACTACGGGCATCTGTTTTTAAGTCGCTACCACGGATGTGTAGTCTCTCTGATTACTTGGTGATTTTGATTAAGTCACTGTGTTATACAAAGAAATATATTATATATCTATTTTATTTAAACCCTTAAGACCCATATCTGTAATATTATATTTCTTGCGAACAGTCTTAAAATTCCACCTCCGTAATATTACGGCCAGTAGGATAGTAACCACCCACGTTTTTCTTTTCGAAAAAAGTGTCCCAGTTTATAAACATTTATACAGTAAAATAGAAACATAAAAGAAGATTGTCATTTTTTTAACGATTTTCTAATATTTAGTGTGTATTTGTTTGCACAGGTATTTTACAATATTTTATACAAAGTGTATGTTTATAATATTGTGTTTAATATATTGCAGAATGAACGTAACAGCACAAATTCTTTAACAGAAAATTGAGGCCTGGGGAAACTGTATTTCAATTTACCAACGTGCTAGAGTAATGAATTGTTCACTGTTACGAGAGGCGTGGTAAAAAGCGTCATCAACGCAGTCGAGCACGAAACGTTCGCGGCTGAAAAGCGGCCGCCGTCGCTGGGACTCGCCCCTTTTCCCAAAAAGCACCGTCCACGAGGTAACGAAGCGGCAATTACGTCGTATGGCGGCGAAACTACCACAGGTGAAGTTGCTTGAACTCGGGTGCAGCGAGCCTCGAAATTTCATATCCGCCACAACGCCTTTCTATCGTTAGCGCAATGCTTGCAACGCTCCACGATGTTCGATGTGTGCAAAGGAATAATTGGGGGAGGACGACATGATGCGTACAAGGTGACTTTAGAAACTGGATTAATACTCAGTATGTTCCTTAATATTTGCTTCTTCGATCTGTCTGCCTTGATCAGTGTGAGAATATAACGATAATTTCTGTGACTGACATTTTTGGAAATGGTATTACGCCTTTGAGAGTTTATCACGTGCGAGGCACGAGCAGAGTAAAATGAAAAAATTAAAAAAATGATTTTGTACAATATTCATCACAAACGGAAATACTTTAGAACATAAAAGGAATATACATTTTTGTAACCAAAACTTGAATTTTTATTATACTGTCATAGGGTTAAAGTATGTACCTATTGGCTACATATGCTACATTCATGATCAGCAGTATGATTATTTAAGTTGGAACTTCTGATCACCAAAAAGAAGAATTCAGTTACTAAGGGCTGATTCGAATAAAAGAAACACTCATCTTTAACCTACAAGTCTGATTGTTGCACATGATGTCCTAAAATAAAAAAATTAATAATAACAAAAATAATAATAAGATGACAATTTAAATTAACTCAATTGCCTGCAGCCGGAGGCCTTAAATCTTTTGATGTTCTTCTATCCCAAGCATGTACCGTAATGACTAAAGAAAGCCGCTTCAAACCGGTAACAAAAACAGGTGGACAACATCAATGCAGATTTAAGCTTATATAGTGACATTTCGACTTCAGCGTATTTTGTAACTTATATGTTTCTCTCTTTGTCCGTGTGGGAAATACTGTTAGTGTTGTTAATAGCCCATCAAATATAATTAGAGCGAACAGCGATACACAATATTTATTAAGGCAATATGTAATTTTCTATTTCGAAATAAATGTTCGAATGTAATTACATCGAATCACTTGCATCAAAAGATTTAAGGCCTCCGACTGCAGGTAATTGAGTTAATTTAAATTGTCATCTGATTATTATTTTTGTTATTTTACTTCGCTTTTTAAGCAGTCGGATTTTTAAAATTTTTTTAATTTTTTTATTTTTTGCTTTTTTGAAAATTATATATCCTATGACATTCGGAAGGTCAAGACAATTCTAGAGACGCCTCATTTGTCCAAATCGGTGTATCCGTACAGGCTCTAGAGCGTAACATGGACATACAAACATAGCCTAATAAACACAATACCCTCCTTTGCGTGACGCAGTCGGGTAAAAACAGGGCTTTGCTTATTCAGTGGGCACAATGGCGCTTAAGAATCAAGTACCTATATTGACGTGCTATTTTCTTTTTCATTTTTTTTGTAAGGAGAGACACGACAATCGTTAAGTCCATACGATGTACCGCCTTCCACCGATTGGGAAGAAACTACAGTCTATACGATGTATGGAATTAGTAAGTACGTGAGGGATTAAGGCGCCAAATTGTTTTAGCTCGGATCGCTCAAATTTGTTAAGACAGCTCTGCAGAAAAGTAGGTATTAAGCCATTGATAAAAGTAAAAGAAATACGGCTGCAGCTAGTTACAGTACCCTATACTGTATTCACTATGTGGAGTTCACATTGCTACCCTTCACCTTCAATCTGAGTCACCTCATTCGCATATTTCCACGAATCTAAAAAATCGTAGCACCTACTCCCCAACGCAAAGAGAAAACTCTATCTACCGCATAGTTCTCCAAATATCATTCCACAACCCCCCCTACTAACTCCCCTACCTCCGCTCAGAAAAGACGCGCGCCAATTTCTAAAATCACCGCGCACATCGTTCCACATTTATTTACAGTGAGTAAAAAAAGTATTGGCACACTTTTTAAAATTGCATAACTTTTTTAGAATTGATTCAAACGACATGAATTTTTTTTAGAAGGTAGAAGGATTAGTTTTCTAAGTGACGTATTTCGTAGTTTTGAAAAAAAATTCAATTTGTCGGAATAGCAAAAAAAATAGTAAAGGCCGTTTCTTTTCAACTTTTTTTCTGAGCCTGTAACGAAAATTTAAAAAACCCGTTTGTAGATTTAAGTAAGCTGTATACATGCTGAAAATTTCATCAAAATCGGTTAACGGTGCTTTGAGTTACAAACGTTTACTGATCGCACAATAAGGTCGAAAATCGCGAAATACCCGAAATCAAGCGATTTTCGACCTTATTGTGCGATCATTAAACGTTTGTAACTCAGAGCACCGTTAACCGATTTTGATGAAATTTTCAGCATGTATACAGCTTACTTAAATCTACAAACGGGTTTTTTAAATTTTCGTTACAGGCTCAGAAAAAAAGTTGAAAAGAAACGGCCTTTACTATTTTTTTTTTGCTATTCCGACAAATTGAATTTTTTTTTCAAAACTCAGAAATACGTCACATAGCAAACTAAACCTTCTACCTTTTAAAAAAAAACTCATGTCGTTTGGACCAATTCTAAAAAAGTTATGCGATTTTAAAAACTGTGCCAATACTTTTTTTACTCACTGTACATAGTTCTCGAGCCACAAAGACCACGGAGCACTCAGTTGCTCAGCTCGTGAACGATCGTTAATTAGAAATGAGTCTGCTACACATTCTACACGGTAGATTATCCGCGGCGAACGTTACGAAAGTGACGAGGGGGTGGAAGAGGGGACAGAACACGACGACAGACGAGGTACGTTAGATTTATGTCGAACGGCTGAGAGGAGCGAGTCGCCGTGCCTCTCAGCTTAGTCGTGGCAATTCGGTTATTAATTAACCAAGCCTGGCTGGGATCTGTGGGTTTTTCTGTCCCGCTCTAACGTCGAGTATCGACCGGTCGCGCCGGCGACGGAGAAAGCACGACGATAGGACGCACACGCCACGGCGTTACGTTCTTGCGGCGTGATCTGCTCCCCGGTGCCACTCGAAAATTCCCATTAGCTCTGCCTGTCCCAGCCAGTTCCTACATCTTGTAATATCTGGATGAAAGTAACGCGAGCCGCGTCCTCGGTATGTATAAACAATGTGGCAAAATTCGAAAGCGACCGAGGGGGGACAATGGAATACCGTGACCCCATGAAAGAACCAGGCGGCTCGTCCCGCGGTTATATCGCGCGGGGACTTTCTAGAAAACCGATTAACCTCCTAACTGGGCCGTTTCTCCGCCAGAAACGCCCTCCTCGGGTATTTAAGCACGATTAGACGCGAATTCATTTGTCTTGCTCGCGGTGCTGTATGTTTCTTATGATATGTGTGACTGTGAATCGGTAATGGCCTCTTGAAAGCTGCAAGATTTAATGTGAGCAGGACTGTGCTGTTGTTCTGAGATAATTGTACTGTTGGGGGCAAGAAGGGCCTCCGTGCCACGAGTCACTTTCGAGAAAACTGTCTGTAAACGTTACGAAGTGAGATACTTTTTAAAACTGTCTATAATGTTTCAATTGATATATCTCCTTTGTACGTGCATTATTACAATTGGAATTATGGAATAAATTAATCAGTGAAATTAATTTTAATTATAGCCGTCTCAGGCATTGGCACGAAATGGGAAAATATAGAAAACAATATTGTTTCTTAATATTATTTTTTTCTATTTATTTAATATTTGCATAATATTTGAAAAATATAGAATATTGAAGAAATAGAGGCATAAAAATAGTCATAGATCATGTCATGTTCTGGTTGATGCTTGGTTTAGGTACGATTTAATCGATTCACAAAATTTAGCACAGCGCTGTCAATTGTAAAGATGCAGCATTGAAATTTAGAGGGGATATGCAGAAAAGAATGAGGAATGCAAAAAGGGCCTGAGTGTCCTGAGGCTGTTCTTGAATCCAACAGTACAATTGTATCTGAAACCACCCTGAAGGGGAGCACGTGAATTCTCTTTATTTAAATTATTACTACATACTTCGAGATATGAAGTTTGAATTCTTTCATAAGTGTACCTAATTTGGATAAGCTGTGATACTATCTTGTACGGTTCTTCTATGAAATTCGCAAGCAGTTTCAACACTATATCTCTGGTGGACGGGCAGACGAGTATAAGTCATAATTATTATTTCTGCAGGAAGACATTTAGAATATTTAACCGGTTAACTGGCAATGTATCATATATGATCAAACAAAAATTTGGCCAATTCTGCTCATGTATCATATATGATCAAATGGAATAACTTTTTTGATTTTCGAACGATTTGAATGAAACTTGGTATGTAATGGTTTTTGGGGTCGCTGAATCTGATTTTGGCATTGGAATTGTAAAATTTAATATTTAAAATGACTCAAAATGGCCGACCCAAAATGGTCGCCAAATGTTAAAATATTATCGGATATCCAAGAAATGGAAATGGAAAGAAGGCGAGGAAGAGAGTTCGCTGAGGAACTAGCGCAAAGAGACAGGGCAGAGCAGGTTCAATGGCAATACGACGGAATACAAGGAGGCAGATTCAACGCACGTTACACAGAAATCAGGGATGACCAGAGAGCAAATTACCTAAATGGAAACTACAGAGGCAGAGACCAAAGAATGATTGCAAGGTTCAGATGTGGAAACGAAGAGCGGGGAAGCAAGTACTGGAAGGAGGAAAAAGACACAGTATGCAGACTGTGCAATGGGGCTAGAGAGGCGCTGGGTCACATGCTACAAGACTGTAAGGAGCTGAAAAGAGAGAATTCAACGATCAGAGGGATTCTAAAGGGAGAAGAAGAAGGATCAGAGTGGATGCGAATGGTTCTGGAAAAAAGGAGAAGAAAAGAAGAACAAGATGAAGGAAGAAATCAAAACGAAAGAGCAATCTTGAGTTAACAGTCCCAGAAACACTTACACACATAACACATGTAACCCCATTTTGAGGCCGAAAGGCAAAAAATAAACCTACTTACTACTATTAAAATATTATCGGGATTTAGAAAAATTGTATATAGGGGTTTTTGGGGTCGCCCACACCCGTGTATACCAAATTTTGTGTGATTCACTTAATTTTTCGATGTTGCCAGTTTGGGCACGAATAGTAAAAAAGGTCGTACCAGTTAACCGATTAAAATGCTATGTAAGATCAGGTGTTAAATTTTGGACGTGAAAATTGATAACATATATGTTAAAAGAAACTTTTATTTTTAATTTCGATTAGCAAAAAAGAACCAAAAAGAAACTGTGTAAGCTTGAGGTAAAATTTGACTTACCTATATCTATATGTTAAAAGAAACTTTTATTTTTAACTTCGATTCATGGAAAAGAACCAAAAAGAAAAACTGTATAAGCTTGCGGTAAAATTTGACTTATACTCGTTTGTCCGCCCACCAGAGATACAATGTGAACTTCAATCTTACATCTTATTATCCTTGTACATATCACAGGGCATGACCTTCTATAGTAAATGAATGAATAAGAACAGCGCGATATGACGCTACATGTACTCCTCTCGAAGGACCATAATTCTTAAACGTTCTCAAAGAGTAATCCACTTAACATTTCCACCCTCCCTACATGTATATCAAAGTAAACACAAGAATATTAAAAAGACAACTCAATTCCTCATCAATTTCCAAACACCACCACCCACCCCACTCCACTCCCAACCCTAAAGAGCTAAACAGAAGCACTCCAGCCTCCAAGAATCTCCCCATAAAAAGGATGTCACTTCATTCGGATTGACGCCTGACCAAAAAGCCATCCACGGAAATTGCACTGAAATCGCCGCCTCCGCCTCGCGCGCAGAGCCACCTCCCTCCACCATTACCACCAGCCACGAAGAGGGTAGACAGAGGTGGCGGAAAGTCGAGGCAGCCAGCGTGAGCGACTCTGTCGCGAGCGTTGACAAATGGATCGCAGCGGTTAGTGACGCCTCTATCAGAGGCATCGTCCGTTTTACCTCGTAGCTAAAACGCATTAGGCCCATTAGGCGCATTAGGTCCCCCGGAGAATCCACCCCCGCGTTAATTTTTCCACGGGTCGATAAGCCGACTAACGGTGACGGGGCATGCGAGGGGTCAAGAGTTCGGAATAGGAGCACGGAAATTGTGTTCGCGTTCTAAGGGGCCAAGGTATGCGCGGTACCTTCTTCCGGCGCAGTAGCTTCCAATCGAAGTGACTCATCCTGCACGGTCTCGTTAGCCTCCCCTTTATCGTGCCCCGCTCCTCTGCCGCCGGTCCTGCTCGTCCTGTGCGCGGCTCCTTTCGCCCTGGCCTGTCGCACGGCCGGTCGATTTATTCCCACGGTGCACGGCTCGTCTGCGCTCGGGACGTGCCGTGGCTAGGTTTCGTCGACGCGTCTCACCGGCGAGGACCGCGAGGACCACGGGGCTAAGAAGGATGACGACCAAGAGCACGACCGACACGAGACGCTATGGAGTCTGCATTCCCGACACGGCATCCTCGCGAGCCTCCACGCTGAAATCCTCATTGTTCTCCGGTCTCGCGCCCGAGGATACGTGTCCTTGGTATGGACAGCAGCATCCGCCCACTCGGGGTACACGCGAGCAGCGGGGATCCTCTAGAGAAGTCGCTCGCGAAGATATTCTCTCGCCAAGGCCTTCCGGGTGATTTTTCCTTTTTCCTTCTCCCCGGTCTTCCTTCCACCTCGTCCTTCTTTTCTACCGATGCCTCGCCGATTCTCCCTCCTCCTCCTCCCCTGGTAGCGGGGCGCTGGTTCCGTTCCACTCTGACGGACGGGCGATGCCAGGGGTACGGTCTACGTTAATAAAAGGACCATTTTCGCGCGCGGGCGCCTCGCTGCTCCATTTAATAATATCTTCTATCCGGCCGCCTCTCCGCCAGCTCCCTCTCGGCGATTCTCCTCGGCGCCTTCACGCTCCATCGGGCTCCCGCAAAAAGCTCGCGCAGGCACCGACCGCCACCTCGTACGCGGGCCTCGTATCGGTGGCCCTGTACCGTGCCAGCGATCGGACGAGCGACGGAGCTGAAGGAACGAGGGACCGCGCAACACCGAAACCACTGACAGGCACTAGAAGCCGATCGAACGACCGCGCACCGCTCGTCGGCTTTGTATCGCGTTGGGATCGATGCTCCGCGCGCCAGGTAAATGATTAACGCGACGATCCGCGGGGGGCCGTCGTCGCGCACCGCTCGCCGAACTCGCGCGACGCCTCCTCGAGCGCTTCGAAGCTAGAGCCTCGTGACTCTCGGGGATCGAGGCTCGTCCGCGGGTAGACGCGCATCCTCGCGATCCAACTAGCTGCCCCAGCACCCCCGCCCTGGCGTCGCGGGGAAAGCACTCGCCTCGCGCACACAACACTCCGCACAAGTCGCTCGGGGTCTATCGACTGACCCGATTCCGAGAGGCGCTGCTCGACGGCCCAGCGCTACGCGTGGCACACTCGCTTCTCGAGGGATGATCGCGCACCGAGCCGAGGGACAAAAGGGCCGCTGGAGAGGTCGCGGCGGGCTGTCATAAAGCGCAGGATGCAGGGCGGCGTACTGTCAAAATATCTGCCGCTTCCGCGGTGCCGTGCGATGTGCCGGGGCTCCGCTCCGAGAGCGCCGCGCAACACGGGCATGCGTGATAACGCTCGCCCCCGTCCGAAGCGGGGACACGCCGAACTTGCCGGCTCGCCATCGACTCGCCACCGCTGCCCCAGTAGCAATCCAAGTGCACCACGCGCGGTCTGGGTGAAACGAATATTCCAACGAGTACGGTGCCGCATGACGGATCTAGGAATTTACGCTCCGGCGAAAACAGTGCAGTAACGTAACGCGGACAGCCACATTGACGGCTGAAGGAAACTTAATTTTTCGGGAATTAAAAAAGAAACGGGTATTGCGCGTATCAATTTGCACGTTCGTAGCATTATTCTATTACCTTTTACGATTATAAAAAAAAATTGTAAGTAAAAATATCCATTTATAACGGACTAGGAGCATCGTGGAGAGAGCAATACCCGTCCAGATAACCGTTAAGGTGGAATGCGTCTATCCGTCATGCAACATCCTTTTGGTCGATTGCTGACGATCGCTGTGTGAAGAATGATTTTTTAAATGCAGAGTAGTTTGTGTCTGGAGAGTGTTACGCTTTTTGCAAGTCCATGGAAAGTTTTTGTTAACGCATTTTTAAGTTGAAGATTGTGTAGGTCATCTTGGACTACAAAGAAAATAAAAATTGGTAGAAAATATACGTTTAAATAATTCAAGAGGACTTCGAGTTGGTCCCTGAAGGAATCCTTCGTGGTGATAGCGATGAACTTGCAGGTTAAGACGCTAAACGGCCCTCGGTACAGGACTGCTTGGTCTGGAACCTTGACATGCTCCGATACATGGCTTGCAGTGACACATTTAGCGTCCTGATCTGTGGGGATACTGCTTACCCTACTGGGGCTCTTCTCACGTGCCTACTTCAGTAGTTCTTAATTTTCTCTAAGCCACCGAACACTTCTCATTATAAGGAAAATTTATGAAACACCAAACTTACTAAGGTCATAAAACTAACAACAAAAATAGACATGAACATATCTTTGATTAAAACATAAAAGTTACTGATTACATAACAGTAAAAAAAAATGAAATTTTTTTTCCCAATTCCGCAAGCTACTTGAAACAAGTTTGTGGAACACTAGTGTTTCGATAAACACCGGTTAAGAACCACTGGTCTACTTAATGTCCCTCCAACTGATGTGTGTTTGGTACCAATTTCTTTCCCCCAAACTTGAAATCTCCAACTTTTCACAATACTCCCACCTGATTGCGGAGCTACGAATGCTAAGTATCATTTGATTCCACCTAATGAAGTCACAGATCACTACAAACTTAAAACACCATCCTTTAATTCCCACTGAATCTGCCAAAGAATCTGTCAAACCTATCATTGAAAATTAAACAGAAATTTCACAGAGCTTCGAGGTCTCTAAATCTAACATATACTTAATGAAGTATAATTCTAATACTAATAAGTAGAAAAATAATAAGTACAATAAAAAAACAGACGATGCAGATCGTCTATCTAATAAAAGATCCGAATCAAAGGAAAAGAAAGCCAATGGAATGACAAACAGCTGAAGATAACTGAGAAGATCCAAGTATTCGTGTAATCGAGACGCTTTCCCACGACGCGAGCTATCGAGCAAAGGCCACGAAATTGTTTATCAACGTCGGATGGGGATTTTACGGTTTAATGGCGCATTGTACGCTCCCCGTGGCGGACGAACGTATCCGCGTCGTATATCCGCGAGGAAAGTACGTTTCGTCGGATTTAAAGCGACGATTGTCATCGGGGCGAACACAAAGGTTACGACTCTTCTGCTCGTGACGCTCGCGTGACTATAAAATCACAGTCTTTAATGTCGTCGGTGAGCCGCGGAAGAAGGCGAGCCGTCGCGAGCCTCGCGTTTCGTTAGATCCCTTGTCCGGACCGCGGCGCTTCGCGACTCGTCATCCCGACCTCGTGGTTAATTGAATGACTCTTTCACGGACGATCAAATCGTCGTACCACTACCGACAGCGAGTCCCTCTCGACAAAAAGGGAACTACTTCCTGCTGCATTCCCCGTTATTCCTGCGAAATCTTCGATTCCAATTATTTATTGGACTCCATTGTAGATACTAAATAAAGTTCAAAGGGTAAGTTGTTGGTTTGCGTTTGTGTCTAATTAGTTTAAAGGCGTGTTTAAGCGGAATTTTTTTTGTGTAACGTCTTGTATTAATAGTTATTAGAATTTCTTAGAATTTTTCCCCTAAAGTTGTTAAGCAACTTCACTCTGTTTATGAAAGTATAATTGATTGTTAAGGAAGAATTATTAAAAAAAAGGAAGTATATTTATTAGTTTAGTACACGCTGTCGTATCAGTTCCCTATTTAATAAATAATGTTAATTTGAACTATGGTAATTGAATTTATTGTAACTAAATAAATATTAAAAATTGGCCAAAGTGTAGACAGGGTCGTCTAAAAGCATAGATGAATGATCGATATTTGATTGATCTCCATAAACATTAGGATTAGACCTTTTCTACTATAAACATTAGAATGGTTCAAGATTGCACAGAATACTGTTTTTTTTTTTCATTTAATAAACCTGTTTCCTTGATGTATCAGGTGTTATTAAAGAAGATTAGCTGAGAATGTTATGATTTGCATTTCGGAGTGACGTTTTAAGGACACGAAGAAAGCATATCGTGACTATTTCCGTTCCAGTCGTTCCACGGAAGACATAATAATGAATTGTTGTTTTCAATTGTGCTATCGAATTCAATCTCCAGAAGCATAGCGTGCTTCTACCGTGTTCGCCCGGTGCTCACGAAAGCTATTCCAGTGACTTCCTCGAAGCTACGTTTCAACAATGGAGATTAATTCATAATCCTTTCGATGCAAATCGCCGTTCAATCTTCTATTTCCTCGACGGTGTTCATTATGGTAACTTTCGCGTCCTAAATCTCACATTTCCTAATCTTTCCGGATGGAATAATTTTTCCTGAAGCTTTTAAATCACGAAAGGAAAGATGAAGCATAGGTAGACCTTCGTTAGGTAAGCGGTAAGTGTAACGAGGTTTATCGTGGAAACTTGTAACCGTGGAATATTAAAAGGAACGCAGAAGTGAAAATGGACAAAGTTTGGCCCCGCGATGTGTGGGATTTTCACCTGGCGGGCGAACGATCACGCGAATCGCTTCGCGTGAGATGAAAGTACGAGGAATAAGTGGCGGCAGTGGATTCGCGAGATAAGTGCGACGTACACGGCAGCTGATATAAATTCTGACCCGCTTTGTTGGACAGCGATGCCTTGACGTTGGAAACGGGAATGGGAAAGAAGTGAAGGAAGCCATCACGATTAACCAATCTGAAGAACAACTTTCGTCCCTATTATTTCGTGGTATAATGAGTGGTTGGAACAAGGTGATTGGTAATGGCAGCGTAACGATCTCTTAACGCCAAGGAGCAAAGGTGTCGATGATCTATTGAAGTAAGAGTATTCTCCGCTTCAAAATAAATTGTCACTTCTTCGGGGAAATGAATCAGCGGCTGTGAGATTAGCAGACACAAACGCTTTTATAACTCACAGAATGCACTACTGCACGTAGTACTACTTATGGAAATACTACGTAGAGTAGTAGTACTACTTATGGGAGTACTAGGTGAAGTACTACTTGAATTAGTAGTACTACTTATGGGAGTACTACGTGAAGTAGTAGGGTAAACTCGGGTAAATCCGTGGTACAGGTTATTCCGTGATACTTTTTCATTTATCTGTAACTCGAAATTGTCTGACTCAATTTAGATGAAACAGGAACTAACAGACAGCGTTGATATTCTAGTTTATTGGGTAGTAAAATAATTAGCCAATTGAAGTTAGTGTGATAGAGTGAGAGATCATTTTGTTCCAGCAGCGTATGATTCGTTAAATTTTTCGTGCTAGTTGTGGACAATCGCTTGTTTATATATTATATGTGCTTTAGAAGATAAATGGACAAACTGCAGGTAAGTGATGGTAAAATGACACTTTAACAAGTCTTACTCTTGAAATTATCATACAATAAGGCATCAGTGTTATTTTTGCTTATGAAATTTACTAAATTCTTATTTTTCGTGCGCCTGATACTGTGTTTCTGATTGCGCTGTTTGAGAAATTCTGATGGTCAATACCAGAAACGTTGTTTGCTTACGTTTGAGACATCTAACGATCATGAAACGATTGATTATGCACAAAATAACAATAGTGTAAAATAATATGAAATAATATAAAATAATATAAAATAATATAAAATAATGTAAAATCATTTAAAATAATATAAAATAATGTAAAATAATATAAAATAATATAAACAAGTAGCTGGTGAACATATATAGGGCCAGCGAGTACTATCACGGAGTAACCAGAGTATGTCATGACAACTTAATTTTGTATTTTTTCAATTAAATATACTGAGCAAATTTCTGTTAACCTATTATTTGTTTCTCTGATATCTGACCTATCATTATATCCTAGATTCACTTTCAGAATATGTAAATATTAGCAGTTATTAGAAAAATTCTAAAACTATCACGAGTTTACTTTACCCGAGTTTACCCTACTAATTATGGGAGTACTACTTGAAATAGTCGTAGTACTTAGGCGAGTACTACTTGAAATAGTAGTACTACTTATGGGAGTACTACGCGAAGTAGTAGTACTACGCGAAGTAGTAGTACTACTTATGCAAGTACTACGTGAAGTAGTAGTACTTCTTATGGGAGTACTACTTGAAGTAGTAGTGCTACTTATGGAAGCACTACGTGAAGTAGTACTACTTATGAGAATACTACGTGAAGTACTATTTCGAATAGTGATACTTATGAGATTATTACGTGACGTAGTACTACCTTGCGCAATCGCTATCCGCAATAATACTTCCATGTGCAATTACTCCGCAAAGTACTTAGTACAACCGTGTGCAATTGCTACTTTAAGTAGTTCTATGTATAGGATAGCACCGTAACCTAATGCTACTACATATCTCCAATTGCGATCTAAAGTAGTACCTACATACTACTATGTGGAATTACCTACTCTACGAAGTAGAACACCGTAAGGGACTACCACGCGAAGAAATAGATACAACCGTACGTAATTTCTATTTGTATATCTACAATACACGTATAAGTCTACTACAGGACGTAGTACTACCACGCGTAATTGCTATCTGAAACACTACTGCCGTGGGCAATTACCCCACAAAGTAGTGCTACCATGAGACTATTACACGAAGTAGCGCTGCCGTGTGTAATTGCTGCATGAGGCAGTACTACCGTGTGCACGTTTCCAAGGAATGCCTTCGAAACTACATAGGCGATGTTTCGATTCGCAAGAAAATTCATCCACCGTTATTCAGCACGGAACAAAGTGAAGAGCCCACGTTACAGGCGCACGCGTAAAATTGCAATGGAACTTGCCCTGCCAGGCCGACTGGCGCCATCTGTCAGAAGAAGCCCGCACCAAACGAGACTCTTCCGCGTTTCATCAACAATGCAGTCCCGATCGTGATAGAGCAACCGCGGGGCCCAGGATGCCCGCCGCCGCTAACGAGAAAGCCATTGCAAATTCGCATGCAAATAGACCCACCTTATCTATTTCCCCCCGATGAACAATCAACGATATCGCGATTCATCCTTTCCCACTTGCTGCATACGAGAACGCGCGTTTCTCGTCACTTAACTCTCCGCCAACAGTGCCGGGGCCTTTTTGGGCCCAAGCGTAACGTTACCGCGTGTAATAGTAGGAGGAGGAATTTCAGAAATTGAATTAAAGAAATATATTTCATAAAAAGTGGACATAGAATTTTTGTGCAGTAAACCATGAATATGTTCCCTGCATATTGCACCAACAAATTTTCATTTTTCTTTAAAACAGTTTAGGCGGGAAAAAGTTCAATAATTTCAGAGTCACAAAAAGTGAAACAACTTCCTTTTAATGATAAATTCGAAGGATTAACGCAACTTCCACATATGTAGATAGGAAACTATTATAAATAATTATGTAAAATACTTAAATATATTTTAAATAAGTACCTATAACATCTCTCCAAAAATCAAATTTGCAGAAGTCGTACAGTGATTCCCAACCTGTGTCTCGCCACCTCCAAGTGGGTCACGAAGTATTTTCTGGGATGCTGCGACTGTTATTTACAATTGACTATTTTTAGCACTTATTTATTTGCATATGGTTACATTACCATATTCTATTAATAATCTAACACTGACTTTTCATAAATAAAAGGAAGGGAATATTTAATTACCTTATATGGGTGTGGGGATTATTCGAATATTATAGAAGGATATCGTGACTAAAAAAAAACCTTAAGAAACACTGTCATACATTATGCAAGAACCAAATACTTCCGGCCACTTACCCAGCAATTTCACCGAAAAGACAAACTACCCAACCTACTCACATTCTGTCGTCCGCACATCCGCCACTTTCCACGACGAGCCAGCGTAAGCCCCCGAAATTGTCGGAACGATTTCGCGGGGACGATTTGCGCAAGAATAGAGAGAGCTGAATCGGGTAACGAGTTTGGAGGATCGAGTTCAGCAGTACGTCTTGTCTCCAAAACCGCAAATTACGTGCCGCGAGTGCGGGGTGGGGGGCGCGTGAGCGATTCATCGGAACGAGGATCCGCGGCGAGTCGACGGCCGGCGTAAAGAATGTGTACGACCGGTGCGAGGCGCTATGATTCAATTACGGGGTAACCGGCATCGCGATCACGTGTAAATCAAGATAAATCGCCGGTGCAGCGGGGCCCGGCCTGCTTCGACGATGTTGGAATACCGCTGCCGGATAGCAATCAAATTGTCAGACGCTCTAAGTGCGAATCCCGCTTCTTCTACCTTGCTCTGAATATACGAGGAGCCCTTCTCCGGCTCATCCTCCTTCCCCCACTGCCGTAGCCCCTCCCCGGGTAGGCACTTTAAAAGAGCAGAGAATATCGACGCGCCAGGTGTCGATAATGCAGTCCCGACCGCGTGGGGTCATTCTGCGAGTCACGCTGTTTTCAGGCGTCCGGTTTATTTGCAAAAATGCCTGCCACACAGTTGCCTTTCATACTTAAGGCGCCGAGAGTTGTTTGAAAGGGGGCTTTTACTGCTTTTCTTTTCAGATGGATTGTTCGCAATCGAATGTAGGGAAAAACGGGCAATAGCGGTCACAGCGGGCAATGATGGTGAGTATTATTAAAACGGGTTGAGTCGCGACACACTTTTATAATATTCAAATAATCTGCGACACCCCCTCCACTATATAAGGTAAGGTAAATTTAATAAGGTAAAAAGAACACATTAAAAATAGATATTCAGAATATAATTCTAATTTAATAATATTTAAAAAAAAAACGTGGCGACAACACGCCACGTTTAGAACGTGGAAAACACTTCGCGACCCAGCAGTTGGGAATCACTGTTCTAATTAGATTTTGATCTTGTTACGATCTAAAATTCTTACAATTAATTTCTAATAGTGAGTTATGAGTAACATAAGTAGACTCGAGGTGGGTCAAAATGGACCCATCATCCACCTTGCCAGGCGTAACACCTAGAAACTTTAGTATTTCTCGCCATAGGTAGTTATAACTCGAAAACAAAGTGTACAAGACTACATTCACCAAAATCTTTTTCAACCAACCTTGCGCCCACGTTTTACGATACCTCAAGTATGAAAGTACCATTAGTACTGAACGAAGGTGGAGCTACTGCGGGCTGTTCCAGGCAACAGCATCGAACGTTCCCGTGCACGTGCTATTGTGGCAGCGCGTCCGATTGCGTCGAGGATTTTAACGAGGCAAGGAAGCTTCTTTCGCAATTGATTTGCGTCAGCCAGCGTAATGCGCACTCTCTCGCGCGCCTCGTCTTCTTTCCGGTTGATTTAAGTGTTACAAACGCTCGCGAACAAAACACGCCTGTAACAAATTTCAGCGTTAAATTCGATCAGCCCTGCTCTAATCGTCGTTTAATCAACGGCGGCTCGATCGAACGAAGCAAAAAGGAAATCGTAACGGTAAAAATTCCAACACCCGCTCACAAACAGAGTGGAAAGTTAGCGCTCGTGCCATTAAATGCATTAACGATCGGATCTCATTGAGAGTTTCTGAAATTTCCATTTCAGATTTAAGCACCGTGGAAATATCTTTCTTCCAACATACACGCCGATGAAAAGCAGACTTTCCAGTGGTTACTGACTCGAATTCCACTGATAAAAATACACCAGCTTTACGGTTTGAAGTACACACAAGTAAATTCAATCTCCTCGCTTTAACTGCCAGGAAATTTCTCCCGGCAAATTTGTCTGCGTTGCTCGCTCCACGCGCGATACTCCAGCCGTGTCCACCAAATCAGGCGCGATTTACGGTCGGAGAAAAAAATCGTGGCTTCTTTCAGCGACCGAGGGGCAGATTAGAATGCGAGATAAACTTCACGCCTCGCGGTTTCCCAACGATCGAATATGGGAAAAATCGCTCCGCGGCGCTTCGGGGAATTAATCGGAATTGCGTTGCTCGCGTACTTGTAAACACAATAGAATAACGCGGGACCACATAATTCAGCCCAATCAAATCAACATTCCTTCCACTCAGCAGATCGCTATCTACCGAAGACTGTAACAAATATAATACACCAACCACGGTAATTCGTCTGGCAAAACTTTGAATCTCTCTCTTTACTGTTCAACGACCAGGGCCAGGTCGAAATGGCAAAAGTAGGAACAATGACTGCTCAACGTTTCGGAGAAGCGAATGAAAATTGCGGAGGAATCTAAATTGCGATTAAAGTCATTCTCTCGCGCTAACAATAAGACGGAACCGCATAATTCGTCTGAGCGAAGTCAAGATCCGTTCCACTAAACAGATGATGGTCTAACGAGGATCATCCCGTGCCATCCGCGTGCGGAGCACGGCCAACCGACCAGCCAGATATCGCCCCGATCTAAAGAGCCTTCGAATTAATACCCGGGGTAATTGCCAATCTAATTAGAAGGCCCGTATCGCAGCGATCGCGACTCGTCCTCAGCCTTTTCGCGGCTGCAGCTCCGCGGGAAGAATGCAGGATGCCTGCGCCATTGCACGGGCCGCGTATTAAGGTCGTTCGACGATTGGGTAATATTAGAAATTTTTATCTGCTATTGTTAGTCGCCTAGTAATATATAAACGAGAGTTATTTTGCCAGGAATGCAGAAAAAGGCGGGAAGGCCGCGCTGTGTTTGGGTCTCCCGAGTCAATGCGAGTAGAAGATTGATTCAGCTGTGCGTGGAAATTCAAATTTGAGATTGGGGAAGGTGAAAGCTGAAGGTGAAGTGGGTTTTAATCCTTCGAATCCGGGCGACGTGTAACTTTTAAATTATATCAAATTAATAAAACTATTAATATGGGAAAATTTTGTTTGAATATTTTTGTTATGAAATTCTTCAGATTCAAAGGGTTAAGAGTGTTGGGCAATGTGTTATTATTTCTGGTAAATATGAGTTGCAGAAGAGCGTAAACTTTGCAAGGCTTCAAGGTTTGATGGATGACTAATCTAAGATTGTAAAGGAAAAGGAGTGTTAAGAAACTAAGGAACTTTTCTTAACACGTGATAAATCGCTTTTAGCTCCCTACTAGGAGGTGGCAACTTTGAGGTGACGGTGAAGAAAAATATAGTAATGAAAAAACGAGTAGCCCGCTTATTTTTTTAACCAGGGGTTGAAACGGTTCCGAAAATAACTGTTTCAAACTGTTATATATCGGTTCTGACTGAAACAGTTATGAAAGAACCGATATTCTGAATAACTGTTATAAGGAACCGAAATTTCTGGCTATATCGATTTCGGTTACGGTTCTGCAGAACCGATATTATATCGGTTCCGTAACTGTTATATATCGGTTTTATAACAGTAATGTATCCTATCGGTTACACATCGGGTATGCATAGCACGTTCCAAAATATTTACGATCAATGTCAATTTTTTTAATGGAAATTCGATTTGTTTATAAGTCTTTTTATCGCCGGGCCTCTCTATCAGGTGTCTCTCTTTTTAAAACTCCACCAATGCAGGAAAAGCCGAAATGAAAGACAGCATCTGTAAATTAAGTACTGAAAAGAGAGATTCTAGATAGCGAGGCTCAGCGATGAAGGATCTTATAAACAAACGCGAAGAACGATTGCCAGAGTCACTTGTATTCCTGAGTTATTTGCGAGCACGTGGAATTTAATACAAAAATTTTTATATTTCCCAACAAGACATATTGTCGTCCTCGAGACACTGTCTTTATTAAAAAAAAAAGTTAATAATCTTCATAATTAATATAAAATTAGTAGATAGTAAGTTTGTAGATATTAGGAAAGTCATTGCTGTTAATATTAGCAATACTTTAAATTAAGTGTCAAATTAATATTAGTCGTAGTGTATAATAGTTATTAGTGATATTTAAAAACATATCGACATAACGGACCGAAAGAAATGCGACATTGTTCGTAAGTATTTTGAAACGTGCGATGACAGCATAAAAATGCGATGTATAGTTGGAAGTTGCTCTGCAACAATTTCGGTATATAATTTACTTTGTTTAAATTTTTAATAAGGGTTTAACTTAAACGTAACTTAAAAAAATTGATTTCAAACTACTTTTGAGAATCAATTTATTCTTCACAGATTTATTATTTAGTCATAATTTAAAAGGCGCTTACGCATGGTTGAGGCGAGCCCAGTCCCATGGCGAGAGTTTACTGTATAACCGATATATAACCGTTACGGAACCGATATAATATCGGTTCTGTAGAACCGGAACCGAAACCGATATAGGCCAGAACCCTTTTCACTCGTAACTGTTTCAAGATGATTTCGGTTCTCATAACTGTTTCGGGAACCGAAACCGATATCATAACTGTTTTCAACCCCTGTTTTTAACCCAATATGTGGTGCCAATGTAATTAAAATTTTAACCCCGAAATTTAAAAATATTCACATTTTTAGTATAAACTTAATAAAGATCAGTTTTTAAAAATAAACCATTTGTTTTCGAATTTCGAATTTTCTCCCTCCATTTTGCTACTTTACTCCTTTAAAAATAGACAAAGGCTTTTCAACGTCAAAGAACCTTCTTCCTTCCGGAGTCATTTTGAAACCTTTTGATACAAGAAGATTGGGATGAATTGAAACGCGACTAACATGAATGCATTTTGCAAAATTGCATAACAGCGATCGTTATCGAGTAATCTGCGCCCGAAAGGCAGCGGCAGGTATTCGCCAGCGAAAGTTTCGTTTGTGTTTTGAGCGCTCAATTACACCTCCGTCCTTATCTGCCACGATATTTACATAAGAAATTGATACCTGGACGCGGGTTCCACGTACATCGACGCAGCTCGGCGTCTTTGTTGTCCTCGCGGTTTAATCGTCCCGTAATTACACGGTCGCGACGACGAGCCTGTTATTAACGAACATTAATTGATCAAGTTGACGAGAGGGCCTCGAGTTTCGCGTTCCATTCGATAAGGAACCACTCTTCTATACATACAAACATGATGTTGACTCGAGAGAGTTGCAAGCTGATTTCTCTGAATCTTTGCGAGATATCCAACTTCTTGACTTGGGGGATTATTTTGGGGTAGCTTAATGGCAGGCTATAACTGTATCTCGCTTCTTGTACTCTATTATATTTTTTAAGGACATCGTAAAGTGATTCGTTAATTTCTGTTTCCAAGTGGAAAGATGTTGGTGATACTACAGTCATCTTGATTTATAAAGGGATTTGCAACCCATTTCCTTACGAACTCATTTCATTTTTCATTTTTTTATTATTTCTTGCGAATGAAAGGTTCCTTCCTTTACAAATAAAATGGCCATACACAGTGGTTGTAATGGAAGAATAACGGGTAAGCAGTAAAATGTGTTTAGTTTTTGTCGCAAATAAGGAAGTGAGATAATTAGACTTCAAAACTGATTCCGAAATATCTGGACCCCAGAGTCAAAGTGTATTAAGTCCACTTTTTTTATAAAAAAAATGCTATTTTACGTATTTTCTGTATCAAATTTTTCACTCTTTCTGAAACATATAAAATGTCATTTTTTAAAAAAGGTAGACATAAAACACTCTGGCTCTGGAGTCTAGATATGTTGATACGAGATTCGGTATTGGTCAGGAATGACCCGCAACAGGGCAATTGCACAGAACGGCAAAATTGGTAGAAAGAGAAAATTGATAGGGGAGAGTGGGGTAAAACGGAACGCTTAACTTTGGAGGGTGATAATATAAAATCGGAAAGAGAAAAAGACACGGGACTTCAACGGGAGTCTTCGGTGGACCTTAGACTATAAGAAAATCGAAGCCACTGTTAGGAAGAATCTTTAGGAACGAAGGAAAATGAGATTTACCGGAGGTATTGAAATCTTCGCCTCGCTCAAGTGGTGGGGTAAAACGGAACACCTACTTGAAGACCATGTAAACGTACAAAATCTTTATTTTTATGATTTAAAATGTATTCATTTATGTTAAAAACTATAAATATATGTTTTAGGTATAACTATTACGAATAAAATATAACAAAAATATATGTTATACACATAAGAAAAAATATTTTACCAGACAATATAAAAATTACTGAAAATAACCAAATACGTTTTTTCACCAAAGATGTTTACATAAATAATAAATATCAACACGGGTATGGAGAATTTTTCAGTTTTAGTGCATTTTAAATAAAATTGATTAACTTAAAAAAATTTTTTGCATATCTTTTTTATTACTTACTTTTTAGTGTCTAAATTTTTATTTGTGGTTATATGCTGATTGCATATCGATTGAATTGATTTGATTTATGATTACAGGCTGATTTCAAGTCGTTTGGATTTATGGTTATGGGTTATATTTATTGATGACTGGGTAATATTTTCACCGCTCCCGTTTTTTTTTTCATAATTTTGTATTGTCATCATAACTACGCACGCCTGCAAAGTTTCAAGACAATTGGATTGGTGGAATTGGGTTAAATAGGTGTTCCGTTTTACCCCACGAAAAGTGTTCTGTTTTGCCCCACATGCAGTCATTTAGTAAACATTTAATATTCACACTTCAGCGAGAGGTAAAGAACTTTTTAATACGTCAAAATGTAGCGTAAGAATTATAGAATCCAACGATGTATTTACCGTTATCAATTTTCGAAATCCAAATGCCGTAAAGTGGTCGAAAGTACAACACAATATTGAAACGTCGATACCGGAAATTTTTCCAACTCTCTTAACGGAAAAATAACGCGTGCACGGGTCTATAGTCTATCACAAAATTCTGTGAGGACCCTTTTATCTAAGAGAAACATTGCTGTTCCGTTTTACCCACCCGTTCCGTTTTACCCCACTCTCCCCTACTAAATTCAAACATACATATAGATATTACCTACTCTTTTACTTTTAAAAGTTTTACTTTTTTATTGATTTTATTTTTTTATAAATCAAAAGGCTTACCTACAAAACATTTCAACTCACTATCAAAAATTATATTTCAAAATATTTATTTATAATTAAACATAAAGGGCGACAAAAATCATTTTTGCTCAGAGCAGCAAGAGCTATAGATCGGGCTACGCCTTCCACGGGCCCGTCTTCCGAGGGTTAATCAGCCACCCCACGTGTACTCAGTATCCGTCTATCGAGCACTCCTATCGGCGCGAGATAAATAATTACGCGGGTAAGCTCTTCCTGCCGCGATAAATCGCAAGTTTAAAGTACAGTGGAGCAGTGGCTATTCATTGTGTCGCGGTTGTCTCGCGATACCGAGCGGCCAACAACAGGAAGAATTCCAGCGAGCCTCCATCTCGCTCTCGTTTCCGTATCCGCGGAAAAAGGCTGGCGATACGCGTTAAACAAAAGGCCCTGCTGCTTATTAAAGAAACGAACGATCACCGGCGATAATTCGTAACAATAGGCGAGAAACTCCATTGTACATTGTGCCTCGATATGCTATCGCGCTTATCGTCCGATTGATTTAGTGCTATCGGGGACTCGCCAGAACGGTGCTGCGAATCGTCGGAAAAACTAACGAACGAGCGTGTAACGACGAAAAATTCGAGTGGCTGGAAACGATGGGGCGGGCAGACACCGTTGGTTCGTTTCCTCCAAGAGTCTCCAAGCTTTTGTACTTTCATTCTTGCTGAAGTGATATTTATTGTCTCAAGCTCCCTTTTCTCACGAGGGAGGTTGGGTAATTCGAGAATCCTAAAGAATTTGTTACTTTCAAAAAATTTATAATAGTTTACGTGGTCCCAATAATGGCACACTTATTTCCTTTCCTAACAATTAAGTGGAACTAGGGGTGGGAATAGTCTTTCAAAGAAATTTTGAACCATTAAATATAAAATTTTTTGGTTCTCAGTACTCGTCGACAAGGATGGCAAATACGTGGCACGTGACAAATCTTTAGTGGTAGGTAGGTACGCCAAATAAATTTTTTTTACATCGCGCTTCATTTTAGAGAAAACTAAAGAGAGTTATGACAAAATTTTATTTTATATTTATTACTAATTTTTTCATTTCCAATCACCACCCCTTCGCTTATACCCTCTCTCCGGAATTAAATGGAGAATGAAAACTAATATAAAATATTAGCTGAAGAATTAATTCATTTTCTTTTTAATTTTTTTTATTTCCCTGTTTATATTGTTTACCACTATTTCTGAATATTTTTCTTAATATGTCACAGGTCACCCGGTATTTGGAGGTTCTGGCACCTGAAGAAAGGTATCTTTTTGATAAGACAACGTATAAATAACATTTTTATTTTATTCGTTGATTAAATCCATTTATTTTCCGTGTCATTTTGTTGCACAACATATTTCCACCCCCGAAAAGCAGAAAATGAATGTCATTGGCATCATCTAAAACCTAAAATCTAGAATATAAACTGCATCCCTACAGAGTATCAGATTTCTGTAAATTGTCGAGTTTGTATAACAACCCCTGTCAGTCAAACACGACGTAATCGATGTCTAACCAGAGTTTGCCTCCAAGACGCCCAGCGTCCCCTGTCGCATGGATTTACACCGAAAACAGAAGCAGTCGCGTGGTAGCGGTCCCACGACAAAACGAAGATCACAATCGGACGCGTAGATAGCCAAGTCAGACTCTGATACTTTAGTGCGGGACGTCGCGCGATGTATGTACACAGAAGCCAACTAAGGAACCGAGTGTTTCAATTTATCGCCCCCTGCCAGCACTCCCTGTACAGTTACTCGTGTGAACGCCGACTCTAATAACATTATAAATAAAGATACGAATCTCCTGCGCGCCTCTTCATCCTCCGTCGTCCCTGTGCTCCAACGATACGGGGCCCGTTTACCATAGCTCGCCCCTCTGCGCCCCGCCCGATCCGCCGACAATTAAGTGCCCCTGTGAAATGCTTATGAAGCACTCTTCATTATCATCGACCCGCTAGCTTCCCTGGAAACTTCCAACCACCGTTGATCCTTGGATCTGATTGCAGGTCTCCGGGGAGAAATTGAAGGGGCGGGGGAAAAGGGACGTTTTAGTGGGTTGCTTTTAGTTTTTTGAGAAAGTGGAATTGGGGACTATTAGATCTGTGGGATGAGGTATGAAGATAGAAATTGAACTAGCAAGGGGAAATTGAAGTTCTGTTTGAGATTGATTACACATTCCATTTAAGAAATCTGGGTCCTTCATAAATTGAAAAGTATTCCAAGAAAGAATTCTGACAAGAAATAACTTCCAAATTTTTGTCCGTTATGTCAAAAAGACTTTTTACTCCCATCAAATCACTCAAATAATAGGTCACTTTTAGAATTTTATTTAAAAAAAAGTAAACGTCAGTGTTAAAAAGAATTTTAGGCTGTACTTGTAGGTAAATAAATTTTTAAAAGTTTTTCAACACTCTGACGTTTTCTTTCCATTTAAATAAAATCGTAAAAATTACCTATATTTGGAGTAGTTTGATGGAAGGGTATCCTTAAAGGGAATGTTCAGAGCAGGGGTTGAAAACAGTTATGATATCGGTTTCGGTTCTCGAAACAGTTATGAGAACCGAAATCATCTTGAAACAGTTACGAGTGAAAAGGGTTCTGGCCTATATCGGTTTCGGTTCCGGTTCTACAGAACCGATATTATATCGGTTCCGTAACGGTTATATATCGGTTATACAGTAAACTCTCGCCATGGGACTGGGCTCGCCTCAACCATGCGTAAGCGCCTTTTAAATTATGATTAAATAATAAATCTGTGAAGAATAAATTGATTCTCAAAAGTAGTTTGAAATCAATTTTTTTAAGTTACGTTTAAGTTAAACCCTTATTAAAAATTTAAACAAAGTAAATTATATACCGAAATTGTTGCAGGGCAACTTCCAACTATACATCGCAATTTTTATGCTGTCATCGCACGTTTCAAAATACTTACGAACAATGTCGCATTTCTTTCGGTCCGTTATGTCGATATGTTTTTAAATATCACTAATAACTATTATACACTACGACTAATATTAATTTGACACTTAATTTAAAGTATTGCTAATATTAACAGCAATGACTTTCCTAATATCTACAAACTTACTATCTACTAATTTTATATTAATTATGAAGATTATTAACTTTTTTTTTTAATAAAGACAGTGTCTCGAGGACGACAATATGTCTTGTTGGGAAATATAAAAATTTTTGTATTAAATTCCACGTGCTCGCAAATAGCTCAGGAATACAAGTGACGCTGGCAATCGTTCTTCGCGTTTGTTTATAAGATCCTTCATCGCTGAGCCTCACTATCTAGAATCTCTCTTTTCAGTACTTAATTTACAGATGCTGTCTTTCATTTCGACTTTTCCTGCATTGATGGAGTTTTGAAAAGAGAGACACCTGCTAGAGAGGCCCAGCGATAAAAAGACTTATAAACAAATCGAATTTCCATTAAAAAAATTGACATTGATCGTAAATATTTTGGAACGTGCTATGCATACCCGATGTGTAACCGATAGGATACATTACTGTTATAAAACCGATATACAACCGTTACGAAACCGATATAATATCCGTTCTGCAGAACCGTAACCGAAATCGATATAGCCAGAAATTTCGGTTCCTTATAACAGTTATTCAGAATATCGGTTCTTTCATAACTGTTTCAGTCAGAACCGATATATAACAGTTTGAAACAGTTATTTTCGGAACCGTTTCGACCCCTGATTCAGAGTATCTATTTCCGAAAAAACTGATCACTAGAATATAAATGAACTTCGACTACCCAAAATTCGAGGGTAAGGTTACCCAATCACAATTTGGGCGCTAAAGTTACAACCCCCGCAGAAGGCAACTTAACTTCCCTCCCCCTTTCACTCCACTTCGCGCCCTCCTAAGCGTTACCTCCACCCAACAAGCTTAACACTCTCGGATTCAATATCCCAATATATCCCAGCAGAAAGAAGACTAAATTCGAAAGTGGAAGAACACCATTCCCATCGCCACGCTCCGTGTTTCGAATTCCAGAGCCAGTCAACGACGTCCGCATGGAAGATAAATAAAATCAGAGACGTATACAGCTGTTAGCATCTAGCTGACAGTGTAAAACAGGCACGAATTCAACGGCGATCGATCATCCTGCACGCACTAAACTGACCTCGCCCAAGCCACACACGAATCCCCCAGTGAAAGCGATACAAGCGTCTCCGGGATGTAATAATTATTCAAAAGTGGCGGTGTTCTCGTTCACAGATGAACGATAGGACCGCCGTGCCGGAAGAGGCGCGCGGACAATGTTAGTCATCGATGGATGATCGATGGGACCCGGTGATTTTTCCGCCGAGACAACCCTTCATCAACCGGCGAACGCGATCGCGGGATTTTCATGAAAGCCGAACCCCTCTCTCCATATAGAAACGGTATTTCGAACGCAATGCCTCATAACTTTGGCTAACTACTTCCTGAGCAATAGCAATAAATAATAAGCGTTACGGGTGCTTCCTCATTGCCTTACACCGTTTACTGTTTTCCACGCTAGGAACATCGGCCTTCCACGGAGAAAAAAAGAAGCCGACTATTCCTCCGGCTGACCTGGATTCGATTTCCGCGCGGAATCCACGGTCGTGACTCCGGGGAATCAGGGATCATAAAGTTGCGGGAGTTGGTAAACGATTGTTCGTGGATATCGTTAATTAAGGGCGGTTGTTCTTTGCGAACAAATGTTTCCAAGTTGGTTGCAGGTTCTTTAGAATAATCGAATTCTTTAATGGAGCCCCTAGTAGGGAGAGAAACGAAGATGAGGGTTACGTGGAAATGGAATAGGTGGCTTTTTGATCGATGAATTAAAACAGAAGGACAAAGTTAATTGAATACTTTGAAGTGATGGATCAAACGGAGGAACATATCTGATTGCTCCGCGAGATATTTGTGAAGTAATTGTTCGATTACTTGGTCCACGTGACGCGTAGAAAAGCCTGTTTGAATCCCTCGATCGAGAGATCTGAGCCAACAAAGCGGGGAAATCGGTGAGCGAATTTCACGGATATCTATCGCGGTGGGGTAAAACAAACAACGTCGCCGGAACATTCCCACGCTCTCGGCGTGACAAAATCCATTGTAGTGGAATTAATATTAATCAAGGTGCGTGCTGGATGTCGGCGCCGCTTGTATGCAGATAGGCGATTCAATATGCGTGCAACGGAAAGTTGGAGTAATTGCTGTAACGCTTCGGAGGGAAGGGCTGGGAACATTTGTCGGTTGTTACAAGTGTAATCAAACTCTAATCGAATGGTGTGAAGGTGGAATTAAAGTAGGTATTGGAATATCAGAAATGTTCCAGCTAATGGATACCTACACTTCGTACTATTAGGATCATGATCACACTACTTTATAGAATTTAAGTTCTGGACTATTACACATAATTGCGTGTTTTCGAGCTTTAATTACTAATTACCTAATTCCTCGAATATTGAAGGTATAGGAACGTTTTGCAGCAGCTATACAGAACAATAGACAAGTCTAGCCTAAAGGGAAGATGGAAAAGTGGAAAGATTCCTCCACTGCGCAGCGTGAATTCTATGGGTGCAGAAATACCTCCAGGTGTACTTCCAAACTGGTTAAACTGATAATCACTAAATAGAACAAAGTTGCATTATAGTAATCATAACTATTTAAAGAATTTAACTACTTCCAGAATCTATACCTGACTGCTCAGACTTTCAATTATCATCTCTAACCAGAGACCAATAGTAACAGTTACTTTAAAAATTTCAGCGAAAAAATTCACTGAAAAAAAAGGTAATTTTCATTTAAATGGAAGGCAGGCATCATTGAATATTAAAAAAATATTTAAATATAAAAATATTTTTAACTGTTCTGGTTATAAGTAACTAACTGTTTTTGGTTACTATTTAATATCCATTATGGGGGAAATTGTATTTGGTTACGAATAACCCTTATCGATGACGAGAATTTTATTTTGGTTGGTAGTATTTGTACTATATCTTGGATTGACATTCATTCCACTTCCGATAATGCTACCGAATTATACACAAAAGGTAAACAAAGAGTCGCACGTCGCAAGACTCACGACCTCGGAAAATGACAATGGACGAAGCAAGTAACCAAAACAAAACTCCCATCATCGATAATGTGAACTGGTAACCAAAATAAAATTCTCGTCGATAATAGTTATTAATAACCAAAAACAATTTCCGTCATTTATAATGGTTAATCGTAACCAAAATCTTTCGAACAAAAATATTAATTCTTATACCCTAACATTTTATATTTTTTATAATGATCCTAATAATAAAAGTTTATTGAGTGAAATAAATTCCACTTATACAACGAAAAAAGCTTTGACATCGCAGATACCCAGCAACTAATTATTACAAATAGTTGACTAGGTGGATCCTCTTAGCACGATCATAATTTATGATTCAAGATTTCAAAATTTGGGTTATAACAGTTATGATCTCTGCTGCTAACTTTCAAATATGTACATACAATATATCCCAACATGAACACTTCTGTTATTCTTCACCCTACCAGTCCTAAACTAATTAAGCATTTCCTTACAAACACATCAGTACAAATAATTAAAAAGAAAATATTCTCAATGTTCAATTCAAGTGTTCGAATAGATGTTCAATTCAAGTAGAGGAACAGAGGGAAATAATAACAGTAGCTCGAAACGTATCGCAAAGTCGACCGAAACACGCTGCCAGCGCGATGAATGGGTTTCACGCATTTCCGCGGTGCGTTATTGCGCTGGTGATTTAATTAACGGCACAGGCGCAACACCGTAATCGAGCCGCAGCGAGCGCCGTTGCGCGAATCGCTTTCGTACTCACGCGCTTCGCGCGCGACTTGAACCGAGGCGCGGGAGCTGCGCGCGCAGCTTTGCGAGCAGTGGCGTGGAGACTCGAGCTCTCGAAGGCTCGACTGGCGCGCGTTTGAAATTCGTGGATGCGCGCGCGTTTCGCAACGAAAAGATAGTCTAGAAATGATGGGATAGAGCGATTCACGATGGCTTCCTGGCGAGCTGCGGTATTTTATACCAGAAATCGCCCGTTTACCAAGCTGATTTAGTCTAGACTCGTTACGACGGAATTGCATGCTTCGATGCTCCGTGTAATAGAAGAAAGAAGAGGATTCCTCCTACGTCGAGGTCGTAAGAGTGACGAGAGGGGACTGAAAGAGAGTCACGAGAATGTGGCACGCTTGAATGTAAACAGAGAAATTCTTTTCTAGTGTCAATCTCCTCTAACTAGAATTCAATCTCTGAGACTTTGTTTTCTAAATTTGTTTTCTAAGAGAAAAACTGGCTCAAAGTGTACTGTGTCGAGATCTTCCAGTTTTGGTATACGAAAAGCCCTGTGATTATGACGAAATGAAACATCGTCCATCGTCGAAGTGATGTAGTATACAAAAGTGAAGGTCTATGAAAGATTGCGTCCCAAACAGACAGAAGAAACATTCAACCTATTGACACTAGAACTGCGGCAGCGGTCATTTTTGACCGTTTTTAATTTTTGTGTCTTTATAAATTTCTTATTTTTGCAACTAAGCATATGTGCGTCTGTGAATTTCATTTAAAGTAGGTAATCTTTCATACTGTAAAATGAAAAAGAAAAAAATAGTTTATTGCAATTAATGTGCTGCGTAGCTATGTTAATATGCTATAATGCTACTTTATATTAATAAATTTAAGCAAATATATACTTCCTTACATTATCTGTATGTATAAATTATTGAAATAAATAGTAGAAAATTATGTGTTTTAGTGCCGGTCAACATGACCGGTGTTGGCCGTTTTAGGTGGGTTAAACTATTGGAGGTTCTAGTGTTAAAGGGGCCCGGCGGTCAAAACGCTCGAAAAATAGGTGACTTTTATAAATTTTTTACAAGGAGAGGTTATAACATATCCTAAAGAATGTTCTTGCCTTTTACTAATACACTCGTTAGGGTACAAAAAGGAATTTTTGTTTCACGTTTTTGGTCTTGATGCATTTTCTAGGTGGCGCATAGTGCAGCGCTGCCAAAAAGAGATGCCTCAACGGTAACCACGATTTCAGAAGATCTAATAAAACGACTCCAAAACACCTTGAGGCATTTACTTCCTAATTGGACTCGCTAGCACATCATCCCCTAACATCATTTTTTAAGATGCGGGTTTTTTTTCTACTTATGCGTAAAATTACACATTCTTTTTTTGCATCATTTCATTCAAATGTGCACCAATCATCGCAGTTTTGTTTTTTTTTTGCTGCGGCATAGGATAATGCGGCAGACATTATCATAAATTTAAAGAAATTTTTTCAATTTTTGATTTCGGACGATCCTATGAGTTTTCGTGGTTACTGTTTAGGCATCTCTTTTTGGCAGCGCTGCTCTAAACAGCACCTAGATAATGCATCCAGTCTGAAAATATGAAACAAACATTTTTCTTTGTACCTAGCGAGTGTATTAATAAAAGCCAAACGTATTTTTTAGGATATGTTATAACCTCTTCCTGTAAAAAATTCATAACAATCACCTATTTTGCGAGCGTTTCGACCGGAGGGTCTCCTTAAAGCATGCCTGCCACGCATTCTGCCAAATAACGGGTACTTCCCAATTCTCAATGAAACACGTAAAACAATAATTCTGAATTCAAATCTACCACACCTCAATCTTCCACCTTCAAAAAGACAATCTCTTTCCCCCACCATCCACGCCACCATACCATTCATCACACAATTCCTTCCCGACATAATTTCTTGCAACAATGTGCGATAACGTCTGCCCGCGGTACCACGTTGCAGTTACTCAAGCGGGAACCCAGCTGAAGACTCTTTGATTGTACTAATTTAAATTTTTCAGGCCAACGCGGCCCCGTACGCAAAAGGCGTCCAAGAACCTTTTGTGCGCCGGCTGCTAAGCAAGTATCATCAATTATCCGCGGGCACAAGCCGCGCACCGCGCACAGCCCGTGGCATATCTCGCTCGCGAGGAGCCTCGGCTCTTTCCTATCCTTCGGTGGAGCGTTCACCTTCGCGAGGGAACGCTCGCGAGAGGAGCGGAGCCAGACGGAGCGGCGAGGGCCGGCGCGCACCGTCGCGAATACGAAACGATTCAAGACAATGCCCATTCCTGCCGTGAAATTGGCTTAATTGCGATTAAAGTTTTTGCCTAGCACGCCGGAAGTCCCTCTACACGGCTGCGGTTTCACCGCGACGCTTGTCGCCGCGGAACAAAGGCCGCGCTGGATACACGGTGCGACACTTCCAGATACGCATCGTCTGTGGAACGTGTAAAGCTACGTGTACACTGGGGCACATGTTGCCGAGGCATCATTCGCTTTAGAGGAGTTTCTACGTGTTTCACAAATTCTGTGGTAAAAATGGTTTCCGTGAAAATTTTTACTCGTCTATGATCGAGTACCATTACTGCTACCATTATTACTCTTTAGTTAAAATGTCCTATTTAGCATTTTGAAACAACCGAGAAAACTGAAGTTATATCATTTACTTTGTACCGTCCTTATTTCCCTTCATTCAAATTAAAACGTGTTGTTATTATATCGTAACAGCCTAATATAATTTTTTGTAGTAGGTATACCGGTAGGTAATGTATTATTAACGTGCCAATTAATAAATTGTTTTAGATAGGATATTTAACCATTTGGAAAGAAGTTAGGTTAAATATATTAGATTGTTTATAAATCTTTACGAAGCACGTAGAGTTTTCTAACTTTACTTAAAAGGTAAAAAACGTGTGGAACTTCGAATATTTCAACATATCTCAAAAAATGAAAAAATGCTAGATGCGACAGTTTAACTAAGGAGGGCAGATTAGTGGTATATTGGAAATACTGTTGCGGCAACAAAATGGGGATTCAGAGGATGATTGATAAAGTTTTAAAGTTTATAGAGCTGTAGGCATAGGTCGGAAAATATACTGCAGAATTCTTGAATTTTGCAATGTAATTCCTGGGATAATATTTTTAGAAATATGATTATGGGTTCAAAGTGCAATTAGACAGCAATGTTCATAATTTAAGATCTCAGCTTTACTCCCAAAAAAATAAATAACAATATCTTAGCATAACTTCCTCGGTGGACTGAAATGTGCCAGCAACTTGTTGCGAGTCTATTACGGTAGAAGTCGGACATGTGCCCTAGTGTGTACGTACCTTAACCCAGTCATACCGAAATTTCGCTCCGTTTCACCGACAGCGGATTGAATGGTTCAAACGCGGCAGCTGACGCGTTACACGTGCCCTCATTGTGCTGCCGTAATCGCGGACTTGATCGTGTTGATGGCTTTGAGGTGGAACGATTCCACATCGCGAGGGAATTTTACTTAAGGGAAGGTTTAAGCTGGACTGCCAAACGATGAGTGTTCTTTGTGAAACTTTTTTGGAGAAAGAAAAAGAGGAAAGGAAACGATACGTCTACCGAAATCCTGGAACTCAGCGACTATTTACACCAAATTTATTAACCTATTACGCTCCAACTCATTCGCTCGTTAATCAACCTGAGATTTGTTCCTCAGGGTTGAATTTATAAGATACGAAACTTAGAGTATAAAGAAATATAGTACTGTGATTTCGAAAATAATAAATTGTGTAATTCTACGAATCACGAATTCCTCCACTTTTGTAACTTATAAGTTATAAGTTTAGGTGTTACAAGTTATAAGTTATAAGTTAGATGTTATAAATCATAAGTTATAAGTTTAGATGTTATAACTTACCAGTTATAAGTTTCGGTGTTATAATTTATAACTTATAAAATCTAAACTTGTAAGTTATAACTTATAATTCATAAGTTTAGGTCTCGTAACTTATACCTTATAACTCACAAGCTATAATAGTCCCACAGTCCCACCACGTAATACCAATTTAATCTGTGCCGAGCCGAAGGGGCACACTGCAATCGCAAAGGGTCAAAGGCGCCAACGAAACTGGAGTCCCGCGACGGAGGAAAAGCCCCGCAGGAGGGGGAAGGGCGCGCGCCTCGTTTTTTCGCCGGAATTTGCATAGCACCTTTCTCTGGCCCGCACGAACGGGACAAGTCGGCCGTCTGAGAGAGGCGAGCTCGATTAATTAGCGGCGAAAGTAAGTGAAATTGCGCGCGGCGGCGGAGCATCCCCGTGCAACTGGAATCGAAGCATCCTGCCGTTGTTGTTCGCCGACATTTAGCCGACTCCGCGCCGGGAGCACAGCGAAATGCTCGGCTGGTTTGTTTTTTCCTTTCTCGGTTAATCATAATCGCGTCCATGTAGGCCACGAGAAAAACGAAACGAGTCCGCGACTTTTAGCTCGCATTCCTTGCTCTATTTCACCGTCTTCGTTCCCAGATTGAACAAGCCACCTCGCCTCATTGTGACTCGACTAAGCAGCAGCCAGCATCATCAGCGGCGGCTCGCTAATGCGATGTAAATGTCTTCCAGCGGCTTTTTTCTCTGCCCATTCTCGTCTCCAGTCTACCGCGAGGAACAATGACTGGTAGCGGTGACTAGACGGAAACGTTTTTCGGTTGTAAATCAAGATATCTAGCTGGAATGTCGCGGAGCATCGAATCCCGTGGAACAGGAACAAGGGCAAATATGTGCACACGCGTATCGCGAGGCTGTTAAACAGCGCTACGATACCCATCGTTGGTACGGGAAGGAAATAAATTCTTCAGCGGTAAAAAATGTGAAAATAGTTGGTAAAAAATTTTCCTGAGGAGGGGCAACCTTAGAATGCTTATGGAAATGGATAATGTAGTTACAAGAGTTGGTGAAGAAAATTTGAATGGGGTTCCTTTAAAGGAAGAGGGAGAGGTCTACTTAAAGATATGATCAAAGTCATCGATCTGACAAAGTCTCTTGCTTCTTTTGTTTCAAATTCAATTATAAATTAAATAAGGGAAAAAAATATTTTTTACTTTATACAGCCTTTTAATTTTTTTACTTTTACTTTTTTTTAGTTTTTACTTTTTAGTTATTTAAGTTAGATAACTACATTTATTTAAAAAGATATGGTGGGCCTACAAAAGGAACTGCCACCAACGTTTTTTATTAATTTTTTTATTTTTGTTTGAGGATTTTTTATAATATATGTATATGTTTTTGCAATTTATGTGTCAATATACTGACACAACATGCTGAGGAGATGTGCACGTACATACATGAAAAAATAATAATTAGGTGACAATAGTTTTTTATTAAACAGTAGGTACTGGCAAAGTATTGAGCCAATATTGGTGCAGTGTAATGACATCACCGAGGCATCGTCCTCTTTCGAATAAAAATAAGGTCATCAAAATCGATCAAACTTATAACTTATAGCTTATAACACCTAAATGTAGAAGTTATAACACCTAAATTTAGAAGTTATAACACCTAAATTTAGAAGTTATAACATCTAAATTTAGAAGTTATAACACCTAAATTAATAAGTTATACTTATATACTTATAAGTAAACTTATAACTTATAACACCTAAACTTATAATTTACAACTTGAAACATAAAAAATACATACGGATCGAATCCATAAATATCAATCATAATAGAATCATCTTAGAATAAAGGAAACAGCGAAGTAGTATATCGAAAAGTTGCGGCAACTTCGGAACAATGCAAAAAAAAAATATAAAACACATAAAATGGACCTTCGTTAATTTACCTAATGAGCCACGAGACTGCTATACGAGTCGAAACAGCATTTTCTTTTGAGAATAGCGTGCTATTTTCTGCCATAATGTTTTCGTAACAGCCAGCAGCTAATTAAGACGACAAACAGCCCGAAATGAGTATGCAAATGCATCCGTGGATAGAATGCAAAGCTCGTTCGTTCAACTGCAAGACTCATCTCACATGGCTGATCCGATTTGCAACGGCCATGAACGTTAACAATAGCGATTAAAGAGCCATCGATCAATCTGTCCGCCTACATTCGTTCAAAGGGAACATTCTTCTCGGCCGTTTCCACTTTCGATTCAAGCGCGCCCGATAATGGAACAAATTATTGCAGATAGACGAGCGAGTATCATCGCCGGCGATACAGCGCCGGGGCAATTAAATTAACAACGGGACGAAACAATTAAACGAACGGGCAAGAGGATCTTCTTCCCTCGGCCTCGGCTACCGGAACGATAGGCGGCCGGCAAAATATTGCGCTACGACGTCAGCGGGAGAAAACGCTGCGCTAATCAGAAGCGCGATAACGTCGTGTTTGAATTGCAGCAACATTTGTCACTATCCCTCCGCTCGTCGACAACAATGGATAAGACGGAGGCTTCGAACCCACGAAAGTGCTACCGGCATTGTGCTGCCTTTGTCACTTTCTATCCACTCCGAACTTATCGTTAATTGATTTTGACTTGGTGTGGCATCAAGAGAGTAAGGTAAATGTCCCAGTACTTAAACATGGCCCAATAATTAAAAATCGAGAAGAAATTTTATTAATAATAACAGTTTTACTAATTTGCAAAATAGTTAAACTATTAATAGTTAACTAACAATAGTTTAAACTATTCGAAATATTATTGCAAAATGTATTAGCTTTATATAGATACAATTATAAGAATAGTTATATCATGCAAAAATATTATTGTACAGTAAAGCTTCAATAGTTTCAATCTCGCTTCTTACCTAATGGGCTCAAGCAAGCGAGAGAATATTTTTGTTAAGGTTGTAATTAATTATTATTTTATCATTTTTTAAATATTACAGTTGTGAATTTATTATATATTGAAGAATTATTGTAATAATTAATTGAAAATTAATTGGATCTCTTAATAATTTTTTGTTTTTAATATTGAAATTGTTGCGTTTATCCAATAGTACGTACACGATAACATGTCACGGACCAGTTATTAAACGCGTGTTTAATGGTTATATAAACACTTGTACAGAAGTCAGAATTCAGTGAAGTTTTAAAATTATTAACATTTATTGTATCGAAGTATTGTTTTGTATCCTATATATTAACGTTAATAATAACTAGACAAAAATATAATACTGTTTAAGAATTATTAGGATAATTAATCTTAAACTCGTCATAATATTAGCATAACCTAAAATTTTATAATATACTTTTAATCATTTTCAGACATAAAGTCATGCCGAAGATTTAACACAAATGAATTTTAAATAAAATGTTTTTATTGCCTCAAAATATTACCATATTGATTTCTTTTCATTAACTGATAGAAATAGTTAAATTAAATATATATTCAATAATTGGGACACTGATAATTAATGACTGGGACACGCTATGAATTTCATTTAATTACTGGGCCATATGAACAGTTTCATGTTTTAATTAATATAAAACTTTTCCTTTAACAAATGTAGATTCTTGTTACGTTATCTGAAACTAGAAATTTTACGCTTTCTAATAATTATATTTAGTTATAATTTTATACTATTTAAATATAAAAGAAATTGCAATTATTTCAACTGCTTCCTTAACTGTTTCGCCACTGGATCATTTACCTTATGTGTGACAAAAATAATTTCTTGCTTGTAGGTAAAGTTTGTTGATCCTTGGATTGAAAGTGTTTGTTATTATTTTATTGCATTGTGCGCTAAAGGGTAAAATTCTACTATAAACTTCCCATTAAACCCACTTATAAAGTTATTTCCTCTACTCGTCCTCAAACTCTCATTCCCTCCATTGCTCACAACCGCGTATACCTACATTTCACCAAGCCCAATACACGACCAACATCTATGAATAATCTCCAGTCCGAAAGACGATTGCACCGAACACCTCCGCACTGCCTCGCATCTGGTTCGTCGATTGCGTTTTCCGCCGCGTCCTCCCGCCGCAAAGGGCGGATATTGTCAGCGCCTGGGTCGCCAATCGTTACCGTACGATAACAGACACGGTCCTCGCGCGGCGGTTGTCTCCGTCGAAACGGTGAAACGTACGACGGAGAAAATCGAAATAGATCAGCGGCACGCCCACGCGGGCGATGTCTCCCCGGAGTTGGGGCCGCTCGTAACCACGATAAAACCGGGAAACGGTTCGCGCCAGAACAACCGCGATCAGAGGGTGGAGGAAGAGGGGAGGTGGCGGTGCGCGGCAGAGGAGGACAGATAGCGAGATACACGCGAGAGAAGGGAGGGTGGCCCGGCCGTATTTATCACTCGAAGATCCCGAAGAGCGCACAATGCAACGCGCGAAAGAGAGAACGCGGGGAGAAGGGGGGGAGAGAGGGAGAGTCGAGCGAGTTCAGCCATGGAACGAGACACGATGTAGTGCAGGTAGATTTATGGATGGCGGGAGGGAAGGGAGGGGCAGAGAGAGAGAGAGAGAGAAAGGGCCGAGGGAGAGAGCGTGTTTGTGTCGCAGGTCAGCCGCGGTTCACGGTCACGGGGACCAACCGCCGGACTAACCTAACGTAACCTAACTCGGCGACCGCAAACTGAATTGCATCCCCTCCGCCCTTCGCCGCCAGTCAGCCTGTTTCTGACCGCCTATCGCTCCTTTCTTCCCGACTCTGCCCTCGCCAGTCTCCCTCTGACTCGCCTTACCCTCCTGGCCGAACGTGCTTTCTGCCCCCTCGCCCCCCCACCACCGGCGCGCTTAATTTATTAAGATGGTCAGCCCCGCGGGCCAGCGACCTCGGACTCTACTATAGCGCCAGCCCCTCCTCCGTCATTTTTTTCTACATCGATAATTACACCGCGGGATGCGACGGTCTGTCTTGCCGCGGACTTCTCGGAAACGGAGCATCGGATATTCTTGAGAAAACGGCAGCTTTGCTGGATTTCTGGATTCTTCGGTGTGTTCTTTAGAAGTTCTGGGAGAGAGAACGTGGACCACGTGATTACGAAAGTGGTGTGAGTAAAAAATTTAAAGAAACTGATTTTATCACTTATTTTGTAATGCGAGGTGATGTAACACGAAGTAAGTGACGAATTCAATTATTTTATATTTTTGTCTTGTACCACTTTGATAATCACCGGCACATTTATCACGGTGCAAGTTGAAAGTGTAATGCAAGATTCGGTGAAGCAAAGTTGAAGAAGTTTTGTAATAGGAATTTGAGGAAAGAGGGAGATATTTAGTAAGTAGACGTCAGAAATTGAGAAAAGAAGGGTTTGTGGCGCCTCCACAAGTATTCAAGGGTAACAATACATAACTGAGAGGGTGGATTTGAATAGGACTCACATAAGTACTCCTTGTTTTGTAAGAAGATCACGTGCTGTAGAGAAACATAGGATAACACCAATTTTCCACACCGCTGACGGCGTTTTCTATCATCCCACAATTCCGAGGTGGAATTTAATCCAAAGCTTCACCCACAGGTACCACGAACAAAGGGTTACTGACTTTCACCTCGCGCACTGAACGGCCCAGTACTTAACCTGCACCCCCACTCCCCATTACTTTGGAATAAAACAGCCGTTTGCATAACCACAGGACAGATCGTCCACCGGACGGATCAAAGTAATCCAATCCGACACGTCGTAAATTGCATCGCGCCCTTCCTCCCCAGTATATTTCCCTTCCGTTGTACGAAATTTATTAGCAGGGTGTGCCACTAGGTACACACACACCGCCATCGGAGAACCTCTTTTCCTTGATTGATTAAACACGCCCGGGGAACCCCGCCGGCGTCCTGCTCGCCGTGAACGACCGACTCGTTCAACGGGAAAATTTAATAACAGGATCTATCGACAAATTAGACGCGATAGTATAGTCGTCAACGGTGAATCGATGGGTAGTGTATAGCGGCGGGGCTGGTGCGAGAAAAGAGGAGCTTGTTGGCCAGCATCGAGTGCTACGCGATTATGGAATTGACCGAAAACGAGCGGTTCCCCATTGATGAATAACGGTGGCAAAGGAGCTCTGGCTCAATGGGGAATCAATGAACCGTGCACGTTACTGATCGATCATGATATTTACATCCGTCCAAATCGACATCGATACCGGTACGAAACGGTAGGAAAGAAGTGGTACGCGAGCCAGCACGGCAATTATCCAATTACCATGCTCGCGTTTGCTTCCGTCGCAGTCTAATAGTTGCACCGTTTGCTGAAACGGATACGTTGGAACGCAGCGGACTTCGATGCCAGCAGAATTGGGTTACTTTTGTATCGAATAACGAGTAAAGCTTGAGGAATTGTCCCTGGATATTATCCGTAATTATATGTGAAAATAAAATGTGTATTTAAATATAAATTAAATTCCAATACGAAAATGATAAAAGTTTACCCGAACAATGCCCAATTCTGCCTGCAAGATCTGAACACGAATTTCAAATTTCGCAAATTTCTCGGACTCCAATTATAGATCTCAATTAATCAATTTCTCCTAATGATCAATTCCTCCCAGCGTAGAATTACATGGACCACCTTCGATCCTTTAAAAAATACGAATCCCTACTGACACGTGCGATTTTCATTACGAGCACAGTTTTCCAGCCGACTGGTTGCATAATGTCTATTCAAAGGATGCCACAATTACGGCGGCTATTTCGCGCGAAGTTCACCAGCAAAATTCCGACCTTGAGTGTTACGATGCAACCGACACGTTTACCTGTACCCGGGGTATAGTGCCTCGCTGAGAAATAGTGACTAAACCGGGCCCCACTGAAGTGTGCAATGATTTGCTACTTGTTACAGGACTCTATTTATCTGGTCGCATATATACTATAATATGTACATTTCTTTTAATACACAAGCGACATACTTTTTACACTCTTCATACTTGATTTTTTTTATATAACATAAAACTATTTAAGAAGAGAAGAAATCTATATTTTCAGCTCGAAATATAGATAATAGTAATTTTTCCTTTAAAAATAAATACCAAACTCTAGAAATACTGCTTGCACTGACTATGAAGAAAGATTCATTGACTATGTATGCATACACGAAGCATATAGATTGTCTACGAATTCCAGTTTATAATATTTGCCCGATTATAAGCGTACCTAACCTCCGCAAAAGTCATAAAATGGACATGCGCGTTTTCCTTATTGTCTTTTTTCAGGTTTAACATGATATCACCGTCTCCAACTTTTTTCTCTATACCTATTCTGTAGGATTAAGCATTTGTCTGCTTTAGTATATCTCTAGGAGCTCAAACAACTGATACCAACCGTGTATGATACACAGATTTAATACATCCCTGCTTTTACGAAGCCCCTATATCCCGCTGGAAACTCGTCTCGGGCAGTGTTTTTTGCCCCATTCGAGTCTTGCATTTGCATCGCGAGCGACCGCACACACGCCCGCGCCCGTCAACTCAACTGCACGCGTACGGCGCCAAATTACGAAGCATGGCTACGTGAACCACTTACCGGCAGATTCCTGATGCCCAGCCGCACCTTCGAGTATTTCTTCATGAAGACCCGCCACAGCACGTAAGCCATCACGATTATCCGTGTTTCCGTTCCTCCACTGGTCGTTGCACAGTTTTCCTCCACTTCGTAACTCTTCCCTCGCGGCAACATCCGCGTCCTAACCGTCAACGTTCCGAGTCGCGCTCGTCCGTGGCACCAGGGCCGTTCGATTATCGAAATACCTCCGCATCTCGATCCAGTCCAACGAACGCGTCAGCACACTTCACGGCAAAAAATCTCTATCGAGTTTACGCTCTACGACTGTCTCCCGCGCGAACCTAACCAATCACCGTTCGACTGTCAATCCTCCCTGTGCACATGGTTTTCGCTGATGGTGAGTCGTGGGATAAAGTCGTCGTGTAATAGAAACAGCAACACTCGTTTCGCTTGCGTTACGTGGCGGAAATAAGGAGCCTCGGTTCGCATACAAATCGAAGCGATGAACTTCATACCGCACCGTTCTCCGATGCTGCAAGGTTAGTTACCACTTCGCTCACTTTGATGAAAATAGTAATATGCTTCTTCGCGATCCACTGTTTTTTTTTTTGTAAGTCTCGTAGTGTCGCACTTGAACACGGTAATTTCGAGTCAGCTTCCGACAACACGAGGCACTTATGTTCGCGGCCAACGACACGCCGAACGAATGAATACGATCCGTGCATTAACACGGGAAGATAAAGTGTCCGATGCCGATGATCCTCGAATAGCCGTGATTCGATCTCTTGCATAATTCATTATAATGTCCCGGCAGTAATTGCGTCCCGCCATGCACGCCACCGATACTACCGACGCGCGCGGTATAACTGATAAACATCGGGCCTTCGCTGCTCACTCGTTCGATCGATCGAAATCGCCGGCCGTGCACACAGACGAAACTTGCAGTCCCGCGGCCGACAGAAACAAAAAGCCCAACGGCGGCGCGATCACGTGTCGGCCGGCAAACTTCACCTTGAAGCGGCCCGTTTTTGCGAAAGTGACGCGCGTGCTTCCTCCGCTCGCGGAAACGATTCGAGTGCACCGGGCGCTGGGAGAAATGCCGTCAGACCAGAATCGAACGCGACTGTCATGATTTAATCGACCGAGGAACCTGACTTTTTGTCGCGCGACTCAACGACGGTCTCGAAAGAACGGACGAGCGACAAGGGTCGCATTAATCGCGGAAAGTGCACGTCGATGTGGCGCGGTGGACAGTGACGAAGGAATATCGATGAGCACTGAACGTTCTTCCGAATAGTGTAGATATTTCGTTTGCCGTGGCTGCACGCGCGGAATGCACGAGGATTTTCAACGAACGACGCGCGTCGCAACACCCGTACGCCTGACGGCACTCGCTGCCGAGATATAACTGACACGACACACGCAACTGCCGACTCTCGCGCTCGAACCCGTGGAACGATGAAACGGAACGTCCGGAACGCCGGAACTGCGGAACGATATATACCTGGATCGCGTTTCAGCGCGAGTTTAGGTGTGCCCCGGCCGCCCCACGTCGGCGTTAAATGAGAATGAAGGGTGCGCGCTAAGCCCTACCTCCTTAAACACTTTAGTTCGATGAACTCTGCTATCTTGATGCATTTTCAAATTCATGATACGCGGTGCCGGCAGAGAATTTCACCTTTCTTTTCTGTTGGCTTGTCGGACTGCTAAAGGAAATGAATTTAAGAATAACGTTAGTGGTGCTGTAGATAATAGTAGGGAGTAATTAAGATTATCTTGAGGGGATTTTCTTTCACGAAATATAGGTGCATAGAGTATCTCTAGTATCGTTTAGGTATGGATACTGTAAAGTGTGTATATAGAAATATAACAGCACAGCTTTCACGCATGAAGTGACATAGTTTGAAGTATTTTTAAGTGAAGAAGCCTACTGTGAAATTCATCGTGACCTTGAAACTTAAATCCTACAATTTTTCTCCTTTCACCTTCCGGCCCAATGGAATGCGAATAAATAAAGAATCCTGTTTTGCATTTACGTAAGAAAGCACTGTACTCCCACGCGAGTCTATAATAATCAGCTTATATTATCTTTTGGGCTGAGCTTCTTTTTATTAGTCTAAATATAGCCTCTGCAACATGAAATTTGTTTTTATACTCGGTACGGTACTGGGATAGAGGTCAATATTTCTTACGACTTGATCTTTGCTCCTCAGTTTAATGGACGTGACAGGAGGGGGGCGGGGGAGAATGAAAAAAAGCATCGTTTAAAGAGCAATATAACGCCGTGATCATAACGAAGGAGGAAAGGGTTAAAGCGAGGCAGCATGTCTCACGGCGCAGCCAAAACAAACAGAGCTAAACAAGCGGAAAGCTCGATGCCCCCGCCACACGTGTCCCCTCTTGTTTACATTTGCTTGTATTCGCTCGAAAGCTAGCTCCGCTCGACTTCCATTTCGCTGCTGCATTGTATTATCATCTATACACGCGGTGTTCGGAAATTTAGAGCGCAAACTTTGCATAGATATAATATGCAAAGTGTTCGAGAAAATGGCAGCAGATAGGGGATCTGAGAACCGATGTTTTGCGAGTTATAAAGTATATTTTTTATAACAAAATTTTGACGCTAAATTTCATGGTCAAGGTCAATTCTGCGGAATATTTTTTTAGCAGATCTCCACCGATTCAGAGGTATAGAATATAATTTTTTATACCCTGTATAATTGCATAAAAAAGACTGAATACTGTCAAGGAGTAAAGGGAAAACGTGTTTCAAAGTGTAATCTATATTAGATAAAGAAACCTGTTGGTAAGTTGCATGCTTCTAACTAGAGAAAAAGCCGCGTCGAGCTGCTATCATGAATAGAAACGTTTCATTTTATATTTCAAGAATGCTTATGTTTATTAATATTCTACCGTTTTGTACTTATACGCAAAGTTGATACCATGATTTTATGAACATCCGGTATAAACGTCACATCCGTACCAATTCATTTGTCAGTCGATAAATTCCCATTAACGGGACTTATTGCCTAGGACAATTAGCTCGCGTAAAAATTGATCGTTATTAACCATAGCGCGATCGCATCGTCGGTTCTCTTTATAGCATCGATTCTATTTCTTTCCCCTCGTTTAATTTTGTTCCCAGCGTACGTTTCGTGGCGTAAATGACGCACGAATATCGACATATCCGAGTGCTAATGATACGTTTCATGGTTTCGAGAGAAAAAACCATCTGCGATAAATTTTCAAGCCGGTGAACCGATCCGTGTTCAATCAACCGTGGAAAAATTAGAGTAATATCGTAAAAGGTATGAAGCACCGTAGACCGCGGTAATTCTGCAAATACCTTCGATAGTTTATACGCTTAAATTCCAAATGCCCGCAAGAACTGAACATTGTGAAAGTCAACGGCGGGAGAGGAAACGGTAAAGTGCTGGAGGTGGATAGCAATGTGAAGAGCGTGAAATGATTCGGGATGAACGTTGCAACGGGTGCTACGATGACGCCATTAACCGCTGAATCTTTAATAGGAGAACATGCAGCCCTCGTGTGTCATGAACACCCTTAACATGGGGGGTAGCGATGGGACCGATGCGGTGGTGTAGTAGGTACCTATTTATGTAGAAAGGATATAGCAAGATCGTAAAAACTGCGGAGGTCGCAAAGTTTACAGTTTTGAAGTTTCAGAACAAAAGGTTTGGTATTTGGGGGGGGGGGGGGGTGGCTTTCCAGACCTCTTGCCCTAAAGTTTACAGCTTTGAGGTTTTGCAACAAGAGGTTTGACATTTTTGGGGGATTTCCAGACTTCCTGTTCCAAAACACCAAAGCTGTAAACTTTAGGACTCCAGAGTTTGGCAATGAATTTTTTTCGAATAAGAATTACGAATACAATGAAGTTATTTGAGAATAACAAATAATTTTTTATCGAATAAAGATTTATTCAGATAATGCCCAACTCTGGAGTCCCAAAGTTTACAGCTTTGGGGTTTTGGAACAAACGTTCTGGACCCGTTCGAACCCCCAAAAATTTCAAACCTCTTAAAAATTTATTCGAATACTAAAATAATGTTGCCATTCTACGTAGCATCCGACAGAATCAAACAAGTTTGAAATTTGCAGAAATATTAGGTTGGTGAAAAATAAAAACGTCTTTTCTCTTTAAATATTTTATTATTTTATTTTATTTTTTAGTCTCTGTGATATTTTTCGAGTCATAGCTACGACTCTACGCGTAGGCCAGCGTTAGAAATTGTTATTATATCCCCAGCACAAACAAAGGAACTTTTACTCTATCCGCGATCGGCAATTTCATGTACACCTATCCAATAAACATCAAAATTACAGTCACCGTAAAACGGATTAGTACAAAAGCGCCCTATTCAACCGCGAACGTGTCGATAGTACCAGAACAGGTCTACTCCCGTCGCTAATGGTGTGTAACGTGGAAACGACGCTGGTTGACGTCGTGCAGTCGTCGCGAAAAATGGGGAGGCACTTTAGACGAAGAAACAGAGGCTAGCAAAATGGTTCTCTTTGACGATTAGCGTCGGTGTCGCGGTACTTCCGCTCTGTCTCCACCACGCGCCACATCCTATCGCCTTTTACTTCTTCCCCTCTTTAATATTCAGCCACCGTTCCCGTAACCTGCGTTATGCCGCCGCCAGTCAGCCGCACACACGCGCGCAAGTGTCATTGAAGTGTGGCTGCGCGCAGGCTCGTCACACACGCACGCAACCGTGCATTCTCCGCGAGACAATGGGCGTGCCTACCTCACGTGACAGGCACGTGAGCACCCTCGAAAAGGGCCCTCGGTACCCTGGCGTTCATTCATACCTGCTCGACCGATTCGTGACCGACGCCGATGACCCTACAGCCCGTCGAAAAGTTAAGAAGAATTGAACCCTCGTTGTAGGATGAGGGCAAAAGGCGCCCTTCACGGCGGCGCCCGCATATGCTGCGGTTTTGTGGTTTTCTCGAATGTGCGAGGGACTGTTTTTTATTTTAGAATCACTGTATATATGTATACAGTATCCTATTGGTGAGACCCAAGTTGGAGCAAAATCATATAATCACGTATGTATAGTCAATGGCAGAGAAAATTTGGCGTCGTAAAACTAGCAGGGCCATAAACGGAAGCGGGGTCCTATTGTGAGGTTAAGTGGCTGAAACTGAGAATATGAAACAGTGTCAGAAACCTTCAGGGTTCAGGGACTTGTGGAATAGTTCCTTTCTAAATTAGTTTCTGCTGATCACTTTCTCAATTTTTTTTATAACATTTATGGTTCTGGAACTCGAGACCCCTGCTGAGTTAATTTACGACTCACGTCAGAGTTTTCTTTACCGTCGACTATAGCCTATTTCGTCTTCCGTTCGAGTTATACTTGCAGGCATTCTTATACCTATTGCAAGGAATGATATCATCAGTTTCCTGTAATTACCGGTAATCCTACACCAATTCGCTCATTGCTTTGTAAATACTATTTCGAGTATTCTACGAGATTATTTAAGTTCGCACGGTTTTCTAAGATGGTGAATCGTAAGCGTCGAAGATTTATTACCCGCGATTATTCGCGGCGGAATGGTCGCCAGCTGGAAGCAGCCGATTCACGAACGGCTGACGGTCGTTACGATTATTGCGGAGCATGACGCGCTGCGACGGCGCGGGCAGAAAGCGTTAAAAAGTTTAAACGCACCGCGGGGGAGTGACTCAGAGGCTAGGTATCTCATAGACTAGCTAGACGTGCCTGTCGGTCGGCCGGCAATTACGATTCGCGGGGGTCGGGCGCGTTCACACGGGAGGGGTTGCTTGCGAAATAATAAACGGCGGGTACCTTTATCGATTCGAGGCACGAAACTGCTACGCGAAGGAGATCCAAGAATAGTCAGGGAAGCGTTGACATTGCCATTCAGTTGCACCGTCAGTCTACGTTTTAATGGATCAATTGTCGAACGGGTGCCAAGGGACGTTACACCACTTCCGAGCTCGCTTATAAGCTCTCGTACTTTGAATTCTTCCCGTTGTCTATTTTAATATCCACTACCGCCGCTCACTATCCACTTTAAATGCAGAGGCCCCGGTAGTATGAATCATAGACACGTGAACGTTGCCTATTAAAAGGCTGAACGCTTGGGCTACTCATCCGCGATCGATAGAAAGTGTTTACCATTGTTCCATTTTTGGTTCACTCGCTATTTCCTCGGAACTGACGCCGCAGAAGTAAAGAGAACCGGTGGCTCCACCTATCCCTCCGCTCAAGCATGCGCGCACGAGGCCACGCTATGCCTCGGCGTATCTAGGTACCTACGCGTCAATAAACGTGAACGCGGGTGACAGGAAACGTAACTGGTCGTTTCTAATCGCAAGAAACGAAGCGACCCACCGACCGTGAACGCCTCCGCGAGATGTCACCTGGGAAGAAAAGCCCCTCAAGCAGTGATGAAGCATATAAGACAATGTCAATCGTCTCCGATGGAGGGTGATTAAGGTTTCTGTGCCGTTGGATGAGGTTATAAGCTATAAGTCGTTGGACATGCATCCCGGACGCGTGGAAGGAAGCGCGTGCAATTAGTGTGTATATTAACGTGTCGCAAGGCATATCTAACACACCACCGGCATCCTCGCGCGTCCGTGCACGCGTGTGTACGTGTGCCTCGCACTGAAATCGTAACGTGCAACACGAATCGTGAATCACTGCCGTGGCCGTTGAGAAAGAGGGAGTGCTCGCCACGAATGCCGCGCCACGAATTCACGATAGATAATGCGGGAGATCGTATTATCACGATCCTTGGGGACCCACGGGGTTATCCGGGTTAATCGAAGAACCAGCCAGTGTAACGACGATTATTATTCGATCTGGCGAAATTCACCTACGTATCGATCTCTAGTAGAGGCGCTTTCGCGAGCGGCGCCCGCCGTGGCCCTTTAGAAGCCACTTATTATCCAGACCGATTCCGTCCGCCGATTGAGAGTGTTTCTCAAGCCGTCGGACACGGTCATTAGACAGTTTAGATCAGCCGCGAATTTCAGATCGCGATTTCGTAATCCCTGAATTTTATAGCGCAAAGTGTGCTCGGTCTGGAACTTTATTAGCCGTGTGACATAAAGGCGAGACAGTTTGTTCCAAATCTAGCGAGAATGATAAGCAGCACGTAGCAGCGATAAACCCATAAAGCCAACAGATACAGCAGTAAAGGTTTTCTCAATTCATTTCCAACCGTTTTTAAAACCCATATCTCTAACTTGTATTTATCAGCATGGCCTATAAATCTACGGGTTTTATGGCTTTATTGCCTACGCCTGGGCTGCAACTGACCACCCAGATTTCGCATGGTCGAAACAACCCCAAACCTCCTTCCACTCTCATGAAAGAGTCACAATCACAGGATTTTTATTAAAAATTACCTCCACACTCTAACGCATCTCTTGCACTTTAAAGTTTTGAAGCTTTATTTCGCCGATGTGTCAAGTGCATTCATGACATGAGGGATCACTTTGAAATATACAATATAATGCATTATCTGTGATGTCTGCATTTTTTTTTATTATTGCGGTCCTGGAACTTTAGTTGTCGGTAGACCTTAAATTACAAATTTACCGTGTCCATTGAACTTGGACTTAATTAGCAAACACTAGCCCCATCGAATCGTCGCCACAGCTTTCACTTTCGAGCTGGGATTGGGAAACGCTTACTCCATAGTCGAATTTCTTTCTCTCGCAATTTATGGTGGAAACTGGGAGCGCAAAGGTAACGAGAATGGTGATACTTAACGGTGCACAGGCGCGTAAAAGTTTGACATTCCGCGGATTTACGATTCTCGCCCAGGAGGACTGAATTATGGCGCCACATACCCGGCGGCGCATTTACAAACCCGTCGTACAGCGCGTTATACAGCGGGCTGGTCTCGCACGTTACACCTTATACCCGACGTGTACGCTGCGACAGGTACTTACGTGGCCAGCGTAAAGTTACACTGAATATAACGAAGGAAAATTCGCGGGGTTACGGCCCTTTTAATAATTAGCACGTACCGTTCACCACCAACCTTCCACTACCATAAATGCGCTGCGGACCATGCGCGATAATGAAAACGTAAGCCGTGAGCTGTTAAAGAAGCTCGTGAACGCAGCTGAATCACGTTTGCGTGTATCAACTGGGGACCCTGCGCTCGTGGTAATTACACTTTTTCATTAACTTTCTCATTAACCCCTTGAACGAGGCAAACACTTTTGCAAGTCTGCTTGCACTGCAGTCTTTGCCACTACAACGGCTATAATCTATTTAAAAAACTCCATTTCGGTGTTTCAGAGTTTCGGGGAGTTTCTGTAGAGGTCCTCTACACATTTGCACGCATCTACTTGAATGTAGGTTGGGAGATTAGTTTCTCTGGTGCATCTCGTACACCTGGACATCTTAATCGCAGGACTTATTGCATCAACAAGTAGTCTACATTCAAATTTGAAGGAAACCAGTTTCGACCTTGGAACAACTAAATCTCCTGTGGGTCTTATGATTAGTCTCATCTGGTCCCAAGTTCCTCTTCCACTCTACAAATGGCGAAGCGAAATTCTAACACAGAAGAGCGATCTTAGCGCATCCACGAGTAATACACCAGGGGGCGCTGAAGTTTGCGAGCGCTACTCGCAAATCACTTTTTGCCACCGCGTTCTAGGTGACTCGGTGGCTTTCAGTTCACCGGGGATACACTAAACCTGCGATCAGCTTACGTTTCGGTCGTCTCTTCGTTCTCTCCCCTTTTTTCCCACCGACTACACTTCGAAGCGCGTTTATGGCGCGTCCTTTTTTTCTTGCTCGACAACGATACAGCCGAAGAGTTGCATATACCCTTCGCTACGCGTTCAAAGACTCCTCCTCCCGGAGCCTTTGTCCTCGTCTGGCGCGGCCATTTTCTTTCTCTTCGCTTTCTTTTCGGTGAATACCTTGGCCAGCGGCGATGCAGACGCGCGCGCGCTCGTTCACCGTACGGGCAGCGATACCGAGGACGAAGAAAAAGGATGGGAACCGGCGTGGAAAGGAAGACGGGATAGAAGAAGCGAGGAAGGAGCCACCGATGTCGGTGCGGGCGGAGGAGGAAGAACGCGAGAAAGAAGCTAAAGAGGGACGAGCAGAAAAGACACACGAGCGATGACTCATCGTAAAAAGAGGAAAGCCGGTGGTCGACTACTCTGATTCCAGCGATCCTGCCTCGGGATTTTCTGCCGCTTTTTGCGCTCAGCGCGTACATACCTATACCGTTTTCTTCCATCATTTTAATACGCGCAACAGCCCAGCCACGGGGCGGAACGGTCCACGTCCCGGTAACACGGAAAACGAAAAACTGGAAGCGGACGATGGATGCGGCGTGTGACAAGCGCGATCCCAGCTTCTGATCGATGATCGGACAGCTGCTTTGATCTCCAGGACGCAGGAAATATACAAGTGGCCGATTCCTGGTCGTTGTAAATCGAGGATCTTGCGAGGATTTTTCCGCGCGTCTCATCTTTGCGGGCAGCCTGATGGATTATTCTCAGCTTGCCCAGCCTTCTTCGGGGAATATAGGCTAAAGTATTGTATTTTTCAACGGCGAGGACACGCGACTGACAATCGCCGGCCGACTACCGTTACGAATGCGTAGACAAGGATACCGATCATCGGCGTTCCGAATGGGATCGGTAATTGCCTGGTATACATCATCCTCTTGAATGTTAAGTAGCCTTCTTAGCAGCAACGCGGAGGAGCTGACACGATAATGATTCGGTCGCGAGTAATCGGTGCTGTTGACGGCAAGCGAGTACGTCTGAAAGTACCTTGAACAGTTTCAAGAAACTTTCTTGCGGTGGAATGTATGTGAGAGAGTATCGCGAAACGAAATTGATTTTTCTTGGGGTTGGTTAATATTTAGGGAACTGATGGTTTCAATGGATTAATTCAATTGCTGTCAAAAAAGTATTGTTTAAAATATTGGTCCGAGCACCGATCGTACTGGTGTACACACATTGCCAACTGGTGCTAGTTTCAGAAGAGAGAACGTCAACGACTCTCAGGATATAGATTTGCCGTAAATCTACAACACAAGCGCCATAACGAACGGACATATAAAATTTACTGATCCTCCATTATAAACTAATAGTTATTGTTCGGAAAATTGTGTATTGTCAATTATAGGTGAGTTGATGTGTTTGTTTGTGTACGATTAATTTATTGTGACGTTGGCCAAAGAGGAACAGCTCATCGGCGCAACAGTATGGTATACCTTAATCATATAGCAGTTAACAGTCCAGGAGCCATCGATGCGCAAGGATACCTGCGTTTTAACGCGTTCCGCGCAGCGTGGGTCGTCGGTGACCCACGACATTTATCAGAACTGAAACTTCTGTGAAATGATCATGAGGATCTTCCAATTCAACGCAACTACAACCTTTCCATGATTGAATATTGCACTCTAACCTTTTTCAACCCTTCACACACGTCTCTATAGGTTGGAAACACGTTTAATCCAAAAAGCGCTCACCTCGATCAACCTCCCCTCGTTTCTGTACAAAATAAAATACAGGAATAAACACTTGGAATTATTAAATAGTGCGCCACGAATCGAGATTTGGGATAGGCTGGCACACGTGTCGCCCGCTGTTTTCCCTTTCGACAGCTCGATCCTTATAAGAAGCGACGCGACGCCGCGAGCACGTCCACGGGGCACGAAACGAAACGAATTCGTGGCCGTGGAGCGCGGAGCATAATCGCACCCACGAGCAACGCCATAATCGGCCGTTACGTTACGTCTTTATCGCCACGGGTGTGTGGTGGATTCGCTGAGAAAACCGCGCACGCCAATTTCTGACGAGGGCGTGGCGTCGTTCAACGAGATCCGCAAGGACAGAGACGCGAAGCTTTAAGTCCGTTGCGCCACCATTTGCATCCCGCGCCGCGGAGTTTCTTCTTTACCTCTGTCCTCGCCTCACCCCCACGCGTATGCGAATCAAAAAAGCCACAGTGACGCTGACTTCTTTCAAGGTGAACGCCGGTCGAACCGTGGAAGCGACGTCCAAGCGTGCGCCGACTGCAGATCCGTGAAACGGATGTGGCTTTTCACTCGTTGGACGTTAGTCCCGCCTGGTCTTGCCGCCAGATCGTCGCGCTAAGGAGATGGGGAGCATCTAACACCCGCCGAAACATGGGAAAACTCTGGACGCTAGACTTTCCCGCGTAAAGCGGGAACAGCCAACGCCACGCCCTCAAGGGACATAACCTCGAGGCTCCACCAACGCATCAGACTCGAATCCAGACCGCGGAGCTAGGCACGACATCCTATCGCTTCTCGTCCCCATTCGTGTGTGCTTCCTTCTTGAGTGTAACAAAGCCTATCCTTTATAATAAATTAAATACGTTACTCGGAGAACAGGAGTGCTACCACGTAACAACCTCGGGAAAGGGTTCACGACCTACTCGTTACGATTTGGATGAAGGGAAGTCCAGACCTGTTTTCTATCCACAAACTCTCAAGTCAAATTCGCAACAAGAGTTATAAGATATTAAGCCTTATACAATCAGAATTGGAACACTGAACCTGCGGTCACTCTTTCTCTGATAGAGATTCTCTAGAGATTCTCTTGGGGTTGGATGTAAAGGTTCTTATGTTAAAACTAATGGTACTTAACTGTGGTACATTAGTGGGAGACGAATGAAGGAAGTCACGTACGCCTGCAAGCGTTGGAATCTATAAACCTTTTAGGTGATAAGATATCGTCAGATATCACATGGTGGAGAGTTCTGTAGGCTTCCAAGTCTTGGAGTTTTGGGTTGCATCGTTAATAAGATAAGTAGTCTAGGGCGTTGCTAACAGCATCCAACGCTGTTCAGTGGATAGTAGTTCTATTTATTTAGGTCCATGCTGTTTATGAGTTAGGACGATTCATATCGATCTTAATCATACTTCTGAACTGCTCGTTGATTTTTGAAAGCCTTCGTAGCTGCACCTTGTAAATGGTGTAGAGATCTTTCAGTGGGTACAGTTTTATCGTGATTAATCTTCTATGCGTCAAACTGCTCGCTCGTCGATCGTCCAGCGATATTTTTATTTAAATCTGTGCTTATTAAATGCAGAATGATGATTTGAACTTTGGTACGGCCGCGAGGCATACTTGGAGTGCAAATGGTTAATGTGGAATAAGATTGAAATCTTAGGCTCACACGCGGGAATAGATTGAAATCGTGAAATCACGCACACGTGGCAGCGGTAGATTAAGTGTTAAGCCCCATTACAGTTAAAATATGTTCGTATAGATCGTAAACCTACCTTTTTAAGCGAATCATGGTTTACATAAATACCACGGAAAGCAAGGTAAGATACTCATATTAGCGGAGTTCCTGCAGCTCGAATTTAGGGATACATGAAATTTAAGCACTCATACTTAATTTTAATTTGAGGACTCGATTACCCACTCCAAATACTTAGATACCTATTCCGATAGTAAATACATATTCATAAACATTCTGCAAATGTCAATCTCGAAACTATTACCCAGGCATGAATCACAATGCAACAAAGAAAGCTAGGAATTTTAATGAAACAAAGAAGATAACAACAATAGATAAAGAGGTAGGGCGTACATACATAACAGCTGACACAAGGTATTGTTCAATACCTGATTGAGTAACAATTAATGATACAAGTAACTCTGGGAAGTGCTCTCGATTACACCTCCTCGATCTGCCTGACCTGCAAACATTAACGCGCGTATCCCATCGACAGCTAGAACGATAGGCTTAGTTTTCTCAAAGCGTAATTATAGCCCCGTGGCGTATCGAAGGAACACAAAGACTAAATTAACGCAGAGCGGATGTGAGCCTCTCCATAATCGAACTGAAACAATAGGCGCGACTACCACGCTCATCGACACGAGGAGCGCAGTAAAATATGCGGATATTTCTCCGAATAGTAAGAAGCCTAGCCCTGGGAGATCATCGTGCGTCATATTTCCAACGCAGAGGAGAGAAAGTGATCCTACGCAAACGGACTGCACGAAAATCTCTATAGCTACGTAACCTGTACACCCTTCTATCTTTCCTCTACGAGCGAATCTGGCAATTAGAATGAATCGATCGGGACGCACCAATGCGCAACCATAGCTTAATGATATTCATAGGCTCCACTGCAAAGTGATCGTTTCGAATAACCCTCCCCCGAGGCCCCCACGTCACTCACAAGTCACAATCCCAGCGAGTGGCTGGCGTGCTCGCACACGCGCTAGCGTATCTCTCTTTGGGAGCTGAATGAATTCGATCGCGTAATGAAAGAGCATTGTTTCCAAGCATAATAACCCCAGAAAGCATGTGCTTCCAACAGCTGACACGATCCTGCGTGCTGGCGTTGCGTAACACGTGTTACGTAATGGCTGCCGCGACGATGACAGAGCCTTGGATCGCCGTGATCGGCTTTGTCCCGAGCTAAATATCGATCACTGTCCCGCACGCGGCGAGCTTATTATCGCGGCATCGTTGCGCGATTTCCCACTGTCTTAGCCTCCCTTCCGTTCCAGAAGGAAAACCTACCGGCCGGCAGACTCGTTATGAAAGACTGTAAACTCTGTCGCCAGGGATTGCGCAACGGAGCTTGCGCATTAGCAATAGTTTCGCCTTCGGCCACGGCTTCGTTTCGACCGCGCCACCACGCTGCACAGAAGTCAACCAGGTCTTCTGCGCGAATCCGCTTTCCAGGTCATCGGCGACTGTTGGCATTACGAACAGCTTTCGTTGAAGAGTTTCTTCCGTTTTTCTTCGTGCACTATGACGCACTATAGAGTGTTCCATTGCTGGTGGACGCGACGCGGGGTGCTGGTAATTCTATCAATTTTTATTTAAATAAAAAAAATTAGTTAAGGAAATCATTTATCACGTGTCGAAAATCTAAAGTTAAAGTAACATTTATTCGATCCGTTATTTAAATAATTCTTTATTTAGTATTTAGTTAATGCCCAACTCCGCGTACATATCACGGAATAAGTCGAAACGTAGCTTCTTGGGTGTTACATATATTAGATGGCTTCTGTCAGTTAAGTGAATTAGAGATAGATGGATGCTTAAAATAATGCAGCAACTGCTGAATGAAATAGAGACTGGCACTCCGCAATGCAATTTTCAGGGATTTGCAATTGGAATTGCATCTTCGACCCTCCGATGCCGGAGTCTGGACGGCGATTTGCGCAAGGTGGTGCCTGGGTCATTTGTGATCCACGTCTTTCCTTTTTGAAGCGACTCACTATTACTTAAGTATTAAAGATTCATTGCAGATGCGTTCATTCGCCTTTCTTCTATTCCACAAATTAAAACAAACAGTTGAATCACGGGTTTCGAAAGACTCGGGGACCTCCAGCGGAGCCGACGACATACTTCTTCATTTACAATTTATTGGCAATTTCTCCGCTGTGCCACCAGCTACGGGACACCGCTGTACACATATCCCGCGTGTCAGCGAATAGGCGTGGATTTTGCAATCGAAGGAACGCCAGGGGACAAAGCAAGGTAATCGCCGCAATAAATTTTCGCGGGAACGGACTTTACTGTTAATCACAAGGCATTACGTATGTATATTCGTTATAGGTGTTGCGTCTACCCATGGTCACGCTTCGCGGAGGAAGTCATTCGCGCGGCCAATTGTCGGAATGAGCTAACAACATCCTGTAATTAATGTACTTGCTCCGATATAGTTCCCGGAGATGTTGAGCAGTGAATGGTCGAAAGACATAGATTAAGGAATGCGGTAAAATCGGTTTCACTTAGGTATTAGAATCAGTGGCGGATTTAATGACCGGCCGATGAGCAGTTGCCGTCGGGACCCTGCCCAGAAGGCCCCCCAGGGCCCCATCTTCCAAAAAAATTTGGTTTTTATCCAAACACTATATTCTTTTTCTTTTCCATAATTCTCATACCACACGCGTGGTTTACATGTATTTGTAACTCTGTTATGTGTACAGAGTGTTCCAGAACGTTTGCCACCTGAGCCTTTCTCCTTATGCCGCGTTTACACCAAGGCGAACACGAACAAAAACATTGTTCGTGAACGTTTTCGTCTGTTCTTGCCCTGTCCACACCGCCGGAAATAGAACAAAACGTTCACGTACGATGCGTACACTGAGTTTTGTTCATGTTTGCGGCGGTGTGGACACGGCAAGAACAGACGAAAACGTTCGCGAACAAAGTTTTTGGTCGTGTTCACCTTGTTGTAAACGCGGCATTAAATGCTCCAGAAATTATAATCCTTTTTTTTTGGAAAAAAAATCATTATCGTCTAGGATGCTAGTATCTAATTACTGGTGGTAGAAGGTGCACTTCTATTACTTATAACGAACTTGGAAAATGTTACCACTCTGACTGGCGCCGGCGTGTTGTCACGCCTAGAAATTTATACCTTCTTCACGGTCCTTCATATTTTCTGAGAAGCATCGAAAGTATTATTCAAGACTCTCTAAATTGGAACTAAATCAAGGAAAGGGTTCTCTCTCTCTCTACGCTTTGTGCAAGACTTTTTCCAGCAGAAGTAATAATTTAGAAAGGCTTGACAGATTTGGGGAACTTTTCAAAACTTTGTATCGGCTAATCCTCGGACAGCGGAAGGTTCGTGTGACCACATAGAAGACCACCGAGCCCAACACCGAAGCTACCATGGACGATTTGCAAACGGTTCAGCTAGAACGTGATACGAAAGTGGTTGTACCGCCGGGGAGTCCCTCCGAAAGCAATCAACGTACGGCATGCCGATCGGTTCACCAAGTATTGGCAAATATGACTTGCAGATTGGCGGATCGATCAGTGGCAGGTGCAAGTATTGGCGGCGGGACTTGGTTAATTAAGCGAGGACAGCGGCAGTGATTCTTGCTTTGCTAGACACTTAACCGTTGCCTCTTTGTAGCCGTGCAAACGCAATTTAATCCGACTTGTCGGCTGCCACGCGTTCGCGACTCCTTCATAAATCCAAGTTAACCCCTCGACTACCGCGAGTCAAATATCTTGATCGGTGTCATCAGTCTCTGCCACCTCTGTCGAGGCGTCTCTGTCTCGCCGATCAGCAAAATCGGCGACGTTACCCAACCGGGCCCCCCACCGAAAGTCAGCGAAGCCGTTGACGAATAACGCGCGAAATGTCCTTTCGTCTTGTAGTCGCTGCTGGACGCGCGTGAAATTAAATTCCACGATGAAAGAGGCGACGTGAAAGTGAATTACGACCACGCCATTTCGTATCGCTGAAGACTACGCGCTAACTAGGGGGTCGCAATACCGATAAACCGATTTACCGGTTTACCGATAAATCGCGAGAAATACCCTGAAATTTTTACCGGTAATTCGCCAAATATTTACCGGTAATTCGATAAATTATGTATAGCAATGTAGCGCATATATGCATTCATTAATTCTGTCGATATCTACTCCGGTATCAGTGAAAAAAGCTTCAATTAATAATAGAGACGAAAACCGAAGTATCTCAGGAAGAACTAACTCTAAACCAAAAGAAAACTAAAAATCTGAAGCCACCAAAGAATAGACGTATTTTCAAGTAGCAAAAGTAAAAAGAAAATATCTACAAATGACGTATGATTACAAATGACTACCCGAAGAACAAGTGTAGAATGTAAGAGCGCTTTATCAGGAGACCAAAGTTTCGACAAATTATGTTTTTTGCGTGCTTATTTATTAAAAAGAATTGTTAAATAAAAAATATTTAATTATGTACATAAGTTAAGATTCTTTTCATTGTTTTCGCGGTGAAGATCCATATTAATAAGTAATGTCAATAGTTATACAAATATATCTATTTTGTGTTATATCATTTTATGTTTAGAACAGTTTTATTTGCATATATTTTTTATAATGCTCGATTAGAGATCAAATTTTTTTTGTAATGTTTACTTTTATATTTTCAATACCTTAAAAAATTACCGGTAAATTACCGATAAATCGGTTTTGAATGAAAATTTTACCGAATTACCGGTAATTGAAAAAATCGGTAAATTTGCAATCCCTAGCGCTAACCTTTCGATTCGCGACGGTGGATCGAGTGTAGGGTAACAAAGTCGTATGAATCGCCGATTGCCAGCGGTGGTCGAGTGTTTCTCGGGCTTGTATGCTCCTTGTCGATCATGGAGGATGAAACGAGCGCGCTTCGACATGGTGTGCACGTCGCAGTGGGGATTCACACGCGAGACCCCCGCGTCACGCGAATCGAGGCTCGTCAAGAAATCGTGGAAATAGTCTATACACTTTGGGCGTTCTCCATTTACTTACTCAGTATCCCTGAGTGCATGCACGCACTGGTAGCGAGATTACATTAAGCTCGCCCCTAGGATTCAGTCGACTCAACTGCCACTGACCGATATCACGCGACGCTTTAATTAATGAAATTGAATGTAGCTGTTCGTTCAGTTCTCGTTATCTTCTTGAGGATACGTGCAAGAAACAACCATGAGAATAAGACAGAAATACGATTCGGCTGGTTTCGAGGTCGGATAAGATTGAATTAGTGGTCTTCTAGTAATGAGAAGTAGCTTCTGCATCCCTGTCTATAATCACGATACGATTCTTCTGATTATAATCGGTGCAGAAGACTAGGCTGTTTAAGCTCGTCGATTCACTATCCCCACCACAGGGTTTCTCTCTTTGTGGGTCCAAAGCATGGGCGTAGCCAGGATTGCATTCAGGGAGGGGCAATAAATAGTAAACCCCAATTTTGAATTTAGATACACGGTTAGAAATCAATATAACCGCGGTCGTGTAATGCGGAATTACTTCAGAATATAATTTAATTTTATTTCGTAATAGATTATTGTAACTTCGGACGAACGACTAATTTATTATTTTGTTCACCCCTGCCCCACCTTGGCTACGCCCATGGTCCAAAGCTTACTATTTACAAAAGTGTATTATTGTTGATATGGGGATTCTTAATCTACGTGACGTGGAGCGTTGGATATTTGAATATCTGCGGCATCTTTTCAGAATTTCACCATTCGATTCGCGTATAATACGAACGCTGTGTGTACGTGGATTCCCACAGCATCGAACACGGTTAGGTCACCATTGTCCATGGTCACGGGCCGTCTAGGTGGTCCTCGTGAAAAGGAAACGTGCATAATATATGCGCGCGCGTTTTATTGCGGCACGCGGGCAAACGCATGAAGGCAGAGCCGCTTTATACGCGACACGAGTTCACCGACACGCTGCTTTATACTGCGCGCAGTGATGGGACCACGTGCGACCCAAGTGATACGCCAATGGCCGGTTTTTTCGTCTGTCGAAATTGCACTGTGTAAAAACAAAATGCAATTATGATGATAATAGGGGCTATATTGCACATACAACGAATTACAATATTGATGCGAGCACCGTGCATAACGGTATTTATGGCCTGCTGGTGCTCGCATCCGAAGTTAGAAGACGGTCGGAAAAGACTGACCTAAGTCGCGATTCATTTTCTCTCAGTCTTGGACTACCTAACTATATAGAATTGGTCACAGACGTGCCAAGATTGTTGTACCAGATACTGTCTGTTATATTGTAAAGAGTTGTAGTTGATACTATGTTATTGTGTGGGTAAAACAACCTATAATAACGCCTAACGAAGAGGCACCGAATTCTCCGGAACGCAACGATATGTTACATAACAAAAAGGGGGGAAAAATAGAAATTATGGTGCACAATGCGAGGTAGGTATAGCTTTCCTATTAATCTAATCTGATCCATCCAGTGGCGCATCCAAATAGGGCCAAGGGGCCCTGGCAACCCCCAAAGAAAAGGGGAAAAGGAGATTAACGTAACCACGACTGAAGTAATTCAAGAACTTTGTAAAATGAAGAAAGAATGAATTTTTTCCTTCTTCCCTTATTTAACCTTTGCCACAGTCATCTCGAAAATAATGACAACATATACAATCTTGCGTAGAAAATAATTCAATTTGCTTGATCGTCAGCTATAAGTCCAGTAACGTTTTACGCGAACCCGCGTTAGAGTAACTTGACGGTGTGCAGTACTATTCCAGTTAAAGGTATTACGTTAACAATACCTGAATAAAAGAACGTTCACCTACTTAAAGATCTACTTTCCCGATACGATCCTTTGACAGTGATTTTCCTTGGAAACTAATATCTCTTGATTAATCGAAGCAGGTCAGTTGCTGGGATTACCAGGGCACCGAAGGCAACAGAAAGGGTTCTCACTGACATGGATTTTCAGGTGGTGCGGGACCTCTTCTCCTACGTAGAAACCACCGATACGGTGTCCCGTAAAAGAAGGACCGTGGGAGGCGAAGAGAGTGCACTCGCGTGGGCCTGTATCCTGTACCGCGTCCATTTGTCCCTGTGTCCGTTTCGTTTGGCGACAGTAGTACTTAAACGCTGTCAAGCAGAGATTATCTTTTGGCGGGTATTAGAAATCTTGGATGCATTAGATTTATCGTGGGAAATAATAGGAGCTTCTCTTAAAGTAACACACGCAATATATTCTTTACTTGAAACAGAAGAGAAATGAGGTATCAACCTGGTGCCTTACATAGCAGAGAACACGCGCATAGTTTTGAGTGGTTGTTTCACCCACTATGGTTTATATAGGGTCACGCCCTCTTAAATCCATATCAAGTTCGATATAATATGTACTCTACGAATGCTTCAAATATTTCCAAAAAATTGTTTCAACTGGTTGAAATATTCATTATATTCTGCTGCGTGATAAATTGAATTATTTGTTTAATTTCTGTATCACGTTTTAATAAATATATCAATATGTTTGAGTTTATATTAAGTGTCGTTCGTTTGGTTTATTACACACGTCTTACATGGCATGTTTATACTTTCAAGAGTAAAAAAGCGCCCTTTCACGTTTGTATTCATTGTTTTATTTTTTTATTTCCGCATGCAACTATCCGAAATGAACTGAGCATAGCTTCGAATATGTTTCATAATCAAAGTAATACGGGTGGACAATGTTGAATATCTCAGAAACAATAAGTTTTAGGGTTAAGGGGATAGGCACGTCACGTGACCAGGCCGATTTGGCAGGTCGGTATTACAGCAGGTTTTTTTTCTGCACAGAAATGGTAATACCCATAGATACGCGACTGCCTGGTGAACGCGAGAGGGAGCTCATTGCTATTTCCATATTCTATTACCTCGTCTGTGGTGGCAAGAAATTCTCAGCTGTTGCGTTGTACACACGGCCACAGACGAGGTATATAGGATAGACCAATCACGCAATGCAATTTTGTGTCACACGCTCGGGGGGCTCGCGAGCCCCCTTACCATTTCATGTCACACCCAACGTTATCGATTCAGTCTAAAATAAGATTGTAACGCTACGCGTGGTAGAAATCAGAATTCAACACGGGTAAAACTTAGATCATTTGAAACCCGCGATTTTCAAATGATTCTGTCAGAGTAACAATTTAAAGATCGTTTTATAAACGTATTCCGGGCAACGACAGAGAAACAAGGATCACAACAAAACAAGAACACATATGTCTTTTAACCTTGCTGTTCTATTCCAGTTTACTTAACGCAAAACAATTTTATTGAACATAAAAATTTATATAAACAACATTATTTGTGGAAGACATGCTTTTACAATGTAACGTGGAATACCTCGCCAAGGAATATATTTCAATAAGGTGCTGAAGCAGAGAGGACTTTAAAAATGGTCGAAAACCCATCAGTTCCAGTATTTCGATGAAATATTCCAACATGCACTTATCCTTAACACTATACTCGTGTTCTGAAGGCCGATAGAAGCAAACGAACAAACATTTCAAGTTACATATTTTATTCTTACATTCTATCATAGTATTGCAAGTTAAATTCTTAGATCTAATTAGAATATTTGACAATCACAGCTATCGGCTCGGTTTTCACCGATTACCAGGTCTCACCACGAGGAGGTTGCTGCGTTTTGAGACCCGTAGAGAGATAGATGGAATCAAAGTTCCATCGATCTCCCTGTACATGAATTCCTTAGCCTACTAAACCAAAGAGATGGATGGAAACAAATTTCCATCGATCCCTTCGGTTTAGATATCGAATATAGGGAACTGTCAAGCAATCACACGATTAAAATAAATTCAGCAAAGAAGGAAAGACTACGGGTGAACATGAAAGGAGTATTGGATGGCGCAGTTCCTACCACCCTGCTGTCCGAGTCGAAAGGGAAAAGCGCTCGGCGTCTCCCAAACGATTCCTCTGCACCCAGCGACTCGTCAGGAGCAACACTAGGTGTGACCTGACTCAAGCCGACTAACGAGGAGACTGGAAATCGGACCGGGTGACTTACGCAGGCAGTATACCAAAAGGTACACCCCCTACGCCCGAAACTTTTCCCTTTCGACAAGAACACCAGGGGATGAAACTGATCCACCCGTACCGATTCCATGCCCAGTCGCTTGCTTCCGTGAACGGAAGTAGCGGCGACCTCCTCATCGGAGATGAGGAGCCAATAAAAGAGCAACAAAGCTAATGATTTAGTGACTACTTGGCAATTTTACATGGGGCCTTAAATACTTCATGCTATAATAAATTAACCTAGGCTTCCTTAAATGTCTTCATTCACTACCACTGTTCACTATCACTTTTCACTATTTTCTTTCAAATATATTATTTTATTAACCTCCTTCCCGCGAGAGCGTGGATCTGAAATGCTGAAACAATCAACTACATTATGTTAGTAATGGTGTGGTGGGCTTCAGAGGAAACTAAGAACATACTTATTCGGTTGGTGCCGATCGAGATGATTTGAAATTGTCAGGATCGTAGAGATACCTACAGGAAGAAAAACAGAAAATATAAATCCATCGACGAGATGCACGAGAGGGAACAAATTCAAAACCATCAATGGAAAATGCATCAAATAAAATAAATTATGCAAAATCATCGAAGAAATGCATCAAATAAAATATATCATGTAAACCCGTCGAAGAAATGCATCATGTAAAATAAATCATGTAAACCCATCTAAGAAATGCAAAAAAAAAATAAATCATGTAAACCCATCTAAGAAATGCAAAAAATAAATAAATCATGTAAACGTATCGAAGAAATGCATCGAATAAATTAAATCATTTAAACCCATCGAAGAAATATAGGAAATAAAACGACTCATGCAAAAATCCACGAAGGATTGTATGAAATAGGACAGATGATGAAAAACAATCGAATAAATCAGATAAAAATGAAAAGAAATCGGTTTTGGCCTTGGCAGAATAATAACATTTTGAATGCCTTTTAACGAACCCGAAAATTTCATCGGCACCAACCGAATAAGCTAACCTAGGTCAGGGGGCCGAGGGGGTGAAGGACCAAGGGTTGGAACCCTGACCAGGTCCCCAGGAAGTCCAAATGGTCCAGGTGGCTCGGGAACTCCATTCCACCGGACGAGGGCGACAGGAAGGACCAGCGCTGAAACCTTGACCAGGACCCCTGGAAGTCCAGGAGGTCCAGTAGGTCCAGTAGGCTCGGCAGCTCCAGGGTCCCCGGAGGTCCTCCAGGCCCGGAGGACCGACGACGACTGAGTACATGGAGCTCCGTGAGCTCCCTATATACACTTCGGGAAACCGTGTCCTCCGATCAAAACAAGGTCGACGGTTGATTACAATTGCGAAATCCAACGAATTCTTCGGCAAAAATGGATTTTCTGCTAAAATATCCATTCCAGTGGCTATTGCTATGACAAATAATGTTAACAACATTTGCACTAACCGGCCAGTATAAATTATTATTAACTATGATCGATACAACTCGAGATGTTAAGCAATTAGTAACATTTGGCCTTGGATTTGCAAATGATTTTCTACGCCGAATGAATTCTCTTTTATTCTCAATGTTTAATCGTTCGATAAATGAATGTTAATGCTTATACATATCACACAGTATTATTTATAATGTATAAATACATTTTAGTTGAACTTAGTGTAAATGAATAGTTAGAGGAATATTTGGAGAAATATGAGTGACATACTTGTTTCTTCCCCTTAGTTACTAACATCGACGAAGTAATCAGTTTCTAAAAAAGTCTTCTAGGTAACGGGTATATCTCAGTGAAATCCTGTTAAAAGGCCTCCCACATGGTCCAGTAATCGATGAAATTGTTGCACGAATTGGGAAATCAGGAAATAATATGCACTATGACATGCACACGCTTCACCGAACACTGAACCGATGAATTTCTCAGGGCTAGACAAAATCTTATTTCGCAATGCGGGTTTCAAAAGTAACTCGATTTTCAGTTGCATCCATGCACCCCACGACACTCATACATCGTGCACCTTTCTGCGAGGCTTTTAAAAATTAGATTTTACTGTAAATTTCAAGGTCGGCGGTAAAGTAATGCTCGGGGCAAATAGAATCCAATTATTATTACTTCACTAGACTGTTTAAACAGTGTATTAGAAACTCGCGGGAATGTCAGTAACATCGTGAATTTTTAATACTTTTCTGCGTACGATACGTGAAAGGGTTCTACTTCACGCAAAGTACTAATAACCAATGTCATCTTGCAATTTATAGCTTACACTGGGCTTTGAAGAAATACCATTTTTGAGCACCATAGTGTCTTTGATCCCCGAAATGGATTTTCGGAGAGAAATCCGGGTGAGTCGTTAACAAGCCGAGTTAAAGCAAAGGCCTTCAAACAAGTCACACGTATCAAGGATGCACACACCTTTCAGCATTTCAACACATTTCAGAGTAGTTGCCGAATTGGACGCTGTTCATGAGCAGATGCCACTACATTCAGTCCTCAAATTAAGGGTCGGTAACACAGTTTGGGTGCTTAGAGCATATACAGGGTCATCCGTTAAAACGGCAACCTACGCGCGCGCGAATAGACGAAAATGGCAACACTGCCTCACGGACGCATTCCACTACAACCATGCATCGGCCTGGCGTTCGGAGGGTTGCCAGCGACCGCTGGACAGCGATGATACCCGAGCTTTGAAAATTTTAGGATGGTCTCTTTCAAATTAACGTCACAAGGAGCTATTTGAAATTTCCCGACCGGGGTTGAAGAATTTGGGGCCTTTTTCGTATAACTTTTGAACTATAAAAGATATCGGAATGCAATTTGCGCCAAAAAGTAAGGAAAAATTATTCCCTCTTAATGATGGATAATTCAAAATATTTTACGTTTACTTAATTTTTCTTTTATCAATTTTTTAACCATAATTGTTGTGAAAAGCTTTTGTATTTAATGCTCTTTTTAAAATTTATGATGTTGATAAACAATACGCTAGTTGTTTCTGTGTCATTACTTTCATAAATTGAGAAATTAAATTTTTATTCAATTATGTGTTAGTTCTGCGGACCTCAGAATCTATTGTTCTGGTTTTCTTTTTTATGATTTTATCCTTAATGCAGTGCACACCTAGACCAGGCGTAAGGGATGTAACTAATGGGATGTGTCTTTGATTGTAGCGTGTTTGAATTTTTTTTTAGAATTTTTGTGTCTGAATGTTTTAGCTACTCAACGCCACGCCTATACCGGTTTCCGTTAATGCCATTTTTTGGAATGATGCGCCATTATTGTGGCATTTACTCGCAGGTAGCGAAAAATCTCTCCGTACAAGGGTATAGCGCTGCGGTCAACCTTGTCGTAGCTAAAATTTTTTAAATTTAGACGGGTACGAGATCAGTCGACATTATTTTCAAATCTCATTACAGTAATCTGGGGTGCGAGTGGTAAACCGATCATAAAAGCGGAGCGCGCGGCTCGATTACCTGGGCCGGGAAATTCCCAATAGCTCTTTGCGACGTTAGTTTGAAAAAGACCATCCTAAAATTTTCAAAGCTCGGGCATCACTGCTGTCCAGCGGTCACTGGCAGCTCTACGCTGGGCCGGTGCATGGCTGTAGTCGAATGCGTCCGTGAGGCGCTGTTGCCATTTTACAAGTTCGCGCGAGCGCAGGTTGCAGGATAAAACGCTGACCCTGTAAATGGAGATTTCATTGCCTAAGATTGACTGCCTCGAAACTGTCGCCGACATCACGCGAGAGAGAGAGACATGTGCGAACTGGTGCGAGAGAGAGAAGTATAGATAACAATCGCCCGTCTTTCTCTCTCGCACGATATCGGCGCATGCGCATTACAGTCGAAAGGGACCTCTATACTTCTCTCGCTCGCACATGTCTTTCTCTCTCGCACCATGTTGGCGACAGTTTCAAGCTTTCAATGAGACCTCCATAGTATATGCTCTACGTTTTCCATAAGGTGATAGGTCTATCCTATACTTCATCTATGGCTCAAATCTGCTGGAGGTATGCACTTTACCAATATTTAAGGCGATCAGAAATTCAGAATCTTCGTTTCTCCGATGTATTTGTTTCGAAGCTGCTATTTGCAACACGGGGTGGACGAAAGGAGTGGGGACTATGTGCATGTGTCTGTGAAGAAGTCTCTCCTCGTGTAGATAATAATAGTAATAATAATAATAAATTGTCTTTATTCTTTTATAATATTTGATACAACGCAGTGGAGTCAGAAAAGCAAAGTACAGAATGGGCGAGGCTCAGCGTCGCTGTTATTATGCCTGACCCGATAAAAAATCGTCGAATTTATTCATGTTCTTATACATTATAGTCATATTATAATATCTCGTGTTCGTGACTCGGTGTTGGCGCTATTCGCAGTCGTATCAATGGTCTAAATTCTAAAAGTATGCTAGTTGTATACCGATAAATAGTTGATAAGAAAATAGAAGTATTATCCAGTCAACAACACGACAGGCCTAATACAACGGAAAAGAATATCGGATCCCGATTAAACAAAGAATACATCTAATGTATCGTACATTGGCAAGAACTACATATATAGAATATCTAAGATCTTTAAAATAAGATGATGGCAAGTACACGGTGTCCGTTTACCCCATAGTGGTTGCGTTACATACAAAGGCCTTGTTGAGGAATAGAACGCGACGTCTTAACGATTAGATGTTGGTGTCTGCGCTGGCCGAAGCATAGCTGGATGCAGACCTCTTGCCGCCGTCCGTTGATATTGCGCTATTGAATGACTACGCCATCGCGTTCCCCGAACCATTAGCGGTGGACATGCTGGAACAATTCGTCGATCCTCCGTTGGCGTTTGAATGCGCGTTGGAAATAGCACTGGGCAGACCACCAGACGAGCCTGAAAAAGGGAGAGCGATCATTTAATTAGGATCAGGCCTGATTTGATTGCCTCGACGATGGCAGAGCCGGGCGTTTCAGCATTGACGATGTGTACGAAATGAAATGGAAAAGCTTCATTATGATTTGGTGATTGGTGCTGGTGTGTAGATGATCGCGAGACGGTTGGAAACACGTTACTTTTGGTGAATGCGGGTGAAATAGTTTCCCTAGGTATAAGCTACAATGAACTTGTGCGAAATCACATGATTTCACGCAGCTTACACTTCAAACATGATGGATAATGAAGGAATAGGACAGAGTTAATAATGATAGGTACCTTGTTAGTTAGCACCTGATACATCGGAGCCATCGGTCCAGCTGCCACTAGACGCGCCAGCAGTAGCTACAGCATCAGCTTTCGCATTAAAACCAAAGGAACCTGCATTCGATTCACCGCATTCTCCTAGACCTGGTCCAGAAGAAGCACTACCACCGGAGGTAATTTCAGTATTGCCAGCGTTTCCTCCAAAACCATCGACTCCACTGCTTCCAGCAGAGGCATCAGCTTTGCTCGCAGAGTTTGCCCTCCGGACCCGACCTAAAGATTCCTCATTGTGATTTTCAATGACCACTAGGTTTCCGTTACCGTTTTTATAAATGGATACAACACTCGTGTAATCGCCCGGATATTGGTGAGTATTGCTGTAATATTGTGGTTGTTGCTCCCTGTTGCCCGTTGGAGGAGAATGCTGGTTTCCGGTACCGATTTGGTTGTTAATGATTATGCTTCGCGGAGTAGACGTTGCAGTTTTCGGATCGTCTTCTTGCTGCTTCGCGTCACATATTCTACCTATTAAAGTGCCTGTGTTGCGGATGTTCAGAATCCGGCGAATCAGACCTACACAAATCCAGACATTTATTTTTCAACCAGAAAGAAAGGAACAAATTTCAGATTCAAGTTAAGGGGCTTTTCTACTTCGGACGACTGAAAAATTCCATCTTTTTTGCCTTATTTTGATCCTTATAGACCTAGAAATATACCGCAGAAGGCTTTTTGGCGAAAACTTGAAATTAGCTGCGTTACAGAGGGTTTGAATGAAGAATAGTACGAGCTATCTAAGCGGCTAAGGTAAACTTTACACGCGTTTTTTTCAAAACGGTATTTTTGTTAACTTCTGCCACGATTATGAAAAAAGTAATGGGGCGATAGCCTTGAAACTTGGACCACATGGTTAAAAAACATATAGTTTTCGTCTCAACTACGACCATACTCCTACGATAACATTTTCTATTTATTTCGGTGGTTGAACCGCCGCCCTTTGGAAAATAGTTGTTCAAATTCAATATCCGCGGTATCAGATGCAAACTACACTTGTGTAGATTGTAAATCAATTTTACTTTCTGAACTCAGACCATCCGCTCACCCGGTAAGATGGCAGAAAGCGAGGGGCACACGGTCCGAACGCTCTAACTCAACGTATATAACACTGAACAATTCCTAGAGCGAATATTTACAAACAAAAAATTCTTTTTAAAAGTTCAATAAATCTACTTTAATAAGATATACTCGATTGAATAGCAAATAATATCCTATCTCTTCAAGAAAAAAATGATTAAAGACCCCTAAAATGTATGCTCCCAAACTAGAGAAACCCCCATTACTGAAAATCTTGTATTGCCGACAGACAAATTCTCAATCTCGCTGGAAAAGTAGATGGATACTCACAAATCGAGCCGGATGAGCTTTCGACGAGAAGAAGTACCAGAACTGGCACGAGACACTTGAACAACCTCATGTTTCCTTGCACTGTGTCGTCCAGTCAACAGAAGACACACGAACTTCTTCTCTTGTCCTCTTGTTAATCGCCGACGCTGCAAATGTGCCTACTATCGAAATTCCGTGGTCGAAGATTCAAGAACGACTGATGCTCCCGGAACCGAGCACGAATTGATATACCAGACGCCGGCGGATTTTATGACGAGCAGCAACTACCGGCACGCCCTGTACGAAAACCTGACCAAAAGTGAAGAAATGTTTCTCCTGATTTTTACAGATCTATGTATTGCATTCCATTTGTGACTTATCAAAGCATGATTTTTCACTAATACCAATTTTTATTGTACAATCCTCGAGATATGCGATCTAAAAGTTGCTATTGTTACGATCTGGAACTTTTAGACCAGAATTGAAAGTAACTTTTCCATTTAATGTCAAACTATATGTAATCCTTTTTTTTCTGTGCTTGTAGCTATCGGACATGTTCTAAGTTAATATATATTCTGGTCTTATTAGTTTATTTCACTTTTTACAGCTATGATAGAGGAGAATACATGACCTATATATTTATTTTCTTCCCCTAAGGAAATAGTTATGTATTAAGGGGTCATGTACGTTGTTATATACCAACGTCATTCAAATTTCTTTTTCTATACATAGTATTAGCCATCGCGTTACTTTTTCAGCTAGTAATAGCAAACATCCCAAATTCTTTCTTCTATGACCTCGTCCGTCCTTTATTACTCATGCTTGAACTTTAATCTCTATGCCTCTATAACTTACTGAAAACCGTGTGGGAAAGTGGGGCAAAACCGGGTACGCGGGTCAGACCGGGTATCATTGTTTTTCTAAGACGAGAGTTGCGATATGTAGCCAACGTATGGTGTTACATTCGGGTGGACCTCACGACGGAACGAGATCAATCGCAGGGCAAAGGCCGTATCGCAGCACTTGTCTTAGAAAAAACGATGATATCTACATATTACACACAACTCTTCCTAAAAGTAGCACTTTAGTCCGAACAGTGTTGAATCACCTTCAAGCGCCCTGAAGGACAGGTCGCCCGTTGGATCGAACGACTACAAGAATACGACTTTGAGATTCGCCATCGAGAAGGAAAAGCCCACGGAAACGCTGATGGACTTTCACGAAGACCTTGCGTCGAAGAAAATTGTAAGAACTGCAATCGACTGGAGAAGAAAGAAGCAGAAGAGGAAGCGCATACCACGAAGAAGATTCACAGGATATTTTGCGACGAAAGGAAGAGCGAGTGAAAACGAAGCCAGGAGAAGGATGAAGAGATCGGTTTCATCCTTAAAAAGAAGGGGGAAGGAGAGAAGCCCGGCTGGCAAGATGTTGCTAGTTTCTCCCCACAGCTGAAATATTACTGGTCAATCTGGGACTCGCTGGAAGTTCACGAAGGTTTGCTTTTCAGGAAATGGCAGTCCCACGATGGTACAACGACCTCGTGGCTTTTGGTGGTGCCGCGCGAAAGGGTTGCAGGAGTACTGAAGGAGTTCCATGATGCGCCAGCAGCTGGACACTTCGGAGTGAACAAGACCTTGGCACCACCAGAATCTAGTTCTGAATCTGAAGGGGGAATCAGACAGCAAAGTTATTATAAGTAATTCTGTATTCGTCTAGTTTCCGTAACTTGTAATAACTTATTATTAAATAAAATAATAGAAATACTAAGATACGGAATACAACAACGTTTCTCGACACTAAAACGTAGTCAATGTTTGGGAGTGATTCAGGTATAAACTATTAGTCCGATTGGTTTAATTGTTTTTGTCTTGTATAGGTACATGTTTGTATATTATAAAACAGGTCTGAGAATAGGAAAATGTTTAAAAATGTGGCGTCTGCGTGCAGTGGCGTAGAACACGTATACTGGCGCCGCCCCAAACGGTGTGCATGATTCAGCTCGTAGGAGCGGTATGAATAAAAAAAATCTCTGATTTTTTTAACAAACTTTGGAATCGTAGTTATCCGGTGAAGTCGCCATTTTTTCCGAAAAAAAAAATTGCGGCAATGGTAACACCTTGAAGAAAAGGGTCGTGATTTTTGCCATTTATCGGCATCAAATAAAATAAATCATGTAAACCCATCGAAGAAATGCATCAAATAAAATATATCATGTAAACCTATCGAAGAAAATGCATCGAATCAATTAAATCATTTAAACCCATTGAAGACATACACGAAATAAAACGACTCATGCAAAAATCCACGAAGAAATGTATGAAATAAGACAGATGATGAAAAACAATCGAATAAATCAGATAAAAATGAAAAGAAATCGGTTTTGGCCTTGGCAGAATAATAACATTTTGAATGGCTTTTAACGAACCCGAAAATTTCATCGGCACCAACCGAATAAGCTAACCTAGGTCAGGAGGCCGAGGAGATGAAGGACAAAGGGTTGGAACCCTGACCAGGTCCCCGGGAAGTTCAGGTGGCTCGGGAACTCCATTCCAGGGGGCCGAAGGGGTGCAGGAAGGACCAGGCCTGAAACCCTGACCAGGTCCCCAGGAAGTCCGAATGGCCCAGGTGGCTCGGGAACTCCATTCCAAGGGGGCGACGGGGTGCAGGAAGGACCAGCGCTGAAACCCTGACCAGGACCTCATGAAGTCCAGGAGGTCCAGTAGGCTCGGCAGCTCCAGGGTCCCCGGAGGATCGACGACGACTGAGTACATGGACCTCCGTGAGCTCCCTATATACACTTCGGGAAACCATATCCCCCGATCAAAACAAGGTCGACGGTTGATTACAATGTGCGAAATCAAACGAATTCTTCGGCAAAAGTGGATTTTCTGCTAAAATATCCATGCCAGTGGCTATTGCTATGACAAATAATGTTAACAACATTTGCACTAACAGGCCAGTATAAATTATTATTAACTATGATCGATACAACTCGAAATATTAAGCAATTAGTAACATTTGGCCTTGGATTTGCAAATGATTTTCTACGCCGAATGAATTCTCTTTTATTCTCAATGTTTAATCGTTCGATAAATGAATGTTAATGGTTATACATATCACATAGTATTATTAATAATGTCTAAATACATTTTAGTTGAACTTAGTGTAAATGAATAGTTGGGGGGGAATATTTAGAGAAATATGAGTGACATACTTGTTTCTCCCCGTTAGTTACTAACATCGAGGAAGTGGTCAGTTTCTAAAAATGTCTTCTAGGTAACGGGTATATCTCAGTGAAATCCTGTTAAAAGTCCTCCCACATGGTCCAGTAATCGATGAAATTGTTGCACGAATTGGGAAATCAGGAAATAATATGCACTATGACATGCACACGCTTCACCGAACACTGGACCGATGAATTTCTCAGGGCTAGACAAAATCTTATTTCGCAATGCAGGTTTCAAAAGTAACTCGATTTTCAGTTGCATCCATGCACCCCACGACACTCATGCATCGTGCACCTTTCTGCGAGGCTTTTAAAAATTAGATTTTACTGTAAATTTCAATGTCGGCGGTAAAGTAATGGTCGGGGCAAATAGAATCCAATTATTATTACTTCACTAGAATGTTTAAACAATGTATTAGAAATTAAGTGAATTTTTAATACTTTTTGGCGTACGATACGTGGAAGGGTTCTACTTGACGCAAAGTACTAATAACCAATGTCATCTTGCAAAGTATAGCTTACACTGGGCTTTGAAGAAATACCATTTTTGAGCACCATAGTGTCTTTGATCCCCGAAATGGATTTTCGGAGAGAAATCCGCGTGAGTCGTTGACAAGCCGAGCTAAAGCATAGCGTAGCAAAGGCCTTCAAACAAGTCACACGTATCAAGCATGCAACACATTTTAACACATTTCAACACATTTCAGAGTAGTTGCCGAGTTGGACTCAAATTATGGGTCGGTAACACAGTTTGGGTGGCGACACACATCCATAAGGTGATAGGTCTATCATATATGTTCCTCGTCTGTGCTAGCCCCCCCCCCCCCCGCCCCGTGACAGAAAAATACATTGGTTGATAGGTCTGTCCTATACCTCGTCTGTGTTATCCCACAATCGAATCTCGATCGGCCACAATCGTTTGAACCGTGTGTACACCGGAACAGCTGAGAATTTCTTTCCACCACAGACAAGGTAATAGAATATGGAAATAGCAATCAGCTCCCTCTCGCGTTCACCAGGCAGTCGCGTATCTATGGGTATTACCATTTCTGTGCAGAAAAAAACCTGCTGTAATACCGACCTGCCAAATCGGCCAGGTCACGTGACGTGTCTACCCCCTTAAGGTCCTTATTCGCATAAACTCCCATGTAAACGACTGTGCGAGCCGGTGCGAGCCACCGAAAAACAGAGCGAGACAAACACATAATTCTACCCTAAGGCTTAGGATCTATGTAGTGCCTAGCGGTCGTATGTGTTCGTCGCAAGCAACAGTGCTGCTGCTTCGACAGATCGAGGACAATCTCCAATCTTGTGACGGGGTTACGTACATTGTAGCGTATGTACTCACTTACACGTGGATCCTGGAGTTTAGTGCACGACACACGTTAGGTCCGCGGGGAAAGGCAACAGACGCCCGTGTGTTTTTGTTGCACGAATCCTGTCAGTGATCAGCAGACGATACGACCCAAGTAAAACTATATAATAATACGTACGTGCATTAAGTGTCCGTGTATAAAATCACCGTACAGCCGTTGTGTCGCGACAAAAAGTAAAGCATTGGAAGTAATGTTAGGATGAAGAATATTACGAGGCTTTCGCAATTAAGCGTTGAAAATGGCATAACGAGCAGCGACTCGTGTAGGTTATGCCTTCGCACTGTTCTTTCATCCACTCCGATATTCACCGAGGGTGAAACGTTCGAACGTTTGCGTGCTTGCATTCGTGATTGCTGTCCCGTCACGGTGAGTCACGTCCTTACCTTTTTGTACAAAGTACATATAAGCCGTCACATCTTTATTCATCTCGTTATATTTAATTACATTGTGAATAATCTATCAAATACGCGAGAATATTCTTCATGTCGGTTGCAACTGTTCAGCTGTTCGAGGATGATCAACTGCCGAAGATGATCTGCGACGACTGCAAGAAAAAGGTGGCCACTACGCACGAGTTTCGTGAACGATGCAGAGAATCGGAGCGCAAGTTACGATCGTTATACGACTCGAGTTACTCCCGCGCAGTTGGTCTCGCGCGTATACCATACCAGATAACTGTACGGGTAAGTGAATTGGATAAGACAATAATTAAGGTCCCTGTAACAGATTCGTGACTTGTTTGCAGGATCGCAGCGTTCAGACAGATGATCGGACGTACGATCAACTGACGGGAGTATCGATCGATTCGACGAAAGAGATTAGCCGGATAAATGAAAACAAAGACGAAGAGGTGTCTAGGGAAAACGTTGAGACTGAATGTTGCTCGGAAATGCGCCAAGTCGAAGGGAAAGGGAAAGGAAAAATCGAAGAGATTCGACTGAACGGTACAGGAGACGGAGACGAATTCGAGGTGGGAATCGTCGAGGATAAAAGCGAAGGAAAGGAAGAAAAGAGGAAAAGAATGATAAATATCTATGTGGAAGAGTATCGTTTACCTAATTGGAAAACGAAAGCCGCGCACGTGGATCGAAGAAGTCAGAGCGTGGGGACTAAGTTGGTCGGGCGTGTTAGTTCCGAGCCAGTGCGTTCTCAAAGTGAAGAGGTCGCCGTCGCGGATAGAGGCGAGGATCGCTGCTATACCGATCAGCCATCGAACACGACCGACAGCAAGACAAGAAAGCGATACCTGTGCGACGTTTGCAGCAAAACATTCGCCTCGAAGTCGGGCCTTCGATTTCACTTGAAATTGCATATCGGCGCAAAGCCTCACCTTTGCCGACACTGCGGCAAAGGATTCGCCATTCCGAGTTACGCGAAGCGACACGAGAGAATTCACAGGAGCGAGAAGCTGTTCGTCTGTCAGTTTTGTAGCGCTCTATTTGCTTCCGCGAACGGTCTAAAGTATCATTTGATGTCGCACACGGGTGAAGCAAACTATCGCTGCGAGACCTGCGGTAAAGCTTTCATCCGTGGCAAGTACCTGAAAGAACACATATTCACTCACACGGGAGAGAAACCGTTTGTTTGCAAGACGTGCGGCGTGGCGTATGGGAATTCTGGTAGCTTGTTCGCTCATGAGAAGCGGTGCAAGACCAGAGTGTGCGTGTAAATCGTTAACGACAAATGTGAATTGATTCGCTTTGTTCGGTGACACAAGGGCAACATTGAAGAGGTGTCGCTGGTGGAACCAATTAACGTCAGGACAAATCGTATCTCTTTATTCCGCGACATCGTTATCCAAGTCAACATCCACGTAACCAGTGGGATAAACATCGAAACGGAACGAAACGAAGCAAAGCGAAACTTGCCCTTTCTCCGATTTCAAATCCGGATAGATACAATACATGTATTATAAAGGCTGATTCTCAATAACGTCAACGCATAAATACGTATATGTATGCACGTTGATTGCGATACACATTCATACTTATGTACGCGTATAAATGAATGTGAGTGAACGAATCGCTCAACAGTCACAACGCGTTTGAGTCCTTAGAGCATATAAACATGGAGGAAGCATGCAATGGGCGAAAATGTAGACGGTGATAGAAAGAGAAATATATACATGAGGGACGCCCTCTCTCTTTCTAACATAAACAAAACGCTGGCGCTAGAAATAGAGGGGGTGTCCCCCGTGTATATCTTTCTCTTTCTACCGCCGTCTACATTTTCGCCCATTGCATGCTTCCTCTATGTTTATATGCTCTAAGGTTGAGTCAAAGACAACAGACAGGTACAAGTACACTCGGCTCAAACGATTGTGGCCGATCGAGATTCGATTGCATTCGAGCTTACTAGGGTTGGTTTTTTCACATCGCTATCATTCTACAGTATTTCATGAACATGGTGAGGGCACTGTCAAGCCACAGGTTCCCGTCTGGAACACTTCTAATTCATGTTAAAACGCCACTGTGGCACCATCTGCCTATGATTGTCATAATTATATAAATCTGCGCAATCGGCTCTGTTATCGATGCTGTAGCGTAAATGACACCAAGAATAAATGTCAAATGACTTTTATTGCAATGAACCTCAAAAAAAATCAAAATAAATTTGACACTATAAACGATAAACTTCTAATGTCCAAAGTAAATAAATCAACGAATTTATAATGAAAAACACAAATAAATAAAGCGGGATGGTGGGGTAATAAGGAAAAGAATGGAAACGAATGTTATGTATTTCGTAGAGATGGCAAAGAAAACCAGGTTACTGAGATAAATAAAGTCTTGTGGTATTTTATTCGTAGCAGTCTTCATAGATGAAAATCTAAGACGCTCGTTATTAGTGGAAATGTGTAGAGCAAAGAAATACGCATTTATATCAAAATCTACTATCCGTTATTTTATGTTAACAACGGGAAAGTAAACATAACCGAAGCAATGTAAATTAAATTTTGTGACAGGACTGCACGAACGTGTCTTATATTAGATGGCGTCACAGTGATGTTTCCTCACGAAATAGAAGTGTTCTAGACAGGAACCTGTGGCTTGGCAGTGCCCTCACCATGTTCATGGAATACTGTAGAATGATAGCGATGTGAAAAAACCAACCCTAGTAAGCTCGAATGCAATCGAATCTCGATCGGCCACAATCGTTTGAGCTGAGTGTACCCGAGCGACGCTCACTTTCTACCAAAAAATGTCGCTTTAAAATTTACAACGTGAACGTTCGCGCCACAGGAATGTGGTTGCCCCCGCCCCGCATACGCTGCTCTCGATGTCAGTTGAACGTGTGCATTCTGTCGGCACCATCTTTGAGCGTGAGCAGCGTGGTGTTAAGGGGAGCGTATCTTGAATCATATTCATCTCCCTCGACGCGCTTCCCTACGATTTTTCTTTATTATGACTATTCCGTCCAGCGGAACAACAGCCTTTGTAAGCAGGAGTGGTATTAAGATGACAAAAATCGGATTCAACGGCTCATTATTAATTCTACAGATTTCTCACCGCCCAGCCAACTACAATCTGTTTCTGTTGATGTAAAATTATTTAATTTAAAAAAGGATTTAAAAATGAAACCCTTTCGAGGATATCGCTTACGTTGTATTTCTTCCATCGAAATGGACAAATGGAATTGACAAGGTTACATCGCGTTTTCAGGAAAGGTTGTTGAATCTAGTGGTGCCTATTTTAGGCGTATACACGAATGAACTTAGTGAAATGATAGGAAAACATGCCACTGCTTCCAAGCTACGAAAATCGCACAAACTTTTTAGTGCAACTTCCTTAACCCTTTCGTTACGAGCGCCGACTATAATCGGCACTCACGCGACGACCTGTGTGTACGAGCGCCGACTGCAGTCGGCGTCACAGGATGAGCAGTCGATCCTCGAGTCGACTTTAGTCAGTATCTGCAATAGTTAAAAAAAAAAGCACTTTCGCGGAAATATATGCCGGGACGAAATGGTTAAGCATGTATGTATGTACAAGATCCATGAACTGCAGCCCGTCCGTCAGCTCACCGTGAACTTCGGTCTGAGTATAGCGTTCTTTTTACGCTAGTGGGAATCAACCTTTTACTATGTATGTAATATATATTGTATATATATATGTATAATAGAAAGAGACGGTGTATCGACCACGGTGACGATACCGCATTGAGTTCTGAAACAAACTGGAGAGTGAACAGCAATGGGAAGAAGTGGCGACAGCTGTCCAAGGGAAATCTATATGTATAATATAATCGCTGTGTCACTGATTCATCACCGTCCATCCCAAACTGCTGACTCTAGAAACTTGAAATTCGGAAGGTATATTTCTTTTGCGACATAGGTGCTCGATAAGAAGGGATTTTTTGGAATTCCAACCCGAAGGGGGTAAAAAGGAGTGAAATATGTTCTCTCGGGCTCATTATTATTTCTTAGGCCTGATTATATATCAACTTGGGTTTTACTTCGGAAGGTTACCCACATAAATGCCTAAAAACCAGTTTCAGGATTTTCCCCTAATCAACCCCTAGGGGGGTGGTGAAAAGGGGTGAAATGTGTTTTCATCAGAGATGGGCAAAAAATTATTTTAAAGAAAATTTCGTACACAAATTTTTATTTTAATAAAACACTTTTATTTTTTTTTAATAAAATTTTTTTTAATAAAAATTTCGTACACAAATTTTTATTTCAAATAATTTTTTGTCCATCTCTGATTTTCACGAAGTCCTTAATATCTCTTAGGCCCGAAGCGAAGCACGGGGGTATTTTGCTAGTAGAAAATAAACGATGAACCTATCCTTCTTCTTCCTATTATCTCTCTCTCTATCTGTACTATCATGTAGTAAATTACAGACGCCATGCCGTGATCTCTGTTACGTTTTATGCACTGTACATCTATATCCATTGAGTTATATACAACTCAACAGCTATAGTCTGTTTGTAAAACAGAGATAGGTTCACCACTTATCTTCCCTCTTTCTCGGACCGGCCGCCATTGCTCTGTTCGCTCTCCAGTTTGTTCAGAGCTCAATGCGCTACCGTCCCTCGAGAACCTACTAACGTAGCGCAATAATAACGCGATTTAAAGTCTTTGGCATAGTAAGAATGTATGTAGTACTAGGTAGATACATTTCGTTGGTCCCGGCGCTACCTTGTTTCGTTGCAGACCGAGCTTTTGCGCACGGACATTTCCCAGGAAGCGATCGACAACCACTGGCTGGTGTCCGATCTGTACCAAGTCAATCCCAACGAATACTTCCCGTTAAGATTACTATGTTGACAGTGACTAAACCACCATCCACCCTGATAGTTCGCGGCGCAGTGTGCCGTGCTGGCATCCATATCGCGATCTCTCGCGCTGAAGGCCATGCCATTCTGGTAAGACAGCGCGTCGGTCGCGTTCCCGACGTAGCCGTCTACCAGTAGCCTGTATCCGGTCTCGCCTGAGCCGACCATGAACCATCGATACTCGGCGCGCCACCGTTCCCCGTAAGTATCCAGCAAGTCGATCCTGAGCCTGGTGCAATTATCGCGGGTAAGCTTGTGAAGCATCTCGTTCCCGATCCAATACTCGCTAACCAGAGAACCAAACCCTAGAGAGTAATCATTCCAGCTACGATCGAAGTCGAGCGCGCCGTTAGTACGCCGCGCGACCACCATCCAGCCGTCGCGGCAGTAAAGCAACGTCGGGGCTCTTTGCAATCGTTGACCCAACTCCAAAAGCTTCGGCCCGTCCCCAGGCTCATTCGCGGACTGTTGCTCGCAGTTAACTGGCAAGCTGTTCGCCGTCAGATATCGGTCGTCCAGCTGTAGCACGCCCCACGACGGTTTCGAAGCAGCCGCGGAAGAGAATACCCGGCCGAAATCGCTGATGGCGATGATGGTTTTATTGCTGTCGTTAGCGCTAATTGTTAGCCGATTGATCGCCTCCTGGTGTTTGTCGCTTCTCTCCTGTAGCTTCGACGCGCTCACGCTCAAGGCTTGAACGGCGCGACGCAGATTGCTCAACTCCTCTCTGGTCAGCGACAGCTCAGCCGCTTTTCGAGCGGCATTCACGCCGAGCCGCAAGAGTTCCTGCTTCGTCCAGGAGCTGTTGCTCTCCACGGCTTCTCCGAGTGCCCGCACCGAACCGACTAGCCGCGAACTCAGAGACTCTCCCATCTTCCTCGTCCAGACTACGGTATCCGTCACGTTTGACACGCGACGAATCAACTCGTTCTGCGCTTTCTCCAAGCTTTTCACTCGTTTACTCAAAGTCGTCGGCCATTCGTGGCTCTCGTATGACATACGCTTCTCTAGTGACGTTCGCCCCTGCGCTATTAAGAAGAGTTTGCGCTCCAGGTTCTTTAGACGCTCTTCGACACGGACTCGATATTCTTCGCCCCGTCTCGAGTAACCGTGTCTCCTCGCGAGGCGACGGCGACCGACCGTTGAGTCGTATACCGCCGAGATCGTGCTTTTGCGATCTCTCTCTCCTGTCGACCTTCCCAGAAACGATGGTGCGGATGTATACACTCTTTCTGCCTTCTCTGTTCGCCCGGCGGTCGGGTGCGCCGAATCTATCGGTGGCGATTCGCATCTGGGAGCCTTCACTTCGATCTGAACAGCACTCAACTGAAATTTTCGAATTATTATTTATCTGCGGACTCTACGGATATGGGAAAAAGATTTAATTAAAATGGACAGGAATGATCTTTTTTATATGCAATACGATTGAGATGAATCGTCTCTTGCACCAAGGTGAAATAAGTATGCTGTGAATAGAGGAAATCGGTAGTGGAGAATAAAATGCAGGAGGAATATTTATAGTGTTGGAAGAGTATGAAATTCCTCGAAATAAAACATTCGGAAATCCTCATGAGAAGCAGAGTGTTTCCATTCGCTAAGAAATGGAAAGCAGGGCCAGATCTAGAGGGGCGCAAGCAGGCAAATTTCGATGCGGCAAAATTGATAGCATGAGAAAAATTAAAGTCAATAAAGAAGTAAAACTTATTTAAAAATGGTAAAAGAGTAGGTAACACATGTTTGAATTTATTATTGAACTTTATAATTAAATATAAAGGGCGGCAAAAATCATTTTTGCCGGGAGGGGTGGGAGAGCAGGATCGAGTCCTGATGAAACGCACACAACTGTACAATATACTTCTAATATCGGTAAGGAACTTTTGTCCCTTTTCAAGAACGGCCCTCGGCTTCGGACGACTCCGAGGAGAGAAGAAAAAAGAGAAGAGGAAGGAACGCGTGAAAACGAATGACCGAACGAACGCCAGCTGGCTATGGCTATGGCTACAACCCATGGGTTTGATCGAACGCGGCAGCTGCAGCTGTCGCGTCACGGTCCCGCTGCTCACCGGCATTCCTCGCTTGTTCCTACAACGGCATGTATTGTACATACAGGATCAGGGTGGTCGCACCCCCTCCAGAATTCCACAGTTACAATTCAGAAAAAAGTGATCTCTGCAAAAATTTCTGCCCGATCGGATAACGTTTCATCGTGCTCCGTAGCCCTTGAGATTTGCGTGCGGCTCAGCTGCTACTTCAATCCTATTCCAGAATAATTAATGAGTCCTTGTAGAAAACACTGTAAGTGCCAAAATTAAAAAAGAACACTTACAGTGTTTTCTACAAGGTCTCTTCAATTTATCTATGTAGCTACTTATATCGATTCGAAATTTTAAAGTGTTCCGCGATAGCTTTTTTCAGCATCAAAAAGAGATCACCCGCCTCGATTCTTCGTCCACACATGCGGCATTCGCGTTTAAACACACAAATGTGAATACGCTATTCGTGTACGAATATTCGGTATTTCTGCTTAACATAAATCTGAACACTTAACAGGCATGGAAGCACACAAGTGTGCTCTGTCCAGCAAAGCAGTAGCCTTTGTAAATAGGACCTATATCGAACGGAAACATATGCTTTTATACGGCACTGTAAAGTATCTGCAAGACCAACGAAATTAAATTTCAGAGATCTTTTGTTCAGAGGACGTCCAAACGTGGGAAAGTGGACAGTGAAAAGTACAGCTGCTACAAAGTAATCGAGGTTTATTTTTTCTTTTGTTACTTGTGAGTTGCGTGACCCATTAAACAATATGATGCAGCTGCTACGATTCGCGTCGTCATTCATCGACAGAGCAAACAACGTTCGTAGTTGTATGTTCTCATAGCGTGGGGACTACGTTTAGCGAATAATCGTCCACAAATATTTGCGAAAATAAATCAATTTTCCGTAAACGCATTCCTACGCGGAAGTGGCGTAAGAAATTGTAACTCGAAAATATACAGGATTGAATGTAAAATGCGAAAAGGCCGAGAATCGAGGTAAGCAGTTATGGATACCGGTAGAAATTAATACTGGCAGCGGAGCGAATCGCAAGGGGAATTTTAGAAGGCAGCTGCGAAGCGACAGAACGACCCTCTCGAATCGCTGAACCGACTAAAGCCCTGTGTCACGAACAAGCTACAGGTGTGCCCATTTATTCCCGGTATTCTACACGATCCTAGAACTTTCTGCAGCTTTCTATTTCGAATCACCAGCGATACAATATCACGGACGAAGGAAGAACAGATTTTGAGAGAAAAGGGAGAGAGGAAGAGAATGAAGGCAGATGCGCGATCGATGGAGCACGAGCAGGTGGAGAGAAGTCAGATAAGGAGGATTGCGATGAAAAAAGAAAGCCCGAACACGGGGAAAGTGGCGTGCAGCTTGAAAGGGGAATAGAAACGAGCCAAAAAGAAGAGGCCCGAGAGAGGAGGGGAGAGAAAAGAGAAGAGAAAAGGCGAAGGAGAGAGAGAAAGAGAGAGAGTGTGTTACCTGGCTCGCAATGTCGGCGCAGGTGCGGGAGAGCAAACTAAAGCGTTCCTTGACCGCTGCGATGTCGACGCGAATCGTACCGAGGACGGCTTCGATCTTCGCGATTCTACCGCCAAGATTTCGAATTCCTCTTCCAACCGCTGCCACGTCCCCTTTGAGAAGATTCAGCTCGCCTCTCATTCTGGATCTCTCGGCAAGCTCCTCGCTCGCGTTCCTCGTCCTTAGCACTTGGGCAACCTCCCCTCGAAGTTCAGTTACGGCGCTTCCTAGCCACCTTACTCGCAGTCTTTCGTTCCTCGCCTCATTCCCGTTCTCGTTACCCCCGCGAAGTGAGTTCACTTCCTTTCTGAGGAAGAACAGAGATCGATTGGGATCGTTAACGTCCGAAAGCTACGCCCCGCTTGCAAACAAGCGTTTTCTCTAGAATCTATATTAGGTACTTTTTATCCCGCTTGGAATTCAAAACGCTACGACGCCGACGAAAGGAAATCGAAGAATGGTCACTTTACCTCAACTGCTTCACCTCGTTCTTCAGAACAAACAACTCTGTGTTTTTCTCGATCGCGCGCTTCAGGCTTTCCTCGAGCGCGTTGTAATCCTGCTGCCGATGATCCAGCAGAGCGTTCACTTGTTCCCGTATCGATCGTATCGCGTCGGAAACGTCCTCGTCCGCGGGAGTTTCGTTGCGCGCGACACCGGCGACGAAGGTGACCCACGACGCAAACAATAACAAACGCCACGCTTTCGTTAAAGTCATCTTTGGGTCGGAACCAGCGGACTGGCCACGCAAACTTTTGGTCAAACGGTTAAAAACCGTTACTATCGACGCGAATGTGTACTACTCGAAACACGAAAATGTGGTATTCTGTTGGATAGTGGAAGTCCTATTCATAAAACCTTCACTGTTAACTTTCCTCGCCGAGCAGACGTTTGCGCGTTCGCTGGAAATCGCACGCGACACGTGCACGGTGCCCCAACACCGAAAGCTCACTGGTCAGACTGAAAGTCGCCCCACCACTTTTATATCGCCCTCATCCTTGTCCCTTCCGTAAAAAGTTGGGATAAGGACGGACCAGGCAGCGAGCAGGTGTGCTCGCTACAGCCAACACCATGGCTGTGCATTGTCCCGTGCCTGCAAGCTGCGCCCTCGATACAGACCCTGGCAACGGCAATGTAAACGGCACCGAACATCACCCGTTACTACTCGACTGAGTCTTCCCCGCAAATTCTAATCGCAAAACATTACTTACTAAGTATTAGAGCAATTTCATAGCATAAGTGGCAATTGCGTTGTTGCCATTTTTGTTGTTATATTACATGCGATTTCACTCGGGCGCAGGCAATGCAACGCGTTGAAAAAGAGACTGGATCTCGTACTCACACACGCGTGTATATACGAGTATGTATATGTATGTATTCAGTGATAAATCGATCGATATCAATCTCAGCCATCTCGAAACTGCCTTTTTTAAACTATGTATATTTATATTAGGTAAATAAAAGAATTAAGTAATTATAATTGCAATTTATGCATCCCTCCTGTTTTAGAATTCAAATCCAGAAATTACTACCACGTTGACGCGTTCGCGTGGAATTTAACGACAGCTCCTGAATACGTATCGTAACAGAGTTTAAAGCTGCAACCGCCGCGCGCCGGCTGTCGACGCCGGGAACGACCGAGAGGGCACGGGACAGCGACAAGCCATAAATTACGGTACCCTCTCACTCGCCGCGGCAAATATAAAAGAAGTAGTGGGGATGGCGAATTATCACTCGTGGAATCACGAATGTATCGCTTATAGAGGCAGCACTGTACCCCCGATGCTCGCGTACTTGTAACTTTTCTTCTCAAGCGTTAACCCCTTTTCGGTTTATCCCGTGCGAGGAACGAGCCGAGTGAAATAAAATAACAAAAATATTTACAATTTTTATCGTAAATGGAAAATTTTTAGAACAAAAAGAAAACATACATTTATTGAAGTGGAACTTGAAATTTTATTAAACTGTCAAAGGATGAAAGTTGGAATTGTTCCACGACTATATATTAATTTAGTCCGTTTCTTGAAAGGTCGATCTTTGTATGATAGAAATGAGACGAATACATTACATGTAAGGTTCGCATTTCGCGAACTCAATAATTTATTGAAAACAACTTGTTCGCTGACAAGACCTAAAGTTCTAAGCTTCTAAAGAAACACGCGCGCGATTCGACATCCGGGTACGGCAGATGGTGTATGCCGTGAACATCTTTGTTGCGATAGCGGTATAGTACATACAATATACAATACAGGAGTGTTCGACCAACAGATCATAATTGAACATGTTTCCTTCCACAAAAGTTTCTTAAATATCTACGATAAAGCGCGCTCTCGTCGACTAAATTTGGGAGAAACTTGCATTTAAATCATATCAATTATAATTCAGCTCCAGCCGCAACTTGTCTCACTCCTAGCGGTAAATGAGAAATGAGAGAGGAAGAAGCATTAGCTATCAGTCGCGACACGCACCGCAATCTTTATGTCGCAGGGAACGTTCATTCTACGTTCGTTTCGATCATATCGAGGAAAACTACAACGTCTCTGTCATTGGTCGGTGAATTCTACCTGGTGCTCAATATAGTCATCGTCGCCATGCTCTTCGAAATAGGTAGTCAATACGTTGGCACAACGCGTTTCGATAAAATTTCGATCAGCTTTTCGTATCGTATCTTATCTTACCGAGTGAAATCTCATATACAGAAATAATAAAAATACTTCTCTTCATTCTTCGAATTCAACCACATCCTATACGTATATGCAATGTGTCTCAACCGATGGTACGACACACAGAAGACTGTTGATTCTACAGGAAAAAAGAATCCAAAATAAAGAATAAATTTTCTTCGTGAGTTGCTTTGTTTTCAAGAAAATTGAGTATTTCATTTCGACACAAATATTATGCTCTTCTCATAGGCCTTACGAGTCTTAAGGTGCAATTTCATGCCGACGCTTGACGCTCGTTTTGAGCGTCAAAACCAGTCACGTGATCGATCAATGTGACTTTCAGCGTCAAGCGGAAAAGCTAAACTTGGTTTAGCTTTTCCGTGCGTTTCCGCTTAACGCTCATTCACTTCGACTCGCTCGTTCGTTGGTCGAGCGTCGGTCACGTGATCGGTTTTGACGCTCAAAACGAGCATCGACGCTGGAAGTCCCGTGGACCGATCACGCGACTGGTTTTGACGCTCAAAACGAGCGTCGAGCGTCAGCATGAAATTGCACCTTTACGATAGTAGGGAAGCGTTGAAGCTTTCGAGCACGCGTACCAGGTCGAAAGTGAAAATTGAACGCTGTCGAGAACGAAGCAAGTGACGAACAAAATTCTATATTCTCGTCTTATTTTCTTTTCTACAATCAACAGTCCTCGCTTGCACCAACAGGTACACGAGATATCCCGTATATACATATGAGGACGCGGATGGTTCACATTATTTTGTATCCGAGGTTTCGTTTTTATAATCTGTAGGTATATAGATTCCCCTATATTCGCGTTAACGCGTGATATACGTTAGATACTAAATGGCACTCTATTTCCTCGCAATGAATGAAATCGAGTCGAATCGAATTTCAAAATTCCGGTGACGATTCAACGCGATTTTGTTCAATGGAAAGAATATAAAACTCGATGGAATCGGTATATGTACGCTCGTATGTATGTATGTACGTGAGAAAACGGCTGATTTTCATCGACCTGCTCGAAAGCATCCGTGCCCTTGTTCGTTATCGAATAAAATTCTACAGTGGAGAAACGTCGGTCACCACTCGGAGCAATTCGACGCCCGATTCATTGGTACCGACCTACTACGTGTAGCTTCCACTAGCGGTCAACATTGGTACGCAGTGCACCGCGTCGTCCTAGCTTATTTGTACATACCACAAATCTTTGGATATACGAATGAAACGTGAGCATCGCTTAAAGGCGATGCGGTGGATACGTCATTTCTTTACAACTTATACATGTACGTGGTAATATCGTACCGTGTCGTATAGTATCGGTTAAATACCGGTATACTTTTACATATATTCGTCGACCGAGCAGACGAGAAAACTGAGAATCGTTTCGTACCTGACCGGCCGAAGGAAACGAGAGGAAACAAAGCCAAGTGTAAATTGACGTTCTGGCTTAACTTTGCGCCGACCCATAGGTTCCCGTCGGCGGTCGATATAACTTGGGAAGCGTCAGAATTTGCAAACTGTTGAACGCGTATTTCCTAATTCCGATATTTTTCCACGTGTTCTCGCGTCGGCAACCCTCGCTGGAATAGAAAGGAAAATCATACATCGATACTGTCGTATATCTCACGTGCATCGAAAATAATACCAAGTGCCTCGCCGTTCGGAGTAGGCTTCGAACGAGAATACGAACCTCCGCATACAGTCGAGAGCTCTGGTGAACTCGTGTTCGGCTAGATGGTACTCGGAAGACAGAATGTTTACTTGCTCCAGAGTAATGGACATGCCGGTACGGTCCTTTGCGCTTTTACAGCTGGTAAACCTCAAGCCGCGCATTCTTCGACAGATTTGAGAAGACAACTGTAAGATTCCGATGTTCTTGTTTACCTTGGCGTGAACGGTAGCTTTCAGGTTCACCATCAGCTCCGCTAACGTTTGGCCGAGCGGCGATCTTGTGCCGACTAAAGCGAACAAAAACCAGCAAAGTAGAGGAGTAGCAACGTATGTACACGTACGGTTGAATATGGAAAGAAAGGATCCTTACGTCGAGTAGAAGTTGTTTCCATGGGCAGATTCAGCTTCTTGAATCGCAAATAATATTCGTTCAGTCTCTCGAAATTGTCCACGTTGCTCTTTTCTTGTGGTTTCGTGGTTCCGAGGCTCTCCGCGAGGGAGGCCATCTCGTTGATACCGACGTTGAAGAAGACAGGAGTGACGTTGAAAGAGATGGTCTGTCTAGAGGAAGGAACCAGTGGTAGGAGAGAATATATCGCGTCCGGGACTGGTAGCATCACCGTTAACGCGGCACGGGAGCCATGTACTCTCGGTAGAGGCAGCTGGAACGGGTTGCTGCAGTTTCCTTCGAACCTGGGAAATGAAATTTCTTGGCTGTAGTCGAAGCACAGTTATACCTGCACTGATATATGTAACAGGTGGCGCAAAAGTCATCATCTGATGTTAATAGCTCCTAATTTTTTTAATTTCAGGTATATACCAGCGATGTTTTGACATTTCAAAAGAATTGACTCACGAAATTTACTGTCCTTAAAGATAAATAAGTATACCCTTCAAGAACGTGGAAAAATTGTGTCGATGTTTTTACGTAATAATTCGTCGGTGGTCTTAACACAACGTAAATTTAAATGAACGTTTAAAGACTTCTTTCTTTGGGGCTATTTGAAGGCATTGGTTTACGTGAATAACTCACCAACTTTACAAAATTTAAAGGACAATATTCAACATAAAATCGAAAATCGAACCCCACAAATTCTTCGCAATACCATGGAAAATGCAATAAAAAGTGCCCACATTTGCATCAATTCGATTGACGGTCATTTGTTGGATATTACCGTTGGAACTCGATGTCATAAAATTTATAAGTCTCAATAAATTGTTCCACAAAAGAACGCCACGTTGTTTCATTTAACAGCAAAATTACAAACTAAGAAAATCGGATGGTGATTTTTGCGCCACCTTTTATGTATTTAGGTGCGTATACACATAAATTATGTATATAGGTTGAATGTTATGTATGTACGAAGATTGAAAATCCGAGATGTGTCGGTGCCTACCTCGGTTGAATGCCGCACCTAGTCAGAGTGAAGGTGACGGTATGCATATCCTCCACCGCCACAGCCATGTCTCCCCACATGTCTATCTCGTCTCCGTAATAACTGAGAAGCCCTTCAAACGAGACCAGAGGGCCGAGAGTGGTCAAAATTAGCAGAAACATTGGATCCGGCCTCTGACACCAGAGCTTCGCCATAATGCCGGACACCAAACTGGTCAGCTGAAAGGGAACGCGTGTGAGAATGTTGCTAGATAATTAAGACGCGAGTTAGAAGATACAAGCAAAGGCTGAGCGAAGACGCCCAATGTATGTACCTCAGTGCCGTCTTATCGTTTTCGGAGGCCCTGAGGCGAGTTCCATATGTGGCCCTCTAAATTATTCTAAATCAAATAAAATCAAGAATACCGCGCTAACACGCGAGGTGAATAAGTATTAAAACAATGAAATAAATAAAGTTAAACGCAGGGTGCATTCCACGAAAAAAGGGCCTCATTTTAAAATCTGAATTTTGTTGTATTCGTTATTTTCTTTTCGGTACAGTTGGAGGACCCATTTCGAATTTTTTTCTAGCTTCAGGCGGCTGCCTCTTTCGCCTCCAGGTTAAGACGGCACTGACGTACCTATGTACATACATAGTAACGAGACACTTACCGCTTGGCTGAAACAAACATCCCGCCTGTACCGAACGTTACAAGCACGCTGTGCCATTTTCGCGTCCTCCTGCACCCTGAACACCGAATGCGTCAATCTAGCGGTTTTCAACAGCCCGTCCATAGCTTGCCGCAGCTTTTTCATACTCGGCCTGAGCTCGCTTGTCCAGTCGACGATCGAGGCGAAATCTAGACCCTCGGTGAACTTGTTTCTCTGCCCCGAATTACTTTTAATCACTCTCGTCATCGAGTCAACCGCTTGGCAGACTTTGGAACGAAAAACGTGGGGCGTTAGATCAATGTCAACGTGCTTTATCACAAAGCCTCTATTCACACAGCTGATTCTTACCTTCTTTAGCCTTTGAAAACGCTGGCATCGTTTTTTCCGACCCCGGACTGGGATGCTGCTGGCGCGAGCCAACACGATTTTCCACGCCCTCGAGCAACTTACTCGACTCGTCGTTTTTCACGTCGTTCTTCGGCTGAATAGTAACGACTTGGACGCTTTTGGCACGATCGTTCGGGAAACGCCCTTTGAAACTGTGCGCCCTTCCTACGGTGTTTCTGTTCCGTAACCGCACAGCCGGACTACTGCATCTGCCGCAAAGGAATTTCACTTTCGATACCAAACACATTACGCTCGCCTCGATGTTCAGTTGCGTCAGATCCCACGGCTCCGGCTCGTCGGTGGGCTTGTAGTAGTTGGCCGAAGGCGAATTGCACATCTTTTGAGTGTCCAAGAAGCGTTTACACGGATCAATCTCGCCTCTTATGTCCTCCTTCTGCTCGCTGTCCTCGTTCGCGTTTACGTTTACGTTCTCGTTGTCAGTCTCGCTGTCTGCTTCCTTATCGTTGTTGTCGTTATCGTTGTCGTTCTCGTTGTCGTTCTCGTTGTCGTTCTCGTTGTCGTTATAGCTGTGAATGGTATCGGTGTTTCGGGGTTTACGAATATGATCAGTACGCGCCTCTTTGCCGACATCGTTCTCGGCTCCTGGGAAGATGACGAAATTCTCCTCGACCGGGACATCGTCGTTGCTCGTGATACTGTTCGCGTTGACGCGCACCCCTTCGCGGTCGTTTTTCGAGGGGAACGTTGCGTAACTGTTCCTCTCGTTCTCCCTCGTCCACAGATCTTTGACGCACTCCGGCGTGTCGGGTGTGACGAAATCGTCGAAATCTGGGCTCTTCAAATCGAAATTCAATTGCTGGGTGATCCGTTTGAACGGGGACAAGGATTGGTTCGTTTTGAAGTCCAAATTGAACGCGTCCTCGTTCGCGTCGTCTTGAACCTTGGCCACCTTATATTCCTCGAGAAACGTCAACGCTTCCTCGACTAAACCTGGGTCCCAGAGGCTGAGCAGGATCCTGGTTTTCGTGATCATATCCTCGCAAATCGGCAGCATCCCGCTGGTTTGTTTCTCCTTGGCGAGTTTCATTAGAGCGCGCATCGCGTCGACCACGTCCCGCCGGAGCTGCTTGATCGCCTGTATCGCGTCGTGCGCCATCGTTATCTTCGACGTTCCTTGGTACAGTTGGCTGCCTCGCGTCGGCGATTCCTTCAGAGCTTGCACCAGCCTGGAACACGATGGCGGAGAAAAAAATTAGGAATTACGGCTCTGCCTTATCCGAATATACGTATATACATCAACTCGATCCAGCGGGGAATAGTTACCTTATCAGGCCGCCGTTTTTACTTTTGTGCGAATGCGCCGTGAACGCTCCAACGGTTATAAAGTCGTAGAACCCGCATTTGTTCAACGTGTCGTTGTGAACCCAGATCCGTTGGAGATGCAGGTTGAGGGGCGCGAACTCGAGCGTCCTATCGTTTCTGCGCGAGGACCGTTTGAAATAGCTCCCTAAGGAAGGTAAGAAAGAAAGAAAGAAAGAAGGCAAGAAAGCAAGAAAGAAGGAAAGACAGAAAGAAAGAAAAAAGAGTGAGCGTGGAATAGAGGGGGGAAGGGCGGGGCAATAAAATAGGATAGAAAAGGAAGAGTGTTTACCTTTGAGAGCTGCCAAGTTCTCCTTAGCTTGCGAGTAGAGGTGCAAAAGATGAAGGTGACGATCGAGCAATTCGACTTGTTTGGTGTGCCAAGGCTCTCGCAGCTCGCCCATTCCAGCCACCTCTTGCAGCAGTTCCTTTTCTTCTTGAATCCAAATCGCCCTAGAAGGGTGGGGGGAGAGCCGATGGTCGATAAATTTGGATTTGCGACGATGGCGGCCATTGCTCATGGCGACAGACAGACATCGCGAGACAGAGACAGATAGAAAGCAAGCGTGTTTACTCACAGTAAGTGTTGCGGAAACTGAAAACAAAGTTTACTCTCTGCCATGATTTCGTGGACACAGATATCCCCGCCTAAGCCGGAGTGAAACCTGAAATCACGATGTCGCGGAGTTAAGACTGCGAGGGATGATTTCGCTTTGCGCGCGGAACGCGTACCTGTACGTTTGGATGTACGTGTTGACGAATAGGTACTTCAGTTGTCCCTGATGCGGCAGCTTGATCTTCGTTCCCAGTCGCGGTGGCAAGGACTGCGAGCGCCTGTGCGAGAGTACCTGGGCGGAAATAAAAAGATGGAGAGAAAAGTAGAGGAATATGTATTATATATGAGGCGTTGAGAAAAACGGACAATCCACATTTTTCACGAAATTGAATTAGTAGCAATAATGCATGACGGAACTGGGATGGTTGGCGCATTTATGCAAGAAAATTTTTGGCACCCCCAATTTGAGGGCCTCAAATTTTTTGCACCTTTTTTCTATTTAATATGTTTTGCCTTTACGAAGTACAAAACAAATATATTTACATTTTGTTTATGTGAGAGTTGGATTCCTCTATTATTTATTAAGTGTGCGATATATTTTTTTATCGCCCCCTTCGGCTAGCGCCATTATGCGGCGCATAACTTGCATAATAATATTTTTTTTCAGTGCGAATCAGTCCGTTTTTGCTCTCATATGTATTTACATACAGAGTTGGATGTCTGGAGGAATTACCTGCTGATTCGCTCCAGAAGCGGGCTCCTTGGACGGCGTGCTTTCGGTACTGTTCCCTTTGTCCTCCGCCTCCAGGTTCCACACGTTGATCGTTAAAAATCCGACAGTGGTTGTTTTCGCGGACTTCAGCGGTATCCTTAGTCTAAAATCGTTGGATCGCTAGTCAGAGGCGCGATGGCAGAGCAAACATCGAAACGAAAGGCGAAGCAGCACAGCTTAGAAACGAGTGTCGCTAGAATTACCTGGGGGTATCTTGAATCGCGTTCAGGGTCACGATCGCGTTTCCGATCGGCGTGGCCGTCTGACTCACGCGCTCCCGAACGTCGTACGCAGTTATCCTTACTTTACTCTCCGTCGATAAACCGTCGCTGGCGCGGAAGCTAACGGTCGTGAGGAAGCCGGGATTGCTGCTCCGCTGCGCGAGGTACACAAATGGTAATACAGGTGCGGCAATAATTTCGACATTTACGCGAACATAATTACCTCCACGACCTCTGTCCGCGCGTACTTGACCCATGTGTTGGCACTTTTCGCCTGAACGTCTATCTCCAACACCGGGTTCGGCGGCCGGCCGTGGCCGTCGCAGAGGAGGTTGTCGCACGCCAAAGATATCTCGCACATGGGTATTTCCGCGGGATCTGAAACGGCACAGAGTACGGGCAAGGTTATTGGCTAGGTGAGGGGGAAGGGAGTAGGAGCGAGGAGGGACTGTAAGCGTCGTAGCACACGAACCTGTCGAAATTCCTCGTTGTAGCCGCAACATCTGGATGTCCGTATCGAGCTTGTGCCCGCTGAACGCTTCTATTCGCTGCCGCAACGCGAGCAACTGACTACGCATGCAGTCGTAGCTAGCCAGTTGAAGAGCCTGCAACCAGCTGTCTCTGTCTTCGGCCGAGTTCGCGCCTAACGCTTGCAGTAAACCTCCGTCGAACACTAGAATTTCATTTGCATACTATTCCTTTACCATTTCTTTAGGTTTCGTTTGATATCGCGTTTTAAAGTACAAGGTCAGGGGGCTTTTACGAGAATTGAGGGGAGCTTACCTATGCTGAATCCGTAGGGAATCTGATTGCTTGGTTGCTCCACTCGTACGAAGCATTGCTCGAGTATTATTACGCCCAGAGGCTCGGACCACTGTTCCCGCGATTTGAAATAAAACAACAGGTTCCCCCGTAATCTGCACCATCTCTCCAAACTTACTGTCCAACAGATGAGAATAACGTTCGCGCGTTCATTTACGCATTTACGTAATGCGATCGAGATAATGAAAGCGTTTAGTGTGCACGTGGTAGAACGCGGATGAAGGATGCGATGCGATTTTTCTCGGTAACCAGAAGAAAGAAGACAGAAGAAACAGAGACCGGAAAAAGTCGTATGCGTTTGTTAAGGGGAATCCTATTTTTGGGCTGAAAACTTAGCAAAACTTGGGAATTTTTTGTGAAGAAACTAGCGATTCGATTCGTCTGAAATTTGGACCGTGTTTTTATGCATCTTTGAAGAAGTTGCAGGATTTTTTTTATTATGTTTTAATAATAAATATGGGGGTTATGCGTGATTCACCAACTCGCCCCGCAAAATTTGTCGTCCGCTTGTATACATGATATTTATCTTGCAGGTAATTCGAAACAGAAAAATGAAATGGCGATTTATTTTATACGTATGTAGCTTCAGTTTGGTGAATCAGAATAATGGGAAAACATTATTGAGGAGAGTGGGGAGTTTTCAAACTGAAATGTCTGAAGCTTTAATTTTTGCTATCCAGTTTTGCGCTAATTTTCTTATGTAGCAAAAAGAAGTATCTAACTTATCGCTATTATAGTTCATCAAACTGAAGTAAAGTAAAGTAAATATCATGCACACCAGAGGACAACGAATTTTACGCGGCGTGTTCGTCATGCATAACTCCCATATTTATTATTGCAAATTAATAAAAAAAAACTACTACTTCAAAGACGCATAAAAACGTGGTCCAAATTTCAGATCAATCGAGACACTAGTTTCTTAAAAAAAATCCCCAAATTTGCTATGTTTTAGCCCCAAAAAATAAGATTCCCCTTTAAACAGGCATCTCCATCTTTTTCGCTAAGTAGTCGAATACGTAAAGCGAAGAGTTCGTATCCGAATTGATCGCACACAGATACGAAAGCAGAGACGGGCAAAATTTTTACTTAAAAAAAATTTCGAATAACGAATAAAAGTTGAAAAAATTATTCGTCATGTGTCGAATAAAGTTAACTTCGGTCAACTTATATAATAAAAAAAACATTAATCGTCGAAGGAAAAAATTAACTTTATTCGTCAAATAAAAAAATTAATTTTATTCGTCGAATAATCTAAAATTAAAGTAACTTTATTCGTCGAATAATGTAAAGTTAAAGTAACTTTCATTCGATCCGTTATTAAAATAATCTTTTAATTAGTAAATGCCCAACTCTGTAGGAAAGTAGGTACGTGCAAAAGAAATTGTTACGAAATGCGAATGAACGACACGAATTTAATCGCGATGTGGGCAAAAAGTGCAATGTGATTTCCAAGAAGCATGCGAAACACGATAACGCGTAAGATCGTACGACTGACTGAAACGACAATTATAATGAGAGACCATGCAATTACACTTTGCAAGCCGACCAACGTGGCGCATGTATTCTCCTAAATAGGTATACACCATACAAATGCATAAAGCATACTCATGCACAAAGCGCGTCTCGCTTTCTCAAGCTCCCGTCTACAAAATTACTCATCCGAACGATGCTTGCGAAATATGGATCCCGAACCTGGTAATTAGTGGGATGTGGGGCGGAAACGGGCGTGTGAAATCTGTGTTCGAAGTTTGAAATTTTGAAAGCACGAAGCGCCTCCCCGATGTGACGTTTCTTCCGCATCGAAGGAGCAGCCTTCCAGCGAGAGGCCGGCTCGACTCGATTTGCAACGATAAGCGTGTTAATCGCGATAGATGTCGAGTTAAAACAGCAGAGGAGATGATTTCGGGAGAAATGAAACAAAAACTTGGGATATAGGTACCTTTACTCGTACTGGCTGTAACGCAACTGAAGTCTCGGAGTGTCTTATGCGTTTTTCCCTTTTGACATTTGCTGTTAGATTTTTTACCTGTACCTGCAAATTATACGTAGCTACAGGTAGCTTTTAACTTGCCCGGAAATCTGAGCGCAGTCGGACGTGGCTTCTCGTGCGCGGCCCTGCATTAGTCGTTTACTCGCGTCAATTCCGTGCCCTCTGTTTCACTTTAGACGTTATAGGTATTCGGAACGTTGGGCCTAATCGCGGAGTAGCCGAATGGCCACCGTCGCAAGCTGTAGGCGATGCGCACGTCCGACTTGGGTGGGACAGAACGAGAGCTGTCTGACAAGTGATGAGCGATGAGCGATGCGTAACGAATGATGGATGTCGGGACTGTCGGGCGTCAGGGGATTAGGCTCGATTGGGGTCGCAGGTGGGATTCTCCGACCGATCGTCACAGACTTTCAAAGGGCATGCTCGATGCGCGCTAGAGTTTTGCAAAAACTAGATCGCAAAAGAGAAAACAGAAATACATTCGACGTCTCTACAGATTGGAAGATACAAGCTACGATAAGTCCAGGCTGTTGGCAAAACGTCGTCTACACAGTGTTTTCGTAACTATGCGACATCCCGAATTCGTACAATTTAGTTATTAATATACAGTGACGATAGTCTTATGGTGACATTGCACGTGGATTGCACCGAACGCGAAAATAACTGGATTTATGAAACTGTTGTGTCATCAATGTCATCATTACCTGCTCAGGTCGGAATCACGTTGTTTCATACAATTACGTACCGAACACTCCTACACGAATACCAATATTGTAATCGCACTTGCGTGTTTTAATTAGAATATTGAATAAATATTTGGTTCAGACGGGTACGAATCATCGTCAAAACATGTGCGATCGGTTCGCAAACACGTACGTAAACGTGTTTCGGACACCGAAGTAGCAATGTCATTTATTCTAATATTTTACGAATCTAAAACTACTTCTTCGTTCAGATATAGGTACCTATATGTACAAGTGTGCTGTTGATAAATATAATTGTACATACATACAGGCAATGCAAGGGCTAATTATATTATAGATAACGCTACCCTCTTTAGGGATGCTTCACCACAAATAACGATCGCTACACGAGTTGCTAAATACGATGCAAATGCATTAATAGCAGTGGCGGATTTAACAGGGCGGCCGATGAGCAGTTGCCGCTGCCCAGGAGGCCCCACCCCAGGGCCCTGTTCTCAAACAAAAAGATTTAATTTTATCCAAACTATATTCTTTTCTGTACTATTACACTGAGCCCATTTTTAGTAAACTACCTCTTCAATTTCCCGAAAAATGGGCCCTGCTCAGATGGCCCCCCTAGGGCCCTATCTTCAAAAAAAATTATGAATTTATCCAAACTAAATTTTTTGTCTGTACCATTATACTGAGCTCGTTTTTAGTAAACTGCCTCTTCATTTTTCCGAAAAAATGGGCCCTGCTCAGAAGGTCCGCTAGGGCTCAATCTTAAAAAAAAGTATGATTTTATCCAAACTAAATTTTTTGTCTGTACTATTACACTGAGCCCGTTTTTAGTAAACTACCTCTTCAATTTCCCGAAAAATGGGCCCTCCTCAGATGGCCCCCTAAGGCCCAATCTTCAAAAAAATTATGATTTTATCCAAACTAAATTTTTTGTCTGTACCATTATACTGAGCTCGTTTTTAGTAAACTGCCTCTTCATTTTCCCGAAAAATGGGCCCTGCTCAGAAGGTCCGCTAGGGCCCAATCTTAAAAAAAGTATGATTTTATCAAAACTAAATTTTTTGTCTGTACTATTACACTGAGCCCGTTTTTAGTAAACTACCTCTTCATTTTCCCGAAAAATGGGCCCTGCTCAAAAGGCCCCTAGAGCGTTATTTTAAAAAAAATTATGATTTTATCCAAGCACTATATTTTTTTCTATACTTTTCTATGCATTTACCCCTTTTTAGTAAACTACTTCCTTCGCCACCTGGGCCTTTTTTCTTAAATCCGCCACTAATTAATAGACTCTGATATCGGCAATAGTAATGGCAAATAATGACAACGACTAGGTATGACGGCAAAAAGGTGGTAAATAATAGTGAATTATTATACTGTTCGATTCGGGATGTTTCGTAGCTTCGACACCCTATACATACATGGTATACCTATTTGCACGAGGTCGACAAATTCTTCGTACACGGCGAGAAAATCTTTTGACGAATTCGCGATTTACCTTTGGGTGAAGAGATGTCGACGCTCGTCTGTTCGTCAATCTATATGTATAAATGTATGTATATTTGTATGTATGCGTAGGCATGCACGTGTGCATGTGCGCGCGCCCCCGTCTATGAAATTATGCACGTTGTATGCTCGATACTCGGAAGTATCGAATGGCACCGCAAGTTAAGATTACAACGATCATCCGAATAAGCGCGTACGGTAGCCGACGGAACGAGATGTGGGGGCTGATAAAGCGACAGAGGTAGAACGCGTAGAACGTAGACGAGCGTCGCAGCGGACGGTAGCGAACGATCGTAGCAAGAATTCACGATTTAAAAAATTCAAGACTATCCCCGGACTCGTGCTTTCGGAACAGATGATGGGCTCTACATTAAAGAGAAGACGAAGAATTTGCGTGTCACGTGAGTTTATTTTCAAGGATCAAAACATGTACAATGTAGATGAGAGAGAAGAAAACATGCGTCGGCCTGAGTGGCGAAATACATGTACATAGAATTAATCGGTTTTCAAATCGGCGACCAGTTCGCGCGAGTGGATCGCGATGTTCGTATTTGCCAAGGGGCAAGGATTGAGTCACTCACTCTCAGTTCTGCGAAAGAAGCCTTCTTGTCGCTCGCGTACGTACAATATACCCTCCTTCTCGAATTTCTGCGACGGTTGCGTAGCCAGGGTTAGAAGCTCTTGCTTGTTGAACCGCATCTTGGAAGACAGTCCCCGTTGGTGGTTACACCCACGTTACATCCGTGATAAATCACGTTACGCAGCAGTATTTCTATATCCTTGTCTGCCAACAAGTAGACGGTTATATGCGCGAAACATCGATCGATTGTCAAATTAAATGTCTTGATCGCACCGACCGATTTCAACCGACACGTTCCTCGCGCCGACTCCTACAGGATCTCTAACCTATTCCTTCCTAAGCTCAAGGCGCTTTCCGCTTTGGCGAGTCTACCCCCCGCGCACAGCTCACACCCACACCCACACTCTACTCTCACTCTCACTTCCCTTCTCTCTCCTACCTACTGTCACCTGCATCTTCTTTTTTCCCCCAATCGCTTTTGCCGACACCTTTAATCAGCCTGTTTGCGATAATAACGCCTGCGACGGAGCTTGATCCGGGATCATTGAAATGTACAAGACACGGAGTTTGAAACACTCGAAACGAGCGTCGAACGGATTGCTCGATAATGGGCAAGAAACGTAGAAATTGTCACGCTGATATATACATATGTCTGAATACGTTAGGCGGTGAACGGATCGTCTGCGAGAACTCTGTAACGAACCTTCGTGGACACAGTATCCTCCGGTGTTGTTTCGGGAACCAGTATCGAGACACTTTCCCTCGCGGTTATTCGTCTCGCCGAACACATGTCGCGTTCCTGATACGGGTTGCTATCGAAACTTGGTCAACTACCGTTAGTCAGAGATAAGTTTAAAGCAGTGCGTTGCGACGAGTGCGGTGCTTGTATGCGTAGACGTTTAAACGACAGCACATGCTTACGAGTGAAATACGCATGCACGAAACTAAGAAAGGGCGACGAGTGCTGGATTGAAATAACGATCGACCGGGCGTGAAACGAATGTATATCGTATTTTTACATCGCGCGACAAAGAATACCTATCGCACGCGAGAAGGGTAAAACGAGCAATCACGGACATTACTGTCATGCCGGATCGTTCGGCGTCGGTTCTTTCCAGCATTCCCGAACATGACCGAGCAGGTTCGACCGCAGCCGAGTGTTCCCGAGCAACGCCGGTCAACTGGCATGTGCGAGTTTAATGGCGTCGAGTGCGCGAGTTCTCGTGTTCTTGGCGCGTGTTTGGATTTTACCGACGTGACGTGGTAATCACAGAACGCGTTAGCTGAAATGCTGCCATCAATTACTTCGCCTGTATCAAATGGAAGGAATTGGTCGCTTCTTTCGCAATATCCACCGGCATCAATTTCGGCACATTAATGACACTTCGACCTGTCACGTTTCCGTATACATATACAGTGACTCACAGCCATAATCGTACACTCTTTAAAATCGCATAACATTTTTAAAATTGGTCCAAACGACTTGAGTTTTTTTGAGAAGCTAGAAGGATTAGTTTTCTAAGTGGTGTGTTTTGTCGTTTTTAAAAAAAATGCAATTGGTCGGAATAGTGAAAAAAATAGTAAAGGTCGTTTTTTAAAGTTTTTTTTGTGAGCCTGTAATGAAAATTAAAAAAAAAACCGTTTGTAGATTAAAGTAAGTTATATACGTGCGTAAAATTTCATCAAAATCGGTTAACGTTGCTCTGAGCTACAAACGTTTAAAGATCGCAGAATAAGGTCGAGAATCGCTGATTTCGGGAATTTCCGCGATTCTCGACCTTATTCTGCGATCTTTAAACGTTTGTAGCTCAGAGCAACGTTAACCGATTTTGATGAAATTTTACGCACGTATATAACTTACTTCAATCTACAAACGGGTTTTTTGAATTTTCATTACAGGCTCACAAAAAAAACTTTAAAAAACGACCTTTGCTATTTTTTTCACTATTCCGACCAATTGCATTTTTTTTAAAAACGACAAAACACACCACTTAGAAAATTAATCCTTCTAGCTTCTCAAAAAAACTCAAGTCGTTTGGACCAATTTTAAAAATGTTATGCGATTTTAAAGAGTGTACGATTATGGCTGTGAGTGACTGTATATATATGTATGTAAGTTGTATGTATGGACTATATCAGGCTTGGGAATTAGGTGAACGCAGCGGCCGATTTTCAGAGGCACCGTCTCCTTCCTCCCACCGCGCATCTGGGCCCTTGCGGCGACCTAGCAGCTTGGAGCGCCTCCGGCCCGTACCACCTGAACCGCGCGTGGCGTATTAGGGTGACATTATATCACTAGGTTTCCACATCGTCCCAGAGAGCACGATTGTCGATGCATTTTTGTTTTGTAAACGCGCCACGCGCGGTTCATATGGTACGGGCCTGAGGCGCTCCAAGCACCTAGGCCGCCGCGGGGGCCAAGACGTGCGGCGGGAGAAAGGAGGCGTTGCCTTTGAATATCGGCCGCTGCGTTCACTTAATTCCCAAGCCTGGACTATACAGGGTTATCCACTGAAGACTGGCGGCGCTCGTGCGAGTACAAATGAGAATGGCAACAACGTGACACGCATACTTACTACTACAATCATATGTCGATACTGTTGCTAAAAGTATAGGTTCGTATAGGTCATCTACACAACTTATACTTTTAGCAACAGCCCATAGAGGGCGGATGTATCGACATATGATTGTAGTAGTAAGTATGCGTGTGACGTTGTTGCCGGCTCGTTTGTACTCGCGCGAGCGCCGCCAGTCTTCAGTGAATAACCCTGTATACTTACTTCAAGGCTGTTCGATTGCTCACGCACGAATTCTTCGAGTGGCATTAAAAATAAGTGAACTATGGATGTACATGAAGTGAACACTCTACCACACGTAGAGACCATGGACTCGTTTCTCTCGGCATCGAAAATTGTCTTGGTAAATCGATGTTTTTAATATCCCGTCGTAGTGAGTAGAAAAAAGTATGTTTCAATCCATTGTAAAGTTCTGTGTAATATATTTTGCGATCGCACGTCTCCTCACAACTCGTAAAGGGGACATTTTTTATGCTTTGAAATCGCTAGTTTCGACTCTCGACAATTTGCTTCGTTCAATCCCGGTGATTATATCGTTGATAGAAATAAGGAGAGGTACATTGTAAGTTGTAATGAGAAAGTAAATAAATAAACGCGTGACGTATGATCTGTGGCCTATCGGATGTAAGACGTGCTTTGCTAGTGATTTAGACAGTGGCGCCATCTCTCGTTGAAGTATCAGATGTAGGAATAATTGCGCGAATATATAAAGGAAAATAAATAAGATACATAAATGAACGTTCTAATTTTCTATCCTCCACGATGTTGCGCGCTTGCTATAAGATTTCTTTTAAAGTACCTACGAGGCAAAGAATGGGGGTGAAATTCACAGAGCTTCCAGCTAATAGTTGAGATCACGGTTATTATTCTAGTCAATCTTGCCACACTGCAAAAGAATCCGCATTATCCTGGGCAACGCAACCTGCGATTTAGATTCCGCTGTGTCTGCGCTGGTTCAGGGGTTCTCTGATTATCTGGATGGAATCAAGAAGAATGAAAAGGATTTGGCGGTGGTTCCATTGATGAACATACCCGAGAGAGAATATCGCGTGAAAACGGAAGTCGTGTATTTCTTGAACCGTCATGAAATCCCCTCGAGTTTGCTAACGTTTAGGTGAGTTGTTACCGTTGTTATCGTCGCGTAAACGTAGCGACGCATTTGTAACGCGAGAACGATGATTCGATTAATCGTAAGAACGCAAATGGGTCTCGCCCTCTGACTCTAGGGATCAGATAGACTTAAAAGCCTTGAAGGAGAACACCGATGTCAGTATGGAAGTTGTATTAGTCGATCATCACAGTCTCCCAGACGAGGACATTTTTCTAATGGACAACGTGGTCAAAGTTATCGATCATCGACCGCGAGACACGCGCTGGCCTTGGCCCGGTATAGAGCTTCAGTTGGAAACCGTAGGCAGTTGCGCCACTCTAGTGGCGCGAAATTTGATTTGCAAACATCCGGAAGTATTAGACCCTATTTTGTCCAGTTTGATACGAGGCAAGCCGTTGTTGCATACTTACGATATTATTCTTGGGTCGGAAAAAGACCCGACATGCCAGACTTCCCTATAATCTAATCGTTTTATTAAGGAGAGGTCTTCACTTAACTCCTTGTAGATGATGATAATTGCAAGAAGAATAGTAATATGTAGTAGTATAATAAGACGCTTAAGGTTCGATTGTTAGCAAAATCTGTCCAGAGGATTTTTTTTGTACTTCTCGATGACCTAAAAGGTTCAAATTCAGCACAAAGTTACTCGGGCACCCAGATGCTGTAATGATTCTAAAACCTGAACAATTCGAAAATGGGTAGCGCCTGTGGCCTAAGACAGGTATTATGTTTATCGTGTGGACCCTAAGGGTTTTAAGCACTGCCGAACAACAATAAGTTTGGCCTTTTCCTTTCTTCGCAAATAGCATGAAATGACCCAAGTCCAGACAGATACCTGTGGAGAAAGTACCCGAAAGTTGGAAAATCGGTAGGTATTTCGTTTCTGGGGAAATTCAAATGGCACGTATGTGACTTACAAGGGAACACCGCGAACCCGGACTCACCGATTGGAACGCAACTTTTTGGGTTTTTAGAGTGACTCAAAACAAGCACAACGGTGTGTTTCATTTGGGCCCTATCGCCCTTTGAGGGGGTGAAAACTAACCTCAAATTTAAATTGGCACTTCCTCTTTTTCGCGTATAAAATCTCAAAATACAACAGACAGAAAAAATGTTTGAAACAAAAGTTTAATGGTGCATTAAGCGTTACAAACTTGCGTTAACAAAATTTTGAAAGGAGTTTAAAAAAATACCTAAACGAAAAAAACTTTTTTTCAAAATTTTGTTAACGCAAGTTTGCAGCGCTTATTGCACCATTAAACTTTTTTTTAATCATTTTTTTTCTGTCTGTTTTAGTTTGACAGTTATACGCGAGAAAATGGAAGTGCCAATTTGACTTTGAGGTTAGTTTTCACCCCCTTAAGGGGCGATAGGGCCCAAATGAAACACACCGTTGTTCTTGTTTTGAGTCACTCTAAAAACCCAAAAAATTGCGTTCCAATCGGTGAGTCCGGGTTCGCGGTGTTCCCTTGTTAGAAGGGAAGATCCCAAACCCGGAAATTAAAAAAAAAACTGAAAGCTTGTGAATATATAGGGGATTTCCTCCTGATTACAACGCAATTTTTGTTTCCTACCCAAATTCACTCTTAAGGTGGGATTCCACTGAGGCAACGCAAGGCAACGTGTCGCATGCGACGATTGCGATAGTGATTGCATGTGTTGCATGCGAAAACAAGATGCGACGACGTTGCCGGTTGACAAAAAGTTGCCTCAGTGGAATCCCACCTTAAGGGGATGAAATTAACCCCTGAAAATTCGGCTATTTTTCGATTTTATTTTGTAACTTGCAATCTGTAAGAGATAGAAGAAAAGTTTCAAGACAAAAGTGACTTCTTTTAATTGGGTAAAGAATTTATTTTACAGTTCGCGAGTTATAACACAAAATGGGAAAATATCCGGAATTTAAGGGGTCAATTTCGCCCCTTAGACATTGGCGTAGCTAGGATTTTTGTCTGGGAGGGGGCCAGGCCCCACCCCCCCCCCTCTCGCGCTCTCTCTTCTTTTTATAGGTAGAAATCTTTATACACATACACATTTTATAATAATCATTTACCTACATATTTATTTCACACTAAAACAAAGAGTAAACGGAATAAAAAATTATTTATTATTTAATCTCGGGAAATGTAAACAAAATTTAAAAAAAAGAAAGAAATACAGTAGAAAAATAAATTATGATTTATTAAAAGCCAGAGCATATCATGTATACCTATAGTTAAAATTTATACAAGCTTTAATTTGCGGTGTTTTTCTACAAAAATATTTAGGACCTGTTTAGGAGTGCCATATTCGAAAACCTCCTGGAGCATAATTGTTCTTAACCACGTTTTAACGCGACGCATATTGGGAAAGCTCCTTTCACAGCCGGCCGTTACTGGATTGTTAGTCACATTTGCGCGCCGGCCTAATTCTAACAATTTTAATTCATAATTTAACGTAATAAGAACATTATTGTTTTTTTTTATTTAGTTACACTGCATATAGCATTTCGGCCCAAGTATTTGTTTCTTTTAAGATAGGATTTTACGATCAGACGAATGTTTTTTACTTATTTCGATAGTTTCTAGGGAAGGGCCATTCTGCGTTTTGGGGGGGGGGGGGGCCAATCCGCATTTTGGAAGGGCCAGGCCCACCCGGCCCCCTACCTAGCTACGCCAATGCCCTTAGAGCGAATTTGGGCAGCGAACAAAAATTGTATTGTAGTCAAGAGGAAATCCCCTACACATTCAGAGTGTCTCAGAATTTTCTGAATTCCCGAGTTCGGGAAAGTTCTTTCCTTATTAGGGCCATCGAAATAAGTATGGTACCCAAAAGTTGTAAAATCTTGTATTTCGCAGGGAAAATTGTTTCTATGGAGGTTTCCAATAAAAACTGTACTTACCTTAGGCGTCTTATTATATAGGATAGTAATGCCTGGCGAAGAATGGGCTAAAAAACTGTTAATAAATATTTGCGAAAGTTATACGGGACAGTTTGCGGAAGGGTGGAAAGCTTGAAGCAGAGGTGGGCAAACAATTATTGGAAATAAAAATTTCGCACACAAATTTTTTCTTTCTATAATCCGGGAATAATCGGACTATCTAAAGATTCTAAGGAAAGATATTTTCAAGCAAAGTCGCACCGTTTAAACGCATATTTTTCAAATGACATTCGATAGGTCCAATTCTGATCGACACCGGTAATTTCTCGAAAAAAGTCGACCGCGCTACTGCCACTGATATCGAAACCGTAGAAACTCTGGAGAATATCAGCCATTTAAGTCCCGATAGGACCAAGCAGTTCAACGAGATCGTCAACGCGAAGACCGACGTAAGCCAATTAACTCCCGATGATCTTTTGATCAAAGACTTGAAGGTGGTCGTTGGAGTGCCGATCGTCGGACTACCCATGCTTGTCAAGGTAAAACCTAGCAGGGCATGCATAATGTCCACCCCGCAGGATATGGAAACTCGCAACCTCCCGCTTCTAACTTCTTTTTAGAATTTTCTCGAGTTGCAAATCAACATACTTGGAACCCTTCGAAATTTCGCCGAGTCTAGAAATACCACGATCGTCGTTTTGATCGGTATGAAGTTCGAATCGCAAAACGTAGCCCGGGATGTCGGCGTCTTCTCGCTGACCGCCAGTCAGCAGTTGAAAGAGAAGGTTAGCGATCGATGAAATTATCCACTCGTTTCCCTCGGGACTTAAAATTATACCTACGTATACATGTGGAGAGTTCAGAAGCCTCAGAAGAATCCAGTGTAACTCCAACTTTCCCTGAAAATGAGTTACTTAGTTCAGAAACCATTTCACTACTAAAACTTTCAGTTGATAAATCAATTAGTTTTATACGTTTTATACGTGAGCAATAAATGGCACTACTTAAATTTACCGCGGAATTCCCACGCAAAATTATTCAGAGGACTTCAATGCTAATGGACTTGCACTGATTGGCTACTGAGCCCTCCATACGTAGTCGGCGAGATCTGTTCACTGGACGCAATGATTGACAGATGGTAGAGGCGTTAATGCTGTCCACGGAGCCGCCTCTCGACTTGACCTTGACCAGGGAAATTCACGAGGAGGATGGAAATTGCAGCTTAGCCTTATACGCGCAGGGAAATTTGCGCGCCACGCGGAAGCAGATACTCCCGATCATTCGGGATACACTGCTGTCAGAGTGCTAACTCGAACGAATGGTTTTTATCGACGCAGCAAAGGTTTGCTTACGCTATAGTAAGGTAATATTGTAGCGTCGTTACAGGTGTCGTCACTGGTCGGCGGACATGCCGGGAGGGTGACCTTCCCCTATGGCTCCTACTCCTGCTCTCTACCCCCACCCTTCCTCCCACCGAGTTCCTATCAACGAGCCGGCTCGCTACGGGCACGGACGGCAACGGCGCGGAACAATATCGCGGTGGATGCTGGCTGAACCTCTGTACCATTGCGGAGAAGCTTCTCCAACGACCGTCTTGCCTTCGCTCTCGATTTCGTGGCTTCTTAAGAACTCGGTAAATACGCGTGTTCAGCTATCGGAAATTAAAAGAAAAATTAATTGAAACACCAACGATTCCTGTACGCTTTAATTCAACCGATTCGAACGATGGTGAGGTTTTCTCGGCTTCGGAAACTCTCTGTTTCCGCGATACGTGTCACGAATGGGAGACATTTCGATTAAAAGGTAAGAATTTTAGATTTCACGTGAAGTTTCATTGAAATTTACGATATGGGGGTGGCATCATCCCCGACCACTACGAACCACATACTAGTCTGTTAAATTTATTTTCGCGGAGAAACATTGGTTCAATATCCACATGTGTGCGAATGAAACTTACAGAATAGTCATTTTAGAAATTTGCTCGGGCCGCAGTTAAAATAATGCTGTTAAAAATAATACAACGTAAATCGTGATACATCTTTCAGCAAGAACACAACGAGTGTTAACTTAAGTGTAGCCCTCGCAATATTCGGGAGCTTCTTCAACGAGAAAAAAATTGGATTACATTTTTTATTTTACCATTTCGCGTTTGTTATCTTCGAATTCGATGCATCGTATAAAAGACGACCTAGACGTAGAAGAATTAGACGAGATGGTTTTTCTCAGCTGTCATCCGTGAAAACGTCATTGCCAGCAGGGTCGGCCGGGAAACCCCGAGTGTGGAGTTGGGGGGAGTAGAAATTAAAAGATCAAATTTCAACGGCCCAAAAAACAGTAGTACTTAAACAAAAAATAAAAAATGGTAAAATGTCTTCCAAATTCCCGAATATGGAATTCCACACACAGAAAAATCTCAAGTGTGAAATACTCCCCACATTCCACATAACTCCGCCGACCCTGATTGCCAGTTACATCTGTATCCAACTACTCAAGCCGAATCTTGAATTAGAATTAGACTTCAATAATAATTGACTTTTTATATACTTTGGTGTTTTTATTTCACGTCTTTCCTTCTTTCGTTATCCTAATTTCATTTCGGACGGATCGTCCGTTGTGCTCGTGTCGTTTTGCAAAATGAAACGAAGTTACAGGCGCACTGTAGCGAGTAAAAAAATAGTCTAAACTCGAAAGCAGTAGGCGATAATTGTTTGAAATTGATTTCCATTATCGTACTGATAAGGTACCTGCTTGCAGCGTTTACGCGTAACCGCATCGGTTCATTGTTCGTTTCGCATTTTCAAGAATCAAGAGGTTGATAATGTGCCATGCGTGTGTGTATAAGTCTGGGTTAAGAGCCTAAGACGTATTGGTATGTATGTATACTTGGAGCATGCGTGAGCGGCCCCGTTAGACGAAAGAAGCACTGAAAAAAGTTTGGCCATTGTATCGAGCGCTGCACCGTCCACGTCGCAAACGAAATAACCTGGTGGCTGTTGCGTATGAACGGGGATATCACGGGAGCTGACGGGCATCATAGTCGCTCTCTTCCTTCCTCCGGTTCGCTCGTATTGATCGTGCTTTACTTGTTGCACGCATAGCAGATCTCGGTCCCGTGCGCATTCCCTAACCCTCTTTGTCTTCATTTTCCATCAGCGAATCTAATTAACGTCCGACCCAACCGATCGATGGACAGGCCAGCTTCACTCTTGACCGCAAACAGTCGCCGATCAATTTTCCCAAGCGGCCGCTTTTTATCTGATTGTGAGTATATTACCGATGCTCCTTTTATCTCGCTGCAAGGGATTTGTCGCCTCGCGGTAGTTCTCGCTGCTCGTCGCACCTCTCGATCCCCTCCCTGTCCAACTATTTGTCGTGCTTTCTCAAAGATCGAGAGAACTTACGCTGCTTTACCGTTGCTTGGTATTGATTCAACTGGATCTCTCAGCTAAGAGGATCGTCTCTTCGAGATTTATCTAACGCGATACGAGTATGTTTCACGAGAAGGAGAAGAAGGGTAACGTCGCGTTCCAGAGAGCAGTGCTTATTCTCCTACGAGAGAACTGTAAGAAAGATGTGCGAATCAAAGTGATCATTAATGGAAAGTGCGAATCAAAGTGATCATTAATGGATCGGATAGTTTTCGCAGTTTCAGGTGTCCAAGAGATGATATCAAGCCATTCGATCTATCATGAACTGTAAACGAGTGAAGAGAAATGTCAGCACTGGATACGAAAATGTGCCGCATGCTAACGATCGTCTTGTTGGTGGTGCTCCTCGTCGGTGTGTCTCCATCCGTGGAGGATTCCACCAAGAACGTTTTCGGTAAGGGACGAAAGTACGTTCGTGTGAAAGATGGGATGCAATCGTGCAAAGGGAGGAAAAAGGGACTTGGAAGGTGTAGCTTGTAGTTGAATGAGGTTCGCGGAAGATACAGAAAATGAGTTGAAACAAGTAATCGAAAAGCATTCGGTATCAAGTTCCGTGTGTTTACTTACTGCGACGCGCATCGTTGTAGGTCAGTGCATTCTACCGCTGGGCATGGAGGAGGGAAGAATTCCGGATAACGCGATCACAGCTTCCTCCAGCTACGAGACTAAATCAGTGGGTCCTCAAAACGCGAGGTACGTTGCCGGAAGAATTTCGACACTAATAGCAAGGAAGATCGGGAGTCTTTATTCAATGTCTCTCGAAAAATTCGATTGGAAAACAGATCGATAGGGAGACTACCTACGAAAGAACGATTCACGCGACGCACGCGGAGCGAAACACGCACCTATAGTACACGTGTTCGTTATTCACAGAATACGACAAGAAAAGAACGGTGGCGCCTGGTGTCCAAAGGCGCAGATTAGCAGCGCGATACGGGAATATCTGGAAATCGATCTGACGAGAAACCATTTGATCTCGTGGACCGAAACTCAAGGGCGGTTTGGCAATGGTCAAGGTCAAGAGTACGCGGAAGCGTTTTTCCTGGAGTACTGGCGTGACACCAAGTGGCATCAGTACAGAAATTTAAAGGGTGACAGAGTTCGTGTCGTCGGTAAAGAGATCAGGAGTCGCCCGCATTGCTTCGAAATGATCGCCGCCATAGTTGTCGATGTCACCGTCGCGCGACGTTGTCGAAACATTCTTACGGGAAACGTTCGCGGTTCTGTCGCATAGTTGGAAAAGCCATAGAGTCTAGGCTCTCGGGAGCAAAGCGGGACGCCTCCGTGGAACACTGGTCGGAGAAACAATACGAGACGATGCTCGTGATCCCTGGCGACGTTGATCGAAACTTGCCCGTTTCAGGTGCTGCGAGGAAACAGTAACACCTATTTGGTGGAGAAGCAGAAGCTGGACTTGCCGTTCGTCGCGAGCAGAGTGCGATTCGTCCCTTACAGCCAACACCCTCGGACAGTTTGCATGCGAGTGGAAATATACGGATGCGTCTGGGAGCGTAAGTACGATTGTGTGGAGAGTTGATGGCGATTGAGACTCGATCGGTAAAGTGGCTCTCCGCAGAGTACGTTGTGAGATACACAGCGCCCAAAGGGTCGACCCTTGGTCCTGGAGGAAGCAATGTCGAGGACTCGTCGTACGACGGTATCGAGCTGGACAACCTCCTCTTCAACGGCCTGGGACAGTTGACGGATGGAGTTCTAGCCGAGATTTCTGAAATTCGGGCGTCTTCAACGAACAGCACCAACTGGGTAGGCTGGACCCGGTTGGATCGCGATACCGTCCAACTGACGTTTCAGTTTCAAGAGCTGCGGGAATTCCACAATTGCTCCATCCACGTCGCTCGTTCACCCGAACTAGGCATCGAGGTTCGCGCGCGGGATCGCCCCTTAATTCCCAGACTCCTTAAATCAATCGTTTAACCAGCACGGCCAGCGAGCTTCTTTTAATCGCAGCCGATCTACATTCGCAGACATTCTCATCGTTGCGCATTTGGTTTTCCAACGACGGGGAGGATTACCGGCCTTTTCCGGATGTATCGGAATCTCCGATCGGTGGCGATAGTACGGCCACTGGTGGCGCTGCGTTCGCGTGGATCAAGTTGCAGTCGAGAATCGGGAGATTCGTGAAGCTGGAATTGAGCTTGGGCGGGAAATGGCTGCTGCTCAGCGAGATCACCTTCTACACGGGTAAGAGTTGAATCGAGCGATTGCTAAAGAATAGGTGACCTCTCTAACCCAGCGAAGTCCAGGTGGGCGGTCCGAGGACGCTAGCATCCATAGCGTCTGCTACGTGCTGCGTGGAAGGGGGTGCTCGAAGCCAATGATACGGCGGCATGCAACGGATAGGGAAAACTGTAGTTGTGTGCTCTTAGGCCCTAAAGGTGAAGTTTCACGGCGATTCGGCTCGGCTCGTCCAGTATCGGCGAGTCGATGAGCCACGCGCCGTGGAACTTCACCTTAAGGATACGAGTCTACACGCACACTACTAGCGGTTTCCGTATCCCTGGCATGCCCGCCGCTTCATTGGCTTCGAGCACTCTCTTCCACGCAGCACGTAGAAGACGCTATGGATGCTAGCGTCCTCGGACCGCCCACCTGGTCTTCGCTGCTCTAACCGATACCGTTCAAATCGGCAGTCGCAGATGGTAGAAATCAGTCGATCGATTCCTACGTGTCGGATAATCGATTGTTTCGAGTGGAACGAAATGAAAGCGAGCCATGGCCAAAGTTGACCAGGTACGAGGTGGCTGGGTCGAGTTTCAATGACACGGAGCTCTACGAGATACGCGAGGACGATTTGACACCGGACGCCTTTCCCGTCGGCACGTCGCAGACTTACGTCGGTCTTGTCAGTGGCCTCTTGACCGTGGCTCTTCTCTTCTTCTCCTGCACAGCTTTCTTGATCAAGCAAAGAGGCCGCAATAAAGTGGCTCTATTGCAGAAGCACACCGCCCTTCTCTGCGACTCGTCCGCTCCTGGCATCACGATCACTCCGAAAGACGTTAAGCTACCGAATTCCATCGTCAACGGATTGTCCCTCGGTCGCAAGCCAGTTACCATTGTTGGCTCCGCTACCATAGCAACCACCGTTACCGCCCCCGCCGCACGAAAACTACCCGATCACCCAGAGCGAACTCGAGCGAAGTCGCGACTCAATGTTGATTCTGACCATTGCTCTTCCGTCGTCTATGAAACCAGTGACAAGCTATTCTCCGAAGAAAATTTCGTTTTCGCGCAAGCAAACGAGTCTACTCTCGTGACAGAGTCGCATACCGGTGAGTATGATATACCAAATTAGGTAAACTGCGTTCCATATAAGAGCATACCGACGCTCCTACCGATTTGCGACCGATCTGCGCAGCTCCCACGGATCTGACACACGCGATTGGTGGTAGCACTTTCGCGATTGGTCGTAGCACTTTCCCTGCCGGTTTACTACCAATCAACAGTGTACACCTGCGCGAAATATTGTATTGTATATTGTTTTTTTCCTGTTAAACAGGATGGCGTTTCAAGCTTATCCCGCTTATATTGCCCAACGAACTATAGTCACATATCTATTATTTTCTCTCCTCTCTCTCCTTCGGGTCCCAGCAGCAGCGGCGCACCGGGAGAAAGGTGGTCTCCCATCTTTCCCCAGTACCCGCCCCGTGATGCTTAACTTCGGTCATCTAACGAGAACCGGTGTTTTCCATCACGGCTACGGCCGCTGGTCCTGCGCGAAATAAGTATGCTTTAATGTGAAACGCAGAGTAGATATATACATACCTAGGGTATACAGGGTGTACAAAAAGTGATGGACACCGTTTTCAAGGGTGAATCTATACCTCTGGACCGGAACAATTTTTTGCGACACATGGTTTCTTCTGAACTTTTTTCTTTCTCGTGGAGCAGTGCACATTTATGTAAAAAAAACTTTAACATTAATTTCCAATGTTATAAACCAGACTTGGGAATTAAGTGAACTTCGCGGCCAATTTCAAAGGCAACGCCTCCTTTCTCCCACCGCGCGCCTTGGCCCTCGCGGCGGCCTAGCAGCTTGGAACGCCTCAGGGCCGTTCCTCGTGCACCGCGCGTGGCGTATTAGAGCAACATTGTATCAATAGGTTTTCACATGGTCCCAGAGAGCACGATTGTCGATGCGTTTTTGTTTTGTCAACGCGCCACGCGCGGTTCATATGGTACAGGCCTGAGGCGCTCCAAGCTGCTTGGCCGCCGCGGGGGCCAAGACGCGCGGCGGGGGGAAAGGAGGCGTTGCCTCTGAAAATCGGCCGCGAAGTTCACTTAATTCCCAAACCTGTTATAAACAATTTTAAAGTAGGTTTTTTTACAAATGTCCACCGATCCCGAGGCGTAGATTCACCCCTGAATGCGGTGTACATCACTTTTTGTACTCCCTGTACATAGTTGATCTATACAATATGAGTACATGTACTTCTTCGCACCTGAAGAAACTCGTCCAATCTAACGTGTTCTTCTTTACCCCATCGGACCGACGTTCTTTATCCGATGACGAATGTTGTAGACTTTAGGTGCAGGACAAACTTTCCAAAAGCCAAGTCCACGGAATTTACGATGCCAATCGTGAAACATTCGTCGAACAAGCCGCATCACTTCCAATCGGGGAAGATGAATAAAAAAATACACGATGGATATTACGCAGCGACCGATATTTTGACGGTAAGACGAGCCACGTAGTACTTACATGTGTATGCTTATGAAAAAGATTGCGTTGTGAGCAAAGTTGGGGAGTATTAGAATAAATATTTGTTCGAATAATCTTTGAATACAAATTTCGAATAAAATGAAGTTATTCGCGAATAACGAATAAACATTTATTCGATTAATTTCGAATAAGATTTGCGAATAAAACGAAGTTATTCGAGAATTACGAATAAATTTTTATTCGAATAAATTTTTATTCGAATAAATTTTTATTCGAATAAATTTTTATTCGAATAAATTTTTATTCGAATAAATTTTTATTCGAATAAATTTTTATTCGAATAAATTTTTATTCGAATAAATTTTTATTCGAATAAATTATTATTCGAATAAATTTTTATTCGAATAAATTTTTATTCGAATAAATTTGTATTCAAATAAATTTGTATTCAAATAAATTTTTATTCAAATAAATTTTTATTCAAATAAATTTGTATTCAAATAAAGTTTTATTCAAATAAATTTTTATTCAAATAAATTTTTATTCCGAATAAAAATGTATTCGAAGCAGTAAATAAGTGTTTCGCATGGCACGCGCCAGCGCATCGTTATTCACGTATTAAAAAATTTATTCGACTAAAAAATTATTTGTTATTCTCAAATAATTTCGTTTTATTCGCAATTCTTATTTGAGATCGTTCGAATAAAACTTTATTCGAATAATGCCCAACTCTGGTTGGAAGAAGGTGTATGCACCAACGATAAAAGGATGGTGAGAGAGAGAGAGAGAGAGAGAGAGAGAGAGAGAGAGAGAGAGAGAGAGAGAGAGAGAGAGCAAGAAAAGTAAAGAGAATTGCATACTTTTTTAGATAAAGGGACGAGAGGCGGTACCGAGTTCGAGTCCATTCACGCCGCTGCAAATTCGCGAGAAAGCTGTTCGTTTACCGCGCACTCTCGATTTGAACGAAGCTCAGCGTATTTCCAGGCACAGATTGAGGATTTTGGATAAACTTGGCGAAGGGAATTTCGGCTTGGTAAGAACGAATCGTGCACGCTTTCCGAATCGATCAGGAGATCGGTGACAAATGGATTAATCGCGATAAAATCGACTCGAACTTGGACAGGTTCATTTGTGCGAGGCAAAGGGGATTACGAATCCCGAAGTAGGATCGATCCAAAACCGACAGACCGTGATCGTTAGATCTCTCTGGCGAGGTGTCGTAGACTCTTTGAGGTACGTCAGTCGATTTTATTCTTTCAATATCGTATACGATGACCATCTAATCTCCGCAGGCTAGACTTCACCAAAGACATGCGCGTTCTAGCGACGCTTCGGGATTCGAACGTGGCAAGGGTGATCGCGTTGGTGGAAGAAGAACCGTTTGCAGCCGTCTTCGAGTACGGCCAGCTCGGCGATCTACCTACATTCATCGAAAGCTGTCAACAGCCTGATAGAGAACATATACTCGGGTAAAATTTTAAGCAATTCTATTATTTCCTCGTTCCGCGCTCTCCGTGTCTAAAATCTCGTACCTGTCCCCAGTTACGGGAATCAATTGCGCTTCGTCAGGCAAATCGCGTCAGGCATGAAGTATCTCGAGTCCTTGAATATCCCGCACTGCGATTTGGCGGCCAGGTAAGACTGCCATGGAAAGTCTAACGAACGTTTCTTTCATTCTTTTTTTACATACGACAAATTTGATTTCAGAAACTGCATCGTTGGTAAAAATCTGACGATAAAGGTGTCCGATCATGCTATATATTGTACCAAATACGATTCTCATTATTACGTCGACGGAAGCAACGCGAAAATTCCGCTTCGTTGGATGGCGTGGGAAGCGGTTTTGTTGGTAAGCTTTGTAAATACATAAATACACACGTTGATCGTTCACTTCTAACTCGACCAACTCTTTTCCCCCGACAGAATGAGCGTAGCTGCAGAGCGGACGTATGGTCGTTCGCCGTTACGGCGTGGGAAATCTTCACGAACTGCAAGGAAACGCCGTATCTGGATTTAACGGCGGAGCAGGTTCTGGAGAATTGTGGCCGCTGGTTCGAGAGCGAGGCAGGTGCCGGTAACAGAACGGGCGACGGTGTCAACGACGAAAGAAATCAGCCTCGAGTTCTTTCGAGGCCCAACCGCTGCTCGGACGATCTCTATCGCGTGATGAACAAGTGCTGGAGCAAGAAACTCGCGGACCGACCTACCTTCGAGGAAATCTACCTCTATCTCGAGAGATTAGCCCTCGATTGAGAACACGTTCGAGTAGCGCGGACCAAATTGGTTACAATCAATCAGCCAAGAAGCATCTTGTACGTAAATTTATCTTTTTTACGCTCCTCCGCGAACTTTCCTCCCCTCACCGTCCCTCCTCTTTCACGCGGAGAGGAATTATATTTCATGAATTATCATTCAGGATGCTCTGGCCATTAACTCGTAATGCTCAACTAGGTTTAATCGAATCGATCTTTACGCATATAAGATTATATTACATCTACGTATATACATATATTTTCTTTCGAGACACACATACACACACGAACACGCGCACGCCTTGAAAAATAGGCTTATCATCAACGTGAAGTTTTTGTAAGAGGCAGCATTCTCGTCTTCCGGTCTCTAATCTTACGATTCGTGCGAACGGAATAATTTATTCAAGGGTTGGCAAGATGACGGTGCTCGTCGGTCAGGTTCACTGGACGCACCGCGACTGTCTTTTTCACGTTCCGAGGCGAGCGTTCTACGCGAAAAGAAGAACGAACATCACGATTTCATCGACTTAAGTATTCCATTCGTTGAATCACTTTTTCGTGGTGGATAGCGCTGTCCCTCGTTATACGTGCTCTATGTACGGTGGTAAAATGTAAGTAATCTAAATAGGATATATGTATGCAGAGATGGGCAAAATGTTTATCTAAATAAAAATTTCAAATATCGAATAAAAGATGAAAAAAATTTATTCGTTATTCGAGGCTCCAATAATTTAAGTTATCTTTTAACGAATAAAGTTCGTTTATCTTTTATTTATTATTTGAAATCTTTATTCAAAGATTTTAAACATCTCTGTACGTGTGTATGTATATCCATTTTAGGATAATGCGGCGGAAACGCGCGAGTCCTAGTACCATTATTCTCGATCTCGTGGGCGAATCGAGGTTTCCTATTACATACATAGTGTCACGACTGATCGATCGTTCTTTGAGCGAGAATAAACGATTTCGCGATCTACTTACCCGCGAGGCGGTAAAGTGTAGGGAACAATCGTTCGGTCATTACTGTGTACGATTGGTTACGCGGTAATTTTAGAATCGAGCGGTACGTTCTACAAATTGGTGCGCATTACTATAAACGAAACAAGACAATCAATCTCGCAAACGTTGTTTCATAAACCGCGCGACGTGTATCTCAAAAGATATATATATAATTATGGATCGTTCGATCGCGCAAGTTCAAGTCTAGTACATAGAAATGGCTAGGAAATATTGCTCCAACTACTGTAAGTGCACAGAGCGGCCCAACTTCGCCCTAGACCATATTCACGAAATATCGCAGAAGTGTTAAATCCTGTAAACTTGAGCCACACTTAGTTGCAGCGATATTTTTCAATCGAGTGTACTCGCTCTCGCGAAAGCTCCGACTTGTACATACACGCTAGGTCTTGACTCGCAAACTTTTATGCTTGCGCGCGAATCGACGGCTAGTCGTGTATCATTGTGTCGCGTCGATGTCGCGCGTTCGATTCCATCGAACAATTTTCTCCATTTACGGTCATAGTTAATCTAAATTTGTCATACGAATCGCATACGTATCTCATTAAAAATTATATTCTTCATATCTTCAACGTTACGGCGAATAAACATTGTTATAAGACGTAGGAAGTTGCTAACTGTCTGTGCGGAGGTGTGGATACCGGGGATCGAGCGATCGGTTGGAGCGATTCCTAGCGCACCTATTCCTCTTGCGGCTTAATCGTCTACGCCTACACGCACCAGCGGAACGATGTTGATCTCTCGGTGAAAGTCGGCGAGAGTTTGTTCCCAACGTTCCTCGAAGTAAATCCCCAGTATGAACTTCGCGCCGATTCCCGTTTTAATGGCCCACGGGAGATGGTGCTCGAGGTATAGCTTCCTTTGCCTGAAATCCCAGCTGCGGTATAGTCTGATCGGAGGAGGTGCTCTGTTCCGTTTACCTTGGACGCAATCGATACGCTCCGAATATCGCCCCGCTCAGGCACATTGGGAAACGTAATTGCAACGCTTCTATCCACTTCACGGACACCTCGCCGAGCATCGTGGTTGGCATTAAAAGTACTGCGTGATAAATGTCATGGGTTTCTCGGTATCGTTGCATTACGTACGCCAGCTCGGTGTCTTGAACGAACCTGACCGGAGTTCTAGAATCGGGGGACACGTTCTGGAAAAAAGGAACATCTGCATCGAGTGGACGCCTCCGAGACTTACAAGGGAAAATCCCGAACACGGAAATTTAAAAAATTCTGGAACTTTGCGAATATGTAGGGGATTTCCTCCTGATTACAACGCAATTTTTGTTCGCTGGCCAAATTTACTCGAAGACATGGGCGTCCGAAAGGGGGTGCAAAAGGGGTAGTTGCTCTCCTAGCTTTTGAGAAAAAATCGCTTATTTTTCAAAATTATTAAGTTTATTGGGAAACCAAGAATTTCGATACGCCAACTAGTGACAGAAAATTGAACCACTGAGAGTAGGTGGAAATCCGTCGAAGTCAGATATTGTGAAAAACGAATGTTTTTAAATTTTTCTGAACACTAAATTTTTACTTATTCGATTAATAAATACTTATTCGGAATGTTTGGTGGGATCCGGACCTACTTTCAATAGTTTGCCAACTTACCACCGCAGCGCTGAAATCTAAGCCACGCCTCCACCAAGTTTTCCAATACTAAAAAATTGATTTTTAAATTTCGGTTTTAAATTTTTAATTAAATTGGCACTATAAAATGGGTTGAAAAAAGCAAGAGGGGTATATTTTTCTTTACCATCATCTCAAAATTACCCCCACCCCCTGGAGAAAGTCTCCAGACGCCCTGAAAATTCGTCTATTTTCCGATTTTGTGTTACAACTCGCGAACTGTAAGAGATCGGAAAAAAGTTTCAAGATAAAGGTTACTTCTTTTAATCAGGTAAAAAAATTATTTTACAGTGCACGAGTTATAACACAAAATCGGAAAATAACCGGATTTTCAGGAGTCAATTCCACCTCCTTAGAATGAATTTGAGCAGCAAACAAAAATGGCGTTGTAATCAGGAGGAAATCCCCTACATATTCAGTTTCAGAATTTTTTGAATTTCCGGGTTCGACACTTTCCCTTGTTAGAAACCCGATCAACGATACATGTATGAACGCGGTACAGTGACGGCCCTACGACAGTAAATTGGTAAGAAATTTTCAGTGGACATTAACGGTACGGTGTTAGCTGAAACTGGTCTACCAGTCCAATCGTAAGTAATTAAGTATGTACGTACAATATAGCAATATAGTCTGGGCCTAAAATGGGCGCGAGAATCGGGTGGAGGGAGAGACAAAGCAAGAGAGCATCGAGCAGCTTACATTGATGTCCAAAAATTCTCGGTACGTCCTGCCGACAGTCCCTTTCGGCAAGCGCTTGAGTGCCTCAAGGTCGACCGTTGAGGAGGATACGCGTGGCTTTTCGGCGAGGATCCGCCGTCCCTCGGCGGTAGCGAGCATTTGCCGGTGGCAGTAGGAAAGAGCATCGGCGCCAGTCGTTTCTCCAAGGCATGCAATCATGTCGCCGCGAAAAGGATTGGCGAGGGATATCGCGGCCGCTCCCGCGGTCAAGATCGCGTGTTGCAGCCGCGACAGAGGAACGCGGTGTACCGCGTAATCCTCCGCGAACGATGAAACGTGGTTGGAAAACCTTCGAACCGAGCCGCCTGAAACCGATCCAGGAGAATAACGATCGATCGCTCCCTTCCTCCATAAATAGAATTTATTTTGATAAAACATTTATGTACACATTACGGCGCGGCGGCATTGCACCTCCGAGGAAAGTGTGTGCATACGTATGTACAAATTACACTTTACGTCGTGAACGTCGTGAACATGGCGGTATCGCGTTTACCGGCTGTCCAATCGGTACACTATGGCACACCGCATTCTGTCCTGTAATTATGCTTTCACTTTGGTATGACACTCGTTGAGTTTGTTCGCTACGGCTGCTCGACGCGTTACGCCCCCCCTCTTTCGTTCCCGTCGATTTCGATTCGGCAGCCACTTCGATCGAGAACAGCGCGAGATTTGAACTACAGGCAAGTAGAGAGAAACTCTTAAATTGTAAATGCAGCATAGGAAACTAGAGAGTTGTGTAATCGAGAGAGAACCACGCGCGGGATAAGGCGTAAGCGTCAAGCGTTAAGTAGATAATACGTTGGCGCGTTATGGAAACGCGACGATCGTTACAGAGCTTGGACTTTGGCCATTTGGTCCTGTGGGAGCAGAGAGTACTTTAGGTCGACGGCGGCCTCTTTTCGGCGGAATGTCACCCACGTGTACACCAAACTACCGACCACGCTTAGATTCAGTCCTACGAAATTGAGCAACGTGAATATATAATCCCCGCCGATAATCATTCCGAGGTACGTGACGCATATGTTTTTCAAGCAGCCGATTATGGTAGTCGTCAGCGCAGAGTTATGAAGGGTGCAGAGTATCATACTGTAGGAGAGCACGAAGCCCATCACGCACGAAAGCCCGAACTGTAGAACGAAGAAAACGTTGCTCCAATGCGGAAATTCGAGGACGGAGCGCGCGTCTCCCATCCAGCAGGCGATCGTGATCGCCGGTACAACCATAAATAACGAGTTATAGTACATCAATCCGTACGTTCCCAACTCCTTCGAGTCCAGCTTCTTTTTCATGTAGACGCCGTTGGCGGCAGTGAAGAAATCGTTTAACAGGATAAAGAGGTAGCCCTCCAAATTGAAAGCGAGGTCGTTAAACGCCGCCACCACTGCCCCGAGAATCATCGTATAGACGCTCAACTGAACGGAGACGCGCGCCTTCGTTCCGAGGATATAATACTCGGCGATCATCGTCATTAGGATACTGAATCGCCGGAGCGCCGTGAACATCGGGAGGCTGAGCTGCTTGGTCCCGCCTAATCCGAAGATCATGTTACCGATGAAGATGATCGGCAACGGCCATATCTTCCGAAACGTTGAAGCTTCTAGGTTAGGAAATTCGATATAGCGCAGTTTCTTTGCGGCGAACAGGAGTATGATGGTTGACAGCATCTGTCCTACGCCGAGCAATTGGAACGACGGGAATTCGAACGCCGTCAACACCGTCTTATTTACAACCGTGATCATGAACGACGATGACCCGTAAAACACGGCGGAACCGACCCGCGCGAATATCACATTTTGCTCATTCAACGTCATACCGATTAATCTGCGATCTCTCTTCGCTTCCCGACTCGCAAGTATTCCGTAACTCTTTTCCCGTCCGATTGCGCTGATTACTCTTATTAGAAAAAAGCCAATGTCAAGTGCAGTTGAACGTACACGGCCATAACCTTATCATCCTTTCCTCCGTTTCCTCCGCTCCGTTCAGTCCTGTTCTCTTCTCTTCGTTCTGTAGGCAGTCGGAGGCGATTCTCGATCAGCATAGGCTTCACTCACGTTTAAAGACCGTGTAAAATTTATGTAACGTGGCCTATTACTTTTCCCGGTTGTGTGGTCGATGCCGTGGACACTTTGGCACCTCTCGTAAATCAGGCCTCGCTAATTAAACCAATCTCCACAAATCTCTTCTCTACGGATACGCTTGGCTCGTGCAACCTCGTGTGCTCGGTAGCTAGTTGCTCGAGTTGCGTTGCCCACGCAAGCAATCCTGAGCAATCCGCGCGCGCACACACTCAGTCTTGACCGCTCCTTTACCCCGTTTGCCCTTTTATCAGTTCCCTATGCCGATAGTTCGTGATTCTTACTACCGTAGTAAAGGTTTCTCGTGGATTGCACGTCAGTTTACTATCCATTGCATCTAGGTACGGAAACCCGAGTAAAAAATATCGCTCCTATCGCGCACTATCGCGACCGCGACTATTGCGCGCGCGGCAGAGAGTGGGCAGAGTGGGAGTGGAGTTGCGTGGAAAATTACCCAACTTCACGCCGCTGTCGTTCGCTTCGCGAACATTTCTACAATATTTCGTGAATATGCTAGGAGGCAAGAGCCTATGGCGTGGCTTTGCCCCATCGAGTTGTGCGTTCATTCGTGCAGAAAACTAAACTCCCTTTGAAAAGGCAGATTCAACAGCTCGAATACAAAACGCTCTCATGCGAACGCGAGTCTTCGCATTCGGCCGGATATCGATGCGTTTACGATTCTCCTTCTCTACGCGATTTGTCTCGCTCTCTCTCATCGGCCGTGCCGTCCAGTGCCGTCGCGCCTCCAATCACCTTGAATTACGCACTGTTACGTACTAAGGGGGATTTCAACGCAAAGTGCGCGAACTCGGACTCCGATGGTCTAGTGAAATCTTTTGAAGTTTCAGCGCTATGCGCGTTCCCTCGGGCTTATCTTACGTAACGGTGGACAAAATTTGGAAATACGAAAATTCATCAAGATGTAAGTGAGACATTTCGTTTCAAAGAAACTCGGAACACTCGAAACCTCTGTTGTTGGTTAGACGAAATTCTAATCGAAGACAAGCGGTAAATAACTCTCGTGTTACTTTCAGGATGGGAAAAACGAAGCATTAGCTGTTATTCGGCGTTATTTTTATCATGGTATTTGTTTTCTGCTCGACCAGAATCTCTCGGAACATATCATGTCTACTTCCAACATTGAAACCGTTCATCACGTCCGTGAGTACAGCAGCACTTCGTCACACGCCTCCCGCCGAATCATTAGGATTTTTAAAGTCTCCTTTTAATCCCCACTTGTTACAGTATTCCACGCAGGCCGCGTCAAGCGTAAAAAAATTACCCTCTCAGAAACACCGCCGCTCATCGGTCGCGAAGGATTTACAGGCTCCAGCGATTTCGCCGAACGTAACAGCGTCCAACGATCACCGGAGTATCGTTGCCTACAAAGACACAGAGCGTGCCGCCAAAAGGGAGGCTCGCTTAAACGAGCCAGAATGGAGGTACATGCGAGTGGAGACTGGTAATCTGAAAAAGTATTGCCTCATGCTGTCCAAGATAAGATTGACGTGTAAGCACATCTGGCATCTTTAATCCTACGTGTCCAGACCCGAAGGACTAAGAATCACGGTGAATTGCAGCTTTGGTAGTCGTAACGACCATGGCTGGATACTCGTTAGCCCCTGGGCCCTTCGATGTTTCTACGTTTGTCGCGTGCTCTGTCGGAACCGGGTTAGTTTCCGCGACGGCGAACGCGATCAACCAATTCTTCGAAGTTCCGTTCGACGCGCAGATGTCGAGAACGAAGAACAGGTTGCTGGTCAGAGGTCATTTGACGTACGTATTTACCGACGGTATACTTTCGATCCTAGAAAGTAGAGTGTTTATGGTTACAGCTAAAGAGCATTTCCCTGGTTAGGCCAGCACACGCTGTAATTTTTGCAGCGGTATCTGGCGTCGGCGGCCTGTCGTTGCTCTACGGCGAAGTTAATGGACTGACGGCTGCCTTGGGCGCGGCTAATCTAGCGCTTTACACTCTTATTTACACTCCCATGAAACGCGTTAGTATTCTGAACACCTGGGTCGGCTCTGTCGGTACGTGCATCGTCTGTGTTCTGCCGATGAGTACACAGAAGCGTTTAAGGAAAATAACGAATAGCGATCTTTATTCAGTTGGCGCTATACCGCCGTTAATGGGCTGGGCGGCTTGCACCGGCGACGTGATGTCTCCTGGTGCTTGGATCATGTCTGGCTTGCTGTACACGTGGCAGTTCCCTCACTTCAACGCTCTGTCGTGGAACTTGAGGCCGGATTACTCGCGCGCTGGATACAGAATGATGGCGGTCACGGACCCGAATCTGTGTCGCAAAACAGCGTTGCGTTACACTGCTGCGTTAATGGGCCTGTGCTATTTGGCACCTGCCCTCGACGTGACGAACTGGTGGTTCGCTGTAACGTCGACACCGCTGAATGCGTACTTTCTCTACCTCGGTACGTTGCGAAAAGGAGGAAGAAGAATTGGCGGACGCCTTGTCTCTAGACCGGGACGATCGATCGATCCCGTCGGAATGGTATAACGTCTGCATTCTGTTTTCCAGCCTGGAAGTTTCACGAACACTCGGATAGTGGAAGTTCGCGGAAGCTCTTTCGCTTCTCGTTAATTCATCTACCTGCGCTCATGATTCTTATGCTCGTGAATAAGAAGTACTGGTTTAACGAGAAGAAACAGAAGAGCGCGGTGATCCGTGAAGACGAACGAAGCGGCGTATACACGATTCTACCGAAGTTAATCGCAACGACGTCCTCGACCGCGTAGCGTGTGTAGCCTCACGCTACGCGGGAATACAAGTCTGTAACACACTTACCGACAAAGTATTTTGTACAATAGAATGGCGTGTAAATAATATGACAGTTAGTTGTCGCGATTGTTATAGTCGGAAACGATATAATTACAAGACAATTATTTACATTTAATCGAGTTTCTGTACCACCACTGAAAGTGTCGTGGAGTTCGATACGCCATCCTGAGAGAGAAAATTAAACAGCGGGGACGAGATTTACAGGGGGAGGACAGGGTGTGTATAGACATCGATTTTGATGAGCCTTGGCACGATGGATCTATGTCGAAAATAAGTAAATATGTGTCCGAGCGTTTAAGCCAATAAGCATTAACCCGGGAGTAGGCGCGCCAAATAACTTACGTTAGCAGGCGTGCTATGGTCGAAAAGACCGACGCGTACCAATGTATGTTTTAAAACCTACACGAGTGCATTAACAATAAGTGTCGCTCCGCAACATAAACAAGTCGAGACTTCCTTCAAATGAGAATCGCTTCACGAAAAAAGTAAACTCGGCGGGGGCACTGCCGTGCTCCCAGAACAGTCGAACGCTATGGATCATGTTTCAAAACATACGAAATCATCGGTCGAAAAGACCAACATGCGCCTACTCCCGGGTTAATAATAGAGATATTTACGTGTAAATTATTAAACATTTCATAGTGGCCGTGGGGTTTTAAGGTACGTCTACACCAGCGTTGCCCCGATGGGCGGTCCGAGAGCACGAGCATCCATCGCGTTTTCCAAAGCTCGCGTGGAAAAACGACTTGAAATCAGCCTATAACCACAAAACAAATTAATTTAATCGCAATGAAATCAGCATGTAACGGTTACATGCTGATTTCAGGGTACGAGCCTACACGCACACTGCTAGAGCTTTCCTCATCCGTTACATGCCCGCAACTTCATTAGTTTCGAGCGTCCCCTTCCACGCGAGCTTTGGAAAAAGCGATGGATGCGCGTGCTCTCGGACCGCCCATCGGGGCAACGCTGGTCTACACGATGACACTTTTATGTATAGATCAAGTGTATACGACACTGAAAAAAATTTCGGAAGATTGGATACTGCTTAGAGCAGTCCACGACACTGAATTCGACCTATCGTCGGGGGATTTGCAGCTAGAGCTAGACTGAAGACGACAGAGGCGTCGGGGTGCCTTTTGAAAATTTTCCCACGTTAAAAAAAATTATAAATTATATTTTTATAATTTTTTTTATAAATTATATTTTTATAATTTTTTTTATAAATTATATTTTTATAATTTTTTTATAAATTACATTTTTATAATTTTTTTATAAATTACATTTTTATAATTTTTTTATTTTTTTATAACGTGGGGGAAATCTCCAAAAGGCATCCCGACGCCTCCAGAGAGGAATCCCCCGAGGGCGCCAAGGCAGTTAGGGATTTTTACCTACTAAAACTCCACGGCCACTATGAAATCTTCAATAATTCACATGTAAATTTCCCTATTATTAAGGCCTATTGGCTTAAACGCTCGGACACCTATTTACTTATTTTCGACATAGATCTATCGTGCCAAGGCTCATCAAAATCGATGTCTCTCACACCATATTCTCCCCTTGTTAGTAAAAATGCGCTGATTTTCCGTGTCAAACGCAGACTGCACAGTACATAATAGTACTATTATTGCTTAGAAAGAAGGCCTCTGGCAGGCGGTGCAGACCGCCGCTAGCTCCGTCTGAACCCCGTCTTCTGACCTTCCCGAAACCCCTATCTCTAAATTTTTAGCGGCACACGCTGCATAACAGTAAGCAGATGTGACCGCCTCCACTAAAAACCAATCGTCACAGTGGCCGACTGCACCGCCTGCCAAAAGCCTTCTCTCTATGCAATAACAATAGTATGTATTGTGTGTTCGATACTTTCGATGACAACTATCTAAACAAAGTAGTCACCACCGTACATACACTTGTATGTACGGATGTTTATTGAAAATTTCTTTGATACTTAGAGAACATGGTACAGTGTCATATCATATAGTATCGTCGATAGTTTGTCGCTTCGCGGCGAATTCTATCGCCATTTGTCTCCTTGTCTTAGTCAAATTTCTGTGCCCGGCGCAGTCTAGATTTTCCGTGAAACATTTGTTTCTACAGCACTGCCGGCACAATTTGTGAATGCATTTCAGACCCTGCGGACAAACGTGCGATAACCGAATTATAGATTCTCCCTCGACTGACGAGAACTGGAAAAGAAATAGTAGAAATGATATTTGCAAACCACTGGATTCGGACAGTCGTGGCACAAATCGGATCCCCTTTTCACGGGAACGGCCGGCCTGTTGGGACGGCGCGCTATTCGTTGCAGCTTCTTCAACCGCTTCCGCGATATCTCGTTTCCTTCTTCGTCCAAGAATTTCCTCTTCAGAGCTTCGTCTCTCTGCGAAACACAGCCTGTGAAAATCAGCTTAGGAGTATGAACAATTAATACAGGAAACTAACCGTTTCGAGTTTGTCCGTTTCCCGCTTTTGAGTCCGTTCTTCCGGTGGATTACGTACGTAGGGTTGACAGAGCCATGGTGGCAGCTTCAAGTTATAGTCTAGAAACGAAAACGAGGATATTGGTAAAACGTAGCGAAATAATTAGCGAAGACGAAGGTGGAGAACGAAGCGGGGATATAAAAAAGGAGAAACGAAGGGACAAGAGAGGACGAAAGGTAGCGTTTGTCGATCCATCGAATCGATGAACAGTGGGCATAACGGCGCGATGTATACAGACCGGTTGTCTCTTCCTGCCACGACCGGCGTCCTTCGTGGTAAGGTAGATACCGATCCCGCAGCGCGCGTACGACGCTTTTGAAAGATTCCATGGTAGAATTCCTGGCCAAATTTTCCCTCTCTTCTTTATTCTCTGCTAAACAAAGTCTACTCTCTAGTTAAAAGAACGCTGAACGCATAATGGAGATGGTAAGTTAGGATAGCGTTCACAGAGTCGCAGCGATTAGCAGAGAGGTTGATAGGAGTACATACATATGTTGGAATAACTTGAAGAGATGGCCACGGATGTAAGAAGCTGGCGCTGGATAACGCTCCACCAAATTTAAATACTCGAGCGCCGGCTCCCAGCTGGCCGGATAGCAGCCCTCGAATATGTATGGATTATAGAGATTCCCTTCCGCCGACATTACACCGTGCACTCCGGTCTCCTCTATACACCTCTCCAGATCCTGCAGGCACTGTATGTTGCCGTTCGCAAACACTGGGATCGCGACGGCCTGCCTAACGTGCGCGCGAATGTTGCAAGTAAACAGGAGTCGTTTAGAAGAGAAAATTGAGGGAGAAGACTTGTACCTTACGGCTTTGATGTGGTCCCAGGACGCCACACCGGTGAGTGGACCTTTCTGCTCGCGAGTTCGTCCGTGGACAGTGAGCAGCCGGGCCCCGGCACTCTCGAGCATTCGAGCATATTCCACTGTTTTATTAATCTCCGTGAACACTCGTAGCTTACACGTCACGGGCACACGGAGTCCCTTGCTCAAAGTGCTTACTACATTTTACAGGGGGAAAGAATGTATGAATGAGAAGAAACGTCGCTAGCTCGGAGACGGGTAATTCGTCTAGCGTACGCACCGATTCGTCGCAGCAAATCCCAGTCGTCCTGGAGGAAGGCACCGTAACGGCCTCGTTTCGCGATGGCTTGGGGACAACCTATATTTATGTCCACCGCGTCGCAGTACGGCTCTGCCAAAAGCGCTGCTTCTAGTAACGTCTTTGGATCGTTGCCGCAAAACTGTGAGAGAAAATCGTTGTTGAAATGTTATCGTGTGATGGAGGAGATAAAGACACTGATAAGTGGATAACGCGGTAAGGATAGAGTATACAGCTTTTTACCTGAATGATCAACGGTCGATCTTCGGCGGTACTAGCGAGAGCCTCTTGGCGATACTTGGGGTCTCTACAAAAGACCGAGGAGTGAAGCATCGGCGTGTAACAAAGCTGGGCACCGTGGCGACGGCTGAGTAGCCTCCAAGCTAACTCGCTCGCGTCGACCATCGGCGCGACTACATATCGCGGAGAAGCCAACACACTCTCCCAGACGCTCGTCTTTCGTGCGGCGGTGGTGGCGTCGGTAGACTCGGTTTGGTCGAATGGTTTCGCTGAAAGCGACGTCATCTGCAGGGAAATTGGCGACGGTGAGTGCACAGGCGCTAGGCACGCGCGATCAACCTCGGAAGACGCTAACGGCTCCTTCGACAACCAAGTATTACTCGTTAACGTGTAATGCGTTAAAAGCGCACACCGGAACTTACCATAGAAGCCAGGTCTACTCGAGCAACGCTATTTCTGGTCTGACGGATAACAACGCTTGCGAATAGAAGTTACAGAATTCACTGAAAATCAAGTCACAGGCTGCGCTGAAGAGCCGGAGGAGAAAACGCGAAGAAAGGGCAGCTGAGTGACGCGAGTAGACTCACATTCCCGGCGGAGGGGACGAAACGAACCGATCGCGCCTGGGCGACGAGGAGTGCGCGGGGCAGGGAGAGCGAAGAGAAATAGGGGACCTCGGTGATCGTGGCGATGCTGGCTTTGAGAGTTCCGACTCCAAGATAGGAGAGAGCTGTACAGACTGCGTTAGGCGCGAGCTGGTTTTCAGCGTCGGTCTCTTTCGGAAGGACGAAGTGCGTCGGGGACGGGCGTGGCTCGCGGATCTCTTGGTCGGTGAGGATCCCATCACTCTCCGAGATTGATACGGGATCCGACCGCAGTGCCGGTCGATCGGTCTAGGTCCGATTAACGAGTGCAGCGGGGCGAGTTTGGTCGCCGGTCGCGAAGGTACGGAAACCGCGGTGCTCTCGGTCGCTCCGAGAGCCAAGGCGGAAATGGACTCGGTGACGTCGTCGGTGACGATAACCGAGTCTTGAACGTCCATCTTGATTTTCATCCGCGTCGAATCGACGCTAGGGACGACTTTGTTCCTCGGCGGGCGAGCTACGTTCGCGTTGGACGAGCGGCGTCGACCGTTCCTCCGTAGGTACGTTCGAAGAAACTTTCCTATCCTTTCCACGGTTTCGCAGGAATTGGTCGGCGCGTGCACCGAATCGAGCGAGTCGTTGCCGCTCGACCGTTTCTTTGGCCCGTCCGTTTTGCTGGTGGAACGACAGCGCCCGGCTATCGAGTTGGCCGCGGCGAAGCAGCAGGAAACTGGCGAAGGGGTCGAGGAGCCGAGTCCACTGTTCGAGTCCTGGCACGCGCTCGTGGACTGCTGGCGATCCGACGGTATGTGCGACGAGTAGGAAGCTATCCAACTCTCGTTCTTGTTCCCGCAGGATTCAAGCTCGTACGAGAAACAAAGCCGAAAGTTCTTCCTTTCGTTGTCCCGACCGCAGAGTCTAGTCTCGGTGGCAGCTCGATTCGATGCCGTTTCCGCGCTGTTGACTCCGCCGTCGCTGGTGTCGTGGCACCAGTCCACCCGGGTTTCGAGGGACGTAGAAGCTCGGCGGTCGGATGCGCTTCCGCGAATACCGTGCTGTACCACTGACTCGTGAAGAATGTTGACGCCGCGGCCGCTTGCCGCTGTCCTTGTATTCTTCGTACTGTCCGCGGCGATGTTGTCAGTGGTATTGGCAGTGGTAGCGGTAGTGGTGGCGGTTGCTGCGGCGGCGGCGGCGGCTGCCGCGGCCGCGGCAGTGGCGGCGGCGACGGCCGCCACCACTGCGTTTCTTTCTCGCTTCAGACGAACGTACTCGTAGGTGGTTAGGCCGAGGCAAGCGATGTAGCCGTGGAAGAAGCACAAGTGAATCAAGAGTATCGCAGCGACTGCTGAGAGGATCCCGATCGCGGAGATTATGATGATGGAAGCGGTGTCCGGTATAGGGACGACAGAAAGAGCGGGGTGCGTGGCGGTCGCGTTCTCCATGGTTGTACTTGTGTTCGCGTTACAATCGTCACCGAGCCGATAGGGTAACACCGAGAGCAACAGTTCCGTCGCGGAGAGGCCGGCGACGGACAAGCTCGCCAGGATTGCGGAGATCAGGCAGACGAGGAAGGCCCAGTAGTTTCTACCTCCGATGCAGTTGTTCAGCCACTTGCAATGGTGGTCGAAATGGGCGACGCATTTGTTGCAGATGGAACAGTGCTTGGTCCTCTTGCAGTCGGTGGTTATGTTGCAGAGGTGGCAACGACCGTTCTCGATGACACGCGCGTGCTTCGCCCGGTCGAATTCCGGCACCACCTTGTGCGCCGGCTGACGCCTGACTTGCGGGTCCGCTGGATCTAACAAAAGCACGATCAAGTGAGAACAAAGATGCGCGGCAAAGATCGCCGCGATTAATATCGATAGTACTGAACGCAAACTCGCCGGCTGGAGGAACGGCGTCAACACCGCGAACGTGTTTATCGCGAGAACCAAAATCACGATCCAGCCAATCACTTGCTGTGGGTGCAACGGCAAGTCGAGCCCGTGCACCCGCCTGAACTTTCTGCGTTCCGGTGTTACGAACGCGTTTTCAGCCGAACACCATCTCGATACGATGTCGCCAGTCGCTTCGTTTCGCATCACGAGCCCTCGCTTTTATTCGGCGATGACCGATGGATTATTCGTCTGATTCTATTAGCTCGCCGCTTGTCACCTCCTCCCTAACGACCGTTCCCTTCCAATCCACCTTCTTTTTTCTGTTTTCATTACTCTTCCCCTTTTCGTTTCTCTCATCTCTTTGTCGATTCCTTTTGTCTTGATTCGCACTTCTATTGGCTTTCCGACAGCCAAGTCGATTCTGATTCTGCGGCGACTCTCCAATAATTAACGATAGCTGTACTGGACCACTCGTCGCGAACCACGTCGCAAACAGACGCAGTGCTTTTCGAGAATGCCGTGTGTCCCTCTGGACAGAACGCGCCTGAACGCGCCTTAGGACTTGCCAGCCAACTCAGCGACGAATCGATACTCGCATGGCAACGTAGTCATGCCACGGTAAACCACCCCGAAAATACACGTCAGAGTTTCCGTGAACGTTGTCGCCAACATAATCACTCTCTTTCGAGTCCTCAACCTGCGCCTTGATAGCCTTTTTCTGTCTGTCACGACCACGTCGCGATACACAGGTATACCTAATACACGTGTGCACGCGCACGCTCCTTTCCCATTTCTTCCTTAGATGACGCGACGGTCCACGTTGGGATTTTTCCATTCGGTTACTGTTTACGTACAGTCGAAAGTATCAAACAGCCCAGATGCGCTGGGAACCCAAATTTCTGATGCAAAATGGTTAATGTCAGCGTAACGCGATTCGTAAGTTTTTCAGGCAGCGGTAACGAGAAAAATAATAACGAGGCTTTATGAAACACTGTTCTCAGTTCTACAGACTTCTTTTCTTTCAAGCTGAATGATAATCATCTTCAATAAAATTCTTCTTTTATTCTGATTATTATTGTTATTAGTTAAATACAAGCTTCAGATCTCGCTAATGGTTTGAGTAACATTCAAGGGTTTAACTCGCCTAGGGTAGATGTCCCAATTACCGTGCTTTGACACCGACTTGCTCACGAAGGAATTAATTACTGACTTCTCTTACTTTAATTTTGCCTGGCGAAAATTTATATTGGTGTTTTGAACTATTCTCTTTATTAAGGCATTTTTGTCGGGGTAAAAATGTTAATTTTTTATATTTTTTTTAATTGAAATAAAAATACATGTTTTTGTCCCAATTACCGTACCTTTTTTTGAATAGCGTTCCCGTGGTTAGGTTATGTCTTTCAACTTTGAACTGCTCGAAACACTTTTTTGCTCTACGAGAGGTGTTTTTATGTAATTTTAATATGACCTTTTCATTACAAAAGCAAAATATACAAATATAAATTTCTGTTCACCCGTTCTGAGAAACGAAAGTAAGGTTAGGTTTAGCAGTTACAGAGGGAGCCATTGGGCACCGAGGGAGCACGGTAATAGGGACAAGCGTTAAATTCCTGTCCCAATTACCGGATTCACTTTAAAAATTCGAAAACGTTTCAAAAGTACTCATTTTGGTATTTTCTTCATAAAATTCGAACTTTTTATGATATAATAAACACTTTATATAAGTGCAAATCATGATAATTATCAATTTATTCACTTCTGTAAAGTACGTGTTCTTTACCGTTTCCGGTAAGGATTTAGGTATATCCATCGAAATCTTCATATGCATTTTTGAAATTCTTTTACTATGCTTTAATTGATTAAAAAGGCAACCTTTTCGTTTGTAACACATACATTAATAGTTTAACTTAATTAAAAAAAATTTCTTTATTTATTTATGCGATTTTTTTGTACGGCTTCGTTAAACATAAAAGCACGGTAATAGGGACAGGGCACGGTAATCGGGACATCTACCCTAGTTGATATGTATCAACTTCATTTTCTTTGAATGAAAGTGCACTGGTGAAACAGTCATTGAGGAAGTCATTCACAAATGTACACCGCGATGGTACAGCTAGGTAAAATTAGAAGCAGGTTTGATGCTATTATTGGACACACACTTGTGGATGCAAGATTGGCAAAAGGATTGTTGATTTTATATGACAACAGTTTTCTCTTTTTCTTTCCATGTAATATCAATTCTCAATTTACCTGTAAGTTTCCTAAATAATTATTTAACGATCCAAAGAAAATGAAAAAGCTATGATGACAATTATATTTTTGCATTTATGCTTGATTATTATAACTTTTCTGACACTTCTAGGATAAATAGTTACTTGTTTCTGATTTCTTAGAACACAGAATCATGCTGTGAAAAAAATTTATCTTTTCCCGTGACTCATAGAATTTTCTAATATTTTCTAATATTTACATGTAAACACTGGAAGCACTACATTTTTTAGATGAAATTTGAGATTTTAAAATTTAGGGTCACAGAGTTCTTTGAACACAAATTTGAAAATTTGAGTATGTCAAGCTGTAACCAATAACAATTAGATAAGTCGTTAATAAATAAAATGAAAAATAACGGGCCAAGATGAGAACCACGGGTGACACCGATTAGAACGTAATTTTGTGGGTTTATAGAGTGACTCGAGACAAAAACAATGGTATGTTTCATTCGTACCCTTTCGCCCTTGAAGGGTGTGAAAACTAACCTCAAAGTGAAATAGGCACTCCCACTTTTCCGCGTATAATTCCCAAAGTTCATAAGACAGAAAAAAATGTTTCAAACAAAAGTTTAATGCTACAATAAGTGTTGCAAATTTGCGTAAACAAAATTTTGAAAAGAATTTTAAAAAAATAGATACCTGACGAAAAAAACTTTTTTTTAAACTTTTTTTCGTAAGTTTGCAGCGCGTAGTGCACTATTAAACTTTTGTTTCACACATTTTTTCTATCCTTGTATTTTAGAAGTTATTCGCGAAGAAGTGGGAGTGCCTATTTGACTTTGAGGTTAGTTTTCACACCCTTAAAGGGCGGTTTACCACCACAAAGTTGCGTTCCAATGAGCGAGTAAGGGTTCGCGGTGTTCCCTTATGTGTGCTAGTGAATGTATAATAGAAATCTGGATAATTTATATCCGATTAAGCAAATAACTCTCGATCCAAAACAGCATACTGCCACGAAAACCAAGGCAGCATATGTTAGATTACAAAATTCAACCCCTATATAATGTACACACGATGTGCGAAGTATTTACTTTTTAATATTTCCTAATATACGTTACCTTCTTTGCCATGTGATCAGACACGCCGCCTGATAATCCTCGAATGTTTCATTACTTCCAAAGGAATGCCCAGTGTACCGTCGACCCGTCGGATTTCAAAAAGCACTATTCACTCCAAACGAAATATGTCGACTAACCTCACAGTTCCGCACGTTTGCTTTACTTCTATTAGTATAACCCCGAGATTTTATTCAAATTTCGTAGTCCAGTGCATAAGTACACTTTTGGCACAATCGCCAGAAACTGTTTCTCTTTATACGATATAACTAGAAACGCGCTTGCACGAATTTAAGGATCGTTAAAGACTTCCGTAAGGTGGAGCGAATTCACGCACACCATCGCGACCTTCGCACATACGTATATGTAGTTATGTATGCCCATCGTCGACTATGCCGATGCAATGGACTGATAACGAACTAATGCAGAAAACATTCTTATATTTCTGCTGGCATTCTTGCCAATTCTAGCGTTCACGCCGCGTAATTCGCTGCGATTCACGCTCCGCGAGAGACTGCAACTGCGAACTGCGAGAGGTTGTCGAATACGTACGAATCGATATATCGACATGATCGATAAGAAAACAACATTCGACAAATCGTGCATCACAGATACGTAAATAGATAATGGCAGATAAATAATAATACACAGTGTGCGGTTCATCAGCTGTCGGTCGACCCAGATCGATCGCCGATGCATCGGCGGTTTCGCTGTCGCGAATAAATTCTTTTCTTCGATTGTTTTGAGCTAAAAGAACCAACAGTTTTCATGGTTCGAATTGATGTTGCGGTGTATTTGTATTCCAGTTGCGCTATGTAATTTGTAAAAATGACTGGGTTACTCGCCTGTTGCATAGTCTGCTTCGTTCTATATTGTAGTTTCACCTGGTAAGGTTCGAGATAGTAGAGAATTACAACGTTCTCCATCCAACGCACTATTTTATCCATAATCTGTTCGTCAGGGTGATACCAAGGCTCGTGGCGTGGCTAGTAAAGAGGCGGTACAAAATTTATTTACGCGTCGGACACATATCGCTGCCATATTTTATACTACGAGACGTGAACGTTTCTAAAAATGGTTTCACGTTGGTAAGTAGTTAGAAGATATCGTTAGAAATTCAGGTTTTATTCATCGCACCTCTAAGTTATTCTCTAACATCACCACATTTTGAACTCTATAACTCCTCGGTTCGTCTTATTCTCGAATATGGATCTCTTATTTGGGCTCTCTATTTTAATAAATGTCACTCTTTATTAATCCAGGGTGTGCAGCACAGGTTTCTTAGGTGGGCATCGTATCTTTCGGAATCACCTGTGTCTTTATTTTGCCATAACTATGACTTCATTGCGGTCACCCCTTGGATTAATGAGCTTCGATCAACGCTGTGTCGTTGCCGACCTTTTATTTGTATATAAACTCATTCACCATTGTATCTCGTGTTTTCAGATCCTTGAAAAATTTACTTTTTATGTGGTGCGTTGCCTTAGAAAACATATTTTCTTCCTAGGGTTGCCACCTTTTTTATAGAAAAATAACGTACAAAAAAGTACCCTTGAAAAAACTAAAAGTACATTTTAATTTTATTAGTTTCTATGTGTTTCAAACATATTTCTTATTGCTTTAGCATTATGGAGCAACTTTCTATCATTTTTATAAAGATTTATATAGATAAATTTATGTGTAATAATGTAAGATACTTTATTTTAAAGTACGGGTGGCAACCCTATCTCTTCCTTCCTGAGCCACATCGAACATTCTACGGCTATTATAATAGTCTTCGTCGACTCCTAATAACTTTGAATCAGTATTGTAACTCTGTTGAGTTTTTCAATAATTCCTACAATTCCTGCAATCACTCTGCTCTGATCGCTGTTCGTAGTTCCCATTCCCCTTAACTTTTACTATTACGTTTGCTGCTGTTATTATTACTAAGATTTTTTATATCTATTTTGTCACTATCATTAATGGTCCGTTTGCGCTTACTTCTCTGCTTGTGTTTCTTTGAATTACTTCTCTTTTGGACTTCCTAATTGTTTCTTCTGTGCTTGTGTGACTGTGATTTGCATTTCTTGTAACAAAGGATTTATCCTGTTGATATACTTAAATAAATAAATCTAGAAATATCCGTGAGGAGTCGTTAGAAAAATCTCTGAACGGATCGTCGCTATTTTCAATCGGTTTCAGCAAGTCGAGGAGATTAGTATACGTAGCAGTCTGTTTAGCAGCGACGTAGCGAAACTTCTGGCGGTAATCATGAAAGACGTCAGGATTAATAAAGATGTTCCTGTTAAACCTGTTTGTACAACGAAGAAGCCTTCGAGGCCGATGGACCTCAGGAACAAGAAGATTCCACCGATAATTATAACGTTTGTACAGGTATGTTTGTACATCGATAGTGTATAGCGATTTCAGATTTATTATACGATACTAATTACAGCAATGTTTCACGCATTAATCAATTTCCAATCGTGTTTTGTTAACGGAGATGTTTGGAAACTTTTCTAGTTCATGGCTGTGCACGTAGAAAATCTGAGCCTGCTGGTTTTGGGTAACGGGTGGTTGGCTAACGGAAGCGCGGAGAGCCTCAGTTTGGACGGCAGCGTGGTCCATGGAGCTCGTACTCTTCTAGCATCTGCTGCTGTTATAGGGGGAGCGATGAAATTGTTACGCCACGCGTCGGACGCGTGTTTGTCTCAGATATCCTTCGCCGGGACCGCGGAAGCAACTTTGAAAGCGCAGGGGGAGCTGTCCGTAGAGGTGAGCAGTTGTTAGTTATGCATGCGCCGTACAAGTTATTCGTTTCTACGCGCAAATCACAAGGGCCATAGAGTAAGGCGATAAATATTACACGGCGATCCAATGATGTAGCTCAATGCTTTGAACGGTAGCTATTTGTGTTTAGCGCACTTAACGGACGATCCTGAACAGCTGCCCTTTGAAATGGGAATGAATTGGAATCAAGCAGGATCTAATTTATAGAAATTGTACATCGGAATAACGCAGACAGAGGGTTCCGGAGGAGCAGGTCTCGTCACTTTCTTCAAAGACAGAAGTTCGTTGACCCCTGAATCTTCGTATCCGGCTACGGATGCACCTGCCGACTCTTGCGAGGATCTATTTGTTCGGTTAGCACCGATTATACCAAAGGTAAAGTTTCCTAGCGATCGTAGATTTTGTATGTAAGGTGATTAAATACGAGCTGAAGACAAGAGAAATTTCTGCAGGATTTCACATTGAAAGTCGGCAATTCGTCGATAATCACGGGCAGGGAGGATGGGATGGTACTTGGTTTGGAGGGTACAATGAAGGGTCTCCAAGTTACCACGAAATTCCAAGAATGTGGCCCTCAATTGAATCTTACTTTAAACTTGGACGGGCTGTTGGTTCGTAGCAAGCTTCCTGTCCTGACGCTACGATCTTTATTAGTGAAGTCAAAGGTATTAACATACGTACTAGGGCTGGGACTATTTGTCGAATTTGTCGGTATTCGAATATTCAAATACTTCAGTTGCTCAATTATTTGGTGAATATAATTCGAATATCCAAGTATTCGAATAGTATGGTGTGAATTATAAATCAAGTTCTTTAAGTTCATTTGTCAGGGTGAAATCTTGGAAGCTAATTTTGACCCACTTCACACCATACTATTCGAATACATCAGTATTATGAATACGATATATTACGAATAGATCAGTATTCGAATAGTATTCGAATAATAACATTCGAATACTCAAATATTCGAAGTTTATTCGTAGCATTCGAAGTTTATTCGTAGCGTTCGAATACTCAAATATTCGAAGTTTATTCGTAGCATTCGAATACTCAAATATTCGAAGTTTATTCGTAGCGTTCGAATACTCAAATATTCGAAGTTTATTCGTAGCATTCGAATACTCAAATATTCGAAGTTTATTCGTAGCATTCGAATACTTGTAAAATATTCGAATATTAAATTATTCGAATAGTCCCAGCCCCAATACGTACACGTTAGTTACTGGGCCAGGTTAACGAATTGGTTTTATTTACGTAACATGTACATATTACTTGGACAGGTGGAGCAGAATGTTTTGCAAATCGCGACACAAATCAATAGTCTTTCCATCATTTACGACTACAAAGACTGGGAGACGATATTATGCAGTACCGATCAAGATGTTTCACGACCCGTGGGCAACATGGCGTTGAAGAATAGTTTACCGTGGCTAGATGTACGAGTGAACACCGAACTTTACGATTCATCCCTCAGCGTCAAGTTACTAAACGTCGATGAAGTTTCATGCAGCGTGGCTCATATGAAGTTCTCTCTAAATACACTTACGGGTACGTGAGGCTGCGACGCGTTGCGTCCTTGCATCGAGTATCTCGATACAGGGGAGGATTGGTAGTAAACAACTGCCAAATAGTTGTTCCATTTTTCACAGACACGACGGTCGATGGCTGGAGTACGGAATTGGTAGTTGAATCTCTGTGTTGCGCTTTGAACGGGTCCAATACTGTTACCTCGGAAACATCTCACCGATGGGGAACACCTCTGTCCATTGGAGTATTATTAGCTACGACGCGCACCAATGCCATAGGAATCGCTGTTGACGCTCTCGTAACCGAATGGAGCTTGGAACTCGCTAGATTTCTCGAGGAGGCGTACAAGTAAGACGCGACTACTGGTATTGTAGTCAGTGGCGGATTTAACGGGCGACCGATGAGCAGTTGCCGTCTGGGTTTGTGGCGCCTGTCTTAGCCCGTTTTTAGTAAACTGCCTCTTCACTGTCCCGAAGAAATGAGCCCCTCAGAACGTTTGCCACTTGGGTCTTTGTCCTTAAATCCGCCACTGATTGTAGTACAAGTATTACCTTAACGCGGCATGCCTAGTTGGCAAACGAAAAAGAACGTCATTTTCGGGATTTTTTTGTGAAAAATGTGATGTATGTTTCTTACAACTATTTCCTTATTTTAGAAGTACATATATTCAGCAACCCTCAGGAATTTTGTTATAGGAAAATATTAAATAATGAAGGAATAACAGACACTCTCGCGGAAGCTGTTTTTATAATGGCGCTGCGCGGTGAGCACGATTTCTCCGAGCCGGATCATCTGAAATCAGAAAGTGAAAAAGATTCTGTTAATATACGAGTTTATCTGGTTCGTGAACAAAGGATTTTTCAAAAAAATGATTTCAGACAAAATGGCGGCAGGTTAACGCAAAATCATGATTTTTCGATGTCTGAATTGTTCGTTTTTCGTGAATTAAAAATAGAGTTTTCATCGAAAACAAAAATCCTTCGTTCACGAACTAGATAAACTCGTATACTAACAGAATCTTCTTCACTTTTCGATTTCAAATGCTCCGGCTCGGAGAAATCGTGCTCACCGCTAAAAGAAATAGCTTTCGGGAGAGTGGCTATTATTCGTTCACTTTTTAATATTTTCCTACAACAAAATTACTGAGAGTTGCTGAATATATGGACTTTTAAAATAAACAAATAGTTGTAAAAAATATACATTAGATTTTCCACAAAAATTCCTAAAAATCAGGCTTTTTTCGCCTGCCAACTAGGCATGACCCCTTAAGTAAACGTACCCATATGTACAGTACAGTGAGGACTTTTCTTCGTAGAAATTTACGTTAGATTGTTCCGTAGATGCTGCGAAAAGTACAAAAAAACCGATACAACGAAGGAAGCCAAAGACTTGGACAGTGTTGTTCAATTAAATCTGAAGATAACGAACTGCAATGTGTTCTTTATCGCGGAGAATAATCGTACGTATATGCTCTAAAGTTCAGTTACACGTGATTGAACATATACCGAGTGTAGTCGCTGAATGCCTACGTTACAATTTTTAGTGTCCGTTATGATGCGTTTGGACACCGCCACCTTAGAACATAATGCGAAACGGCTGGTTGCCGTGGCGGAGGGTGTAAGTGCGATAACTTTGAACAAGAACGAACCTATCGTTTGTCAACACGCACAGGGATTGGCTCGCCCGTTTCTCGCTATAAGAAAATGCAAAGGTGCCGTGACTAGCGAAACGATAAATATTAGTCTAGATGGTACCAATTTGGCGTGGAGCCCAAACTTGCACCTTCGGCTTTTGCATCTGTGGCTCGAGTCTGCAGATTTTCGATCCATTTTAACCCGAGATGCATCGTCGATTGGCGCACAAGGTACTGCAGATATAGTAATCTATACATATGTAACGACGTATGCATAAAGAAACGCGTACATGCATCGGTACAGCTTTACATTTTACATTTTGTTCACAGACGGAAATGTTGCGAAGCAGAAACGGCTGTTGGATATTCTGGCGACTGGGGGTATCAGTCTGTCTATAGATATATCTCCGAAACACTTTTTGGAGCTGTCGTCGGATCAGTTACGATGGTCGCAGGGTGAATGGCGGTTGAATTACGTTCGAGCTACTCTAGACATGGCTGACGTAATCGTGATCGAAGGTTTCGAATTAGTTAAAATCCCGGATAACGAGGAGCTGCGGATTGAAAGACAGAGCAACGATGGCTTCATCCTGGATTGGAACGAAAGTTGGGCGGTGAACATCGAATCGGTGAAAGCTTGCTTCCCGTACGAGCATCAGTTCACGGACGCGATACAGAACGAGCTTTTTAGTATAAGAAAGTGGCTGAAGGAAATTCATTCTGCTTCTTCTTCCTCCTCTTCTTCCTCTTCCTCCTCTTCTACTTCTTCCTCTTCTTCGAGTAGCGGGAAAGGAAAGCCTTTACCGTGCGACTTGGTTATAAAGGTAAGGCAAAGGTAATCCCGACGTAGTTAACGTGGTCTGTATCTGGTACCGTAATCATTTATCCGAATTGCAGATCAAGGAGTGGGTGTTCGAGGTAAGCGACGATCCGTTCGAAGTTCGGTTACGGGACAATTACGAGCTGTTGGAAGACGAGTATAAAGAGAGCTTAAAGCGACAGGCGATGCTGGACGCGAAAGTGCAAGAGCTCTGCCGAGCTCATTTGTTACTACCCCAGGGTAAAGTGGAGGAACTGTACGCCAGCTTGAACAAGAAGAACGCCGAGATTTACGTGCAAAGGTGGAAGCAGATGCAACGCGCTGGCCCGGCAAGGACGCGACTGTTCGCGTGGACGATGCTGGATCTGGAGATACTGGCTTTGGCCGATCCGTCGGTGGATGGAGCGGAGAACGCGACAAGGGCTGTCAGGGAAATGGACTCGGAGACGCCTTGGCCGGAGGACGGCCTCGAGTTCAGCGCGCTCTGGGTCAGAGGGATCAGCCTGAAGTGCGCCGAATGGAAGTTACAGTTGCGAGACTTTCCACAACCGTTACTGCTGGTGGAGAGCTTGAGCGTGTGGGGCAGGCTAGCCGGCGCGGAAGCTCTGGCGCCGCCGAGAGCCAGGCGAACCGTCAGGATCGAGATCGGAGCGCCCTGGGACGACATCGTGGTGGAAAGGGGGATGACATCGTTGAAATATTATCACGATCTGAATTGGGACATCGATAAATTCCGGTACGCGTTCGGCCCGTGCTGGGAGCCGGTGATAGCGCAATGCAACCTCAGCTTCGAGAAGATAATCCACCCGTCGCGAGATCCGAGCCCTCCGTTACCATTTTGGGACAAGATGCGACTGGCGTTGCACGGGCGACTGACGCTCTGCGTGAAACAGCTGACGGTGTTGCTGCACGGTTCCCTGGATCCGTACAACACCACCGAAGAGATGGAGCTGACGTGGACGGGGCTGGAGCTGGATTGGACGCAGGGCAGAATCATCGTGAAGGGGGATCTGGATGTTTACGTACGGACCGCGAGTAAATACGACGATTGCAAGTTACTGCATCTACCGAACGTCCGTTTGAGCATAAAATTGGCGTGGGTGTGCCTGGGCGATCCTAGGGACCACCACGCGGCGATACCCTGCGCTCCGGACAGGCTGCCGGAATATTCGAGTAACCAAGAGCACGATTCCTTCCGGGCGTTCCGCTCGCAGAACTTGAACGTCAGCCTCTCGCTGGAGACTAAGCCGAACGGATCGCCGACCGTGACGAGCGCGCCGACCGCCTTGCTCTACGGCAGCACTCTCAGATGGTTCGAGAACTTGAAGTTCATTCTGTCCGGCGCTACGAGGCCGACGAGGAAGGGCCCGTTGTTCAAGAACATCAGGCCCAGGAAGAAGCAGCTGAGCCGGCATTACAAGAAAGTCAGATTGACCCTGGCGTTCCATCAATTTCACGTCAGCTATTGGATGTCGTTCGCCATGCAGCGCGGCTTCGAGGTGACCGGCGGAAGGGTGGTCTGCAGCTGCGAGCACAATCTGTCGTTGCACCCGATCGACGATGGCTTGATACATCGGCCGAGGGCCGCGTGGTCGGTGATTTATATGAACTGCGAGTTGAGCGACGCGGAGATCTGGCTGAAGAGCGCGCTTCAGGAGGACAAGGAGACCGCCTCGCTGAGGCAACCGGTCGAGAAGTGTTACTGCTTGAGCGTAGCGCGTGTCAGTTACGGCAGGGAGGCGATGGTAGCGGGGGTTAGCGGCGGCGACACTCCTACTCATAGGCTGGTCGTGCACGATTTGAAGGGAGCTTGGACGAAAACCAATAGAGACGTGGCGTTCGCGCTCTTCGACTCTTTCATCAAGACCCAACAACTGAAGAAGAATCTCTCGACCGCGGCGCTGAAAGGCTTTCACAGGGAAAGCTCCGCGACGCGGCACAAGAATCGGATGAGATCCGCCGAGGTGCAAAACGCCCCGACGCAAATGAGCTCGGCGTCCGCGGCGAAACCGCAACAGGGTGAAGCGGTCGGGATGCTACAGAGGCTGATAGCCGAGGCTGCGAACAAGCCGGTTGCTTTTAGCGACGATCTCTCCGTGCAAACCAGAGGCCAACAGCTGCGTGGACTGGCGGCTTGCCACCAGGACGACGTTCTGCATAAAAATTGGCTGAGTATGACAATATAATACTGAGTATTCACGTGCAGACGTGTAGAGAGTGAAAAAGCTACTTGTGTTGATAAATGTATACCTGTTATCTATGTTTTAGTTGCGCTGGTAAACAGTCAAGTATTACTGAAAGGTATCGAGACGCGAGGCTACGTGATCTTGTCCGCGGCGAAAGCTGAAATATTGCAGAGAATCCATCAACCGGTATGGAAGGAAAGAACTTTGGCGTCGAAGACAACGTGGGTTGGCTCGTTGGAGTGTATGCAGTATTATGCCACTGTCAGTGCAAACATCGACGAGAATATCGACGATAACATAATGTGGTTGACGTTGGACAACATACAAGTGAGTATCGACATATGTATTGTACGTTAGAGCTGTTCGAGTACTCGTAAAAAGCGAGCCGAGTACTCGTAAAAACCGAGCGGCGAAAGAAGAATCGAGTAAGGTAAATGTACCAATACCCGGACGCTTAAGGGGCTTAAGGAATAGCGGCAAAGTTTGCCTCCTAATTTAATTTGTAAAACCATCATGAAATAAAACAATGTTGGTGAAATGTGGAAGATAACACCATATTATACTATCGGAAATTGAAAAAAAAGTTTATGTATTATAATAGACGTATTTATTAATACAAATACAAAAACATGCAAATGTCCCAGTAACCGGACAACCTAAAACTGCATGTCCCAATACCTGAATTGTATCGTCCCAGTAAGCGGACAACCGCATAAAAATGCATATCTAAATTACTTATATTCGCGAAATTTTGTATCAGTAAATAAACTTAGACTTGTTTTAAAAAACATCCATTTTCTTGCAAATTTAACTATCTTAAACTAAATTTAAATCTATTTACTATTATAATAATGTATTATTATAACATATAAATAAGAAATGCTGTCAATATTTTCTTAGTAAATGTTAGAAGTGTCTTGACAGAAGCTTAAGAAATTTCTCGCAATCTGCTATGCGTACGAAGTGTGTTACAAAATAATTATTTCTATCTAACGATTTTTAATTTTCTACAATAATGATTCTAATTAATATTGCTAAATACTTGCGCATTATGGTACTATTTTTTGTTTTTAATTACATTAAAAATTAAGCTTAAAAATGAATAAAATTCGCATTACTGTTCAGGTACTGGGACAGGGCCGGGCACTGGTACATTTACCTTGCTCGAATTTTTTTGAGCGGCTCGAAGAGTACCGATTAGTCGATTTTTTTTTTCTCTCTTCAAGTACTCGGTTCGGTCTGATTTTCAAGCTACTCGAATATTCGAGTACTCGAACAGCCCTATTGTAGATACTTTATTGTAAAATAAAGAAAATGCTAACGTGAGGGGTTGTGATGGTACCGTCCTTGAAAGGAAAAAGATTCGACGGTGATAGCTGGCTTGCCCGATGTACCGGCGCTGGTAGGTTCCGGTCAAAGCGTCGGCGGTGTGGTCAGCGAGACAGTCGGCGGCGGTGGTGGACCTCAGCACCAGCTACAACGAATCGTCTCGAGGTGCAAGTGCGAATTCTTCTACGTCGGTTATGGACAGGCGCTGGACGTTGGCTCGGTGGACCAAGTTCCACCACCTCCGAGGGAGGAAGTCAGTCCGTGGGAAAGGAAGGAACTGTCGGCGGCCGACGCGTTCACGTTGATGCACCACGACTTGGATGTCTGCACGAACTCGCTGCAGTACGCGATGATCTTGGATATCGTGAATAATCTGCTGCTTTACGTAGAGCCGAGGAGAAAGGAAGCGTCGGAGCGGTTGCAGAGAATGAGATTCCAGCTGCAGCTTCACTCGGTCGAGGATCAAAAGCGACCGATTCAGCAATTGCAGAACACTGTGCGTGGATTGGTGGCGAAATTGAGGAGATTGGAGCGCGAGACGTATTTGGTACAGAAAGCTCTCGCGGAGGAATCTAGCCCCGAGTTGCTGGCCGAGATGGAACGGCTGGAGGCGAGAGTGTTCGAGTGCAAGGAACAGCTCGTTGCGAAAGCGGAAGAGCTCGACGTGATGTTGAGCTGTTATAAAGAAACCACCGCGCCCGCTATGGCTTCTACCACGTTGAAGGATAAACCAGCGGCGGTCGCGAGGGTGGCCGAGATCTGCTTCAAGCACGCCCAGTGGAGGTTGACGGACGCGGACGGTCAATTGGGGATCGCCGACCTTATCTTGACCAATTTCTTGTACACGAAAACCAGCAAGACAGACGACTCGGTCGAGCATCTGCTTGAATTAGGATACGTCAGGATGACCAATTTACTACCGAATCAGATCTATACCGAAGTGTTGACGCCCACGGAATTACAGAGCAACATGCCCGTCGACAGGCAGAGAGCTCTTCGAGTCTTTTGTAGGGAGAAGGCGCCAGTTGCCGGGATATCTGTGAAAGAACACTTCGAGATCAACGTGGTTCCTCTGACAATAGGTAAAATGAAATTAAGGGGGCAGGTTACCTTCGATAGCCCTAAAACAGGCCTTTTTCCAAACGCAAATTGTAAAGTGATAAATAACGCTAGAGAGAACATTTTTTCTAGTTCTAATCGTTATTTTATGAGCTTTAACACAAAGAAAGAAAGGTCTAAATATCTCTATGTACATAAAAGTTGTGAGTAAAAACGTAAAGGCGTGTACGCGGTGCACCGTTTGATGGTGAACATAAAATCTCGAAAACCGCTCTAACGATTTGGATGAAAATGTAATGAAAGGTGCAAAAAAACAGAGGAGATTTTTTAGATAAATTCTTTAAAAAAAAGATAAATATTTTTCGGAAGCAGATTTTTGAGATAAATTCTTTAAAAAAAAGATAAATATTTTTCATACAAGAAATCGATAAAATCGTATTTTTCAATATAAAAATTGTATTTTTTTTTTCGAGAATCTACTCCCGACACATCGTACGGAATGGTTTTCTGCATCTCTCATTAAATTTTCATCCAAATCGTTAGTGCGGTTTTCGAGATTATATGTTCACCATCAAACTGTGCACCGCGTACACGGCTTTACGTTTTTACGCACAACTTTTATGTACATAGAGATATTTAGACTTTTCGTTTTTTGTGTTAAAGCTCATAGAATAACGATTAAAACTAGAAAAAAACGTTCTCTTTACTGTTATTTATCACTTTACAATTTGCGTTTGAAAAAAGGCTTGTGTTAGGGCTATCTAGGGTAACCTACCCTCTTAACAAGGGAACACCGCGAACCCAGACTCACCGATTGGAACGCAACTTTGTGGGTTCTTAGAGTGACTCAAAACAAGAACAACGGTGGATTTCATTTGGGCCCTATCGCCTTTTAAGGGGGTAAAAACTAACCTCAAAGTCAAATTGGCACTTCCAGTTTTTCGCGTATAATTCTCAAAGTACGAGAGACAGAAAAAAATGTTTTAAACAAAAGTTTAATGGTGTAATAAGCGCTGCAAATCTGCGTTAACAAAATTTTAAAAATATAGTTTTTTTCGGCAGGTTCTTTTTTTTAAAACTATTTTCAAAAATTTTCTAACGCAAGTTTGTAGCGCTTATTACAACGTTCAACTTTTGTTTGAAACATTTTTTTCTGTCTCTCGTACTTTGAGAATTATACGCGAAAAACTGGAAGTGCCAATTTGACTTTGAGGTTAGTTTTCACCCCCTTAAGGGCGATAGGGCCCAAATGAAACACACCGTTGTTCTTGTTTTGAGTCGCTCTAAAAACCCACAAAGTTGCGTTCGAATCGGTGAGTCCGGGTTCGCGGTGTTCCCTTGTAAGTCACGTACCATCCCCCAAAATCATATTTCCAATCATCACCGCCCGTACTTTCATCTAGGTCTGACCAAGAAGTTCTTCAACACCATGCTCAAGTTCTGCTTCCCCGAGAGAGATCCGGAAGGGATAGAAGAGCCACCAGCGCCGCAACGGGATTCCTCGTTTTACGTGCCGATCGAAAGAAGAGACGATGTGGAGAAAATGAAAGAAAGGGCAGATAAAAATAAACTCTTTATATACATTAAAATACCGGAAGTACCGGTTCGTGTATCTTACAAGGTGATTATCTTTCCAGATAACAACTCCCTAAACATTAATTACTCTCTAGTACATTCTAATTGCCCACTTGCTGAATCCTCCGCTTTGCGATTACAGGGGAATAAGGAGAAGAATCTGGAGGACGTTCGCGACTTCGCTCTGGTAATACCTACGTTGGAATACCATAACGTTACGTGGACGTGGCTCGATCTCCTTTTGGCGATGAAAAGCGATTCCAGACGCGTTATACTGAGTCAGGCTATTAAGCAGAAACTACAAATCAAGCCGAGAGGCCCGCAGGAGGAATCTGCCCCCCAAGAAGAAGACAAAGCGCGACTTTTACTAGGTGCTAGGCATCTACCGGGTGACGCGAGGAAGAAGGGTGTATTTAAATTTAAGTAGTCTATTATTTCTCTGCTTCGAAGTATAATATTTATGACAGGGGAGAACCCTACACTGTGTACTGTATATCGTTTACGCGCTTCTCTTCTAGGTTTTCTATTTATATGTATTGTACAATCAAATTTAGCTTGTATAATAAACGAACGATGACAAACGTCACGCGTTTCATTTCAAAGTCAATTCCATCTTATCAGACTAATTCTGTTTTTCATACATCTAAATAAAAAACTACGCTTATCCGTCTACCTTTATGCGTATGTGTAGGTGCGCATGTATTCGAACATATTCTAATCTTCAGACGAAGTCCGACAGTAACTTGTTCGCGAACGCCTTCCGCGTTAAGGTGCAATTTCATGCTGACGCTTGACGCTCGTTTCGAGCGTCAAAACCAGTCACGTGATCGATCAATGTGACTTTCAGCGTCAAGCGGAAATGCTAAACTCGGTTTAACTTTTCCGTGCGTTTCCGCCTGACGCTCAGTCACTTCGGCTCGCTCGTTCGTTGGTCGAGCGTCGGTCACGCGATCGGTTTTGACGCTCAAAACGAGCGTCGACGCTGAAAGTCCCGTGGACCGATCACGTGACTGGTTTTGACGCTCAAAACGAGCGTCGAGCGTCAGCATGAAATTGCACCTTAATAGAAAATCACAAGATATTTGTAGGGAAAACCAACCAGTGAATGACCGAATTGTTGAATTTATAGACCTTTGAGATTAATACTTGAATATATTTAAGTATAACAACAAAACAACTATTGAAATTGCCTTTAAATTTATTTTTCTTGAAATTTCTATAAAAATAATTACTTGTTCTTATCGTAATTTTTAAAGAAACCATTATAAAATGCAAAACGTGTAGAAGCCCAGTAAATGACCGCATACTTTTAATAAGAATTATACTTATTAATGTTTGCTTAATACGCGTAACTAAAAATATGGGATATTAAAAGTGCAACTATGCTCTATTTATAAATAGGGTTGCCATACGTCCCGTATTTCACTGTTCACGTAAAGTATTTTACAGAGTAAAATAAACCATTACCTGCCCACTTTTTTCACGTTTTATATATCTAGCACTTAAACGTTCCATATCAATGCTTGACAATTATGGCAACTTTAAAAATAAACCATTACCTACCCACTTTTTTCACGTTTTATTTACTTAGCACTTAAACGTCCCTTATCAATGCTTGGCAATTATGGCAACCCTATTTATAAACAAAGAATATTTTTAAATTTATAATTGACATTTCTTTGCCTAATGGTCATTCGCTGGTATGCGGTCAATTACTGGCTGGTTTACCCTACTGTGCTCGCAATATTCTAAAGTACTTAACGTCCCGATTACAAGTATCGCTGTTACAAAAATAAATGATACGTTCTAAGAATGTTTAATAAGTACCAGACTGTATTACCTATTTATCATATTATATCGATCGTATTTATATCAAATATGTACAATTTATACACGTAGAGGCGTTAGAGCGTAATCAAGGGAGCCTCCGCGTTTTTCCTCGCGTGCCTCCATTCGTTTAAATCTGCCAAGATTCTTCTACCGTACATGGTGTGAAGCTCTCGGAACGTTACCCTGGCCCTCGGAACGTTCTCCGTTCTGCCAGGGGCGGATCTGACGCTCTGCGAGCGCTGATGCGACTCCGGTCGGTTGAACGGGTTGTGTCGCTGACGCGGGGGAGCTTTCGGAGATTCTGCGGGTGCTATCACAACGGTGGTTTCTTCCTCCGCCGCGTCTAATTGCCTTTGCAATTCTGCCACCATCAGCTTCATGTAATCGTAACTCGCGCACGCCAGAGCCTTCATCCATTGCTCCATAGATTCCTGAATGTTAATGGACCGGAATGTTAATAATAATTCTCGCTGATCCAACGTGAAATACAAAGTACAGCGACAGGGAATTAAAGGAATACTCTTTACCTGAGATTCCGCAGCCAGAGCATAGTTTCTATTATTCGGGCCGTGGAACACGATTTGGAAGCCGAACTGTTCCTCGTCCTCTGCCAATTCGATAGTGCAACCTTCGAGGACTATCATGCCTACCGGCTCCTTGTCGCCACGTCGATCGAAATAAAACAATATATTTCCTTTGAGAACGAACCATCTTCTTTGGTATCCACGGTTCAGCTCGCCGCGTTTGTTCAACCAACCTTCGCGATCTACGGGCGTCGCCGAAGTCGCAAATGCAACCATGTTTTTCTCGTTTATTTTCATTGCATTTGGAATTCTATTCAATTCTATTTCCCAGCGGACGAGTCCGACGAATTCCCACACTTACGATGCAAGCTTGATTGATTCCGCGAAACGCTCTCGCGTTCACTTCTTAATACTCTGACGAGTCTTCTTCGAAAGGAAAGGAAAAAGAAGAACAGAAAAATATTCCCTTTTCTTTGCGCCGCAAAGTGGATTAACCTTATATTTGTCAAAATGACAGTGATCGATGTGCTCCGAGTAACGCACAGAGAAAATCTATAATTGAAAATATTTTATGTGCACGCGAGTAGATATGTATGTACGCGCGGATGTATGTACGTACTGTTAATCAATTTTTTTTTCTTCATACAGCGTATACTTTCTCCATCGTGTTCGTATTCTCCTTTTTGGTGGTGGTCACGTTACGACGACGCGTTTTTAAAGTGTTTAAACATTCAAGAAAATTTGACGTAAAGTCCTTCCTGTTGTTTTCGAACTAACCTTTCTTGACAGCCGAAAAATTCTAATGGTGTAAGTAGCGGTCAAGTGGCAGTCGGTAGCAAGTACATCGTAAACATCGTACGCCGAGCTGTGCACGAAGATATTAATCGAACGTGAATTCAGCGCTCTGCTTCCGTGATTCAAAATGGGGAAAGGATTCAACAATTATATGTGCAAAAAGTTCTTCCACCCAGCGTCCAGGGACAACTTGAAGCGGGTATGTTTCTTCCTTCGCGTGTCTTTTTAGGTTATCTGTGTTTCGTAAAACGATTCGATTAATTGCTTTCTCGGTAGGTGTGGATGGCTGAGCAGCAAGCCGAAGCTTATAAGAAGAAGCAAGAAGAATTACGTGTTCAGTATGAGAAGGAACAAGATCTTCATAATAATAAGTGAGTCGAGCGACCTGATCTCTGCGCGTAGTAGCATAAAGGTGGGAGATACCCACTTTAAGGTGTTCTCTTCTTTCCTTCGCCTTCCTAAATTTTGCCCGGAATTTTTCGCAGAGCTTTACTGAGCAAGGAGAGCAAGGATAAGCTGAGCGTGAATTTTATGTACGAGCCACCACCCGGAGCGAAGAAAGAACGCGAGAAAGAAGATAACGAGCCGGAGTATAAGTTCGAATGGCAACGCAAGTATAACGCGCCGAGAGAAAGTTACTGCAAGGGCGACAGCGAAATTAGAGATCAACCCTTCGGTATTCAAGTGCGCAACGTACGCTGCATTAAGTGCCATAAATGGGGACACATAAATACAGGTTTGTAGGATAATCGCGAGACATTTAAACGGACAGTGTTAGAGTACGGAGAATGCGAAATTACAGCGGTAGATTTGTCTCGCGTTTGCAGATAAAGAGTGCCCTCTATACAGTCAAGCGATGAGCGTAGTAATGGCAAGTAATTCGCAAACTCCGTCCGCTCCGGATGCTTTGATGCTGGTTCAACAAATGAGAGAAGACGGTTTGGCACTGAAAAAGTGAGTTTTACTTTTTACGAAACTGAAGTTTCTTCCAATTTCCACAGATTTGATGGAAATGGGTTCCTACTTTCTAACGTACCCTGCTGTATTTATTCGCAGATCCGCGCTCAGCGCTCAACAACACTTACGGGTCCCGGAGCACGAGCATCTTATGGTTTCAGACGATGAAGAACAATCGGAAATGACATTCTTGAAAACCCTTTCCAAGAAGGAGAAGAAGAAGTTACTAAAGTGAGCAGCTTGTCTCGCACATGTTTCTAACAATACCTAATTGTCTCGCGAGTAAGTTAATTTGGGGAACATTAATTGCAGGAAATTACAGCAACTCGAGAAAGAAACTAAAAAGGCCGAGAAAAGGAAGCCGAAGAAGCAAAAAGTTAAACACAAGGAAAGCAATACCGATGTAGATAGCGACGATAGCGACAGCAGCGACAGCAGTGACGACAGCATTAAGGGCAGCAGTAGCAGCAGCACTAGCAGTAGTAGCAGTAGTAGCAGTAGTATAAACAGTATTAATCACAAAACTTCTAATCGTTACATATCGAAAGAGTCCAGAAGGAAACGAAAGAAGAAAGAGAAATCAGATTCTGCTTTGAACGACGATGCCACGAGTCACCGTCGGAGAAAGGGGAAAGCTAAAAGAAGTATTCGAAAGGAAGAGAGTAAATTTAAATATAAGAGCGAACATAAATACAAGAAATCGCATCGCAAAGATTTGAAGAAGAGCAGAAACAGAGACTCCACTAATGATAAAAAGAGACGAATCGCGGAGCTTGACGAGGATAGAAATTGTGAGAGGCAAGATAGAAAGAGGATAAGACGATCTTAAAGTTAATCGTATTTTGTTACACATTTAAGGTGTACAATAAATATAAACTACATTTATATATCTCTCTCTCTCTCTCTCTCTCTCTCTCTCTCTCTCTCTCTCTCTCTCTCTCTCTCTGTGTACATGTTTTCTACCGATACAGAATCACAAAGCACTAAATGCTCTAAATGCTGATAAGTAAAATAGGGTACGTGTACCTTTGGGGTAGTACCTACAATCAGAATTCGGCATTATTTGAATAAATTTTTATTCCGAATAAAAAGTTATTCGTTATTCGAACTTCGTTTTATTCGAAAATCTTATTCGAGATCATTCGAATAATACTCAACTCTGCTTGCAATGCAATGCGAATAACGGTATTAATTCTATTCAACTGTATAATACACCTCAAATATACAACATAAATTGCAGTAGAGCGTCGATTAACCGAACCGCCGATTATCCGAATCAATGCCGTATCAGCGATAGCCCCACCACTTCTTCGAACCAGTGTAGCGGTACCGACTGATTGATTGACTTTTGTGTAATATAAATTAACGCAATAGTACTCGTGTATTTAATAAGTAATTTTAGGTATTTAATTAGTAATTCCCATAGTTATAAATTGTGTACATTACATGCATGCTTCATTCTCCGATCTGTTCGATTACACAGTCCAACAAAATGAAACTTTTTTCTGTTCCGCTATATCCACTGGGTGATTCTTGTAGAGTTTTTTGCCCTGAACACGAATCCGCAAACCGTTTGTCGCCATCACCCTCAGTTTTTGAGAAATTCGATTTTGAAAAAAAATGCAAATTTTCGAATTTGAAGATTTTTTATGCCGAAACGGTAATAGTTATTCGGTTGCTCGTTGCGTCAAATTATTCTATGAACCCTCCCGAATACAACGATATAAGTTATTATTGCATTATGAACATTTAAATATGTTTAAACAACGATGAAAAGGAAAAGGACACCCGAAATGCACCCATTTTTGCAGATATCTTTCAATTTATTTCCAAAACTAAGGGTCTGGGAGAAACTCTGACCATTCCATGCGATGCAGCAGATAGTTTTCCTTCGGAAAGCGTCAACAGAAGTGGTAAGTCTCTCTTTGTTTTCAATACAGAAGCTAGATAGTTTGGCAAAACGCGCGGTGCCGACAGTTGTAGTCAGCGATTGTGTTACGCTGAGCGGCAGTGTATCGCGCGTTTTGTCAAACTATTTCGCTTCTGCATATGCAATAATAACTTATATCGTATTCGGGAGGGTTCATAGAATAATTTGACGCAACGAGCAACCGAATAACTATTACCGTTTCGACACAAAAGATGTTCAAATTTAAAAATTTGCAATTTTTTTCCAAATCAATTTTCTCAAAAACTGAGGGTGATAGAGCAATTCTGCTTGCGGATTCGTGTTCAGGGCAAAAAACTCTACAAGAATCACCCAGCTGATATTGCGGATCAAAAATCGTGTTGGACAGTGTCATCCGAACTACCTCGGTCACAAGCAGTTCGGATAATTGACGTTCTACTGCACTGTAAATTTGTCTTCCAACAAATTTGCATCTTCTGCAGTGTTTATTCACGACAAATATTTTATGCGAAAAGCATTTTGAAAGATTTTGGAAACATTTTGCGCTTACCTAATTACTTTAATCTGCTGTTATTCGAACGGTAAATGACCAACACATGGATTCGTTATTAGACTGCTCTAACTTCGTTTTATCAATACTTCATTATATATGTACGTCTACAGAGTCTAAAATGGTCGATACATGTATATTACTAAAGTGTCAGTATCATTCTTATGTTACGAGCAACGAGAAAAGTCTTTAATAAATATTTACACAGAGCTTCTATTGTACATACATACATACAAATGTACATATGCAGTATCACATTGAAACAAATTCTGCATATCCTTTCGAAAGATGCGAATTAGACTGTTAGAATAATTGTAAAAGACAAACGTTGATACAATTTGATTAACACGAGTATTAGAAAGTTGTTCGTATCCAGCTCCGGTTGTAGACACCAAAATGGAGAATGTAAATACAGTGGGGGACAAAAGTATATGGACACTTAAAATCGCATAACTTGTTCAAAATTAGTCCAAACAACTTGAGTTTTTTTTTTAGAAATCGCTGATTTCGGGAATTTCGCGATTTTCTATCTTTAAGCGTTTATAGCTCAGAGCAACGTTAACCGATTTTGCTGAAATTTTAGGCGTGTATACAACTCACTCCAATCTACAAAAGGCATTTTTTAAATTTTCATTACGAGCACAAATAAAAAAGTTGAAAAAATGATCTTTCCTATTTTGTTTTTTTTTTGCTATTCCGACCAATTGCATTTTTCTCCAAAACGACGAAACACGTCACTTAGCAAACTAGTCCTAGCTTCTAAAAAAAAAAACGCAAGTTGTTTGGACCAATTTTGAACAAGTTATACGATTTTAAAAGTGTCCACATACTTTTGTCCCCCACTGACGCAAGTCCAATCGTAAGAATTGTGCTGTTGCATCATTTCACACAGGTATGTATAATATCGTGAATCAGCCGAGGCATTTACGAGTATGTTTGAAAATACGGTATTCACATCTTTACATTGTACATATTTTTATTATAGACATATGTGTAATAGAAGTGAAACATTCACTGTTTTTTTTTTGTACTTAAAGAAGCATGGGAGTATTCTCCTACTTTAAACCTCTTTCTCCAAATACATATTACGAGTGTGTGACATACGCGTGAAATGTATTTTACAAAGTATCAATTTTCTCACTCTCGATATTTTACTTGCACAACATAATTAGCTATTAACAAAACTTTTATATACTTATTTATTACACGCGCGCGTATATAGGTTTCTCTATGTAAAAGTTAATACTATCCAGCTGCTGGCTGTGAACACTTGGGCAGTTTAAATTTGTTTACGTGTAATTGTCCCTTCCACGATGATTCGCGGTTTAGAGTAGAATCGGACTGATTAATGATTAAGGGATCGAAGTACAACGGTCTATTATAGCACATGGAAGAGATAGAAACGCGATTAGTTCGTACTCCTTTTCTTCTCTGCTACTGAACGACGGGCCAACAACAATTAAGTCCTCGCAATAATTTCTGTATCATACCTTTCCGATTCTACTACCACACAGGTCAATGTGATTCTTGTTTTTATACATTGCATCCGTATTTGCGTGGGTTGTATTATATTAGAAGAATTAAACTGTTACAGGGTAATGATAAAAGATGGCTTTCCGATACTTGATAATTATCACGATCTTCTCTACAAATATGACGCAACATTTATCATACCGACAAGGTGTTCGGACGATTTCGGAATGTACGGTCCTTTTTGTAACCCTCGCCCATCTCTCGGCGCGCGTGCCACTGCCGTGAAATTATTCAAGAAATGAAAAGAGCTTGCACGATCTATAAATCGTAACGGTAGAAAACGAGCGGATAACAGGGTAGAGTTATTGTTACATTCGGGGCAAATCTGTAGGTAGCGCGTGACTGTGTACATATACGAGTACCACGTACAATCGAGCGGTTCAGTTGGATTAATTTTGTACACTAACGTAAGAACAAACTCGTATGTATTTGTCCAAGCATCATGCGTTTTAAAAAAATTAAATAACTCGTGGCAACGTTGGGATAGCGTATCATCAAAAAATATTTCTCAGACCCTTCAATGGTACAGCGTCTCTCTTGAAAAGAACGCACGTTTTATCAAAAATCTACATATATTTACATAACGAAAACACAAGTATCGACATATCTATGTGTAAGTTTTCCTCCCCCCTTCGTGCTGTAAACTGCGAGCGATCCTTCGTCACAGCGGAGCAATTACAGGCCTGGCGTGAAAGTTGCATGTACATGAATAACGCCGCTGTTCTCCAAGCACCGCGCTTCTTAGCGTATGCGTATACGATTAGTTGTTGCTAAGTATATAAGTAAGCAAGTCGCGCCTTTGCCAAGTGTGATTGTTAAACTACGGAGAAATAAGTAAGCTAGAGAATGATGTTGCGAACGTTCTTCCGAGCTCAAGGTGCAAGTCCAACGTTTTCTCGCATACTTATGCCTGTCGCACGTGTACGTTGCGTGCGCGTGAATCACTATAAACGGTTCGATAGCTGACCTATATCGGTCATTTCGGTATCTTCTGCGCTATTCGTGGCCACTACGTGATGCCTAGAAATTTTAACAAGTAGGAGTACATAGTCTGATGCCTAGAGTAAGGATCGTAAAGGACTAAACGCTCGTAAATCGATCAATCATTGACGGCTGGCCTGGGTGGCTTTATAGCTTTATAAATCGAGCGAACATCGGGGGGTGAGAACCTGTACCTGTGTTGATGATAATGGGAGGGTGTACGAAGATGAGCATCGGGCGATCTTGGCGACAGACTGTGAAGACTTCCGCTGAATCCTGTACTCAAGAGACCTTTGCGAGGACTTCTAGCGTTTATCACTCGTGGCTGAGCGTACATTTCCTCCAGAACGCTTGGCGCTACATACGTGAAACCCTATGACCAAGAATTCCATTGTATTTACGTAATTGCATTACTTCGCGCCAACTACTTACTCGACGGACTGTAGGTAGGGTTGCCACCCGTACTTTAAAATAAAGTATCTTACGTTAGCACACGTAAATGTACTTTAGAATAACAATAAAGTATGCGAAAATACCTTATCTCAAAGTGATTTCTTATCTTCTGTCTGTTCCTGCCACTTAAGCATTTACTGAGAAAATTTTCTCTGCCGTGATTGCGAAGTGGCGGGGCGAGAGAAACAAGGCGTCTCTTAATTAAATAAAGAACAAATTATTTATATATTTTAATATGAATATTGAGTGCAATAATGCTATCGAGTTATTTAAAAATGATAAAAAGTTGATCTGTAATTCTAAAAGTAATAAAAAATACGTTAAGGAATAAAAACTAATAAGTTAAAAATGAACTTTCAGTTTTTTCGAGCGTACTCTTTCTTAAACTCCACGAAAGCAAATCCGCGTTATTTTCCTGTAAAAAGGATGGCAACCCTAATTACAGGGTACTTATAAAAGATACGCATATCTTGCACCTACTTGAAAGATCATATTCGCAGATTCGCTTAAAGTACTTTCAACCGGAGAATCGACTGGCACGGTTGCCGTGAATTGTTCGTCGAACTGCGACGTGTCATCGGCGCTTTTCTATGGAATAGAAATATTTCGATATTACTAGGTTTACCACCGCAACGTTCCACGGTTCAACAAAATCACTTACTAACGACGGTTTGAAAGGAGGTTCTAGTTTTCGGGAAATTACATCTTGCCAATTAATGTGCTTGAAGAAATTATGATTCATTATTTGTTCGGCATCTTCGGGACCCGATCCCAACCGCTGCGATACTTGCCTCTGTAATTGATGCGCAGAACACGTTATTCGTTTCCTAAGTACATACGCGGTGCTACTACGACGAACGATACCTTTAGTAACTTCCGTATCAAGTCTCTCGCGTCTGGCGTTAGGTACTGCGGGAGACACAGCTTTCCTCGCAAAATTTTCTCAATGGTTTTTCTCCTGCCGTCTCCCGTAAACGGTGGCTGTGAACAAGAACACATGTGTGAACACCGGATCTTATTATCCGACTCGATGCCGACATATTTCAATAAATGTCTCGTTATATGTGACTCGCGTACCATTCCAGTAAGCATGTCAAACATTAGAGCACCTAGACTCCACCAGTCGACAGCCTTGCCGTGCCCACTTCTCGTCAAGATTTCCGGCGCCCTAAACGCGTTAGTGGACATTAGAATCGAAATGTGCATACACGTGTACCGTGGAACCAATTATTCTCGACCACAGCTTAGTTTTATTCGTACAGAAGAATTTAATAATTAATCAAGTAGCACGTTTGTTGATCGAGTAAGAGCTCTACTCACATGTACTCTATAGTTCCACAAAATGTGTGTGTCACTGTACCTTCTTGTATATGCTCTTTGCACAGACCGAAATCTGTTAGTTTAACGTGACCTTCGCCATCTAACAAAATATTCTCAGGCTTCAAATCTCTGCAGAAACAATTCGTCTATTTAGATACGCACGTGTACAGCTCGAGCGACATTAGCGATTAGTAACACCGTACCTGTATATTATGCCCTGATTGTGAAGATGTTGCAGCGCAAGTATAATTTCGGACAAATAGAAACTGTAGGCAAAGACAGATAAAACATACTTTCAAATTCTCCAGGTGTGCTCGCAAAATTTCTACGCCGTTTTAGCACGTTAAATAATACCTAAGAATTATTTCTAGAGTTGGCTAACTCACCAAGTTGTGTCTTCCAAGAAAATTCCTTCTCTATCCAAATACGTGAACAGCTCTCCGCCGCAAAGATATTCCAGAATTAAATACAATTTGCCGCCGGTTTGGAAAGCGTACATTAGATTTACAATGAACGGATGCTGCAATAAGGATAAAGAGAGTAGGAAACTCGTTGGCGCGTTCGACGAATTCTACTTACTTTTACAGCCTCCAGGATATTCCTTTCTGCCTTTGTGTGCGCTGTATCCTTCTGATTTCTTATGATCGAAGCCTTTCTTAATACCTAGAAGATGAAGGACTCGAAGTTTTCTTACACACTCGTGCGCGTGCAAAGATATTTACCTTCATCGCAAAGATACTGCCTTTATCTTTGCCCGTGACCTTTTTTACTTGAAAAACCTTTCCGTATCCACCTTCCCCGAGGATCTTGCACAATTCGAAGTCTTGCGGTCCAGCCTTCTCTTGACCCGGGTTCACATTTTGTTCCGACAATTGAACCCTCTCCAAATTATCCGATCTGCCGAAAAGATTAATATTCCTATTTGTCTTTTTCTTTTTGAAGAAGAGGGGAGGAAGGTTTCAAACATATCTAATGGAATATTATGTCGCGAACGGTATATTTGGCTTACGACTAGTTTCAAGGCGAACGTTATGTTACATGTACGTAGACGACGGAGCGTCGCGATACTTACTCTAGCACGGTGTTTACGTTCGTGGCATGATTGTATTCTTCCTGAAATAAAAAGACAGCGGCTAAATGATCTAGCGTGACGAAGAGGAGGGTATGTTCGTGGGAAGTAGGGAGAAAAACCAACTTCTCTGATTTCAAGGATATCATCGTCCGACTCATCTTGATTTACGGAATCCCCTTCGTGTAGTTCTATGTCAAATACTCCAGCCATTCTTTTTACGATGGAATCACATTTAAGAAATTGTCTTCTTGGTAGACTGAAGTGATCGTAACGCGTTCGACTAACGTGAGTAGCCTACGTAAAGATACAAAGAATATAAACTCGAACGGCACGTTGTTTTTCTTTATTTTGGTGTCTCGCACTTATTTTGCTGACGGATAAATTGAACTGTTTACGTCCGTGAGCTGCAAACGATAAGTAAAATTACACGTGATATCGCGGACGAGTATTCTTATCCGTAGAGAACAATCGAATGGAAATACAGGAGCGTTTGAAGAAAAGATACACGGATCACGTACATATGCTGTGTAGCCACTCAAGCCACTAGCCCGTGACACAGAGCAACACAGAGCACGGAACAGTGCGAATATGAACTCTAATCTAGTAGGAAACGCTAGGAAACATAGGATCGAACGTATAGAAACTTTTAAAAGGTTTCGTTTCGTCTGAAGTTGCAAGCGAAGACCATATTTCATGCGTGTTAATCTGTAAAGTACTAAACACTAAAGTCGCTCCACATTTAGACGCATTCCTATGCTTCTTTCACCCATATATTTGTTCTTTAACGATCGATTAACGGGAAACATAATTCCTATACAACATAACATATTAGTGCGTACATACAATCGAAGTTTGCGAGTTAATTGTCCCTCTAAATATAATTAACGGCCGATTTCTTCATCTACGAGTAAAGTCCCGAACAATTAGGGCGGTATTCACAAACGTTTCTTAAGCTTAAGATCGTCTTAAGCATGCAGCATCCTCTACTAACCTCGTAGACTAGTAGAGGATGCCACATGCATCCACGTTAAGCTTAATAGCGAATTCGGACGGTCGCACTTGGTACGCACCGAGTGCGACTTTAGCCAAATGGAAGCGAGAAAACTCGCACTCAGTGCGCACTAGTGCAGGTTGCCGAATCTGCTATACGAAACGTTTATGAATATCGCCCTTAGTAGCCAGTTAGATGCTAAGTGGTAGTTAACCGTAGCGCCTATTTCTCCCATGGACATAGGAATATTGGGAAGTGACAAGGAGGCGGGGCCTAGAAAAGATGGCGCCAATATGGGTACACTCATGGACATAGGAATATAGGGACGGAAGAATCGTTGCGGGGGGTGATCTCCTTGAGGGAAGGGCGACGAGGTAACATACGCCTTCTTTATATTGGCTGCTGCTTCGCACAAGCGTAGTGATGTGTAATAATGAACGCTTGTCGCGACCAGAGATCGGCGGGCTTCAGTTACCGCTTATGGAGGGGGAAACACCTACAGGAGCGGTGGTTATGTGACATGAACTGTGCCTGCGGTATGGAGCATGCGTAGAATGCAACCAATCAAATCCAGGCAGATATAGGTACTCCCCCCCCCTCAAATGCATATCACTCCCCTCGCCTGAAGTCGCAACTATTCCTCCATCCCTATATTCCTATATCCGTGGTTTCTCACACTGTTGGATCCATAGCCATATATAGACGGAGCGTAAACTGAGGGGGGGTTGCAAGGTTCGCGGTAAGGGGAGCGATACAGGTAAATCGGGTAACTCAGTGGTTCGGCATGCCGAATGCATCCGAAACTGACCCGACGTGCCTGTATCTGAACCTCTGCCTTTTCCCCTCCAAGCTTACGTTCCCCTCGCTGATAGTCCCAGCTTCTGCCCTGTCTATATATGTCTATGATTGGATCCTACATATGGTTAACTGATTGGAAGGTTGATGCGGCAACGCCGTAAAAAAGGTAAAGCGACAATTTCATTGTGAAGCTGTTTAAAAATGAATAGTGATCGCTAATATATCCTCTCATTCCATATAAGAGTAGACCTACACTGCGTTCCATGTAAGAGCATAAACAACCCCCCCCCCCCCCCCCCACCCGCGATTTGCGACCGATCTGCGCAGTTCCCACGGATCTGACACACGCGATTGGTCGTAGGCACTTTCCCTGCCGGTTGGTTTACTACCAATCAACAGATAGATAGTGTCCGTTCTTATAAGGTCCAACTGACGCGCTGCGGCGCCTCAGAGTCTCCTCTATAGCAGCATTTAAACCAGAGCAAGATGGAGTGAGCTTCAATAACTTCCTAGCGAACCACCGTGCACCCCACAGGGGTAGAACTGTAGAACAGTCGAGAGAAGGTGAAGACCACGCTTGATTCGATGGGATCACCGTACGGAATTTTTGCTATAGGGTAAGGGCAAAGAGGAGATATAATAAGAGGCGTCACTCGATAAGGACAGAAATAAACTGGGGAAAATCACTAGACAACCAATTTAAATGTCCATTCGGTATGGATCGGTAAATTTCGGCATGGATCGGTAAACTTCGACAATAATCAGCCAACTGCGTTAAGGTAAATTTAGTTGATTTGAATATCCCGCTCGAATAGACAACCAATTTAAATGCCAAGGTCAAGTAAGGACTTCAAACGTTCCGCCCGGAGTGACGCCTCTTATTATATCTCCTCTTTGGTAAGGGCCTTGAGGTCACGAATTATATACGTTCGCAACCGAGGAGGGGCCTACCCCATATATGGTGTGCCAGCAGCAAGCGACGCACCGGGAGAAAAACGGTCCTCCCACCCATCTTCTCTCCGGTACGCGGCCCTGTGATGCCCAACTTCGGTGATCGGACGGGAATCGGTGCTACCACCACGGCCACTTCCGTTGGCACTACTAATCAACAGTGTATCAAAGAGGAGAAATAATAAGAGGCGTCACTCGACAAGGACAGAAATAAACTAGGGAAATCACTAGACAATCAATTTAAATGCCCATTCGGCAATGATCGGTAAACTTCGGCAATAATCAGCCTACTGCGATAAGGTATATTTAGTCGATTTGAATAACCCGCTCGAATAGACAACCAATTTAAATGCCAAGGTCAAGCAAGGATTTCAAAGGTTCCGCCCGGAGTGACGCCTCTTATTATATCTCCTCTTTGGGTGTATCTCTGTGCGAAATCAGTATGCTCTAATGTGGAACGCAGTTCCCAGTCGTAGGCCCCTACCGATTTGCACAGCTCCTGTTGCGCGATTCCGTGGGGATTTTTAATTAGACGCGTCCGTGCCTGTGGAGCGCCGAAGCACTCAGCTCGCGAGTTTATGAGGGAATTTAAATGATGGAAGAAAAAATGAACTCATCTCTATGTTTGGATTTTTAATTGGTAGCTCGACATTGATTGTTCTGCTTTATAACAAGTTCGATCTGACGCTTTTACAAAGTCGCTCCTCGCTTGCGCCCTTCTCTGACTCCGGGGGCATTCTTTGAAATTCCTCCTCAAGTCCTTTCGTCCAATCAAAACGATGACATCCCTCAAGCTTCGTCAGTCTTCTAACCGTCTCTCCGTCCGTGGCCCTTCGCGCTTCCCTCCACACGGAAAGATGCCTGCACCGTTTCCAACGGTTGGAAACTGTGCAGACATCTTTCCAGGGGCGTAACCAGGATTTCATTCAGGGAGGGGCAATAAGTAGCGAAACTGAATTTTGATTTTATGTACGTAGTTAGGAATCAAGGTAATCGGGGTCGTGTAACACGCAATTATGTCACAATTTAATTTATTTTTATTTACTAAGAAATTAATTTAATTTTGAACGGACGATTAATATATTATTTTTTTCCTGTGCCGAAGGGGGGGGGGCAAATGCCCACCCCTGCCCCTCCTTGGCTACGCCCATGCATCTTTCCGTGCACTCTCGGCCGGCGGTCGAGGCCCTCGACTCGAGGCACGCTGAGGCACGCTTTCCGATTACATACGGCGGTATTCTCAGTCGTTGCTTATTCTTAAGATTTGCATGCGGCATCCTCGTCTACGAGGTCAGTAGAGGATGCCGCATGCTTAAGACGATGTTAAGAATAAGCAACGACTGAAAATACCACCCATAGTTTACATACTTACAGAAGAGGAAAACGACACTTGAAACCAAGGATTCGGCGTGGAGTGTAGACTTTCCGACAAGTGTGGAAAGTCCTAAACAGCGCGCTGAGCCTGACAGCCTAGTGATCCTCCAGGGAGTGATCGGTATTACCGCAGCCATTTGTCACGATTTAGGGCAAAACCGGAAATAAACATAACCTAACCGTTCACTCTATCTCTTTCTATCAGTATTTCTCTTTCTTTTTTTACAGTTTCTTTCTGTGTTTACTTTCGTTTTTGCTCCAAATCACAGCAACCAATCAGCGACGATACACGTTATTCCGATCACTCTAGAGGATCACTAGACAGCCAAGCCTCTGCGAGTCGCCACAATCTACCGCTTCCTACCGGAAGTGACCGAGATTTAAGGGATCTCCCTACCTTTACGGCCTGAAAAGGAGCGCGATATTTGGATTTTTTTTATAAGAGGAACCCTTAAATTATATTAATTGAAAACTTTATTCCTATATTAGTACATATTTAAGCAACATTTGAAAAAAAATTCTCACATCGAAAGTGTCACTCATAAGCAGGTAGCCGTCAAGTATATCTTCAAGTATTGCTGATTCGAAACTGGACTGTGAGGATATAATGGATGTATCTTTGCACGACAGTCATAACACTCTCTTTAGATACTGCTGCATAGTGGAGGTGAAGAGGTCAGCCGACACCCTATCTCGTAAACCACAGATTTCGGTCTTTTACACCATTTTTGTGGATAAATTCGTCTTCAGCAAGCAAAAATTCATTGGAAACAATATATTCCATTAATGTTACACAAAAATCACATTTCTTTTGTCGGACAGTGTTGTAGAGAATGTTCTGCTAACGGATCTCACCCGTTGTGCATTGCTGTGCAAGAAAAGGAGGGTGGTAAATCTATACAGGAAGGGTTAATAGAGTATATAAATACTATTGATTTTGATAACGGCTGTACAGCATTGCACACACTCCTGCACATATTATCCTTCCGTAACAATATTTGTTTTTCTAGGTATCTTCAAGTGTTGATGCCTCGGAACAGGACTATGAAGACTTAGTGGATCTATCCCGGCAGCGATAGCACTTTCTTTAGATACTGCTGCTTACTGTAGGTGAAGAGGTCGGCTGATAGCTTATCTCGTAAACCACAGATTTTCGAAACTATATATTCCATTAAGGTTTCACAAAAATCGCATTTTTTGTCATACAGTGTTGCAGAGAGTGTTCCGCTAGCGGATCTCACCAGTTGCGCATTGCTGTTCAAGAAAAGGAGGGTGGTAAAGGTATACAGGAAGGGTTAGTAGATTATATACATACTATTGATTTTGATAGCAGCTGTACAGCATTGCATCTTGCTTGCCTGGTTCAAAACTACCATACAGTAAAGGTTCTTTTGGTACATGAGACAGATTATGAAATAAAAGATGTTAGATTGTACTGATGTAAATAAGCTTATTGCAAATAGAGCAGGTGAAAGGCGTTATTTTGTCCGTTTAGTACTATTAACTCAATGGCAGTTAGATTGCTTGAAACAAATTGAGAGTGAAAGCCGTGAACGATTTCCAAGGGAGCAAGAGGCGATTCTACTTAATAACATTAGGGCTGAGGTTAAAACGGTAAAGATTCACCTAATTTCGTTAGATATTCAAGATCTTAAGTCTATTGGAATAAGCCTAACTGATTACATAGTTGGGGAAAATGTTAATTTTAATAAGTTTCTAGTAGAATCTCTACTTTCATCCTATATATCTATATCAGACAAAGTTACAAAAATTCCAACTGTAACGAAGAATCAAAAAGATTGGATAACATGGAATGAAGAACTTAAGAAAGATAGTCAAATTAAACTTTTCCAGTACTTAGATTCCAGTACTAAACCTAAGATCGATAGCTATTTAAACACCAGAAGAAATGCTGATTCTTTATATACAATCTATTCTACCATTGGGTCATTAGAGCAAACTTTCAAAGGAAACGAAATTTCTATAGAGGGAAAAAGATTAGCTTTGCAAAGAGTATTTCATATTACTGGTGAATATCTAAAAGTTACTCAAATTACTCCTAATCTATCATCCGATGTCAGGCAATCTTTAGAGGAAACGGGAGTACCAACTAAGGCTCTAAGTAAGTATAGAGACACGTTAGCGCATTCTCAAGTATTTCCTTTAATAGAGGGAGATGATAAAGAAGTCAAGAAATTGTTTGAATGTTTCTTTCCTATTCAAGAAGTTATCAAGAGTAAAATAATTGAAATAGAGGATAGTTTTGTTCAATGGATTATTGAAGAGATAGGGAAAGAGTCTAAAATTGATAAGTCTATTGTAAAACGACTTCTAGAGTCTAAAAGTAGGGAAGGTGTTCAGGGACTTGAAAAATGTATTAAAACAATAAAGTCAGAAGATACGTATCACAATATGGACAATGAGAGTAAAAAATTAGTTGATGAAGTTTATCAAAATATCCAACGAATGAAATCTATGGATTTTCGTGTAGATCCGGCAAAGCCTTCTGGAGGTAAATTAAGTGAAACGGAATTAGGGAGCATAGGTTCAATTATAAATTACATTAATCAAAGTAAGTTGAATTCATACGATAAGCTACGCGATGTGGTAGCGCCGAGTTTAGAAAGATATGTAGGCGAGCTAAACAAGGCACATGATGATGTATTAAAAATACAACGAGTAATAGACCGTCTTAGTTATAAGGATACTTCTGCGCCTAATAAGAGTATTCTCGATAATTTCCTTAGTCAGCAAATACTTGAGAAAATAATCGTGAAAGATAATCGTTCTCTTAAACAAGAATTGGAACGATATTTTGATACAAAAATTTTTAAAAATAATGATGCCTACAGTGAATTCAAAGATAGTAAACCGGAAAATTTAATTGAGTTGCTGAACAACAAGATCAGTGGAACTAATGCCAATAAAATGAAATTAATTGGATTTTTTGAAGATAGTAAAAAAAATTATATTACATCTGAAGAATACGAACGATTGGTTGAAGGCTTGAATATGAAAGAATATTATCTTAAAGAAAAGTTATTTGCATACTCAGTAGAGTGGAGAAAGAAGAAATGTGTTGATTTGCTTAAAAAAAACCCTCCTGCTCTTAAGCTGATATATGATAGTACAATGGAAGGTAAGCCAATACCTTCGTCGGTATATGAGAAACTTGATAAGGAGTATCAACTTCCAAGTGATGCACCTGCACATGCTGTAAAACGGAATCCTGATAATATAACTAAGCAGGTAAAAGAATTATACTCACGCAGAGTAATGGCGGAAGTTGGCGAGCTGAAGAAAGTAAACAATCCTTATGCAGTGGCATCGCAGATTATTAATATATATTCTCTTTTAGAGAATGCTAGAGCACGTGGGAAAGTAGTTGATATAAAAAGCTTACGTAATTACCTATCACATGGTGATGCATTGATTAGTAATAAAGATCAGAAATATATAACAGATACTCTAGTCGACTTAAAAAACGCGATCATGGAACAATTCCATGATCGCTTACATACTCTTCAGGGTATTCAAAGCGCTATTGATGCTATGTCATCAAATACTGGCGTAAAGGAGATAAGAGAACTTCTTTGTTCTCCTGGCCAATCTGCAAGAAGACCTAGATCTGCAAGTGAGAGTTGTTTAACATGGGAAGAAATAGACAAATTTAATGAAGGAGGTGCTGAAAATAGATATCCTGATAACATTATAATAGATAGCGAAAAATTTATTTCTAGTATCTCAAGTGAACTTGGCGCAAATGAGGAAAAGTTTTTTAATTTCATTGCTTTAGCGAGTGAATGTGGAGTTATAGGTGACCATAAAAATAAGGTCAATATGCTCACGGAAAATCACAGGTACCTTGGTCATTTAGAGAGAGCAGGAAAAGTCTCTGGTATGGTTGTGCATGCAATGATAGCAAAAAATCTAGTGGGTGATCTATTGCGTGGTGATTATAAAGATGTTGCGATAAATTTAGGTTTTCTTGCTGGTAGTCCAGTATTAGCAAAAATTGCAAAGACAGTATCTATGCAAGGGGTAGGTTTGATATTAAAAGGCAGCGAATTGCTTGGTAAGTCCCTAAGGTTTGCCTCCCCATTTCTTTCAAGGGGAGTTACTGGTTTTATTGCATGGGATTTGTTTACTCAAGTGAAAGAATATAGAAAAGGTGATAAAGATGCTTTGGTTCCAATCATAGGAGATAGTGTTCAGATTGCGACAGATGCTGTTGAAATTGGAGTAGAGATTGGAGAAGGATTTGGAGTCTTGGAGGGAGTTTCTACTGTCACTGGTCCTATAGGAATGGCAGTAGCAGCCGTAATATTTGTAGGCACTGATGTTTACACGGCAGTAAGAACAGCTGAGAAAATTGACGAGTACATTCATCTAACAGAACGGCAAAAGGTTACTGAAGGAAGCCGTGCTTTTTTGGGTCTGCGACCTTCAAGCGATATCGAAAAGTTAATCGAAGAGAAAGACGCAAATAATCAAGCAGTCAAAAATGCAGCAAGCTTTTTAAAACGTAATCCGCACATTCAAAGATATGTTTTCCCTAGTATGACGTTAAATAATCGAGAAGACAACAAAATCAGGGAGGTACTAAGTAACATAGTGTTACTAGATAAAAAGAGAGATTATATAAAATGGAGTAGGACAAGGCCAGATAATCTACAGGGAATTGATTTATTTTGTCTACCTAACGGGGATTGGGAATCTGTTCCAGAGGGACGGACTTATTACTGTGATGGTGCGATTGGTATAGAGTATACAGATGATAGAACTGGAAATTATACTTTGATAAGTGTTGGCGATGGTGGGGATATGATACAGGGTTTTCAACGTAGTAGCAATATTTTTGTTTTTGGTGATGGGTCTAAAATGATGACTGGAGGAAATAAAGATGATGATTTTATTTTTGAAGGAAAGAGTATTGATGCAGCTTATGATAGTGAAATTTACGGTTTTATAGAGGGGGGTGGAGGAATTGATACAATTGATGTTAGTGAACTCGCTCCACATTATGAGTGGAGTAAGGGAGTAGGTAGGTACCAAGTATCTGCTGATCTTCGTAAAGGAATTTTAAAAGATACATCTATGGTTGCTCTTAGTATACATAATATAAATGAATTCTTAGGAAGAAAAGGTGGAGTAGATCTAGTGGTAGCTGCTTGTGATACTAAGTATGTGGATGGTAGAGGAGGAGAAAATAAAAATTATTTAGATAGCATTACAATTCCAAAAGATGATGCTTGTTCTTATGATACTAAAGTAAAAGTTAATCCTTACACTAAGGTCGCTAATAATGCTACTAAGGGTAACTTTCTTTATTTTGTAAAAGGAGAGAAGGGGAAGGAAGCGTATATCGAGTTAGGTCCAAGTTCACAAAGCAACAATACGTTCACCTTTAACTATACATTAACAGATGTTGCTGCTATCGATAAATCTGAAAAAAATATAACTTTTAGCTTTGTAGAAGAATTCTACAAAAGAGAAAAGAAAATAGATGTGAATAGTAGTTTTAATTTAACTGTTAGTGGTGCTGATAAGAACACAACTACATATCACCTAATTGACAGTACCAAAATAGTAATGGGTCAAAATAATGTGTATGCAATGCAAAACACTGAAATGCCAATTGATAGTCTTGTAAAAGACTACTCTTCTATAGCGGATAAGTCACAAATGTATGTTGTTGTACATTCGAAGGATGAAGTTCTTACAGTTGGACATGGTCGTGGGGTTGTGTTGATGAATGATCCTAAAGCAAAAGCAAGTCACTTAGTTGGTGGAGATGGTGAGAATGTATTTTTTATTACCTCGGGTCAGGAAAACTTAACTCTTGCAGAGCTTCCAATTTCTGATGTGGTAATTTATGACTGTAATCAAGAGAATAAAATAGATACTTTAGATCTACGTGAAATAAAGGAACAACTGAAAAAGGATATTGATCGAGAAATCCACACAAATGTTAGTAAAATTGATAATGATTTACTGATTAATTTATCTCTTGATGATGCGTCTAAAAAAGAAGTTGTTAAGATAAGATTAAAAGGTGCATTAGAGAATAATTGGTACAAGAGAGTACATATAGTAATCGATGGTATATTCGTAATTAATAAGATTCTAGACGATTTTGAATTAACTCTACAGCCTTTAATTTTCGATGATAATAGTAAAACTATCTATGTCATAAATCCAACAGATGTGGGGAAAGGAGGTAAGATAAGAGTAAAGATGGAGATAGGGGATTATATTTTTGCTCGTGATAACGATACTTTAGTTATAACCAACTCTTTGAGTTCTAGTGATGAAAAAAATAATCTTTTTACTATTATAATGAATGATTTTTATTATGGGAACAATCAAGATAAGATGCAGAGTCTAAAGATAGAGTTTAATGATCAGAAGATATTCTTAAAGAAAGAAATAGAAAGGATAAATAGTGCCGGGAACTTTAGTGAATTAAAGAGGAAAGTTAAGATCGATAGTTTTAAAGCTGTAATGTATGCGATAAAGAAACAAAAACTGTTCGAAGCAATAGAGGGAAATAATATTGGCGAGGTCAAGGAGCTTATTGAGCATGGTGTTAGTATCGATGCTAGAAACAATGACGGGCAAACACCTTTACACATAGCTGCTCTTAATGGTAAGCTAGGGGTAGTAAAATACCTTGTAGAAGAAAAACACGCTGATGTTAATGTAAAGGATAATTCTGGGATTAAACTTTTGCACTATGCTGCTTCTGGTAGTAGTCTAAATGTAGTAAAATACCTTGTAGAAGAAAAACACGCTGATGTTAATGTAACGGATAATTCTGAGATTAAACCTTTGCACTACGCTGCTTTTGGTGGCAATCTAGAGATAGTAAAATATCTTGTGGAAGAAAAACACGTTGATATTAATGTAAAAGATAATTCTGAGATTAAACCTTTGCACAATGCTGCTTTTGGTGGCAATCTAGAGGTAGTAAAATATCTTGTAGAAGAAAACCACGCTGATGTTAATGTAAAGGATAGCTATGGGATTAAACCTTTGCACTATGCTGCTCTTGGTGGCAATCTAGAAGTAGTAAAATACCTTGTAGAAAAAAAACACGCTGATGTTAATGTAAAAGATAATTCTGGGATTACATCTTTGCACTATGCCGCATCTAGTGGTGGTCTAAATGTAGTGAAATACCTTGTAGAAGAAAAACACGCTGATGTTAATGTAAATGATAATTCGGGGATTACACCTTTGCACTTAGCTGCTAGTGATGGTAGGCTAGAAGTAGTAAAATACCTTGTAGAAGAAAAGCAGGCTAATGTTAATGTAAATGATAATTCCGGGATTACACCTTTGCACTATGCTGCATCTGCTGGTAGTCTACAGGTAGTAAAGTGCATTATAGAAAAGAAAGGTGCTAATGTCAATGTAAGAGGTAATTTTTGTCTGACACGTTTACATTATGCTGCTTTTGATGGCAATCTAGAGGTAGTAAAATACCTTATAGAAGAAAAAGGCGCTAGCGTTGATGTGAGGGATTATTCTAAAAAGGTACCTTTGCACTTAGCTGCTAGTACTGGTAATCTAGCAATAGTAAGATACCTTATAGAAGAAAAAGGCGCTGATGTTGATGTGAGGGATTATTCTGGGAAGGTACCTTTGCACTTAGCTGCTTGTGATGGTAGGCTAGTAGTAGTAAAATACCTTGTAGAAGAAAAACACGCTGGTGTTAATGTAAAGGATAATTCTGGTTTTACACCTTTGCAGTTAGCTGCTATGTACGATAACCTAGAAGTAGTAAAATACCTTGTAGGAAAAGGGGCTGATGCTAATGTAAAGAATATTTCTGGGATTACACCTCTGCACGATGCTGCTGATGGTGGTAATCTAGAAATGGTGAAATGCCTTATAGAGAAAGGTGCTAGGATTGATTTAAAAACTAATGGTGAAACACCTTTAAATATACTAGAGCGCAATGGGTATAAAGATCAGGTAGATTCTATTGTTAAAAAATTAACAGAGAGATTGTTTGATGCATTAAAATATGATGATCTTGGTGAAGTTCAGGATCTTATCGATCAAGGAGTTAGTGTTAATGTTAAAGCTACTTATGGACAAACACTTTTGCACTATGCTGTTACTAGTGGTAATCTAGAACTAGTAAAATACCTCATAGAAGGAAAAGGTGCTAATATTAATGCGGAGGATGAGTTTCGTCAGGTACCTTTGCACTTAGCTGCTGGGGAGGGTAGAATAGAAGTAGTAAAATACCTTATAGAAGAAAGAGGTGCTGATGTTAATGCAAAGTCTGATGCGGGGATGGTACCTTTGCACTATGCTGCTGTTTGGGGTAATCTAGAAGTAGTAAAATACCTACTAGAAGAAAAAGGTGCTGATGTTAATGTAGAGGATAATATTCGTAGGGTACCTTTGCACTTAGCTGCCCAGTATAATATGCTAGAAGTAGTAAAATACCTTATAGAAAAAAAAGGCGCTGACATTGATGTGAGGGATAAATTTAGAAAGGTTCCTTTACACTATGCTGCTAATGGTGGCAGCCTAGAAGTAGTAAAATACCTTATAGAAAAAAAAACACTGATGTTAATGTGATGGATTATTCCTACATGGTACCTTTGCACTATGCTGTTATTAGTGGTAATCTAGAAGTAGTTAAATACCTAATAGAAGAAAAAGGTGCTGATGTTAATGCGAAGGATGAATTTAAAAAGGTACCTTTACATTTAGCGGTCGAGCATAATAGGCTAGAGGTAGTAAAATACCTTATAGAAAAAAAAAGTGCTAATGTTAATGTGGAGGATGATTCGGGGACGGTACCTTTGCAGTATGCTATTATGGCTGGTAACCTAACAATAGTAAAATATCTAACAGAGACAAAAGGTGTTGATTTAAATGTAAAAGATGGTAATGGACGGACGCCTTTAGACTTAGCTGCTAGTAGGGGACATGGTGATATTGTGAAATATTTAGAGAGAAAACTTAATGAAAAAAGAGAAACGCTTCGACAATACACACGTAGTCATCCTCACCCGTCACGTAGGCTTCTTACTACAGACTCAAGTAATCAACCAGAAATAGCAACAAGCAATGCAAGTGAAAAATCTTCATGGATAAATGATTTAGTTGGTTCTATCGTTAAGTTACAAGAAAGTTCTGCACCTTCAGAGGCTGCAAGTAGTAATCATGCTATTAGGCACGAAAGACGCAAAAGACATAACGATCATAGTAGACACGAAGATGGTACGCGTATGCGAAGCCATCGTGTAAAACATAGGCATCGTAGAGAACAGAAGCGCAATGTTAAATACCAAGATAGTCATTACTATATAGATCATCCTGAGATAGCAACAAGTTCTGGTACAAGACCCTCTTCGTGGATAAATGGGTTGCTTGACTGGATAAAAGAAAAAGGTGGTGGATTAGTAGCAAGTGTGGCCAACAAATTCGCTGCTAAAGAATCGGAAGACTCTAAGTCCAGAGGTATCCATGGATGCTCTGTAAGGTTAGAAAAAATGTACAGTGCTACCATACCAAATATACCACAGTCTAGAAAATCGCAAGGTGTACCGAAAGGAAATATTCTTAATGCAAACTGGTCTGGCTGGTCTTCTAATTGGGAAAAAGTAACATCAAATGTTGCAGATGCACCGGAAATGAATACCACTGTGCTCAGTAACGCACTGATATTAGGTGACCTAGCTGTTCGTCTTGTTAATGGGACGCGACATAAGCAACCGATTCATGAAAATCTTTTATCACTAAGAGAGAAATCGATGAGGTTTATAGATGAGAATATGATTATGAGAACTATACAGCAGGGTAAAGAAAAGTTTGGAGGTCTTGATACTAACATGGATGTGTGACATACGCCGATTTAATATCCTGCACTTCAGAGAAGCGAACCTGCTGAGTCGCTGGTTGCGTCGCATAACGACGAACTACGTTTCAATTATTGAAACGAACTAACTCAGCGGTTCGGCACTCTTGAAGAACCGCGACCCGAAAAGCACAGTATAAAAAGCCCGTGGACAAGGGCTAGGGAGCTCAGTCATTTTCTGGATATTCAATCAATCACCTTCACGACGCGTGAAGCTGGGATTTCCAATGTGCGGCTCGCCGCTCCGGCCAGCGGCGGTCATACTCGTGCAAGGGAGAAGTATGTGCATCTGTTTCTCCCTTGCACTAGTGGGACCGCCGATGGCCGGAGCGGCGAGCCGCACATTGGAAATCCCTGCTTTATCTAACCTTACCCCCTTATACACGGACATATGTCTGCATCGTTGTGAACAGTGCTCAGCACCGATATTTAAGGTGCCAGCCTTTCATCGTTCCAGCGACAGTACCTACTTTGCAAGCACCGTTCCCAACGGTACAGACTTTTTTCCATGTGGTAATGTTTGCGTGCGACGCCACGGTGGGAGATGAACCGACGCCACAGTTAACCAGCGTCACCAGCAGTGTTCGGAGCGACAGTGAGCCACAGTCAGGGTGAGGAGCGATTAAGGGGGTAGACACGTCACGTGGTCTGGCCGATTCGGCAGGTCGGTATTACAGCAGGTTTTTTCTACACTGAAATGGTATTACCCATAGATACGCCGCTGCCTGATGCACGCGAGAGGGAGCTATTTGCTATTTCCGTATTCTATTCTGAATAAGGAAAGAAATTCTCAGCTGTTGCGTTGTACTTATAAAAATTTAAACGGAAAGTCGGCTGGTACTGCAAACGTAGGAAATTCATTGCACATTTTAATTACTTAAAATGTGCTTATGCTACAATATTCTACGTTAGCAGTAAGGAAATATGAGTGAAAACGGAAAATAAATGAGGGGATGTCCCCAAAAAATGATGTTTGTTAGGTTAGACATTTTTTTATTAGCAAAGCAACGAAACAGAACATGAAATACACTTATTACACGTCCTATGCAGAAAACAGTTATGAACAAACATTATATATAAAATTGTGTTGGATGTTGAATTGGACTAGTGAAAATGCGCAGACTGGATGCGCGTGATTATTATATGGTCGGCTCCTCGAAGTGACAGAAAATATAACCTATATGCTATATGACAACAAATGTTTAGTGGCTATTTCATTCTTTTACGAAACATTTGTGAACATTTTAGCATCCTTCTAAAACATTATTATTACGCCGCAACAGCATCTTTAGGAAATCGAGTATAGCAATTAGGTTATATTTTCTGTCACTTCGAGGACAGAAAATCCGTTCGTGAAATCCGCTACTGAAAATGCGCAGGCTGGATGCGCGTGATTATTATGTGGTCGGTTCCACGAAGTGACAGAAAATATAACCAATATGCTATATGACAACAAATGTTTAGTGGCTATTTCATTCTTTACGAAACATTTGTGAACATTTTAGCATCCTTCCAAAACTTTATTATTACGCCGCAACAGCATCTTTAGGAAATCGAGTATAGCAATTAGGTTATATTTTCTGTCACTTCGAGGACAGAAAATCCGTTCGTGAAATCCGCTACTGAAAATGCGCAAGCTGGATGCGCGTGATTATTATATGGTCGGCTCCTCGAAGTGACAGAAAATATAACCTAAGTATATGCTATATGACAACAAATGTTTAGTAGCTATTTCATTCTTTTACGAAACATTTGTGAACATTTTAGCATCCTTCCAAAACATTATTACGCTGCAACAGCATCTTTAGGAAATCGAGTATAGAAATTAGGTTATATTTTCTGTCACTTCGAGGACAGAAAATCCGTTCGTGAAATCCGCTATTGAAAATGCGCAGGCTGGATGCGCGTGATTATTATGTGGTCGGTTCCTCGAAGTGACAGAAAATATGACCTATATGCTATACCCGATTTCCTGAAGATACTGTTACGGCGTAATAATAATGCTTCGGAAGGATGATAAAAAGTTCACAAATGTAGAGCAAAAGAATGAAGTAGCCGCTCTACATTTATTGTTTATTAATTTGCTTAATTATGGTCCGAATTATATCATTTTTGGGGCCAATTTGATCGAGAAAACATAAGGAATCGATTGACGTCACTTTCGCAAAGATCTGATTAGAAATTGCAGAACTTCAGATTCGTCACTGTTTAGTGTGCAACATTGTATAGCCCCGCTGGTTTCGAGCGTCGAAGCCCACAAAACTCAGCGAGACACATGATTGTTGGCAAGCATCGCATTTGACGATTCTAGCTAGCGAATCACCTCGTATAAATGCTAATAAACGATAGTGTGAATTACGCAAATGGTTAGGCTCGAATTATCGGGAAAGACCTACCCACCCCACTGTTTTGCTTTCTCGCTGCGAGCGAGGACCTTCGGGCCCGAGTAGACCACCCGTTGACAGCCGAGAGTAATAAAACGGACGGACCAGATAAAATGTTTATGTTTTTGATAACTGTTGATGAAAGTATTACCAATGGAGTTTTTAGGGTTTCTCGATGAAAATGATGCCAAACATGGAGCAATTCGGTCCATTTTTAGTGAACGTAGTGTCCTAATCATGTATTCATAAGATAAAATAGACTGAATTGCTTCGCGTCTCGACTCATTTTCGTGGACATAAACTCACCAATCCATCGGTGGTAACACTCTTATCAAGGTGTAATGAGAAATATGAACATTTTCATATTCAATACTCGATGACTCAAGTCGCCGTCGACCGAGGGTCTCTCGCTGGTGCGCCGTTATTTCACTCGCACTCGGTTTACGTCATTCAGTCTCCTTGTCAAACGGTTCGGGCGAGGGCCCTGATAAATGTGAATTTATTTGGGAAACCAAAGTCGCGTCATTCGTGACCCCTACTCGTGAACATATATATGTTCTATGTACGAGAAAAAGCAATGATGACTTGAATCAAGACTTGAAGCAACATTTCTAATAGGGAAATGCATGAAACTTTGGGATCAGGAATTCCCAACCAAGTAATGCATATGAAAGAACTGGCGAAATTCAACAATAGTTCGTCGTCTAAATTTTACAATTAAAGTATTTATTTAACGTGAATATAAAGTTTGTCAGCAAGGTCTTTCGTGATTTGAGTTCTATAGAAGGCTGACTTTCCTTCGCCATGGAAAGTCTCCTCTTGTCCTTCACGCTGGCAATCATGCGACTCGCTGAGTTTCGTGGGTTTCGACGCTCGAAACTAGCGGGGCATACAATGTTGCGCACTAAGCAGTGACAAATTTGCAGTTCTGCATTTTTAATCAGATCTTTGCAAAAGTGACGTCCATCAATTCCTCATGTTTTCTCGATCACATTGGCCCCAAAAATTATAATATTCGGACCATATTTTGAAGGAAATTACGTGAAACATTGTTTGCACGATTGAAAGCCCGTTTCGTTAAAAATAGTCCGATTTAAATTATTTTCTGTCAATTTAATCGGGAGAATGCCAGGAATCCATTTGTGTCACTGTCATATCGATACGATGAAAAATAAACAAATTCCGTTTCTAGTAAAATCTCGTTAGCCGCTCGCTGTTCGGGACCGGCGGTGAGCCCGTATCGTGAACGGAGTCCTAATTCCAAGTGTGAGTTTCTCGCTTCTTTCTGGCCGAAGGGGGGAGCGAGATGGAATGCTTTGCGTGTGCGACGGTCGCAAGCGCTTACGAGTTACCGTGAGCATGGGAACCGAATCGCAAAATCTTGACGCAGGCCCGGCTCAAGTCTTTTTTACGCCCTAGACGAACTTGTCAAATTGCGCCCTTTATTATAATACATTTATTTGAGTACATTGATGTCCTTAGTCTTAATTTTTAATCGTAGTATAAAAGCGTTGTAGTACAATTTGTAGTATTTCATTTACAAATTTATTTTTAACAATGCCAACAATGAAAAGACCATTTTGCACCTCTTGTCAACCTTACGCCCTAGCAGTCACCTATTTTTTCAGAATAAAGTCATAAATAATCTCAAATAAATGTATTATAATAAAGGGCGCAATTTGACAAGTTCGCCTAGAGCGCAAAAAAGATTTGAGCCGGGCCTGCCTCAAGATTTGCGAAGCGATTCCCGTGCCGCCGTAAGCGCTTGTGACCATCGCGCACGCCTCTCGCGCGCACAAAGGACGGAGTGTCAGGTGTCCGAAAGACGGAGCGAGACAAAATATCAACGCGTCGTCTGCTCGCACTGTCCTGACTCGCTTTCAGTCCCTTCGCTCGCTTTCGTTTCATCTTGCTCTCGCCTTCGCCGGACAAGACTGAAACAGAAGTGGTGGGGATAGCGAAAAGTCCGTATCGTGTACACCAAACCGAGACCAAAGAGGAGATATAATAAGAGACGTCACTCCGGGCGGAACGTTTGAAGTCCTTACTTGACCTTGGCATTTAAATTGGTTGTCTATTCGAGCGGGATATTCAAATCAACTAAATCTACCTTACCGCAGTTGGCTGATTATTGTCGAAGTTTACCGATCCATGCCGAATGGACATTTAAATTGGTTGTCTAGTGATTTCCCCAGTTTATTTCTGTCCTTGTCGAGTGACGCCTCTTATTAGGTATATCTCCTCTTTGCCGAGACCGTAACGAGACTTTACTGTAATCGATGACACATCACCAAGCAACGGTGATTTCGCGCGGCTCGGACCACAAAGGTTCTCGTCGGTTATTCGAACTTCTAAGATCGTATTCAGATATACCCTTCGGTGCCCACAGAACTCCAACTGACAAATCCACGATCGTCAGATGGTGGTGACTGATTTTTCCTCGATCGCTGTTCACGAAAACGAATCGACCGGCCAATATATCTGCATACGATCTTAGGATAAAAATACGATGACAGATGAAATAGTATTCGAAGCTCAAGATGAAAGGCCTTCGAATAATCAAAGGAAACTAAATATCCGAAGCTAAACAGAATTTTAGATTTAGGGTACACACACCCTCCCCGAAACCTCGTGTCGATCGGCCACTGGGGCCATTTGGAAGTATATTCTTTTATTTAAATAATGCCCATCTCTGCATAGGACCGTAAAGAATTACAAAAAAAATCAGGGAGTCAACTGTTGACCGATTTGGAGACTTTTCCTTGTTACATGTTACATACAATAGTCGGAAGAATAATAATAAGAGCAATAATTGCCAGAACTTCCACATTCTGAAAATATGATATCAGTAAATCAATATTTCCAGTATTAGTAAAAAAGTTCCAATTTCTCTTTTCTTATTTTAAATAATGTGATCATATAATTATAACATAAATTCGACAGCGATTTCAAGTGATGTATGTGTCACGGTAAAAGCATTAATTTAGTAAATGTATACAATTCCCAGCAGTTCCTGGTTAATATATGCCTAAAATGCATATAACCTAACCTACAATCGTCCGAAAATGCATACATTGACTGCATCACGCTTTTACTGTGGCACATGTATCCAGCTAACGCTTCAGTTTTGCTATGATTCCACGTTGGCAGTCCTCCCGAGTAGGCGCCATCTCGTATCCACTAGCTCAACTAAATTTGTCACGTGACTTGCTCTGTATTATCGCCAATATGGCGGAATTCGTATTTGGGAATGCAATTACGGGCTGACGTTTTTTGTCCTTATATGAGCAGATTTTTGACTGGGTCAGGTCTCATTCGAAAGAGGAAGGTTCGTTGCAGCCCGCTCTGCTCATCGTTTGAGTCAGAAAACTCTTTTAGTGACCTACAAATGCATGGAATCTGCGAGTGCATTTTGTCGATTTTTTCTCTACTTTGGACACTCGTATTATTACATATCAACACAATCTCTTTGAACCATGAGCAGAGCGGGCTGCATTGAACCTTCATCTTTCGAATGAGACCTCGCCCAGCCCAAAATTTGCTCATATAAGGACAAAAAACGTCAGCGCGCAAACCCATGTTTCGGGCCAGATTATGTCGGTATACAGAGCGCTGCATTACCCGTGTCTACCCCCTTAAGCTCAGGGAATAAAGGGGGAAACACCTACAGGAGCGGTGGTAATGTGTGCATGACTGACGCAGGCGCAGTTCATGCAACATAACCACCGCTCCTGTAGGTGTTTCCCCCTCCATTCACTGAGGTTAATCGCTCCTCACCCTGGCGACAGAGATGAAGGGGTAAACACCTACAGGAGCGGTGGTAATAGTGTGTGAACTGTACGCAAATTCCAAGCCAGCCAAGTGATCTCAACGCCAAGCCAACCACGGCCAACCAGCGTCGACAATCTTTTTCCTGGCGACGATCAAGCATTAACCTTTAGAGGGCCAGGATTTTCTCATTGAAATTGTAAATTTTATTTACTTAAAATTTATGCATATATACCACCAAAATGGCCGGCCAAGTATACAAATTCTTAGTTAGCCACTATAGTGGCCCGGCCCTCTAAAGGTTAGAAGTTGGTACATATTGAATTATAATTATCTAATTATTGGATAAATATTTCTGTTTGATGTGGATTTTTTTATTTCGATTTTTTAGAAGGATCGATTGCTTTATGACGATTCATCCAAAATCTCTTTTCATATTGATTCTTGCAGAATCATTGTACCAACGAATATGCAATGTTGGTCCTACAATTATTATGGTTGGTTAATTAACAAAAAATTTACAACGATGATTAAATGTCGTCTTACAAACGTTAGAAATTTGCTACATCCAAAAACCTGTTATTATATTCCCAGTTGTGATATTTATTTTCTTATTTATAAATACGTAATGAGGACGTCTATCTTGAGACGAATGTGAAATTTTAAGGAATGAGTCTAAAGGTCGAATGATGCTATTTTGTAAAATATTTCGCGTCACTGCGCAGTCTTTATAAACAATTAATACTAGTTATATAACTAGAAATTAGAAGTATTTACAAGGAAATGTGTTGGGTAAGTGCGAACAGCGGTTGCTTCGAAAGCGGAAGAATTATTTTCCTAAACCAGACCTAAAAAAGATGTGTTTACGACGTCTTTTGAAGTTTTTCAACACGCCTTTTGGACGTCTTTAAGACGTCTTTTTAAAAGAAATGGTTGGGCTTATGAAAAGAAACCTTCAGTCGGGCCTATGGAAAGAAACCTTCAGTTCAGTGATGCCAGATCGGGGACGGGTTCCCTCGAGAGTTTCCCCCACCTCGCATGCACACTATGCACCAATCACGTGCGTGTAGATGACATACGCGACTCCTGCATAGTGTACATGCGAGGTGGGGGAAATTCTCGAGGAAACCCGTCTCCGATCTGGTATCACTGCTTCAGTTAGGCTTGCATTGGTTACAATCGTTGGCCCATTTAAAAATAGCACGACACTTCAACAGTTGGCCAACGGATAACACGTCATTGGCCCAACAAACTCCCAGCAAATAAATGCTACTAGGGCTTTGTAGGGAATATGGGGAATTACGCATGGACCTTGAACGCATAAGCATGTTTCCACACGAAACCTTAATTGATTATATTCATTGCGTAAGTCACCTGTACCAACAGGTCACTGCAAGGGTGAAAGAATTCGGAGAAAGCAACGAGAAACTGAGCAAAGAAGTAGAACAATTGGCTCGTTCCTTTTTATATTAGGGCTACCTAAAATGTTGAATAAGGTAGCGTTACTACATCCTAGTACATTAGATGACGCGTTTGATGCACCTTTGCAAGCCGATAGGGGAGGAATATTAACGACCGGGTTATCAAGTAACGAGACATACGCATACGCGCCCCTGGCTCACGATCTCCTTCCCCGTATGGCCATCACAGAAGGTCTGAATGGAGGGAACCGCGCTACGAAAGTAATCTCGGAGAACCCCGGTCCACGTATTCCGCTTACGCGCCAACGCATCGGCACGATCATTATTATCGCGATGCGACACCGCCACGAGGCCCCATGACTTTTGTAATCAGGGAATGCGAAAATTGTAGACACGACGATCGTAGACCGTTTTTCCAACAGCATAAACGGGGAAAACCTCGAAATTATAGGCAGTCAGAACCACGCGAATCATCCTTCGAAAAACGCGAATCATCTTACGAAAGACGCGATCATTTAAACTACCAAGGCGCCCGTCCGTTCGTCCGGAACGGAGCGGGCGAATCTTTCAGAATCCTTCTTGCCGGTCCAAAAGCGATCTTTCAGAGCGACAGCCATCATATCTTATCACCGACGTACGATCGTAACGGCGAACCGACCAATTCACCCCGTCCACTTTTCCAATATACAATAACTGGAAGAGGCTCTTGCGTTATATAAAAAGAGCCAAGAAACTTTGCATGCCTATCTTGCCGACCACCCACAATTGTAAAACGGAGACGAAAAAGAAGAGATTGCTGCACCACGCGCAGGAGTCATTGAGGAAGATCGGGTTCATCCCTCACCATTTTTCGATGGACAACCCGCAGCATTTGAAAAACATGATCTAGAAGATTACCAGATCCAGCAACGAACTCCTACCGAACGACTACTAATTATTCCAGAAGCCTTGAGGCTCCAACATCTAGAATCGAAAACGCGGACTTGGGTAATGAAGATGGAACAGATGGACAGAGGAAGAAGATAGATTCCTCATTAAAGGAGACCCTCTGTTGGGAACCAACACAACAGCGCATACGATTCCAATGACAGATTCGATATCTGTATATACACGCCAATATACACATTCTGCAGTCCAGCGTCGGGACCCCTCACCCGTCTACTTCCCCTTTAAACCTTCCTTTCGAGCAGCGTGACTTGTCGTCAAGGAAACCACGCGACGCTGAAAAGGAGACCGCGACATTCCTGTAGACAAGGAAGCTCAGACGACACGCGCGACGCCGACGTTCACTGTTATTTTGAATCGGCCGCGTCTGTGCTCCATGGCAACGGCGGACGATGGTAGGGGACGGCTTTTGCCTCTCAAGAGGCAAGTTGGACGGCACTGGTATAATTCACCACTCTTGGTCGTACATAAGAAACCCGACTCGAAAGGAAACAAGCGTTGGCGAGTGGTAGTAGATATTCGAAAGTTGAACGAGAAAACAATGGACGATCGTTTCGCTATCTCCAGAATTACGGACATTATCGATCGTTTAGGCGGCGCTAGATATTTTCGACTAGAAAACAGCATTTAGTACCCCCGAAGGACACTATGAATATGTCCGCATGCCGTTAGGACTGAAAAATGCCCCGGCCACATTCTAGCGATTAATGAATCAGGTCTTAAAGGGGCTAATCGGGAAAGAGTTGTACGTATATTTGGACGATGCGACGTGGTCATATACTGGGATACGCTCGAGGAACTCGAACGTCGGCTCAGGAATGTCTTTAGCAGGATTCAGAGAGCATAATTTGACTCTGCAAACGGACAAAGCCGAGTTCTTGAAATACGAGGTCACGTATCTAAGGCATATTATATCAGCTAATGGAGTAAGGCCGAAATAATCGGAAAGCAGTCAAACAATTTTTGGGTCTAGTGAACTATCCCCGGCTATTCATCCTGGATATGGCAAGGCGAGCCAGACCGCTAACAGGTTTAACAAGCACCAGAATGTCATTTTTCTGGACGGAGAAACACCCAGAAAGTCCGAAGCTCTGAGATATGCTCTCTGCGAAGCACCTGTCTTACGACACCCTAATTGTGGTGAACCATTCATAATAACGATAGATGCCTCCGACGTAACAGTCGAAGCCATTCTATATCAAGGAAAAATTGACGAGGATCCACCAATCGCCTATGCTTCACAGACACTCTCACCTTGCCAACAAAATTACTCAACCACGGAAAAGGAATGCCTCGTCCTAACCTACGCCGTGAAACAATTCAGGACATACATTTACGGGCACGGACATTCTTCCTGGTGACCGACCATGATCGGCCACCACCCACTACAATGGCTCTTTTCGGTCAAGGATCGAGTATCGCGGCTCACACGATGGAGAATTTTACTCTCCGACCACGATTCAAGAATGCCATAGAAAGGGAACGCGTGAACGCCTTTCGGGTAGTGACACAGGGTGAAACTCTACAGTCTACACCGGTTCGAGGCCGGAACCCTGAAAATGCACCTTGAAGAAATCTTTCAAGGAACACCCGTGAAGATTACGATCTGCACCAGCGAAATTCAACAACCACCGGAAGACGAAAGAGAAGATCTCATCCGCTACTATCGCAAAAGCCTGATAGGAAGACACAAAGGCATGACGAAAACGTACCGACGCAAAGGAAGTCGATTTGACTGACCAGCTAGGATGCGACGAGACGTGGAGAATTTCGTCCAAATGTCGAAGTTTTCAAGAGCAAAAACTCGTACGCATAAAAACTCGCGAGCCTATGCTAATATTGCTAATAACCGACACTCCATCGAAACCCTTCGATAAAATCTCTCTGGACACAGGCGGGCCCTTACCACTAACACCCAGCGGAAATCGTCACATCCTAACACTTCAATGTCAACTTTCGAAAGTTTGTATGGCCATTCCATTACATGATATACTTATGCGCCGTTACTATATTTCGCTATTTCATCGCAATCTTCGGCACGCCACGAGCAATACTTACAGACCGTGGGACAAGTTTCATTAATAATATCATACAGGGAATAGCCCGAGTATTTTGGAATTAAGCATGTAACTACGTCAGGGTATCGTCGAAAAATAAACGGTTCCCTCGAAAGGAGACACATCGTTCTTACCGAATATTTGAAACATTATTTGGAAAGATACGAGGACTGGGATGTACTCTTACCCTTTGCAACGTACTCGTATAACACCTCAGTCCATGAGGCGACAAATTTTATGTCGTACGAAATAGTTTTCGGACAATTAGCCCGGGATCCGTTTATGCCTATATCTCGCGAAGAACTGCTTACATATCCGATATATGTACAAAATTTAGTGGAACGTTTAAACGAGATTCGAGAAAAAGCGCGAGATAGTAATCTAGAAGCAAGTAAATCACGTTCGAAGCGGATTTACGACCGAAAATGCAACGAGGTAACTTTTGCACCAAACGACCTCGTCTATGTACAAAAGGAATCACGAATACGTAAATTCGACTCCCACTATATAGGACCTTATAAAATTTGCGAAATCACGGAACAGAATAACGCAATATTAATTTCACCAGAAGGTGAAAAATTCCTAAAACATTTCGACAAGTTGAAACATGCTTATACCGTGAAAGAGCCGCCGTGAGGCGACGTAGGGATCGGTGACTTATCAAGTCTACGGTACACCGGCGGGTATCTATCTCCGGGTCAGTAAATTCCTACGACGGACAATGCGAATTCTGCGAACCTGGACCATTCCCTCTCCTTTTTATTTTTTTCTTCTCTCCATCTCAGGAATCATAATCATAACTATTATCCACTGTTTTATTCTATCATACATCTATTCCATAAACATATTTTCGGAGAAGCCTTGTAATATTACCTAATAAGGACAATCGTCACGTGATCCGGTTGGAATCCCTATGGGTTTCCGCGGCTACTTTTGCTATCGAAGGAGACTACGAGATGCCGCAGCTAGATCATAATCCAGGATTGTATGAGGAGGACATCCAGCGTCCCCGGGGGTTCACACCTTATGGAAGCTAACTACCGCCGTAAGAGTTACGGACAACCCACCCGCAAGGCCAGATATTCAACCTCAGTTGTAGGGGGTGAATACGTAATAGCGAGTATGCAACCGGACATCATCGGCCCGAAAATTGCGTCCAGGAAAATTGTTAGATCATTTTAAAACCATACTACTTACAAGGGAACACCGCGAACCCGGACTCACCGATTGGAACGCAACTTTGTGGGTTTTTAGAGTGACTCAAAACAAGAACAACGGTGTGTTTTATTTGTGCCCTATCGCCCTTTAAGGGAGTGAAAACTAACCTCAAAGTCAAATTGCCACTTCCACTTTTTCACGTATAACTTTCAAAGTACAACAGACAGAAAAAAAATGTTTCAAACAAAAGTTTAATGGTGCAATAAGCGCTACAAAATAACGGTAACAAAATTTTTGAAAAAAATTTTTTCTTAAAAAAAATTTTACCTCGCGTTATTTTTAACAATTCTTCCATTTATATAATAACTAAAAATGTAGGGTGTTTTTTTGTGAATTCAACCGTGTATATGAATTGTATAATGCACTATCGGCTTATGGAGTTACGCGATGGCAAGTACACGGTTCGCACGGTTGCGCGCTCACAACACATAGTAAGTTGCATAATAAAACTCGTTCTATTTGCTGCAGGCCTTAACACATGACGGTGCCAAATATTATAACATAAAAATATCAAAATATAAAGTATTATATCAAAATTATTCGATTATGTTTTGTCTATAATATCTATGATGTTTTTTGTTTGTGCATACTATGCTGCAATCACATACGTTGCACTGTACTGTATCAGACATGTATATAAATATTCATTTAATGACTATTCTTAACAAGTTATTTCTTAACCCTACGGTTAAAAATACGTGTATACATATATGCATTTCATTCCACATAGTTTTCACAGGCATGATGTTCATCAAAGAAATGTTCTATGCATAGATATTTTTTACACCAAGCACATCTTATAATAGCAGGCTTATTACACAGATGACAGCGTGGCAAGGTATATGCTTCAAGAAAATTGAAAGAAAAGTCTGCTGGATTTTCAAACCGCGATGATCTTTGTTCAAGGTATCCACTTTTATACCAAGCGTATTTAAATAATTCCTGAAATCTCGGAGAAGACAATTGAATATGTGTGAGCGATTGCAATTTGATGATATTATTTCGCAAATGAAGATTTACGTCAAGATTGTATAGTAAGACGCGGTCTGAAAAAGTTCTTACAAAATTTTTCCATATCCGAAAACCAAAAACGTCCAGCGGTTGTATCAGACCTGTTGTTCCTTTCGGTATGGTTAACGCAATAACTTGTTTGTTGGCCGGAATATTTTGTTGAAAAGTAGGACAGTGGCCGCTCCATGAATCAAGCAACAGGACACTTTGAGATCCAGTCTTCGGTAAAAAGACTTCTGTTAACCAAATGTTAAAATGGTACGATGTCAACTTCCCAGATTTCGAAGCAGTCAAGAACACATTAGCCGGTCTGAATAATGTTTTTTCCACCCTGGGACCAAATTCTCCGGTAGTTTCTTTTAACACCATAAACAGGGGTGACAGTAACTGACCGCTCGCAGAAATCGTAGGGAGAATCGTATAACTATGTGTGATTGAGGATACTGATTGCACGGATGGTTCTATAGTCTTTCCACCACGGTGTGTCAACGTACGACCGGAATGGATTTCTAAATTAAATCCACTCTCATCTGCGTTGTATACATTACTTGGATTGTGTGTAGCAATGTATGGTTTTACCTGATTTACGAATTCGGAAGAAGTTAAATGTAAATGTTGCTTGTCTTGCTGTGCGGAACGGCTGACGAATTTTGTAACTTTTCTCGAAACGATGTTGTACAATTTTTTGAAATTCATGATCCAGGTGGGAAGATTGACCTCCTCTTTTGCTTCTAGCGCCCATCTTCTTATATCAATGTCATGTATCAATGAGCCCTGATCGATAGCAGTTTGAAATTTGTCCAACACATTTTGCACGATAGATAACAGCTGTTCTCTGCGTGTACCGCCATTCGCCAACGCTGCTTCCCAGCGATACAATTGTTGAACTGATTTAACTTTCCTGAATTGATGTTGCACACTGCCGAGAGGTTTTCTACCTTTTGAGCCGCTTCTCCAAAACTCAACAGCTCGAATTTTATAATTTAAATCTACGTTACCACTTTCCCCTGGGACACACACATCATCAAATTCATTGATAGTAAATTCTTCGTCTTCCTGGATATTATCGTCTTGAACAAACTCACATTCTTGGGGCCGCGCTAGATCTTCAAATTCTAGGGTTGTAACATAGTCAGTTGTGAATGAAACGTCATTCTTACTATCAACTATTATGGTATGTATAACTTCTGATAATTCGACTTCCCTATGATTAATAGGAGACGGCGGTATTCTAGATATATGTAGAGCAGTTATCAGTAAATTAATTACATTCGCCGGATTTATGTGCACCATTTTATCGATAACTTGTACTGCTTGCAGTTAAAAGAATGCCAGTGACAACGAGTATGAAGTTGAGCTGCGAAAACTTGGTATTTATAATGAGGCAGAAAGATAAGGATACAAGGATGTCTCATTCAAGATAAGTTTGTTTCTTCAAAAACGGCATGACTAGTTAATCTTATGCATTAATAACGGAAACTTTACAAACAGTCATGTGAAATTATCAATAATTAACCATACACTTGAAAACACCTCGTGCCAAACAAATATGATAATTGTATCAACACTTTTATCAAATGATTAAATATACCTTCTACAAACAAATATGTATACCATTAAAAATAGCTCGATAAGCTTCTTTATTTTATAAGTAATAGATTCAGAGTTGGGCAAAATGTAATCTAATTACATCTTACAAATTACGATTAAACTGTAATTGTGTAGTTGATTAAACATTATTTTCTGTAATCGTTAATTTAGGTAGTTCACCATTTGGTTTCGTCAACTACCTAAAATAGCGAGTATGTAACCGGACATCATCGGCCCGAAAATTGCGTCCAGGAAAATTGTTAGATCATTTTAAAACCATACTACTTAACATCCTATTGAAAATGAATCTTGGTAGAAAGTAATTATAACTATTTAATTCTTTTTGAACGGTGTATTTCTGTTATATTTCCTTTTCTGAATTGTCAATTGACGACACCGTTCAATTTATGGAACATACGTTGTGCCGATCTTTTTAGTTTTCCGTTTATAAATTCGTGGTCTTCGTATCGTTCCCTCTCGCTTGCTCTTGGATTTTCTCACACGCGGCATTTGCCGCACGGAATACAGTCTACAACGCGCTGTGCGCCCGCCGCCAGTCCTGTTCGTCGGGTTTAACCCGGCGTTGGTAACGTGGGGAAATGTAACAAGAGTAGTAACGTGGGGTCCCACAGACCCCGCGATTAATTTAGTGTTTTATAGAAATCCATATCTTTAATTAAATTTTTATTACCCAAGAATACTTAACTAATTAAACATGTTTAATTTTCAACAAAAATTTACTTCCTAAATAGCTTATATAATGAGCAAACTAAATAACACTGCCACGCGTTGTTAAGAAGTTATACTCAATTTAAAATCTGGGGTCCATGAGACCCCACCTGACCAACGCCGGGTTAATACTCCTTAACTCAGGCTTGGGAGTTAAGTGAACGCAGCGGCCGATTTTCAGAGGCAACGCCTCCTTCCTCCCGCCACGCGTCTTGGCCCTTGCGGCGGCCTAGCAGCTTGGAGCGCCTCAGGCCCGTACCATGTGAACCGCGCGTGGCGTATTAGGGGAACATTGTATCAATAGGTTTCCACATCGTCCCAGAGAGTACGATTGTCGATGCGTTTTTGTTTTGTCAACGTGCCACGCGTGGTTCATATGGTACGGGCCTGTGGCGCTCCAAGCACCTAGGCCGCCGCGGGGGCCAAGACGCGCGGCGGGAGAAAGGAGACGTTGCCTCTGAAAATCGGCCGCTGCGTTCTCTTAATTCCCAAGCCTGCCTTCACTGATGTTATATCTGTTCGGAACCAAAGAACTGCTGGATAGATACACTGCACTACTCCTACAGTGTTTACGTTGACATCGGTCACGTCCGCCCTTGAACGTGCAGGGAAACCGCTACCGTAGGCACTGTTCCTAGGGCCTACGAACCTATAGGGGTCTACGAAAGTGTGAAAATAAAATTTCAAATAGGAATGTACCCTAACATAACTTAATTTCTTAATTTAATATAATTTAATTTAAAAAATAATGTAAATATATTAACAATTGAATGACGTGAACAATAAATTGAAAGGGCTTACAAATATAATTTTTATGCAGAAGGCGTACGACGATTCTAAAACGGCCCTAAGTGGGCGTACGGTTTTTCTTACGATGGATGCAGTATAGCGCGATGGGAAGATTTCTCCAGAAAAATCACAGGCAGATGCTGTGGGATGAGATCTCCCACCGTTGATTTGTCATGTGACTAATCCTGGAGAAGGAGTGATCAGATAAACCCCTATAAAAACGGACCGACCACTCGCGGAGCGCATGAATTAATTCGCATACTTATGCTTAAACTATTACTTATTTTCATATTTATTCTCATAATTATACCAAAAGTCTTAGAGATATCTAAAAACAAAGTGTAAAAGACACAAAAAGTAACAGTAAAAGTGTCAGTTAAAAATACCGAAGTGAGTGAAGTTCTATCTACAAATACCCTGCCCCAAATTCTGGAATTGTCACTTTCTGTAAATCAACTTTATTAATCGAACAATTACAAGACAGATCGTGATTTACACCCGTCAATGGTGACACTTACAAATAGACAGCCGCTCATCGGGCATTGGGTATAAAACACGATTTTCGCGATCAATAGTTTTCCCCACTTTAATCGATACAATGTTTCTTGAATGACCGCAATTTGCACCCACTAAACGTGGCATCTACAAGCGGACAGCTGCCCACGGTGTCATTATACAGTGGATGTAAAAAGCGACCTACGCGATCAAACAAACCCTAATCATTATTTACCGATCGATATGATTTACAAACGATCATGGTTTGCGTCTGTTGAAAGTGACACTCACAAGCGGACAGCCGCCCACGGTGTCACCGGGTATTAGACGTAAACCATGACCCGCGGATAAAATAAACTCAAATCAATCCCATTTCTAGAAGGTGGTAATGCCCAGGGGTCATCGCGCCGGACGCAAAAATCAACTCCGCCGATTGGCGTTAAATTATAAGTGTGAGCCGGCCGTAACTCCTGTGCTGTTTGGAGCCACCAGCACCCCCTGCGTCGAGGAAACCACCACTGCTAGCGCACACATGATTGTGGTGTCACCTGCAAGCAATTGGGCCCTACAAAAAATCAACAGCATAGAGGAAATTGACGCGACACTTCGGCAGCCCGTCGTCTGGAGGCTAATACCTATCGACCTATAAAAAGGTAAGGTAATCACGATCAATATATCGAGTTAATTAATGAGGCCCTACGAACCTCGTGAGTCCCCGTCGATAATTTGTACTCAATCTCTCTCAACTATCCCAGAGCAACAAGTCCCTAGACTTGCTCAAAAGCGGAACACTAAATCAACTCCATAAACGTGCGTCGGAACCACGGAAAACTCGTAATATTAGTAAACTCGAAAGTAGGGACGTATACATTGACATATGTAATGATACTATTACTATAGTTCCTCATGCCGTTATTTATGTAATGGAAGATGCTTCTTTTTCATAGTCGTATATGTATTTATTGAACATGAAGAAGATTCAATTGTTAGGAAATATTTCAACACACATTCCTGCACATACTATCCTTCCGTAACAATATTTGTTTTTCTAGGTATCTTCAAGTATTGATGATTCGGAACTGGTCTATGAGGACTTAGTGGATGCAGCTTTGCACGACAGCGATAGCACTCTCTTTAAATACTGCTGCTTACTGAAGGTGAAGAGGTCGGCTCATAGCTTATCTCGCGAACAGATTTCAGCCTCTTACGCCATTATTGCGGAAAAATTCGTTTCCAGCGAGCAAAAATTCATCGGAAACGATATATTCCATTAAGGTTACAAAAAAATCGCATTTTTTTATCAGACAGTGTTGTAGAGAGTGTTCTGCTAGCGGATCTCACCACTTGTGCATTGCTGTGCAAGAAAAGGAGGGCGGTAAAGGTTCTTTTGGTACATGGGACAGATTATAAAATAAAAGATGTTAGACTGTACTGATGTAAATAAGCTTATTAAAAATACAGCAGGTGAAAGGCGTTATTTTGTCGGTTTAGTAATATTAACTCAATGGCAGTTAGATTGCTTGAAACAAATTGAAGGTGAAAGTCGTGAGCGATTTCCAAGGGAACAAGAGGAGATTCTATTTAATAATATTAAGGCTCAGGTTAAAACGGTAAAGGTTCGCCTAATTCAATTAGATATGCGAGACCTTAAATTTATTGGAGTCATCCTACGTGACTATAAAGTTGGGGAAAATGTTAATTTTAATAAGTTTCTAGTAGAATCTCTGTTTTCATCCTATAAATCTATATCAGAAGAAATGTCAAATAAAGTAGAATCTGAACGTACGAAGAAACCCTCTAAACAAAACATTCCGAAAGAATTTATTGAATTCCTTGAGCTAGATCTTCAAACTGAACTTGACCAGTACTTAGATTCCAGTAATAAAGCTAAGATTGATACCTATTTGAACATCAGAAGAGATGCTGATTCTTTATATAAAATCTATTCTACCATTGGGTCATTAGAGCAAACATTCAAAGGAAATGAAATTTCTATAGAGGCAAAAAGATTAGCTTTGCAAAGAGCATTTCATATTACTGGTGAATATCTAAAAGATACTCAAATTTCTCCTAATCTATCACCTGATGTCAAGCAATCTTTAGAGGAAAAGGGAGTACCAACTAAGGCTCTAAGTAAATATAGAGACACGTTAGCGCATTATCAAGTATTTCCCTTAATAGAGGGAGATGATAATCAAGTGAAAGAATTGTTTGATGAATGTTTCCTTACTATTCAAAAGGTTATCAAGAGTGAAATAATTGAAACAGAGGATAGTTTTGTTCAAAAGATTATTGAAGAGAAAGAGTCTAAAATTGATAAGTCTGTTGTAGAACGACTTATAGAGTCTAAAAGTACGGAAGGTATTCAGGGGCTTGAAAAATGTATGAGAACAATAAAGTCAGAAGATACGTATCGCTCTATGGACGATGAGACTAAAAAATTTGTGGATGAAGTTTATCAAACTGTCCGACGAATGAAATCTGTGGATTTTCCTGTAGATCCGGTAATGTCTTTTGAAGGTGAAGTAAGTGAAAAGAAACCCAATCTCTCAGATTCAATTATAGAATACATTAACAAAAGTAAGTTAAAGGCGTACGATAAGCTACGCGATGAGGTAGCGCTAATTTTAAAAAGACATCCAGACGGGCTAGAAAATTCACATGGTGATGTATTAAAAATAACACAAGTAATAGACCGTCTTAGTTATGAGGATACTTCTTCGCCGAATAATAGTATTCTCGATAATTTCCTTAGTCTGCCAATACTTGAGAATATATACGTGGAGATTAAGAAAGGTACTGATTATGAAAAGGTTATGGGGAGTTCTCTTAAAAAACAATTGGAACGATATTTTGATTCAAAAAGTTTTAAAAATAATGATGCCTTCAGTGAATTCAAAGGTAGTAAAGCGGAAAATTTAATTGACTTGCTGAACAACAATATCAGAGAAGAAAATGCCAATAAAAAGATATTAATTGGATTTCTTGAATCAATTCGCAAAACTCAAGATTATCATATTCCATTTGACGAATATGAAGGATTGGTTGAAGGCTTGGATATTAATGATAATTTTAAAGAAAAGTTATTTTCATACTCAGTAAGCTGGAGAAAGGAGAAATGTGTTGATTTGCTTAAAAAAAACCCTCCTGCTCTTAAGACGATATATGACAGTATACTGGAAGGCAAGACGATAAGTAAGTCAGTATGTGACAAATTTGCTGTGGAGCATGGACATCCAGAGGAACTTCGAAATTATGAACAAGAAAGAGTTGATCTGATAAATCAGAAGATAGAAGAATTATACACACGCAGAACAAGAGAGGAATTTGTTCAGCTGACGAAAATAAACGATCCTTATGCAGTGGAATCGCAGATGATTAATGTATATTCTCTTTCTGAGATAGCTAGTGATAAAAAGAAGGAGAATAGGAAGCGGAAAAGAGATGAGGAAAAAAAATTTGAAATGAAAAAATTACGTAATTATTTATCACATGGTGATCCACTAATTAGTATTGAAGATCATAAATATATAGCACATCAACTAGTTGAGGTAAAAAATGAGAAGAATGTCATAAACATGTTAAATGAGCCCAACATTACTCCTGAGAAAATTGAAGCCACTATGGATAGTATGCCATCATATGTTGGCTTAACGAAGATAAGAGAACTTCTTTGTCCTCTTGGCCAATCTGGAAGGAGTACTAGATCTGCAGGTGAGAGTTGTTTAACATGGGAAGAAATAGACCAATTTAACGAAGTAGGGGTTGAAGATAGAGATCCTGATAACATTATAATAGATAGTGAAAAGTTTATTTCGATTGTCTCAAATGAACTTGAGGCAAATGAGGAAAAGTTTTCTAATTTCATTGATTTGGCAAGTGAAAGTGAAGTTATAGGTGACCATGCAAGTAAGGTCAATATGCTCACTGATAATGACAAGTACCTTGGTCATTTAGAGAGAGTAGGAGAAGTCTCTGGTATGGTTATGCATGGAATGATGGCAAAAAATCTGGTGGGTGATCTATTGCGTGGTGATTATAAAGATGTTGCGATAAATTTAGGTTTTCTTGCTGGTAATTCAGTGTTAGCAAAACTTGCAAAGACAGCATCTATGCAAGGGGCAGATTCGATATTAAAAGGCAGCGAATTGTTTGGTAAGTCCCTAAGGTTTGCCTCCCCATTTCTTTCAAGGGGAGTTACTGGTTTTATTGCATGGGATTTGTTTACTCAAGTGAAAGAATATAGAAAAGGTGATAAAGATGCTTTGGTTCCAATCATAGGAGATAGTGTTCAGATTGCGACAGATGCTGTTGAAATTGGAGTAGAGATTGGAGAAGGATTTGGAGTCTTGGAGGGAGTTTCTGCTGTCACTGGTCCTATAGGAACGGCAGTAGGAGCTGTAGTATTTATAGGCACTGATATTTACATGGCAGTAAGAACAGTTGAGAAAATTGACGAGCACATTCATCTAACAGAATGGCAAAAGGTTACTGAAGGAAGCCGTGCTTTTTTTGGTCTACGACCTTCGGACGATATCGAAGAGTTAATCGAAGGGAAAGATAGAAATAATCAAGCAGTCAAAACTGCAAGATGCTTTTTAAAAGATAATCCGCACATTCAAAGATATGTTTTCCCTAGTATAGAGGCATACACTATAGAGACGTCTAGACCCGAGTATGACGACTTGTACTTTATAGCTTCTTTATTTTTCTTTCCCATGCCCCCATTACCAAAATTGACACGTACATATACCAGGAAAATATTGGATAATATAGTGTTACTAGACGAAAAAAGAAATGATATAAAATGGAGTAGGATAAGGCCAGATAATCTAGATGGAATTGATTTATTTTGTCTGCCTAGAGGGGATTGGGAATCTGTCCCAGAGAGAGGGACTTATTACTGTGATGGTGCGATTGGTGTAGAGTATACAAATGATAGAACTGGAAATGATACGTGGATAAGCCTTGGTGATGGTGACGATGTAATAAAGGGTTTTCAAGGTAGCAGCAATATTTTTGTTCTTGGTGATGGGCATAAAAATATGATTGGGGGAAATAAAGATGATAGCTTTATTTTTGGAGGAAAGAGTGTTCGTGCAATTAATAATAGTGAAATTGAAGGTTCTATAAACGGGCGGGGAGGAATTGATACAATTGATGTTGGTGAACTCGCTCCACATAATGAGTGGAGTAAGGGAGTAGGTAGGTACCAAGTATCTGCTGATTTTCGTCAAGGAATTTTAAAAGATACATCTAATGTTGATCTTGGAATATATAATATAAATGTATTCTTAGGAAGAAAAGGTGGAGTAGATCAAGTGGTATCTGCTTGTGATACTAAGCACGTGGATGGTAGAGGAGGAGAGAATGAAAATTATTTAGATAGCGTTATAATTCCAGGAGATAATGTTTGTTCTTATGATACTGAAGTTACAGTTAATCCTTACACTAAGGTCACTAACAATGCTACTAGGGGTAAATTTCTTTATTTTGTAAAAGGAGAGAAGGGAAAGCAAGCGTATATCGAGTTAGGTACAAGTTCACGAATCAACAATACGTTCGTCTTTAACTATACATTAAAAGATGTTGCTGCTATCGATAAATCGGAGAAAAATATAACTTTTAGCTTTGTAGAAGAATTCTACAAAAGAGAAAAGAAAATAGATGTGAATAGTAGTTTTAATTTAACTGTTAGTGGAGCTGATAAGAACACAACTACATATCACCTAATTGACAGTACCAAAATAGTAATGGGTCAAAATAATGTGTATGCAATGCAAAACACTGAAATGCCAATTGATAGTCTTGTAAAAGACTACTCTTCTATAGCGGATAAGTCACAAATGTATGTTGTTGTACATTCGAAGGATGAAGTTCTTACAGTTGGACATGGTCATGGGGTTGTGTTGATGAATGATCCTAAAGCAAGAGCAAGTCACTTAATTGGTGGAGATGGTGAGAATGTATTTTTTATTACCTCGGGTCAGGAAAACTTAACTCTTGCAGAGCTTCCAATTTCTGATGTGGTAATTTATGACTGTAATCAAGAGAATAAAATAGATACTTTAGATCTACGTGAAATAAAGGAACAACTGAAAAAGGATATTGATCGAGAAATCCACACAGATGTTAGTAAAATTGATAGCGATTTACTGATTAATTTATCTCTTGATGATGCGTCTAAAAAAGAAGTTGTTAAGATAAGATTAAAAGGTGCACTAGAGAATAATTGGTACAAGAGAGTACATATAGTAACCGATAGTATATTCGTAATTAAAGAGATTCTAGACGTTTTTGAATTAACTCCACAGCCTTTAGTTTTCGATGATAATAGTAAAACTATTTATGTCATAAATCCAACAGATGTGGGGAAAGGAGGCAAGATAAGAGTAAAGAAGAAGATAGGAGATTATATTTTTGCTCGTGATAAGGATGCTTTAGTTATAACCAACTCTTTGAGTCCTAATGCTGATAAAAATAACCTTTCTACTATTATATTGAACGATTTTTATCATGGGAACAATCAAGATAAAATGCAGAGTCTAAAGATAGAGTTTAATGATCAGAAGATATTCTTAAGAAAAGAAATAGAAAGGATAAATAGTGCCGGAAACTTTAATGAATTAAAGAGGAAAGTTAAGATTGATAGTTTTAAAGCTGTAATGTATGCGATAAAGAAACAAAAACTGTTCGAAGCAATAGAGGGAAATAATATTGGCGAGGTCAAGGATCTTATTGATCATGGTGTTAGTATCGATGCTAGAAACAATGACGGGCAAACACCCTTACAGTCTGCTGCTAAAAGTGGTAATCTAGATTTAGTAAAATACTTTCTAGAAAAAAAACACGCTGATGTTAATGTAGAGGATAATTTTGCGAAGAAACCTTTGCACTACGCTGCGTGTGGTGGCAATCTAGAGGTAGTAAAATACCTTGTAGAAGAAAAACACGCTGATGTTAATTTTGGGACTAAACCTTTGCACTATGCTGCGTATTGTGGCAATCTAGGTCTAGTAAAATACCTCGTAGAAGAAAAACACGCTAATGTTAATGCAAATGATAATTCTGGCATTACACCTTTACAGTATGCTGCATCTGGTGGTAGTCTAAATGTAGTAAAATACCTTATAGAAAAGGAAGGGGCTAATGTTAATGAAAGATTTACAGTTTTCCCGCGGATAGGTTTACACTATGCTGCTGTTGGTGGCAATCTAGAATTAGTAAAATACCTTATAGAAGAAAAGGGTGCCGTCGTTAACGTACAGGATTATTATAAGGTTACGCCTTTGCACTTAGCTGTTAGTAATGGTGATCTAAAAATAGCAAAGTACCTTATAGAAAAGGGTGCTGATGTTGAAGTAAAAGATATTTTCAAAAAATCAGTTTTGCATTATGCTGCTAGCAGCTATAATCGAGCAGAATCAATAGGCCCTATGGCAAAAAGAGGCGCTTATTTTAATCTAAGGAGTAAATTTGGGCAGACACCTTTGTACTCTGCTGTTAACGGTCACCTGGAGGTAGTAAAATACCTCATAGAAGAAAAAGGCGCTTACGTCGATGTGTCGGATGATATGCAAAGGGTACCTTTGCACTATGCTGCTAGTTTAGGTGGTAGCATAGATGTATTCAAATACTTTAAATGGAATCGGGTTAACTGTAATGTAACGGACCTTCTTGACTTTACACCTTTGCACTTGGCCGCGGATGATGGTAGGCTAGAAGTAGTAAAATACCTTGTAGAGAAACGGGGTAATTTTGATATAAAGGACGCTCTTCGGTTTACACCTTTGCACTTCGCTGCTGCTAGTGGTAGGCTAGAAGTAGTAAAATTCCTTGTAGGGAAAGGGGCTGATTTTAATGCAAAGAACGTTATTGGGTCTACACCGTTGCACTTCGCTGCCAAGTTTAATAGGCTAGAAGTAGTAAAATACTTGATAGAAGAAAAAGGCGCTGACATTAATGCGGGGGATTATTATAAAAAGTTACCTTTGCACTTAGCTGCCGAGAACACTTGCCTAAAAGTCGTAAAATCCCGTGTAAAAGGAAAGAGCACATATTTTGATGGGATTACACTTCTGCGCAATGCTGCTGATGATGGTAATCTAGAAATGGTAAAATACCTTATAGAGATAGGTTCTAAGATTGATTTAAAAATGAATGGTAAAACACCTTTAAACATACTAGTAAGCAAAGGTTACAAACATGCGGCAGATTCTATTGTTAAAACATTAACAGAGAGATTGTTTGATGCGGTAAAATATGATGAATTTGGTGAAGTTCGGCATCTTATCGATCAAGGAGTTAGGGTTAATGTTAAAGATAGTGGCGGGCAACCACTTTTGCACTTCGCTGCTAGTAATGGTAACCTAAAGGTAGTAAAATACCTTGTAGAAAAAAAACACGCTAATTTTAACGCAAAGGATGATTACGGGGCTGCACCTTTGCACTTAGCTGCTAATCATGGTAGGCTAAAAATAGTAAAGTACCTTATAGAAGAAAAAGGTGCTGATGTTAATGTGAGGGATAATTCTAAAAAGGTACCTTTGCACTATGCTGTTCTTAGCGATAATCTGGAAGTAGTAAAATACCTTACAGAAAAAAAAGGTGCTGACGTTGATGTAAAGGATAATTCGGGGACTACCCCTTTGCACGATGCTGCTATTAATGGTAGGTTGGAAATGGTAAAATACCTGATAGAAGAAAAAAACGCCGATGTTCGTGTACAAGATAATTCTGGACTGACGCCTTTGGACATGGCTGCTAATAGAGGATATAGTGATATTGTGAAATATTTAGAGAGAAAACTTAATGAAAAAGGAGAAAAGCCTCGACGACACAAACGTAGTCATCCTCACTCGTCACGCAGGCTTCTTACTACAGACTCAAGTAATCAACCAGAAATAGCAACAAGCAATGCAAGCGAAAAATCTTCATGGATAAATGATTTAGTTGGTTCTATCGTTAAGTTACAAGAAAGTTCTGCACCTTCAGAGGCTGCAAGTAGTAATCATGCTATTAGGCACGAAAGACGCAAAAGACATAACGATCATAGTAGACACGAAGATGGTACGCGTATGCGAAGCCATCGTATAAAACATAGGCATCGTAGAGAACAGAAGCGCAATGTTAAATACCAAGATAGTCATTACTATATAGATCATCCTGAGATAGCAACAAGTTCTGGTACAAGACCCTCTTCGTGGATAAATGGGTTGCTTGACTGGATAAAAGAAAAAGGTGGTGGATTAGTATCAAGTGTGGCCGACAAATTTGCTGCTAAAGAATCGGAAGACTCTAAGTCCAGAGGTATCCATGGATGCTCTGTAAGGTTAGAAAAAATGTACAGTGCTACCATACCAAATATACCACAGTCTAGAAAATCGCAAGGTGTACCGAAAGGAAATATTCTTAATGCAAACTGGTCTGGCTGGTACTCTAATCGGGAAAAGATAACATCAAATGTTGCAGATGCACCGGAAATGAATACCACTGTGCTAAGTAACGCACTGATATTAGGTGACCTAGCTGTTCGTCTTGTTAATGGGACGCGACATAAGCAACCGATTCATGAAAATCTTTTATCACCGAGAGAGAAATCGATGAGGTTTATAGATGAGAATATGATTATGAGAACTATACAGCAGGGTAAAGAAAAGTTTGGAGGTCTTGATACTAACATGGATGTGTGACGTACTTCCGCCGATTTAATATCCTCCACTCAAGAGAACCGAACCTGCCGAGTCGCAGGTTGCGTCGCATAAAAACGGACTACTTTTCAATTATTGCAACGAGCCGACTCGGCGGTTCGGCAATCTTGAAGGACTGCGATCCACTGGCCTCCTCGATGACACGATCCAAAATATAATATAAAAATCCAGGGACAGTCGAGGCAGGTCCACAAAGGAAGGTATTGGGTGCCAGTGTTGCCAGATTTTTGACAAGAGTTGTCGCCAATCGAGTTGTCTAAAGTCGCCCAAAATCGTCGAAAGTTGCGACAGTGCTGCCAATCTCAGTGAGAAAATATTGAAGGTGTTTTTAACGCGGGAACTTTAAAACTAAGTACCTTTGTCAGTATAATACATTTAATACGTACACATATCTAATAAAGATAATGTTATAATTGTATACGTATGAATATTCTATATGTATAAAATAAGTAATAACCGTAAACGGAATGTCAGAATGCCTTGCGAATGGGATCTGATGGCACCACGAGATTCTTTAGCAATTTGGAGGAAGAAAATGCATACACCAATCGTAAATTCGGCTACCAACATAAAATGTTAAAACATACAATTTACCAACATAATGAATACTAGCTTAAAGTACCCGGCGTTGCCCGGGCTTCTCATATAAGCTTACATATAATCGGACTCTCCCCCCCCCCCCCCGCGGTATTCGCATCGCGCTACGTGTCTGAACTGTCAACCGTGATCCCCACCACCGTGCGGGGAACCGTACGCGCACCGCGGTGGGCGCCACGTAAGATTTATCTGCCTCGCTTCACTATTTCGCTTATTACTCAGTCCCATTTAGTAATATCGAGATGATAGATAGCCTAAAACCTTCCCAAATGTTGTCTCTACACATCTGTGAAAACCGCAAAAGCATTGGTTAAGTACTTTCCGAGTTTACCCGTTGCAGACACAATAATACTTTCCGCTTTATATATATAGAGAAGAGAAGATTCATCACCAAACCCAGATAAACGTGTATTGAAATATTAAATTGCACTGAATTTCTTCTAAATAGTACCAGAATTTGAAATCGCCCAATTGCAACTTTCGATTTCTTCAAAATCGCCCAATTTGCGACTTGCGATTTCTTCAAAATAGCCGTCGCAATTTTGTTTCAAAAGTAGCCCAAGTGGCGATAAATCGCCCAATCTGGCAACACTGTTGCGTTCAGCGGAACGAACCGCTACGCACCAGTGATGTCAGAATCGTGGGACGCGGGACCAAACGGTTACCCCCACTATGACCTACCGTCGTCTCCCACTATGGCCTACTTTCGTCCCCCACTTTCTTCCCATCGCACTGCACACAAGCATATTTTTACTCCTGTCCGTGTGAGCTGCCTGTTGGGCTGCTAAGCACACGGCAGGGGTAGGGATATGCTTATGTGCAGTGCGATGGGAAGAAAGTCAGTAGCCGCTCACTGATTCAAGGATTGGCGGACTCCAGCTACCACTGATGGAGGGGGAAACACCTACAGGAGCGGATTTTTAGTGAGCGGTCGCCATTTTTTCGAGCGGAATTTATTTATTTATTTATTCTTCCATTAATCACATAATTCCAATTTCTCTTTTTCTAATCGGACAACTCCCACAGTATGTAATGTTGCAACTCCCGTCTAGCGGCATGTAGTATAAACATTAAAAGAGCGAAGTTCGAATCGGATCACACGAATGTAATAGGCTTAGGTAATAGGAAAGGGAAACAAAGCGAAGTTCGCACAAGCCCGAGGGGTTTGAAAATAGTTAGAGATTCTTTTAATAAATAAACTTCAGGATTATAAATTAATCAATACCTACTTGGAAACGGATGTTTGAATAAACGAACTCCACTTTGATCCCTTCTCCTAAGTGTGTAAAATCAGCGCAATGTTGTTAAACGCTTTTTTCTAGAAATCGATAACCGAAATGAAATGGATTGGCGAATAGGAATTTAGCTCATAAATATTTGATTGGCTTTTAGAATTTAAAGACATTTTGTAATTAACAAAAGATGTTAAAGCGTTTGCCTTTGTAAAGACACACCAGCCCCGAGAGCGAAAGTGAACGGACGTGCGATTATAAATCTTGCGAATTACTTATTTGTATCGGTTAAATTCGTTTATTGAGTTCATTAAATTTATTAGTTGTATGTATGTGTTCAAATCGTTTCATTACATTATTATTATCGTTATTATTATTTTTATCACTCAAAATCCACGGGCATCGTCCCGCGCTTGAATTCCCCCAAGAGAAGTCAGCAGTTCCCAGACAGCCACGCAACAGTAACAACATAAGGGCAAAGAGGAGATATAATAAGAGGCGTCACTTCGGGCGGAACGTTTGAAGTCCTTACTTGACCTTGGAATCTAAATTGGTTGTCTATTCGAGCGGGATATTCAAATCAACTAAATTTACCTTAACGCAGTTGGCTGATTATTGTCGAAGTTTACCGATCCATGCCGAAGTTTACCGATCCATGCCGAATGTACATTTAAATTGGTTGTCTAGTGATTTCCCCAGTTTATTTCTGTCCTTGTCGAGTGATGCCTCTTATTATATCTCCTCTTTGACAAGGGTCTGTTCCATTTCGCGCATTGAGTGCATAGACTGCAGAGAAATCCGTTCTGTTTCAATTAATGCGTACATTGGTGGCGTTGGTGGCGCATAGGATTCCCTAGAATTCTCCCACTTCTAACGCATCAAGCATGCAGTTACTGCGCGCATGCGTATTTGTTTCTTTATGCACGCTTTGAAATACATAGCCATGTGTTACAGTCGAATTATTCGAGTAATACTTACCAACCCTTAGGGTGCGTTCCACTTACGCCCAAATCGCCCGCACGGTCGCGATATGTAAATCACGAGCGTTGCGTGCGTTTTCTCTATAGAAAAACTTGATGATACGCCATCTATATGATGATCATCAGGACTGGCCATGTTGCGAGGCCGGCTGGGAATTCTTCTAGCTTAAGGGAGTTCTGTGAGGTCCGGCGTCCGTGGAGCCCTGAAGAGCTCTGCTCGCGAACGCGTGATGTTAAAACGAACGAAATGTTTTGTAGTAAACACTTAGAACTCAATAAAACCTATAGAACTGAACTGAAATGAATTAATTAGATTATAGAATGATTTAGAAGTAATATAAATGAGAAACAAGACGACAAGGATATTTGGAGAATGATTGGGATAAGATTTATTGCGACACGTCTATATCCTAACAACATCGGAAATCAAAATGCGAGGAGAAGAAACAGGCTTCTTCTTACGTTCGTTCCTCTTTTCTTTATCAATACATTGTTTTTCGAGCGATAAGGAAGGAGGCGAAGATAGATTTCTAATGTGATAGAGTGCATCCTTAACTCTATCCTGTTTAAACTTTGCGCTTTAGAAGCTTGCGCTGAACGCCGCTAGAGCGAGGATCGCAACTCGCAACAGCCAAATCGGAGACATCTGTTTAAGTTGACCTGCGAGGAAAGATTTTGATATTCATGACATTCATTCTTCATGCTTGAGCGTAGAGCTGATGTGCGTGAACGCTGAACGCCATGAACGCGTGAACCGAACCGGAGCATCATTTTCACTCCATTCCGGTATTTTCGGTCATTTTCTGTGGAGCGTTGCGCGTCTTGATACGATGCGCTGAGGCGCCATGTAATGGCTGTGTTTGGTTTCACCTAGAATTCAGGTAAGTTAATCCCTTATCAACGTTTCTTCTAAAAATATGGCGCTATAATGAAAATTGGAATTCATTACAAACGTTACGAGTGAGACGTTAAAATGAGAATCTGAAATGCGCTCACCGAAATGCGTTCCTGTTCGTCCACGTTCCCCCCTTTTTAATATCTCACGACGCACTGAATTCCGTTTACGATTTAGGATTTACCATTTACGATTTACGATTTACGATTCTAACATGTGAATTAAACGACGAATATTAATTACAAACGGATATCGGCATTCTTCACTGTACATATTTACATTACTTTTTCACTTTTACGTCCATTAACTTGTTGCCTCTAATATTACGGCACACTTGTGGATTGAACAGTTGAAGCGAAAATTATTCTTTTTACTTAACCGGCGTTGTTTTTTCACTTAAAAAAATATAAAAAAAATTTATGGTAAACGATTTTATTAAAAATGCACCAGAAACTAAAAAATAATTCTTTTCTAGTACTACAATTTCGATGTTTTTTTTTTTCACTTTAAATAATTCACTTTAAATAAAATCGTGGAGCACCATGTGCAACCAGAAGTTGAAATATCGGTTGGGAAGTGGAATCATCATCAATTACAGTTTATCAATTTTCTGTCACATTACAATCTATATCCCGCAATTAAAATATTTTCCGCAACAAATTCATTTCGACGTTTGTTTCTGTATTAAAGTGATTCATATTCTGTTATGGAACACCCTGCCTCACAATTTCATTTAAAGTGAAAAAACCCATCAAAATTGTAGTATAAGAAAAGAATTATTTTTTAGTTTTTAGTCGCATTTTTAATAAAATACTTTTTATTATTTACTTTCTAAGTTTTGATTTGTGGTTATAAGCAGATTTCAAACCATTTGGATTTATGGTTATGGGTTATATTTATTGATGACTGCATAATTTTCAAACCCTCCAGGGTTTTTTTCTTCATAATTTTTTTATTGTTATCCAAACTACATATGTCTGCAAAGTTTCAAGTCTATTGGATAGTTGGAAGTGGGTTAAAATTGAGTTACTTGATTTGAACCAAACACACATGCAAACATACATACAACGGACAGGATCGAAGCTGAATAAAATCATTTAAAAAATTGCCGACTCCCATTTAACGTACATATTTAAATTAAATTAAGTAAATATTTTGTTAAAAGTTTCTCTTATCGTAAATATTGTACATGTTATTACGTCATATATAATATTATTTAGAGTGTTATATTAAAATCACTGCCCTTCTCATTCTAGAATTTTAATTGCAAAATGTCGATCCCTCCGTACTTGTTGGGCCCAAATCCATGGGCGACCATGATGGCCCAACAACAAGCACATGCCCAATTAGCTGCGGCCCAAGCTCACGCTCAAGCCGCCGCGCACGCGCAAGCTGCGCATCATGCTCACATGCAGGCGATAGCAGGGCCACCGCTGCCGCAAATGCCTAAGCAACCTGAAGTTTTGTCGGAGGATAAGCTTCAAGAAAAAGGTATAAAAAGATGGTTGTTTCTAACATATTATTGTATAAATATAATGCTTGTATAAGATCAGAATTGGCATCGTTTCGTGGTGCGTTTACCTTATTTAAATAATTAAATAAGTATCGTGTTACAGCCCAAAAGTGGCAGCAATTACAATCAAAGAGATTCGCGGAGAAGAGGAAGTTCGGCTTTGTGGATGCTCAGAAGGAAGATATGCCGCCGGAACACATAAGAAAAATTATCAGAGATCACGGGGATATGAGCAGTCGCAAATACAGACACGATAAACGCGTCTACTTAGGGTAAGTAAATCCACGCGCGTGTGTCGCCGGATACCGTTAACCCGGAGAAGAATAATGAACAGATACGTGACTTTGTTCTTTCTTTGCAGAGCACTGAAATACATGCCCCACGCGGTCATGAAGCTTCTAGAAAATATGCCTATGCCTTGGGAGCAGATTCGAGACGTGAAGGTTTTATATCATATCACAGGAGCCATCACGTTCGTGAATGAAATTCCGTGGGTGATAGAGCCAGTATATATCGCGCAATGGGGGTAGGACTAAAGAAATATTCTGCTATTGATTTCACGAAGCATTTATTAAATGGTAGACGAACTTGTATACGCGTGCTCTGTCCTGTTTGCGTAGCACCATGTGGATCATGATGCGAAGGGAGAAAAGAGATCGGAGACATTTCAAGAGAATGAGGTTTCCACCGTTCGACGACGAGGAACCTCCGTTGGATTACGCCGATAACGTTTTAGACGTAGAACCTTTAGAAGCTATACAGATCGAACTCGATTCGGAGGAAGACGAGTCCGTGGCATCTTGGTTTTACGAGCACAAACCACTGGTCGGCACAAAGTGAGTATTAAATTCTCTTTGATAAGTACGACCATATATATTTAGTCTCGATTAGTGTTTTATCAGCGGCGTATCTGTATTTCGATCCTCTAGTTTATGATGAATTGCGTAGGGGTCCTGAAGTCAACTGACGTGTGAGTTGACAGCTGTAGTAACTCGACAGTGTCGCCCGAGGCGAGTGCCGAGAGTTGCTATTAGCTGGACAAAGCGCTATACTGAACGATCTCGTTACCTGCATATTAGATATAAGTATTTGTTGGAACACCGATTAATTGGTAATAATATTACAGGCACGTGAACGGATCGACCTATCGGAGGTGGAACTTGACCCTGCCGCAGATGGCGACGTTATATCGTTTGGCTAATCAGCTGCTAACGGACTTGGTGGATCAGAACTTCTTTTACCTCTTCGATCCGAAATCATTCTTCACCGCGAAAGCGTTGAACATGGCTATACCCGGTGGTCCGAAATTCGAGCCACTGGTGAAAGACTCGAACGCGGCCGACGAAGATTGGAACGAGTTCAACGATATAAATAAAATCATCATTAGACAGCCTATAAGAACAGAGTATCGCATCGCATTTCCGTATCTATACAACAACATGCCGCATTTTGTCCACTTGTCATGGTAAGTATGTGCATATAAGTAAAGTCAGTTAATTCGTTTGCTGTCGAGTCCTTTCCCGCTTCGCATTATCCACACGAGTTTTGAGACTAGTCTATTTCGAGTATATTAAAGTCTTACTAGCAGTGTGGTAGAGAAAAGAAGGAAGAGATCCGGTGACCGTTATTCGTAACCTTCGCAAAGTATAGAAGGCGACTGCTGAAATCACCTACATTCTTTGTAAAGACGACGCGGAGCTTTCGAACGACACTCAGCATATCTATATTCTCCAGCGTGTTGTCAAGTGTGTTACTACTGTTTTTTTTTTTAGGTATCACGCGCCGAATGTTGTTTACATAAAAACCGAAGACCCTGACTTGCCTGCGTTTTACTTCGATCCGTTGATCAATCCCATCTCGCATAGGAATTCGTTGAAGGTAAGCTATTTGTCGAGATTCGTAGACAAAGGCGTTACGTTAAGTGAATTGGGGGGAAATGGTTACCAAACGCGTGTCCTACGTACCGCTTATTCCAGACTGTAGAGCCGCAAATCGAAGACGACGAAGACTTCGTGCTACCCGAAGAAGTGCAGCCGTTCCTCCAAGAAACTCCTCTATACACGGATAACACGGCGAACGGTATAGCTCTGCTATGGGCGCCGCGGCCGTTCAACACCCGCTCTGGCAGAACCAGGCGGGCCATCGACATTCCTTTGGTGAAGTCTTGGTACAGAGAGCATTGCCCCCCAGGGCAACCGGTCAAAGTTCGAGTGAGCTACCAAAAGTTGCTGAAATATTTCGTTTTGAACGCGCTGAAGCACAGACCGCCGAAACCACAGAAGAAACGTTATTTATTCCGCTCTTTCAAATCGACCAAGTTCTTCCAAACTACCACGATAGATTGGGTGGAAGCCGGTTTGCAAGTGTGCAGGCAGGGGTACAATATGTTGAACCTACTAATTCACAGGAAGAACTTGAACTACCTTCACTTGGATTACAACTTCAACCTAAAGCCGGTGAAAACTTTGACCACCAAGGAAAGAAAGAAATCCAGATTCGGAAATGCTTTCCACCTGTGCCGCGAGATCCTCCGTTTAACGAAGCTGATCATCGACTCGCACGTGCAGTACCGTTTGAATAACGTCGACGCGTTCCAGCTGGCGGACGGCCTGCAGTACATTTTCGCGCACGTCGGCCAGCTGACCGGAATGTATCGATACAAGTACAAGCTGATGAGGCAAATCAGGATGTGCAAGGATCTGAAGCATTTGATTTACTACCGTTTCAACACTGGCCCGGTCGGCAAGGGTCCCGGTTGCGGGTTCTGGGCGCCTGGCTGGAGAGTTTGGCTGTTCTTCATGAGGGGAATCACGCCGTTGCTTGAGAGATGGTTGGGGAACCTGTTGTCCAGGCAGTTCGAGGGCCGGCACTCGAAAGGCGTGGCGAAGACCGTGACGAAGCAGCGCGTCGAGTCGCATTTCGATCTTGAGCTGAGGGCGTCGGTGATGCACGATATCGTGGACATGATGCCGGAGGGGATCAAGCAAAACAAAGCCCGCACGATACTTCAGCATCTCAGCGAAGCGTGGAGATGTTGGAAGGCCAATATCCCTTGGAAAGTCCCTGGATTACCGATCCCCATCGAGAACATGATCCTCCGTTACGTGAAGATGAAGGCCGATTGGTGGACCAACACCGCGCATTACAATCGCGAGCGTATTAGACGCGGAGCGACCGTGGACAAGACCGTTTGCAAGAAGAACCTCGGACGCTTGACGCGGCTGTATCTGAAGGCCGAGCAAGAGCGACAGCACAACTATTTGAAGGACGGTCCGTACATCTCTCCGGAGGAAGCGGTAGCTATATACACCACAACGGTACACTGGCTGGAATCGAGAAGATTCGCTCCCATACCGTTCCCACCGCTGTCTTACAAGCACGACACCAAGCTGTTGATATTAGCCCTGGAACGCTTGAAAGAAGCGTACAGCGTGAAGTCCAGGTTGAACCAAAGCCAGCGGGAGGAGCTCGGCTTGATCGAGCAGGCGTACGACAATCCGCACGAGGCGCTGTCCAGAATCAAGCGACACCTCCTCACGCAGAGAGCGTTCAAAGAGGTGGGGATCGAGTTCATGGACCTTTACAGCCATCTAATTCCCGTCTACGACGTCGAACCGCTCGAGAAGATCACCGATGCTTACCTGGACCAGTATCTCTGGTACGAAGCGGACAAGCGCAGGTTGTTCCCACCATGGGTGAAACCCTCCGACACGGAGCCACCTCCTTTGCTCGTCTACAAATGGTGCCAGGGTATCAATAATCTGCAAGACGTTTGGGACGTCAGCGAGGGAGAGTGCAACGTGCTGCTGGAATCGAAGTTCGAGAAATTATACGAGAAGATAGACCTGACGTTGTTGAACAGGCTTCTCCGGCTGATCGTCGACCATAACATAGCCGATTACATGACCGCGAAGAATAACGTGGTGATCAATTACAAGGATATGAATCACACCAACAGTTACGGGATTATCAGAGGGTTGCAATTCGCGTCTTTCATAGCGCAATACTACGGCCTCGTGTTGGACCTGCTTGTCCTCGGGCTGCAAAGGGCCAGCGAAATGGCCGGTCCCCCGCAAATGCCCAACGACTTCTTAACATTCCAAGACGTCGCTTCCGAGACGGCCCATCCTATTAGACTCTACTGCAGATACGTGGACAGGATACACTTGTTCTTGAGATTTTCCGCGGACGAAGCGAGAGACCTGATCCAGAGATACTTGACCGAGCACCCGGATCCCAACAACGAGAATATCGTCGGTTATAACAATAAGAAATGCTGGCCCCGGGACGCGCGAATGCGACTGATGAAGCATGACGTTAATTTGGGCCGCGCTGTATTCTGGGATATTAAGAACCGCTTGCCACGATCCACCACTACGATACAATGGGAGAACAGTTTCGTCAGCGTGTACAGTAAGGACAATCCGAACTTGCTGTTCAACATGAGCGGTTTCGAGTGCAGAATTCTGCCTAAGTGCAGGACCACTCACGAGGAGTTCACACACAGGGACGGGGTATGGAACTTGCAGAATGAGATTACGAAGGAGAGGACGGCTCAGTGCTTCTTGAGAGTCGACGACGAGAGTCTACAACGATTCCACAATAGGGTCAGGCAGATTCTCATGGCCTCTGGTTCGACGACATTTACAAAGATCGTCAACAAATGGAACACAGCTTTGATCGGGCTGATGACCTATTTCCGTGAAGCGGTGGTGAACACGCAGGAACTCTTGGATTTGTTGGTCAAGTGTGAGAATAAAATTCAAACTCGTATCAAGATTGGTCTGAACTCGAAAATGCCGTCGCGGTTCCCGCCGGTGGTGTTTTACACGCCGAAGGAATTGGGCGGCCTGGGAATGCTCTCGATGGGTCACGTGTTGATACCTCAGGTAGGTCGTGATATACGTAAATATCGTTTCTAGAAACTCTCACAAGGAGAGTATTTTAGGTGTCCGCCTCCGATCATTTTGATTTTTGGATATGTTATAGAGGACCGAAAAATAAGAAATACGTGTTTTTTTATTTTTCCCCGTTTTCATATTTGGGGGGGTGAAAACTGCGTTCAAAGTTAGGGTTGAAAAATCATTTTTGTGGAATATCTCGAGAACTATTAGAGATAGGGGAAAATCTGGTGAGTCAGTCATATTTCGCATTCAAAGACACAAAATTCGTCCATTGACGCTATTCCCCTATCTCTAATAGTTCTCGAGATATTCCACAAAAATGATTTTTCAACCCTAACTTTGAACGCAGTTTTCACCCCCCAAATATGAAAACGGGGAAAAATAAAAAAACACGTATTTCTTATTTTTCGGTCCTCTATAACATATCCAAAAATCAAGATGATCGGAGGCGGACACCTAAAATACTCTCCTTGTCAGTAGATTCCGTCCGCGTGTATATTAACTGAATCCTTTGTCCTGGTCCAGTCGGATTTAAGGTGGTCGAAGCAGACCGATGTCGGTATCACACATTTCCGTTCAGGCATGAGCCACGACGAGGATCAACTGATCCCGAATTTATATCGGTACATTCAACCATGGGAGTCGGAGTTCATCGACTCGCAACGTGTATGGGCGGAATACGCTTTGAAGCGACAGGAAGCCAATGCGCAAAATCGGCGGCTCACTTTGGAGGATCTCGAGGACAGCTGGGACCGCGGTATACCTAGAATAAACACGCTGTTCCAGAAAGACAGGCACACTCTCGCTTACGACAAAGGTTGGAGAATACGCACGGAATTTAAACAGTATCAGGTAAGAACATGTTTGCTACACTAGGCTGGCCTTTATTTATACGTGTCGGAATATCTTTTTCGTATTTTTTTTCTCTCACTCCCTAGAACGGTTCCATATCGTATAATAGTCCCTGAAAAAATTTATCGCAATCGGATAACATCAATGGTTTGAATTTAAAGAATTTCTCCAAAATTATAAGTCCTATCGAAATTTTGTTCCAATAATATTAAAAGAGCACTCAATTTTCTACAATTATTGTATATATAATTTTTTCGTGCTTCCAACGATTTTTCAGATAATAGTGGTTGAACATAGAGAGGTTTGCACTACGCGTGTATAGGCAATACACCATGCTGTAGAGGCGCGGACCTCTATATTCAAACGCAATTATCTAAAAAATGGTTGGAAGCACGAAAAAATTACATACACAGTAATTGTAGAAAATTGAATGCTCTTTTAATATTATTCGAACAAAATTTTGATAGGGCTTACCATTTTTGAGAAATTCTTTAAATCCAAACCATTGATGCATTCTAAATTTTAAGGCCTCGTCGGCACCCTTTAACTATTTTTTGTTATGAATTGGAACCGTACTAGGGGGCGAGAGCAAAAGAAGTCGCGCGTTGAAAATAAGGACCACCCTATTGCTATACACAATTTCATAGGTATGCGCGACACATCGTGTCGAAACGTCAACGTAGAAGACTGTTGATACAAGAATATAAATCTTTTTTCTATTTTATCGTATCATCCAGGTGTTGAAGCAGAATCCATTCTGGTGGACTCACCAACGTCACGACGGTAAATTGTGGAACTTGAACAATTACAGGACGGACATGATTCAGGCACTCGGCGGTGTAGAAGGGATTTTGGAGCATACGCTCTTTAAGGGAACATACTTCCCGACTTGGGAAGGTCTCTTTTGGTAAGGGAAATTTAGCCTTGCAACGTTTAAACTTTTACAGACTACGAGGATGGAATGGAATGTGACGAGAGTGGCTTCTTACAGGGAGAAGGCATCTGGTTTCGAAGAGTCTATGAAATACAAGAAATTAACCAACGCCCAGAGGTCGGGTTTAAATCAAATACCGAATCGTCGATTTACTTTATGGTGGTCGCCGACCATCAACAGAGCGAACGTGTACGTCGGTTTCCAGGTAAAGTTCTACTGCTCCATTTACAACAGATCGTAACTCTAGCGTAACTGTAAAGTAACATCTCGTTTCTATCACGTTTGTAAAATTCTTCAGGTACAACTGGACTTGACTGGGATATTCATGCACGGTAAAATCCCAACGCTGAAGATTTCGCTGATTCAAATATTCCGCGCGCATTTGTGGCAAAAGGTGCACGAATCGATCGTGATGGATCTTTGCCAAGTGTTCGATCAGGAGTTGGACGCGCTTGAAATCGAGACTGTCCAAAAGGAGACTATTCACCCCAGGAAATCGTACAAAATGAATTCGTCCTGTGCCGATATATTACTCTTTTCCGCTTACAAGTGGAACGTCTCTAGACCGTCGTTGCTCGCCGACTCAAAGTGAGTGTCGACGAATTTATATCGTCGCACTGTTCCCCCGAGCCAAATTCACGATATCCTTTGCTTCGGGATTTCAGAGATCTTATGGATAACACCACCACGCAAAAATATTGGATAGACGTGCAACTCAGGTGGGGAGATTACGATTCCCACGATATCGAGCGGTACGCTAGAGCTAAATTCTTAGATTACACCACGGACAACATGTCTATTTACCCATCACCCACTGGCTTGCTGATCGCCATCGACTTGGCCTACAATTTACACAGGTAGGTAATCCGACTACCTTTTAAACGGCATTTTCGTTGAACTGCGTTCTTAACAGGACCATTCGAGGTCCTTCGTAAATCCACAAATACAAATGCTTCTTTATCGTTTCCATCAGCGCATACGGCAACTGGTTCCCAGGGTGCAAGCCTCTCATACAGCAAGCGATGGCGAAGATAATGAAGGCAAATCCAGCTCTGTACGTGTTACGAGAGCGCATCAGAAAAGCGTTGCAACTTTACTCGTCCGAGCCAACGGAACCGTACCTGTCCTCGCAGAATTACGGAGAACTGTTCTCCAATCAGATCATATGGTAATAATTGTGTTCTGTTTCTCGCACGCGCGGACTAAGTCAGTTTTATGTTTAATTAATAATTCACACTGATTTTATTAGGTTCGTCGATGACACTAATGTTTACCGCGTTACCATCCACAAAACGTTCGAGGGCAATTTAACTACGAAGCCTATAAACGGAGCGATCTTCATTTTCAATCCCCGAACCGGCCAGCTGTTTTTAAAAATCATCCACACTTCCGTTTGGGCTGGTCAAAAGCGTTTAGGACAAGTGCGTAAATTACATTGATTCTACAAGAATTGTAGTTAAAGGATTGTGCGGTATCATCGTATTCCGTTGCAGTTGGCCAAGTGGAAAACTGCCGAGGAAGTAGCCGCGCTTATTCGATCGTTGCCGGTGGAAGAACAACCGAAGCAAATCATTGTAACTAGAAAGGGAATGCTGGATCCTTTGGAAGTACATTTACTCGACTTCCCTAATATCGTTATCAAAGGATCGGAGCTTCAGTTGCCGTTCCAGGCCTGCTTGAAGGTCGAGAAGTTTGGTGACTTAATTTTGAAAGCAACGGAGCCTCAAATGGTGCTGTTCAACTTGTACGACGACTGGTTGAAGACGATCTCATCGTACACGGTAAGTACTTTGCCTCATGCGCATCACAATTGGCGTTCACAAATTGTGAACCTCAAATTCGCAGGCATTCTCGCGTCTGATTCTCATCCTTCGCGCGCTGCACGTCAACACTGAGAGGACGAAAGTTGTCTTGAAACCTGACAAGACGACCATAACCGAGCCGCATCATATATGGCCCTCTTTAACCGACGACGAATGGATCAAAGTCGAAGTGCAACTGAAGGACCTTATATTAGCGGATTATGGTAAAAAGAACAAGTGCGTACACGAATTACATTTCTACTGGCGCGCAGTTACGGTAAAAAGGCAGCTGTTGCTAATGGGATTGTCGTGTTTCAGCGTAAACGTCGCATCGTTGACTCAGTCGGAAATCCGAGATATCATTCTGGGCATGGAGATTAGCGCGCCGTCTGCTCAACGTCAACAAATCGCTGAAATTGAAAAGCAGACGAAAGAGCAATCGCAGCTCACCGCGACCACTACCAGAACGGTGAACAAACACGGCGACGAAATTATCACCGCGACTACTTCCAACTACGAAACACAAACGTTCAGCTCGAAGACGGAATGGCGGGTGAGAGCGATTTCCGCCACGAACTTGCATCTCAGGACCAATCATATTTACGTGTCGTCCGACGATATAAAAGAGACCGGCTACACTTACATCTTGCCGAAGAACGTCCTCAAGAAATTCGTTACGATCTCAGATTTACGAGCACAGGTATATACATAAGTATTTTATTGTATTGTAGTCGATATTGTTCCCTTTAGGGTTAAAAAGATCTCCGTTTCCCTTACATGCTTTCTTAAAATTACCCTTCCTTTCCCCTTACACCTACGGTCCTTACTTTAGTCCTTACGTTTACTTCACGTCTATTTCCTTTATTTACATCTCTTTTTACACTGTTTACATTATTTACATTCTTCCTTAAACCTGTATCTTACACTATCTTATACTACTCCGTTTCCTCGCGTGAGAGAGCTACTCGCACCCGCCCCTTACTTGCAAATTGCTTAACCCTCCGAGTACTGGACTTCGAGTCCTGGGCCTGGGTCTTTCTAGACCCACACCGATAGTTCACTAATACTAATTCACGGTCGCTCGAGACCCTCTAGTTAGCGCTCTCAAGCGGTGGGTCAAAATTGATCCAGGCCCCGTACTCGGAGGGTTAATTCGCGCATTCGCCCAATTGGCCTCCGTTTCCACACCCTTATTCATCCCTTCACCTTTTATCCTTTCGCTCCCATTCTTCCTTCCAACCTCCTCCCCCATCCCTCTGACTCTCACTCCTTTCTCCCTTTCCCATTTTCCCGATCTCCCTCGTCCAACCTCTCCCCTCCCCCGTCCTGTCCAAATATCCTTCCTACATTCTCCTGCCATCCCTCACGCTTCTCTGTTGTCTTCCCACAGCTCTCCCAGACATGCTCCCATGTCTCCTCCTCGCAGTGGCAGACTACATTTTTTATTCTCTTCCTTTTCCCAATACAACCCTTCTCTCATCTCATTCCGTAACCTAAATCTAATCACCCTCCTCCACCTACTCTCTCCCCAGCCTTTCCGCAGGTATTCCGGTATTCTCTCTCCTTTCACCACCCTATACACATAAGTATCTTATATGTTAGATTTACATGCATGGGTTAATTTTTAATCTTTACGAAAATCTCGCAGAAAATATTTTACGTCTTCTGACTTGTATTGATATGTTTCCTCCATAGATCGCAGGATACCTGTACGGCATCAGTCCACCGGATAATCCTCAGGTAAAAGAGATCAGATGCATAGTCATGGCACCGCAGTGGGGAACGCATCAAACCGTTCATTTGCCTAACACGCTTCCGAATCACCAATATCTAAAAGAAATGGAACCCCTCGGTTGGATCCATACTCAACCTAACGAGCTGCCGCAGTTGTCGCCACAGGTAACGCATATTAGCTTCTTTATTCCCTTATGTGTAACAATAATAAGTAGTAGTTACGACTTCTTCTTTCTGCTCGCGCGCAATAGGATATATCCACGCATGCTCGAGTAATGGCGGAAAATCCGATCTGGGACGGAGAAAAGACCATCGTCATTACTTGCAGTTTCACACCAGGTTCATGCTCCCTTACGGCATACAAGTTGACACCCAGGTTCGTATTTTCTTTTCCACAGAAAATTACTTACCCCTACTTCGCAGCCGTAACTTGTGCGTTATTAAAGTTTCTTCGCTCGCCTTTCAGCGGCTTCGAATGGGGAAAGCAAAATACCGACAAAGGGAATAATCCTAAAGGTTATTTACCTAGTCATTACGAAAAGGTACAAATGCTGTTGTCCGACCGTTTCCTCGGCTTCTTCATGGTCCCGAGTCAAGGATCGTGGAATTATAATTTCATGGGTAAGACCCGTCGTTTGATATATTTTTACTATCGACTTGCTTTTAATTGACGAGCGTAAATCTTCACACCATCTTTACCTTTTTTCGACGATCCTAGGAGTGAGACACGACCCGAATATGAAGTACGAACTTCAGTTGGCGAATCCAAAGGAATTTTATCACGAGATTCACAGACCAGCTCACTTTTTGAACTTCTCGAGCTTGGAAGACGGCGAGGGCGTTGGAGCCGACCGAGAAGATGTATTTGCTTAAGAGAGAAAAACGGTAAAGGGGAAGAGAAACGATGGAGCCGATTTATATCGAAGATTAATTGGCGCGAATAATTTGTTTTCAAGTTAAAACGAAATATATGCAGTTGTATAAATGCGCAATGAAGCGTCCCATTTAAAAAATACAGACGAAGAATTCTAATTGGAAATGTGATCGTGTATGAACCGCGAATGTTTCGCGAAGCGGAAGATTCGGCCAGATCCTCTTATCTTTACGCGTTCGAAGAACCTGCTTATTTATCGCGAGAAACGAACGATTAGTATTTTGTAAGCGTGTCGCGCGCAATAAAAGCTGTATCGACGATCGAGGTTGTGTCGCCGCGAATGCGTATAATAATTAATTAACAGGTTTAGTAGTATTAATTTGAAGATAAATCATTTGACGTTTGTACTATACTTTAATATCGTTTTAGAATAAAAATACATAATTTATATACGTATGTGTTATGCGTGTGCATGTAATGTAATATATATTACATAATTATAATGTATATAGTATGTGTATAAGAGCAGCGTATAAAATTTTCACGCATTGGACTTAATAAAAAAACAGCAAATAACATACGTTTTAAAATATCAGATGACAGAATTATGTCCTTAGCTTAAAATATAATTGGTAAATTCTTGTCGTACATCGATTAAAATGATTAAAGCTAGGTAACTGACATGGAAGAAGCATGAAACAGCACGACCGTAGTAGTACTTCTTAAACTACTGATTTATATCGTGTATCTTAAATAGCGTGAGATCAGATTGTTCGGAAAGTTTCACTAACATTTAAAGAGTCCTTTCTTCAAATACTCGCGGTGCAAGAGCAAACTTTCGCTTAAAGGGACCGTGCGGTCTAAAAATCGATTTTTTTATTTCATTTTTGGAACGTTTAATCTTTTAGAAATTGTGTTTAAAAGGATTCTTTGAAATTCGTAAATTCCCGAAATTACAGGCATTTGAGTAGCGGCAAATGCGTGGGTAAAATCCGGCCACTTGGCACTCGCGTAAAACTTTAAACGCGTTATTCTCGAATCATGATTTTTCCGAACGGTAAACAGCATAACAAAAAAAAAACTATTAACCGATTCCAAAAACCTTGATGGCATTTTCTTTGGAATTGAATTCACTATCGCATCACCCTTTGACCATCAATTTTAAACGTCATAGTTCTTCGTTATTAACATTTTTAGGCGCAGAATTACCCCTTTTTTACCCTTTTGTGTTCCAACGTGTACCAAACATCGCCATTTTGCTTTATTTGCCTTCTTAAAGGCTGATGCGATAGTAATTGATACAACCTATAAGAATATCTTTGGTTTTTTTATTTCAGACAATCCTACGTCGAGTTCTACTGTTTACCGTTTACGCCTCTTCTTGCAGCAGTGCACTGGGCGCCACGTAAAATTCGAACCATTATAGGAAACTGAAAGAAAAGTTTTTATATCCTTGAAGAACGAATAAAGAAAGGCCATGAAGTTTTTTCACTACAAGTTGTATACTTTCTTGAAAAAAAATTTCTAAAGATCACCTATTTTTGGAGCGTTTTTAGCCGACGGAATGGAGCGTTTTTTCCGAATTGCTAGGAATTATCGTACATTACTGACTGTAGTACTTTCAAACGTTATGATAGCCATTCGATGAATATGTAGATGCTTTCAGCGTTCCTTTTCCGACAGATCTTTTCCCATTGATAATCGTGCGAATAACGATCTAACAAAGGTACATCTATTTGCGTCCGCGTCCGAATACCCGCACTCGAAGGCATCGGATCAAGAGCGTTCAGCTCCGTTACGCGAATGTAGTGACGTTATTCGACCGAAAGAAATATGTAAGTACGCATGTTGCGAAGAGCAACGCACAAACGAAGAAATGGTAAAATTACTATAACGATGGCGGGTTAAATGGAGTCATTGCGATTGGCGGCTGGTTTGTTATTACGGGCAGGTTCGCCCGCATAAGGTTTGACCTTTTCTTGTAGCGGTGCCATCGACGTGGTAAAAGTACGGGAAGTGGAACTGTGGTAAGCGCTGCGAGTCGAGTTCCCCGAGAGAATATCGCGCCTGAGACAACCGAATCGTTTCAGAAGAAGCCGCCTGATTTTATCTTTCCAAACGAAGATCAAAAAGATGATTACTCCCTGCAAGGTGTTTGTCAGGTCGGTAAGGTACCAAAGGTACTTCGGCGAATTGTTAAAAAGCCAGGATATTAGTTCCATGGACCAGTTGATGCCCATCACGATGAACAGCTTCAAGTACAGATTGAACCTGCGTGACAAGGATAAAGATTTATAAATTATACAGTAAGGAGTAACTAACTCGAAAACTACCCTATTATTTATTTTTCTAATTTTTATGTGTCGTAAAATGCGGATAGGCGGAGCAAAGCGCCAAGAAGGCATGTTGATTAGTATGGGTTTTTACACAGAGCGATTCCACTGTGTTACGTGCAAGTTGTCGGGAAGACGAAACGTGCGACCATCCGTGAGACTGTGCTCGGTACGGACGGATGTTGTACTTGCTACTTTAAAGGAACGCGTCATTATGAAAACAAATGAAACCATGGGAAAGTCTCGGTTTTATTCGTTCTATTAGAGGGTCCAAAAATAATTTTGCCATCATAAACGCAGAGAGTAGCGCCCGTTCCCGTGATAACGACGAGATCACTTTCGCGTACGTTTCTATAGGTAATAGTTTCCCGCGCGACGCTTAAGGGGGTAGGTCACCCTCGATAGCCGTAAAGCAGGCCTTTTTTCAAACGCAAATTGTGAAGTGATAAATAACAGTAGAGAGAACGTTTTTTTCTAGATTTAATCGCTATTCTAAGAGCTTTAACACAAAAAAAGAAATGTCTAAATATCTCTATGTACATAAGAGTTGTGAGTAAAAACGTAAAGGCGTGTACGCGGTGCAACGTTTGATGGTGTACATAAAATCTCGAAAACCGCTCCAACGATTTGGAGGAAAATTTAATGAGAGCTGCCGAAAACTATTCTCTAAGATGTGTCGGGAGCAGATTTTCGAAAATAAAAATAATACAATTTTTATGTTGAAAAATACGATTTTATCGATTTCTTGTATGAAAAATATTTTTTTATTTTTTTATTTTTTTTTAAGAATTTATCTCGAAATTCTGCTCCCGACACATCTTAGGGGATGGTTTTCTGCATGTCTCATTAAATTTTCATCCAAATCATTGGAGCGGTTTTCGAGATTTTATGTACACCATCAAACGGTGCACCGCGTACACGCCTTTACGTTTTTACTCACAACTTTTATGTACATAGAGATATTTAAACTTTTCTTTTTTCGTGTTAAAGCTCATAAAATAACGATTAAAACTAGAAAAAACGTTCTCTCTACTGTTATTTATCACTTTATAATTTGCGTTTGGAAAAAGGCCTGTTTTAGGGCCATCGAGGGTGACCTAGCCCCTTAAGGGGCCATGGCTACCTGTGAGACCTGAAAACACATGTATTTTCGGGATTTTTTTGGAAGAATTTGAAGACCTTTTAAATAAACGGTGGTGTATTTGAAAGTACATGTTTTAGAGTTCTTGTAGTTTTCTTTGCAATGCAATACATAAATAAATAAAGGAATTATGGGTGATCTATCTATCGGTGGCGTTTTTTTTTTTTTTTAAACACTTTACGGTAACCATTGTAGTTTTGACCTGGTGTATCAGAAATTAAAAATTCGTCGAAATTCGGTTAGTATAGTAGATTATCTAGTGTCCGAACGAGGCTTCTTTAATTTCGTTGCGTAGTTTTTATTTCACGGATGAAAAGTGAGAGCGATTCTGTGGCAAAAATCGATATGTTGCTACAGATACTATTTTGTAGCAAATTAATTTTCGGGATGATGAACGATCGGGCACTAGATAATCTACTATACTAACTAAATTCGGTCGAATTTTTAATTTCGGATGAACCATGTCGAAGCTATAGTGGTCACCGTAAAGTGCTTAAAAAATGCCTCCGGGAGATCGCTTATAATTCCTTTATTTATTTATATATTGTATTGCAAAAAATACTACAAGAACTTTAAAATACATTCTTTCCAATACACAATCGTTTATTTAAAAAAGTCTTCAAGTTTCTAAAAAAAAAAATCCCGAAAGTAGGCAGGACCCTTTAACCGCAATTTCTTCGAGACCAGATTAAAGACACAGCCCGATAAACGAACGACAAGAAGAACGTACCATTGTTTATTGTCGTCGTGGCGCCTACTGTCCTGGCCTTTTAGGTGATGATTGGTGTCCTTTTTGTGCTGCACGATCTTGAACGCCGTCGAGACGAAAAGGCATATGTTACAGAAAACTGTAACGCCCATAGGCCCGTAAAAGTATATTGCTGCCGCTTTGGTCGCTGTACCCAGAGAACCATTACAATTATTACGATATCACGAGATATCGCTATGTACTTCTCAAGGCCGGAAGTAAAGGACAGCTGACGCGCACAAGTTCGCAGGTGCGAGTGTGTCGACAAATTTACGCAGCGATATACGTATGGAGGGCTGAGAATCATAGTAGTGTAAGTCCAGACTTTGGTAATTTTAATTAATACCAGTTTTTAAGTCTTATAGCCTCCATCTGTTTACTTTCTTAATGAATTAAGTTACAACTTCATTCAGTGTGCACTCAGGATTTAATCTTGGGGGGAGTCTAGTTGAGCAGATAAGAATATATTTAAGAAAAATGTGTTTAAACTGCAATTTCATTTGATGCATGTTCAAAAAAAAATCATGAGGTGATTATAAAAATTTATTTAAAGACTAAAATCCGGTTTTCGTTTCTTTTTACAATGCCCTTTCTTTGGGGGTGCCCGGGCCCCGTACCCCGCTCTCCTATGGGTGCGCCACTGACTTCATTTTTGACTGAGAAATATTTCTCTTTAGTACTGAACTAACAAGAACAGAGCGTTTCGAAATATATTGGTGAAAGTCCGACTATTTAAGTGTCGTCTCTTTTATCAGCACAACGCATGGACAGTATCAACTAATATAAAAAATGTGGAAATAAAAAAAATTAAACATTAAACCTTTTTAAAATTTTTAAGTACCTATATACATATTTATTATTTTAGTATTTTGAGCCTTTAGATGTGTTGCCACAACGCAACCTGAAAACGCAAAACATTATTTTACGAGGAACACCACGCGAGTGACTTGCACCAGATGAATCAGATGGGCAAAATTTTTATTCAAATAAATTTTCGAATATCGAATAAAAGTTAAGAAACTTATTCGTCATGTGTCGAATAAAGTTGACCCGGGTTTACTTTATTCGTCGAGTAAAAAAAAATAATTTCATTCGTCACGTAATCGAAAGTTCAAGTAACTTTTATTTGATCCGTTATTTAAATAATTTTTTATTGAGTTCTCTGCTATGAATCTCGGCCCTCCATATATAAGTCTCTACCTATATCAGCGAGAACTTACTGGAAAACCAGCAGCTGTCTTTTCCGAATTCAGGTCGTATGAAGTAATTCGGGATGTTCTGAACAAAGTTCATGATGATGCAGACTCCGGTGAGAAGAGACGCACAACCCCAAGCGTAGATCGAGTATATTAGAAACTTCTTCCGCTCTCTTTGCTTCACGCTGCCCTGTAGCGATCGGAACCCTCTGAAAACGGCCATCGTTAATAAGAAACGGAAGGAAGAAAGGAGGTTCTCGCAGACGCAAGTCTGCGAGTGTTGAGGAAAAAGTTACTTTGCTTGACTCGACGTGGGATGATGTGTAACATTTGTGGCTTGAGTTGACGCATCAATTTCCTGTACGTATCAAGCCCTAAGCCATGAGATTTAACGTCGCAGCGTTTGGAAATACTTATGTAGGAATCTCGTGTGATAGGAGAGCGTTTTCTTCACAGCAGAGTTGGGCATTATTCGAATAAAAATAAAAATTAAAATAAAATAAATGTAAAATAATGTATAAACTGTTACAAATTTTTGTAATCTAAAGGATTCTCCCGTCGAATAATAATAATAATAATAAAAAAAAAATAAAGATTTCTACAATAATTTTAATATATAAAGCAGAAAGTGTTTGTGTGTTTGCCTGTCGCCTAAAAACCTTCGAACGATAAACTCTGGGGTCACGAAATGTGTTCCAGCTCATTATGCTTAACTAATCCAGACGAATGTGACTATTTTCACAAAAAAATAATAAATAATTTATTTATAAAATCAGAATCTAAACTTCGGGCAAAGCTGAGTAGTAAAGCTAGTTAAATATAAAATAAAAGTTTCGAATAAAATGAAGTTATTCGAGAATAACGAATAAATTTTTATTCGAATAAAGAATCATTCGTTATTCGAGAATAACTTCGTTTTATTAAAAAATCTTATTCGAGATTATTCGAATGAAAATTTAGTCGCGTACAAATTTATTAGAATAAAAAATTATTCCAATGAAAATTTATTTGAATAAAAAACTAGTCGAAAAAAAATCATTCGTTATTCTCAAGTAACTTCATTCTATTCGCAATTCTTATTTTCGAATACAAATTTATTCGAATAATGCCCAACTCTGCTTCTAAGCTACAGCACGAAACGCGTCGCGTTCTCTTGACGCACTACCTACAGTTTTCTCGCTCGTGTGTCATAAACACTGAACGAGTGCCGTGAGGGATAGCGAGGGTGTCGTTTAATTTTCTCTAATTGTGGGTAGGTAGTTGCCGCGATGTCACCCTGCTGGTGATCGGTTATATATTATTTAACTGACTCATATTTATACTAGGCCAAAAACATCCTAGCGCCTCACCGAACAAAGTATCCTGTGTCCACGTTTTCGTGAACGCACATATAACAGTGTAATCGAAGTCGTTGGCTAAACGATAAAGGTATGTGATACACGGAATACGAGACACGGGACAGGTGGATAGGTGGGCAGGGGACAGGCTGACGCGGTCACACCCTAACTCGTGTCGCGCTCACTCTGTCATCTACCTATCTACTTATTTATACAAAAAAAGGGCTTGGCGAGATGAACGCACGGTTGGAATGACAACATATCTTATTAACCCGATTATGCTGGAGTAAACGATATCGTGCCTCGTGCCGTCCACGCAATTATTATATTTTCCCAGAAAATTCTCATGCGATTCTCGCGGAACGCTTAAAACAACAATGCCTTGCACGGTGCGACATTCGCGTGAAGAGTAGAACGGCGATGAGGCGAGCAGCGAGAACGTAGAAGATACGTAGTAGATAAGGTGAAAAAAGGAAATGTCACAAAATAGCTTTATCGGGAAAATTACGTTTTAATAGTTTAGTCAGGGGCGGGTTAAGAACTTAGAGGCCCTAAATACTTAAAAGATTTTGAGGTCTTCTTATACAGGGTGACCATTTCAACGCAATGTAGAATTTCTTAAGCATTTCCGATAATTTGACTACAATGTGTTTCTAACAAAAGTTGCATTGTTAAATTCAGAAAACTTCTATGGTAACCCTGTTTCTTCTGATGCCCCAAACACGTGCTTATTTTTTTTTTTGAAGCTTAATCCAGCACTGTGCTTAGACAAAGAGTGGGGACATTCCGTACTTTTTCCCAGTGCAGAGTGAACATTTCCCGGTTTTGTATACCAGTATACCAAATCTTTAACGTCATCTTAAAGGGGCATTTGAACTTTATAATTCTTTGTGATTCGACAGTCATGTAAGGTAAATGTACCAGTGCCCGGCGATGTCCCAGTACATAAACAGTAATGCGAATCTGATTTATTTTTAAGCTTAATTTTTAATGTAATTAAAAACAAAAAATAGTACCACAATGCACAAGTATTTAGCAATATTAATTAAAATCATTATTATAGAAAATTAAAAATCGTTAGATAGAAATAATTATTTTGTAACTTCGTACGCATAGCAGATTTCGAGAAATTTCTTCAGCTTCTATCAAGACACTTCTGACAGTTACTTAGTCCCAGTTGCCACCAACAAAATCTTAATATATAAAGCAGAAAGTGTTTGTGCGTTTGTCTGTCGCCTAAAAACTTTCAAACGGTAAACTTGGGGGTCACGAAATGTGTTCCAGCTTATTATACCTAACTAATCAAGATGAATGTGACTATTTTCACAAAAAATAAATAGATTATTTATTTTGAATAAAATCAGAATCTAAATTTCGGGCGAAGCCGAGTAGTAAAGTGAGTGTGCCATAAATCGCAAAATCACGAAAAATGGACATTCCCAGTTTTTCCCTTTACCCTTTCATATATATGTATAGGTACATAACTACTGTCAAACAAATTCAGAGCATTAAATTTAACGATTAACGTGCTTGCAAACCAATAAAACTAGTACTTTCAAACGAAAGTTCCCTTTCGGGTTCCCGGATTACAATCATCCGCCCGCCGCGATTTTTTGTTTGCGGCACTCTCACAGACACGAGTACCTATCGGTATAGGGTGTATTCGTGGATAGTATCGGCGCCAGCGTCAGCGTCGACGTCGACGCTTGCCTCGAAGAAAAGGCCGTTTCTCGGCATTCGAGAATTGTTTGAACGATACGTCATGATTTGTTTGCTGTGCACCTGGTGTTCTATAGATACTTAAGTAGATCTCGATCTTTTACAACGGTTGGTCGAGAAACGCGCGCGTACGGCTCCACCTCCAAACTCGAAAGCGGGTCCGTTTCGATTCCCTTCGCTATCCTAGCAACTGTGATACACAGAGAAATAATGCTTGAATCTGCGCACGGCACAGCTTTTATAATTTATTCCTTGTTAAAATAATATTAATGTTTCAATCGGTGGAAAAGCCATCCGAAAGATGAAAGCTCGTGGGAGAATATACATATAACAGAATAAATTGGGCGCGGACGCGTGTATTCGGCTAATCGGTTTCCAGAGAAAGCGAAAACACATACGAATCACATGCTGATAATAATAATTATTATCATTATTACGACTTTATTACTGCTTAAATGAAAAATATAATATAATAAAATATATATAACTATCTCTATATGCTTATAAATAAAATATATATAAACATATAGAGATACTAAAATTAGAGTAAGGGCGAGGCAGCTGTAGAAGCTGTTATTAAGCGGTTAATAAGCAGATAGAAGCAGGAAGAGAGTTAAGTAATGTGCTGCGATATAGGAATAAAAATATATATAAAAAAAATTTAAGTTAAATGATTTTATTTAATTTGATCAAAAATGTACTAAAAACTAAAAAATAATTTAGGTAAATTCGTGGGGCAGGCTATTTCATCGATTTTTATCGCTCATTTCGACGCTTGATTCTGTATGAAATTGATTCATATCCTGTTATGAAATATCCTGCCCCACGATATACTTAAAGCATTTTCAGTTTTTAGTGCATTTTTGATCAAATTCAATAAAATCGTTTAACTTAAATTTTTTATATACTTATTTTTTATTATTTACTTTTTAGTGTCCAAGTTTTGATTTGTGGTGATAGGCTGATTTCAAGTCGTTTGGATTTATGGTTGTGCGTGTTTATTGTAGGGGATGCTACTTTTTCACCCCCTCGGAGTTTTTTTTTTAAATTTTGCACTGTCATCATAACTACGTACGCCTGCAAGGTTCCAAGTCTATTGGATTCGTGGAAATGGGTTAACATTTATTTTCAAAATATGAATCAAACAGAGAGAGGAGTGAAGCTAATAAAAAATCGGTTAAAAAGAAGCTTCGAATTTGGATGTATCTACTATGCGCAGGAATAGAAAAAAGGAGGAGTGATAGGAAAAGTTGGTAAGTAGGATACTATAGATATAAATCGGACAACGAGAGAAGAGTGCCTTAAGCACAAGACAGGATAAGTGACGTGTTCATCTTTGCGACACACGCAACCAGTAGGATTTTGCAAAAAGCGGAGGGACATAGTCGAACTTGCGCACACAGTAGGAGAAACGCAAACTGGAATTTTGTAAACGCTGAACCAAGGAGGAAGGGCGAACGGAATATAATTGATACTGTACTGCCCTTCTTACAAGGAGAGTATTTTAGGTGTCCGCCTCCGATCATTTTGATTTTTGGATATGTTATAGAGGACCGAAAAATAAGAAATACGTGTTTTTTTATTTTTCCCCGTTTTCATATTTGGGGGGTGAAAACTGCGTTCAAAGTTAGGGTTGAAAAATCATTTTTGTGGAATATCTCGAGAACTATTAGAGATAGGGGAAAATCTGGTGAGTCAGTCATAGTTCGCATTCAAAGACACAAAATTCGTCCATTGACACTATTCCCCTATCTCTAATAGTTCTCGAGATATTCCACAAAAATGATTTTTCAACCCTAACTTTGAACGCAGTTTTCACCCCCCAAATATGCAAACGGGGAAAAATAAAAAAACACGTATTTCTTATTTTTCGGTTCTCTATAACATATCCAAAAATCAAAATGATCGGAGGCGGACACCTAAAATACTCTCCTTGTTAGTTAAAATATCCTATTGTATCTAGCATTTTTTCATTTTTCAAGATATGTTGAAATAATTGAAATTCCACACGTCTGTTACCGTTTAAGTGAAGTTAGAAGACTCTCTTTATTTAAAATGTCCTATGTAGCATTATTATTAAACGATTATTATTATTATTATTTCGAAAAATTCCAGAAAACTGAAGTTTTATCATTTTCTTTGTGCCGTCCTTGTAAAACAATAAATAAATTACACTGTTTCGAGATCTCTACCAAGCACGTAGGGTTTTCTCCCTTTACTTAAAAGGTAAAACACTTGCGGAACTTCAAATATTTCAACATTTCATGAAAAATGGAAAATGCTAGATAGGACATTTCAACTAAGGAGCTAGCTAAAACATCCTATCTGCAATATTTAATTAATTGCTATGTTAATATTACATTATCTACCGGCATAGCTATATCCAAAAACAAAATTTTTACATTGAATGAAAAAAACAAGAACGGCAGAAAGAAAATTATAAAACATCTGTTTTCTCGGTTGTTTCGAGATACTAGATAAGACGTTTTAACTAGAGAAGGCAGTATAATGAGTGCAGGTTCGCAATCATCGTCTGAATTTTCCTAGCGAAGATAGGCTCTTGGATCGCGTTCCTCTAGCTGTCGAAGCATGCTTTTTCGTATAATAATAAAGAGGTCAATAGCACAAAAAGATTCGCAGGTAAATACAACGTTACCTACCACTACGGTCCAAAGAATCACTTGGGTAAGTACAATAGAGCCGAGATTACGTTAGTCATTGGATCCCTAGGCAATAAATTCTATCGATCCTCGCGGCTATCAATTAATCGAGAGAAATTAAGGAAGGTTCCTTGTCATCCGATATCCGACACGCAACGTCGGCGCCCAGACGGGTGGGAAATGAGACGAAAGTAGACGAAGGGCGGGAGGGGCGAGGCGAGAGGAGATATTACGCGTTTACGCGGTAAAAGCACTCGAGGAGAATCGTTCACTTGCTGGACGGATCGAAATTAATTTAAGAATGTTGGCAGAGTGTACACGCGCCGTCACGAACCGGATATTAATTCGCGCTATGCCGCAATCAATTTTCCTCCTCGGTGTTTGTCAGCTATCAAATTTCCCTTGCTTGCCTAGAAGAATAATATGTAATGGCTGGCATTTATAGCAGCTGCGGCACGCTAAACGATGTCAATAACGAACTTGCGTACGTACGAATGTATAACAATTAAGCAGGCCGTGCATTTTCGGCTTTGGTCTAAATCCAGGACCTTGCAGCCAAAGGGGTGCGCCTATAGTTTTTGCCGTTTTTTAGTTATGACGTGTAATGCACCAGGTTCTCGTTATAAGCTCATTTCGATTTTGCGTTGAGTGTTCGATCGCTATCCCCACCATCTCTTGGAATCCTTCGGTCTCGGGTTCTCTCGCGTGCGCAAGGCTCTCATTGACGGCTCGGAATAACCGTGGGTACGCGTTGTAAGCTCGCCGGCAGCCCCGAGCGGGGAGCCTATAACGAGAATTCACTGTGCATATATGTAAAAAAATTCTACATTTATTGCAAATTTTGAATCTGCACTCATTACTGTTTTGTGCTATATTTTGGTTTTGGGCAGCTCCAGATTTGAAAAATTCGCCAAAAATAGAAACTACTTTATTGTGTGAAAATATATATTTTTCAATTAGTGTCTTTCTTTTTTAATTTTAAGTCAACGCAATAATTTTATAAACAGTGTTTTCTAATCTACTTGAAGTTGGTGAAGATGGAGTTGCACCCCTCTTTGCAATACCGAGCTGCAAGGTCCTCGATTCGACCATAGAATTACAAAGAGCCGCGCTAACGGCAGATGGAAAATTCGCTTACCCAAATGTCCACCAAATGTCGAAGGACATGACGTTCAGCCAGAAGAAGCTAGCCATGAACGAGAAATGAATGATGTAAGCTGAAACAGAGATCCGAAGAAATTACGACGCGCATAGAGCCAGGCCAAACGAAAATGTGAATATGTATGTGTGTAGGTACATAGTTGGAGAAGTAGTTTTATATTTACGCCTTCATAAAAAGGATGACAGAGCAAGGGGTGCGCCGCATCGCGCGCAACATCTTATACAACTCTCCTTACCCCTTCGCTAGAATTAGCGAACTACATACACAGTACATACCTATATATCTACTTTTGTTTCTAAGGCGTTGGGAAAAGGGCAAAATTTTTATTTAACCGTTTTAGTGCCAGAGGTTTTTAAAAATCGATGTCGGATTGTGCCATGAAGCGCGATAGCGCTTCCTTCATTTATCTGCGAGTAATGCCGATCGACGCGGCCGCGCTGCTCTTTTTTTTTGGTAATTATGCAGGTTGTTTACGATTATTTGAAAGAAAATTTGTAATTACGAGAGGAAACTCTGACAGACTCGCGACAAGATACATTCTGAGCCGAGCGTAATCGAATTGACGTTCGTGACCAAAAAAAGCGACACGGTTCACCACAGTACGCGAACAGCGCGATCGCGCTGCGTGGCACTAAAACGGTTAAACAAAGTGACGACTAAAAGTTATTTGCCATTCATTTATTAACCCGACTTTACTTTATTCGACACAATTTTTTTAACTTTGAAGTTTTATTTAAGGGGTAACACCACCAAGCTTATTTTTTTCTATTCTTTTTTCCAAAATGCCACTTTAAGCCCATTTTTCTCGAAACCACATTTTTCAAATTAGCCAGCAGCACCATTTCAACCAATTTTATTCGATTCACTTGAAACTTGCACAATAGCTTCTAAACTACATTCTCCACCTAAGTACGTACCGATTTTACGATTTGTTGAGAACTTGTAAAGTTATGTACAATTTTTTAGCTGAAAATGGTGCTGGACGTGGATGAATGGAAGTTAGAGAGTGAAGTTTATGTTCGAATGTTTACCATTCCTAAGAAAAAACAATATTTTACAATATCGATACGTACTTTGACGCAGAATGTAGTTTAGAAGCTGCTGTAAAAATTTCAAGTGAATCGAATGAAATTTGTTCAAATGGTGCTATTTCCCAATTTGAAAAAAGGCGGTTCCGAGAAAAAGCGTTTAAAGTGCCATTATGAAAAATAAAAGAAAGGAAAATGAAATATCTTGAAACTACTTAATATATATATGTATATATATAATAAAGGCGTTTAAACAGATTGTCGACTTATTTCTTTGTTTACCCACAAACAATTGTCAAAGGTACACTACGTTTTGTGCCGTTACAGTGGTGTTACCCTTAAACAAAAATTTTGCCCATTTCTGGGAAAAGTGTACCGAGTGTTTTGCACGCGTTGTCCGAGATACTGCCGTCCGGCGCGATCTGGACGACCGGGAGTAGCACGTAAGCGACCAAGAGGGACCCGACGTATCCACGAAGCGTGCGTCCATGCATATTTTTGAGTTCAGGTATCAGGGTGTAAACGAGAAAGGTGACGAAAAGAAACGGCGCGGATAGTAACATTCCGGTTGGAAACGCCACCATTATCCTGTTCGAATTTTCGGTCTGGTTCGCCGGGAAGCAGATAAGTACGTTGTATTCCTGGATGTCAACAATGCCAAAACAATACGCGTCCTGACCGATCATATTTTTCTCGAATAAATTATACAAGTAAACCGAGCCGTTGTTCAGAAGCTTGAACGCGTCGTCTTCCTCATCCGGCTCGAGCTTGTAGGAGCCTGTCTGGCATGGGTTCCGAATGAACCAGCGAAAGTCCCCTAGTGTCGGCGTCTCCTTCAGCAACGCAAAACTCTTGGAATCGTAAAGAGGCGGGAAGTGAAAAGTGCCCTTGTTCTCGATGCATTCGCTGCCGTTTATCCGTGTTTCCAGCGGGCAGCACAAGGGCACGCTAGTTTCATTCCAATACGTCACGTTCCGACTCCCATCCCCTTCTAACGTGCTAGCATTCTCGCCGGCGAGAATCGACGCGTCGGTTCTTCCCTTCTCCGAACCGAGCGTTCGGCGATCGGTGATCGCTTCGACAACCGAACTGGCGGGGCTTGATGGATTTATCGCGAGCACCGATAACACCGATAATAACCAGATCCCGAGGACCATTTTCCGATCCCAACACCGAACACGATCGACACCGGGCAACATCTTAGTAGGTGCGTTCCCGTAAACCGACTGCTTATCGCCAACCGTCCGGATTCGTTGCAACCGCACGTATTATCGCGTTACTCGGAAACGACTCGACAATCGGTAACTTCTACGACGACGCAGATGCGATCTGACCTGCTACGAGTCAATGCTTTCTTCTTAGTTCTTTTGATAGTCTTCTTTCCATCCATTTATTAATTACTCGCTCTCGCTCTCCTCCGTTTCGTTACATTTCGAATATAGCTACGCTTCGTAGGTATGTGAAAAACGTTGCCAATGATAAAGCACGGATATCGAGAGAGGTGAAGATCGCGACCCCGATTTTATTGGAAATCGTCTGTTATAAAATCCCGATTTTCCAGAGAAGTTTGTTTTATAATACGTAGTATCAGCTACTCGTTTTCCGGGGTTTCCGGCTTTCGAGAGCATCGGAACTCTTATCGACATTCTAAATGCGTTTCGGAAGCTGATACAGATGCGGGGCAATGATTTCGAATGAATGTTGGCAAGAACTATAGAAACTGCTACCTGCAGTCCTACAGCAAGCTACCCCACGCGCTTTACCGTTTCGCGATTTTTACGATGTGTGAACGCACGTGAATTAGAAAATAGTATTATGCATAGTTAACCGGTTAACTGGCAATGTATCATATATGATAAAAAAAATATGGTCAATTCTACTTATGTATCATATATGATCAAATGGAATAACTTTTTTGATTTTCAAACGATTTGAATGAAACTTGGTATGTAATAGTTTTTGGGGTCGCTGAATCTGAATTTGGCATTGGAATTGTAAAATTTAATATGGCAGATTCAAAATGGCCGATCCAAAATGGCTGCCGAATATTAAAATATTCTCGGGATTTTGAAAAATTGTATATAGGGATTTTTGGGGTCGCCCATACCCCTGTATACCAAATTTTGTGTGATTCACTTAATTTTTCGATGTTGCCAGTTTAGGCACGAATAGTAAAAAAGGCGTGCTAGTTAACCGGTTAAACATATGATTTTTCATTACTTTGTAATTGTTTATGTTCTGACACTCTATACAGAGGCTAGGCATTATAGCAGCTTCAGCTGGGCCTCGCCTTTTCACCATACTACGGACAATTGGTGCGATAAAGGCAATTGAAATAAAAATAAAAATAGAAATACATATACGTATACGTAGTTAGACGTGGGGTGGCAAGCACATCATAGCTCGTAGCCATATGATTCACCTATTTAGTTTCGTAGCGTTTCATCCTGATATGCCGACACGAACAGCGAAGTGACGATAGATATTCGGATGGATGAACCGCTTCCCTCTTTTCCATCGCACTAATATATATACCTACCCACACGTACAGTCACGTGGCTTTTGTACGCACGCTATAATCGCTTCAGCCACTAAGCAATTATACTAAGATCCCGAATTTTATGTCTTTACTACGGGAGTAGGTGATTTCAGCGTTCGGGTGAGCTCGTATGAGTACTCCCGACGAAACGCGATAAAAGGCGACGAAAGGCGCGTGACGCAGAAAAAATGGACAAAAACTACGCAATGGCAAGGATCGCGAGGTTCGTGAGCGCTGACCTTACCTATCGTGGAGCAGAGGTCAACCGAGAAGTGAAAGAACTTGGCCATCGCGAGGAAGGTGTAGGCGACAACGAGGCAGGCAACGTAACACATTAAAGTTTTTCCATAAAGGTTCCTCAGCTCCGGGATGATCGCGTACACCAGGAAGGTGGCGACGAAAAACGGAATGGAGATTATGATGCCGATCTTGTATGTAGCTTGCTCGTCGCTCGATGGAAAAGCCTCCGGCGCCATACAAACGAGAACGCCGATCTCCTTAAAGGACTCTTTCCAGTCGAGACAGTAGGACCAGGCCGGGAACGTGTTTGAGGACGTTCGAAGCGTGCCGTTCGGCTCTAGCACGAACTTATCCTCCTCGAACCGTTCCGGCTCGAGCATGTACTTGATGGTATTCTTGGGGCAGCCGGTATCCTCCACCAGCGTGAACAGATCCCCGACGCCGGAGATTTCTTGGATCTCAGTGGCTAGTTGATCCCGCCGGAGCACAAGATCGGGCACGGGTAGCCCGTTCGTTAGTTGGACGCAGGACAATCGGTCGCCGGCTGCTAGCGTCTCATTTCGTTTACAGCACTTTTTCAGGCAGGCTCGCAGCTTGCACACGCACCCGTACGTCTCGTTCTCGAAAACTCGGTAATACTCCACCGGGTACACCAGCGCGTTGTGCACTATGCTTCCGTTAGCCAATACGCCGGTTCTACTTTCTTCCAAAATAATTCCAGGAAATGGCTGGCAGAACGAATCTCGGCTCTCTGATTTCTTCGCTTTGCCTGCTTTCTCTGACTCGCCAGTGCACGCGACCCCGAGCCAATAAATGAAGAACAGTGGAATTATACGAGCAACCTCGCTGCAGAACTGCATCGCGATCTTTTTAACGGCCGGCTACCACCGCACGCGCAACCACCGAACCGATCAGAAACCTTCTCTAAAGCCGTTATTCGCGTTTACTCGAGTATCTTTGTTACTCCGCCCAAAACGTCCGAAATTTTTGAACATTCCATCGTGATCTTCTTTTCCTTCCGTTCACCGATCAATCGCAGGGGTTAGGGACAGGTTGCAACGGGTTGCGGGACCGGGGACTCGACGGCTCGCGATCAACTGCCCTCCGAATTTTTCGATCGTTTCGTTTCGTTTCGTTGTTGCGCGCGCGAATCACGCTGCCTGCGACCTGCGACCGCCACCTGAACGTCTGATACGGAATAGCTTCCGTTCTCGGACTAACTACCCTTTCTGATTCTCTCCTGTACCGTTCATCGATCTCGATAAGAGATTGTAATCGGTAACTAGAGCGCAGCACCTCACTTCAACTCTACGTGTATAGAGACTACGAAATTACGAGCTTGGTTCACCCTCCTGAGAATCACAAACCTCTGTACAAGTATCTCTAAAACTGGAAGCTACGCTATCTACGATTGCCCATATCATTCCATCCGGATAGCACAAATAAACTATAGAATAGATCTAACATCCGATGTACATTTTTATCACGCAACTCGAGGACGTTAGAGCCCCTGTTACCATTTTACCAATCTCGTGTCACGTGCAACGTTATCGATTCAGGATGGAGGAAGACGATCACTGTGCTACCAGCGGCTGGAATTAAAACTAGGTACCCAAACTAGATGGCCAAAGTCGTTTCGAAACCACTCGTAAGAAGTGAGAATGAGAATCGACTTGTTGGTTGTTGGATCCACAGCAATCCACAGTGTGTGGTCAGACAGCGAGAGTATCGACGTTTCTGCGCGCGAACTAGGCTGATATAGCATAGTACATCTTTTCTTCTGTAACCTATCTAATGTCTACACTAGGTAAGTACACATTATAGATATTTGTATATTGAACAGTTTAACGGGTTTAACCTCTACTTTCTGTCTTCAGTTTAGGAACTGGTATTAGTGTAGTGATTTCTGCAGTCTTTCTGCATCTTAGTCTAATCTAGTTTTCATTAACAACGAAGTGTTAGATAATTAAAACTCATCTTAAAGAGTACATATATCCGAATTGCGGTTTACAAAACCGCAATTAAATAGGCGGTACATATTTGTTTCCATCGTATACCCGCTCGTGGCAATAATAAATGTATAACGTGGCTGTATAGTTGACCGTGCCGTAGACGATCGAATAGAAATGTTTAGCGCGGAATTAAAATGGAGATAAGTATGTTGCAATCAGCATTTCTTAGAAAGTAGTTTTCGTACTTCTGGGTGACTAACGAAAACATGCGGTACCGAAAACTTATAATTCCCATAGTGCGAATTCTTGTAGTTAAAAGTTAAAGCTGTGTAGCTCGTGATCGAAGACGCGCAATGAGTTGGAAAATCAATCGATGGCAATGACGGAGTAATTAAAGTAATATGTTTGTGGGATCGGGGCCTTCGTAATAGTCCGTAATACGCGGAAGAGAGGAGCCGGAAGAATTGAAAGCGGGGATCGGCATTGGCGTAGACGCAGGCTGACCACCCGGAAGTACATGCATGTGTAATAAAGATCCGCGAGTTCGAATTCCTCCGGCATGTCGTGCGGTTTCCCGGTCTGTGCTTTTTGTTTGTTTTTCTGCGGCTCCTACAAGAATGAGAGAGCTAATATTCTCCCCTTGTAATTATGAGGGAAGTGTAGCGCAAGTAAACTGAAGAAGAAAATTTCTCTCGAGACTGTAGAGGCGAACGATACTTGTGTATTTTGTACCTGAAGCGGAGAAGCCTTTCGTGAAGAGTTTGGTGGTCTTAACTATATTTTAATTTATTACTAGCTTTACTACTCGGCTTCGTCCGAAATTTAGATTCTAATTTCATAAAAAAAAAATTTTGGGATGAATATATAAATATAAATTCATCTGGATTAGTTAGGGATAATGAGTTAGGACACATTTCGTGACCCCAGAGTTTACAGTTCGAAAGTTAAGATTTATATATCTCAAATTATTGAAGGCAAGGTAACCACGCCGAACAGTTTTACAAAGAGACTGACGACAAAACTTGTGCGTCAAAAAAGGGATAATTATTCAGTATTCTGTCTCCATGTTTACAAGCTCATCATATTCATAAGTTCGCTTGGTATTCAACGTAACAAACTCATGAAAGTGTACAGGGTCCGATCTAGCTCTTCCGCTGCTCTTGGCAAATATGATTTTTGCCGCCCTTTATATTAATAAATAATTCTTTTAAAATATAATTTTTGAGATTTTTGACATTGAGCGAAATTCTTTGTAGGTATTTGTTGCGCAACAAAAGCCTTTTGTTTTATAAAAAAAATAATATTCGTAAAAAATCAGTGCTAAAGCAAAATTTGAGTCTGATATTAATCGAAAACCTATATTACCTCCTTTTTAAAAAATTTTACTTTTTCATTGGATTTTATTGATTTTAATTGTCTCTTTCTACCAATTTTGCCTAAATCGGGCCCTGAAAGTGCAAAATGTTTACTATGTACTGTGTTTGATCGACAATCGACAATGAAATGAATTGAGTTAACGTTATTATAACCGTATATTTCCCCCTAAATAGTCTTTATCCCCATTCTGCTTTCCTCTCATTGTCAAATAAATTAAACCCAATAAAATTCCCAATAGATCCTCGTGAACGAATAATTTATACATTTAATCTTGTAACACGGAAGGATGAAAATTGAAAGGACGCTGTCTTTGAAACAATAAAATTATAGAGTACCAAAAGATCCACAGATCCATCGGTTGTTGACGGTACGGTCATCCACGATCATCTTCCATCGGTATATCGATGTATGTACATACATACGTAAATATATACATACCGTGAATGGAATAAAATAAATGGCACGATCATTCTGCACATACATACGTATAAATACACTGCATACACGTGTGTGATAACGTAGATAACGTGGAACGCAGACGAGTTGGCGCAATATTTTAACCTCGAAAGACGTTGAAGCTTGCTGATAAAAATGGAACATTAAATATTTCGAAAGCGCAAATTTCGATGATGAAATGCTTTATCATGACCGGAAAATATAACGAAACTTCAGTTTACTCATCGAAGTCTCCTATCGGAGGTTGTAAGGTATAAATATTTATTTAATTCTATTGCTTTCGCAGAATAACGATCAGTCGATCACTGTATGTCGATCACGCGCATTTGGTATTCACGCGTCGCGACATCGACGCGGTGAAATCTGGTAAAATGTTACAATTCCTACAGTCCCTGTGCTGCCTGTTGCTGTGAGCCTGCGAACTGTCAGCGAAATAGATGGCGAATCTGGACGACTTGAAAACGATATGGCGAGAGGCGGACGCTGTCACCTTTGACGTAGATTCCACGGTGATACAAGAAGAAGGGATCGATGAACTCGCAAAGTTTTGCGATAAGGGAGACGAGATCATTGCCTTGTAAGATCTCTTTCTCTACTTTCCCTGCCACTCGACTCTCTAACTGTTCCGTAGATTACCATCCGTCTAATTTACCGCGCGCAAAATTAATTAGATGTGCTTTTAGAACGAGGAAAGCAATGCAAGGAAGCGTAACGTTTCAGCAGTCGTTGACGGAAAGATTGAATATCATAAAGCCACGTATTACACAAGTAAAGCAATTCCTATTGTCGCACCCACCAAAACTTTCACCTGGAATTCAGTAGGAACTAATTATCATCGATAAAGAATTACTGCGACTCGACTTGTGCTGTCTCCTTTAAAATTTCTTACAAAAATTTCAGAACCCTGGTAAAGGCCCTACGATCTCGCCAAAAGCAAGTGTTTCTAATATCCGGTGGCTTTGATTGTTTAATAGCACCAGTTGCTGTATCCCTCGATATTCCATTAGAAAATGTATTTGCAAACAGACTTAAATTCTATTTCATGGGTTGTTATCCGTTTATACCTGTCCACGATTAGCTTAATGTGTTACAGCTTAAAGTTCTCGTCAATTTATTTATAGGAGAATACGCAGGATTCGATGAGAATCAGCCTACCGCCCAGAGCGGTGGCAAAGCGAAGGTAATCGAACGACTGAAAAGGGAGAGGGGATTTAAAACCGTCGTCCACGTCGGAGATGGAGCGACTGATTTAGAAACCGTTTCAGTAACAGAATTGTTTATAGGTGCGTGCAGATTTATATAAATATCTTCATTTATTTCCTCAATGGCACTATTATTTTTGTCGCAGGGTACGGAGGAAACGTAGTTAGAGAAAGCGTTAAGAAGGCAGCTCCGTGGTTTGTTACAGATTTCCAGGAGCTTGTGAATACTTTGTAACTGCGAATGCTACCGAATTATTTCGAAAGTTTCTTCAACAGCTGATGAGAAGATTTGTAAATAATTCCACAATGTAATACATTCCGAAAATCCTATAATGTATTAAAACTTCAACGTTTTACAGTGTTCTACAGTTTATTCCGGCCTCCGAAATTAGCGTACACTCCGAATTCGTCCGTGACATCCACCGCGGTCGAAATTAGACGCAGGAATCTTTACAAATTATATTTGTACACTTATCGTAAAATAACGAGGTTTTCACTCTGTGCTTACATAGACTGCTATAGGGTACAATTATTTGCGGGAAATGCAATGTTAGAAATTCTCTAGAATACAAAACTAATTATAGGGCGAAAATTGACAATAGGACGTACCTACTGTGGTGATAACGTTTACAGGGGCTGGGGCACGCGCGCAATCGTATAATATAATACAACAATAATATTTCAACCGAACGACATGGCGCGTTTGGCTGGTCGTAGATCATACTTGGCGTCTTTGTTACCTGAAACCTTGAGGATCGTGTTTGGATCCAACTATGTCCGATGGTATCGAGACGCGAGGAATATGCCTCGAACCACCCGAGCTTCACCCTTGAATAAACAGTCAGTGGCGGTTCTTTGCTTTCTCTTCCTTTTTCTGCTGCACCCACTCTTGTATCCTGCGTTGAAGTTTAGTGTCGGGTGTTACCATGTCCATAGTCAAGGGCAATCGATTGAACGGGTCGGTTTGATCGCTTAATAAATGCCTGAAACGTACGTATGTATTTCGCCGTAACATTAAATTCGCTGTTAGCAAAGAAACTACCGACCTCGCAATGGTTTGACGATCGATAGTTATCCCAGCAGACGGAAGGATGACTGGGTCTGTCATCAAAGTGGACATAATAGGGTCGAGAAACTCGTCAGGAGCATCGAGCAAAATTTCGTCCTCCTCTTTCTTCTGACTGGCAGCCGCTTCTACGCTTCTCACGAATGGACTCAACTCCCTCCATATGTTCCCACCTCCGATACGAACTGCAATGGTATTAACCGACACTTAACCGAGTCACATTTGCTTTTCGCGTAATTCCTAATTCGAAATGTTACTTAAGTTACGTAGTCGTGTGTACATGTACAGTGGCGGACGAAAGTTTACACTCTTCAAAATCGTATAACTTTTTTAAAGTTGGTCCAAACGACTTGAGTTTTTCTGAGAAGCTAGAAGGATTAGTTTGCTAAATGACGTGTTTCGTCGCTTTGGAAAAAATGCAATTGGTCGGAAAAGCAGAAAAAATAGTAAAGATAGTTTCTTCAACTTTTTTTTCTGAGCTGGTAATGCAAATTTAAAAATCCCGTTTGAAGATTTAAGTTTGTTGTATGCATGCTGAAAATTTCATCAAAATCGGTTAACGTTTCTCTGAGCTATAAACCCTTAAAGATCGCAGAATGAGGTCGACATTCCCGATTTTTTTTTCAAAACAACGAAACACGTCACTTCGTAAACTAATCCTTCTAGCTTCTAAAAAAGTTATGCGATTTTAAAGGATGTAAACTTTCTTTCGTCCGCTACTGTGTATAGATACTTACCTAAAACGAAAAAGGTGTCCTTAAATAGCTCCTGGCTATACGACCGACCGTCTTGAGAAACGGCGATCGCAAAAGATTCCACTTCACCGAGATTTATATAAATTTCACACGTATTTAATACTAGACTCGCTGGATTGAACGCGTACTCTTTTTGATCGTAGACCTAAAGCCGAGTCGATTTATCAGCAGAGAAATTACACGAATGAGACCAATTTCGAATTCTTATAATGCGAATGGTCGATTATACTTGGTACCTTTAAATTCTTCTTATTCGGTCCAACCAGCTGCAGCAACAAGTTATTAAGCATCGAAGCCATTCGATCCACCAACATCGGATGACAGAAGATCGATTTTATCTCGGTCGTTAGCATTTTTAATATGTCTATAGTTTTCTCACACAGAATGTTGTCAAATCGAGCAATTATTCGTAGGCGCTCAAGATATCGGCCTTGTTGGCGGCGTTCGTGTATCGACAACTTATTCCATTCTTCGCTATCCCTTTAAATTCAGATTCATATCGTATTATGTAACAAGCAACTTGAGAACTTAACGGTATTAGGTATCGCGCGAATGCATACCTCGTTTGAAGCAATTGCCTCAACTGAGCCATGTTCGAGAATGCTTCGTCTAATAAAAATACTGCATCGTTCATTAGAAGGTTTATAAAACGCAAGAACAGGGGCGGCTGAGCTGCTTCCATGTTAGCCTCCGCTTCTGCAGCTAAAGAGCTGGAAAGTAAACGCGCAAAGCGTTAAACATCGATGTCTATCTCGTTCAGATTGCAATTACAATATCAGTTACCATAGAACATTAGCATCCTTATACAATGTAATAGTATACGAGTATAATTGAAACTATGACATAATTTAAAGTGGCGTGTGAGCTGTGCGTACGTAACATGAATTGGGAACGAATTGAATTTAATGAGATACAATGTCTGTAGTACACGTACCGCTTATGTTCCTCACTTACATGAAGTTATTACGATGTTCCGGTAGTTTCCATAAATATTCCATAACAACGTACATATGTTGTCGATAATTGAGCTTCTGTTCGAATTGTACGCTTTCTCCAGTCATTTCGATGCTTACAGATACTTTGAGCAAATTGGTGACGATCTAAATTATAAAATAAGCTTGAGATAAAGAAAGGGAAGTTGATACTCCTCCAATACAGCGTTTCCCAACCGTTTTTGAGTCGCGATCCCCTTTTAGTGGTATTTTAGCGTATTTTAGAATATAATTCTAACTTAATAAAAAATTTTAAAAAATTTAAAATCGACTTCAAAAAAATAAAAATGCACTGAAAAGTGAAAAATAATTTTTTCCTTTATTTAATCTATGCCTCTCAATTTTTTGTCTCGGCGCCTCGTCATTTGCACTGTGTAAATCTGGCGCCGACTTAAAAAAATTGAGAGTCATAGATTAAATAAAGAAAAAAACTTATTTTTCACTTTTCAGCGCATTTTTATTTTTTTTTTTTTTGGAAGTCGATTATAATTTTTTTATTTTTTTACTTTTTGTAGTTATTCAAGTTGTATAATTACGTTTATTTTAAAAAATATGAGCAGGCCTGCAAAAGAAGCTGCTCGTGAAAAAGAAACAGTTTCCTAGAAACGGAAGGTTCCGATAATAATGAAACAGATTTTTTATTTTTGCTGTCACTTCAAAACTACTTAACCGATTTTGATAATTCTTTCTCCATGGCCTAATTTGATTGAGGCTGAACTAAATGCAACAATTTTCACGAAAATCGTTCGAGTAGTTACGGAAACATTCGCGGACAAACTTAATACATACAAACACATCGAACTGAGAACCTCTTTCTTTTCGAAGTCGGTTAATAATTAAAATAAATAAATGCTAAAAAATCGCCAACTTAAAATAACCGTGGCAACCCCTCAAAAAACACTTCGCGACCCACAGGTTGGGAATCACTGCTCCAGAATACCACAGCATTTAGAAGATTACGTACATGCTGCCTCTGCGGATGCGAGATAAATAATTGTTCTCTATGGAATGTTCCTAAACTCGGTATTACGGAGTTCACGTTCTCGTCGTTCCTAGGTAAGAGAGTCTCCAAAGCCTCTGCCAGACGGGCGCGCAAATGAGGATTGTAAAGGCGTTTCTGCGATTCCATCAGCGCTATTATCTGGCGTAACATGTCTGATCATTTCATTGAATCGCGTCGGGTCGACATCGATTTAGGCTTACTCGCGTATGCTTTTAGCTCACCTCTGTTAGCACCGGTGTCAAGAAAGACGGGCCTTGCTCTTCGAAAACGTTTGGATTCAGGTGCCGCAGAGAATCCAAAAACCTAATGGTATTTTCCACTACAAATTCGGGAATGCATCTAGAGGTAAATAATGCGTTATTAGAAAAGTTATGTTACCCAGACGTTCGGAAGGTATAGAATCGCCGGAAGATACCTCAGAGTATCTGGGACAGTGTCTGGAAAAGGAAAAGTCACTGGTTTACGTTTCTTCGGAGCATAATCATTCTGTTCCTCTTCGCCAACTTTTATATCATTTAAATACACTTGCACTAACCAGAATGCTGTTGTGGCATGAAACTTTGCTAGCAACTTTAACATCCCTGGCGCTAAAAGACTAGCTCTCAAAGATAAATACCTAAAATGTACGAAATTAAATGTTCATGACGGGGCGTACGATTTAGTTATTTAACGCGAAATACAATGCGTATCGCTCGGCGTAACGTATACTATTTCTCGTTTCTTTGTAAAAGCAATAAACGCTTACGCACTTCGTCATTTCCTCCTCCAGGATCAGAGTTACCAGTTCTATCAGATTCCAATTCCCATCGGTCTGCGCATCCTGAAGTTCTCTCCGAGTTCTCGCCATGTCTTGATTCGTCCTACAATTTCGATAGATGATAGCTGTTGCGTGTTACGATCGTTAGTTTATTCACAAACAGTGCTTACTTGAAGAGCTTGTCTAAGACTACTCTGTAGCCGAGATCCAGAGCTTTGTGAGTTAAAAAGAAACATTCGGTGGTGAATCCAAAAGTTTTAGCAACTGGTCTCACTTCACCGTCCGACGTTGGTATTAAACAAGTTTCGGAAGACATCCCTTTTAAATGTACAACCCGATTCGGATGCTCGTTCTCCTTATTCATCTAGAGAGTTGATTAAATTCATTTACAAGACAATTAAGCGAATAAACACAACTCGTGCATCATTTTGAGAATTAACTGACCTCGACGGCGCAATAAGTAGGATCTATCTTGAGTGCTTTTACTTCGTTGTGTTCGCCGCAGAACGGTTGACAGAGGTGCAACAAGAGACTTCCCAGATTTAACATAAAGCCATCCGAGACGCACGATACTTCGTTAAAACCTAAATGACTCTGAGCGCTCCATATCTTTCCTCTATTCGCGTTTAGATGAAGGCAACTGCCTATCCATTGCAATGTCAGGTCGCGAACCTCCGCCGAGCATTTTAGCAGCAAGTGAAAAACTTTGTGCAACGACTCGCTCAGCGCGTCCAGCGCGGTCCAAATGTTGTTTTTATTAATAGTGTTAGACTGCGACGATGAATAAGCATTATTCCATGTATAACAGTCGACCGAAGCTTGAAATTAGTTTCTTAGCTACTCCGATGGGTTACTCACCATTTCCAACGGATTCTCGAAAAAGTTGAATCTGTCTTCCGCGGTTTTCGGTAAACAACTGGTACTGAGAAGCGCTCCTAATAACGTATCCGCGTAAGCTCGACCTTCGTCGCTCTTAGGAGTGCTATGATGGATTACTAATTTGGCTAAAGGTTCTATCGACGAAAACAAGATCAATATGGTAAACCAATACTGACGAAACGAGAGAAGATTACTCTGCGCAGCTTCTTTATGAATTATATCGAGTATAGGGCCGAAGGATGCAGCGATTATATTAACAGTATCTTCCTCGTTTTCCACTTGCAGTTCGTTGACGATGCCATCGGTGAATGAAATGAGTTCTAGCTTTGGCCCAGTTGCTTCCATGCATAAAGTAATAAACTGATTGTGAATCTGAAAGACACAGTAAAGGTAAATTGCGTTCTGTAAAATTCCATAGGATCTCTTACGATTAGCTTTACAAAGTTAAAACAGCGGTGTACACGTATACCTCACCTCTTGTTCCCTGAACAGCTCTGGCTCTTGTAACGCGAGGGCTGCATTTTGTAAAATAACCTGGCGTATCTCGGAGAGAACGTCGGAATGTTCCACGTTATTCTGATAGCGTTGCAGTCGGCAGTAGCTTTCGAATAAATAAAATATTGCCTGTTTGTCTAGCGTGTGGGAATCGCAACAAATTTCTTGGGACGTTTTCTCCGGAACCAAGCTGGACTCGAGACCGGGAAGCATTAATCTGTCGAAAACCGCTTCCCCGATCGAGTCGACGTCGACGAATACCAATCTCTGTTTCTGCTGGTTGCTGGTTTCGGTGGCGTATAACGTTATTCCAAATATGTCACCTAGTATGCGGTTAACCTTGCCATCGATTTTGAATTCTTCCGAATTCTCTCGGAAGTTCGTACATTCCGTAATATCGTGGCTGTCCTTATCTTCCAGCCTCGTAATACAGTCAACTCCGTTATTTTCATTGATGGACATCTGATTTTCAGACGACAATGACACAGCATCGTCGATGGTAGAAAACAACCCAGCGAACGGATTGTTCTTCATGTTGTCGCACATGATTCTTTCGTTATAACTCAGCTGTGATTAGTATCATAAATTACTGAGTCTTAATCTTAGAATACTAGGAAATATAAGCAGACGAAACAAAATATGTTTTCTGATTACGCGCAGCGTTACGTTTCGTTTCATTCGCGGATCCACATAGTCGTATTGGATCGCATATGTAGTATAGAGCATAGAGTATAGAGATTCCACGATATGCCTGCTGCATTGCTGTATGGCGACGTCGAAAGTGACATCTGTCAAGTGTCAATTCAAATCGATTCCAGCATTTCGAATGCTAGAACGCGGGAAATTAATTCGTATTACTCCGTTATACGAATATGAAGAAAATAGACCTTATAGCGCAGTTGAATAATGATCATACAATTGTTTCCAGGGTAAAGTTTCTCAGTTAAATGTGATTAATAGCAGATTCGGCAACCTGCACTAGTGCGCACTGAGTGCGAGTTTTCTCGCTTGCAATTGGCTAAAAGTCGCACTCAGTGCGCACCAGTGCGACTGTCCGAATTAGGGGTGGAGTGCAAAATCACTAACAGTGATTTATCACCGTGATCGCAGAAGCACGATTTAATTTAAATCACGCCCGTGATTTTTTCATCTCAAGTGAATTTGCTCACTGTGAATACTGTAATCGTAATTCTTGCTCATGATTGAATTATTTTTTATAAAATACTTCAATATATCTTGTGTTGCAAATAAAACGTGCTAATTCAGCGAATATATAATATATACATTCATAAATAGTCAATGTATGCACGCACTGATTTGATTGGCTAAAGTATTCACATATACATTATACTTTTTAACTAAAGTGAAGAAATAGTCGCTAATTTAAATAGATCAAGAACGATTACATTGGTTCAAAATATACAATTGACATTCTATAAGCACAGTGAGGGCTTGAGAATGTTTCGAGAGAAATTAGAAATTGGGGTTATGTGGCGCGTGCAAAGAGCAGTTATGTTTTCCACCAATCAGATCACAAAAATAGCGAATCACTGTTCTGCCTGCACCAATCAGAAGCAATCACGAAAATCACGGATCATTGTGAAAAATCACCGTGACTGGGAACGAACGTGATCGGATCACTCGTGATTCATAAATCACGGTTCTAGCCAACACTAACTGAGTGCGAGTTTTCTCGCTTCCAATTGGCTAAAAGTCGCACTCAGTGCGCACCAGTGCGACCGTCCGAATTCGCTATAAGGGTGCGTTCCGATTTGCGCATTGAGCGCATGAAATTGGTGGCATCGTACGATTCCCTAGAATTTCTCTCATTTGCGGTATATGAGGCGCGCAGGAACTGCAGGAATTCGGAGTTGCAGCAGTTCCTGTGCGCCTCATGCACTTCAAGTGGCATCGTATTGGTGGCAAGTGAGAGAAATTCTAGGGAATCGTACGATGCCACCAATTTCATGCGCTCAATGCGCGAATCGGAACAGACTCCCTAGTAGTATATAGAGATCAGTGATGTGCATCCGCTATATTGGGTCCATGATTGGATCCTCTGGAAAGAGAAGATTAGTGAATACCCGCCTTTTTGAATATTGTCAAATTTGCTTTATAAACCAAATATAAACATAAATGTAATAAAATACTCTAATAATGTGTCAACGCATATTTTGTTTATAAAGTGAATCTGACAATACTCAAAAAGGCGGGTACTCAATAATCTTCTCTCTCGAGAGAGTGTGCCTAATATGGCGGATGGGCAACTTGCCTCTTTAGTACTCTAATACCCAGATAGCACAAGTCGTCTATAAACTGTCTTTAAGACGTCTTGGAAGTCTGAAAGACGTCTTAAAGACGGTTTATACGCGACGTGTGCTATCTGGGTAGCAAATTCGGCAGGCACGCACTGGCACTGCACTGGTGCCAGTAAATAACTTGGATTGGTTGTTTCTGATAGAAACGAAGAAGCTCTATAAGAATCAACCACTCCAAATTATTTTCTGGCACCAGTGAATTCACTATAACATTACCACCACTCCGGTAGGTGTTCCCCCACCCAAACAACTCGAACTGTCTCGAAGTTCAAACACTCCGAGCAACTCCCAGCCGAACCGTCGCGTAAGTACAACGCAGAACAACAAATGGAATTCAAAGTGATTGTACCACGTGTTGTGCCTAGAAGATTACGAAGAATTCCAACATTTTCTAAACGAGAAGAAGAGATACGTAATTATGAACAATTATAATTTCAAATTATCTCCTTCGCGGAAATCAGTATATATAAAACATGTCTTGCATGCTGCAGACGAGTGAATTTTTTCGCGCGAGCATTTCTGTCGTGTAAGACTAACAAAAGAATAAAACGCAGGAGATAACGTTTAAAATGTTATATTCCTACGATAAAGTATAACGATCGCGTCGTCGTCGTTAACGCGATACATTCACGAATACTTTGCGGCATCGCAGTTGTCCAAAGTTTGTTCAGGCCACGACGCAGTTCTCGGAAAGACTTGGTTTATAACACCCTTAACTGTCGATTTTTCAATGCCTAAGTTGACGACCGCTAAATGACCGTTTGGGAACTCGCTCGTCTGTCTCGGGCCTAAGGGCGTCCCGTAATTTCTATCCTATCTTGTTGAAAATTGTACCAATGGATTGGTGAAGTTTTATCGACGGAAATAACCCGAAACACGACATACATCGTACTAGTTTTAATAGTAACCAATTTGAATATATATTATCCTGAATAATGATCGGGGTAAGACGTACGAATTATAATATTGTTACAACTAATCTCATTTGCCGTATTTTGGCTCATTATTGGTACTATTTCCAAGAAGATGGAACGAAAATCATAGAAATTGAAATTTTCATGATTTAATGATACTAAATACTATATCTCGCGACCCAGTACCGGCCGGCCGATCATGTAAACGAAATATTTTGCATCGTGTCTCTTGTCGTCCGAGACCGATCTCTTCCTTTATAATGTAGTTCTATACGTCCTTCAGTCGGTTATCGCGTGAACCGTATGTTGATAAATATTGGTGGATTTAAGGAAAATGGCACAAATGGCAAACGTTATGAGAGGCAAAATTTTTATTTGAATAAATATTTCGAATAACGAATAAAAGTTAAAACAATTATTCATCATGTGTTTTATAAAGATTACCCAGACTAAGTTTATTCGACGCACGATGAATCATTTTTTTATTCGATGAATAAACTGGCCCTCACTCAGATGGCGCTGTTGGCTGTGCCAAGCAGACGACAGAATCTACTGCCGATCTGACATCAGGCTCTGCACCTCAGAAATTCTGAGGAACTGAATTTACTTCGATCTGAGGAGCGATGGATCGCACATTCGCATGCGGTACGAGGGTGGGCGGAAGTCGAGTGACGTAGTAGGAAGTAGTAGAGAGGGAGCAGTTTATATAGAAATAAAGTTATATGAATTAATTTAACGAATACTACCACCCATAATTTAATGGGACTTTTAACATGCAACATGTTATTAGGCTCGACCCCACAGCTTCTTGCATCACGGCGGGCCGTAACACTAAAAAGAGTCACAGAAAGTTGTAACGGAAGTGACGTAAGGTCGACGATTCCGAGCCGCCAATGATGCGCGAGTGAGTGAACCCAAGAGGGAGCGAGAGGAGACGAAAGGTCGAAACGAACAGGGTTGCCAGCCAACTTTATGCAGGACGTCGCTGACGCACGCATTACCACCACGCCTGTAGGTGTTCGCCCTCCTAAATCCACCGATCCAGGTGCCACCGAAGCTTGACAAGCTTGACGAAGGCATGACATTAAAGGCTATTTCCATTTCCTTGAGTTTGTACTTAATGCATTAAACCAGTTTAATGCTCAATTTCAAGGACGGTAAACGATGATTCAGGAGTTACAGCCTCGTTCCAATAACCTGCTTCGGTTTTTCGTCCAAAAATTTTTAAAACCGCTTCTGGTACAGCATTTTAATCATATAAAGCTGATAGATTTGTCTGCTAAATCAAATCAACTTCCCTTGGCTCAAGTTGATCTAGGCACTCAGTGTGAGGAATTCCTAGAAGATGCGACGAGCAAGGGAATGACAAGTTGAAATTTCCTCCTTCCGCGAAAATTGCTTGCGGTTTTATATTACCGTAAGCAATGAAATTAAGAATCGTCTTCCCCACGACGATATTTTACTAAAACAGTTGACGATTTTCAAATCAGACACTGCCCTATTCCATTGCGACAGACAGGAGACGTTTCAAGACGTGTTAGCTGTCGCTCGTAGGCTCGGCAATTTCGATGCCGAAGCCTTGAGAAAAGAATGGGAATTTTTGTATTGCGGTATTTCCCGAATCCAAAGGGATAGCTGGAGTAAAATGACTTTTGACGACATGTGGATGAATATCTGCATAGTGCAAGATTCCCATAATGCTCCAGTTTTTCCATCCCTCAGACATTTGCTGGGTATAATCAGGTGTTTGCCCCATTCTAACGCCGAGGCCGAAAGGCTATACTCAATTTTACCCGATACGAAAACCAAAAAACGAAATAAAATTGGTAGCGAACTTGCGAATTCCATTTGTGTGGTGCGCACATCCCTAAAAGCCAGAAACGGGACGAGTCGTACTATGACTGTCGACGATAGGCATCTTGCTCTTATGTCGGGAGATCATTTGTATGAAAGTTTGTCCAATCCCCAACAATTTAAACAACTCACCCTCCGTGCATGTTGGAACATGTCCCTAGTAGCATTTGTTGTTGGCATACAGTTGGGCCACGCACATAATAATAGTTGGCCAACAGTTAGATTTGGCACTTTTTTTTCAGGTTGGGCCAACAACAGATAGCCAAGGTAGGCTTTCCTACTGTTGCTCAATTATTTATATTCTTTCCAAAAGACGTCTTAAAGACGTCCAGAAGGCGTCTTAAAGATCTTCAAAAGACGTTGTAATCACGTCTTTTTCAGGCCTGGTTTAAGAAAAAAAAATCGCGGGTGAGGAGAATCGAACCCAAACTTTCCGCTTACGAAGCAACCGCTGTTCGCACTTACCCAACACATTTCCTTGTAAACACTTCTAATTTCTAGTTACATAACTAATATTAATATTTTATAAAAACTGTGCAGTGACGCGAAATATTCTAGAAAATATCATCATTCCACCTTTAGATTCATTCCTTAAAATTTCACATTCGTCTCAATTATTTATGTATTCACATTTATGTATTCACATACATAAATAAATTACGTATTTATAAATAAAAAAAGAAAAATCACAACTTGGAATATAATAACGGGGAATATAATAAAATTTTCTGACGTTTATAAGATGTCATTTAATCATCGTTGAACTTTTTGTTAATTAACCAACCATAGTAATTGTAGGCCCAACATTGAATATTCGTAGGCACACTGTTGTAACTTTTTATTAATTAACCAACCATAGTAATTATAGGCCCAACATTGAATGTTCGTTGGTACATTGTCGTAATTTTTTTGCCGTAGGCTCTATGTTGGGAATTTGTAGGCAAAAACACCAACTATATCCCAACTAATTCCCAACTGTTGGCTGCCGTTGGCCAACCAGAAATGCTACTAGGGGTAGCTCCGACAGCTTCATCGTCACATTTTACCAAACTCTTTCTTGTACAGTATCACCTACCTTAGCGTGTACATATATAATTTACGAAACAGTTACAGTAGTATTGTATTAGTGCTATCACAGCTTCTACGCCTATCTCACTTTCCCGAACCTTTCTATCCGTGGAGTAGAGGTTTCGCCCGCTACGTCCATCATTCGCACCGCTCCTATCCATTCTACCCATCTCGATCTATCCTTATCCTCTCCTGATGGAAGAAGCCCACCACCTTCTCGTGGTTTCCATCGAGCAATGCCACAATTTTCGTAAATAATCAACGAGCAAATAAGCAGATACGTATCAACCTGATTAACACGAAAAGAGTGTCATTGGCCAAGAGTGGGTTAGTAAAACTCTTCTGTAGGTATAAATGACATCACTGCGACGGGTACGAGACCAGTCGATATTGTTTTCAAACCTCATTACAATAATCCGGGGTGGGAGTGGTAAGTCGACCGTAATAGCGGAGCGGGTGGCTCGCTTACTTGAAACGGAAATCACCGATTCTGTAACTATTCATTGTGACGTGAATTTTAAAGAGTCCATCCTAGAAAGTAGCTTATTTTGTAAGTAGCATTTCAAGGAATTATTTCTGTTTATGTATACAAAAGGCAGAAGATCAACATCGTACATTAGCCAGCTGCGAAAATGCGTTGTAAATTAACAGTTTTCAAGTTTTTATTCTACTGAGAATATAGAAAGAGAAGTTAGAGAATAATTAATGAAAAAAGTAGAATCTTCGCATCGGGGTTTGAACCTCGGTGAAATGAATTCTCGATGGAGAGCGCCGGCCAGGCAGCGCGTAAGGCACACGGACAGAAGTTAGGGTACGCTTGTAGTGGTGCGGTACAAGTCAGAAGGAGATCGCATCTTTAGCAGCAATTCAAGCTTCAAAAATGCTTTATAAATTAACAGTTTTCAAGCCTTTAGTCTTCTGAGAATATAGAAAGAGAAATTAGAGAATAAATAAAAATAAAAGTAGAATATCCCGCACCGGGATTTGAACTCTTGACTTTTTGCTTGCGACCCAAGCGCTTCGATGTCGGGAAAACGAATTTTCGCCGGAGAGCGCCGGCCAGGCAGCGTGTACGGCACACGGATGGAGGGACGGGTATGCTTGTGTGGTGCGGTACAGGCGCTAGGAGGGGGTACGCTTGGTCGTGGAGTGGTGGTAGCGCCCGTGGGCAAAAACCCACGGATCTGGCATCACTGGCGCGGCGTGCGATCCATCGGCCATCGCTTTTCAGATCGAAGAAAACTGTCGAACTACAACTATCTCCACCACGTTTTTTTTGTTTTCAAATATATATTTCATTTTTTTATACTTTTTAATATTTTATAGTTAGTGTGTTAGTGTGTGTTTTAAAATACATATTCCATTTTCTTATTCTTTTTATAGTTAGTATGTTAGTTTGTGTTTTAAAATATATATTCCATTTTTTCAAACTTTTTAATAATTTATAGTTCGTGTGTTTTCTAAATTATATTCCATTTTTCTTTTATACTCTTTGTAGTTATTTTTTTTACGTGTTAGTTGTTTTGTATTTTTTTTTATTGTTCTTTGAAGTTTCGCGTGTTAGTTTGTTGTATGAAAAAGCGCACTTCGAATACCGTCGAAATCACTTTCATCATCGGTAAGTGCGAGTTCCATCACGATTTTATAGAAGCCGAACAAAAAGACTCGCAGAAGTGAAAAAGGAAAGTGTTTCTTTTGTAACTAGCATAAGGGATGTTCGGCAACCCGGAAATTCAGAAAATAATGCACTTTTTGTGCATAGAGCACTTACGTATAGAGTACTCTATACTTGCTTGCCTCGTGCGGCTTATTCATAAATATGTATACATCCTCCTACACTTTACAAGAGAAGATTTTATTCTATCAACTAAGTATTGTTGTAATCATAAATAGGGTAGAACTTTTCATTGAAATCTCGAAAAATCGAAGTTTTTATTAGCATTAATTCTGAAAGCGTGGTCCTTTGTGAACATTTACAACAAAGTTTCATGAAGAAATTCGAATAATTACGGAAATTATAGCGCTGAACGTAACTGAGTGCACCGCCTCGCAAAGCGATATTGGCGTAGGGGACTTAACTTTGAAGCCGTTTATTTCGAAACTACATTTTTAAACACCGTACATCACCGTGTACATCATAACTTTTGAACGAATGAATATTTTCCCTTGAAATTTTAACTGGAGGTGTAGAATTCCTTTCTCTATAACATGAAACTTCCTCGTCAACATTGGATGTTCGTAAAAATGTTTATAAACGATTAAAGACGATCTTCTTCCGTAAAAGCGTGGGGAAAAAATTGTTTCGTGTGTAACTTTTACAATTTTTGTTTAAATTCCCCAGTGTTGTAGATTTTGGTGTAGAAATTACTCACTCCAAAGTATTTTGCTTTCAGGAGATTGGTTCTCCAGATACTACGTACACCGACTATATCTGCGCACTACACAGGACCATCTTCAGGGCTTAATAATTTCAACAAACTTGAACATTCCGGCAATTTTTTTTGTTAATTACTCGGAAAGGCATTCACAATAAACTGTGAAAATTACGGGTATAATGATTACTTGGTACCTAAGCAATCCAACACAACAGAAACCATCAATTTTACGTGCGCCGATAGTCGTGTACCTCCTTAATACAAAGGCTAATACTTCAACAGCTGTTCAAGCCACTGGACGAGAGAAGAGATTAATAGATAGAATAGCTCTCAAAGAACATTTGACAAGGTGTAAGGCTAACATACCTAATGAATACTTTACAAAGTGTTCCTGATAATGTTGAAGGATTCAGTGAATTAGAAGATAAAGGAAATGGACCCAATATGGCGGATGCACATACTCACCTCTTTAGTGCTCTAGTAAAGGTGGGATTCCACTGAGGCAACGCAAGGCAACGTGTCGCATGCGATGATTGCGATAGTGATTGTATGTGTTGCATGCGAAAAAAAAATGCGACGACGTTGCCGGTTGCCAGAAAGTTGCCTCAGTGGAACCCCACCTTAACACTGCTTGTTCCATGCCTGATGCCTGGCACATGCAGAAGCATAACGGCGAGAACCGCTCCGCCGGTACACCCATTCCGCTAGAATTCCTGTATAAATAGAGACATGGTCGCTCAGGGTGCGTTCCGATTCGCGCATGATGCGCAGGAAGTTGCATAGAGCCAATCGCAAATTTATTTATTATTTAGCTAAATCCCTATTCGTCGATGCCTTTCCCTTTCGGTTATTGGTTTTTAAAATACTAGAAAGAGTTTAACAACATTGCGCTGATTTTACACACTTAGGAGAAGGGATAAAAGTGGAGCTCATTTATTCAAACATCCGTTTCCAAGTAATAGGCATTGATTAATTTATAATCCTACAGTTTATTTATTAAAAGAATCTCCAACTATTTTCAAACCCCTCAGGTTTGCGCGGACTTCACTTTGTTTCCCTTTCCTATTACACTCGTGCGATCCGATTGAAATTTCATGCGCTCGATGCGCGAATCGGAGCGCGCCCATAGAGAATTCGTGTAAACGTACTATATGCGAGATTGTATTTTTGTAGAAAACAAATTTATTAAAAATTCAGGCACAGAGCGTGTTCGTGTACATGCGACGATGTTTACGCATACACGATGTAATAAAATTAGGACAATTCAAGGCACTAATTATAGTTTCACCGCCACGGTTTCCTTACTGTCCCTGCACTAGTGCTCCTTTTAATACTGTGATCTGAAATTCAGGAAGTACTTATTATAAATGCATCGTGGCATTCGATATTGAAAGAGTTTCAACACGACTAAGTAATCCGTTGCGATAATCCAAATAATTTCTACATAAAAGGGAAAGAAATACTTACATAGAATGTTTGGAGAGATAAGTTTCTCTTTAATGTCAGACGTCCAAGTCTGACATCGAGATCTAGACAAGCATGAACGAGCAAACGTAGATGGTTGATAGTCTTCCATTCTGACAAGGGGACAGATAAAGAACGATAAATAAATCAGAGAATGCTCATCGTGTCTCGAAGCTTGACCGAACAGTTACCGTACCGGCAGACAAATAAAAGCGCTCTATTCGAAAGTCTTCGTTTACGAGTTCTCTTTAGCTACAGGAAAAGACTGCCTAAATGTTTGCGATGCGAACTATTACTAGACGAAGCAAGCCACTCCATGAATCGTAGTAATAAAATTATGCTATTAATTCTAGATAATGGAAACAGTAACAGCAAATAACGAAATAATTTATTTTACTTCAACGGAGTTCTACATCGTTAGTATTTATCGAACGTTCTATCGAAAGCGAAAGTAAATTATACTATGCAGAGTCATACTCCTTGAGTTTTTTCCTGGCTAAGGTCCGCTGAGTTGCAAATGAATACGATCTGGCAGATGTCGGACGTTCTATGCGAGATTGCTTGATTTCACGATCTTGCTCTATTACTTGCATTCTTTTCTTGGGACTTTGGGCAAATAACTCCACTATATTCATAGAAGCTGCGTCGCACTTTTAGAAATCACAAAATTCTTATAAACTTCATACTCGAGCGAATGATTATTTTTATTCACCAACGGTAACAAGATAATAATTTTAAGAAAGCCATATTCCTAAATTAACGAACAACCCGATGGACGTTTTACAAGTAGAAATTATTTGCTTTGTTCTATCCAATATTATTATCGCCAATTACTATAGAATACGAACGAAATGAAGAAAGAAAGGTAACAGACATAAACGTTCTATGTATTTATATAGCTAGCGAAACAATGGCGAAACTTTATCAAATCAATTATTAAATATAAACACAGCGCAAGACATTTTCCTCTCAAATTGTTGCGAATCTTACCTGCAGCTGAAGGCGATGTAGAAAATTGAATTCTGATCGATTAAGAGGCGCGTCGACGTGGAGCTTGAGCATACAGTGCAACGCTTCCTTGTACGTATTTTTCAAAGCGATTACACGTTCCGTTCGTATCATTCTACGCACTAAATAGCCTCTTGCGTATGCATTGATTAAATTTACTGCTTCTATCTACACACACACGCGCGCGCACGCATACATATGAACTAGTTTCAGAATTTCACTAACGATTAAAATGAGGAATGTGTATTTAAAATGCTAGTGTCTTACATGTTTAGCTCCATACATTGTCCTATCGAGAATCGGCAGGTGGGTAGTTTTACTGTCTAGAGGAAATAACTGTCGGCTGACGTTCAAACGTTTACACCTACCACCTTCTTCTAATTCTCTTTCGTGACTGCTCGTGTTATTCAGCTGCGTCTCAGCTGCGTTCTCATCCACCGTTGTTACGGGACTGTTACTTTTGTACGTCGACTCTGTCTCCGAGCAAATATAGTCGAGTGGACACGAGATCGCGTCTGTATTATTGTCTTGCAAATGTTCGGCTTTGCTCTCTTCGTGTAGATTACTTCTCAGACTTTCAGTATTCTCCGAACTACGATGAATAGTTTCGACAAGCTTCTCGTTGTCAGGAACAACTTGACTGTCTATCGAATCGGTAGACAGAACATTTTCAGAGAGCAACGGCGCCAAAATCTCTGGGAAAGACTTTCTGATCTCGGTCAACAAAAGCAACTGTTGCTCCTCGAACTCTTCTTGGAGCAACGTCTGTTCTCTTTGCTGCCGAGACATCAGCTCAGCCATCTGCTTCATATGCATCTCCTGGACCTTTTTGTAAATCGTTAGAAGTTTACTGGACGCGATGGAAGATTTCAATTTGGAAGCAGAGTCCTGCGATCTCGGACTCGTTGAGGTCTCTCTCGCGTAATCGCTGCTCGCAGGGATTTTGTCATACCCGTTCTCAACGTATTTCGAGGAAGGTGTATCGACGCTGGTTAAATTTTCCAAGGAACAACCACGTTTATACGTCGAGCGAGAAGTGGCACTTTTGGAGAAACTATGGCACGGCTTCCAGTTCTGAAATCTACGTTTCTTCTCGTTGCTATTGTCCGTGACAAACCTCCCGTTGTCAGTCGTCTCTGCGCTATTATTGCTCAGACGTTCGTTAGCTAGCATCGTTTGGATGCAGTCGACAGATCTGGCGGACGAGTATGGTATAAACGTGGACTTAGGTTTCGCTTGCAAGGAAATTGATTTACGGATCTTGCGATTGCTATTCGAGCAGCACGGTCCCTTTCGCTTCGGGAAGCCTCCCAATGACTCCCCAGGGAGAAGCTCTTTGCTTTTAGACTCGTTCTCCCACTCAATTTTAGCTTGCGCGATGTTCCATTCCTTCCGACGTACTGTGTTTATATTCGAGGATGGAACATACTCCGAGCAAGGGCTGCAGGTCGAACTGGCTAGTTCCATTTGCATGTGCGCCAGTAATATGGGACTCGGAGTGTCTAATACATAGGAACCTTGGCGCACCAACTTCGGAGTGTTCGCTACGTTATCCAAACCACTTTCTTGGTAGCTTCCGTTTCTTTGGTCATTGGGATTGTTCAAAGACAGTGGAATAATATCCAATGTTTTAGGTACTCGTGGCTTCCAAACCTCCGATGGTACTTCGTTAACATTGGACCTTGTCGAGGTGGTTTCGTTCGAACGATGGTCTTCGTTACTGCTCGCTATCGATTCTGGCCTCGAGATAATACCAGGAGCTAGATTCACCTGACGTTCTGGCTTACATTCTGCGTCTGGTTTCCTGTTCTGATCCCACTCCGATAGTCTTTCTGTATTTTCGGTAGAACCGTCAGACGTGTCCGTTGAAATACCATTCGCAGCTGTAACAATTTCTTTGCAATTACTGCTCTTACTTTCAGAAGCAGCCGAATGTTTCTTTGCGCTACAAATTCTTCTTCTCAATTGCGGGACCTTGGATTCTTTCCTAACTGGTTCCGTCTCGACCTCATTGTCGCACGGTTTAGCGACGCGTAAAGCTTCTAACTTTCTTTCTACGTTCACTGCAAGGTGCTTATAATTGGACATTTCCTCTTTGAGATCTTTAGTCATCTGAAAATAATAAAACTCTACCGTTTAATAAGTTAATTATCACTCGGTGAATATTAATATTTATGTGTACGTACCAGGGGGGGTAAGATATGAACTCCATTAATTTTTATACACGAAACATACGAATACCCTTCCATATTTTTAATTCTTTAAATAGGTCTGCTAAAAATGACGTTAAATTGTGTATTTAAGGAAAATAGGTATTAAAGAAAATATGCTTCTATCTCTTGGTAATGGAGAGATCCACTTTTACTTAAGGCGGATAGAAAATAAAATATTTTTTCTCACACCAATCAGAGAAAATTGTATTAACAAACATACCGTCTGTATTCGCAGAGATATGAATAAAGTAATTAAATAATAATGTTATATAGTAATCTGGAAAGAAGTTGAGTAAAATATTACATCGAATTGTGGTGATTTTCAGTCATAATTGTATAATTATACAACTCCACTATGACTATATATATAATATTTCGGAGATATTAAAGATTTATCAGTTCGAAAATATGTATATTTTATTAATTTAAATGAGACGAACATAAATAAATGTTCATACAATAATATACCCATTCTCAGTATAATAGGTATTTTTCGTCGAACGTGTTTATATATTTGTGTGAAATACACATTTTTGCAAAAAGGCAATATCATTTGAAAAAATATCCTTTCAAGAATTGATTTGTTACTCGAACTTATTTACATACATACATACGAATCATTACTTACGTCCATGTTACATATCATAGCGAGATTTCCGTATTATGCGTTAACAGAAACATTGAAGTAGATTTGGCAGATTTTCCCTCGTATTCACGAAAGGGTGAAAAGACCCACACACATTTCCACCTCGACCATAAATTCCAAATCGAAGGCACTAATTTGATGGAAACTAATCTTCGAGAATAGAAATTCTACTAATTATTTACATGTTCATTGCGTTCTGAATATTCTATTAGCATTACATCGAGACGGTTACTGTTTTTTACCGTGATCACCGGTAGGTAGCTACAATTTTTTAACTGTCACATTAATGATTTAGCTTTAACGGATGGGGTGAGATGGGATCGCCGAAGTCGTTTCTTGCCGTACTATTGTCAGTCTGCTTTACATGTTAACGTTGGCAATGTATATGTCACTATGTAATACTATTTATGTATTTGTAAGGCACAGACGTATTCAACTATTTACATCTATTTAGGGCGAATTCCACTTACGCCCAAATCGCCCGTGATTTTCATTAAGGTAGGTTTTCCTGTACGCGACTGGACGCATTGTCAGGAATTTCGAAGTCGATTTTCTCGAAAATGAAGCGTGATATCAAAAAATGTTATTTCTTTTTCTCAACTTATTCACTCGTTATTAGTCGAAAAGAAAGAGTAACTTTTTTTGATATCGCGCTTCATTTTCGAGAAAATCGACTTTGAAACTCTTCACGTTGCGTCCTGTCGCGTATAGGAAAACCTACCTTAATGAAAATCACGGGCGATTTGAGCGTAAGTGGAATTCGCCCTAAATACACCATATTGCACCACACATAGGGCGAATTCCACTTACGCCCAAATCGCCCGTGACTTTCATTAAGCTAGGTTTTCCTGTACGCGACTGGACGCATTGTCAGGAATTTCGATGTTGATTTTCTCGAAAATGAAGCGCGATATCAAAAAATTTTATTGCTTTTTCTCGACTTATTCACTCGTTATGAGTCGAAAAGAAAGAGTAACTTTTTTTTATATCGCGCTTCATTTTCGAGAAAATCGACTTTGAAACTCTTCACGTTGCGACCTGTCGCGTATAGGAAAACCTACCTTAATGAAAATCACGGGCGATTTGAGCGTAAGTGGAATTCGCCCTAAATACACCCTACTGCACCACACATAGGGCGAATTCCACTTACGCCCAAATCGCCCGTGATTTTCATTAAGCTAGGTTTTCCTGTACGCGACTGGACGCATCGTCACGAATTTCGAAGTCGATTTTCTCGAAAATGAAGCGCGATATGAAAAAAAGTTACTCTTTCTTTTCGACTTGTAACAAGTAAATAAGTCGAGATAAAGGAATACAATTTTTTGATATTACGCTTCATTTTCGAGTAAATCGACTTTGAAATTCTTGACGATGCGTCCAGTCGCGTACAAGGAAACCTACCCTAATGAAACTAACGGGCGATTTGTATGTAAGTGGAATTCGTCCATAACCATACCTCCTTACACACGTTAACATAACCACGTGACAAAACATAGGTCTGTCTTTCGACGATTGAGGTTATGAGAGGTTATGATTACACGACCTACGTAAATAGAAGCACATGTATCAAATTAAAATCGAATTAGCTGTTATTAGATAAAGAAGAGGAAGATGGATGCCTACGAACTTTTCCGAAAGCTTTCTAGCGGCGTGAAATTTGATAAAAAACGATTTCACACAGATGCAGAAAGGTTTCAGGTACTCTTTAAAATACAAATTTTAAACACGATTGAAACAGACGATGAGTATTTGGTTTTCAATAGCTGAGCAAAAAGCAGACTGAAAATGTGCTTGGAAACGAAGACGAAACTGTGTCCCGCAGTGTCACAAATTCTTTGACGCTGCCGATGAAAAGGAAGCACGATGAAGTTGATAACAACGAAGAAACCACTGACGATGAGTTAGTACTGCTCGATGGGATATCTGTTCCCAAAAGTGGAAGTAGAAAAAAATCTAAAAAGGATAAAGATTCTTTCAGCGAAGAGAAACTATTAAAACTGGAACAGGAAAAGGTTTTAAATGGTTTACTACCGCGGATCGAATACCTCCAAGGAGATTCTCCGTTTAAATTATCCTCCTTCTTTTTAGATTAATCATTTTCGAAATCAACATCGTATAAGCGTTACAGGCAGTCGTGTACCTGAGCCTATATCGCAATTTATGGAGCTGTTAAAGATTTACGATGTACCCGAACGTTTAGTAAACAATTTTATAAGCTGTGGTTATGTAAATCCCACGCCAATTCAAATGCAAGCTATACCCGTTATGTTACAAGTAAAAGAATCATAATTAGCAATTAATAATGTCTTTACGACAGACTATCGAGAAATCGAGGAGCTTTTATTTGACTTACGATTATGATTAACGCAGGGCAGGCAAATACTAGCTTGTGCTCCGACAGGATCTGGGAAGACAGCAGCCTTCTTATTACCAATAATTCATCGTTTGAAAGGACCACAAAGAAAAGGGTTCAGAGCTGTTATTTTATGCCCAACGAGAGAATTAGCTAAACAAACTTATAGAGAATGCGTACGCCTCAGCGAAGGTTGTAATTACAGAATTCATATCATCAGTAAAATTAACCAAGCGTTACAGAAATATGGGCCCAAAAGTTCGCAGAAATTCGGTTAGTAGAGAATATACAAAGGAACTTGCTTTCGGTAAAATAATTTGATGAACAAAAATCATTATAATAATGTTTTCTCGCAGATATATTAATTACTACACCAAGGAGGATAATTTATCTCTTGAATCAGGATCCACCAGCTATATCCCTGAACAAGTAAACGCATGTTCATAAAATCTGTTTCCCCTCGAACTTCATCTCGACAGAGCGTAAGAAACATTTAATTAAATCTGTTTAGCGTCGAATGGCTAATCGTGGACGAGGCAGACAAACTTTTCGAAGACGGAGCGCGCAGCTTCCGAGATCAATTGGAAGAGATTTCAAGAGCTTGCACGAATGAGAATTTACGGAGAGCTATGTTTAGTGCAACCAATACTCCCGTAGTATCGAAATGGTGCCGGCACAACTTGAAAGGTCTCGTAACGGTTACCGTTGGTCACAGGTTTAAATTATTTCATTTCTCGCCGTAACGGTTAATCGCAAATGTTCGATATCACTTCTAAGAGAGACGTATTAACCAGCGTTGTACTTATTGCAGGAATGCTGCAACCGATTTAGTGCAACAGGAACTCTTATTTGTCGGAGCAGAGAGAGGGAAACTCATAGCGCTTAGAAATATTATTCAAAAGGTAGTATATAACGTGCACGTAAATTTATATTTTTAAATTCTATATTCTTACTAAATCTATTTCAATAAATGGCATCGTCACGTTTAATAAAGGGAGTATTGCCACCTGTACTAGTGTTCGTAGAAAGTAAGGAAAGAGCTCAGGAATTATTTAACGAACTTATATACGACGGAATTAACGTCGATGTTATTCATGCTGACAGAACACAGACGCAGGTATTTTTCTCTGCTTAAATTGTATAGTTGTACGCTTGTCGAAGGGATTGTATAACAATAATTCCTTTTGTTTTAGAGAGACAATGTAGTTCGCTGCTTCAGGGAAGGGAAAATATGGGTTTTGATTTGTACCGAATTAATGGCAAGAGGTATCGATTTTAAAGGTGTAAATCTTGTGATTAATTATGATTTCCCACCATCCGCTATTTCTTACGTTCATAGAATCGGTATGTATTTTTAAATTTTACGTGAAAGCATGCATTTCAATATGCTAAATATCGGTCAACTGAAATAGGTCGTACTGGCAGAGCTGGACATAGAGGAAAAGCAGTTACCTTCTTTACTGAACAGGATACTACAAATCTTAGAAGGTAAATACGTACATTATTGTGTAATCTACTTAAGGGGGAAGCCCTATTTAGGACGCTAGGAATAAGGTGATTCTTGGGAATTTTTTTCTAAGAAACTGTTAAGCGAATCTTTTCCAAACTTTCAGGGTATTTTAGTTCACATTTAAATGATAAAAATTAATTTTTACGCTACAAAGTGTTCGGTAGAAATGAAGATATATGGACACGTTCGTTAGGACTCGCGAGCCGGAGTTGCAAATTGGCGATTGTAATGGTGGTCCTATTTCTTCCCTGAAATAAAAAAAAACAAAGATTTTCTTATTTCTAGGATAATTACATTGTCGACGAACCTAAGACATTGATAAATAAATTGAATTGAACAACTCTTTTTCCATAAATAGTACGAAATATCTTGGGGCAGAATCGTAACTTTTTCTTTCCAGTCCCACCAATTTGCCAACTTTTAACTTTTTTCTTGTTTGTTAGGTTCATCGACAATGTAATTATGCTAGAAATAAGAAAATCCTTGGTTTGTTTATTTCAGGGAAGAAATTACCACCACTACATCGCCAATTTGCAACTCCGGCGCGCGAGTCCTAACGAACGTGTTCATATATCTTCATTTCTACCGAACACTTTGTAATGTAAAAAAATTAAAAAAAATTTAAAAACCCGACTGCTTAAAAAGCGAACTAAAATGACAATTTAAATTAACTCAATTGCCTGCAGTCGGAGGCCTTAAATCTTTCGATGCCCTTCTATCCCAAGCATGTACCGCGATGACTAAAGAAAGTGCTTCAAGCTGGTAACAAAAAGAGGTGGACAACATCAATGCAAATTCAAGCTTACATAGTGACATTTCAACTTCAGCGTATTTTGTAACTTATATGTTTCTCTCTTTGTCCGTGTGGGAAATACTGTTAGTGTTGTTAATAGCCCATCAAATCTAATTAGGGCGAAGAGCGATACACAATATTTATTAAGACAATATGTAATTTTCTATTTCGAAATAAATGTTCGAATGTAATTACATCGAATCATTTGCATCAAAAGATTTAAGGCTTCCGACTGCAGGCAATTGAGTTAATTTAAATTGTCATCTTATTATTATTTTTGTCATTTTAGTTCGCTTTTTAAGCAGTCGGGTTTTTTAAATTTTTAAAATCTTTTTATTTTTTTATTTTTTTGAAAATTATATATCCTATGACATTCGGAAAGTCGAGAAAATTCTAAAGACACTTCATTTGTCCAAATCGGTGTATCCGTACAGGCTCTAGAACGTAACATGGGCATACAAACATAGTTTGATAAACACAATACCCTCCTTTGCGTATCGGAGTCGGGTAAAAATGAATCTTTATTGTTTGAATGTGAACTAAAATACCCTGGAAGTTTGGAAAAGATCCGCTTAACAGTTTCTTAGAAAAAAATTCCCAAGAATCACCTCATTCGTAGCAGTCCTAAATAGGGCTTCCCCCTTAAATCTACTAGGTATACATAGTAGAATAAACAGTAAGTAACTTGTTTATACGTATGAATACTTCAGTATAGCTGCTGTGATGCGTGAGTCCGGATGCGATGTCCCTGATTATATGTTGGCTATGAAAAAACATAGTAAAAAGGAAAGACGGAAACTGGAGCGTGCAGCTTCTACCAGAGAAAAAATATCTACTATACCAGCGTTTAAACGCGCGCGCCGTAAGGAAAGTAAAAGGTAAAATACTTTAACGTTTACATTTAAGTTTACTTTTATTAACGTAAAACGCTATTAACAATTCCATTTCCTTTTTGTTTATTTCAGCAAACTTGCCGTGAGTGCTTTTAAAAACAAACAAAATGAGACAGTAAGCAAAGGAAAGGGAGATAAAGAAATAAACAACGGAAGGAAAAAAGACAGAAAAGGTACAAAAAATGCAAGTAAAAGCAACAAAGATGCACGATTAAAAAAGCGTGCTATGCCTGTTAGAAAGAAATTGGGAGTATCGAGGCAAAGTATGAGTAAAAACAGGAAAACAATAAAACGCAGCAACGAAATGCCGATTAAAAAGCTGAAAAAGCATAAAACTATAAACAGTGAAAGCACGATTTAAGGTAAAAAATAATTATACAAAAGATAATGTGTATAATGACAGTTCTGTGATTCGATTTTTCCAGTGAAACTGTATCTTGTGCATAATACTAATACAGATAATGAGGAGATAGGGTGGGAGAATGATCAGGATGATTCCACCAACAAGAATTATGTACCCGCAATTCGAACGATTTTGTGCGCGTAAAAATATTAGGCGAAAACGCATAAAATATATCCATGATTTATTATAAATATCAGACTTATTGAATACAACGAATTTCAAAATACCTTCATGAAAGGACAATCGTAGAAAAGTAATTATCACACTTGAGGTACAGCCCACCGCGTATTTCTCAGTACAAATACATTCTATGATTTTACACGTACGTATCGCGTTTGTTTCGATTATCAAATTTCTTATCGTAGAAGGATGCAATTAAAATAGATGAACAGTTGCGCAGAAATCATGAGTAACGAGGTAATGATACATTACCACTTCTAAAGACTTAGAATTCTGTAGAGCGTACAGTAAAATAAATAAAAATGTTGCATGCATTTATAAAATATTGTATCAATCTCCTCCGACAATATATACTGAACACAAACAGTAATTTCTAGTAACGAATATCACATTTTTACTACGCGTGAACAGTAGTCTAAAATTATACATATTTAATATGCGTTATTATCCCACAATTAAGGTAAATGACAAGTAACGTCCCTTGCTTAGTGAACACATATCTTGTATCAATTACGATAGGTTAATGTTAATTAATATGTACCAAAGTATGTAGTCGTTGCTTTTCAATCGTGGCTAATCGTGATTGCTTATAATTATGTCACAGCTTCTAAGACACTAGCAGAAGGTTGGCTTCATTTTCTATGGGCGAATTCCACTTACGCCCAAATCACCCGTGACTTTCATTAAGCTAGGTTTTCTCGCACGCGACTGACGCATCGTGAAGAATTTCGAAGTCGATTTTCTCGAAAATGAAGCGCAATAACAAAAATTTTTATTCCTTTTTCTCGACTTATTTACTTGTTATAAATCAAAAAGAAAGAGTAACTTTTTGTCATATCGCGCTTCATTTTCGAGAAAATCGACTTTGAAACTCTTCACGTTGCGTTTAGTCGCGTACAGGAAAACCTAGCTTAATGGAAATCACGGGCGATTTGGGCGTAAGTGGAATTCGCCGTATGTATCGCATAAAAATCTAAAAATGCGCCAAAATGGCCCCGAAGAAAGTGGGGCGATTGCGTGTATCTACATGTATGTATATCCGGTTACGAACTTTCGAATCTGAAGGGGAGGGAATCGCACATTTAGAAGGCACTGGCAAGGTGACATGCTTAACAAGATGTGGAAATATGAAAACCTTTTAATTCCGTAAAAAAGCTATCAAGATATGGTTTGTTGGAAGTTAGCTTGTTGGATTATATAATCTAGGCGAATCGCGAGATTTTTTGTTAGGTCTCGCACAGCCAGTCGCAAGGCAATTTTGGCATCTTATTTGCTGGCCATGGAAGGTAGCCTGCCGTTTTAAAGATCCAGTAATCGTACGATACTTTAGCTATTAGACTTATTAAAAGTACAACTTCCGTGGCGATAATATAGTAAATATAATCCGTCCAATCACCAGGATAGACGCACATCTTCGAAGGCTCTAAATCGACGACTTTCTCCTTTACATTTTCACATAATACTTCATCCGAGTCGAGTATGCGAGTTTGTAGCCATACCTAGAATATAAGCGAAAACATTACTCGTGTTCGTTGCGTATGTAAATGATGCATACACACCTTGATGTATTTAGCTGTGTTGCAGTCACAATGCAGCTCGTTTCCTCCGAGCTTCACAAGCCGCGAACTGGCGAAATTCTTGTCGTGTGCGTTCGGACTTAACATGTACGTTGGAAGCTAAACATTTATACGAATAATTTTCAAATGTTCGCATCGATTGTGCGATGTATATAGATGCCGCGAAAAAAATCTGAAGGGGCTAAATAAAGCAATAGGAAGGTGAGAAAGCTACCGGAGTTGAGCGAACTCTGACCGACCACTGATCCCGCCGTAAAAATTATTTGAAATAAAAATTTGTGTACGAAATTTTTATTTCAAATAATTTTTTGTGACGAAATTTTTATTTCAAATAATTTCTTGCCCATCTCTGCCCCTTCCTCAGTTTTCCTCGCGGCACTTGCATGCTTATCGCAATATTTTCGCTGCTCTCACTTACAGATTTGATTTTGTTGTACCGTAAACTAAGGAAGGCGTAGTTGTCCAAGAATTTTGAACCTTCTAGTTTATTTATAGACGATATATTATTGTAGTCTGCAAAAAATTCTCTAATGTCTTCGTAGTACGGATTGGTACTAAGATCATCCAACGCAGTTATCTGTAATGACGAATCACGGTAACAAAGGACACCCCGGAACGTTCTTCTTCTTGATGCTTAATGGGTCATGCCTAGTTAGCAGACGAAAAAGAACGCCATTTTCCGGAATTTTTTGCGAAAAATGTGATGTATGTTTCTTACAACTATTTCCTTATTTTAGAAGTACATATATTCAGCAACCCTCAGGAATTTTGTTATAGGAAAATATTAAACAATGAAGGAATAACAGCCACTCTCGCGGAAGCTGTTTTTATAATGGCGCTGCGCGATGAGCACGATTTCTCCGAGCCGGATCATCTGAAATCAGAAAATGAAGAAGATTCTGTTAATACACGAGTTTATCTGGTTCGTGAACGAAGGATTTTTCAAAAAAATGATTTCAGACAAAATAGCCGCCGTTTAACGCAAAATCGTGATTTTTCGATGTCTGAATTGTTCGTTTTTCGTGAATTAAAAATAGAGTTTTCATCGAAAACAAAAATCCTTCGTTCACGAACTAGATAAACTCATATACTAACAGAATCTTCTTCACTGTTCGATTTCAGATGATCAGGCTCGGAGAAATCGTGCTAACCGCTAAAAGAAATAGCTTCCGGGAGAGTGGCTGTTATTCGTTCATTTTTTAATATTTTCCTATAACAAAATTACTGAGAGTTGCTGAATATATGTACTTTTAAAATAAGCAAGTAGTCGTAAAAAATATACATTAGATTTCCCACAAAAAATTCCCAAAAATCACGTTTTCTTTCGTCTGCCAACTAGGCATGACCCCTTAATGAATTAACCAAATAATCGGGTGTACAAGAAGAAAGCAAGAGATATTAACAGCCATTTCTCTTCGGTACGAGAAGATATAAAATTTACGTACGTTGTTGTACGATACGTTTAGTGCTATAGTATTGCGAGGTAACTTTTCAGGTAATTCAGTGATTTGAATTCCACTGCAATCTACGTTTACTGCTAACGTCGGTTGTTTACCTTCGGCAATATCCATTCTCCTGAAGTTGCACTGACATTGCCACGTATCTCCTCTAGGGCATTCTGTTTGTAACTGTAAGTGAATAGAATTTTTCAACATCGAATGCCACATTAGCGCAAACAAATCGATAACCTGCATTGTACGATGAACGTATTATCTATATTCTATATTATATATTTCGAACATATTACCAAACTAAGGTATCGAACTTGTTTCAGAGGAACCTGCTCCGTAGTATTGAACCAGTGCCACGTCTTACTCGCCGAACATACTGTTTCATTCTCACGATTAAAGTTAATTTGTTTCTCTCCCGTCTTGTTAATGTACTGATAGATATCGTGGCACCAAAGGGTATTCGTTCCTAAATGCAACACGTTATATTACTTACACGTGCAATCAGAAATATTAGTATCGGTATTAAAAAGTCTCGTTTACATTCGCATACCTGAAATGTCCAACCAGAATTCACGGTCATTCATCGTGTTTAAGGCTGGTAAATGCGTGAGGTTGTTGTACGATAGGTCCAAAGTGATGAGGTGAGCTAGGCGAGTAAGCGAGTTGTTTTCCACCTCGACGAGCGCGTTGTTCGAAAGGTTTAAACACAACGTTGGCGTCATCATCCGGAATTGTCCTTTTACACGATTAATTCTTCCGTCGGTTATCGCCAGCGATTTTAAACGTCTCCAGCGAATCTCGCTTACGTTAAAGACATCTAACGTCGCGTTTCTTATATGTATGTAAGATACATTCGCTGGAAATCCTGTAATATTTAAAATGCACTTAGAAAGTACAGAAAACGATTTTCATAATAAAGAGAAGTCGCATGATAATCAACGGAGTTCTTAAAAACGTAGTTAATTTACAGGCATTAAAATGTAGCTTCTAGTGTATTTTATGCGATAGTCGTAACTAAAAATATGAGTACATTAGATATATTTATAGTATATAGCGCAACATAAGTATCAGCGACTTATAATTGATAACTCAGTTTCGTTGGATCCACGATACGTGCAAAATATATTACGTAAGATAATCGATAAAATCAGATCTAATAAAAATAATTCTGAGGTGAAATGGCAACGAGATTTAACCCAATTTTCGAGTTCAAATGCTGCGCCTGTACAAATTCAAAATGAATTTAAACCTCGATATTGAAATTTAAAAATCTGGTGAATTTTAACCAAAATAATCACTTCTTTCCACAACTATTTTTACAACTACAAATTTCACGTTATCAAAATTTACATCTCTAGAAAAAGATTATTAGGAATGTGAAATATGTAAATGGTAACTCAAAAATGACGCTGGGTTGCAGTGAACCCTGTGTGACCAATTTTTGATTATAAGGTGCGACCACGGAGGGTGAAACAATTAATGGAATATTAAAATAGATAGTGCTTAGGATCATATAATAGAGCAATCTTACAATGACCTGCACAAGAAAGTTCGGACTCAAAGTTTTTAGCGTCCAAGTTGCAACAAAGGACAGCATTGTTTTCGGGATTGTTATGCGCAAGAATAATCTTTTTGCAGGAACATCCAGTCGTTTCAACATTGGGGCATTCGTTAGACTGCCGATGGAAACATTGTTCCAACAGCCCACCGGACATTCCTGTAATCGAGGTTGACGATGATGTTTGCTGATCTTCTTCTGTTCGTGCACTTGCAACTCCCGCGTAGATGCACATCATTATGGCAAACCACTGCATCTGTAAATTTGCCCAATTCTTTTAACAGTATAAAAATGTAGCAACTATATACTTCACAGTTTGTGTATAAAGTGTAACTAGAATTATAAAATGCAGCGATTGTTAAGAATTAAGTACAGTTTTTCTTAAGCAAAGATCGCAAAATTTGAACTGTAAGCAAGATTTCATTTTTGCAAATGAACACAATTCCCACTATTATTTTTTATTTATTTCTTTAGTAGTTTTGATGTTAAAAGAATTATAGAAGATTGTAGAAATTTTCCAGACTTTTTTATTCTTACCGCGTATATTTAGCGATCGAACGTTATATATAACTTGTACTAACGATTAAACCATTCGTTCAATATTCGGGTAAAAATTGTTTAAGTAAATTTAACATATTGGCAATAATCGTTCCAAATTTGAGTTTTCTTACGGTTCGTTGTTGCGCATTAAAAATAGTAACGCCATAACGCCAACGCCGAAAAATTATTAACATTATTCAACAAAGCTGTTCGCCAGTCGATCGCATTGCCGATCGTATTAATACGAACACATATATATGTATGCAGATGTTGCGAGAAATTATTATTTAATCGCGAAGTTAAAGTTTGTACATTTGAGTCTGCATTACGTGGAAATTTTTTTTTCGCGCGCGTCGAATATTTTTCCTGCTTTTGTCGTAATAAACGAAACGTATTATTCGACACTGTATCAACTTTGATCGTATTAATAATTTATATAAACTGATCGACCATCAGCATATATTTATAAACATCGCGTTCGTGTTTAAAACATATTGAAAAGTGAGGATGTTGCAATAAAAACATGTTTACATGACTCGTAAACGTGGAGCGTTGATTCACTGTTCGTTATATTTAATTTAAAAATTCGTTATTATCAGTAAAAGTTTACTTTGTAAGCAGAAACTACTAACATAAAATATCTATATATACGTAAGTAGTATCTGTGAGGTTTTCTAAGGTGCCACAACATGGAGAGAAGCTCATTCCACATTTAAGTATGTTTGTTTCTTTAATTTCCGATAATATGCTCTGATGGTTTGGTTAGAAATTACAGGATTTATTTTGTATTTTAAGAATTATTGCGGTCTCTAAACTACAACGTGAGAGCACCGACGACATTGACATATTTAAAAGTTTGTAATGGGTTGGATGTTTGATTACTTCGAGGGTAAGTATATTGAGAAGGTGGATTTATGTATATTTTCATGAATTACACGAATCAGCAGCAGGAGAAAGAAAAATCTGCTTCAATAAATATTTTTCGTTGAAATTACCTTCATCTCGCATAGAGTTATGATAAGGTTAGCAAGAAATCCATCTATTTACATTGCAAAGAAATTCGTGGTACGAATTGTCCTGAATTTATTGTAATGTAACGGTGCGTCGCGTAATACAAATGGTAAAAGATAAACTTTCTCACGACCAGAAGCGCGAACAATTGACAAGAAGCAAAATCATGTTTTGCGAGGAAAAAGCACACATTGCGCGTACGCACTGAGAACGTGGGTGAATCAATTGGTTTAAGAGTCTCCGACACTTTAGGTCATACGGGTCGACCTATTAACGAATTAAAATTGGTTAGCTGCTGACAGAACGCGATGCTTATTACACCCGTTGCAACCCGTTGGCCTCGTATGAACGATAAATCACTACCAGAGAATGCAGAGAACGAAAGAACCCAGTCAACGTTCCGTTCCTCTACTACTTTCTTCCTTGTAGTTTATTTGCTTCTTCTTCATTGGTCCCGATATTACATTGGTTATCGAAAACTACTACGTTCTAATTATATCTGTGATTCCACCTTCTGTATACATATTTACGTATGTAAATAAATTCCAACGTAAACTTTTATTTACAATATTTCTCTACAGTTTATTACGTTATTTGTTAAATGCGTCGTTCGTTCTTTCTCGTAGCTTTTGCTATCACTCATAAATGATACGACCTTAGTAAGATAATGTTATTGGCAATATTCAATATTCTGTGTCTGATAATTATTAGTTTCTATAATATTCATTTGCTGAGCAAAAGAGATTCGTATAAACACGAACAATGTTAATTAATTAAATTTTAACTTGACGTGCGTAAATTAGAGAACTCTCGCTATGTGCTCGCCATGGGCTCGTACAGCTCGCGCTCAAGGATAGCGGCGAGTGCTTAACGCATAGCGTCGACGATTCGAGCCACTGATGCGGCGAAAGAGAGACAAACCGCAGGCACATGAAACGAGACAAAGCATCACGCTCTCTCTCTTTCGTAGCCGACATGCCGTCGTGTCGTCTCTTTCGTCCCCTCCCGCTCGCTGTCAGGAGTGGTGGTAATGTGTGCGTGAACCGCTGAAACGTTGAAACGATTAACAGCATTATGGGGGAAATGCGTCGCCTGGCAGCCGGTTTGTAGTAGTAGTGGGTTGGTGGAGGGGGCCACGCATGCGCGTGATGACACTGCGACTTCGAACCAATCAACGCCAAGATGGGAAACGAACCTTCGCCAGTGTCAAACAGTGCCAAGCCAAGCCAAGCGACGTGGGACGCTAACGTGTTTATATACAAACTGTGAAGTATAGTAGGTAGTTGCATTTTTAAAAGAAATGACCAAATTTACAGATGCAGTAGTTTGCCATAATGATGTGCATCTAAACGCGGGAGTTACAATTGCACGAACAGAAGGCACCTCCCACTCGCCGCGACAACTACAAAAGTTCACTGCGTTCCATATAAGAGCGGACCAACGCCTCTACCGTTTTGCGACCGATCTGCGCAGCTTCCATGGATCTGACACACGCGTCAGTGGATTATAGCATATTTGAGAAAAAAGAGATATATATTTGTTTTTACAATGTCACTGTGCATTGTAAAACGTTGTAAAAATCGTACGGCAAGTATTTAATAAGCTCATCTTATTTAAGGGCCATTGAATGTACGTGTAATACATAATAAAATTGATAAAAAGAAATTCTGTTATGAAAATTATTGATAATACACCCTAATCTCTTTATGCAATAGATATTAACAGTTGTATAATTTATTAAAGGATGAATTACCAATATTTAGGTAATTAGATTAACATTTTATAATAAAAATTTTAATATTGGATTATAAAACTATGACCAATATTTAACTCTACGATGGTAAGTTATATGTTGTTGCAAAATTCGTTAAAACCACATTCTTAAATGCAGAAAAGTGAAAGATAACCTTGTATTTAGTCATATCTACCTATTCCTAAATAGTCATGTTTTATTTATTTACAGATCTCAAAATAATAATGCAAACCGTACTAAATTCATTGCGTAGTTGCAAAATTAAATATCAAACGAAAACAATAAAGATTTTTCATATCTATAGATTCAAACTTTTAATCATTTAATTCTGACATTTCAATCACCATTAACATTTCAATATGTTGATTTATGAATAAAACATTTTGTGTCTTTGTTTTACTGAAAATATTCTACCGTATATTTATAATTGTAAAGAAACTAAATGTTTCATTTTTAAATTTCGCGCATTTAGGCTACAACCAATCACCAATGCGGCACCAGAGTACCACGTGACCGTGCCCCCCGCTCCCCAAAGCGGCTTCACTCCCCTCGCCGAAAGTCGCAACTATTAGTTCGTCCCTATATTCCTATGTCCATGACCGCAACACACAAATTTTCCGAAACTTAGGCCATATATACTTATAGCACGGCCTGCTCTACATATATGAAACCACGAGTCAAAGTGAAGCAAAGCTAACGGGTAAAAGTGACGTCACTTGTGCAAAGAGAAGATATAATAAGAGGCGTCACTCCGGGCGGAACCTTTGAAGTCCTTACTTGACCTTGGCATTTAAATTGGTTGTCTATTTGAGCGGGATATTCAAATTGACTAAATGTACCTTACCGCAGTTGGCTGATTATTGCCGAAGTTTACCGATCACTGCCGAATGGGCATTTAAATTGGTTGTATAGTGATTTCCCTAGTTTATTTCTGTCCTTGTCGAGTGACGCCTCTTATTATATCTCCTCTTTGCCTTAGGTCATATATAATTATATACAAGTGAGGTTATATCTCTTTTTCTGTGAATAATTTTTTAATAATTATTAATAATGATGCAAGCATGTTGTATAAAGAATTGCAAAGACAATGATTAAATCGCATTTTCGTAAATATTTATACATTGCTGAAACTTCCATCTTTAATTTGCCCTGTTGCGCGGCCGACTGGGGAATCTTATGCCTTGTGCCTTTCTGCGTGTTCGATTAGGGATGCCGATTTCAAATCGATCTTTCAAAGATCGATCTTCGTGTCATCTTTTCGTTTTTTTTAATCGATTCTCAAGATAGCGATCGAATAGAAGATCGTATCGCAACCAAAGAGAATCGGTTTTTTAAGTCCGACTTTTTTACGAATCGATTCTTTGCACAACGATTTGAATTGAATCGAAAAATCGATTCTATGGGAAAGATCGGCATCCCTACCTTAAAGCATATAAACATGGAGGAAGCATGCAATGAGCAAAAATGTAGAGGCGGTAGAAAGAGAAAAATATACATGAGGGACATCCTCTCTCTTTCTAACATAAAAAAAAACGCTGGCGCTAGAAAGAGGCGGGGTGTCCCCCATGTATATCTTTCTCTTTCTATCGCCGTCTACATTTTCGCTCATTGCATGCTTCCTCCATGTTTATCGGCCGATTTCTTCACCTCCGACTAAAGTCACGATCAGTTAGTCGCCAGTGTTGCGATCCCCGCTGGTGTGAATCCGTGTATTATATGAAGTTAGCCATAGGACATAGGGATACCGAAGTTTGATATAAGAGCGTCATTCAAAATTCCTTGTAACGAAAGATTTATTGTAGGCATGCGAGTACAAAGTGAGCAGCACATCTGGAAGGTTTTAAGCAAGTTTGAAACGGAGGACGAGAAAGAGTTTATTGCCAAGACTCATAAACACGTAGAGAGCGTTGTGTTTCTTGAGGGTTCCCCTTGCTAGCTTTTCGAACGTGTCCTTACAATACTAATAGCAGATACCTGAACTCATAAAGCGTACGAGAGCCAGGGATTGCATTCAATAACTTCCAAAACTACAGTTAGGCCAGGCGAGGATAGTAAATAGCTTTCCAGCACATCTGCGTGCCAAGGACGGAGAGATGACTGAAGGACAACCCACTGACGAAGCTTAAGGGATATCACCGTCTTGATTGGACGAAGAGATCCGAGGAGGGAGTCGGAAGAACACGCCGAAATTGGAGGGTAGGGCGCTCGGAGATTACAAGCGAGGAGTTAATTTGTACGAAGTCAGATCAATCTTGTCAGCAGACTAGCGAACAGTTTACTAAATGTAACAATATACAAAAAGTTCACTTTAGTCGAATCTTTTAAAATTCCCGCACAACTTCGCGAGCTGAGTGCGTTAGCGCTCCACTGGCACGAACCAGCGCTTCTTTAAAACTCACCACTGAATCGCGTAACACCAGTTAGATGCTAGGTGATACTTAACTGTGGCACGTGTTTCTTCGCGCTATTGGATCCTATGGTTACGTGACTGAAAAGTTTGACGCGGCAACGCCGCAAAAACGGTAAAGCGACAACTTCATTATGTAGTCGTTTAATCGTGAGTTGTGGCCGTCTCGCTGCCGCACCGCTAGACCGCGCCGCCTGTGTGTGGGGGTTGTCTGATTAGAAACAGAGGAATTGGAATTATGTGATTAATGGAAGAATTCAAGAACACGTCCTTACGGTTGGAGAACAGAATGTATTAAATTTATACAGATAATGTAACAAAACCTTGGCAACTAATAAATATTTACGACAAGGGAATAACTAATTATAAAATATTAACAGCACACTTCATACATTCCATAATTTACAAAGTCGCGCGCAAAACGATCGTTCAGGCGTACCACGCTCGCACATAAAACCCTACATGTGCCTCAGCAACTAGGGATGGAGTGCAAAATCACTAACAGTGATTTATCACAGTGATCGCAGAATCACGATCATGGTCGTGATTGAAGTTAAATCACGACCGTGATTGCGATTTTTTTAACTTGAGTGAATTGTTTACTGTGATCGTAATTCTTGATCTTGATTGAATTATTTTTTATAAAATACTTCAATATAGCTTGTGTTACAGTCAAAACGTGCTAATTCAGCGAATATATAGAATATACATTCATAAATAGTCAATCTATGCACGCACTGATTTGATTGGCTAATGTATTCACATATACATTATACTTTTTAACTAAAGTGAAGAAATATTCGTTAATTTAAATAGATCAAGAACGATTACATTGATTTAAAATATACAACTGCGATTCTATAAGAACAGTGAGGGCTTGAGAATGTTTCGAGAAAAAGTAAACTTTGGGGTTATGTGGCGCGTGCAAGAGTTATGCTCTCCACTAATCAGAAGCTATCACAAAAATCGCGAATCGCTAGTCTGCCTGCACCAATCAGAAGCGCTCACGGATCACTGTTCTGTCTGCACCAATCAGAAGCGATCACGAAAATCACGGATCACTGTGAAAAATCACCGTGATTGGGAACGAACGTGATCGGCGGATCACTCGTGATTCACAAATCACGGTTCTAGCCAACACTATCAGCAACGGGCACCCTCTCGAGAAAGGCTCGAAAATGTTAATATTCACGATCCTATTATTCCTATTCATTTTTCCTACAAGCGCCTACTTCCATAAAAGTAAAATCGCTTTGCGTCACTATATATACGTATACAATGGCGTTCAGAATAGCCCACAAGCATAATTCTGTTCTCTGTTTCATATTTCCTATTTCCCCTACTACTGCAAACATGCATTAACTGCCACTTCTGGTAGTTAATCGGTGCCCGAACCTCCGGTAAAATTAACTTGGAGATTAACTGGCAGATCACTCTTAACCAGAGGTGAAGAAACAGGCATGTGTCAGTTATTTGGAACATAACTCTAATCCGAAGATTATCGGAGGTGAAGAAATCGGCCGTATATTCTCTAAGGTTTGTTTCTGATAGAGACGAAAATAGCTCTATAAGAAATCAACCAATCCAAGTCATTTTACTTCTGGAACTAGCGCAGAGTCAGTGCGAAAAACCGAATTCGCTATCAGCAACGCGCATTAACATATGTACACGATGTACACGCAGTATCTTCCGAGTGACTTACCCTTCTTTGCATGATCTTTGCATATACGGCGTATACCCATGTTGCTGTTTGTCAGTGTGGTCAGTGTTTTAAGATGGCGGACTTGAACGAGAAGTTGTTGGCGGAACTCCTCAAAAAACCTGGAAACAATATGTGCGCGGATTGTGGGGCAAAGAGTGAGTGGGTTTTCCGAGAAGCTTTAAACAGATTAGTGTATCACGATGCTAAATACATCGCAAATAATTTCTTCGATTATTTTGTAAACTATTCAGCGATCGCATTTTAAACTGTTTTTGTAACTTCGCTCACATTCGAGTACAGGAAACACTTTAATTGCACTTGTAATAAGGTGGTGGTGGAATTAAAAATGTCATAACTTTATTACCTTTATTCAATGTTATTTTACTTAGAACCCATCGAAAGAATTGTTTGTCGTAGCATTAGTATTTTGAAGCCCAAGATGCTCGAGCATCCAGTTTCGGAAACTTTTTATTTCATCCGCAATCTGTAACCTACCTATATAGCAGCAGATCGTTGTAAGATTTATAACTTTTAAACGGTTGCTAATTCATCTTACCTGCTTAGAATACATTCTGTACAAGTAAGCGTAGAAGTAACATAGAGAACTACGGATAAACATTTCACGATAAAAGTTTCATTCACAACTGTATATGTAGTAATAAAGAAATTTCATCTACATAGTTCGTCTTATTTCTTACATTTATTTACCTCTCTTGCTATGCTACATATCTTTCCGATGCCTTTCGTGTTTACACACTTTATACTTTTTTTTTCTCTCTTCTTTTCTCTACGAATAGTTGCTACCAAATTTGTGTTTAATTAAGAGAGCAACACGTTCGATGTTTCTCAATTCGGTAGTAGTTAGTAATTATTGAAACTCGTAAACTTGTGTTCGTAATTATAATTGTATACGTATGTATATATATTATTCAGATAGGAGAACAGAGATTCGGATAGGAAGCTAAAGAAATATTATTTTTATACAGACAATTGGAATTAAATTCCAGATCCGGAATGGGCTTCTTATAACATAGGAATATTTGTGTGCACGAGATGCGCCGGCATACACAGATCGATGGGCGCACACATATCCAAAGTTAAGCATTTGAAGCTAGACAGGTGGGAGGATTCTCAAGTGAATAGAATTAGAGAAGTCGGCAACGTAGCGGCTAGTCTTCATTACGAGGAGCGCGTGCCCCCGTGTTACCGCAGACCGAGCCCAGACGCCCCGCAGTAGGTTGCTGTATATAAATCTGCTACGATCGAGGGAGAATACGTTTTGGGGATAATGTTTTTTAACCGACAGAGTATTGGTGGAGCAATGGATAAGAGCGAAGTACGAAAGAGAAGAATTCTCCCATCCGGAGAGGCAGAACCACTACGTTTCAGGATTTATGGAAGGATTTCTAATGAAACGTGGCAAAGAAGACTCGCGCTATCATCCTCGGAAGTTTGTTCTCTCCGAGGCAGATGATACTCTCAAGTATCATGTGAAAGAAAACAAGGTATACGGATGCTGAATATTATTTAGTACATTAGAATCACTCGCGCCGTTAAAACGTTTTCAACAACTTTTCTCTGTTGCAAGGAACCCAAAGCTGTTCTCAGAATATCAGAGTTGAACGTAGCTTTCGCCCCACCTAAAACTGGTAATCAGAATAGCCTGCAGATATCGTTTATGAAGGATGGCACGACGAGACATATTTATGTATACCACGAAGATCCAGAGGTGATCACAAATTGGTATCTAGCGATAAGATGCGCTAAGCTACATCGTCTGCAAGTTGCGTATCCGGGGGCGACGGAAGCTGAATTACTTTCTCAGCTGACCAGAGATTTCCCTCGCGAAGGATTCTTATGGAAGACTGGACCTAGGCATACGGATGCTTATAAGAAAAGATGGTTTACGTTAGACGGGCGGAAACTTATGTATCACGACGATCCGATGGTGCGTGTAATTGTTTCGCGAATATTTTACGTTTCTCGAGTATTGGATGGTATTTGTGAAAGGGATTTTCTGCCGCTCTAAAGGATGCGCATCCGAAAGGCGAGATCTTCTTGGGTCACAGTTCGGACGGCTTTGGAATAAAAACGGGAGTACCTCCAGGCGCAAGGGATCAAGGATTTTCGTTCACTCTTGAGACACCAGACAGGACCTACCTTCTCTCTGCTCAGAGCGACGACGATCGAACGCAATGGATGAGCGTGATTCAGAAGGTGATAGAGAAGCCGCTTACTCCGCAAGACGCAACTGGTGAGCTGAATTAGAAAGAAGAGAACGGGAAGTTGCAGTAGTTAATGTTTTTACAGTAATGTTGCTTTTAATTTGATGTTACAGTGGCAGCACGTCTTATAAGAAAACGCACAGCTAGTGGGACAATGAATATATTTTCTTCTACGAGGTAGGGCTGGATCCCTCTTAGGTGCCTTTCGTAATTGTTAAAAGTGAACATTACCTAGACGAACCAATTGAGCGATTGTATTAAGGAACTATCGAGATAGTAGATTAATCGACATGCATGGCGAATGGGTAACGTGTCGTAATCGCACAATGCCGCCGAGTCGTATATACATACATATTTATTCATAACGAAGCACGTTACATATATCATGTACCTTATGCATATGTATATACATATATATATATAGCGTTGAAAAAGGATTTTTTAACCGCCCCTATAATGTTTTCGTATTAACATTGTTAATAAATTAGAGTGCTCGGATCTCCGTACTGTCCACTTATGATTCATGTTTGTACAAATACTCGGGGCGGATTTGTATATAGGCTAAGTAGGCTGCAGCCTAGGGCGGCAAATTTTGGAAGGCGGCAAAAATTTAGGGAGCGACAAATTTGGGGGAGCATTCAATTTTGGGGAACGATAAATTTTAGGGAGCATCAAATTTTGGGGGGCGAAAAATTTGGGAGAGCGGCAAATTTTGGGGAACGGAATATTTTGGGAAGCGATAAATTTTAGGGAGTATCAAATTTTAGGAAGCGGCAAATTTGGGGGAGCATTAAATTTTAGGGAGCATCAAATTTAGAGGAGCAATAAGTTATGGGGAGGGAAAAATTTGGGAGAGCGGCAAATTTGGAGGAACATTAAGTTTTGGGGAACGATAAATTTTAGGAAGCATCAAATTTAGGGGAGCGAAAAATTCGGGAGAGCGGCAAATTTGGAGGAGCATTAAGTTTTGGGGAACGATAAATTTTAGGAAGCATCAAATTTAGGGGAGCGAAAAATTCGGGAGAGCGGCAAATTTTGGGGAGCGGAATATTTTGAGAAGCGATAAATTTTGGGGGCGGAAAAATTTAGGGGAGCGGTATATTTTGGGACGCGAAAAATTTTGGGGAGGAATAAATTTTCAGCGAAAGAAATTGGATAAAGTTTAAACACAGAGCCTTGAGGCAACATTAAAAACAATTCACTATTCTTTCATCTAGCAAATTAGCAACAACTCGTATGTGAGTTGCTGCATTGAATTAATTTTAAAATTGCCTTGACTCTTTCAAATCAAAATATTCGCTGATATTTCACGCAAAGACAGTCGCTCGTCAGCCTAGTAGTGCCAAATCTCCAAATCCGCCCCTGCAGACACTACTTAAACCTTACACAAATTCTACTGAATTCTCTCTACATTAAATTCGCAAAATTCATTCTGCGAAAAGAGCATTAAAATTCATTTTGATTCTCGATAGAAAATTGTCTGTTTCACATACATATGTATATATGCATAAGACTGAAGAACGCGTAATGTTTCAAACAGAAGATGAAAATGGTGCGCTCTTCGACGATACTTTTTATCACGGAATGCTTTTCGCTAGCTGTCGAACAAAGCTGACAGTATTATGCACCGTATCACGAACAATTTTTACTTAACTATAATACATATTGACTGCGCGATATCTATTCGTTGATAATTGGAAACTTATAATTCTACAGGACACGTAAGAATTCCTTTCTGGAACTTTCGAGCAAGCGTTGCGTAGCGTATTGTGTAAAAAGAATACTACGATGTATAAAAAAGAGTATTATCGAATGTAAAACTATTAATTTGAACACCGAGTACTGCTTTGCAATATTGTTCATCTTCATTACGACTATTACCGATTTATTTAATCATTTGCAAAATAAAGGCCTAGTAACTGCACTTTCATCATACATATGTCCGCGGGGCAGTGGAAATACGTACATTAAATCTAAATCGAATTCTGTGGTATACTTTGTACTCTATATAGTGTTTGTAAATACGCGCGATATTACGATCGATCCGCTCTAACTTTTGTATGGAGAGTATTCATCGAAAGTACACAGAATGCTTACGATACTTCATTCGCTCGAATAAGAAATACGTTTCTTATCAAAGTAACATGGCTGTACAATGGTTCGATTCTTTTGTAGTATAAGACACGAAGAAGACTGTGTTGAATGATGAGACTAATACAATTGACATACATATATATGCGCCGTGTGAGCCCGTTTCGTATATAAACGCGCGCGCGCACACACTGGAGAAATAAAAATATTTTAACTCTTTTGAAAGCTAATATTTTCAATAATAACGACGGAATAATAATAGTAAATCATTTTCCTCCAATAATAAATTTGTTTATTATCTTAAAACAAACTTAACGCTATTCAAATGTTCAAGGTAACATTTATTTTACTAATACATAGTTACTATGCAATCGGTATTACTTCGAAAATACGAAGCAATGAAATCTTTTTCAGACAATAACGCATCAATTGTAACGATCAAGCATGGAGTCGATTGCTTCTGACGTCGAGTACCACAACTATAATATATAGTTTTTTTTACACGATTACAAACTTGATTCGCGCGTGTGTATTTAATGATTTCCTAAACGAGTGAAATCTGATTTTGAGCATACGTTAATAATTGCACTGTGTTTGTTGATCGATTTTACATGCACAGAGGCATTCGATTTCGTCCAGTGCCATCCGAGCGATTAGTACTTTACGTTACTGTTATTGCACTCGGTTAAAGGTACACTCTTTAAGTAGCAGAGGATATTCACCCAGCAGAATGCTGCGACACTGACGAAGGATACTCGCAACGCTGGCGGTATCAGTAGGAAATTTAAAAATTGTACCGGTAACCAGTACATGCAGGAGGTCTGAAAGGGCAAAATTCCATTATGATTGTATCGATGGCTGAGTGTATAAATACTGTATGTCCACTTTTAGAGAAAAGCAGGTTTAACCCTTTCGCCGTGTATTTAAATTTTCGAATGATTCTTGAAAAGTGTCAATTTTAAACAAATAAAAAAAGTGTTCAATGGTTTCCAACACTGTTGGGTGTCGCAGTACAAGAGAATACATTTTTTAATGCGTGGGCTGAAGTCGAAATCCGCGGCGAACGGGAATGTAGCGGTAATGAAGAAAATTATTGTTTTCGACAAATTCACGAAGTAGATATAAATGGAATTTTTATGTAGCATAAAGAAACAGTGAAGAACTATTTCTTGCATATAAAAAATCAAATTTCACAAAAGGTGGACATACAATATATGTGTATTTGTTAGAAAACTCGCTGAAAGCGTGAAAAAGCAAAGTTCCTCTACCTTGAACGTTTGAACGAATTTCATTCGACATTCCCCGAAAATATCCTGCTTGCTCTCCATCAGGCTCATAGCTGAAACGTTAGTAGAGATAGAATGCTGTAAAAGTGCGGCGTAAGAAGCGTAAAAGTTAAGGGGTTATTCTGGTTAGACGGTTTGAAAAAATTGATTTTTTTTAAACATTTTTCGAAAGTACATATTCTCAAGAATGTACTGTTAAATTTTCATTGAAAAATTCTGATTATTTTAACTTCTACAGAGGATTTTGTAGGGAGCGCAGAGGCTCGGCTTCTATAGACGAAAACTTTGAACGCGTTTTTCTCGAAACGTCATTTTTCACATGGTGCAGGTAAAATCTCAAAATCTATCGAACCGATTGCTTTATAAATTGAACTGCTTATTCTACACACCTATGCCTCTGGCCGGTACTTCAACCAAGTATTTCTGTTGAGTCTAATCTACTTTTAAAATCAAAAATAGCACAGAAAACACAGCCGAAATACATTGATTCTTGTATTTTGCCCGGCATTTTGTTAATTTTAAGGATAAATCATTTATTCTAATTCGGGCCATAGCGACAGTCATACTGATCAAGAATCTGTTTGTATTTTTGGTTTCGAATAAGTCCAACTGCTGAAATCACCTGCACGAGCGCGGCATGAACATTTTAACATGTCATCAAAATCGCCTTCAAAACAATTTTAAAAGCAATCATTTTATTACTTTTATATTTTTTATTTGCTATAGAAATGTAGTTTAATCAATAGAAAAAAGTTTTATTGCATTACTATAATTCCTGTCTTCGCAATAAATTCCTGAAAATCGCTGGATTTATCGGCGCGCTAACCAGAATGACCCCTTAAGTGAAAAAAGGGAATACAAACTGATGAAAAACGTCACTATCAACGGTGGTGTAAGAATAAATTGGTCGGTGATAAGTTTCGCGAGAACGATCTTCATTGCCTTGCCTTTGTAGAACGCATCCAACCATTTATACCTGATGAAAATAGCGTCGGTGTAGAATTTAATTAATTTTTCCAGCGGGCGTTATTCGCTTAAAATGCTTCCCAACCGATTCGATCGGTTATCGTAATAATCCCTGGCAATGCATCAACGAATCTATAAGCGAGTTTTGCAGCGAGATACAAATGGCAAAGCAGAATAAGCTCACCGAGGGTGATAGATCGAGAGGAGACCAACGTGCCGTGCCGATCAATGCATATCGTGCAATCATCATCCAGTCGACAGGCAGTTTATCTGATACCGGTGTCTATAATATAGAAGGCGTTTACAATAGACCTTTGTGCACGTAGAATTCTTCATAAAAATCGAGTAATTATCTGCGTTTCGCATATTTTGTGTTTCTTGTGTTACGATTGCTTTCTCTAGGTATATGTATAACAGAAATTCTTTCGTTTCTATACGAGTATGTATATCTAATCCGATATTGTCGCTATCAATATTGCCAGCACCTTCCTACTAATATTTACTGCTTTAATCGCAAGAAGAATCGGAGAATATATGCAGAACAGTGAAGGAAAATATCGCAGATATCACGAATAATTAATAATATAGTATAATCACTTGTCTCTGATCGATTCATTACATGTGTAGCTGACGAGGAAACATCTCGAACCCGGAAATTCGAAAGATTCTGAAACTTTGTGAATATTTAGGGGATTTCCGCTTAATTACAACGCAGTTTTTGTTTGCTACGCAAATTTACTCGAAGGGGGTGTAATTGACCCCTGAAAATTTAGTTATTTCCCAACTTTTGTGTTATAACTCGTAAACTGTAAAATAATTTTTTATACCAAATTATAAACCTAATTAAAAGAAGTAACTTTTGTCTGGAAACTTTTTTTCTATCTCTTACAGTTCGGGAGTTATAACACAAAATCGGAAAAGAGTCGAATTTTCAGGGGTTAATTTCACCCCTTTCGTTTGAATTTGGGCGGCAAAGAAATATTGCTTTGTAGTAAGGAGGAAATCCCCTACATATTCACAAAGTTTCAGAATTTTTCGAATTTCCGGATTCGGGATCTTCCCTCGTGAGTCAAGAATGTACCTAATACACGTGGTGCGCGCGTACGGAATAGACAAAGGTGCGTGGCTGTATAACATAAAAGCAGAATGTGAGAGGAATGATAAGTGATATAAAGCGTTGTATATTTATAAAGCATATTGAGGCGTGGAGTGGGTATACCATCCGTGGAGTACCGGCCCTGCTATCAAACAACCGTAGATCGCGTATCGCTTCAGCTGAGCCCAATTGTAATTTCCCGAATGCCTCAAATTATCTACATCGGATAAACCCATCGTTTCGTTAAACTTTCTTATCCAACTGAACACCGGCCTCTCTGTACCGACCATACTCGCTTCCTCCAGATTTTCTGGCACCGATGGCGATGGCATTGACAGCTATAATAATGACAACGAAAATATAGTAATGACAGTAGAACCGACGATCGGGTCCACTGCCAGGTCTATAGGCAGAGTCGGTCGCCTATTTGCCACCTCTTTACTTCATTTCACCGTTCAACTAACAGGGGAAGAAAGACACTGAAAGTAAGGGAGATAAGTAAGTAATGCACAAGTGAGAAACGAGAAATCGACGGCGACGCCCGCCGTTCAGAATGGATCCATCCACTAATGTTACTTAAAGTTTCTATATTTTTCATTCAATATTGCACATTCGTGAGAGTACCTACCGATTGAATTGGATCTAGTTATGCAGGAAGCTATCAACCCTCAAGAATCTGAAACTGAGAAAATTTAGTTCGAAGATTTTAATTGTTAAAGAGAAGTAGCTTTATTTCTGTTGGGTGTGTTTTATTTCTGCTTATTGTTTTACAATGCTTTTTAATGGGTTATTCAGTAGTGAGTAGTGTAATTAACTTTTGTTTTTTAAGCCTAAAATGCGACTAACTATGGTTTGGTAGTTTTAATAATCGTATAATGCAAGAGTTGTTCCATGGGTTGGTAATTTTTCGCAGAATAGAGATCATAAAATTGTGGGATCCGTATTGTGTTTAACTATTTTATTGTCATTTTGAGTGTTGGTAGCTCTCTGCATAACTAGGCCCAATTTTTCTAATGAAAAGGAGTTCAAACACGACGTAATTTGCACTTACCAGTCTTACTTGCCAGGATGGAAATTACAGATTAAGTGTAATTAAGGATGAACCTCAGTAATATTAAAAATACGCGAAAATCTTTCAAAATTGGAGGAATGAATTTTTCTGCAATAGTAAAAGCCCCCGCCAAATTTGAGACAAAATTAATTCGGTAGCTTTTAAATTATTTAACTTTCAATTTAAGGATGAACTTTAATAACATTAAAAATAAGCGAAAATCTTTCAAAATTGGAGGAATGAATTTTTCTGCAATAGTAAAAGCCCCCGCCAAATTTGAGACAAAATTAATTCAGTAGCTTTTAAATTATTTAACTTTCAATTTAAGGATGAACTTCAATAACATTAAAAATAAGGGAAAATCTTTCAAAATTGGTCGAATTAATTTTTCTGCAATAGTAACAGTCCCCGCGAAATTTTAGAAAAACTGATTCCGTAGGTTTTAAATTATTTAACTTTCAATTTAAGGATGAACTTCAATAACATTAAAAATAAGCAAAAATTTTTCAAAATTGGTCGAATGAATTTTTCTGCAATAGTAACAGTCCCCGCGAAATTTTAGAAAAACTGATTCGGTAGGTTTTAAATTATTTAACTTTCAATTTAAGGATGAACTTCAATAACATTAAAAATAAGCGAAAATCTTTCAAAATTGGTCGAATGAATTTTTCTGCAATAGTAAAAGCCCCCGCCAAATTTTAGAAAAAATTGATTCAGTAGGTTTTAAATTATTTAACTTTCAATTTAAGGATGAACTTTAATAACATTAAAAATAAGCGAAAATCTTTCAAAATTGGTCGAATGAATTTTTCTGCAATAGTAAAAGCCCCCGCCAAATTTTAGAAAAAATTGATTCAGTAGGTTTTAAATTATTTAACTTTCAATTTAAGGATGAACTTTAATAACATTAAAAATAAGCGAAAATCTTTCAAAATTGGTCGAATGAATTTTTCTGCAATAGTAAAAGCCCCCGCCAAATTTTAGAAAAAATTGATTCAGTAGGTTTTAAATTATTTAACTTTCAATTTAAGGATGAACTTCAATAACATTAAAAATAAGCGAAAATCTTTCAAAATTGGAGGAATGAATTTTTCTGTGATAGTAAAAGACCTCGCCACCAAATTTTAGAAAAATTGATTCGGTAGTTTTTAAATTATTTAACTTTCAATTTAAAAATGAACTTCAAAAACATTAAAAATAAGCGAAAACCTTTGAAAATTGGAGAAATTAATTTTTCTGCAGTAGTGAAAGCCCCCGCCAAATTTTAGAAAAATTGATTCGGTAGTTTTTAAATTATTTAACTTTTAATTTAACATGTATTCTTATGGGAAAACGCGATATTGAGAAATATAACTGCAAAATTAAGAGTAAAATAATAGGCCAAAGTTTTTGAAATTTTGTGTACAGAAATATCAAGCACCGAACTAAATTGTCACAAGAATTCCGAACAATTGATTAATATCTTGGAAATTGATTAACTTTTGACTAAGATTGTCACTGAAATTCATCCTTAAATACGAACCGTATTACGTTGTGCGACGATTCGTTTTCATCGGGAAAACCTCGCCAATCCATTGGTAACATTCTCATGAAAATTGAATGAAAAATATAAAAATTGTGTAATGAAAAATGCTCGCTCAGTGGTGAGCTAAAAAAATGTGGTAGGGCTAACTCCCGCCTATAATAAGTACAACATCCCTTTACCGATGTCCCTTACACGCCCTCTGGTCGATCAACCTGGCCAATTTTTGGCAACCAGATGTTCATTTTCAAGACTTTCAAGACCTATCAAGACTCGAGACTTATCAAAACTTTCAAGAGTTTTAAACTTCGAATCATGTTCGAAGTATTTCAAAATTTTCGTCAAATATATATATAGATTCAAAGTGCTACAAAGCGCTTCAGATCCCATCACTACTTACGATCCCACTATTAACACTTTTTACAGCAACCTCTCCCTTTTTCCACGACAGTTAATTATTTCCCCCGCTTATTATATTTACTTTTTACTCCACCCTTAGCTTCCTGTCTCCCTAAACTTGTTACGTAAATATATTGGGTCTGTTCGATCTGAACACGTGTTGCCTCGAGCAAAGTGTCCTATATTTTATTATTCCCTATACGCATGATTCTTGGCTTTATCATTGTAATTAATATTCTCATATTGAAATTTCATGCCGCTTTACATAGGTACCTTGAATACTCTGCTATACGTTTGTTGAGCAAACTCTGCGCCAGTATAAAAAGAGCCGTATATCATCGAGTTAAAAAGCAGCGGCCTCTTCTGCGCATACGTCTTCAAGTTTGATAATATTCTTGACGTAGACATGATTGTCTTTGAAGCACGTATCAAGGAAAGTTTCTCTGGGTTTTTTGATTTATTCTGCCCTTTGTGTTCTCTGGAAATTAATATTACGTTATGTACTTATTGGATTGTATCAGTTTCTCCTAGACTCAACGATGAATACTGCTGAAACTATTTTTATCAATTCTGCTAAATATTCCATTGTACTAATGTGAATTGAAATTGTAATTCCAATTTAGCACTAATCATTACGAGATACGTAAAATATAAGGGAGTATGGCAATGCATCGATATTGAAAAATAATGAAAAACAAAAGTAGCGTTACACCTTTTTACAGGAAGTCGTTGGAAAAGGGAAGAAAATTTTTCTGGAGTAAGTTGTACATTAATAATAAAGCAAGACTCGTTTTCTATTTCCCTCAACACCCTTTGAAATCACCTACATAGGTGATGTGTCGCAAGATTATCAATTAGTTTTTAATGCTCGCTGATTGCATTTCCTCAGACCGAATAATTTTTGTTTTTATTAGATCCACACTCTTTGTGTACTAAAGAATTTTTTACCATTGACAGTATTAAATAAATAAATAAATAAATTAATAATATCACAAGTGTAATCGATTTGCGAGATTACAACGGATAACACTAATATTTCGTGAAGTAAATTAACGAATCGAATATTTAAAATTTGAAAATCCCATGTGCTCATTTTGGTAAGATACAATTCGTAGATATTTCTACATCGAGCGTGCGTCGACACCTGTTCCGTGTACGGATGTACGTTATCTTCTAGAACTGATATATTCGGTACTTTTCATCTTTCGTTTAAAGCCTATACATCTAATAATAGTAAGTACACAGATTTATCACTTTTTTTCAACAGCGGTACGTACCTTGAGCCGCGAGAACAGTTTTCTAAGCATAGAACAACTTTTCTGTTTCACATTACGAAACCGTCATCTCCTATCTTTCATCCAGCGTCGGGCGATTCTATTTCACAATTGAAGATACACATGTTCCGAGGAAATTTTTGTACGCCGCGGTCAACTTATCTCACTATTCTCGAGTGCTCGCATAACAGCGTTCGAGTCGGAGGCTCGGAAGATTAAGAAATAATCGACTTGAATGGTGGGAGGGGTTGCCAGGAAAGTGTCTCTCGTAATGGAGAGGGGACCAGCCTTGGCGTCGATTGGTTTGGAGCCAACACCTATCTTGGCGCCGATTGATTTGACGTCACGGCGTCATTACGCCCATGCGTGACGTTTCCCTCTCCACTACGACCCTTGTTGACAGGAAAATTCCTGGCAACTACACGCGCGAAACGGGTTCCTTCTTAAAAAGAAGTAAAATTTACGTCGGATACAATGTTGGTTAACTAAGAAACGAAAAAGTATCGACACGTTCGAGACACTGCCCCGCGAAAGATGCGTGCGCGATAACCGTTTAACCGACTGCGACCACTTTAGAACTAATCAAAACCAATCACGGTTCCGTTACATCAGTTACGAGCAGCTTTGATGCGGAGAATTATTCGATACCATAAGATAGTAATTCACTATACTCGGAATATGGAAGGATTTAAGTACACAATAGAACCCATGGGCATCCGCAGGGGGGGGGGTGCAAAAGGGGCAGTTGCCCCCCGGCTTTTGAGAAAAAAAATCACTTAATTTTCAAAACTGATCTTTATTAAGTTTATACTAAGAAAGGGAATATTTTTAAATTTCGGTTTTAAATTTTTAATTAAATTGGCACTATAAAATGGGTTAAAAAAAGCAAGAGGGGTATATTTTTCTTTACCATCATCCCAAAGTTGCCCCCCCTCCCCTGGAGAAAAGTCTCCGGACGCCCCTGATAGAACCAGCAATATTTCATCATATATTAAAATCTGTTATACATTTTTGGCAATTACAAACAAAGCAATTCTTCGTTGTAAACTTTGTAACTAATTCTACCATTAATTTCAGAATGTAACCAATCCCTCCAATCCGGGTCCACAATTTTCTCAAGGGTGTACTCTTCGAACACTCTACTACTCCCTACCTATATTAAAATATACACTTTTATTATCAATTACAATATTATTACCACATTTACTACAGAGATCACAGATTACCTCATGAAATTTCAACTTTGCAAACATCCTCACGCTCTTCTCGTTGTCAAACTTAATCTTCGCAATGTATTTTCTTACATGTAACGTGTCGATTCCTAATAAACGAAGCTACTGTTTTTAGAGGCACACGATACAGTCAGCTATACCAAGAGAAAATTATCGCAAGACGCATACCATAAAGTAGCATTAAAATTATCGCTTCCCACCCCCTCTTTTTACCCCTATAATCAACATCGGCTATCATAATCTCCACTTCCGCTTCACCTGGCTGGTCCAAATCATTGAAAAATAAATTAGTATCGCCTATCATCGCTTCTAAAATTCAGTAAACATCGGTACACGATAAAAATGGTAAAGTTCGATGGAAAGCGACTTTTTTACATACCTATCTCGTTTCCAGTTGTGGAGAGAACACTTTTGTCCAAGATAATAAAGGTACACTCTAGAACAAATAGCTGTGCAATAAATTTGCCCGTCGAAGACAAAGCTGTCGCTACTCACTGTCTTGGTCTTCGTGCCATCGCTTTTGCATCCGAAATTCCTCGTCCAATGTCAAAGCCTCTGAACCCGTGAAATATCGCAGTTCCGCTGATTTCATCCATTCGTGATATCTGAAATGAAGATAATCGTCCGATTAAGCAGAATAATAAGGAACTTTCTTAAGTTCGAAGGTAGTGCGTGGGAAAGATCGTAAGAGGAACGATTTAAAAATGGCGGATATCTCGTGACCGTAAAATGTTGGGTCGGTGATCGATAAAAGGTAAACGATACCAGCCTTTCAACATGCTTCTCTTTATAAGGAACTAAGAGCACGTTGGTCCCAAGAATTTTAACCGACTCGTTGTCTTTCATAGTTTAAAGCCAATCGTTACCGGGACAATGACGAGAATGAACCGGCAATGAACTTGAAAGCTGAAACCGTCGAGACTGAAGAGGTTACGCACGTCTTTCTGCCATATTGGATGCAAAGTTTGCAGCGATATGATCTAGGATTCGTAGCAAGTAAATTCGCGTTCTCTGTCCTGTTGTCATTTGTAATTATAACTGGAGGAACAGTTGCCGCAGGATAAAGCGATTTACAAGGGAAATGGCTTACAACTTCCCGGGCGTACCAGCGGCCGCGATGCCACCGATGGGTACGTTTACCGTTCATAACCGTGCACGTTTCGCGCAGATCTCTGCTGTTCGTTAAACGGTGAGATTCTCCCGGCACGGCGCTTGAAATTGCGGTTTGATTCTTAGGCATGGGTCCCATGGGGTCTTTAGCTCCGATAGCAGGCCCGCAGGGTTTCATGGAACTAGCGGGCCAAGGGTTTCCCCCGCTACCGTCGCCGATACCACTGCCTGGAATGAACGATTCCCCTCTAGAGTTCGCTACGAATAAGAACCAGCCGCCGGTAGTTAGAGAAACCTCGGAAGACGCCAGCGATAAAAGGAGCGAGAAGAACGACGTCAGGCGGGAAAGGGAGAACAGGGACAATAGGGATAATCGCGATAATAGAAGGTTTCTAGCTTGTTCGCGAGTTCTATACGATCGTGGCATTATACTAGCGTTACGTTTGAATGCTTTCTCTTTGAGGTAGATCTCGAAGCGAGAGGTGCGACAGAAGAGAGAGGGACAGAGAGAGGAGAGACGAGAGAAGCGAGAGGGATCGAAGGGAGGAGCGAAGACCGGAGGAGAGAAATAGTATAAATTCTACGAGTAGCAATAACAGTCATAACACCAATTCGAACGGCAACGAGATTGCCTCCTCGTCGAACGCCAGTGGCGCCTCAAATCTGGGACCACAAATGGAGCAGGCGGCGGGGGTGTGGGGGATGGGTGTAAGTTATCCAGTGATGGGAATGGGACCGATGGGACCAATGATGAGCGAAGTGACGCTCGGGCCTCATATGGGGCACACCCATAGCTACGGGCCTATGAGTATGGGGATTATGTCGCACGACGGCAGCATGATAGGCGCGCATATATTAGGACCGGAGCAAATAATGAACGACGCTGCTCAAATTATGAGCAGTGCTTTACCTCCGCCACCGGCGACGGCGCAAGGCACCAAAGAAATCATACATTGTAAAAGCTGTACTCTGTTCCCACCGAATCCAAACGCTCCGCCTCCAACGACTAGAGAAAGGCCTCCGGGATGTAGGACGATTTTTGTCGGAGGTATTTGCTTTTTGCTTCGGTCGTGCGTGCGGGGTGCTTATAAATATCTGGGAGAATTTTTCAGGATGGGTTCTACTCGTCAAGATAATAAGACAAGAAAATGCTCGATAAGGCTTGGTTTTACAGTTGTAAACATTTTTATATTTCGTAAAACACCGGTCCGACACGACTACATTTGTGTTTCTGTGAATCGATATGTTGATTATTGTGTCGCCTTTGTTTTTTTAAAGACGCGAAGGAAAGGATGCGAATGAAAGTATAGTATTTTAGGCCAACTGACGAACGCGCCAGTCTGCCGGTTGCTCTTTAAAACGTGATTTTCGGGAATTTTTTGTGGAAAATCTAATGTATATTTTGTACAACTACTTGCTTATTTTGTAAGTACATATATTCAGCAACTCTCAGTAATTTTGTTATAGGAAAATATTAAAAAATGAACGAATAACAGCTACTCTCCTGGAAGCTACTTTTTTTAGCGGTGAGCACGATTTCTCCGAGCCGGATCATCTGAAATCGAACAGTGAAGAAGATTCTGTTAGTATACGAGTTTATCTAGTTCGTGAACGAAGGATTTTTGGTTTTAATGAAAACTCTATTTTTAATTCACGAAAAACGAAGAATTCAGACATCGAAAAATCATGATTTTGCGTTAAACGGCGGCTATTTTGTCTGAAATCATTTTTTTGAAAAATCCTTCGTTCACGAACCAGATAAACTCGTATATTAATAGAATCTTCTTCACTTTCTGATTTCAGATGATCCGGCTCGGAGAAATCGTGCTCACCGCGCAGCGCCATTATAAAAACAGCTTCCGCGAGAGTGGCTGTTAATCCTTCATTATTTAATATTTTCCTATAACAAAATTCCTGAGGGTTGTTGAATATATGTACTTCTAAAATAAGGAAATAGTTCTAAGAAACATACATCACATTTTTCACAAAAAATCCGGAAAGTGGCGTTCTTTTTTGTCTGCTAACTGGGCAGGACACCTTAATCGTTTCGGGCCGGTATTTTACGAAATATAAAAATGCTTATAACTGCAAAACTAAGCATTATCAGACATATGCGTATACGAACTTTTCTAATTATCTTGATGAGTAGAACCGACCCTGAAATATTGTCCCACATATTTATAAACACCTTACACATTACGGTAGCTCAGACGCTTCGATAAAGTCATGCATCTATGATTCCGATTTTCATCCAGGCTTGCCGGAGAATATTACGGAAACGATAATTCAAGAGATATTTGAGCGATGCGGAGAAATAACAACCCTGCGTCTGTCGAAGAAGAATTTTTGCCACATACGTTTTGTACTCGAGAGCAGCGTGGACGCGGCTATTTATTTGTCCGGATACAGAGTTAGAATAGGATCTAGCGGTGACTCTGCGAACACCGGCAGGTTGCACGTGGATTTTGCACAGGTTTGTAATCTATGCAATTTATCCCGACTTCGTAAATCCCTACGTTGTATATCGATATCCGTTCGACCATGCAGGCCAGAGACGACCAGTACGAGTGGGAATGTAGGCAACGGCAACTGCAGAGAGAACAACGGCACAGAGAAAGAGTCGAGAAGGAAAGGCAACGGGCACCGTCCAGCCCTCCTCCAGTAGTACATTACACGGATCACGAGGCGTCGAACATTTGCGAAAAGATTAAACAGGACGATACATTTATGAAAGCGGTGCAAGTGAGTAGCTGAGGATAAAATCGGGAATCCACCGGGAAGCTAAGCTATGCTATGCGATGCTGTGCTATGCCATGCTACGTTTTAAAAAAATTAGCTTCGATACATTCTTATGGAACCGTTTCCACCAAAAGCTACGTTAAAACATAGCACAGCATAGCTTAGCTAAGCTTCCCGGTGGATTCTCGGCTTTCGGGATGGTGTTTCGTATCGAAACATGTTCCCCACTGTTGTGCACATGGTTTCAGGTGGTCGTAACATGGCTGGAGCGCGGGGACTGCACCAAACGCAACGCCAACACTTTTTACTCGATGATCCAGTCGACGAATTCGCACGTACGACGATTACTCACGGAGAAAGCCTCGTACGAAGAGGAGCTGCAGAAGGCGAAGGAGCTAATGAAAGGCAGGATGCAGGGCCTCCTAATACAATGTACGTTTATATATTTCATCATCTACTTTCTTCTCTACGACAATAGCTCTACACATATCGTTGTACATTTCTTGTGTACGCGAGAGCAAATCTACGTACGTATTGCTCTCTTCTGGTAAGTTTCTGTTGCCACAAAGTAAGGATCCCGTTGCCTTTATTGGTGATAATCGACGCAAGAAATGCCCAAAATGCGATCACGTCAGAATTTTGCGCGTCTCGGAATAACGGAAGCGCGTGTTCCTTCTCGATTGGTTAATTCGTGGTACGGAAAGAAAGTTGAGAAATATATCTCGGATTAAGCGTACTCGGACTATAACAAAAGCAGGATTTCTTGTTATAGTAGTTACACAAAGGTACGTTATTTCTGCTATTTAAAGAGTAATTCATGATATCGAGTCGAATGTTTAATATTATAAATTACATAGTCGATCGTTGGATACCTCTCGATCAATGATCACGATGAGCTTATCTCTTGAAAATATCACCCTCATTGAGATTCAACATCAGGTGTTATCGTAAGAAATTTATCACGTAACAAGTGTATTGTGGTGAATGCACGATCAGGACAACTCGGTAGAAGGATCAAAGACAGTAGGAGAATATATAAGGTGGGTGGAAGAAATCCTGTCTATCGGTTCTAGGCTCTAATTGAACGACGAAAGCACAAATATCACGAAGATTCATTTCATAGAGACATAGTGTACCTAAGAGTTGCATGCCTGCAATGCTACGGTTTATGGGTGATGGGCTAAATATTTGTTATGCAGATGATGTTACGCTACGATTCTCCATTAATCTCCCTTAAGTTTACATTAACTTTCGCCCAGAATTCTCCGCTTTTATATTACGCAATATGTAGAATTAACATGTAAATACGATAGAATCGTAGCTTAAGATTATCTTTAACATCGGAAGCCTCTACATGTTGTAAGTTGTTAGGCAAATAGTGCACATTTTCCCCAAGGAAAATTGGCACTGATTATCAAACGTTGAATAGACTGATCCGATTGGCAGCCGAATTGCAACAGCTCGATAGAGGATCGATACGGCGAAAGCAGGTTCTAAAGGCATTAGATTCGGATAAGTAATAAGTAATTTCATAGCGTCGTTATTTTCCACGATGATGATATCCAGCTAGAAGGCTCGTATACGAATTAGGGCTGGGACTATTCGAATAATTTAATATTCGAATATTTTACAAGTATTCGAATGCTACGAATAAACTTCGAATGTTTGAGTATTCGAATGCTACGAATAAACTTCGAATGTTTGAGTATTCGAATGCTACGAATAAACTTCGAATGTTTGAGTATTCGAATGTTATTATTCGAATACTGATGTATTACGAATGTTATTATTCGAATACTGATGTATTCGAATGTTATTATTCGAATAATGATGTATTCGAATACTATTCGAATATTGATGTATTCGAATCCTATTCGAATACTGATCTAAATATTCGAATAGTATGGTGTGAAACGGGTCAAAATTAGCTTACAATAGAGCTGTTCGAGTACTCGAAAAAAGCGAGCCGAGCCTGACTCGGCTCGAAGAACCGTAACTCGTAAACTCGTAACCCGTATACTCGTAAAAACCGAGCGGTTCTAAAGAATCGAGTACTCGAATTTTTCCGAGCGGCTCGAAGAGAACCGACTAGTCGATTTTTCTTTTTTTTTCTCTCTTCGAGTACTCGGCTCGGTCCGAATTTCAAGCTACTCGAATATTCGAGTACTCAGAACAGCCCTAGCTTACAAGACTTCACCCTGACAAATGAACCTAAAGAACTTGATTTAAAATTCACACCATACTGGTGTATTCGAATACTGATGTATTCGAACAGTATGGTGTGAATTATAAATCAGTATTCGAATACTTGGATGTTCGAATTATATTCGCCAAATAATTGAGCAACTGAAGTATTCGAATATTCGAATACCGAAAAAATTCGACAAATAGTCCCAGCCCTAATACGAATTCAACAATACATACGTACATGCAAACGTACACGCACGCACACACATACAAACATACATACGTAGTAGGTGCCGGTGTAATATTGAGAAGCGCGTGCGAAGGAAACGTTCGAATCTGAATGATGATTAGGAGCAGGTACGACGATCTCGGCGACGCCGGGCCGCCGACATCGAGGCCGAGACTATTGCTAAGAGTGAATGTATGTAAAACTATAGCGATGCCTCTAACGAGTAACATATTAGACCAAAAAAAAAAAAAAACGAACGTAGAGTTTAAAGCAGGGTATATACAACAGAAGATTTGTTGTGTTTTTGTATGCAACATGCGACCATGTCACCAACAGTCAGTCAGATTGAACGCGTCTTTACTGCGGCCAGCCACAAGAAGGTCTGGGATCACTTCACAAAGGCTCAGCGGAAGAACATCGAAATGTGGAAGAAACAATCCTCGGTATGTATTTGCATTCCCATGCCAGTAGCGTGTCCAATACGTTGCCTTTTTTTTCTATGATTAGACAACAGTGTAATCACCGGCAAAGTCTCTTACCAGTCACAAAGTGCTTCTTTATGCGATCGCACGTTCATCCGTATGCCCACGCACACGCGTTTTGCCCAAAAATACTTTTGTTTACAAACCGAAGGTAAGTGATCCGAACAGTACCAAAACGACTTTTGAACTTTGAATCTGGTCAGACACATACGCTTTATCTATGCGATCAGTGTTTAAACGATTTCGGGAGTATTGGAACGTGAAAGGTAATAACGCAGCCACGTTAATTCAAATTGAACAGGTACCACTAACCGGAGAGAAACAGGTAATCACCATTTCAATTATTTCTAAGCTGTAATGCAACGTTGACTCATGCAATGCGGATTTCTCATCTGAAGCACGTGCAGGGAGAGAAAGAGAAAGAGAGAGAGAGAAAGGGAGGAGAGGGTGAGAGAGAGAGAAGAGAAAGAGAGGGGAGATATTATTTTACAGTAATACATATTGTTACTCGGCATAAATGTATTATTTATCAAGGAAACACGTATAAACGATCGAGTACTCTACAGACGTTACCCTGCATATTTCGTGTGCGACTAAATTGTAATCTCACATGCGACTAAAAGCTCATTTATTTCTATTCAACTTCCTCCAGGCGAGCAGGTCATTTTTCAACGATTATACCTTGTTAGAAAAAGAACGATAACCGTAGGAAATCATTCCGTATGTTTTTATCAGGTTCAATGCCACACGGCATTTAACGTGAACTTTCGACTATGGAAGTGTATTTTCCCCCGCATAAGGTGAAACCTCGTGTCGAATTCTATGACCAGCATCGAACTCAAAAACACATGTGTACATACATATAGACTTATATATGGCATGTTTTTTGGTGTTATTCCAGCCGGTAGATTCGTATTTGAAAATAACACGATGGTAATTTTTCGTCGCAACAGGAGATCAAAGCCGTACAGCTGGAAGACACTTTGATGGAGGGCGAAGGAGAGATGGAGGTGTCCGATTCGGAGGAAGAACCCCAGCGGAAAAAGGGGCGCAATCAGTCGGACGCGCACGACGACTCCGAGAGGCTGCAGGCTCTGAAGGAAGAGAACGACAGTCTTCGGTGCCAATTGGAAGCGTACAAAAACGAAGTACGCGATGGTTAATTACGTACACATCTACGCGTGAATTATAGTAGAATGTAGTAAAAAACACCGACTCCAAACGCGCGCTAAAAAGTAAAAAATATTTTTTTCCCTTTTTTAATCTACGACTCTCATATTTTTTAAGTCGGCGCCAGATTTGCACAGTGCAAATGATGAGGCACCGACTTAAAAAAATATGAGAGTCGTAGATTAAATAAGGGAAAAAATTATTTTTCACTTTTTATCGCGCCTTTGAAGTCGGTTTTTTCACTTTTTTAAACAAGTTTTTTATTTTTTAATTTTAGTTACCTTCGTTTGAAGTCGGTTAAAAAAACATTTATCATTGTATCAATTGGGGAATACATACTCTATATAGCAACGAAAGAAGCATCCAAATCGGTCCACGCGTGACAAAGTTAGACGCGAACATACATTAAAACTGGAATTCCAGATAATTCTAGAGTGTCTAGATAATAATAAAAAAAATTAGCATGGTACCACCGGCTCTTCACACTCTTTCAAATAAAAAAAAAAATCGTCGAAATCTGTGCACCTATGCGGAAGTTATGCGTGAACATACAAACATAATGAAATATACGTGACGAATTGAGTAACCTCCTCCTTTTGAAGTCGGTTAAAAATAAAGATCTGCATTTTTCTAGGTGGATCTGCTCAAGTCCGAGACGAAAAGTGAAATGGACGCGAAAGACAAGCAAATGAAAATGTTGCAACAGACGCTGAAAGGTATGCAGGAGCAATTGATGCAGTCGAGGAAGCAGCAGGCGCAGGACGATCAGAAGATCAAGGAGTTGACCGTAAAGCTAAGTGCCACGAAGAAGGAAGAACCCAGGGAGAGCGAGATAATAACGTTAGACAAGGACGACGACATAAACGAGGAGCCCCGAACTCCCAAGCAATTAGTTTTAGCGTCTAGTCTCGTTCATATTACGCAAAGGGATGCCAAGCTTATAGGTAAATCTGACGTTTCATTCGATCGAAGTATCGGCTTGTTTTTTTTTTTCTAAAACCGCCCTTCCTTCTATTCCTTCTCTAGGATTAATAGCGACATTCTTACACATCCATCCGTTTGGCGCGAGCGTGGATTATTTGTGGTCCTATCTGCAAAAGATGGAACCAGGCATTAAACCAAACGAGGTGGAAGCCTTAATGCAACGATTCCCTCAAGTTTTTAAGCAAGATTTATTCGGGATCGGAGCGAACATGGAAAGACGCTGGCAGTTCTCAGGTTTCAACGTGTATCGAAGCCATTGATCGGCGTAACGGTTGCAATTTGAAAGGAACCTCGACGGAACTATTCGTTCAAGAATTCTGTAACATTGCTGTGTCATGGCGTCTCGAATCTTGTAGATTTTTATTCTGTCATTGCGTCGTAATGTCGCTACTTAATTTATAAGTAGGAACGATCGGCAGATAATTGGATTTCGCGTAGGGAGATCTCTTAAATTTCTTTACGTCCGGGTCTTGATTCGACGGTATAATACAGATAGCACTCAAGTCATTAATCGTTAGTAGACAACATTTTTACACAACGTTTCTTCTTTGTGTACGTACGCGTATAAATCTGTATCCGCATGATGAATACAGGCAAACGAGGCGTTAATTCTCTAGGAAGTATCGTTTTCCCCCTTATAAAGCAATACATTTCTACCGCGTATTAATTTGCTAGCCGAGGATAAATTACAGGTGTTTCCGTTTCATTGTTATCGAAAGATTCATGATATTATTATATTATACATACATACGTTCTGTTACCTTATGCACTACGAGTTTCTTTAAGCGTGCTTATGTGTAAAGGCAGCTCTACTTCTTTCTCGAATTAAACTCTCGATACGAACCATCAGGTGCATATTACTATTGCTCGAATGTGATTTTGTATTATACAATGTACGAGCCAGTATCAACGTGGCACGGTGAGATTTTGTGGGCAGTCGCCGGATATGTATGTATGTTTTACGAGCGAACGTTATTTGTATATGTTTATATAAAAGTCGAAGTATTCGTGGATAGGAAATTATAATATAGAATATAATATCAGCATCGTGTAAATGTACAAGAGCAATTATACATGTGTATCCATGTATACGCATTCTTCGAATAGAAATTCATTATCGTTGCAACGACACATTTTATATCCCAATGATTCTACTTTCGCCTAGGTGTGTCACGAGATTACGTTTTATATCTTTGCTGCAACACTTATAAACTGGTAATTTCACAACATATTCATCGGCAAATTTGAATTTAATTATAAGTCGATGAAAGGACGCGGTGAGGTGAAGGTGACGTGTGTATTTATATAGAGTTGCAGCCAGAGTTGAGCATTATTTGAATAAAAATTTCGAATAACAAATAATTTTTTATTCGAATAAATTTCTATTCGAAACAATTTCTATTAAAATAAATTTCTATTGGAATACATTTCTATTCGAATAAATTTCTATTGAAATACATTTCTATTCGAAACAATTTCTATTTGAATAATTTTCTATTGAAATAAATTTCTATTGGAATAAATTTCTATTGAAATAAATTTCTATTGGAATAAATTTCTATTAGAATAAATTTCTATTCTAAACAATTTCTGTTGGAATAATTTTCTATTCGAATAAATTTCTATTGAAATAAATTTCTATTGGAATAAATTTCTATTCGAATAAATTTCTATTCGAATAAATTTCTATTGAAATACATTTCTATTCGAAACAATTTCTATTTGAATAATTTTCTATTGAAATAAATTTCTATTGGAATAAATTTCTATTAGAATAAATTTCTATTCTAAACAATTTCTGTTGGAATAATTTTCTATTCGAATAAATTTCTATTGAAATAAATTTCTATTGGAATAAATTTCTATTCGAATAAATTTCTATTCGAATAAATTTCTATTCGAATCAATTTCTATTCGAATAAATTTCTATTGAAATAAATTTCTATTGGAATAAATTTCTATTGGAATAAATTTCTATTCGAAACAATTTCTATTCGAATAAATTTCTATTCGAATCAATTTCTATTCGAATCAATTTCTATTCGAATAAATTTCTATTAGAATAAATTTCTATTCTAAACAATTTCTGTTGGAATAATTTTCTATTCGAATAAATTTCTATTGAAATAAATTTCTATTCGAATCAATTTCTATTCGAATAAATTTCTATTCGAATAAACTTCTATTCGAATAAATTTCTATTCGAATAAATTTTTATTGAAATACATTTCTATTCGAAACAATTTCTATTCGAATAATTTTCTATTGAAATAAGTTTCTATTGGAATAAATTTCTATTCGAATAATTTTCTATTGAAATAAATTTCTATTGGAATAAATTTCTATTCGAAACAATTTCTATTGGAATAAACTTCTATTCGAATAAATTTCTATTCGAATAAATTTCTATTGAAATATATTTCTATTGAAATAAATTTTTATTCGAAACAATTTCTATTCGAATAAATTTCTATTGGAATAAATATCTATTCGAAATAATTTCTATTTGAACAAATTTCTATTGGAAACAATTTCTATTCAAATAAATTTCTATACGAAACAATTTCTACTCGAATAAATTTCTATTAGAATAAATTTCTATTCAAATAAATTTCTATCGAAACAAATTTCTATTCTTCGAGAGCATTCGAATAAAAACTTATTCGAATAATGCCCAACTCTGTTAGCAGCTGACATTTGAGACAGCAGCGCTCTGTATTGCACGTGATAACACCATACAACATTACAACATATACGTGCGATTAAATGATGCAGTAGATAGAGAGCTAGAACATAGGTAGTTCAATAAATTAATAGAAATGATAGCTTCATAGATCAAAGGTGATCAAAGGGTTTGTCGGTGCGAAAAATGTTTGGAACGTTAGATAGGTTATGTATAGGTTATGTCAATCCAATTTGCTTCTTTCCCTCTCCTTATCGTGCAACAATGATATTACACAGAATACGTGAAATTGTACAGCCGCATCAATGTGAATTTATTCTTTTACAAGTGCACGTTTAGTGATTTCAACTGAAATTCATATGATGGACTCGGTAGATTATTATGATTTACTTGGCTGTACGAAGGAATCGACAGCCGAGGACATAAAACGTGCATACTATGCATTAGCTTTAAAACTTCATCCCGACAAGAATGCATCGGAGCTCGACGGTATAAAGTTCCAACGTATCTTGGAAGCCTGGAACGTTCTACGCGACCCTGCGTCGAGGGAAGAGTACGACGCGGTACGAAGGCAGGAGGAGCTAGACGCTGGCAACAGTCTAATATACGCAAGAGTATCCGCCAGCGAACTGGAAGCGGCGGACGATAGCGAGGACACATTGGTTTACCGTTGTAGATGCGGCGGTTTATATTTCGTCCAAACAGAATATCTTTGCGAAAAGAATCGCTCGATACACGTTCCGTGTATGGAGTGCACTTTCCTCATTATCGTGGAAACGTAATCTCTGCGTAGGAGAATTCGAGAAGAAGTTAGGCACTATTCGAAATTGCAGCGAAGCGATTAAAGGATGCAAAGGACGAAGGCTACCTTCGACAACGTTTCAAATGCAGCAACATTTTCTATTTCTTATAAAAAATGATACAACAGATAACACATCATTACAAATATAAACTATTGAGCAATATACAAATAAAACACGATCCTTAGAATATCCTAGGTTCAATAATAAAAATTGCAATTACACGAATCGTATTTCGAATTAATCGTAGAATTTATAAGATGTGCTGTCAGTCGGAATCAAGTTGATCGAATATTTGTATTAATTACGCAACTTGTGTAATAACGGCGCTTTTACGAAAAAGAAGACTACTTTGACATAAAGAGCTATGATACCTTTGAACCAGCTTATTCTTTCTACCCTTATTTACCCATCGCACGACAATCAATTTTTATCTCGTGTAATCGATCCGCGCTTATTGCACAGGAAAGTCTGCAACTCTTATTATTGCGCCGTAGCAGAACCAGACTTGTTACTAAACCAAAAGTAATACATTTTATTTAAATATAAACCTCTCGACGATCCAATTAAATTACTATCACGGACATTTGATTAACTCTGGCTGTCTGATCGGATAGTAAATAATATTCGAACGTGATACGGCGAAGAAAGTCGATGAAATACATAAAGAGCACTTGATTTCAGAATAATTTCCTGCTAGAAACTTCTCAGGACAATTACATATACATATGCCATTTTAACTCGCAGTCACATTTCCGTGATGATTATCAAGGCGATAAGACATCTGTATTCCGACAGAATATAGATTAAACTGAACTAAACTGAACGCTCGCTCAATTTCAGCGAATAGAGTAGAATGCAAGATAGTGTCTTGAAAATACCTCGATACAATTGATTTCATACAAAGATTCTGTCCGTGGTCGGACTAATTCGGGCTAATTGTAAAACTCGACTTTTAATATCACCCGCCCGATACATCTAGATACATCGAATCGGCAGCCGGACAATTATGACGAAAGTTCTGAAGATTTCACAAAATCTCATCGCCGGAAAGATTAATAGAATTATAACGACGGCTGCTTCCTTCGCGTAGCACGTTCGCCGATATTTCGTTTAACGGATAACATAAGAATAGATTCGGAGATTTAATGCAAGATAACATTAATGTCGATGAAATGCTAGAAATCGCTATGATTCTCGAGGGCAGATTCTTTCGGTGGAGAAAATTAGAAACGGTTCGAGCTTTCGATCCTGTGATTTCGCCTGACGATTCACTGGTGGCTAGTTCAGCAGAGTTTAGACTTTAGACGGCGACATAGAAAGTGGCGCGCATGACATAGCATACGCGTGCGCGTAAAATAGATTAAATGGAAAGCAGTATACGTTTCGTTAAACAGTTATTAAACATCGTTCACGTTATCCAATAAATTATGCACAATTCCCATACTAATTAATTTAAACAACTTAAATGAAAAATTTAAATAAGCCAAAGGAAGTATAACAAAGTCGAGGAAGTCTTATTGTATACAAAGAACAATTCGCGCGACCGAATTTGGTCGCCCCCTTTTCTTTCCGCGTTTCTTCCGAATTTTTCAATTTTATACAATTTTCCTTCTCCTGTCTACCCTCCCCCCATCGCTCTCTCGTCTTTTTCATCCGAAACATTCACTTTTTTTTTCCAAATTTGAGATTCTTTAAGCGACACTTCCATTCTATTTACGTGATAAGCCCGACGAATGCGGCAAGAAAGCCGCAGCTTCTTTCTGTAGTTTAAAAATACTTTCCTAGACGGCGACAGAAATCGTTGCGCAATCGCGACGGTCAGTTGAGACCGACTCGATCTCGGTGAAATTATCAGCGACTTCTTTGAAATTTCATAACAGCAATAACAGAATAGCACACTGATAAGCTCCTCGTTGCCCGTAATTTGTTGAGTCTTTGAAATTTCCATATTTGTACACCACGATTAATACACTCCATAATTAATATAATTAATGCCTTCGGTTTGAACGTCCTACCATTTCCCGGAGATCATTCGCAACAACTATGGAACCACGTTTGACTTTTATCCCCGATCTCCATTCGGATACCTCGGCACACATTCTTATCACAATCACACCACGTAGTAATAGTATGTATATGAATCATTGTACAGTAAATCGGTTACGCTAACCTAATCAGAGTATGTATGTACAGAAGTGATAGAGGGGCAGTTTGGTCCGGTTAGAAGTGCACTATTTTACCTCCACGTCAAAGTCGAGGACGAGAAGTTTGGTCTCCTCTGTGCCGTTACGGCTACCCACCGCACACACCAGTTTCGTATCACTCGCGCGTATCCTCCACACAACACCACCACTTCCGCCGCTCTCCAGGGCGACCAAGTTCCTTATAAAATCACCTGCAAGCATAGATAAATAACAGGTAGTTGGAGGAAAATGGTTGGCCGGGTCGGAGGAACTACGGTGACGGCGCGCGAGCCAACGAACCAGTTTTAACGTCCCAGAGCTTAACGGTGCCGTCGTCGGACGAAGTAATTACAAAGTGGCTGTTGAATTGGAGACAGGTGACCGCGGATTGGTGTTTGTTCGGGCCGGAAAGTGTCTGAAGGCAGTGACCGCTGACGATATCCCACACTTTAACCGTCGAATCTGCGTTCCCCGATACCAATATGTTATTCCGCAATTCCATTCCCGAGGTGAGCGACTGGTGTCCCATTAACGTGTGTCTACACGCACCGGTCTCCACTTCCCACACTCTTATGCTCGTGTCCAGAGAGCCGCTAACAACATGTACACCATCAAACTGATACGGCGGGGACAAAAAGAAAAAGAAAAACAGATGCTCGTTAATATCTATATCGGCCGATATAGCGCTTATTTATAGAGCGGTAACGCCAAGCAATACCCGGAGGAATATGCATACGCGGCGTTAAGGCTGCTTTAGACACGTCCAGTAGTTTAGTCGAGTAGCAAATAATTTAGCCATTTTTCGTGTGTGGACACTAAAATTTAGTCGAGCAGTTTAGTAACACAATGATAAATTACTAAATTACTGGACGTGTCTGTTCGAGCCTTTAGGTATCGTTCTACGTGCTAGAGCTGTTCGAGTACTCGAAAAAAAGCGAACCGAGCCTGACTCGGCTCGAAGAACCGAGTACTCGTAAAAACCGAGCGGCTTCAAAGAATCGGGTACTCGAATTTTTTCGAGCGGCTCGAAGAGAACCGACTAGTCGATTTTTCCTTTTTTTTCTCTTCGAGTACTCGGTTCGGCAGGGCCGTTTTAACAAATTTGAGCGCCCTGGGCTAAAAAATTTTAGCGCCCTAGCCCCCAGGGGTGCAATTTCTTCGCGATCGGTGCAAGGCAGTAGATCACAACCCCAAGTCTCCACCAAGGCAAACACGAACAAAAACAATGCCCGGGAACGAAATTTCTGTCTCCAAAATTGAAGAGAAAAAAGCATTTCGACATATTTGATTCTTAAGCGCCCTTGGATCACGGGCGTCCCTGGACTATAGCCCATTTAGCCCATTGGTAAAGGTGGCTCTGCGGTTCGGCTTGAAACCGAGTCTCGGCTCGGTCCGAATTTCAAGCTACTCGAATATTCGAGTACTCGAACAGCCCTACTACGTGCTACAGTAGTTAGCTTCGCTTAAGTTAAACGCTTACTTGAAGGGAATAAACCCGATTCGTGTGTCCTTGTAGAGTATGAAGGCACTCCTCGCGTTCCGGATTCCAAACCTTAACCATATAATCGTAGGCTCCGCTGACCACTAGCTTCCCGTCGTATTGCACACACCTAACAGCCGCCAAATGGCCGACGAGCACGTGTAAACACTCCCCGGTGTCCACCTGCCACACCCTCAGCGTAGCGTCTCTGCTACCGCTGACTACTTTGTTACCGTGCAGGTGCATACACCTCACCGTGGACGTGTGACCGTACAGGGTGTGGATACACTGGCCGGTCTCGGCGTTCCACACTTTCAACGTGCGATCCGTACTACCGCTGATCACGGTAGTACCGGACATCTGCGAGGACCATACACCGCCGGTGTGCCCGACCAGCGTTCTCAAGCACTGTCGAATTAAATCGAACGTCAAAGGAAAGTCTCATTTATAATTCCAATATCAAACTCCACAACTCACCTTGCCCGTGACGGCGGACCACACCTTAAGCGTATTGTCGTCGGAACCGCTCACTATTCGGTTCCCAGAGAACTGCAGGCACGTGATCACGTGATCGTCGTGACCCTTCAAAACTTTCGGCGTGCGGATCGGCTTCGTTCTCCAGTTCATTTTTATATTGTGCTGCCGCATGTACGCTTGCTTCCACGGAGACGAGGAATTGCCGGAATTCCTACAGTTCTTACGTTTCGTCGGAGGCAGGTCTTTTAAGTCCTCTATACCAGCCGCTCTGCACTTCTCTTTCCACAATAGATTGTCGTCAGCAAGAAATCGCCAATTGCGACACGTCTGGGCGGCGCGCAACAGATCCTTCGGCTCCAAGAAAGCTAGCACCGACAAGGCCAGCTCCTTCGGCAGTAACGATATGAAGTCTCTTTGAAATTGAGGCTCTATCACCTGCATCATATGCCGGACTTGCGTCGGCTCGCACCGTTCGATTAACTCGTCTATGGCTAACATTCTCTCAGCGTTCGACCACCTCTGTAATTAGTAATTTTAATCAGTAACTCTGCCCACCGCCTGCTTCTGCGCACGCAACGGAATAACTTCGCCGCTTTCTATACCTGAAACTGAAGAAGCCAGTTGCTCATTTCAGGCGGAGGATTATCCTTCGTTGGAATAACGCATCTCACGTGCTTACTTTTATCGTCTAATTTTTTGATCACCCTGCAAATTAAGAGACCTTCGCATTGCGGATCGTCCAGTGAAACATTTCAGAGACCCCCTTCGGACCTCCCTGCGATTCTACTTACATCGAATGCGATTTATCCTCCGGGTTAAGCTTTTTACAAGGCAGGCTCGACTCCGTTTCGCTTTTGCGCTTCCTCTGCGGCTGGACGACGTCCAGCGGTACGCAGGTGTGCAGAATGGGGCTCTGTACTCGCTGGGTAAGAGGTTGCGAGTGCGACGCGGATAAAGAACAGTTATTACTTCCGAGATCAGGCTCGCCCTCCGCGTCGCAGAATATTCCAGTGTCGCTGATCTAAAATCAGTTTATTCGACTGTGACGGAGGTCCGTTTAAGCGGCGTAGGTAGAATAGGAAGTGAAACTCACGTCGCTCTCCTCTTCGCTACTATCGTCCTCCTCCTCCTCCCCGTCGTCGCCGTAATCTTCGGATTCTCCATCTTGCGGTAGAACAGAATGCATAGGTTCTACAGAACTAGGTCCTGGAACACCTTCGATCCCCTCTATAGGACTTGGACTTGTACCGCCTGGTTTACTATCAGTTATTTTACTAGATGACGAAGAAGGGACAGACATTACTGGCCTATGTCTGATGTATTGTATTATCTGGACACACAAAGGAACGTTCTCATTTATCAGGAATATCTTCCTTAGATTTTATTCTTCTTATCGCGCAGAAGCTTATAAAAATGAATTACTCGTTCAGCTTCTGTAATCTTTGTTAGAAAATTCGTTTGACATATTAAAGGACGTGGACGAAATCATGCGTACACAAAGAGATCATGGAATATCTGTTCCTGTACAGCAGCGAACGGTGCATTAACCTTTTTCGAAGATTATTCGCTATCGCGATAAAAGATTTTTATTTCTGCGTATCTGTGCATTGAATTTACTAAATAACCAGCAGGATTAAATGGCAAATTACGAGAAGACTCTCGAGGAAAGAAATAATGTGTTAAAAATACCACGGAAAGAACGAGATCGTTGCTTCAAGTTTCTATCTAACGATGTTTCAGAGTTGGAATTTTTGTGCGGGTAAATCGAGGAAAATCGTTGAAAATGAGCTGACATTAGCTACATCCGAGGACGGAAATACAATCCTGGAAGCGCATAAGAATCCTAACCTTAAACGGGTCTCGGGGTAAAGTCGAATTCGGAACCTAGCCTAGAAGAATTGAAAGAACCGAACGACCGGTTAGCCACACCCCTAATTTTCCACGGGATTCTCACGGGGAGGAAAAGGGCGAAGTGGGTAGGTAGGGGTGAAGAAGCGATTCATACTTAGGTCAAACGATTTTCTTCGGTGGCTCCCTTATTGTAAAACTACTGTACGACGGTGATCCAAGTTTCTCAGTTTCGATTAATGTTTCTATCATATGGTCGCGGCATGCATTTTTCGTTATGTCGATATTTCGCTAGGTTAGAATCTGATGAAGTTAACTTTCCGATTAAAGATTTAGGCCAGCACGATTGTTGAAACAAAAATAAGAAACGGGTATAAACACAGAAAACGATCCATCGGTAGCCCTGAGTAGCCCCGAGGTTTTTATCTCTTCGGAGTCCGTGCTTCGTAGACAGGTAGCTGTTGCACATGCGTTCGCGTTCGTAAGCCGTGTATTCACTGCAATGCACTGCCTACTTTCTCGTCGCTGTCGCGACTGGGGCGACTGGTCGCGAGCGACTACGAGACTGTGAACTACGCTGCAATCTAATTTTCTTCAATTGAACGTAAGTATGTATGTATATCGTATACATATATGTGTGTACAATCAGCTCGTTTAATTTTGCCCGCTTCAACCAGTGCTGGGTTCACCCTTAAGCTAACAAGGCTGAAGCCTAGGGCCCCGTTTAGCTGGAGGCCCCTCATTCTAAATATTTTCTTCGAAAAATTAGCATTTTTTTTATATTATCTTTATTAACTTGTATCTTTAATGTTTATTTATGTTAATGCTATGTTTAGTTTTGATTTTCAATGTTAATTTTGAAATTAAATTCTTATTTACATTATACGAATATTATGATAAAAAAAGTCAAATCAGCGTCATTTTATTTTTTCCATTTAACCGAGAGCCCACCAAATATTCAGCCTAGGGCCCCTGAAAGGTAAATTCGGCTCTGGCTTCAACACATACGTTTCGCGAATATTTCTACAATATTTCGTGAATATGGTCTAGATGGGAGCCTATGGCGTAGCTTTATCCTAAAACATATTTACGAAATATTGTAGAAATGTTCGCGAAATGAATGCCAACCTTGTGAAGTGGGCCGCTAGCCTCCGTGCATAAATGTGTTGGAATGGCTAAAATTAAATGAGCTGACTGTAGGCGAATTCTACTTACGCCCAAATCGCCCGTGATTTTCATTAGGGTAGGTTTCCCTATACGCGACTGGAAGCATCGTTAAAAATTTCAAAGTTGATTTTCTCGAAAATGAAGCGCAATATCAAAAAATTGTATTGCTTTTTCTCGACTTATTTACTTGTTGAAAGTAGAAAATAAGGAGTAACTTTTTTTGATATCGCGCTTAATTTTCGAGAAAATCGACTTTGAAGTTCTTGACATTGCGTCCAGTCGCATATAGGAAAATTTACTTTAATGAAAATCACGGACAATTTGGACGTAAGTGGAATTTAATCTATATAGACACATGTGTTTACATTCTGATACACCCTTGGAGTGTGACCGCTTTGCACATGTGCCCTGTGAACGTGGCTTTATTTAACGTCGCGCATTATGGACGCTACACCGCCGAGTGTCGTCAAAGAACTCGTAGAACGCGTGGAATGTGATATGTCAAGCGGTGACATTGGATGACTGAATTTTGAAGGTTATCAAGAGATAGAAAATATGGAGATTTAATCCTAAAAGAGATCAACTGAGACACCATATTTCATTGATCATGCTCGGTACATAGATCGCCGGTCTCGGTCCCCATTTTTCTCATAGACTGTCGTATAAATGATATAAATACTCAACATCTCTTGAGCCAAGTAAAGAGACTGGGTACAGTTTGAAAAGCTGTAGATAATTTCTGGAATTGCTGGTTGTTTAACGAAAAAAAGGAGGATAATACATTTTTTGTTCCATTTCTGGGGTCCAGCGAACCCCTTAAAAAAGGCGTAGAGGGGAAACCCCCACCACTTCTGTCTGGAGAGCGATGCGGTTGCGAAAATAAAAAAATAGTGGGGAGAGGGGATTTTATTTGTTTTTGATGACGTTTCGTGTGTCTCACGGTTATCCCTACACCCATTCACCACCCACTAAGGATAACGCACACACACGAACATTGCTCCGACAATTAAGCTCGGTGATCTGCCGAACTGATATATATACGAGTGAATCATTGAGTTAGAACTTGTGAGAAATAGTAGGAGCTGGGAGACCTCTGGTGGCGCTAGCTCGCACTAGCGCCAAAGACCCAAAGGGAGCGCGACGGGAACGTCAGAAAACTGATACAATGGCTCAAGGCACGATATTACAGGTGAACCAGCAAAATACTCTCGTTATATCTATTCGATTATTGGATTAGCAATTGTAATGACGATTCCACTTGGTGTTTCATAGAAAGCCATAGACCTGGTTACCAAAGCAACGGAGGAAGATCGTAACAAAAATTACGGAGAAGCGCTTAGGTTGTACGAACATGCAGTTGAATATTTTCTGCACTCTATCAAATGTACGAGTGCCATTGAGTTTCCTTTATGACAAGTGTAATTCGTGGTAGCTCGACAGGAACGCCGACCTAGGGTTTTCTCACCGCTGTCGATTCTTTCAGACGAAGCACAAGGGGACAGAGCGAAGGAAAGCATAAGAGCAAAGTGTACGCAGTATCTGGAACGAGCCGAGAAGCTGAAAGCATACCTGAAGAAGAGTAATAAGAAGAAACCGGTGAAGGCGGGCGCGGACGATTCCAAAGCCGAGGACAAGAAAAGCGACAGCGGGGACAGCGACACCGACAGCGATCCCGAAAAGAAGAAGCTTCAAAGCAAATTGGAGGGGGCGATAATCATTGAAAAGCCAGACGTGAAATGGAGCGACGTGGCCGGCCTCGACGGAGCTAAGGAAGCTTTGAAGGAGGCTGTTATCTTACCGATACGCTTTCCTCACCTATTTACCGGAAAGCGAATCCCGTGGAAGGGTATCTTGTTATTCGGGGTAACTTCTCGCACGAAACACGCTAACGATCCCGCTTAAATAATCTTTTAAATAATTTTGAGATGTTTCCAGCCACCAGGTACCGGTAAATCGTATCTCGCGAAGGCTGTGGCCACAGAAGCCAATAATTCCACGTTCTTTTCCGTGTCGTCCTCCGATTTGGTCAGCAAGTGGCTTGGCGAGTCCGAGAAGCTCGTAAGAAATTTGTTCGACTTAGCTCGCCAACACAAGCCTAGTATCATATTCATCGACGAGGTAGACTCGCTGTGTTCGTCGCGTTCCGATAACGAGTCGGAGTCCGCGAGGAGGATAAAAACGGAATTCTTAGTTCAAATGCAAGGTGACGATAGCTGGTTTCTCATAGCGTATCGATGTTCGTAACGGTTTCGATAGATATGTATGTTAAATGGCTGCCATTGCGTCAGGTGTCGGGACGGACAACGAGGGCATACTGGTATTGGGAGCTACCAATATACCATGGGTACTGGATTCGGCTATCAGGCGAAGGTTCGAGAAGAGGATCTACATTCCCCTGCCTGACGAGCAGGCTCGAGTTATAATGTTCAAGCTCCATCTGGGAAGCACTTCTCACTGTCTAACGGACGACGATTATAAGACATTAGCGGCGTCCACCGATGGATATTCGGGGGCCGATATAAGTATTATCGTGAGGGACGCGCTGATGCAGCCAGTTAGGCAAGTCCAAACTGCAACGCATTTTAAACATGTAAGAGGACCGTCGCCGAAAGACCCTTCTATCCTGGTGAATGATCTACTCACACCGTGCTCGCCTGGTGATCCAGCCGCTATAGAAATGAACTGGATGCAAGTCGACGGAGACAAATTGTTCGAGCCTCCTGTTACTATGGTAAATATTCGAAACACTCGCGTCTTAAGGGGTCATGCCTAGTTAGCAGACGAAAAAGAACGCTATTTTCTGGAATTTTTTGCGAAAAATGTGATGTATGTTTCTTACAACTATTTCCTTATTTTAGAAGTACATATATTCAGCAACCCTCAGGAATTTTGTTATAGGAAAATATTAAACAATGAAGGAATAACAGACACTCTCGCGGAAGCTGTTTTTATAATGGCGCTGCGCGGTGAGCACGATTTCTCCGAGCCGGATCATCTGAAATCAGAAAGTGAAGAAGATTCTGTTAATGTACGAGTTTATCTGGTTCGTGAACGAAGGATTTTTCAAAAAAATGATTTCAGACAAAATGGCGGCCGTTTAACGCAAAATCATGATTTTTCGATGTCTGAATTGTTCGTTTTTCGTGAATTAAAAATAGAGTTTTCATTAAAACCAAAAATCCTTCGTTCACGAACTAGATAAACTCGTATACTAACAGAATCTTCTTCACTGTTCGATTTCAGATGATCCGGCTCGGAGAAATCGTGCTCACCGCTAAAAGAAAAAAAAATTTTCCTATAACAAAATTACTGAGAGTTGCTGAATATATGTACTTTTAAAATAAGCGAATAATTGTAAAAAATATACATTAGATTTTCCGCAAAAAATTCCCGAAAATCACGTTTTTTTTCACGTACCAACTAGGCATGACCCCTTAAGGGGACTAGGCAGTGAAAAAAATCGATTTTTTATTGCATTTTCCGGAAGTACTATCTTTTCTGAATAAAATGCCGCTTGATTTATAGTAAAATTCGCAAAATTGTGGATTTGGCAGCTAAAAACGTCAAGCGGCAGCCTATAGCGTCGCCTTTGCCCAGAAACTTTAAACGCGTTTTTCTCGAATATTTTTTCTCTTCATTTTTTCCTGATTGCGAACAAATGGAGGTTCAGATCGACTTAGAAAAAATAACAGGATGTGTAAAACATGTGCCATTTCCGGGCAAACCTCTGATATGATCCGTAAAAATTCGAGATTTTCAAAAAAATAAATTAAGAAGTTACCGGATTTTAGTAGCGCACAAACAATGATGGTACTACCAAAATCCGGCGAGTGAGACGTTTTTAGCTGCCAAGTCTACAATTTTGCGAATTTTACTATAAACCAAGCGGTATTTTATTAAAAAAAGATAGTACTTTCGGAAAATGCAATACAAAAATTGATTTTTCGACTGCCTAGTGCCCTTAACGGACCTAGAAACGTGCAATATATCGTACCGTGCTTGCCTCTTTAGAAAGATATGATGAAATCACTGGCCACCACCCGCCCCACGGTAAACGAAGACGACATGACCAAGCTAGAGAAATTCAAAGAAGACTTCGGTCAAGAAGGTTGATACTCTGATTTTTTAAGGAAGTCAATGAATCCACGCTTCCAAAAGTATGTTTCAGTTACACACGCTTGCCTTATGCCTTATTTCATTACCATCACGATTATACAGTATTTATACAAAAACACTCGAGCCCGGATTTTTCTTTCCTGTCTTTATTAATTTCTACGTTCTCTCCGAAACACTCGACGCGCAACAACGATCGTGTCGTTAAGTTTCACGCTTATTCACCGATACTGTTTCTCAGAGTTACTGCAACAATCATACATAGAGCGAAGGATGTGTACATTTTGGGATGAGAGAAGCTGTTAAATTTCGATCGGGGAGGGGGGGGAAAGACGATACTGTTTTTTAATACGAGATGCGAGGAAAAAGTTGAAACATGGGCCATGACGCGAATAACGGACTTCTGCGTGTTTCTAAACTACCTTACACTTACCGCTATAATTGTACCTAACAAATTAACTGTACAATATGTAGACTTAACGAGGCATTTCTGAAGGATGTTTACAATTATAGTTTAGTAATTTGTTTGTATATTTTATAATCTTAATTTCGCCGAGACATTGTCCTAAACACTGTCCACGATACTTATATTCTTTTACTCGGAGAATTGAAATTACGGATCGTCGATTTAAACGATTTGCTATATTTAGCGAACGCGATTACGTCGGTATAGTATGTGTATTACATTCTAATATACAACACACGCGCGCGCGCGCGCGCGCTGCGAGTAAAGCAGAACACTATTTCCATGTAAATTGTTTTTATTGTTAACTAAATAAATAACAAGCTGTACACGATAGTATATCGTTGATTTTCGATATACAATATACATACATACATTAAAGGGACAACGTTGTAAGAGATCGTACAAATGTAATAGAAAACTTCTCTTTATTCACGGAGGGCAGTGCCTTAGAAATTCAGAGTCCATATAAACAACAGTTATGGTGATGTCGTCGCGGAATATCCGCACCACTTCGCCGGGTAGCGTTAATAATTGGGACAATTTGGCGTGATCTATGCCGTAGTCGGTGCCGCCGAGCGCGTTTCTCAGTAAGTGTGTCGCGACGTTGCTGTCAAGAGGCTTCTTCTTCAGGCCTTCCTTTCGTTGCAGCAACATCTTGTTTATGTCGGAGAGTTTGATATTCGTGCGAGGTAACTTCAACGGACTCAAAGTTACCTTCCCGCTCATATGCTCCCCGACTAAGCGCACGGCTTGTAAGGGCGATATCAAGTCCCAGAGACCGTCGCTCGCTATTATAAGAAATTTATCACGAGGCGTTAGCCTGTGATATTTCACCTCCGGCTTGGCCGTTAAGTACGGCGGGGTATGGTAGTTCGGTGGAATCGCGGCTTCGCCGAAGTACGGCACCACTAGCTCCTTTAAAATCTCTCTGCTCCACTTGTAACGAAAATCACCCATGGAACGAAGAGGAGCCAATTGACCGAGAAGCCGTTCCATTTTAATTACGGTCGTCTTCTCCTGCGGAGGATGTTCCGACAGAATTCTTTCCACCTCCACACGATTGTCGCTATTGTGTTCCACGGTCATTAACTTCGCGGACCAACCGTCGTCTTCTGCAATTCAACGAACGACAGATATTACGCTCTCGGATATTCTAACGAAATTGGAGAAGTTTGAGCAGAGCCGCCTTAACAAATTTGAGCGCCCTGGGCTAAAAAATTTCGGCGCCCTAGCCCCCAAGGGTGCAATTTCTTCGCGATCGGTGCAAGGCAGTACATCACAACTCCAGGTCTCCTCCAAGGCAAACACGAACGAAAACAATGCCCGCGAACGAAATTTTTGTCTCCAAAATTGAAGAGAAAAAAGCATATCGACATATTTGATTCTTAAGCGCCCTTGGACCACGGGCGCCCCTGGGCTATAGCCCATTTAGCCCATTGGTAAAGGTGACTCTGCGTTTGAGAAAAGTAATTTATACCGGAAAGCACGCCGAGTACCGCTTGGCAGTCACCGACTCCGGCCACGTGAAGATGCGGACCATCTATGTGCGCGACAGCAGCCACCGCGCCGGACATCGCGACGGCGAGAGTTCTAGCGGTGTCCTTTTTATTCAGATTCAGAAGCGCCTCGTTCGACAAGTCGTTGTCCAACCTGAGGAACGCGTTCTCCAACGCTGTTTCCATCTGGAACTCTTTCGCGCCTTCCGACTCCGCTAGCTCCTTGATAAAAGCTAGAAAACTGGTTTGATAGAGTTCCTTAATCTCGGACACAAACTCCACTTTATCGTTAAACATTCGAAGGAGTTTCAGTTCGTTATTCGTGTTAACCGTGTTCAGATACTGCGTGAGCAATTTTGTGGGCAACAAGCACGCCGATATATAATGAAAAAGTCTTTTCGATACGACTTGTGCGCACGTGCCGCCTCCATGGCCATCGAAGACGCCCAATAAAATTCCTAAAATAAACGTGCGCTTTTGTTGTACATACGATAGCAGCGATGTATACATATATATATACCTCTGAGAAAATATCTATAGGTCTGTCAAGTGTTTTGCACATAGATATTCCTGCCGATACTTCGTACAACTTTTGTACCTTTGGTAAGCAGGCATTGCGCCTCGGATCGAGTATCCTCTATGGGGTTATTAGACGCCAGCTGATTCGAGTCGTAGTACTTCAAGGAACCTTGCCCGCTGAATTCCTTGGTGTACTCGTTGGCTTGTAGAACCGCAGTGACCTATGATGCAACTATTAATGTACTCGGTTATATCAGAAAATTCAAGTTACGAAGATTCTTTTACCTCTTGCGGCGTAAGCCTCGGCAGGGCCATGTACAACCTTTGCGCACATTTATTGCCATTGCGCTCGTTCTGTCTAATGTATGCATTACCGACGGTCTTGATTAAGTTATTGTTAACGTTTTGTAGTACCATTCTAGTTTGACGTTTTTATAGTATATTTATGCTAGCACGTCCTCGTGCGATCCGCGCGGCGCATTTTGGATTTCCGTGCTGTAGAAAGGTTATAATGTAGGTATGTGCTATTAAGTTATTAGGCGTTTGTCGGTTTAAAATACTTTGAAAGGGTATGATTTCTTGGGAGTAATTCTGTTCGTGTAACGTTCTATATGATACTACTTCGTCACTTCTTGGCTGTGGAGTGGAATGTCGGAACAGTGTTATGTATTGCGCTAACTTCAATTGCAAGGTTTCACGTTGACTTGGCAACGATAAAGTAAAATCATAAAATTAGAAACTGTTAATATCCATAACATTCGGAAGGGTCAGAATTCATAGAAAATGGCTCACGAAATTATATTGAAAATCGAAATGTAAAAGTAGTTGTGTTCTATAGTTTCACGTACATATTTGCATACTTACATATGTAAGTATTTATATATGTACTTACGGATATTAGAAATTAGAAGCTAGAACAGTGGTGAAACTGTGGAGCAATCGAGTGACGTTCTTGGTTTAAATTTCCTTAAAATCGAGGAAAATAAGGATTCGTATAATGCTGAAAGAATCATCGCATACAGATCGATTTATTTATCATCCGATTTGAACTGTATTTGTGAGCATAATTTTATAAATAATTGAAAAATGAAACAATGGTAGATAATTATACTCAATTTTTATTTATTCATTTCATATAATTGGTTATGAGCTGTTATGAGTGTTATGAAACTGTGTTACGTATTTTAGCGGGGATTTTGGGAACATGGACGTGGGTTGGTGTCCGTGCAGCCTGGTGCGCTGTACTCGTCAGAATTAGGGCCGGGACTATTCGAATAATTTAATATTCGAATATTTTACAAGTATTCGAATGCTACGAATAAACTTCGAGTATTTGAGTATTCGAATGTTATTATTCGAATATTTAAGTATTCGAATACTACTCGAATATTTCGAGTGAGTTCGTGATTTATAATTCACACCATACTATTCGAATACTGATGTATTCATACTGAACAGTATGGTGTGAATTATAAATCAAGTTATTAGGTTAGAAGATTTCACCCTGGCAAACTAACGAACTCACAACTGAAACTAAATAAAAGCTTGTAAAAAAATGAACCTAAAGAAGTTGATTTATAATTCACACCATACTATTCGAATACTTAAATATTCGAATGGTATTCGAATTATATTCGCCAAATAATTGAGAAACTGAAGTATTCGAATATTCAAATACCGAAAAATTCGACAAATAGTCCCAGCTCTAGTCAGAATGCGGATGTTTCAAGTAAAGCAAAGTCAAAGGCACTGTTTGAAGTTAAACTTTAAAGTTCTCGAGATCAGATCGAACTGTTCAGATAGGCGATTAGAGACAGAATGCGTCTAGCACAAAAGATCGCACTTTGAAAGCAAATTCCACGTGTGTGATTTCGTGTGTGGTTACATGTTGGAATATTTTATCCCAACGTTAAAGAGGGGACGATGCACTGGCATATAACACAGGGGTCAATTTCACCCCCTTAGAGTGAATTTGGGCAGCAAATAAAAAAATTGCGTTTTGCTCTGGAGGACATCCTCCACATTCACCATATTTACAAAGTTTCATAATTTTTTGAATTTCCGGATTCGGGATATTCCCTTGTTAAAAGTATGGGGGATGAAACTTGGTAACCCGACATATACGAAAATGGTTACTCTTACGAAAAAAACTCATAGAATCTTTTTTGTAGAGAATTTTCTAAACTATAAATTTCATAATAACTATTTTTTCGCAAAACTGCTAGATAACGAGATATTCGCGAAAAATCGTTTCTTTAGCCCTCTGTAAAATTTTTAGCGGCAGTTGGATCGGTGGGGATTTTTGACATATTGTTTAAATCGACCAAATAAAGACCCATACCAAAATTTAGTTTGCTGGGATTTATTCCGAACACAGATCTTAATTTCACTGGACTATAACGGGTGGTAACGGGGATAGCAACGGCTTCTTTTCGAGACAGCACTGTACATAAGTACGTAAGTACGAGACGTATTCACTTCAGTTTTACAATTTTATTACCATCAACAACAATCAAAGAAACAATCCAGTTAAATAAAGAGTCACATATATATTTAAAGATTGTTAGAAACAAAATTGAATAATACAAAAGTTATGGAAATTTTTAAAACCATACAAAATACAATAAAAAAAATATCATGCGAGTTATGTAAGATGCATATTGCAAACAAATCGTAAAGCATAAACTCGGTGAACGTAATCCAACAATAGTATCCGTTTTTCGTAGAATGTTTAAGGCAGACGTACAATATTACTGCATACATTTTAGGAACAGAAAATATAATACGCAATATAAGAAATACAATTAATACATACATATGTGAAACGATATGTTCGTTTAAGTTTCATTTGGCCATAGCATAATAAATAAACTTTCATATTGTCTAGTAGTATATGTACTTCAATATTGTAAGAAAATTAATAATATTATTAACGGTAAAGAAATTGTTACATATGAAACACAATTATATAAAATAAGCTATTATTATTCAAAATAAAAGATCCCATAAACAAATATATATCATTTAATTTCTTTTTCTTCGAAAACAAACGACGGAGATTCAATTTCTGTATGACTATAGAAACTTTTGAATTGTACATACTTATATAGGATGCAGAAAATATGATTATTTGTAGTCATTCAGAAATTGTATCTCGATCGTTTATAAAGTTCGACGAATTTAACTGAAGAGCACCTAATCCACGTTTCAAACCAATACTAATTTATCTTTAAATCAAACCAGTAATAAAGAGTATTGTCCGCGTTTATAAAATAATATTTATGTACAGCGGCTCACAGCCATAATCGTACACTTAGCGATTCTCGACCTTATTCTGCGATCTTTAAACGTTTGTAGCTCAGAGCAACGTTAACCGATTTTGATGAAATTTTAGGCATGCATATAACTTACTCCAATCTACAAACGGGTTTTTTTGAATTTTCATTACAGGCTCATAAAAAAAAGTTTAAAAAACGACCTTTACTATTTTTTTTTCACTATTCCGACCAATTGCAATTTTTTTTAAAACGACGAAACACGTCTCAAACACCTCCCAACGACGCTGACGGCTCGAGCTACTCGGTCCACCCGGATCGCGGAAACAATGGGTCAAGCCCCATCATTAGTTGCACATTATTTAAAGCAAATAAAATATTGTATTTCATAATATTAAAATAAACATTTAAAAATTAACACGAACTATAACTGTCTCCGTCTTTCCGAACATTCCTGCTTAATTTCCTTAAGCGTATAATATTTTAGATATGTTTGATGTAATTACCACGTTATTTATTATCAGTATTAGGACTGCTAACACTAATAGGCTTGCAAGCGACCATTATAGATCTTAAATCATCATCACTTAGATAAGTAAATATTTTTCCAATACAGTCATATGGTATACCAAGGAAATTGGTAAAAAGAAAATGGAAAATTTTATTACCTTGTTCCATGATCTCTTTCCTTTTTTCCCCCTTTCTGTAATGACTATTTATCATAGTAGCATATATTGGAAATTTTAGTTTATAATCATCCGATCCGAAGACCTGTACTATAGTTTCGTTTCTTGCATATACTGCTAATTGACTTGTACCTTTTGTCAAGATATCATAAAATGAGATGTCAGCATTCCCAACCCTCTCACTCTTCATGCGTACTACTTCTTTCTCACATTCATTCTCAAAATCACTTAAATCATCATCGTTCCTAATTGTTAGTAAAACTTTGTTACTTGCATATAAATTTGCAATTTTCACCTTAACTATATGACGTTTCAGAATCCCAGCTATGTTTTTACCTACACAGTAGTTACAAAAGCCATAACCTGGATAAGAACGTAGACAATAATAACAATTATAATCATTAGAATCATTGTTGAATCTATTATAAAATCTACCGGTACCACGCGGAGCCCAAAAACGCTGTATGGAATTGAGTTTAGAATCAATCATAATAGTGATGTCAGAACCATGTTCCAGGAGAGCTACAACAAATTCTGCAGACCTGCACCCACAAGCAATGTGAAGTGCTGTTCTACCATATTTATCTTTAGAATCGACGCTGGCACCGAATTTTAAGAGACTCTTGACAATTTCTAAATCCCGCATTTCACAAGCAATGTGAAGCTCTGTTCTACCACGTTCATCTTTAGAACCGGTACTGGCACCGAATTCCAAGAGAACCTTGACAATTTCAAGATCCAGCATTTCAGAAGCAATGCGAAGTGCTGTTCTACCATGCTTATCTTTCGAATCGATGCTGGCACCGAATTTTAAGAGACTCTTGACAATTCCTAGATGCCCCTTTTCAGAAGCAATGTAAAGTGCCGTTCTACCATGTTCATCTTTAGAATCGATGCCAGCACCAAATTTTAAGAGGATCTCGGCAATTTCTACATTACAGTTCATAGATGCTAGGTGAAGTGGTGTTCTGTGAATTTTGTCTGTGCAATTAACGTCTGCGTTATATTCCAAAAGCGCCTCGACAAGTTTCACATGTCCTTGCCCACTAGCAGCATGAAGCGTCGTTATACCATTTTCAGCTCGAGCGTTTACATTAGCTCCTCTACGTAAAAGCAATTTCGCAATTTCTCCCTTAACACTAACATCAGGATATGTCATAAAAGAATGTTCGAAAAATTCGTCATAATCTTTTAAAGCAGCAAAATGCAATGCCGTTCTGCCATATTTATCGCTACTGTTAACATCTGCACCATGTTCTAAAAGAATTTCAACGATTTCTTTGCAATCGTTCTCAACAGCGTAACATATCGGAGTAGCTCCAATTATATCTCCAGCATTTACATCAGCTCCAAAGCTTATCAAGAGTTTGGCTTCCTGCTCCCGTTTCTTTTTGGTTGCAACATGTAACGGCGTAGAACCTTCTCTGCATGTTGAGTCGTATAACGTATTAACATCGGTACCATACTTTAAGAGTTGTTCAACAATTTTCAAATATCCTTTCTCAACAGTATCATGCAGCAATTTAGAATTATTTTCGTATTCAAGGTTGACGATAAAACCATATTCCAGCAGCTTTTCAACGATCTTGCTATAATGGTTTCCATAGCCACGAATTGCAACATTAAGAGCGCTCCTGTTGCTTTTGTTATTCACATCAGGACAATGCTTTAAAATATGCTCGACGATTAGTAAATGTCCTCTTTCAACAGCAAAGTGGAGTATTGTTTTACCGTACTCATTTTGAGCATTAATGTTAGCTCCGCATTCTAAAAGTAGCTTAATAATTTTTTCATGTCTCCATGCTATAGCAGTATACAGTGGTTGCTTATGAAAATCGGTATTCACAGGATTAACAGAAGCTCCATGTTTTATAAGGTACTCAACAATTAGCGAAGGTCCTCCTCCAACAGCCATGTTTAGCATAGTTTCACTATACAAGTCACTGTGAGCATTAATGTTAGCTCCATATTCTAAAAGTAGCTTAACACAGTTTACATATCCTGTCATAACAGCATCGAACAGTGGTGTGTTACCAAGATTACATTGAGCATCAATATCAGCTCCTCTATCCAGAAGCATCTGAACTATCTTAATGCCATGATTTGTAACAGTAGAGCGTATTACAAGTATATCATTCTGATCTTGAGCGTCAACCTTAGCTCGATGTTCTAATTGTCGCTCAGCATCATTTGTATATCCATTTCTAACAGCGTCGTGCAGTGGAGTTCTATGACCATAATTTTTAACATCGGTACTAGCTCCTTTATCTAGGAGCATCTCAACGATCTCTACATCGCCATTTCTAATAGCAAAATAAAGCGGAGTCTTAGAACAATTCGCGTTTTTGCTGTTAACTTTGGAATCCCTTGTTATCAGCAGTTTAGCAACCTCTGTACGTTTATTCTCTAGAGCATCGCAAAGTAAAACATATCCATCCGACCATTCTTGTGAGTAGGATAGACCAAAATTGCTAATTAACTCTTCTACTCTTTCCAGGTTTCCTTCACGAACTGCCGAAACTAAACTGTAGCTTATATCCCGATCACCTTGCATTTCTCATTAATAAATTATTCCTGATTTCACGAAATAAATTTCCAAATACGTGTCGGGAGACGCACTGTAGGATCTGTAGGATATCGTGCGAAATTCTAAACGTTTTCTACGGAAATGAGGTTGAACAAGTTTCCTTAGATGATTATTGAATGATTATTCAATGATTATTAAACAATATACGTTTATTGTTTAACAAACAAATACCTCTCTAAGAGGGGAATGGACGGGAAGAAATTTTCCCGGGTACTTGCATTTTTCGCGGGCCAGCACGGGCAAGGGAGCAAGGGTGCGGCCTTGCAGGTTGACCATCCAGAAAAAATATTTTGTACCAACTTATACATGAAAAACGTACTAGATCTGAAAAAATACTACATTTTTATTTGCTTTCGTATCACCAAAGAGGAGATATAATAAGAAGCGTCACTCCGGGCGGAACCTTTGAAGTCCTTACTTGACCTTGGTATTTAAATTGGTTGTCTATTCGAGCGGGATATTCAAATCGACTAAATGTACCTTACCGCAGTTGATTGATTATTGCCGAAGTTTACCGATCATTGCCGAATGGGCATTTAAATTGGTTGTATAGTGATTTCCCTAGTTTATTTCTGTCCTTGTCGAGTGACGTCTCTTATTATATCTCCTCTTTGGTGTCACTCTGTTTAGTGTATTTAACTACCTTATTATTATAGATGAACTCAATGTAAAACAGCTAAATTAACATATGTATAACAAATGTGAAAAGAAAAATGTCAACACTCAAATTATTTAATATATGCTATTTACAGGGTTCCGATGAAAAGAAGTCGGCGAGAAACTCTAGGGTCCGAATAGTAGTGATCCTCCAAGGAGTGATCGGAACAAGCTGTATCGTCGCTGATTGGTTGCCGCCATTTGTGGCAAAAGCGGAAGTAGACACAGATAGAAACTATAAGAAAGAAAGAGACAGAAATACGGATAGAAAGAGATAGATAAACAATCAGCTTGGAAAGCAGACGATTTAATGAATGTTTAGGTTATGTTATTTCCGGTTTTGCCCCAAATGGCTGCGGTTATACCGATCACTCCCTGGAGGATCACTACCGAATAGTATATCAAACGGGTAAGCAAACGGGACACGGGCGGCGGGAGCCAATGCGAGCGAAGAACTCCCCTTGCTCCTGTGACATTTCGACCGACTTCTTTTCATCGGGGTACACGGAAAAGGGTCTGCATCGTTGAGAACTGTGCTTGAAAAGTGGGCAACCGCCGTTGACTTTCGGCTGCTTTTAATGCCACTTCTTCTTCTACGTACCCTATAATGTAAATTCTTGATCGTTGACCATCACACACAATTCAGTCATTTTTACCATCATATGTGATCAGTAAACACTTGATATTTTGTATTTGTATTTATTGTTTTTCCTGTTAAACAGGAATGGCGTTTCAAGCTTTATTCGCTTATATTGCCCAACGAACTATTAGTCGTATCTTTTTCTCTCCTCTCTCTCCTTCGGGTCCCAGCGGCAGCGGCGCACCGGGAGAAAGGTGGTTCCCCTCCCATCTTTCCCCAGTACCCGCCCCGTGATGCTTAACTTCGGTGATCTAACGAGAACCGGTGTTTTCCATCACGGCCGCTGGTAACACTTGATATGTATGTACATATTGTTGCAAGCACCCTATGGATGGGAATCCAAGGCCTGCTGGTGCTCGCGACAGAGGCAAGAGGACAATCGAGAAGAAGGCGATCGAATCGATCATCTGTCAAGATGTCATTCGAAAGCCAGACGAACTGAGATCTCACTATTCCTGTATATTAGATATTCCGCGTTGTTCAGTGTTCCTGTTTATCTTGTATTACCTTCTTTCTTATTAAATCGTTATTATGGTAAACCGAGCAATCCCCGTTACACAAAAGTGTAACAATATGTACTACTCGAATGATTCGAATGCAGCACGCGGGTACATTTTTCAAATCGTATATGCTTAAAGAGAAAAATACGCATGCGCCATTAACTGCATGCTTGATGCGTTAGAAGTGGGAGAAAGGAAATCCCAATCTGAGGAATCCCATGCGCCACCAATACACGCATTAACTGAAACGGAAGTATGTATGTACCTCCCACTCGCCGCGGCAACTACAAAAATAAGTAGTAGCGGGTATAGCGACGGCTTCTTTTCGAGACAGTACTATACCTACATACGTACTTACATACGAGACGTGTTCACTTGAATTTCACAATTTCATTACCATCGACAGAAATCAATGAATCAATCCAGTTAAAAAAAGAATCACATATCTATTTAAAGATTTTACAGTTAGAAACAATATTGAACAGACACGTGCGAAGAATAATACAAAACTTATTGAAAATTTTAAAACCAAACAAATACAATGTGAGTTATGTAAGATGCATATTGCAAACAAATCACAAAGCATAAAATCAGTGAACGCAATCCAACAATATAATCCGTTTTTCGTAGAATGTTTAAGACAAACGTACAATATTACTGCACACATTTTAGCATAGAAAATATAATACGCAATATAAGAAATACAATTAATACATATATGAAACGATATGTTCGTTTAAGTTTCATTTGGCCATAGCATAATAAATAAACTTTCATATTGTCTAGTAATATATGCACTGCACTATTGTAAGAAAATTAATATTATTAACGGTAAAGAAATTGTTAAATATGAAACATAATTATATAATACTGTAAAACAAGCTATTATTATTCAAAATAAAAAATCCCATTAAGTAAACAAATATATATCGTCTAATTTCTTTGCCTTAAAAAAAATGACCGAGATTCCATTTCTGTATGACTATAGACACTTTTAAATTGTACATATATAAAATGCATGATACATGATTATGCGTAGTCATTCAGAAATTATATCTCGATCGTTTATGAACCAATGCTTTATTTAAAGCAAATAAAATATCATATTTCATAATATTAAAATAAACATTTAAAACTTAAGACGATCTATAACTGTCCCCGCATTTCCGAACATTCCTACTTAATATATTTAAACGTATGGTAATTTAGATATGTGTAAATAATTAACATAAGTTATTAATATCAGTTATTAGGACTGCTGACACTAATAGGCTTGCAAGCGACCATTATAGATCTTAAATCATCATCACTTAGATAAGTAAATATTTTTTCAGTACAGTCATATGGTATACCACGGAAATTAGTAAAGAGAAAATGGAAAATCTTATTACCTTGTTCCATCATCTCTTTCCTTTTTTCCCCCTTTCTGAAATGACTACTTATCATAGTAGCATATATTGGAAATTTTATTTTATAATCATCTGCTCTAAATACCTGTACTATAGTTTCATTTCCTGCATATATCGCTAATTGACTTGTATCTTTTGTCAAGATATCATAAAACGAGATGTCAGCATTCCCAACCTTCTCACTCTTCATGCTTCCTACTTCTTTCTCACATTTCTTCCGAAAACCACCTACATTTATATTATCCCTAATTAATAATACACCTCTGTTCCTTGCATGTACATGTGCAGTTTGCACCTTAACCGCGTAACACACAAAAATCTCAACAAGGCTTTTAGGAACATCAAAACGTTGAAGAAAATAATAACTACGACGTCTATCCCTATCCAAACTAAACCCTGAGTGCTCCGTTTCATTCATCAGAGTAATATCAGAATCGTGATCTAGGAGAGTCATAACAACTTCTTTATCCTGTGTTATGGTACAAGCAATGGAAAGTGCTGTTCTACCAAATTTATCTTTAGAATCGATGCTGGCACCAAATTTTAAGAGAACCTCGACCATTTTTAGATCCCGCATTTCAGAAGCAATGTGAAGCGCCGTTTTACCATCGCAGTCTACAGAATCGATGTCGGCGCCGCATTTTAAGAGGACCTCGACAATTCCTAAAGCATTCAGTTTAGAGGCAATGTGAAGTGCTGTTTCACCATATACATCTTTAGAATCGATGCTGGCACCAAATTTTAAGAGAACCTCCACCATTTTTTGACTACCTCCATTAGAAGCAACGTGAAGTGCCGTTTTACCATATACATCTGTAGAGTCGATGCCGGCGCCGAATTTCAAGAGAACCTCGGCAATTCCTAAAGCATTCAGTTTAGAGGCAATGTGAAGTGCTGTTTCACCATATATATCTTTAGAATCGATGTCGGCACCGAATTTTAACAGAACCTCGATAATTTCTGGAGTACTAGTTAGAGAAGCAAGATGAAGTGCCGTTCTACCAGTGGAATCTACAGAATCGATGCTAGCATAAAATTCTAAGAGAAGCTCGACAATTTCTAGATTTGTCCCGCAACAAGCCGTATGAAGTGCTGTTATACCAGATCTATTTTTAAAATCAACGCCGGCGCCGAATTTTAAGAGAACCTCAACAATTTCTAGATTACTGTTATTAGAAGCAATGTAAAGTGCCGTTCTACCATAGTCATCTACAGAATCGATGCTAGCGCCAAAATTTAAGAAAATCTCGACGATTTGTATATTCCTCTTTTGACAAGCAATGTGAAGCGGTGTTGTGCCATATTTATCTTTAGAATCAACGCCGGCGCCGAATTTTAAGAGAACCTCAACAACTTCCAGATTATCGCTTTCAGAAGCGAAGTGAAGTGGTGTTCTACCATGTTCATCTTTAGAATCGATGCTGGCACCGAGTGCTAAGAGAATCTCGACAATTTCCAGATTATCGCTCTTAGAAGCAAGGTGAAGCGGTGTTGTACCATATCTATCTTCGATATCAATGCCGGCACCAAATTTTAAAAGAACCTCGACAATTTCCAGATTATCGCTTTTAAAAGCGAAGTGAAGCGGCGTTGTACCATATTCATCTTTAGAATCGATGCTGGCACCACATTTTAAGAGAACCTCAACAATGCGTAGATATCCCTTTCGACAAGCAATGTGAAGCGGTGTTGTACCATATTTATCTTTAGAATCAAAGCCAGCCCCAAATCGTAAAAGAATCTCGACAATTTCCAGATTACTACTTTCCAAAGCAAAGTGGAGCGGTGTTCTGTGAATTTTGTCTGTGCAATTAACGTCTGCGTTATATTCCAAAAGTGTCTCGACGAGTTTCACGTATCCTTTTACACTAGCAGCATGAAGCGTTGTTATACCATTTCTAACTTGAGCGTTTACATTAGCTCCCCTACCTAAAAGTAATTTGGCTAAAGTAATTTCTCCCTTAACACTAATATTGGGAACTATGTTAAAAGAATATTCGAAAAGTTCGTCGTACTCTTTTAAAGCAGTAAAATGCAACGCAGTTCTGCCATCAATATCGCTACTGTTAACGTCAGCGCCGTGTTCTAAAAGAAGCTCAATGATTTCTCTGCAATCGTTCTCAACAGCATAAATTAGTGGGGTTTTCCCAATGTCATCTCGAGCATTTACATCAGCTCTATAGCTTAACAAGAGTTTGGCTACTTCCTCCTGTTCGTTTTTCGCCGCGCTATGTAAAGGTTTTAAGCCTTTATGGTTATTTAACGTATTAGCATTTCTACAGTGTTTTAAGAATTGATTAACAATTTCCAAATATCCTTTCTCAACAGCATCGTGTAATAATTCGCAATTACTTTCGTATTTAAGTCTGACAGTCAAACCATATTCAAGCAGGGTTTCAACGATCTTGCTATACTTTTTTTTACAGCCACGCACTGCAACATTAAGAGCGTTTCTGTTGCCATCTATTTTCACATCGGGACGATGCTTTAAAATATGGTCAATAATTACTGAATCCCCTTTTTCAACAGCAAACTGGAGTATAGTTTTACCATGCTTATCTCGAGTATCAATGTCAGCTCCACATTCTAAAAGTAGCTTGACAACTTTTTCATGTCTCCATGCTATAGCAGTATACAGTGGTTGCTTATGAAAATCGGGATTCACAGGATTAACAGAAGCTCCGCGTTTTATAAGGTGCTCAACGATTTGTAAATATCCTGCCTCGGTTGCAATATGAAGAGAACTATTACCATGCTCGCTTTCAGCATCGATATTAGCTCCTGTATCTAGAAGCATCTCAACGATCTCTATGTCACCATTTCTAACGGCAAAATGAAGCGGGGTATTAGAAGGCCTTTTCTTTCTGCTGTTAACTTCGGAACCATTTGTTAACAGTAGTTTAGCAACCTCTGTACGTTTATTTCTGAGAGCTTCGCAAAGAAAAAAATATCCATCTGACCATTCTCGTGAGTAGGATAAACCAAAAGAACTAATTAACTCTTCTACTCTTTCTAGTTTCCCTTCACGAACTGCCGAAATTAAACTGTAGCTTATATCCCGATCACCTTGCATTTTCCATTAATAAATTATTCCTGAATCCACGAAATAAATTTCCAAATCCGTGTCGGTAGACGTACTGTAGGATCTGGTAGGATCTGTACAGAAATAAACTCGAACAGCGTTCAACAACTTTCGCTAAGTAAAACGATACACGTGAATTTTTTACCAATTTACCAAACAAATGCCTCTCTAAGAACGGAACAGACGAGAAGAAAGTTTCTTGGTCTCTTCAAGAAACACCCATGGGTTGATTAAATAGAACTAATAAAACGCAGGTGAGTCCGTGATGTGACTATCATGATGTCATCATGGGTGAGTCAGCGTGGTCAGTGATTCGATCACGTAAACGTTCGTTGACAAGTGAACGAGTTGCATATTCATGAGTTAGCAGATTCGGCAACCTGCACTAGTGCGCACTGAGTGCGAGTTTTCTCACTTCCAATTGGCTAAAAGCTCCACTCAGTGCGCACCAGTGCGACCGTCCGAATTCGCTATGAGTGTTGAAAAGAGTGCGCTTTCGTGCGCTTTTGCAGTGGCGTATTTAGTGTAAACAGTGCCTAGGGCAAGCGTAGAATTTGCGCTCCCCTCACCCCAGCCCTTTCTCTTCGTGCATATCATTCCAATTCCATCTTTTCTGTTATACTTCTTTGTTAGAAGTGTTCATCACACAAAACATTTTATTTAGAATTTGGATAATCCTTTTAAAGAAAGTGGAGCTGAAAGGCGGAAGAGACGAAAGTTGGAGGCAAATGAAGCCGAAAAGTGCAGCAAGTTCCTTTCGAAGCTTCTCTAAAGAGGCATGCGAAGCACGCGAATAACAAGCGTAAACTACTAAAATTAACCATCCAAACAGATTTATTCAAGAAACACTATGGCCGGTATTCATAGTCAGTGGCGTACTCAGGGGGGGGGGGGGCAGGGGGCCTCGGCCCCCCCCCCCAAAGAAAAAGGGAAAAAAGGAAAAAGTTTCCTTAGGAGAAACCTAACTACTTTAAGAGAAATTAAAAAATTTCGTTAGGAACTCGACATCACGCAAAAACGGAGTATGAAGCGCTGGAAAAACGTAGCGAAACAATCATCGCGTCGCGCGTTGTCTGTCTCGTCTCGTACCTTCCTTCCGAAAAGAAAACTAGATTTTATACTTTAAATAAATGTTTATAACCACTTAATGAATTTTATTGAATTTGTATTAAGAATATGTTTAGCCGTTCAACTCGGCCCCCCCCCCAAAATTAAATCCTGAGTGCGCCACTGTTCATAGTTGCTACTTATTCTTAAGCATATGCTTAAGCATGTGGCATCCTCTACTAACCCAGTAGCTAGTAAAGGATACCGAATGCTTAAGCATTTGCTTAAGAATAACTAGCGACTATGAATACCGGCCTATTTCTTTCGGCTTCTTTGCGCCCCCCGGCATTGGCGCCCAGGGCACGAGCCCTACTTGCCCTAGATACGCCTCTGCGCCTTTGTCCACCGTTGCCGAAAGAAGAGCATCTCCATGCAGTGATATCAGATCGGGGACGGGTTTCCTCGAGAATTTCCCCCACCTCGCATGCACACTATGCAGGAGTCGCGTATGTGATCTACACGCACGTGATTGGTGCATAGTGTGCATGCGAGGTGGGGGAAACTCTCGAGGGAACCCGTCCCCGATCTGGCATCACTGTTTCCATGTAGAGGTCGCTATAGCACCGCAAAATTTCTACGGGTTTGCACAAATTCGACCGTCAAATGAGTTTGCAACTACTTACGAAGTGTTCAATAACTGTAAGTTCGAAGTGAGTAAAGAATGCAAATACAAATACAAATACAATGAGTTTATAAAATGCTGAAACTTGATAAATGAAAATAACTAAAGGCACGAGTTCCAAAGTAACTAAGTAGATGCATCAATAATTTGTTTATTTACATAGACTGTGTAAGTTTCCGTTTCTTTTCTGTTTCGTTACGAATGTAACTGTAAATCCCTTTTAATTCACCCTTTCGCACACCTGCATCTCGAGCATAGGAATTCCGGTCGTTAAAATATGTCCACTGTTGGCCGCCCTGCCATCGAAGACAATTTCACGCACGCCAATTTAAATTTCAAAGCGGTTGAAAGCTTAGCTTGCCGTCAACGGTCAGTGACGGGCGCTTCGATCTAGATCTAAATGAATAAAGTTTGCTATGGTATTTAATAAGAGAGATTTGGCGAAAGCATTTTCGCCCAGCAAAGGTAAGAAGCTGATGAAGAAGCGACTGTCGAGCAATGGGACGAAACCGAGCACGAGCGGGAGCACAGGTTCGTCGGTACGAGCCGATTCTGGCTCGCAGACGAGCATCAAAGTGATCGTGAGAGTTCGACCGCAGAATGACCGCGAACTCCAGAGCAATGCCCGAGCTGTCATAAAAGTAGTCGACGATAAAATGCTGATTTTCGATCCGAAGGAAGAGGAGAATCCTTTCTATTACCACGGCGTCGCACAGAAGGGACGTGACATACTCAAAAAGCAGAACAAAGAGCTGCAGTTCATTTTTGACAGAGTATTTGACATGCCATCTACTAACAGCGACGTATTCGGCGGAAGTACCAAAGAGTTGATCTCCAGTCTCTTGGACGGCTACAACTGTTCCGTATTCGCGTACGGAGCAACGGGCGCCGGCAAAACTCACACGATGCTGGGCAGTAACGAAGATCCTGGCATCACGTATCGGACAGTCGCGGAGTTGTTCTCTCAAATCGAGAAGCAGGGCGAACACCGCGACTTCAATTTGGGCGTAACCTATTTAGAAGTTTACAACGAGAACGTGCAGGATCTTTTACATAAATCTGGCCCTTTACATTTAAGAGACGACGGTAGATGCGGGGTAATCGTTGCTGGCCTTAAAATAATTAGCATTCAGAGCGCGGAGGAATTGTTAACGCTGCTGGCGAAGGGTAACAAAAATCGTACGCAGCATCCCACCGACGCGAACGAAGAGAGCAGCAGGAGCCACGCCGTCTTTCAGGTCTATATAAACATTACCACCAAATTAGACGGCCAAATGCGCCAGGTCAAGTTATCTATGATCGACTTGGCCGGATCCGAGAGAGCGTCTGCCACGGGATCTAAAGGCGCGAGGTTCAAAGAAGGCGCCAACATTAACAAATCTTTACTGGCCCTCGGAAATTGCATTAATAATCTGGCCGACGGCGCGAAGCATATAACGTACAGAGATTCTAAATTGACGCGCCTCTTAAAAGACTCGTTGGGTGGAAATTGCCAGACTATTATGATAGCTAATATCGCACCATCCAGAGTCAGTTACGAAGATACCTACAACACTTTAAGATACGCGGACAGAGCGAAGAAAATCAAGAGCCGTATAAAGAAGAATATTGTATCCTGCGAGATGCACATAACTGCGTACATAAAAATGGTGGAGGAGCAAAAGAAGGAGATCAATTTCTTGAAGCAGAAGTTGCTGGTACTAGAGAACGGGGCGACGCAGTCGCCGTCGGAGCCCAGGCAACCGAAAGCTAGCGAGAAAGTAGATAAGTGCTCGCCGGTGATCGCCAATAAATTCAAAGAACTACTTTGCAAGAAGAGGGTTCTGAACGAGAAGATTCTGTCTTTAGAGAGCGCTGATAAAATATTGTGCTGCAGAATTCAGTACAAAAAGGCAGCGGACGAGAGACTGCACAACTTAACGGCAGCTGTCGACGCCTTGACGTCCGACGAACAGAACGCTAGCGGCAAGTCGCGCGTTAATAAATCCCTGCATTACTTCGAACGGCAAAGAGACTCGTTGCGAATGCAAATGGAGACGGAATGGGGAGAATTGTGCGCGGTGGAAACGGAATTGCTGAAGCTGAACGACGAAGCGAAGTCGAAGGGACTGGACAAGCTGGACAATGTAGTTGCGTTACAAACTTACGAAATAGAAAAGGCTAGGTCGCAGGTGCAGTACGAGCATGTGAAGAAAGTTACTAATCTTCAACAATGCGAAATGCGCTCGCATTGTTCGATGATTAAGGTGATGAGTACCACTTTACAAAATTATTATAATATGATGCGAGGCTACGGAACGATGACGGACACGATGAAAGAAGAGTTTAAGCAACTGATTAAGTTACTGGAAGGTGTGAGAAATATCAAATGGTCGGACACGGAAACGATCGATCACGAAGAACACTTTTATAACTTGACTTGCCTCAGTGTGCCTCATTTGTCGGATCCGCTCAATAACAAGGTACCGATATTCACGCTGCGCCCGTTGGATAACCAGAATCAAGATAACTGTGCCAAAGACGCTTTAAATTCAACCTTCGATAAACATTCCAATTCGGATACGAATAATATAACTGTTACGTTGCAAGAGGATACAGACTTGGGTTTGGATAACGATACGAAAGAAAGGCAGGAGAATATAGAGGGGAAATGTAATGGAAACGGCGTGCAGGAAAGACCAAGGAAGCGTGTCCTTTTGGACAAGAATTCTGTAAACGTATCGAAGACGCCTGTGAAACAGGCCAGAAAGATATCCCCGAAAGATAAAGGTCTGCTGGATGCAATAGCAACGAAGGGAAAGGAAAATAAGCAGGTGCAAAGATCACATGTGGTGATGAGCGCTAAGAGTGTAGCTATATTAAATAAATTGAAGGCGGACAGACTTAAAAAGGAGAATCTTGATACAAATACGTCAGGCGGAGTCCTGAAAGTTGTTAGAGGGAAGGAAAGGCGTGGGTTGATGACGACGCATCCATATCAGAAGCCAAATGGTAAACAAAAGTAGGTATGACGCAGTTACGTTTCTACAGAAATACAGAAAAGAAGTGTAGATACTAGGGCCGGGACTATTTGTCGGATTTTTTGGTATTCGAATATTCGAATACTTCAGTTGCTCAGTTATTTGGCGAATATAATTTGAATATCCAGGTATCCAAGTACATACTATTCGAATATTTCAGTATTCGAATACTATTCGAATATTTCAGTATTCGAATACTATGCGAATACTGAAGTATTCGAATAGTATGGTGTGAATTCTAAATCAAGTTCTTTAAGTTCATTTTTTTTAACTCAACTTAAAACTTGGGTGAAACTTGTAAGTTACTTTTGACCCATTTCAACATATCCGATCGACCTGAAACTTTGCGCACATACATAGTTCCGATGGCAATACAATATTTTCACGAAAAAACATGAAATACTTAATAGTAAAAATTTTTTTAAAAACAAGATTTTATTTGTTTAAAGTGTACTAAAAAGGAACCAATAATTTTGATATCGGCCCAGATGACTGCCTGAGAAGAATTCCCTCATATGACTAAAAATAAACGCGTGAAAAAAAAATATTGTATTGTCACCGGAACTAAGTATGTCTGCAAAGTTTCAAGCCGATCGGGTATGTTGAAGTGAGTCAAAATTAGCTTACAAGATTTCACCCTGACAAACTAACGAACTCACAACTGAAACTAAAAATGAAAGCTTGTAAAAAATGAACCTACAGAACTTGATTTATAATTCACACTATACTATTTGAATACACCAGTGTTCGAATACTTAAATATTCGAATAATAATATTCAAATACTCAAATATTCGAAGTTTATTCGTAGCATTCGAATACTTTGTAAAATATTCGCAGCATTCGAATATTTTGTAAAATATTCGTAGCATTCGAATATTTTGTAAAATATTCGTAGCATTCGAATATTTTGTAAAATATTCGTAGCATTCGAATACTTTGTAAAATATTCGTAGCATTCGAATATTTTGTAAAATATTCGTAGCATTCGAATACTTTGTAAAATATTCGTAGCATTCGAATATTTTGTAAAATATTCGTAGCATTCGAATACTTCGTAAAATATTCGTAGCATTCGAATATTTTGTAAAATATTCGTAGCATTCGAATATTTTGTAAAATATTCGTAGCATTCGAATACTTTGTAAAATATTCGTAGCATTCGAATACTTTGTAAAATATTCGTAGCATTCGAATATTTTGTCAAATATTCGTAGCATTCGAATACTTGTAAAATATTCGTAGCATTCGAATATTTTGTAAAATATTCGTAGCATTCGAATACTTTGTAAAATATTCGTAGCATTCGAATACTTGTAAAATATTCGTAGCATTCGAATATTTTGTAAAATATTCGTAGCATTCGAATACTTGTAAAATATTCGTAGCATTCGAATATTTTGTAAAATATTCGCAGCATTCGAATACTTTGTAAAATATTCGTAGCATTCGAATATTTTGTAAAATATTCGTAGCATTCGAATACTTTGTAAAATATTCGCAGCATTCGAATACTTGCAAAATATTCATAGCATTCGAATACTTGTAAAATATTCGAATATTAAATTACTCTAATAGTCCCAGCCCTAATAGATACGCGATAATGACGATTGATATGGAAAGTATAATGTGTGTCGAATTAGTTTTATAAATCACGTAACAGGGCATAATAGACTATCGACACGCAACACTCTAATATGCGATCTTTCGAGGAAAGAATATTTGTTAGACCTTGTAAGATCGAAGAGTGAATACTACATTTTGATACACAGACGTATGTAACGCGACGCACTCTTCTGATAATTAAAAATTATCGTTACAGATTGGTTCCAGGTCCGCAGTCTTGAGTGCCATGGTAGCGATAGAAATAGTTATAGCGATTGGTAGTGCACTGACCCATAAGACATATAGGTAACTAATTACGCTTTAGCCAGTAGAAAGATGCATAGAGAACTGGTTAAACGTGTGTTAGAATAAAAGCGCGAAAATTGTTAGTATGGGATGACGTCATAGAACTTCGTACTTGTATAGAAATTATTTTGTAAAAGTAATGTTAAAGCTAATAATAATGGAAACGTGTCGGGAAATATTATATATTATTTAAGCGAAGCTGGAGAAATGATATACTAATCATTAAGTACGCTTCTTTGCTAAAAATTTTCGTGGTTTGCACTGCGCGTCCGATTAACGGCATTTTAAAGGATTATTTCAAAGACTGACTACGAAATGGGTGAAGACGATAGAAGACATTCTGTTTGAATTTAGGTATTCGGGCTGGTATTTAATTGATATTGCATGCTGTAGTGCAGTATAATCGGGAAACACATCAAGTGTTCAATATTAATATATTCGGTATTACAGTTGGATAATACATATGTAATTCACATTTACTTCGATAGGTATAGCAGTAGCAACATATTTTCTTACTCTTCGTACGGCCAATGTATATTTTGTAGATTTACAGCGAAATATATAGCTAAATATACGGTGTTTCTAGTTCATATGTACACGTTCAGGCATTTCTGAGGCTATCAACTATGCAAGAAAGTTGTTCAGTTTCAAAGCAAGTACTACATGGTAATTAACGTTTCTTCAGTCATTATTTGTAGACACTTACATAGTTTCCTTTCTTTCATCTTTCCTTTCTTTATCCTTTTTACAAACATAAAATACGTTCAAGATGAATGATGATTTACCCTGGCTTGAAATTATTACGGCGAATATCGGTGATAAACTCGAAGCACAACACTGCGGATCAAATTAATTTTTACTGAACTCTACCTCTAAACTGAGAACAATGAAGTTAATGTTTGTAATCAATGCCTGTGACTATATTCCATGTATGGCGAATAAAAACCTTTTCCAAGCTAAACAATTTTTGTGTAGAAACTTGTCTTCGCTACTGCTTGGAACATTGGGAGTAGACCGAGCATCAGCGATACATGTTGCGTGTTTAATATTATACGATATAGTCATTCAAGTATGGGCGAATTCCACTTACATTGTTGTTATTATTGGATGATATCAATTTTTGCACTCGTAGAGTTTCGATATTTCAACTTTGTAATTGATTAATCTTTCTTACGCATTTTAAAGAACATGATATGATACGTTCTTTGAGGGGTCATGCCTAGTTAGCAGACGAAAAGAACGCCATTTTTCGGAATTTTTTGCGAAAAATGTGATGTATGTTTCTTACAACTATTTCCTTATTTTAGAAGTATATATATTCAGCAACCCTCAGGAATTTTGTTATAGGAATATATTAAATAATTAAGGAATAACAGACACTCTCGCGGAAGCTGTTTTTATAATGGCGCTGCGCGGTGAGCACGATTTCTCCGAGCCGAATCATCTGAAATCAAAAAGTGAAAAAGATTCTGTTAATATATGAGTTTATCTGGTTCGTGAACGAAGGATTTTTCAAAAAAATGATTTCAGACATAATGGCGGCCGTTTAACGCAAAATCATGATTCTTCGATGTCTGAATTGTTCGTTTTTCGTGAATTAAAAATAGAGTTTTCGTCAGAAACAAAAGTCCTTCGTTCACGAACTAGATAAACTCGTATACTAACAGAATCTTCTTCACTGTCCGATTTCAGATGATCCGGCTCGGAGAAATCGTGCTCACCACTAAAAAAAAGTAGCTTCCGGGAGAGTGGCTGTTATTCGTTCATTTTTTAATATTTTCCTGTAATAAAATTACTAAGAGTTGTTGAATATATGTACTTTTAAAATAAGCAAATAGTTGTAAAAAATATACATTAGAGTTTCCACAAAAAATTCCCGAAAATCACGTTTTTTTTCGCCTGCAACTAGACATGACCCCTTAAGGGGAGCTTCCGGTCTAGAGTCGAAAAAAATAGGTGATCTTTAGGAATTAATTAAAAGAAAACTACTATATATAATTGAATGTGACTTTTTGCATTGTATTAAGGATGTCTTAAATTATAGAAATATATTTTTTGTTTTATAATTAATCATTACAGACGGCACTGGGGAGTCGTTGAAGTCGAGGCGTCCAAAAATTCATGCAAATCGGTGGGACCTGTATCTCCAAAAGTTATTATCCGATTCGACTGAAACTTTTTTTATTTTGAAGAATATGCTTCTGCCTAGGGGAAACCAGAAAAATTACAAAAATGACATTTTTTAGAAAACAATGACACTTGAAGTTTGAAATCACTTTTTCCCTATATTTTTCATCCTTTCAACGTCTTTGAAAATGATAAATTTTCAATTTTTTTGTATTTTTTTTGGTTTCCCCCCTAGCCAGAAGTATATTCTTCAAAATAAAAAAGTTTCAGTCAAATCAGATAATAACTTTTGGATATACAGGTCCCACCGTTTTGAGTTTTACGTGAGCGCCAAGTAGCCGGTTGTAACCCATGCGTTTGCCGCTACGCAAATGCCTATAACTTCGGGAATTTTATGAATTTCAACAAATCCTTTTAAACACGTATTCCTAAAAGGTTGAACATTCGAAAAATGGAATAAAAAATCGACTTTTAGACCGGAACCTCCCCTTAAGCAGTTACACTACCTTACGTTTTGTATTTGCGATCCATCTCCCATTACGATTTTCTTCCTAAAAATAAGATGACACAGAAACATTAGCATTTCAGTGATTAATTGTCAATGTCAGTGACCAAGAAGTTCATTTCGAAGCATTTCTCAACTTCCGCCTCATTTACTCACGTATTTTTCCAAAGCGCGAAGAACTTGTGCACTAAGTGCCAACATTTTCAGTTCCATAAAATGCCTAGCAGAGACCGTTGTCGGCGCGATTGATCTTGAACGATCAAACATCGATGCGAGCGATTGGATTAAGAATGCTAAGAAAGCGAGCGATGCTAGCACGCTTAAAGGATCGATTGCCCTGAAAAATATTACATCGTGCATAAGTAGGATCGATTAATTAATATGCGCGTGATTATAATGTTCTCCTTTTCACAAGCGTACTTACGGGTAATACGTGGGACTTACTGCTGTTCCGTATCCACCGTAGTAACTTCTCTGAATGCCCGTCGGTGTTTTCCTATATCCTGGAGCCTGCTCGCAGAAAGAAAAAATGAGAATTCCCTATTTTCGTAGCGTGCGTGATTGCATAACTTTCTCAGAACATTAAATCATTGCACAGTGAGATTTTTACGTACAGTCCTCGGAACAATGGAGTACGACTTCTCGAGTTCTAAATTATTTTCCACGTAAGAAGCATCCGTCGAGACACGGCATAAAATGCCACCGAATAATTCAACCATCACCAAGACTTTAAACATTCTTCCCGCGGAAGATACTTGATGCGATAAGCGAGAATGTTTAACGTCACAGATTTAATCGTGAAATACTCGCCCGTTTCAAAATAAAACAATCTATCCGCCGATTTATGTACTAACATCCATTCTACGTAACGAATAGTTCTCCTGATGCTTTCCTTTCGCAATGCCGGGGCATTTATAGTCTTCGGGATGCAGTTCTTCTCCCATTACACGCTCTAGTCGTTCGTCACAGAGTATTTCTTGTTCGCTCTTCTGAAATAAAGTGGCCATAAAATTGGAAGCTTCCTCTGTAACGAACACAGAAAGTATTCGCGCGCTATTCTTTCAACCTGTGCCCGACAATATTGACGATAGCGACAGTGCCGGCTGTGCTTGGAAATTTTCTATATTACAATTAAACGTATACATAATATAATTAAAAAATATTAAGCGAAAAATGCGTTGTTGCTTATAAGCTACTTCGCGACTTTAACTATTTACATCGTGTAACGTGTAAAATACTCAATTAGTAAACGGTGAATACACATGTAACTCGACGACGAGAAAACAAGAATTCATGTTTAGTACTCTCTCTTCGAGCACAATTATTAAATTTATTGTCATAATAAGAAAACTATGCCTGTTTTACGTGCGACTGGTTTGTAACAATTAAACTGAATACCACGTCGAAACAATTGTAACATTCTTATTTCCATTTATTTCGCGTTCTCAGCGTATTTCAGGTGCAACACATTCTTAACAGCCTGTTTGTATTTGTTGATGGAAAAGCTATCTTCCCCATTGTTTATTAGATCAGAAACTGCGATCTTGTATTCCGTTGCACACGGTATATGTTCGTAATTGGTGTCGGTGGGGATATTCGGCCAGCAGTGCAAGGTCACTAAACTTTTCCGACTGGTGCTCTTATCCCAATCGTAGTATTCCATGTCCACTTCACATTTCTCAGCTTCCCATGATTCGATACGCTACAATCACACGCAACATTATTGCTACAGATTTCGAGCATTTAAATTTCATAAAAGATCGTTAAGAAATTAGCCGACGACTTACCCAGGATACGTGATACAGAGCTGTAAGAAGATAGTTCACGTAATCTAAATTCTGTTTCCTGGTCGGACACTTGTCCGCGACTACCGTCATTATGTCTGTCTTAGGATTATATCTATCGCCCACCAATCGGAGCAATTTGTCTTTGGCGTGAGTGTCTAAATGCAAAGAGGACACCTTCACCCTTAGGCTGACTATTCTGGCCAGAGGTTCTCTTATGGTAGGAGAGGAATAACAATAATCCGAAGTAATTATCTCCACAGGAAAATGCTTCTCGCAGTCCTCGTCCGTTTCTAGACCCTCCGGCCATTTCGTGCAGAATTTCTCCAACGCCTCGCAGTGCGCTTTAACCGCAGGCGGAGTGAGGTGTAAGAAATTCGGAATCTTCATGAGTTCCGCGTTCGCATATTTGTCCGGATGCGGACGTTTATTATGTTTGTATCCTTGGCGCACGGGCAGCGGTACGGTGTGGGGATGAAACGTACGCGCGGTAGGCCAGATCGCCTGCCAATTCTGATCATCTGGCATTACGTCGGCTTTGGGTACTTGCTTCGGAATTAGATACTGCGGTTTCCTCCTCCTGAGACTTACGTTTCTCTTTGGTATTAATTCCAATACTCGAAATTCTATAAAAGCAAAGCAACGTAAAGACGCGGAAATCGACAGGATTTAGACATTACGAAGTCGCGTGAACAGTGATTTCCATTTCCATGAAAACAAATTGAAAATTCAATAGTAATTAAGTACGAGTACGTTATTTATAAAAATAATGTATTTCGAAGAAGTAAGAAAAGTTATAAGCAAAATTTTTTAGGTTATGGATGAAACGAGAAATGTTTTGGTACCTTCGTTACTAGAATTTGGTGCTGTGCAAAATGACGATGATGGTTTAAGTAATTTTGAAGCTGTTTGAATGGTGCTGGCTTCGCAGCGTCGTATTAACGATAGCATCTTGGCGTTGGTTGATACACTTTTTAAATGTAACCTCAAACACCTACAGTGTGTGTACTTTATCGTAATGGTAAACACTTTGTCGGTCCGGTTCCGTGCGTTTCTTGCGATTGTACGTTAAAAACCATTCATATAGGTATGACGATGATGTATTTTTAAGTTTATTGAACTTTTTTTTTATTGAGTGTTTATTGAACTTAAACAAATTTTTGTAAAGAATAGTTTTTGAAGAACAGTGTAGCGATAGATTCTGTAGCTAATAATTATCTTTCAATACTGTGACACTTCCTTTTTTAACGATTTTAAGTAGTTTGTTCAATTTATGGAAGCTCGACAATTCAAGAGGAAATTGAGTACAGTATTGTCTCCGTATGTGCTCGGTTTGGTGTACACGATAGGTGTTCGTCGCTACCCCCACCACTTCTGTCTCACTCTTGTCCGGCGAAGGCAAGAGCGAGATGGAACGAGAGCCACTGAAAGCGAGCGAGGACGGTACGAGACAGACGACGCGTTGATGTTTTGTCTCCCTCCGTCTTTCGGGCACCGTGACACTCCGTCCTTTGCGTGCGCGACGAGCGTGCGCGATGGTCGCAAGCACTTAGGTGAGCACGGGAACCGCATCGCAAAATCGTGACGCAGGCCCGGCTCAAGCCTTTTTTGCGCCCTAAGCGAACTTGTCAAATTGCGCCCTTTATTATAATACATTTATTTGAGATTATTTATGACTTTACTCTGCAAAATTAGGCGACTGCCTAGGGCGGAAAGTCGACAAGAGGTGCAAAATGATATTTTCATTACTGGTATTGTGGAAAATAAACTTTAAAATTAAATATTACAAGTTGTACTATAAGTGGATTAAACTACGAATACAAATTCAGTGTAAGCTTATCAATAATCTCAAATAAATGTATTATAATAAAAGGCGTAATTTGGCAAGCTCGCCTAGAGCGCAAAAAAGACTCGTGCCGTGCCTGGCTATCTGACCGTGGCGCGCATGCGTCGAGCAGTCACGATTCCATCTGAGTGCTCGCACCCGTTGCGCACGCTCGCCGCGCACTCAAAGCGTTCCATCTCACTCCCCCCTTCGGCCAGAAAGGAGCGAGAAACGGACATTCGGAATTAGGGATCTGTTCACGATAGGAGTTCAACGCCGGTCCCGACTAGCGAGCACATACGGAGACAATACTGTACTTGACTGTAAAACCCTAAACGAAACGGTATGCTATTCGGCTCGCCTTTCTGCTTTGCCGTCTTCTTTCGATAATTTATGACTTGTCGCTGTCGCGTATACCCTTTCGCCCATTCTCATTCTCTATTCCACTCTATTTAGTCTATTTTCTCGCATTCGCCGCGATGACTACAAATAAAGAAGTAGTGGGGATAAAAATGTACATCTAACGAAACAGGCAACGTTGCCAGGTTCGAGGGAAAAAGGAAAAAAGAGAATGGTAGTGGGGAACATAACTCAAGTCACGTGATGAAAGTAAGGTAGTTGATAGGTGTAGAATGGAAGCGGGGGTAATGTGACGTCATAGGGAATTTCTTCTGGCAACGCTGGAAACAGGGAAATTTAAAATTTGGGAAGAATTAATTTAATATGTCCTTGCATGTTTATTCCCGATGGTTAGAACATTTCTTTGCATATTTGTATTCAGTTCTTACTCCTTTTAAAACCAAATCGCTGATACATTTATCGTAAAACACTTCGAAAGTGTGAAAGTCCCAAAGGAGGCTTGACATAATCACATAACGATGGTACTTATAGAATTTACTTGATCAACAATTTAAGATGAATAAGTTTTCAACAATAAAGGAGAGAGAGACTTTAATATTAACAGCGAAAAAGGCTCGAAATGTATGTATAACGCAGATTCACTGTCACGTATTCACGTTCGTATTGAATCAGGTCGAAAGTTTATATTTTCAGAGATGACGTTCTCCCGTTGCGGTTGATTCCGTAGCGTAGACCCGTAAAACACGTAAAATAATGGCGTCTCCTCGTCCGAAGTCTCCGCGACCGCCTATTTCGGCGAAGAAGGATGAGAAGGAAGAGAGTTTCTGGGATAAAATCGGCACCTTGGGTCGGAAGAAGCGAATTAAAGAAGGTACCACATTGCGTTCAGCGTAACATCACTAAAGATAACCTTGCTCGCGCCTGTTCCCTATCCATCTAAGGAATGTACTTCCTTATATGGTAAGAGTGGTATGTTCCTTCAAATTTTCTTTAACAGCTCGATAATGGAAAATAAAAATTGTCGATTTGTAGTATCCGAAATTCTCTTTCACATATTGCGCTATGTATCTACACAGCTGATTCTAATAGCGCTGCGAATTTCTTTGGCTCTAGTGCAAGAAGTGCAGGAAGAGGGGAAATATGCAATCGACTCCCCAGGATACGCGGCTAATCCGGAAATGCCCCCAGAGGAATACGCGTTGGATGAGAACGAGGAACGTTCCATGATCGAGCCTAGATCTTTGGAGGATTCCAAGCTCAAGGAGCTCGTATTCGTCCTAATAGAATGGATCAACGACGTACTAGCCGATCAACGTATCATCGTGAAAGATATCGCGGAAGATCTTTACGACGGGCAGGTGCTACAGAAGCTTTTAGGTGCGCTAAAATTTTAAAACTTGCCGAGAGAACCATTTCGATGGCACGTGTAATATATTTAAACCGAGGAGACACGTTACGTTACTAATTTTAGAAAAGTTGACCGGAGATAAGTTGGACGTCCCTGAAGTGACTCAGTCGGAGGAAGGTCAGAAACAGAAACTGGCGGTCGTCCTATCGACTGCCAACCGTGTGCTGGGTCGTTACCCTCCGTACAAGTGGAGCGTAGAATCTATTCACTCGAAGGACATCGTCGCCATTTTACACTTGTTGGTCGGCTTAGCGAGGCAGTTCCGCGCGCCTGTTAGATTACCGGAAAGAGTGGCCGCACAAGTTGTAGTGGTGCGCAAAAAGGACGGCCAATTGATACACAGAACGGTTAGAGAAGAAATTACGTCGACGTACGACGATTTGGGGATGCGCTGCGAGCGCGATGCTTTCGACGCTCTCTTCGACCATCCGCCTGATAAATTGGCTGTAGTTAAGAAAGTGAGGCTTCGTTCGGCGTAGAAAGGAGAAGTCTGTTGAGCGATCGTCAAACTTACAACGTTATCTTTTCGCAGTCGTTGATCACTTTTGTGAATAAACACCTGAGTAAAGTGCACCTGGAGGTGACCGACTTGGACACGCAGTTTCACGACGGAGTATTCCTAACGCTTTTACTTGGACTTCTCGAAGGGTTCTTCGTGCCTTTGGGTAGCTTTCATCTGACGCCTAAGACGCACGATCAGATGGTACACAACGTTTCGTTCGCGTTTGACATTATGCAAGATATTGGACTGCCGAAACCCAAAGCTCGACCGGAAGGTAAGTGTGTCGAAGGTAATTTTCGAGAGTAAACGTGGTTGTGCTGTTAAATATGGTCCTGCCCTTGTTTACAGATATCGTAAATTTGGATCTTAAGTCCACTCTGCGGGTATTGTACAATTTATTCACCAAGTACAAAGGCATCAACTGAGGAAGGAAATGTATCGAAGACACGAACAATTAATATTTACGATTAATGACGCTACTCATGTACTAACCAAAGAGTATGGTTTTTCTGCATGGAGGCAGGGATGATAGCCATGATAGCTAGGCGGAATGAACGAGGGTTGCGGATGGAGGATCAGGAGGAAGAGGAGGCGCAGAAAGAAGGCGAAATGTATACATATTGCGATGCGTTTAAAAACTCACGTTTCTCAAACAATCTAATACTTCCAACATTGTTATTTAAACCAACTGCCAGAATTTTAAATTTTGTAAAGATGAAATTTTTATTTTCAAATATATCGTATAATATTTGGAGTTGTGAGGGATAATTTCCGTTTGCCAGACAAATCCTTTCCGCCGTAGTGTTGTTCCTGCAAGTCAGCCACGATCGATTTCGAATTACGGTTCGATTCGATTCGTAACGCTTAACTCAACGAGGACACGGACAATTTATTTGTCATTATGTGGATCGTTATTCGAATGAGACTAGTCCTGCGAAACGGAAACGATACGGGATTGCTCTAATAGTTTCGGCAACGCTGGACGAGTTACATAAGTACTGTACAGAGCGCACGATAATTTAGCGAAAGCTTCCTTCCTGTTGACGGAATATGCGCGAGTTGGAGAGAGCGGAGTATCGTTTATAGTGTTTTACATTTGTAGGTCCCTACCAATTTCCTCGATATTACCCTACTCTATTTCTCTCTTATTGTTAGCCTTAACGTACGTACCATAGGTACAATGGCGGATTTAACGCGCGGCCGATGAGAAATTGTCGCCTGGTCCCCTACCTAACTCAGACCATCTTCAAAAAAAATTATGATTTTATCCGAACTCTATATTTTTTCCGCACTACTGCACTTAGCCGGTTTTTAGAAAATTACCTCTTCATTTTCCCGAAAAATTCCCCGTCTAGTCCCCTATCTAACCCAAATCATCTTAAAAAAAAATTATGATTTTATCCGAACTCTATATTTTTTCCGCACTACTACACTTAGTCGGTTTTTAGAAAATTACGTCTCCATTTTCCCGAAAAATTCCCCGTCTAGTCCCCTATCTAACCCAAATCATCTTAGTCGGTTTTTAGAAAATTACGTCTTCATTTTCCCGAAAATGGGCCTGTGCCCAGAAGGGTCGCCTAGGGCCCTATCTTAAAAAAAAATTTATGGCTTTATCTAAACACTACATTTTTTTTCTTATACTTTTCTGTACACTTAGCCCGTTTTTTAGTAAACTGCCTCTTCATTTTCCCAAAAAATGTACCCCCCCCCGAACGTTAGCCATCTGGGCCTATTTGCTTAAATTCGCCACTGCATATGTACCTCTCGACATCTTTCACATAATCGTGAATGTAATTGTGGTCCATTGTAAGCGATGTTTCTATCGTATGGCGCACACTGTGTAGCTACAATAGCTATCGCCCATGCTTGGAACTTACAATTAGTCTCGAACGATCTCGACTGACATTTTGTGAGTTCGAAATATTTCGGAGGTACCAGGGCAATACCAGTATCACAAAACGGATTTTTCGTAAATACATCGAAAGGTAGATTTTATCGACGAAATTCTTTATTACAACATTTATTTGGATCTTCGAGTTATCGAAGCTACAGTGCACACGTAAATTAAGATTACACTATTGCACACGTTGGGCCTCACAGGCCCGTATCTCCAAATTTAGGAATGCATGTATATTTTGAGAAAAAGAATATTTTAAACTGCACAAATACCAGTGGCGGATTTAAGAAAAGTGGCCCAGGTGGAAAATGTTCCGAGGGGCCCATTTTTCGAGAAAATGAAGAGGTAGTTTACTAAAAACGGGCTCAGTGTAGTAGTTCAGAAAAAAATGTAGTTTGGATAAAATCATATGTTTTTTTTAACCATGAGGCCCAGGGGTGTCCGGAGACTTTCTTCCAGGGGGGGGGGGGGGCAATTTTGGGATGATGGTAAAGAAAAATATACCCGTCTTGCTTTTTTTAACCCATTTTATAGTGCCAATTTAATTACAAATTTAAAACCGAAATTTAAAAATATTCTCTTTTTTAGTATAAACTTAATAAAGATCAGTTTTGAAAAATAAGCGATTTTTCTCAAAAGCCAGGGGGGACAACTGCCCCTTTTGCGCCCCCCCCCCCCCCGCGGATGCCCATGATGAGGCCCAAGGGGTCTTTGTGGGCAGCGGCCCATGCGGCAACTGTTCATCGGCCGCCCTGTTAAATTCGCCACTGACAAATAGAACGTAACTTAACTCCTATAACAGCGTCTACTATTAATCTCTGATACAGTATTGCAGAAATATGAATTACAGATGCATCGTTAATATGTACGTTTGGTATACAATACAGATTTACATTCGCGTTACTGTTATCGGGCATGATCGACAGCGTTTAACGATGGACATGCATGAAATTTCGCGAGGATGCACGCGACATCTCGAGATTTATCGTCTGCGCGATGATATGCGGACCCATTCTGTCCGTCCGCGGCGTATAATGCCGAATGCGGCGAATAAATGCGAATAAATGTCACGAGGCAAGAAGATGACAGAAAATAGGTTAGTAAAGGAAAGATCGCGGAAGAGAAGGTCGACAGATCGCGGTCATACCTTTTGTTCGCGGATGTACAGATAGTTGGACGCGATTCCACCGAAGATGTTACCGGAACACGCGATGTTGCGACGCGACGGTACTTACCTTACCGTAGGCGTAGCAACCCAATCACGTTGTCGTCTTTCGGCCCTTTTAAAGCGACAGAGTTGCCGCCAGAGTAGCATAAGTACTAGCAACACAGGGGCTACTGACACAGGACAAAGTCTCTGAAATACGCGGGACAGTTTTAGCTTCTCTTCGCATTTACCACCGTCGGTAAGTCATTACATGCAGGTTACATCGCATTTCTGATCTACATGATCAAATAAATACTCTTTTTAACCAACAGAGCGTAATATCGTTAAAAGGACAAATTCTTTCCAATGACAATGAGGTGTTTGCGCTACGAAAACGAAGACGATGACGACGACGATGCGAGATCGGAGACGCCATCGGGAACAAGGTGGAGAAGCAGCTGCGTTCCTGTTCAGAAACGAAGAATCACGTTCACTGGATACGCGAAGATTCTTCGTACGATTTTAGCGAGATACACATTGATATGCGAGCAAATTCGCAACGAGCAGCGGGACGATCAACTGGCGGACTTGGTTCTGCCGAGCAGCGAAGATTGGCGGCACCGAGTCTACTACCGATTGGTCGAGTTGCAAAGGGAATGCAACGCGGAACTCGGAACGAAAAGGTTACTCGCTGGAAAATTCGCAGCAACCAATCGCGAACCGCCTTCTTCAACTAAATCGAATACCAACGCGATTCCCGATTCGCAAATTTTTCCTTCACTCTGTTGTTTCCGCTGCATACTCTGTCGAAATAATTCTCATGCACGTATTTATGCGCATCGACGGCTCGAATACCATTCGCTTCGTACTTTATTAACGCAGCTCTGAAAATGTTCGAGTAATATCGATACCCCGTGATTCCCTATTCTGTGGACTTTTTGGAATTTCAAGTTAAAAATAATAAATAATCGAATCCTTGCATCTGATCTTCCTCTCCCTTGCACTCGCGAATGTGTATACCTGTCTAACTTAAAAGAGCGAGAGGTTACGCGTAATCTTCGTCTCGTAACTTCCTCTCGAAGCTTGGAATTCTGCTTTCTCGCTGTTCGTAGTTTTACCGTGCCAATCGGTTTCCTTTGGATATCGTTGCACGCGCGAATAAAGGTTATAGGAATAATGGAGGAGTAAGTAGGAAACAGATCGATCGGGGATGAGTACTGAAAAGCTAAGAAGTGGTGAAATCGAAGGGCTGCCGAGGCTGGACTGGAAGCGGAGTTCGCGGCGGAGAAGGAGAAGGAGGTGGAAAGGGAGAAGGAAAAGGAGAGAGAGTCGAAGGCGGAGTTGAGGAGGAGCAGCTGGAACTGGGAACCAGAGTTTCGTGGATATCCGTTGAAGGCGAAAGAGGGAGAGGGTCGGAAGGAAGGATCGAGCGGATCGTTACCGAGCGTTTACGGTATCGCAGGCTCGATGACGGAAGCTTGCGTTGAGCCAGGTTGGCGTGTCAACGATATCCCTTTGGCGGCTAAAGTTCTCGGAAGAGTTTCAGCTTCCCCTACCTATTCCGACGAAGCCGAGATGCGTCGAGTGTTTGGGCTCGTTTACGACGTGTTCAGGTGTAAGCTCCCGCTCTTAGATTTCCAGGATGAGAATGCAGTTTCTGTTCTTTCTAACGTTTGCTCTGTTTTCTGCTCTCTCTAGATAAAAAGATCTTCGGTCGGGCACTGAAGGACGTAGGGTTTTGGGGCAGCAACAGCGCGCTGAAAGACCGGGAGAAGATCGTTTGGCTGTTGCTGTACGATATGCAGGGGAGGAAATTCTTGAGGCGGGGCGAGGTGGACGCGGTCGAAGAGCGGGAGAAAATTTTTCACGTAAGCTCTTCTTTTCTTCTTCTCTTCCTCCATTCTAACAAGGGGAGGTTCCCAGGCGTCCGCCTCCGATTGCTTTGAATTTTGGATATGTTTTAGAGGACCGAAAAATAAAATATACTTGTTTTTTTATAGCGGCTCGTTTTCATATTTAGGGGGTGAAACCAACCCCCAAAGTTATAAGATTTTCAGGTGTTCATCTCCGATTGCTTTGAATTTTGGATATATTTTAGAGGACCAAAAAATAAGAAATACGTGTCTTTTCTTTTGGCCTGCTTGAATATTTAGGGGGTGGGACCACCCTCAAAATTCATAAGTATAGTTTGTGTCCGCCTCCGATTGCTTTGAATTTTGGATATGTTTTAGAGGACCGAAAAATAAAAAATACGTGTCTTTTTCTTTTGGCCTGCTTGAATATTTAGGGGGTGAAACCACCCCCCAAAGTTCATAAGAATAGTTGGTGCCCGTCTCCGATTGCTTTGAATTTTGGATATGTTTTAGAGGAACGAAAAATAAGAAATGCGTGTCTTTTTATTTTTGCCCGTTTGCATGTTCAAGGGGTGAAACCGCCCCTCATAGTTACCCCTTAATAACGGTGACAAGAACATCGTTCATATAGCATGTTATGACGCAAATTAAATTTATCTCAAGTTTTACTCAACACAATTTTGTACCCCTATGAACTTTGGGGGTGGTTTCACCCCTAAATATGAAAACTAGCCGCTATAAAAAATACGTATTTCTTACTTTTCGTTTCTCTAAAACATATCCAAAAACCAAAGCAATCGGAGGCGGGCACCAACTATTCTTACGAACTTCGGGGGGTGGTTTTACCCCCTAAACATGCAAACGGGCCAAAATAAAAAGACACGCATTTCTTATTTTTCGGTCCTCTAAAACATATCCAAAAACCAAAGCAATCGGAGATGAACACCTGAAAATCTTATAACTTTTGGGGTTGATTTCACCCCCTAAATATGAAAACGGGCCGCTATAAAAAAACATGTATATCTTATTTTTCGGTCCTCTAAAACGTATCCAAAAACCAAAGCAATCGGAGGCGGGCACCAACTATTCTTATGAATTTCGGGGGGTGGTTTTACCCCCTAAACATGCAAACGGGCCAAAATAAAAAGACACGCATTTCTTATTTTTCGGTCCTCTAAAACATATCCAAAATTCAAAGCAATCGGAGGCGGACACAAACTATACTTATGAACTTTGGGGGTGGTTCCACCCCTTAAACATTCAAGCAGGCCAAAAGAAAAAGACACGTATTTCTTATTTTTCGGTCCTCTAAAACATATCCGAAAACCAAAGCAATCGGAGATGAACACCTGAAAATCTTATAACTTAGGGGGTTGGTTTCACCCCCTAAATATGAAAACGGGCCGCTATAAAAAAACACGTATATCTTATTTTTCGGTCCTCTAAAACATATCCAAAATTCAAAGCCATCGGAGGCGGACACGTGGGAACCTCTCCTTGTAATTTTTTTTCTTTTGATTTCTGCTAGGCTGCCGGGTTGATGGACATCGAGAACGCTCTTCTGGAGGCGAAGACGCACCTAGCCGCGAGCATCTCCCGCCTCCGCATCCATGGCTCGGCTCTCAATCTGGGTGAATAGCTTTCGCTTTCGTTCGGAGCCCGTTCCGATTTAGTAGATTTCAATAGAGTGGTAAGCAGAAAGATGGGTGGCTTGCTGTAACGATAATCTCCGGAAATTCTGGGATACCCGAAAACGAGCGAAGACGAGCTGTTGTCGCCTCGGTTGCGTATTATCGGAGGCATCGCTTGGGAGGAGGGAGCCGTGATCGCCACCGGATGGGTGAATGCTAACAAGTTCGTCAGCAGACAAGAATTCCTGGAGGAAATGGCCAAGCTGAGGATGGTGTTCCGCGAGAACGAAGAAGCGGTGGAGCTCGAGGAGACCGATTACGCGTTCGACTCGATTTGTCCTATGGTGGTTAACTTGCACGAGAGAGCGCGGCAACTATTGGCTGTGTCCACTCTGGTTCGCGATCATCGTTTCATATTTTTAGTAGGTAGTCACTCGAATCGAACGAATTTTATGTAGTTTCACGATTAACCGCGGTTAACATTAATTCGTAATTGAGGACCTTGCAGGTCCATTTTTTACAGTTGTTGAGTTATGACGTGTAATATAGGTACCTAAAAAAATCTAAAATATGAAAAAATTCTGAAATATTAATAGAAATATCAATAGAAATAATAAATATTAATAGAAATAATATTAATATTTCGAAAGAGTTGATAAGTTTTAACTAAAAGTTATTGAGTTGATAAGTTTTTATTTCTATTTTTTCCGAAAAATATTAGAAATATTAATATTAATATTTTTCGCCAAAAATATTAGAAATATTAATACTAATATTTTTCGTCAAAAATATTAGAAATATTAATATTAATATTTTTCGCCAAAATATTAGAAATATTAATATTAATATTTTTCGTCAAAAATATTAGAAATATTAATATTAATATTTTTCGTCAAAAATATTAGAAATATTAATATTAATATTTTTCGCCAAAAATATTAGAAATATTAATATTAATATTTTTCGCCAAAAACATTAGAAATATTAATATTAATATTTTTCGCCACAAAAATAGAAATAAAAACTTATCAACTCAATAAAGAAAAAAGTTGATATGTTTTAACTAACAGTTATTGAGTTGATAAGTTTTTATTTCTATTTTTGGCGAAAAATATTAGAAATATTAATAACTTTTAGTTAAAACTTATCAACTGTTTTCGATGTTACGTCAAAGCAATAACTTTATAAACAGTATTTCCTAATTAACTTGAAGTTGGTAAAGATGGAGCTGCACCGCTGTTGCTGCCAAGTCTTCAATTCGTAATTCGTTTGTTCGATCGATCCAGGAGAGATCGCTGTGCCTGGGGGCGGCGGCATTGGCACAGGCTATCCGCGTGGGTCGTCTCTGCGGCCCGGTCGTTCTCACGCATGCTCTTGCCCCTCGACACACGGGATATTTAGCCCAACTGTTGGACAACATCGAAGGCGCCGGCAGGCTTCTAGCATTCGGGGCTGGCGATCATCGTTGCGAGTACGAGACATATCTCAAGGATCTTGGCGTTACGTTGCAACGGTGTCGCGTATTTTCCGAAAAGTACCGTCACAGTCTCCTCTTTCAGTCCAGTGAAATTGGGAGAAATTGTGATTGAAATTGAAATTGATTTTGTGTTATAACTCGCGAACTATAAAAACTAAAAGAACTGTAACTTACCAAATGATACTCCTAATTAAAAGAAATATATCTTTCCTGAAAACTTTTTTCTATCTCTTACAGTTCGCGAATAATAACACAAAATCGAAAAATTTTCAGGGGTCAATTTCCCTCCATTGTAAGCCGCCATACGTGAAGATGCTTACTCCTACGAAAAAAACTCATAGAACCTTTTTTATTAACAATTTCCTAAGCTACAAATTCCATAATAACTATTTTTGTCGTAAAACTGCTCGATAACGACGTATTCTCGAAAAACTATTTTTCATTACTTTTGACCCCCTGTAAATTTTTAACGGCAGTCACATCGATAGGGTCTTTTGACATTCTTTAAAACGACGAAATAAAGGCTCCTACAAAAATATAGCTTACTGGGAATTATTCCACAGTTTGGCCAATGTTTCCACCCAATTTCACTGGACTATTTCTCTTCTTTAGCGTTCGCGCGTTGATCCGCGCAACGAATCCAACAGTCTGATCCAAATATCTCGTTTCCTTATTTAGGTACGTATCGCCTCCAGCGACAGCGGAGTTGGATAGAGCTACCGTGGTCCTGGCGATACCACCGTGCAGCTACACCGGCGTCCGTGACATCGTCGATCTCGCCGTAGCTCGCGGAGGCGACGTAGATCTTCTCGAGTCGCTGACAAACTGCTGGACGACCAACGATGACCACGATCACGAGCATCGCAGTGATCGCGAGATCGAACAGCTACGAGTTCTGTTAGCCGATCAGATGGCCACTCTAAAATACGCTCTAACCAGACCGAACGTTCAGTTTCTCATATACGAGGCGCACACGCTCTTGCCTGCGGAAACGACAGAAATGGTTCGAAAGGTGGTCGATTACGCTAATCGAATGGCCATGGAGAAGTATTTGCGCGATCATCCGGTGCGACACTTAGTCAAATTTTCTTCGCCGATTCCTCCTTCCTTTTCATTTTCACCAGTCTTCTTTTTGTAGTCAAAGAAGAGGATACCGAAGGAGGGAAAGGAACCGTCCAAGTCGAGTAAACCGGAGAAAAGGGATGAGTCGGGAGAAGATAATCGATCGTTGGCATCTTCCTCGAATCTTACCGTAAGATTCCTCGCATTTTCTGTTGAATTCAAATCGCGTGGCTGGTTTAAAAGTTGCCTGCTCGAAGGTTCTGGACAGCGATCTTTTCCAAGTGGACAGCATTGACGTCATTTACGGAGGAAACGCCAGGCGCACGCTAGATCCAGGCTGCTTCCTCGCGGTGATAAGAAGGAAGGAAATGATGCAATTCGACTCGCTGTTTATGATCAAGGTGGCGGAATCCAAGGGATTATTCGGCGACCTCGATGAACAACAGCAGGCGAAACGGGAGCCGCTCCTCTCTGATCGGACGTTTCAACGGGCCTCGCAAGTCGACCGTCGTAAACGACCGAAATCCTGCAAGGTTCGTTTCATTTCCCTCGTTTATCTCCTTCCCCGCGGTAATACAGGGTTATCCACTGAAAACTGGCGGCACTCGCGCGAGTACAAATGAGAATGGCAACAACGTCACACGCATACTTACTACTGCCATGATTGTCGATACATCCGCCATCTATCGGCTGTTGCTAAAAGTAAGGGTTCCAATTGGTCATCTGCACGAACTTATACTTTTAGCAACAGCCCATAGATGGCGGATGTATCGACATATGATTGGAATAGTAAGTATGCGTGTGACGTTGTTGTCGTTCTCATTGGTACTCGCGCGAGCGCCGCCAGTCTTCAGTGGATAACCCTGTACTCGAGAGTTCTGTTTTATTCTAAGTTAATTTTCTCCCAACACATGTCTTGTGCTAGCACCGGGGCATCAAGATCTCTGTACTTTCGCACGTCTCCATGCTTAAAACGTTATACAGGGTATTCGGCTACACGTGGGAATAAATTTAAGGGGTGATTCTAGACGAAAATTAAGAATAACTATATTCAGGCTTCTTTTGTCACTGATTCGTCACCGTCCAGTCCAAACCGCTGATTCTAGACACATAAAATAGCATAACCTTTTTTGTGAGCCTGTAATGAAAATTCAAAAAACCCGTTTGTAGATTGAAGTAAGTTATAGGCATGCCTAAAATTTCATCAAAATCGGTTAACGTTGCTCTGAGCTACGAACGTTTAAAGATCGCAGAATAAGGTCGAGAATCACGGAAATTCCCGAAATCAGCGATTTTCAACCTTATTCTGCGATCTTTAAACGTTTGTAGCTCAGAGCAACGTTAACCGATTTTGATGAAATTTTAGGCATGCACATAACTTACTTCAATCTACAAACGGGTTTTTTGAATTTTCATTACAGGCTCAGAAAAAAATTTAAAAAACGACCTTTACTACTTTTTTCGCTAATCCAACCAATTGCATTTTGGACCAGTTCTTAAAAAGTTATGCGATTTTAATAGATTTAAACTTTCTTTCGTCTTTAATGGCGCACCCAGGGAGGGGGGGGGGGGGGTGCTAGGTGTCCTAGGGCCCTCAAAAGAGGGGCTTTGTAAAAAAAAAGAAAACTGGATTTTATTCTTTAAATAAATTCTATTAAATTTGCATTAAAAATATTTTTATCCGTTAAACTCAGCTCCCCCCCAAGATTAAATCCTGAGTGCGGCACTGACGTATATGCATGATTTCTGAAAGTTACCATTTCTTTATCTATGAAATATATGAAAGGAAGCTATAATTTTATTTAAAAGCTACAAGTAATAATCATATCTCTGGAAAGAATCTATATTCTTTTATTACTTGTATTATTACTTGTAGCTAGGGAATTCAATCCCGGGATACGGGATCCCGGGATCCCGCGATCCCGGCTGTTTTTTGGATTCCAAAAATCCCGGGATTTGATATAACTAATCCCGAGAATTTCGGGATTATTTAAAAATGTGAATTACTTTAGGAACACCCGAAAAATATAAAAATAAACAGAATAAATAAACACAGTCATTTCATAATAATAAGGACAATGATAATAATGATTTATTTAAATAATAATATTAAGTCGTATACAGCTAACTGAACCATATTTCTTTTTTCAATGCTATTCTCATTTTCCGCTATTTCGAAATCGCGCGAGTTGCAGATCGCAACTTCTCTGAACACGTAAAGTCGAAACATTGTACTTACAATTAGATATATACGTACTTTAATTGCTTTATTGTTTCTTCGTTCGTATTTATTGAGACGTTATTATTCATGACTGTTTTATTGTGAAAAATAATTTTAGTTTATGTTTCAGACTACTGATAGAAAGTAAGTTTTTTTTACATTAAATCAGGGCTGCACAAGGAGCTGTTTTCGGCGCATAGCGGAGAGCAACCCGCCTGTCCCGTTGCTAATGTTAGGATCGGTGAGGAAAACTGCAGTAGTGTACGTGCATTTGGTATGACTTGAACCCAGCCATAGATACTTACGCTACGAGCCTACGAGCACACACATCCACTACTGCAGTTCTCCTCATCGATTCTAACCTTAGCAACGGGACAGGAGGGTTGCTCACCGGTAGGCGCCGAAAACAGCTCCTTGTGCAGCCCTGAATTAAATAAAGATTTAGAATTTTAGCACATAATAAATCATTTTAATTACTGAAATTTTCTATTACCCAATCCCGGGATTAATCCCGGAATCCCGAAAGAGATTTTAAAAAATCCCGCAATCCCGGGATAGTAAATAATGGCCGGGATTGTATTCCCTACTTGTAGCTTTAAATAAAATTATAGCTTCCGTTCATATATCCAAAGACACTAAGCATATAGGTAGATATTACAATGCTCCGTTCTTTTCGACAGATCGAGATCGAGCGACTAATGGCACATACGCACTCCTCGCTGACGCGTGCCACGAAAGAGAATCAAGTTTGCCCTCGGCATAAACGTCGCAGTGGTTGGAGAGAAGATACGTTTGGGTCCCAGGTACGGAACTACAAAGGGGAGAACGGTTGTTACTCCTGGACAGACGCAGCCACGCTCGAGGCGTCGTCCGCTTCGTCATCGAGATATCAGGCGTCACGCGTATATCTGCGACCTTACAAAACTCTGTATCCGTGGAAAGTCCTGTCGCTGCGACTCTCCGTCAAGCTTGACAATCGTCACAGAGTCGCGAGCAAAAGCGTTCGCCTCCGAGGTTCGGTTAAGCGTTAAAAATCCTTAAACCTTTTCAACATTCCTGGATCTCATCATTTCTACGGAATCTCGTCTCTCCGAACCTCGGAAACGAGACCTTACGAAACGCCCAATTTTCTCAACCAGCTGCCTCGCACTGTTCCCTTCGCGTTCAGGGCCGCCTTAACAAATTTAAGCGCCCTGGGCTAAAAAATTTTGGGGCCCTAGCCCCCAAGGGTGCAATTTCTTCGCAAGCGGTGCAAGGCAGTACATCACAACCCCAGGTCTCCACCAAGGCAAACACGAACAAAAACAATGCTCGCGAACGAAATTTTTGTCTCCAAAATTGAAGAGAAAAAGGCATTAACATATTTGATTTTTAAGCGCCCTTGGATCACGGGCGCCTCTGGGCTATAGCCTATTTAGCCCATTGGTAAAGGTGGCTTTCTTCGCGTTAAACCTAACAATTCGCTGACGGTTACGCGCCTAGGTATCGCGAAGTTTCCACGCGGGGGAGAATTCGGACAAGCGGCGGAGCCAGAAAGAGAGCGTGAACCGTCTGAGCGCAGCCGTGCGCACGACATCGTCGCAGAAAAAGGCAGGTAATTGTCATGAACCGATCGTACTTGACGCGATGATTCTTTTGCGGAATACGATAAAGCAGGACTTCCGTTTGCGAGCGATCTACTCGTTGTACTCGACAAAGATGTCTCCCGGTCGATCTAACGCCGATGCGCTCGCGCTACGAACAGCGTCGAGGCCAGAAGAAAGCTCGTCCCTGCTGCTGGCTAACTTGCTCACCACCCAACACCCTGTAACACGGTAACCATTCCAAGTGTAAATTCTTTCCATTTTTCCGGCATTCCCGAGCCCCTTCTCTTTCCTCTCTCTCTCTCGCTCTGGCTTTCGAGGCAAAGAAGCTCGCCTGCGCGCGATAGAAACGACATAGGAAGAAGTGAAATTGTTGAGAGTATACCTACAGCCACGAATGGAAAGACGTTGTCCCGTCGAGCACGGTGCTGAGGTCGCCGATTCTGGCTCGAGCGCTGCGACCTATTCCGCTGGACAGCGACGACGACGGGCAACAGTTTCAGCGACTAGACACGTACGCGCGACAGGAGGTATCGAAATCTTATAGGCCGTCGCGGATCCTTCGCCCAGGTGGTTCCATCGAGCACGCTCGGCTTTCTTCCGCGCACCACCCGGAAGTTATCACGAACCATTCGCCCAGTACGGCGCGCAGTGACATTTACAAAACATCTACTGTCTAGCCTTTAATAGTGTTCACATCTCCAACCTTAAAAAATCTGAAATAAAGTAGATGCAAACCGGCGTAAGGGTAATTTTTTTAAAGCTTGTCTTTTATCGCGGTGAGTGTGGATTTTTCGAGAATTGTTTTTATGCAGTTTGGGGGATATAAGAAAAAGATGCAACTTTTGTTTAAACTTCTTTTCGAGATCTCTCACCGTTCTCGAGATATTCCATGATAAAGAAAACTCTGCAGTTTTTTCAATGGGTGATTTCGCTCACTGAAACAGCACTAAACTAGAATTCAGATTTATTGGCCGGTGAGTTTCGTGAGGGGTATTCTCCCACCACACCGCTTGCCTGCCTCGGTGCTCCTTTTCTCTACGTTCTCGCTCCCTCTCGGGCTACGCCTACTCATCGCGCGGTGGGAATTGGTGTCCGTGAGGTACGTACGCACGCAGCGAAGCATCCCCACCACTTTGCGTACATTGACGCAGGGGATCGGCGCGCTCCAGCTACCGCTGATGGAGGGGAAAACACCTACAGGAGCGGTGGTTATGTGTGCGTGACTGACTCACGCAGGCACAGTTCATGCACACATAACCACCGCTCCTGTAGGTGTTCCCCCTCCATCAGTGGTAGCTGGAGTCCGCCGATCCCTGATCAGCGTAGAAATACACACATCAGAATAGGTGTGCGTGCGCTCAGAAAAAATTCAGGAGCATCATTGATCAGAAGATTGATTCTTCCTCGATAGCTTCATCTTGTATTGATCTACGCATAGCTTCGTAACGCACACAACTATTACGCTAAGAATAAACAACCGCCACACGGCTTCGTTCTTGCGGAGTCGAGCAGCGTTCCTGTTACCCCACCATACCCTTCGGGGGCCAAGCAACTTCAACTGCCAATCGACGATCGTCAGGTGGTGTGGCCAGTGATGCCAGAATCGTGGGACGCGGGACCAAACGCTTACCCCCACTATGATCTACCGTCGTCTTCCACTATGGCCCACCGTCGTCCCCCACTTTCTTCCCATCGCACCCTACACACAAGCATATCCCTACCCCTGTCCGTATGCTCGGCAGCCCACAAGCAGCTCACACGGACAGGAGTAAAAATATACTTGTGTGCAGTGTGATGGGAAAAAAGTGGGGGACGGCGGTAGGCCATAGTGGGAGACGACGGTAGGGCATAGTGGGGGTAAGCGTTTGGTCCCGCGTCCCACGATTCTGGCATCACTGGTGGTGGCTGATTTCTCCTCGCGCGCTGCTCGCGAAACCGAACTCACCGGTCAATAAATCTGAATTCTAGTATAGGCACCAACAAAAAATTGTTTAGTGTTACGGATGAGTTACTCTATTTGTACACAAAGTTGCATAATTTTCTGAATTATATGTCGGCGCGCCAACTTTTGGGAGATTCACACATTATTATTTTAAATCTCCCGAAAGTTTGCACCTCTCGCGGGGTGCCGCTAAACCATCTAACCCAAACCAACTACCGATCACAGTTTTTTGCAAATATCTCGAAAACTAAAGCCGAGCGACGTACAGTGGTATATGACATTTTTTGTTCACATCACCCTACAGGTCGTAATTTTTCAGAAAACTTGACAATTTTTTTTTAAATTCTTCGCAATTAAATTCTCTATCGATCTGTCCAGCCGAAATTTTGATTTTTGTTGCTGATCTTTTTATATTTAGCGAATTATACAGCACTTTTAGGAGATCAGTATCTATGGGCTCTTTTGGCCGCCGGTTCCGAATTTAAAGTAAGATTTAATTGCGAAGAATTTAAAAAAAAATCGTCAAGTTTTCTGAAAAATTACAACTTGTAGGGCGATTTGGACAAAAAATGTCATTATGTAACACTGTGCGACGGTTACATCTATAGAAAAAAAGTTGTTTAGAATGTTAACTTTGACGATATATCTGAAGGTCATCGAAATCGGTGAGTACTGCTTTTTTGTAAATAATTACCATTGACCGTTCTCGATAATTGGATCGGTGACGTGACTGTTACGAAGGAGTGGTTCCATTCGATCAACAGTCATCTATCTTTTGGACGACTTTTAGTCGAAGCATTTTCGAGCACCACGTCGCATTGCAACATTTAGGTGAATATTTAAAAACGAACGATACACGATGATTCAGTTACAATCGTCGCTGGTGTGCGCGAAGTTACAAGGTAAATTAAGACGACAGGGCTCGAATTTCACTTACGCCCAAATCGCCCGTGATTAACATTCCAAAATTTATAAAAATCTCTTGAAATCTGAAGGAGAAATCTATGAAAGAGCCATTATCGAAAAATACAGGCTTTTAACTATAAATTACGGCCTGAAAACAAGAACATATAATTTATGATATTCATTTTATTACAAAAACGGAAAAATCCTACGTGTGCGCGGACGGTTGAAGTGTAAGTGGAATTTGCCCAAAATAAATTCCAACCGAACGCTGTGGAGTCGCTAAATTTCCTTCGTCTTTCTAATAGACGAAATACACATGTCTGCTTCGTTTTGAATTCATTCGAAGCGCCCGCGGATTTCCGATAACCTATAAGTCGTGACGCATCTTTCCTTTAATCCTGCGTTCGTATTCTACACGCGTTACAGTAGAAAATGCTACATACACCGTTCTATAGCAAGCACTGAACGCGACGGGATTCCCCGAGGCTGATACGCGAGATCTATAAATTTGTAGTTCGAGCGTGTTTCACGACGAAGAAATAATTAGGATGATTAGCCGTCCAGGGATATCGAAATCGACCAACGTTCACGGAGAAACGGGCGACAAAGTTTGGAATGCGAGCGGTTGTTTGTTTCTCGGCCGTTTCATGCTCTGTCAATTGGAATGATCAATTAAAACGTCGCTGCGTGGTGCGCGAGGAAGAGAGCACCGCGCTGGAGGAGGAGGATGCCGCGAACGTGACGAGGCTGGTAGATTAGCGCAGGAGAGAACGATCGAAAGGAGTGAGTGAGCTGCTCGTTGCGGCAGCGAGGAACAAGGCGGTTCGAAAGATTCCAGCGAGGAGTAATAGCGTCAGCGTCATCGTCAGTGTAAACGACAGCGTCAGAGGACAGAGACTGAGAGACGCAGTGTCTTTGCGGGAGTCGGCCGCAACGCCCTCGGCTGCTCCCACGTGCAGCTTTCCTCCTGCAATCTTAACGAGATAATATCGGACGATTTTTACGCGAGTTTCTCCAGCGTGGTCTCGCCGCCGGCCACGGTGAAAGATATCGCCCAGCATCGAAAGTAATGTGATCGTTAACGCGAGGCTAATAATATTTCAGCGAACGTTGGCAAACGGTGAGTGCGATGCTCTTTAAAATTTACGATTAAGTCGGGACCGGTGATGTTTACGAAAAACGCTGTGAATGCTTTCGCGCTACACCTGGAGGACTAAGCATTGCTAACGATAGAATCTAATCCGTTAGCAAATTACTTGAGGTTCGCGAAGTTTTACTTGCATAGATCGACAGCGTTGCTCTTCGATCGGATGTTAAAACTGATGGAAAGCCCGGGGACTCGCGTCGTCCAACGACATACCAAACGGCGAATGGGAATTAATTTCTTTTAAAATACAACCACCGAGGCTCGTGCTGTGCCTTTGGCGTCGATTGAATGTTGACACGGATATCGGTTGATACGGACAAGGCAAACACAAGTTGGTGCGCGTCTTGATCCTATCAAATCGATAAAACCTGATGCGTCAGTGCAAAAGATGCTGAGGCTGTCGTTAATGAAGGTATTACGAGGAGACTAGGCGCGGCATTGATTCGTTAAAGGACTTTGTCATTCGTTGTCTGTTCCGCTGATTTCCTTTTCATATCTCTCGAACCATGCTCGGCAGGAAACACTCTTATCCGCCGCATTGCATTTATTGCCGCATCCTGTTGAATTTCTGCTGAAACGATGAAAAGTTGTAGGAAATTATAACGACGGTCGCTTCGTTGTTGTTGGCACCTAAGGATTCCGATTCTTACGTTGCCTAATAAACACACGTCAGCGTGGACGCGAGAAGTCAAGTGGCATCGTGTCGAGGCGCGTGAAACCGCGTCGGTGAATAATCAAAAAGAATTAAGAAACGGCAATTGAGCGCGGCAATGGGTCTGGACGGTGAACCTACTGTTATACTTCGAGGTAAGTCTGCTCTCCAACTTTTCTTTCGCGGACAGGGGAGGTTTAGGTAATCGTGGTCGTTTCGCGAGTAGGGGGAAAACAGGGAATGTCACAAAACAGCCTTATCGAGAAAATTAAGTTATAATATTCTAGTCCATTAGTAAAGAAACAAGGTTCAATGAATTTAATTTTTGGCTATACTTCCGAATTAGCCCCAGTGGCCGATCGACACGAGGTTTGAGGGGAGGAGTGGGGAGGGTGTGTGGACCCAAAATCTAAAATTGTTGCTACGAAAATTTATTTGTTTCCGAGATATTAATAAAAAACTTTTAGTATTTCTGTTAACTTATTCCGACACAACGCATTCCACTTTCCAACTTGTTTCGGATAGTAGTATTGGTTGGGGCTGGATTAATGCGGGATAGGGTAAATCCGGGAGACGCGGTCGGGCTGGAGAGTTGGTCGAGTCGCAATATTTCAGGCTCTATACGTAAAAACGCGTTAAAGTGCAGACCAATTACTTCTCTAGAAGCCAAACAATTGAATGAATAGCGTCACTTCGGTTCCTTCTGTGTTTTTTTAGATTTACAGGCTATAAAAGGTAAACTGAGGTTACATTTAACCTCTTTTGTCCAACAACGGTGTACAGAATCGTATTTAAAATATACTTCTAAGTTTATTTTCGTTTAATGTTTGGAAATAATAAGATAGTAGAGATATTGAGGCAGCCAAAGTATTTAGCCATATTAACTCTTCCTCTCAAAACTAACGAGAAGACCATCTCTCGCTGCAGAAAGGAGAGATGGTCGAATTATGATTTTTGTATTATTTTTATTTATATTTTTATTTTTTATCATTATTTTATTATTATTGTTTATTTATTTTATTTATTCACTTTTGTATTCATTTGCCTTGCTAATCGCCGGTAGGTAGTTCGATTTATCTTTGATGTGTTCTTTACTTGTTTAGCATAAACAAATTAAATATGAATGAATCTGTAGTTGTATTCACTCATAAATAATTTTGCTTCCTTTTCTGTTATTTTTCCATGAATAATTATGTGAGTGGTCTCTGCCAAGGACGAAAACCATTTCTCCCGGCACCTCGGGAGAGATGGTCAGATGTCGTGACTTCAGCTTTCAACCCGATTTACAGTAAATATTGTCTTAAAGCAAATATCGACCAGTTTTTCTGAATCAGCATAAAATTTTGAACGTATTAGGTTTGTTTGGATAAAATAAGTAATGTTTGTATTAGTTTTAATAGCCATTTTATATTAGATCGACCGCGTCTCCCGGATTTACCCTATAAAATATAGAATACAATTTTTTAATATCGCGCTTCGTTTTCGAGAAAATTGGCTTTGAATTCCAGCTAAATACGAATGCCTTTTTGGCGCCTGAGGGGCATGCGGAGGTAAGGGGAACGCGCCCAGCTGTCCATAGAACAGATTGGTGGGGGGCAGGATGCAGTTGAAAAAAATAATTTGTAAAAAATTAACAATAATTTGTTATTATTATTTCGGAAACTGATGAATAACCGAAGGTACAATTTTAGATTTAGGCTCCACACCTCCTCCCCACCCTCTCCTCAAACCTCGCGTCGATCGGCCATTGGGGCCATTCGGAAGAATATCCTAATTTTCTTATATGATTTTCTTTTTAAATAATTTCTTGTTTTATCTTGACGACAGAAAATTAAGTGGGGACATTTCCTGTTTTGAACCAGCATATTAAATCTTCAAGCTGTTAGGGGAACAGTATAAATGGCAAGATCGTGTATTTTCTAATAAGGAATGCAGGTTTTTTTAATATATTACTTAAACAGAGGGAATTATTTGGAATCTGTTTGCACAGCTACATTCCTTATTAGAAAATACACAATTTTGCTATTTACACCGTTCTCCTAGCTCCAGTAGTTTCCAAGATATTCGCCCAAACATGTTTCTCACCCTTTGAGGGCCATTTTCACCCCTTCAACACGAATGTCAGCCGATAAAAAAGATTCCTACGTGTGAAATATTTTTGTAACAACTACTTTCTGCCAAAGTCGGCGTTTATCACTTCGATATGTTCCCTTGTAAGCGAAGTACGAAGCATTACTCGTGAAACGGCCCCAGTGTTCTTTTCTCCGGATCTCGATGAGAAAGGAGTGAACCGAGGAATGCGTTTGTCCGTAGAAGTAGTGCAGTTTTTAGAATGTTTGCGGGAGGTGAAGCTTCCGACCGCCTTGGAGAGTATTCGAGACAACTTGCTGGTACGATCAAAAGATACTTTGACCTTGTCCATGGCGGAGAGGAGGGTGGAGAGAAGGTCAGCGTCGCCGGAGCCCTACTTGGACATGAGCGCAGCTGGGCCAAAGGGTTTGCTAGCTGCTTCGAAAGCGGAAGCCGATTCCGAGGAATACGTGAATGTGGAGAATAATTCGCCTCAGAAGCAACAGCAAGATTATTACGAGGCCTTCCAAACCGTTGGATCGGCGACCAGTGACAATTCATCCACGGCGAATCCCGAAACCAGCCAACACCCAAAGAAGCAGGAGCAATTGGAAAATATATTAACGGACATCTATGCGAGTTTGTCAGCGGCGCAAACCGAGAACACCTGCCAGAAATGCGGCCCCCTTTACAGGAAGGAAGGAAAGAAGCTGTTCGTTTTCGAGCAATACCGACTGTGCTGGGTTGGTAAGTACGATTCCATTGTCCTTCTCGAATTTCCGCTAGTCCCGCCGCACGGTGGTACATAATGACATTTTTTGTTCAAATCAAATCACCCTACAGGTCGTAATGTTTCAGATAATTTGACGGTTTCTTTTTTAAATTCATCGCAATTAAATTCTCTATCGAAATTTTGAAATTCGTTGCTGATTTTTTTATATTTAGCGAATTATATAGCACTTTTCGAAGATCAGTGTCTGTGGGCTTTTTTGGCCGCCGGTTCCGAATGTAAAGTCAGATTTTCGAAATTGAAGGTGGTAAATCCAATAGGCCGAATATAAGTTGACTTTTCTGTCTCAATATTGATGAGCACGATTTTTAATGTTTGATATTTTTAGACACGTACATAAACAAAAAATCAGAGATTTGCTTCCAAAAGCACAAATCCTGCTCCTCAAACAAGATTACACATAATAAAATCTGATTTCTAAAGGCAACTGGGATAAAACGTTAAGTGAATTAGGTCTTCGAAAAATATAGAACATTAAAAATTTTGCTCACCAATATTGAATCCGAAAAGTCAACTATAAGAACGCGTATGAACACAGACGAATAGGCTTAAATATGTAAAATCACGTACACATTTAGAATATGTCTAAAAATTTGTAAAAATACGGCTGCCCATCTGCCACTTTAAATTTTACAATTTGATCTACAGTATTAGATTTGTGGTACAAATAAAAAAATTGATCTTTATAATAATTACCTCATATTCGTAATCAACGTTCCGAGTATCTAGATCATTTTTTAAAATTTTGCTTTAACATATTGGATTCGCCATCTTCAATTTCGGAAATCTTAGTTTAAATTCGAAACCGGCGGCCAAAAGAGCCCGCAGATACTGATCTTCTTAAAGTGCTGTATAATTCGCTAAATATAAAAAAATCAGTAACGAAATTCAAAATTTCGGCCGGGCAGATCGATAGAGAACTTAATTGCGAAGAATTTAAAAAACAAATCGTCAAGTTTTCTGAAAAATTACGACCTGTAGGGTGATTTGAACCAAAAATGTCATTATGTACCACTGTGCGCCGAGGGACGAGCAATTATCTCTCAGCAAACCCCGTAGGTTTGGTAGGGCGGCATTTGCTGATCTACGGAAGTAATCGAGACAACCGTCCGTCCACGATTCTCCCGATTCGGGGTTACATGGCTCGGGCCGCGCCGAACGCTATTGCCCGAGATCAACGGAAAAGTGAGTCCGCCTTCGAGATCTTTTGTCCCGGCAGCAGAACCTTCCAGGTAACCCCCGCTTCGGCGCAATTCTCGTACAAGTGAAAAAAAAAAGAAGGACCGATTACCGACCTCGATCGATATTTCAGTTTGTCGCCAAGACTCCGCAGGATATGGAGCAGTGGGTAATGAAGATTTGCGAGTTGAGCGACGAGAAAAAGAACAAGAATAACGAGCATCCAAAGGCAACTTCGGTTGCCGTAGCCCTTGAAAGCGATGCCCCGCAACCCGAGTCCCGACAAGGTTCGAATTTTGAAGAAGAACAATATCAAGATGTAAGTTCTCTGCTCGCCGATAAGGCGGCTCTCGAAGACTCTTTAATCGTGGCCAACGTTACTAACGGGGATGAAGAAAAAACGCTCACTTTGCCTCCGATCGAGGCCTCCCCGTCCCCGGAAATCGCCAATTCCCCCCCTCCTCCGTTGCCAGCTCGTATCCCGCGCAGATTACCCTCCTTACCGGTCCACAGTTCGCCCTCTTCTTACCAATGCCCCGACGAGGAGGAAGAAGATATCTATCACAGAATCGAAGACTTGAAAGAGTCCATGCACTGCTACGGGAACGTGGATAAAACTTTTAAGGCTAAATCCCCTGACAATCGCCCAGAGGAACTCGTAACCTACGACGATGTTGGCGCGAGAGCCAAAGCCGAGAGCAAGTCCGAAGAGAAACCAAAGAAGAAGAGAAGCAAGAGGAATTCCGAGTCCACTACGAGGAGATCGACTGAATCGCAAAATCAAATGATTTATGACGATGCCACTTCGATGGCCGCAGTGAAGACCAATAACATCGCGATCGCCGATGAACAAGACAAACTTGTATCCTACGACAATGTTGAGGTAACTGTATTATCCCGCTCTTTTTGTCACTTGTCTAACAATTTTCAAACGCTTTAATCTGGTTCTATAACTTTTTCTACCTAGAGTTTGCTTTCGAACGTAAGATCGGCCAAGAGCATTGGAGCGGAGAAGACGGGAGAAACGGACAAAACGGAGAAAAGTATGAAAACGGAGAAAAGTGTGAAAACGGAGAAAAGTGTGAAAACGGACAAACCGGAGAAAAGTGTGAAATCGGACAAAACGGAGGAGCCGGTAAAGTCGCCGCAAAAGAAATCGTTCCTGGACAGAGTGAGAAGCAGAAAGGATTCTCCGCAGAAAAGCGAGAAGAAGATGAAGCGCACAGTTGCAGTTGCTTCGTCCGCGAGCGTCCAAGAACCAGCAACTTTCGAGAACATGACTTATATAATGGCCGCTCAAGAAGCTAAACGAAATTTCGAAGTGGAAGAATCGACATACACCTGTCCGCCTCCGCCTAGACCGATCTACGTGAAACCCCCGACGATTGCCACCGACGCGATCGAGCAGCAAGAATTGTACGATGACGTCAGCACTTGCCGCGAAAAGTATCACGACGAGGACGCGTGCAAATTAGAAGAAGTTAGATCTTCACTTATTTCTCTACCAACATTTTTCTATTACTAAACTTATAATAATACGCTTTAACGAATTTACAGCGAAGCCGGAGGAAGCTGAATTACGTTCCAGGCGCCGGTCGAGTGGACGCCGATACCTTGGTAACGTGCGAAAACACCGACTATTTGCAGCAATCGCTGCAGGATAACGAGCACTATCAAACACCGCGCAGTGAATCGAATCAGCCACGCAAATATGTCCTTCCCGACCAACAAGAGGAATTGTACGACGATATCGCTATACTTGCTGACTTTACCGCGCGACAGACCGAGGTTTCTAGTAAAAGAGACAGCGAGGATGCAACGAGGACCCAAGCTGGCTTGGAGAAGAGGTCCCGGACTCGGTTTGCTCGCGGGTTCGAGGAGGCGGGCGATTTTAAGGAGCAGCAGGGTTTGATGCGAATGAACACGTTTCAAAAGTTGATCAACAAGATGGAGAACTCTTTTGGCAAAGCGTCCGTTAAAATAGCGCCGTCGATGTTGCTAAGTAAAACGAACGTGGCCAACGACACGTAATAACAATAAACACTAAGAAATGTTTTCGATAAAATGATATTCACAGACCAAAGACAGTAGATTAGTTAATATGATAAACAGATTTGCATCGCATGGAAATGCTTAGCGTTTGTAATAATTATTCATTTCGTAAAATAAATAATTATCTTTGATACTTACAATTAGTTATTACGGTAAACAGATTTCTATTGCATGAGAATGCGTGTGTAGTAATTATTCGTTTCGTAGAATAAATAATTACCTTTGATACGCGTAATAGTACATTACGTTTTAAGTATAAAATTGCGCTCGCGCAAAATTCTGTTTACCTACCATCGAACGCGACAATCTCGTCACGCTTCAACGTGGACAAATTTCATTTTATAACGCGCTCAAGAGTATGTATTCCGATTTATATAAATATATTCGCCTGATCCAACTATTCGCTAGCGACGTTCCCATTCGTTTTGAAGTTCTTCTCGTAAGCGTAATACAGATTATCAGAAACGTTTCTCATCCACGCGGTTGCGATCCATATGGAAGACTGGAATGTATCGACGCTGTGCTTCTGAAACGCCTTCAGAGGGACACCCGTGTTAGTTTCTACGTAATTCATGAGCACGTCGGACTCTTTCGAATACATCGGCAGAATCACGATGATTAACGTAAGTGTTAGACTGAGAAAAAAAAGCCATAGAACCATGGACACGAGGGACCAACACGCGCCGCCTGCAACTGGCACGTTACAATCCCAATTAATCAATTAAATTAATGCGAGAGAAGAATCGTAGTAATGCGATACGTTCAAAGCGTCTTACCTTTAGATTCCTTACTAGAGTATTTATGATTCTGCACCGATATCGGTGTTTCCACTTCGTTTCTATTCACCTCGCTCGGCAGGCTACCTCCATTTTTGTCCAAACTCTGTTTACTATCCTTCTCGACTTGCTTTTTCCTCTTCTTCTTCTTTCCCCCCTTTTTGGCCAGCGCGGCATCTGTTTCCGCTTCCGCTAAAAGTAAGATTGTTATCAACGTATCGAACGTGCGGAAACGTTCGAGGATTCAGTGTTCTTGTTATTACTCGTGGCGATGCTTAATCTTCGTAATTTCTCTTCTTCGATAGTGACCTTTACGCGTGATAGATAGTTGACGATATTGCGAGCGCAGGCTTGACACTCGCTTAAATTACTGCAAGGGCCGGCTACGCTGGCCACGGCTGGAGTCAGCGGATTCTCCTTCAAATCCAACCACCTTAAGTTCTTTAATTCGCTTAGACTGAGAGGTAACCTGCTAATCTACAAAGGAATTTTCTTCATTTTAATCGAGTGGTTTAGGTTTAGATTCGGAGCTGTTGAAAGTTATGGTAAAGCACAGATTTGACGTGCCTGGTTCGCGTAAAGATCCAAATGCTTCAATTGTCTCAGTTCTCCGAAATTTTCGGGAATCTCCGTTAACATGTTCCTACTGAGATCTAGCTTGCTGATTTGTTTCAGACTGACAAAAGTAGTCTAAAAAAGAATTATTATTTATGGAGAAGCTGCGGTAGAAATAGAAATAAAATAATACCAGGGGAAACCGAGTACTCACAGGCAAAGAAGTTAATAGATTACTCGATAAATCCAAGTGCGTTGCTTTCTTAACAGCTGCCTGGAAGAAGTAAAACAGATTCTGTTATTTGAATTTAATGCACACTTGTGGCTAAAAGAAATTAGAATAGGTCTGTGATATTCGTAATACAAGCTAGGATAACCGAAGCAGTTTATAAAAGTATTTGACGGTAAATATTAATATGCTTCGACGTACGATATCTCGAACAGGCACTTCTTTCAGGTCGCATAAACTAAGATCCAACGTTTCATCTTTGAGTCTATTCTTAACGCTCTTCAAATTCATTTCGATGCTGTGGAAATCTTACGATTAATTAAATAATGAGACCGTAGAATATGGAAGACTTTTCGCTAACGCTTGGCGATTCTGATTCTTCCGAACGCTTCCGATTCTTCCTGGCGTCACCTGCTGGTGAAAAACATGTTATCGTAAACTCGAGTAAAGGTGGTATTAGTTGACTGAATGATGAAATATTGTTTAATCTGAACGGATTGGAACGAAGGGAAGTTTTAGCCGCTACTAGATGAAGAACGAGGACGTTCAGCAGCTAGTAAACGCACGTGGCATATACGAACACCAATACGAAACGAACACGAATGGCACTTTCGAATTTACTGTCTATCAATTGAGCAACTTTAGAAATCGTACGTCTGTTGGCAGAACTTGACAGGATCACTACTAGGGATGGAGTGCAAAATCACTAACAGTGATTTATCACAGTGATCGCAGAATCACGATCACGGTCATGATTGAAGTGATTGTGATTTTTTTAACTTGAGTGAATTGTTTACTGTGGCCGTAATTCTTGATCTTGATTGAATTATTTTTTATAAAATAATTCAGCTAATTCAGCGAATATATAGAATATACATTCATAAATAGTCAATGCATGCACACACTGATTTGATTGACTATAGTATTCACATATACATTATACTTTTTAACTAAAGTGAAGAAATATTCGGTAATTTAAATAGATAGAAATAGTTCATTTAAATAGAAGATATACAATTGAGATTCTATAAGAACAATGAGGACTTGAGAATGTTTCGAGAGAATGTAGAAATTGGGGTTATGTGGCGCGTGCAAAGATCAGTTATGCTCTCCACCAATCAGAAGCGATCACGGATCACTGTTCTGTCTTCACCTATCAGAAGCGATCACGGATCACTGTGACAAATCACCGTGATTGGGAACGAACGTGATCGGATCACTCGTGATTCACAAATCACGGTTCTAGGCAACACTAATCGCTACAAAGCTTAGAGCATATAAACATGGAGGAAGCATGCAATAGGAGAAAATGTAGACGGCGATAGAAAGAGAAAGATATACATGGGGGACACCCCCTCTCTTTCTAGCGCCAGCGTTTTTTTTTATGTTAGAAAGAGAGAGGGTGTCCCTCATGTATATTTTTCTCTTTCTACTGCCGTCTACATTCTCGCCCATTGTAATAAGCCGTTATAATAAGAGGCGTCACTCGACAAGGACAGAAATAAACTGGGGAAATCACTAGACAACCAATTTAAATGTCCATTCGGCATGGATCGGTAAACTTCGGCAATAATCAGCCATCTACGGTAAGGTAGATTTAGTCGATTTGAATATTCCGCTCAAATAGACAACAAATTTAAATGCCGAGGTCAAGTAAGGACTTCAAAGGTTCCGCCCGGAGTGACGCCTCTTATTATATCTCCTCTTTGGTAGTGATTAAAGAGGAGATATAATAAGAGGCGTCATATTCAACTAACAAAAGGATTTTAAATTACGCTCTACATCAAACCTCGATATCTCTATGTCTTATAGCTAACTTCACGCAATCACATATATTTACAACAGCGGAAGCCGCAACACTCTCATAGCGCATTCGGTAACCTGCGCTAGCGCGCACTGAATGCGAACTTTTTCGCTTCCAATTGACTGAAATTCGCACTCAGTGGGCACCAGTGCGACATAGGAATATAGGGACGAAGGAATAGTTGCGACTTGTAACGAGGGGAGTGATATGTAATTGAGGGGGGGAGCACCTTCATCTGCCTGGATTCATAGACATATATAGACGGAGCGTGTACTGAGGGGGGTTGCAAGGTTCGCGGTAAGGGGACTGTCATACAGGCAAATCGGGTAGCAGTGGTTATGCATGCCGAATGCTTCCGAAGTTAACCGACGTGTCTGTACGACAGGCTGTATCTGAACCAGTGATGCCAGATCGGGGACGGGTTCCCTCGAGAGTTTCCCCCACCTCGCATGCACACTATGCACCAATCACGTGCGTGTAGATCACATACGCGACTCCTGCATAGTGTGCATGCGAGGTGGGGGAAATTCTCGAGGAAACCCGTCCCCGATCTGGTATCACTGATATGAACCTCTGCCTTTTCCCCTCCAAGCTTACCTTCTCCCCGCCCACAGTCCCAGCTTCTGCTCTGTCTATATATGTCTATACCTGGATTTGATTGGTTGCATTTTACGCATGCTCCGTACCGCAGGCACAGTTCATGCATATAACCACCGCTCCTGTAGGTGTTTCCCCCTCCATAAACGGCAACTGAAGCCCGCCGATCCCTGAATGCGACAACGTTCATCATTACACATCACTGCGCTTGTGCGAAGCAGCAGCCAATAGAATGAAGGCGTATGTTACCTCGTCGCCCCTCCCGCAAGGAGATCACCCCCCGCAACGATTCCTCCGTCCCTATATTCCTATGTCCATGCTCCCATATAGGGATGGAGTGCAAAATCACTAACAGTGATTTATCACAGTGATCGCGGAATCACGATCACGGTCGTGATTGAAGTTAAATTATAACCGTGATTGTGATTTTTTTAACTTGAGTGAATTGTTTACTGTGATCGTAATTCTTGATGTTGATTGAATTATTTTTTATAAAATACTTCAATATAGCTTGTGTTACAGTCAAAGCGTGCTAATTCAGCGAATATATAGAATATACATTCATAAATAGTCAATGTGTGCACTCACTGATTTGATTGGCTAACGGACGATTTCTTCACCTTCAGTAATCTTCTAGTTCGAGTTATGTTCCACATAACTGCTAAATGATAGCATCCAATTGGTCAACGAGTGCCACATGATAGCATCTAATTGGTCGTTCACTGACCGGGACTTTAGTCGGAGGTGAAGAAATCGGGCATAAAGTATTCACATATACATTACACTTTTTAACTAAAGTGAAGAAATATTTGTTAATTTAAATAGATCAAGAACGATTACATTGATTTAAAATATACAACTGAGATTCTATAAGAACAGTGAGGACTTGAGAATGTTTCGAGAGAAAGTAGAAATTGGGGTTATGTGGCCCGTGCAAAGATCAGTTATGCTCTCCACCAATCAGAAGCGATCATAAAAATCGCGAATCACTGTTCTGCCTGCACCAATCAGAAGCGATCACGGATCCCTGTTCTGTCTGCACCAATCAGAAGCGATCACGAAAATCACGGATCACTGTGAAAAATCACCGCGATTGGGAGCGAACGTGATCGGATCACTCGTGATTCACAAATCACGGTTCTAGCCAACACTACTCCCATAGCGCATTCGGTAACCTGCGCTAGTGCGCACTGAGTGCGAACTTTTTCGCTTCCAACTGGCTGAAATTCGCACTCACCCAGATAGCACACGTCGTCTATAAGTCGTCTTTAAGACGTCTTTCAGGCTTTGAAGACGTCTTAAAGACGGCTTATAGACGACGTGTGCTATCTGGGTACGGCCGTCCGAAAACGCTATGCTCTAATAGCAAATTCGGAAGGCACGCACTGGCACTGCACTGGTGCCAGAAAATAACTTGGACTGGTTGATTCGTATAGAGCTTCTCCGTTTCTATCAGAAACAACCAATCCAATTAATTTTCTGGCACCAGTGCAGAACCAGTGCGAGGTAGTACCGAATTCGCTATTAGCAAAGGTGACTCGTGCATACATCATGATAGGTATATAGTTGCTCCGTGCATCTACAATCTACAGTAACCATGCTCAATCATGCTTTTACAATGTATTCGCGATCGAGGAAATTGACAAGTGGCGAACCATTTGGATCTTAACGGGAGTCCGTAGGAATCGAGAATCGAAGCGAGCCAACGACCGAGACTTGTCATTCTTAAATTGATTGTATAACTTGTTACGCGATTCCAGCCTGCTTCCTATCCACTTCTTCCCCTCTCGATTAAACGTTAAATTCATCTAAAATGTCCACACGGTATATGAAAAAAGTGTACGGAGGAGATCTTTTAATCGAGAAAGATAGCGAAAACGAGAGCGAGGTGGAGAATTCCATAATCGGTGCTGTAAAATCCAAAACGTTTAACGTATTTGATCTGGTACGTTTCAAATTATTTAATATTACAGCCTTCTTCTCGACAACACCCTCTAACATAAGTTTCTAAAATTTAAAAGATGTCGTCAAAGATTTCTCTTTAGCTCTACGAATATTTAATCCTGTTTCACTTATTACACATACGTACCGCGCGCAAATAAATTTTTTGGTCCCAGTTGAATGAAAATTCTGAGATCGAAGAGACAGAACACGAGGAGCAGCAGGTCGTCGAAGAGAATTGCACGGACGAGACCAAGCGCAAGAAGAGGAAGAAGAAACGAAAGAAGGTAGAAGCTGCCAAGCTTCCGCCAAGCGTCGAGTCTAACGAACCGGAGGACGTAGACGAAATCGAAAGAACGGTCAGGGAAGTGAATAGATTACTCGGAGAACCTCTCGCGGGTTGTAGTTCCCAAAGCACGACTGGCGTTCAATGGGTGGAGCAAAAGTCGAAAGAAGACGTTCTGCTGGTGCACCATAAACACTTGAATCCTTACAACGAACTGAAGAAGATATTTGGTAGCAAAACGATACAAGCCGAACAAAAGTATGTACATATAATTTATTTGAAAAAATATATTTAAATTGTGTGCGACTAATGGTTCGCCTTAACAGCAACAGAAGGAATAGGGGTCGTTCCGGTCATTTAAAGAAAACCTGGCTAGTGTCTCCTAGGGACACTTGGCCGCCGATCAGTAAGTCCGGCCTTTCGATGTCCTTGGACCACACCATAGAGTCGACGTCTAACGTCCAATACTTTATGTTCGAACACAGCCCCTCGTACAGACAGGTTCAATTAAAATTCTTGAAGGCCGTTGAAAGTTTAAATCCCGAAAGTATCGTTGTACGTTCTCATTTGTGTATTACGGGGGGAACTCGTAAGTCTCGCGGAGTCTGACCGGCGACGCTGTGTTTCAGAACGTAATCAACGCGCACTCTTACCACGTGGACGCTTCGTTACAATTAGCCGAACTATGTAAGCTCAGCGAAGATCTAGCAATGGCTGCGGAGTTCACAGAGCGAGCGCTGTATTGCTTGGAATGCGCTTTCCATCCATTATTTAACGTTACAACTGCTCTCTGTAGATTGGATTACAGAAAGCAACAGAATCGCGCGCTATTCATCACGTTGTTCAAGCATCTTACCTTCGTCGGAGGACGTGCGTGTTACAGGTAAACGTAAACTTACGAAACGTTTTTGTCTGTACAGTTTCTCTTTCAAATTCCTTACGAAGCGTTGCGTTTCAGAACAAGCTTGGAATTTTGCAAACTGCTTCTGTCGCTCGATCCGGAAGGCGATCCTTTGGCTGTGGTCCTCGCTCTCGACCTTTATGCTTTAAGGGCGAGGGAATACGAGTGGTTTATAGAATTTTGCAATCTCTGGGACAGTACAAGGAATTTAACGCAGCTGCCAAATATAGCGTACAGCTTAGCTCTGGCCCATTTCCATTCGGGCGATCGAACGGTAGCCAGTGAACTTTTGCAGAATGCTTTAATAATGTTCCCAGGCGTGTTGACGGCTTTGCTAGATAAATGTGGTATAAAAACCGATGAGCAGGTACTTTTAATTACGTTCGGACTAATAAAGAAAATGAAAGTTAAGATTTAAAGATCGATCGATACAGAGAATAATTTTCCAGGTACAGAGCCGTGATTTCTTCAACAGTAAAGCAGCAGTTTCGACGCCACCGGCGCTAGAGAAATTACAGAACTTGTATGTGGCGCGTAGTTTCTGCTTATGGAAGGAGGCAGATCTTCTACCGTGGTTACAAGAAAACGTACACGCTGTGTTAGCTCGCGTCGACTCTAAAGACGATTACGTTAAGTATTGCGAAGCGAAGCGGAGTAAACGGTATCAGGGGAAGCTGCCAAAGAACATTCTGAGGCATATTATACTCTCCGACATAAAAGATGTTACTGTGAACGTTCAAGAAGTATGTAAAACTTTATGCATACAGTTGTTTGGCACGTCACATGTATGTACGCGCATACATATTTCTGTAATATTTCTGTATGCTTTTAAATTGTTCGTAGATACAGAATGTCGGGTCAGTGCTCTCGCACGATCCTCTGCCACCTGTGGATAGTATCGATATTTACAAAAGACCTACAACGAACACAAGACCGAACAGATTGTATTTCAATCTTTTGTCTCTTGTCTTCTCGTCTTTGCTCCCGGACTTTAACGGAGAAGTTGCAGTCGTTGTCCATGAAGATGTAAATTTACTGTAAGCATACACATGATATAATACTAATTCTAAGACTTTGAAACTAAAAGGAATGTAGCTATTCCGAGGAATTACATCGTAAAATTCTTTTAGTCATGAAAACAACGAACAAACTTAAGGTAAAGTGCCGTTACGACTATAGGATAACAAATCGAATTAAGATACGAAAATTTTACTGTCGATGTAACAATGATCATGGGAATTAATATACATGTATACATATTTTTCAAAGTTTTATGAAGATAATGTATGTACATTTCATATTAAGTAATATAATATTTATCGAATATTTAAGAGTGGACACCGTAAAGCGTAAACTTATGGCTTCCGTCGCTCTTTCTCTTCTTTTAGATAATGGCGCCTTTGAAACTTTATATAGCTTAGTTGTATTCAACATGATACAAGGCGTTCGTGTCATCAATGCTCGGCGTTTTTCTCGCACGATGGCGAGTGTGTGAAAAGAAATGAAAGAAGAAAAAAGTCTCGCCACATTTTCTACGCGACGATGATTCTATCAATTTTTTCAAGATTTTCAATACGTTTCGAACAACGAAAGTAGCGTTTAATTTCTTGAATAGAAGACTATATTTTTCTCTCTGTCATATCGAGACGATCGTGAAGGCGAATAATTCAACGATTTAAGGTACAGTGACGATCGAAGTTACGCGAGATCAGGAATGAATGAAATGATTCGGACATTTGACCAACAAAAAATTCGTACAACTAATCGCGTTGCTTATAACGATGAAACTTTTTCGCCTTCGATTGCTTTAATACGCTTGCTATGTACGAGAAAAATGCTGGGTAGAAATAACGCGAGCATCCTTTATAGATATATATATATATACACAAGTATAAGGTTGTGCAATAATTGTTTGTACAATCTTGTTACGATGAAAATCACTGTTATAGTGTTCATGGAACTTTTTAAGCAGTCGTATCCTATTTTGCTCGTTAAGAAGTTGTAAATACGTAAAAAGGTATATTTGCAATAATAAATAAACTATTGTTTCAAAAATTCTACAGAGACGTTGACCTTTGATTACCTTCGCCGTTAAAATGCTAGTATTTTGCGCAGGAGAAAGAAAATCATTCCGTGAAGATTGTTAAAAAAACAATGATTATTTTTCCAATAGAATTGTTTTATGTACAAATCTATACAACTGCGTTGCGTTATATGTGTGTAATTGTTCTCGCCGTCATGGTTTCAATTAATCTTCCGTGTGGCTTTATTAAACGCGAACAACTGTTCTTACATATAAATGTGATAATGAGTACGTAAACATGTCGTGTGCGTTTGCTAGCATAATACTGAGCGTTTTCCTGTAACTGTTTTAGTTAGTAATTACCGTGGTAGTAGAAACACCCATTCCATATTATCGAATTTAACATCACCGGAAGTGACGGAGACAGTTTTAAATTAAATAAATCGTTCGCAGTCGCGAATGACGTTGAATTTTGACCATCGGTCCGTATAAATGTTCTGTTTATTACAGTTGCATTTACTTTACAGTATACTGTGAAATACGGGGTTGTAACGGCAAATTCCAGGGCCGTATTCCTGATAAGCTTTTTTCGTGTGGCAGACTCGGTAAAATTCAGGATCACTCGCTAATAACGCACCGCCGTACCACACCGCCCAGCGTTGTTTGTGATGCGATATAACATGAACGTCTATCGGCTTCGGCTAAAATAAAAATAAAACACGTGTGATTGCAGTCTACTCTTTAAGATAGTTCCTGACCAGCTATGTTAATCAAATTTGACTATGGAAATAATAATAATGATTTTTAACATCATGTATATATATTTTAAAAATTTCAATGTTAATATAAATAATTGTAATACGAGAATAGAATATTAAATTGGTTAGCGTAGTGAATTTGGAGCAGCAGATCTGACAACGTCGCATTCATTCGGAGCGTTTTTTTATGACCAGAATGTCATAAAAAAACGTTCATATGAATCTGAATCTTCGTTCGATATTTAAATGTCTAAACATATCGATAGTGCGACGTTGCCACGTTGACTGCTCTACGTAGTTTCTAAAAAATTTGCACGTAAACGTATTTTTTATGGGCATTTACGAAGAAACCATCTGGTCAGTTTCGCAGAAATAAATTCAGTTCGTGACATTTCGATGTACTTTGCTGCCAACTTTGGTACACTTTTTGAATATAGTTTTCCTGTTTCAGCAGAAAAACTGAAACTATAACCCTCTTTTTTCGACTCTGCCATGCGCCACTGTGTTAAAATGCACCACCTTTAATTAACAATTTCTCGATAACTAGGTGGTAAATTGATTTTAAACTTTGTACAAGGGTTTCTCGTATTCCAAATTAGTTTCGAACGAAATTTCGAAGAATTCTTAAATTTAGTAGATTATTCAGGAACTACCTTAACATTTCATGAATTTCAGACATCAGAAGTCATGTTTAAAGGCTCCCAAAGACCAACGCGAATATTCGCGGCGGCAGCGGATTCGCCGCGGTTCAGCAGTTTTTTTTACGCGTTTTTATCTGATCCGCGTCGGATCCGCTCCGCGCCGCGAGTATTCGCGTTGGTCTGTGAGAGCCCCAAAGTTCGTCGCCCACTAGGCTGAAGCGCGGCGACCGAAGCGAAGTTTTCGTTGAGAATATTTTCGCGTCGCTTCGAGTCGCTGTTGCTCTATCATATGACCGATGCGTGGCGACGGATTTGTTATAAACGGAATATTACTGATACAAACATCTACCGTTAGAATATCCGCCCAAAGGAGCTTACTGCTTTTAGTTCAATAGCATAAAATTCCTTGTATTAGGAATATTTCGTCTATAACAAATTCGTCGCCACGCATCGCTCATATCACAGAACAGCATCGACCCAACGCGACCCGAAAATATGCTCAACGAAAGCTTCGGTCGCCGCGCTTCGCTTCGCCACGCTTCGGTCTAGTGGGCGACGGCCTCGAAGCATGCGATAATAAAGTACACCTTACCGTAATATGACTTCCACTTAACGTTTCACTAAATTTAAGACGAGCATCGACGATTCGCTTTATGTCGCGTTGCAATCGTCTACCAAAGTCCTTGAACATCGTTGAACCACCCGACAGCACGATGTTACTGTACAGTGGCCTCCTAACGTCTATCGGGCAATTTTGTATCATATCATCCACGATCTCGTTTAACGGCGTGGTAAAGTCTGGATTAGAGAACTAAGAGATACAATAAAACGCATAAGACGATTGAGCGAGCATAGCGTCAGAATTCTGTTTCTATAAACCGCAATTCAAACAGACGTACCTCGGGGTGGAAAAATATCTCCGGCCCAAGGAACTTTTCGTATCCAACGTCTACGACAAAAGGTTGCTTGGTAATGCTGTTCACGCCTTTGTATTTCTTTATTTTAGTAGGATCACTGTCGTATTTAGCAAACTCCCTCGCAATGTCAGGACATATGTAGCAATACTTTTCCTTTATCGCTTTAGCCGTTTCCAACGACTGTTCCGGCGGTATCCCGACTTCACGCTCTCTCAACAGACTTTGTATAAAATAAGTAATGTCCCGTCCAGCGATGGGGATGTGTTTTATGCAGCTTCCGATGACGCATCCTTCCGCCTAGATGACAAAGCGGACGGGTCAATATTCGAGAGTCTCTTTTCTATTTCATTCTACTTACAACTGGAATCACGTGTGTTACTCCATCTCCACTGTCGACAACAACACCCGTTAATGTTCTATCCTCGACGTTCTTCGCTGCCCAAGAGGCGGCTAATGCCAGCACCGCTTGTACGGCTATATAAAGACCCGGTACGTTAAACGATTCGAACATTATCTCCGCCGTGTACTCTCGATTCTCAGGCGTGTTTAACGGTGGTTCCGTGAGTAAAAAGTAATGATCTTCGGGCTCTGCCCTGAGGTATTTGAAAATGCATTGCTGTAGGAATTTTTCCATTAAATCCCAGTCTTCTACTAGCCCGTGCCTGACTGGGTACTAAAAAGAAATCGAGATACTTTATGGTGAGAAATTACAGAATATTTTAGAAAGTGTAATATACGTTTGAGCAATGCCATTTTGTACATTGCTGTTTGGCGATATATACTTTTACGGAATATCCAGTAGCATCGAAAGCTTCATCGCCGATGTAAGCATCTAAATCTTCGACACCTTTTGTGATTCTTCTGGTGTTGGTATCTCCCACTTTCGCTGTTTCTTTAATAGCGATCGCGGATGGTATCATGAGCTGCGGGTCCTTATTCCCAGCGAAACCCAGTTTCGTGTAGCTGTAACAATGCAAGCGATTGTACTTTGTTCTTCTAAAAGAAAACTAACAAATAACGACTCGATCGCTTTAATGGAATAGTCTTAAATGTTTATATGAGTATCATAGTATGGGAAGGGAAGGATGAATGTGGGAAGCAAGAAAGTAGGATATAGATAACGTTAGTATAGAATAAGGCGACGGCGAGCGAGCGAGAGAGAGAGAGAGAGAGAGAGAGAGAGAGAGAGACAGAGATGCGTAGGGAAAGAAAAAAAGAGGCATGAAAAGTAGACGATAGTATGCGATAGAAGGCGGCGAGGGTGGAGAAACGAAATGTAAAAAGTTAGAAGGCGAAATGTAATATAGATTAAGTATAAGTATAAGGAGTAATTTTAAGTAGAATTAAGTAAAAACAGCGAAGCAGAAGACCTTGTAATCCCAAGGGAAGTCAGTAAAGATATATACGTAAGAGTATAAGCGTCTAATTTATTAATTTTCATACGACTAGAATTATTCTTTCGCGAATATAGAAGTGTAAAGATTTATTGTTTACACAACAACGATTGAACATAAGAAAAGAATGAAACTGTAGCGAGAAATATTGAAGAAGTATGAGAAATTTTCTGCCCATTTCGGAGTGCCTATCTGACGCGTAAAATGTCATGTGTCATAAATTAGTCACGTCCTAGCCTATCTATTTCTCTGCCGGGATTGAATAATTCTTAAAGCTGAAATCTCCTTACCCAGTGCCTACATCGATTACACAGGTGGGAAGGCGGCTCATCGTGTTCTCTTCGTCTCGGTCGATTTACGGATTTATCCTAACGGCGTACACTTTAACCGAGACTTTGAGAGTTATCACTTGCCAGTTGCGATCAGTTGCAATTTGCAGTAAACCACACCTTGCTTATAGCGATAAAGGCTTTATCATAAAGCAGAAGCACACTTCAGACCGTACGCTCAATACGCGAACTTTACGACACTTTACACTGCAGTGGTGGGTAAATCCCTAGAAAACTAATAGCAGATTCGGCAACCTGCACTAGTGCGCACTGAGTGCGAGTTTTCTCGCTTCCAATTGGCTAAAAGTCGCACTCAGTGCGCACCAGTGCGACCGTCCGAATTTGCTATAAGTTATTTCCCAGATAGCACGCGACGTCTATAAGCCGTCTTTAAGACGTCTTTAGACGTCTTGAAAGTCTGAAAGACGTCTTAAAGACGGCTTATACAGGGTCATCCGTTAAAACTGCAACCTACGCGCGCGCCAACAGACGAAAATGGCAACACCGCCTCACGGACGCATTCCACTACAACCATGCACCGGCCCAGCGTTCGGAGGGTTACCAGCGACCGCTGGGTAGCAGTGATGCCCGAGCTTCGAAAACTTTAGGATGGTCCCTTTCAAATTAATGCCGCAAAGAGCTGTGCGGAATTTTCCGGCGCAGGTAAGCGAGCCGCGCGCTCCGCTTTTATGATCGGTTTACCACTCGCACCCCGGATTACTGTAATGAGGTCTGAAAACAATGTCGACTGGTCTCGTACCCGTCTTAATTTCAAAAATTTTAGCTACGACAGGGTTGACCGCGGCGCTATACCCTTGTACGGAGAGATTTTTCGCCACCTGCGTGTAAAAGCCACAATAATCACGCATCGTTCCAAAAAATGACATTAACGGAAGCCGGTATAGGCGTGGTGTTGAGTAGCTAAAAGGTTAAACATTCAAACACAAGAATTCTAGAAAAAAGATTCAAACACCGCTACAATCAAAGACACGTCCCATTAGTTACTCCTTACGTCTGATCTATGCATGCACTGCATATAAGGATAAAATTATAAAAAAGAAAACCAGAACAATAGATTCTGAGGTCTGCAGAACTAACACATAATTGAATAAAAATTTAATTTCTCAATTTATGAAAGTAATAGCACAGAAACAACTAGCGTATTGTTTATCAACATCATAAATTTTAAAAAGAGCATTAAATACAAAAGCTTTTCACAACAATTATGGTTAAAATATTAATAAAAGAGAAATTAAGTAAACGTAAAATATTTTGAATTATCCATCATTAAGAAGGAATAATTTTTTCTTACTTTTCGGCGCAAATTGCATTCCGATATCTTTTATAGTTCAAAAGTTATACGAAAAAGGCCCCAAATTCTTCAACCCCGGTTGGGGAATTTCAAATAGCTCCTTGTGACGTTAATTTGAAAGAGACCATCCTAAAATTTTCAAAGCTCGGGTATCACCGCTGTCCAGCGGTCGCTGGCAACCCTCCGAACGCCAGGCCGATGCATGGTTGTAGTGGAATGCGTCCGTGAGGCGGTGTTGCCATTTTCGTCTGTTCGCGCGCGCGTAGGTTGCAGTTTTAACGGATGACCCTGTAGATGTCGTGTGCTATCTGGGTTACGTTACGTGTAAATTAAACGTAAATTACACGTAATTTCATAAATAACGTAACTTTAACATAACCAAAGTCATAAAATAAATTTATTTTATCACAGTCTAAATAAAGTATTATAGCATAAAAAAATTATTTAAAGTGAAAGTTTTGATGGTTTTTAGTTGTTTTCTATTGTTAGGTATTAACCCTATAGGGACTAGTGGGACTCCACTGCCCCCACGTCCCACGATTTTGGCATCTCAGCATACCGTCACTAGAGTAGGTGGCCTTGCCACTGCGAGGGTATTTCCCGGTAACGCTGCATAGCGCGGACGTCATTATGACGTCAATTGTGCGTCCGTTTTATGTCTGAACGGTTTTAGGACGGCTTTAAGCGTCTTTAGACGCCTGTGTGCTGTCTGGGAAGATGTGTCGAACTACTGGGACAGACGAGTTCAAAACGTCTGTGTGCTGTGCGGGTTGAAACCCTGAATCTTGAACTTGAAAGACATAGGGGCCTGCATAATAAGTATGGAGTACATACATGTGTAACGTATATATTGTTCGTATGTACCTACATCATTTAAATGTACGTTTCTCCATATGCGTGCTTCAGAATTATAAGAACTCCCGATTAAATAGCGTTGCATTAGGAAACACTTCACGTTGGATAACTATCACACAATACCGAAAATAATGTTTCTAGCATATGATATAATTTTGTATGTAATAAATATCGGGATCCTAAAACATGACCAGGGCCGTTCCAGGGTTTTGGCCGCCCCGGTGCAAAAACAATATTGCCGCCCTTATTAATTCAATATTCTTTAATTAAGAATTTAATATGAAATATTTATTTTTATATATATGCATACATAATTTTAAACAGTTATCATCCAAAAAAGTTTCGATTATTATTCTTATTAATCCAAATTTTACATATAATAAACGGCCCGCGGCCGCCCCTAGGTTTGGCCGCCCAGGTGCGGGGGCACCTTCTGCACCCCCGCCAGAAACGGCCCTGAACATGACACTTTCAAACTGTGATTCCTATCTTTTTGCTATATTCGTTTTTTTAAAATTGCATAAATATTTATAATTCCTTTCTTTTAATTTAAGACTTGTAAATAATGAAGAAAATGACACATTCCAGGCAATAACGGTTTATGCATCTTTTCAGTAACATTGTATTTATAAGCAGCGTGCCTTATTGCTGTAGCTATGGCGGAAGAGGTAGACAACAATCAAGCGCTTCGTGCTGTTGCCCAAGGCACAAATGCATTTTCATTACAGCTGTTTCAGGTAATAGAGTGTAGTGCCGATACGGGACATTTAGTTTCTATGAAACACTATTCGATCGGCGGGCTCCAGCTACCGCTGATGGAGGGGGAAACACCTATACGAGCGGTGGTATGGTGCGTGACTGACGCAGTAGGCACAGTTCATGCACACAACCAGTGATGCCAGAATCGTAGGACGCGGGACCAAACGCTTACCCCCACTATGACCTACCGTCGCCTCCCACTATACCCTACCGGCGTACCCCACTTTCTTCCCACCGCACTGCACACTAGCATATTTTTACTCCTGTCCGTGTGAGCTGCCTGTTGGGCTGCCGAGCACACGGACAAGGGTAGGGATATGCTTGTGTGCAGTGCGATGGGAAGAAAGTGGGGGACGACGGTAGGCCATAGTGGGAGACGACGGTAGGTCATGAGTGGGGGTCCCGCGTCCCACGATTCTGGCATCAGTGGCCTGCCCTCTATGTGAAACTCTCACTCTAAACAAGTCACATGTATACAAGCACGCGCGCACCTTTGAGCATTTCAACACATTTCAGAGTAGTTCCGGAGTTGGACGCTGTTCATAAACAGAGCCCGCTAAATTCAGTCCTCGAATTATGGGTCGGTAATACAGTTTGGGTGGTGACACGAAGTCCCATAAGGCGATAGGTCTATTCTATACTTCGTCGATGGTATAAACTGGTGCTACGTGGCTCGAAATAAAAAGGATCGAATAAAACAAATTTCAACAAGTTTAAAAATTTCTCCATTTATTGAAAAACATCCAGGTCGTCGTTGGTACGAAGGCTTTAGAAAACGCCATCTAAATTTGTCTATTAGAAAAGTACAACATTTAAGGGAGTAGACACGGGTAACGCAGCGCGCTGTGTACCGGCAGAATTTGGCCCGAAACATGAGTTTGGGGGAATACGTTTTTCGTCCTTATATGGGCAGATTTTGGGCTCATATCCCTCTCTAGTGGTGGACGGAATCCATAAATATCTGGAGGTATTCCTATCTATCGATCGTGATATAAATGTTCTTAAAGGTCTCATCATAGGAGAATATATATTACTTCCAGGAGGTCTTCGAATTGGGACCCACGGTGCAACCATTAATGGTCTCGGTTGAAAATTCTGCGCAAAGAAATGAATGAGTTTTATACCATGGCTAAATTATCGCATTTTTATGTAAATAAAGTACCTACTTCATAATAAATAGGAACAGGAATTGGTTCAATATATCGCTCTCTGCGAACCTCTTCTCTAGGCCTATCTCTTTCTCTGGATCTATCTGTTTTCTTCCTGTCTCGAGAGTGATCTCTGGGCCGCTCTTGATGGTCTCGGTAAGATCTCTCACCCTCTTTCCGCTCTCTACTATGATCTGTCTCCCTATGTAAATAATGTAATAGTCTGGTGAAATACAATTGGAAGAAATGTAAAGAACGCGGACACTTGAAAGTATAATAATAGCTTTTACCTATCACTTCTGTAACTTCCTTTATCTTCATGTTTAAAATCGTCATACCTGAAACAGGGTAAACAAATTAGCAAAAAATTTAATTTCCTAAACAATTTCAGATTACACATTAACACATTTAAAATATCAAGTTTTTTGTACATGGTTTACACTTATGTTTAACTTATGTTCATATTGCAATATTCTGTGTAAAATCCAGACACGAACCTGGAGTGACGGGACCACGTGCGCCTAGGACTGTGATTTCGGGTTCTTGTAGGACTCAAGGACGCCGAACGCCTTTTCAACGTTTTCAACTTGTCTTCTAAAAATTAAAGTGTCCATATTTGTGAAACAGAAGTTGTAATAAATCTTTGCAATTTGAAATAATAAACATACCTGAATTTTCCAAATTCACAGTTACGACAGTACGATGTTCCTCAACTTCGTCTGTTTCACCTATTGCTCTCTTTATTTCTTCTCTATCAAATATCGGCTTGGATCCCTCTCCTGCAGTTAAGTTTAGTAAATTTAATAATAGAAAATCAATCGTATGTAAAAATCGGGAAAGCATTTAAGCAATACTAGCAGCTGCGAAAGATCTCGAAGATATTAACGTCACTACTCAGATAAACTGACTCTTTTTAAGCAATTCTAAGCCAAGTCGTTTCTTATTGCCGATTTTAAATTAGTTAAACAAATTGTTGTTAATTTATATGATTTTATATATCAAAAGTATGTATAAATTTATTTCTCTTCCTCATAAATAAAGAGTATTTTCCATAATTAAAAATAGCTTACAACTTTCTTGAGTGCCAGATATATTAAGAGACATTTATTTTTTAAAATTTTCATTATTTTTATGACATTATTTTAATAAAACTCGAATTCTAAATATTCTATACTAACTGATAATTCTTAATTTATAATGTAATATTTTCTTTTCTTTTTCACATAGCGTATACAAATCGCACTAAATAATTTTTCAAAAGAATGTAGCTGAATTCTTGGTATGTTACTCATTGTCTATTACGAATTCACGACAAAAATATAAACATGCCGATACGCCTTTCAATATAACTCAAATAAAGCAGTTTAATTTGTTTGTAGAGGATTCACGATTCCACAATAAAATCTTCCGAGATGGTTCATATTTTCCAGGGCGACTAAGTAATCTTCCACTTCGTTGAATCATTGAATATTTATATACAATGCTTTAGAACGAAACTTTTTAAACCAACTAAATTAAGTGTACGAGTACTCGTACTTTAAAATTTAGAAAGTACCTATTTTCCAAGTGTAGTTACATATTTAATGCAATCAAATAAAAGATAAATAAGAATAAGAAATACCACACTATGCAGAAATTTGGAAAAATTCTAAGATTTAATTTCTAATTTCGTTTCTTCCATTGTTGTAGCCTAATGTTTAATGTTTCACCGTGCATCTTCAGGTGCTGATTTTCAAGATTTAAAACATCTTCCAAGACGTGAAAATCTTTCAATTAGTCTGCTATTAATAAATAAAGCATTTAAAAAAAAGAACACTTATTTGGGCATGCACACATTCCCAAAACCAGGACACAAGGAGAATGCACAAAACGTGTTTGAACCACCACTATTTTGGGGGAAAAATTAATTTGTACTAAAATATATTATATTCATTATAGCAGTTAATATAGCTGATGCATAATTCTTTGTGCAAGCTCGTAAGAAAAAAAATACTGCACATAAAGCAGCAAGCAAGAGATACGTTAAGCATAGCAATCTTAAAGGAGTCAAAGTAAAAAAAATTGTGCTTACATATTGCACATTATGCGATCAATACAGTGATCCAACGTTGTATTCCAAATTTGCTATAACCTGGACGAATCAAAAACACGTTATTAATTTGATGAATAAAGTTGGGAAAATTCTTGAATATTACAGGGGACACAGTGTGACCGTAAAGTCTGGAATCTTCATGACTGTAGAAATCAGTGACAAGGATTCCATTCTTCGAATGTAGCACTTGGTAAAGTGAAAACATGGAAATATTTATCTAGACTTCGATGATACATTTAAGCAGAAACTGAATGGATTATAAAAAGTGGAGAGTAATGTCTCCCAGAGAAGAGACAATTTTACATTAAAAAGCATACAATGTTGTCAAACTTCAATTTGTTGATCACGATTTCTAGAAAGCCCCAGAATCATCTTCTGCGTCGAGCTTATTTTCCTTGGTGATGTTCGATCGCTGAATGACTGAAAATTCTTAAGAAATTATGGTAGAAAAACAACACGTTACCCGCTCTTCTTTTAAGCACCACATCTTCCTTGTTGAGTATATCCCGCTTAAGTTCATCGGTAGCTACTCTTCCAAGTATCTTTCTACGAATGTCTACTTTGATTTTGCGAAGTTCTGTTGAACTAATTTTTGTGCCTTCAGGTCCTTTAAATAAGAGCGTTGTACCACTTGATGTTTCAAACCTAAAATGCAGAATAATATTATTTGTATACATGATTTAATAGATTTGTACTTCAAGCTTACTGCAATTGAACATTTTTATTTATTTATTTACTTATTTCACAACATTTTGATTACTTCTTGAAGCATATTGTTTTACAGTATACAACTGTATTGAAAAATAAAGTATATCAACTAAATTTGATATTTTATCCAAATACAAGTTAACGCTTCATCGGTGAACTTTTCTGGATATAGCCGAAAGGATATTTAATTTAAATGTATCCGTCAGAAGATAAGGTAGGAAATTCCACGACCTGACGATGAAATCTCAAAACTGTTCTTTGTGAAGCCTCCAGAATGAGGCACTGCGTCTACTTCAACAGTTAATAATTAAAGACAGTTTATACGTACTTTTTAGAAAGCACAGTAACTTTAGGGGTATAATGCTCGGAAGTTCTTCTACGTCGACCAGGTGGAGATTCGCTCCTACTCCTACGACGTCCGTTGCATCTTCCTCCGGGATGTGGTAAGCCCATATTACGAGCACGTCGTATCTCATACTCCATAGCCATTTTTCTTTTCAGTCCATTATGCCTGACCACTTTTTCTTGTTCGATCAACCATTCGCGTCTACGCCGTTGCCTCTCCTCTTCCGTTCTTGCACGTAGAACCGTGTCGCTATCTTCATTACGCAAGGGCTTAGGTTTTTCATCACGATGCGAATTCCTCGATGTATGCCGTTTCATTCCTATATGCAACATACGACGTAGCAAAGATAGATTATATTAATCCGGTATCAAAGAATTTTCTACTTGTTAGCCAAACACAAAATTTGAATAGCTTGTAGTTTATACCGAATTGTTGTAAAAGAAATTACCTTGTTATCACGCAGAAAAACGACCAACAATGAAAAGAATAACCAGTAAATAACAGCATAAGAATTAAACGTATGTGTATTGTTTTCAAATTTTAAGATGGAAACACCACGCAAACGGCACACTGAAACCAAGTGCAGCCAACTGCAGCCAACTGCAGCGACCTCTAAACTCTAAAGAATGAATCTTAAAGGTGCACTTTCATGGGGACGCTCGACGCTCGTTTTGAGCGTCAAACCAATCACGTGACCGACGCTCGCCAACGAACGAGCGAGCAGAGTGAACGAGCGAGTCAGAGTGAACGAGCGTCTAGCGGAAAAGCTAAACCGAGTTTAGCTCTGTTACGTTATCACTTGAACGTAGCCACGGAAATATATATAATTGATAGATAAATCAGGAGGGAAATTTGAAAGCAGATGTATGCGCGGGGGCGTACGGATATCCGAAGGACGGCCTACCGCTTGGAGCTGATGCATCCTTCATCCTGATTGGACTACGAGGATCTATGGGAGGACTAGGAGGATTTGGCCAACGACTTCAGCGAGGACCTCGGAGGATCTTTTGAAATGCTACATTCATTCTGTCTTTAACCAGCTTCCCGAACAGTCGAATAAAACTTCAAAATTTAACTTATAAATAGTTTCTCGTATTGTGTTTTATTTGAAACTCCCGCACTCCGACGAGCAGAGCGGCTCAGCGCTCCACGGGCACCAACCCGCGTTCTCATCGCAATTTTCCCATAAAAATACGTAACAGCTCTATTGTTGTATGAGGTCTCGAGGACCGTCGAAGACAGTGAAAGACTAGCCTTCTTTATGTTTACATGTACACTAGGCGCCAGAATCGGCTTCCCTTCGGAAGCTTGGCAACGTTGCATGTCACTAGGCATAATTCAGTGGTTCTAGTGACATGCAACGTTGCCAAATTTCCAAAGGGAAGCCGATTCTGGCGCCTATAGTCTGATTTTCGAGAGTTGAGACCTGAGGCGGGGTCCTGCACGGAGCATGGCTTAAGGAGGAACCAATGGTATGCTACGGATTGCGTGCGGCGTTGCAATCCATAGCGTATCATTACTTCCTCTTTAAGCTACGGTCCGTCCAGGAACCCGCCTCAGGTCTCAACTCTCGAAAATCAGACTATAGTGTACATCTTGCTCTGTTTATCTGCGGGATTGAAGAAGTCAGTGACATTTGAGTGTTTCTTTTAAGATATCGGAATGAAATTTGTGCCAAAAAATTGGATAAAACTGTTCCTTTCTGATGATGTATAATTTAATATTTTTTACATCTATTTATTTATTAATTTATTTTTCCTATTTTGTAACTCAATCGTGATAAAAAAGAAATTGAAAACTGTTTATTTGGTACTTTATTTGATGCCCTTTTAAGTGGTTTAAGTCGCATGTTGGGGAAACTTTTCGTTTCCAAGTTATAAGAGAAGTCAAATAGTAAGAGAAGTAGCCGAATGTTCTTTTGTTTAAATTAAAGAACAGTCATTTGCAATGAAAATCATCTTTTATTAGTAATATTAACCCTCGGAGACGACAGTGGGTTACGCTAATCCAGTCCGTCCGGAAAACACCTGGCATTTCTGAAGGGTAAAGTATGAGGAGTTGGGGCTTCCGGGGAAAAAAGTTTGATACCTTTGCTACAAATCCCCCCCCCCCCCCCGCCCGCCCGCCCCGAGGATCGCTAGTATGCCAGATGTGGGTTACGTTCACTCAGTGTGACTGTGACGTTAGGAATGTCTTTTTTCTTCGTCAATTTATTATATGTACAGTATTTGTGAGTTACCAAAAGTGAAATATGTACGTGCTTTTTGAAAGATAAAATCGTATATATAAATAAATAACTGCATACATTTGGTCAATTTTACTACATTTATAGAATAAATTATTATTTCAACCATGTCATACTATTATTTTGGATTTTTGTATCAGATTTTAATATACATACAATTTTTCGGAGATTTTCATTTCAGCTCTTTGTGACCACTATTTTTGATCGTCCATTTTAAATTTTCAATGCCATCAATGAAATTACTTCTGACATTCTATACTCTCAGTGCCAGTAGCAGTTTATGTCCTTATTTTCAACGAAAAAAAAAACGATTTTGAACACAGAACGTATATTCGTTCGATAGAAGTAAAATATTACTCAACTTCCGAGGTGTTAGGTGTTATGAACGTTAATCCAGGTAATCTTTATAAAACACATGACGAATAATTTTTTTTAACTTTTATTCGTTATTCGAAATGTTTATTCAAATAAAAATTTTGCCTCTCATAACGTTTGCCACCTGTGTCACTTTCCTTATATCCACCAATGATTACGACTTCAATATTTATCAACATACGGCTTACAATATGCTGTACCCGACTGAAGAACGTATAGAAATACATTATGAAGAAATAGATCTCGGACGATAAGAGACACGACGCAAAATATATTTTGTTTACATGACCGGACGGCCGGTACTGGGTCGCGAGATTTCTCGTGAAAAGCGTTAAACGGGCGATATCGGGTTGTGAGATGTATTTAGTATCATCCAGTCATGAAAATTTCAATTTCTATGATTTTCGTTGCATCTTTTTGGAAAAAGTATGAATAATGAGCAAAAATACGGCAAATGGGGCTAGTTTTAACAATATCTTAATTCGTACGTCTTATTCCGATCATTATTCAGGATAATATATATTCAAATTGGTTACTATTAAAACTTGTGCGATATATATCGCGTTTGGGGTTATTTCCGTCGATAAAACTTCACCAATACATTGGTACAATTTTCAACAAGATAGGATAGAAATTACGGGACACCCTTAAGCCCGAGACAGGCGAGCGAGTTCCCAAGACGGTCATTTGGCGGTCGTCAACTTAGGCATTGAAAAATCGACAGTTAAGTGTGTTATAAACCAAGTCTTTCCAAGAACTGCGTCGTGGCCTGAACAAGACAGGTTTTGGACAACTGCGATGCCACGAAGCATTCGTGAATGTATCGCGTTAACGACGACGACGCATCGTTATACTTTATCGTAGGAATATAAAATTTTAAACGTTATCTCCCGCGTTTTATTCTTTTATTACTCTTACATGACAAAAATTCTCGCTTGACAAAACTCACTCGTCTGCAGCATGCAAGACATGTTTTATATATACCGATTTCCGCGAAGAAGATAATTTGATATTATAATTGTTCATAATTACGTATCTCTTCTTCTTGTTTGGAAGATGTTGGAATTCTTCATAATCTTCTACGTACAGCACGTGGTACAATCACTTTGAATTCCTTGTTCTGCGTTACACATGTGCACTGCGACAGTTGAGCTCGAAGTGTTCGAACCAGTTGGAGATCTACGCACGCACGCGACTGGTGGTAATCCAATAGAATCCTGACCAATCACGATTTTTGGCAACATGGCGCAGCCTATCCAAGACTACCATTATACCGCCAAAATTAAAATTGTTTATCCGTGGGCTTCTCTGTATATTAGGAGATGCGTAAGTAGGCTCTGCTTCGAGGATCGGGAAAAGACTCTTGAAGGAAATTTATGACTTCCTCGACATAGCCCGTTCGTTTGGAGTGATTTGGCACTCGTAACAGCTAACAAAAGCCAGAGATGTCTCAAAACATTCGTGACTTAAACTAGACCTCGCGATTCGTTTCGAGGTCTGGCTAATTAGTATCCTATTCCTGCTTTCGAACTCGTCCCAAGGTCTTTCCCACGCATGCTACCCGCATCGTGTACCCTTGACAATCATACATACTTTCAAGAGACATATGCAAACACCCGCTTTCAAATCTCGCTCTTACATACTTTACATATTGATTACATACAATTCCCCAGCTATGTTCAAGCGATAGCGTAACACACCCAAATAGCAGTCATAGCACACGATGCGCGACGTCTTTCTTAATAGCACATTCGGCAACCTGCACTAGTGCGCACGAGTGCGAACTTTTTCGCTTCCAATTGGCTAAAATTCGCACTCAATGCGCACCAATGCAACCGTCCGAATGCGCTATAACAGTGATGCCAGAATCGTGGGACGCGGGACCAAACGCTTACCCCCACTATAATCTACCGTCGTCTCCCACTATGGCCCACTGTCGTCCCCCACTTTCTTCCCATCGCACTGCACACATCGCACTGCACACAAGCATAACCCAAGCTTACCCCTGTCCGTGTGCTCGGCAGCCCAAGAGGCAGCTCACACGGACAGGAGTAAAAATATGCTTGTGTGCAGTGCGATGGGAAGAAAGTGGAGGACAGCAGTAGGCCATAGTGGGAGACGACGGTAGGTCATAGTGGGGGTAAGCGTTTGGTCCCGCGTCCCACGATTCTGGCATCACTGCACACAACCACCGCTCCCGTAGGTGCTTTCCCCTCCATCTGCGGTAGCTGGAGCCAGTGATACCAGATCGGGGACGGGTTTCCTCGAGAATTTCCCCCACTTCGCATGCACACTATGCAGGAGTCGCGTCTGTGATCTACACGCACGTGATTGGTGCATAGTGTGCATGCGAGGTGGGGGAAACTCTCGAGGGAACCCGTCCCCGATCTGGCATCACTGGCTGGAGCCCGCCGATTCCTGCGTCCGTCGCCGGCGTTGCACGGACGTTAAATTTGACGCATGGCGCTCGTGTGGCTGGTTCTATACGCATTACAATGTTACGCTATGGCGCCACGACGACATCGTAAAAACGCTCGTGTGACCGCGGTCCAATTCCGAGCGATCGATTCTCGCTTTTTTCTGTTCGAAGGGAGGGAGCACAATGGAACGCTTTACGTACGCGACGGGCGCGAGCGTTAGATGAAATCGTGACTGCTCGACGCATGCGCGCCACGGTCAGATAGCCAGGCACGTCACGAGTCTTTTTTGCGCCCTAAGTGAGCTTGCCAAATTCCGCCATTTATTAAGATACATTTAATCCAGCTTCTTCATGACCTTACTCTTAATTTTTACTTATAGTTTCAACCCGTTGCAATACAATTTGTAGTATTACATTAAAAAAATTTATTTTCAACAATGTCAACAATGAAAAGACCATTTTGCGCCTCTTGTCAACCTTACGCCCTATCAGTTGCGTAATTTTGCAGAGTAAAGTCATAAAGAATCTCAACTAAATATATTATAATAAAGGGCGCAATTTGACAAGTTCGCCTAGGACGCAAAAAAGACTTGAGCCGGGACCGCGTCAAGCTTTCGCGGGAGCCGTTTTTGTGTTTACGATGAGTACTCAAGTCTATCGCATACGCAAAGGACGGAGTGTCAGGCGTCCGAAAGTCTGTTCAAAACAAAATATCAATGCGTCGTCTGTCTCGTACTGTCCTCGCTCGCTTTCAATGCCTCTCACTCGCTCTCGTTCCATCTCGCTCTCGCATTCGCCGGACAAGAGTGAGACAGAAGTGGTGGGGATAGCGAAAAGTCCTTATCGTGTACGACTGTTCGCCAAACCGAGCCCTCAGCGAGAAAATACTGTACTTCCTTAAATTTATATTAAATCAAACCAGTACCCATAAACGTTTTAAAGCGTCTTTTAAACGCCTGTTTCAGTCTTAATTCAATATCGGCGACGTGGTGTTTCCCCTCCACTACGCAATGTTGCCATTCCGTTGATGCAGGGTATTTCCCGGTAACGCTGCATAGCGCGGACGTCATTATGACGTCAACTGTGCGTCCGTTTTATGTCTGAACGGTTCTAGAACGGCTTTAAGCGTCTTTAGACGCTTGTGTGCTGTCTGGGAAGACGTGTCGAACTACTGGGACAGACGTGTTCAAGACTTCTGTGCGCTGAGTGAGTTTAAACCCTGAATCTTGAATTTAAAAGACATAGGGACCTGCATAATAAGTATAGAGTACACGTGTAACGTATATATTGTTTGTATATACCTACATCATTTAAATAGCGTTGCGTTAGGAAATACTTTATGTTGGATACTATCATACAATACCGAAAATAATCTTTCTAGCATATAATTTTGTATATACTAAATATCAGAATCTTAAAACATGACACTTTCAAACTGTGATTCCTATCTTTTTGCTATATTCGTTTTTTTAAAATTGCACAAATACTTATAATTCCTTTCTTTTAATTTAAGACTTGTAAATAACGAAGAAAGTGAAACATTCTAGGCAATAACGGTTTATGCATCTTTTCAGTAACACGGTATTTATTAGCAGTGTGCCTTATTGCTGTAGCTATGGCGGAAGAGGTAGACAACAATCAAGCGCTTAGTGCTGTTGCCCAAGGCACAAATGCATTTTCGTCACAGCTGTTTCAGGTAATAGAATGTACTAGCGACGCGGGACATTTAGTTTCTATGAAACACCATTCGTTATTTGTGTGAATTCGAAATGATTGCAAATAAAGAAATTATGCAGTACAAATTTTTTCAGACCGTCGTAAAGAAGAATCCAGGCAATCTTATAATGTCTCCTCTTAGCACGGCTGTTGTGCTTGGCATGGTTGCTTACGGCGCTCGTAGAGAAACAGAAAGTCAGTTTAGAAAAGTTCTTCATCTTCCATCTCCGGATAGTGTTGGTACATCCGGGTATCAAGCACTTATCGACACCACCAATGTAAGTATCAGTTCTTCTTCTCTTCGCTTCAACACTTATTTAAGCTGAGTTTCATATAAGTATGCTTTATTGTAGAATGTCAAAGAGAATACTCTCGTGCTTGCAAACAAAGTTTTCATGGCTGAAAAATACTCAGTAAAACCGAGTTATAGAGAATTAACAGAGACTTATTTTCGCTCTACTACGCAACTAGTAGACTTTGCTAAATCTGATGAAGCTGCAAACATCATCAACACGTGGGTTAAGGGAAATACAAACGATCGCATTGATGGCATTGTTTCTTCTGGTTAGTATATTTTAATGCTTCTTTTTTTTATTATAATATAAAAATCTTCGACTTAAGTGTTCTATCTATTATGCTACAAAGAGCAGAACGGAATTGCAGACGAAGCGTTATTAAGTGTTATTAAATAGATGCAGTTATTAAATACTACGATTTTCTAAATAGGCGATTTAGATGGGCCGACAGCATTGGTGCTTGTTAATGCAGTATATTTTAAGGGTCAGTGGAAAGATAAATTCGATGCGAACGATACCAAGGATATGCCATTCCACGTCAATAAGAATACAGTACAAAATGTTCCTACCATGTACAGAGAAGGTGCCTACAGATACGGTGTACTTTCAGATTTGAATGCCAAATTCGTTGCAATACCATATCGGGTAATTTTCTTAACAAACGATTGATGCTTACAAAATAACTTTCCTGTTGTGACTGCAAGCTAACGTTATAGGGAGATGAACTGAGTATGGTTATTATTCTTCCAAATAAAATTAATGGTTTGCCAACGGTTGAAAAGAAATTACAAGGTATGAACATTGCCGACATTCTGAAAGAGGGATATACATATGATGTAAAATTACATCTACCAAAGTTTACGATCGAAACAAAGATAGACCTCAAATGTGTCCTGGAGAAGGTATATCGTATAATATTACAATTGCATAAAAACTATACCCTTATATTTTTGATTTTCGTGCTACTTAGATGGGTTTAACTGACATGTTCACTGAACGTGCGAACTTTTCTGGCATTGTTGACGATGGCTTGTCTGTCAGCAAAGTTGTACAGAAGGCATTTATTGAAGTGAACGAAGAAGGTAGCGAAGCTGCTGCTGTCACGAGTAAGTGAATGAATTTTTCCTTCTGTAGAATTTGTATTGAAATCAAGCAAAGTATTATTGTAGAACGTCGAAATAATATTTTGCTTAATTTCATTTTTGTCCAATGTTTGAATGTATATGTAATGTGATGTAAGAACTTCAGTTCCGGAAGATGGATTCATTGCTTAATATTTCATTCAAATTAAAAACGTATGCCTAATTTTTACAATTCTCGGTAATTATTTAGAAGTTTTCCATCCTCACCGATTTGAATGATTTTTGGATATGTTGTCGGGGACACGATTCTGAACAACTTTTTCCTATACATGTTACCGCCGCAGAACCTTCGTTTCCGAGATATTCGCGAAAAAATTTGTTGATTTATTCCGATGCAACGCATTCCACGTGAGTTTCAGTGTTACCAACCCTACGGATTTTTCCGTAGATCTACGGATTTTTTACTTTATTTACGGATCTACGGATTGTAAACTGAAATCTACGGATTTTTTAACCTTTTTCATGTGTTAGTGTTACTGTTTAATTTGACCCACTGATTTTACGATCCAAACCGCCGATTTACTGCGGGTCGCTAAATTCCACTTTACAACAAGAGCTTTTCATCACACTTAATCGCTGGAATTGAAGCTATTATTTTCTAGTTCTACTACCCTGCATTTTGAACAAATACAATAGGAATTAGCAAAGTTGATTTCAGAATCTTTGCATGTGAACTTTTTTAATTCCTTTCCGTGAATTTACGTTGGGACGAAAGTCTTTGGCGTAAACGACTTTCGGGGAAACATTGTTTTTGGGGAAAGCTCTTGTACTGAAGTGGAATTAGTAAAAGTCGATTTCACAACTTTTGCACGTGAGTTTTTTTCGTAATTTGTGAATTTTTGTTGTGACAATAATTTTTTTGAGGATGTTGGGGAGGGTCGAAATATAAGATTTCTAGAAAGGATTTCGGAAAGGACGATTTCCATGAGCAAGGGAATAAGCTTCTTTCATACATGTAATAATTAACACTTATGAAGAAAATCCGTAGATCAACGGATTTTTCAAAGGAGGATCTACGGAATTATACGGAATGTTGAACTTTTCTCTACGGATTTTTAAAAATCTGGGTTGGCAACACTGGTAAGTTTAGAGATTTGAACCGAAAACTTGCGGATCCCCGTCAACGCCCCGACTCACATCGGTTCGTTACCATGCTTTAGGCGCTCGCGAGCGGGCGCGCGCCGCCTCCCGCCCTAATCTAGCCCCAACCAATGCTAATTGGCGTCCGTTGCGTCGGAATACGTCAAAAAATGTTTTTCGCAAATATCTCCGAAACAAAGGTCAGCTTCGTCATTTGTCTTGTCCCATGCTGGCGCATACGCTGCCACGGACGCGTACTATAGGTAGGTATACGGCAGAATACATTGTAGTAGTAGCAGCAGTTTTTTGCGAATATCTCGGAAATGAAGGTCGATCGGCGATAACATGTATAGGAAAAAGTTGTTCAGAATCGTGTCCCCGACAACATATCCAAAAATCATTGAAATCGGTGAGGATGGAAAACTTCTAAATAATTACCCAATTCTTTTCTCTCTCAACATCTACATGTGTGTACCTATATGCTTTGTGCAAATTCAGAGGCATTATATCGTACAATAAATTTCATTTTTTAAAAATATTATACATATGTCACATTACTCGGTATTTCGTAACCATCTACCCTCGTGTGCCTCTTTCTTTCTGTCATGTAGTAGTTCAGTTGCTCGCCTTAGTGTTAGTGACATGTGTTGTGTATCTGCTATATGGGAAATAATTGATTGGGGGATAATATTTACCCATTGAAAATAGTAAACATATCATTTATACATTGCTAGAAAATTTAGAACTGTAGTTCTTATAAGTAGTAGCCTAAAAGTATATATTACAAGGAATCAATGTAAGTACGACTAAACATTAACAATTTTCTCACTATCATACTAATTTAATATATCCGCGACTAACCGTAAGTCTTAGGAAGTATTTCTCACTAAAGCATTAAATAAGCCAAACAGAAAGTTAAATGCATGTTAAGACATTTTGATACTTTTCCTTTGCAAAGTAGTAATTATGTACAATTTTTTCCACAGCGTGCGAGTTTATCCACACCTGCGCGTCTTTCTCTGCTTCTTTTCGAATAGATCGACCGTTCTGGTATGCAATCATAACAAGGAATTCCAACATAACCCTCTTCAATGGGCGAATCATTAACCCAACCACAATTGCATGAAATCCTCCGTTATGTTGCATTCCTTAGTCTTTATCGACTAATTATTATATTTTTATTTCTACAGTTATACATAGTGTTGAAAATAGCAAAATAACTTACTGTCACGGCGTTTAAATATATTGAAGTTTTTAAATTAGGCGCGCTCATTCTATGAGAATGTGCGTTTTCTTCTTGCGCGGAGGGGTCGGTCCTCCTTCCGGGTACGTATATACCGTATTCGACGAGTCGTCACGGGAATCCCAAGCCAAGCCAAGTGACGCCAGTGGCGGATAAGCATGTGACGTCAGCTTTGCGGATTGGCGCTGGCGCCGCTTCGTTTCTCATCTTGGCATTGATTGGTTTAACGTCCCGGCCAGTGATGCCAGATCGGGGACGGGTTCCCTCGAGAGTTTCCCCCACCTCGCATGCACACTATGCACTAATCACGTGCGTGTAGATCACATACGCGACTCCTGCATAGTGTGCATGCGAGGTGGGGGAAATTCTCGAGGAAACCCGTCCCCGATCTGGTATCACTGGTCCCGGCGTCATCACCGCCAATCCAAGCTAGCGAAGGCAAGTGAGGCCGCAGCCAACCAGCGCCAACAACCGATTCCGCGGCGACATTAGTTGGCCTCGCTTGGCTAGCTTGGCTTGGCTAGTGATCCTCTAGAGAGTGATCGGAACAACGTGTATCGTCGCTGATTGGTTGCTGCGATTTAGACCAAAAGCGGAAGTAGACAAAGAAAGAAACTGTAAGAAAGAAAGAGACAGAAATACAGATGGAAAGAGATAGATAAACAATCAACTTGGAAAGCAGACGATTTAATGAATGTTTAGGTTACGTTATTTCCGGTATTGCTCCAAAATGGCTGCGGTTATACCGATCACTCCCTAGAGGATCACTAGGCTTGGCTTGACGGTGGCGCCGTTTCGTTTACCATCTTGCCGTTGATTGGTTTGACGTCATCGCGCATGCGTTACGGAGCGTAGTCGGACTCGGGAAGACATTTCCCGTGGACACTGCCGGTGACCCTGCCGAACAGAGTCGATGGGTGCGTTCCGTGCGCACTGAGTGCAGGCAGTCATATGTGGCGGTTTTTCTCGCGCATGCGCGGCGACTTTAGCATCAGTATAGTACAATTTTCGATAAAATGGGGTACCTTGATCACCCTGCTGCTTTCCCGCCAATAACATTACACCTATTAGGTGCGTCTCAACATAGATACAGTACTGCAAACGCCGCGCATGCGCGAGAAAAACCGCCCCATATCTCATCACTGAGTTCAGGTTGCCGAATGCGCTAACAGAACGACATATATGATGTGATATGATGACAAGTGACGAGATATATCTACATAAGAAATCGAAAGAACGAGTAAATTTTCAGGCTTAGATCGCGCCCAATTAGGGAAATCCCAGAATGTTTACGCATTTGTCGAGGCGCAGCGCGGCCGACGTAGGATGGAAACAGAAGAAGAAAAGAAAAGGAAATATTATTTAATTTTCTGAATGTAATATAGTGGAGAACACCGGGACAGAAAGAAGGAAAGCGCAACTCTCTTCCGTTTTCGAGATATAAATTCTTATAAATGCGGGAATTCCAGTCGATCAATATTAACTATGCAAAAATGGAAAATCAGACTATTGCGACTATAATACAAATAATACTATGAACAATATTCATAAACTACAAATAAATATGTGGTTCTACAGATTGCCTTCTTCAGCCCGCATTTGTTTCTTTATCGCAATAATACAAAAATGTTTTTCTAAATATCAAACAGTTCCAGTCATAATTACGCGCGTCAATGTCGCTGAACTTCTTTGAACAGATATATTAACAGAAATATTGTATATTTATAAGTATCGTAACTCTGCGAGTAACGAAATAACACTCATACTTATGCAAGCATATTCGCGTATATTGTAACATTTATTTATATATGTATAATTACAAAAGCAAATAGTAAGAAAATATGGAAAATATCTTTCATTTATACATCCACGTTATTTGAATTCCTACACGATCGGTATTCTTAAAATATAAAGATAGATGGCAGTAACCGTCCAGTCATGGTCTAAACCGAAACCTTTTCACAAGATAGCTTCGTTTATAAAATCCCTTAATATCTAGTTTTTGGAAAACGCTTATGTATATACGATTTTTATGGCACTCATAGCTCTTCCCGCTTATTTGCTTTATTTACATCATCATCCTCGAATACGATCGTAGAGTTCTCCGTATCGCTGATGTATCCTTGTTCACCGGTATAATGCATTGGATGAATTAACAATGGATTCGCAGAGAGTACTATCAAATCTCGTTCTGGATAGTATGATTTCCATGCCTGCCTATGTAAAAAAAAATGACTGTCAATATGTAATAGCATGGAAACGATTTTTCATATACAGTAATTCCTCGTAATAAACCCGACGAACGGGGCTGGCGGCGGGCGTACGACGCGATGCGGACATTATTCGAGCGAGCGAGAGGAAACGAAACAGTTGATACAAAATTGCCGTCGACTCTTTCGTTCCCTCACTCTCGACCGAAAGATTCCAAGAAATGGTGGGGATAGTCACCGGGCGTATCACGCATGGTAAAAACGGGACTATAACGAGGATTAACTGTATTTCTATAACAAAGAGTTATCGTGCATTTTTTTACCTAGGATGAGCATCTGATAATATAGGAAGATATTCGTCGACGGGTACTAATTTTTTCAACGGCATTGCATTTACGAGTTTCCTTGCTCCTTCCGCTGATAAAATGTACCCCAACGTCCAGTAACTGTAGGCCGCATGCACCAAGTATTTCGATCCATCGACCCAAGATTCAGCATTTTCCACCAATCTCTTCCTTCCCAGATAGCTGTTATAGGGCATTAGATTTTCACGTTCAATCGGATTTGATCATCAAATTCATTTGATTATGCGAGACTGGTTAGACATAGAACACTTACACCAAATCCCATTCGAGTTGGAGGATCTCGAGCTCTTTGAAAATGTAATTTAATTTCTGCCGGAAAAACGGTTCAAAGCGAACATCGTCTTCTAATATTATGACACTGTCGAAACCATTGTCTATTACCTATTAATTTTCCAACTATTTAGTATAGTTTATAATTTCGCGGTATATATCGTTTGACTAGTTTCGTGATTACCTTATTCCAGATAGTATAATGACTTAAGAAACAACCGATTTCTCCCATAGTCATTAGCCTGCGAAAATTTCTTCTTATTATCATTTCTTTGAATCACTATCGTTCTCATTCTACCGTACTTACCGTTTGTGATAAGGGTCGGCATACTCCGGCAACATTTCTATCCCCAGATCTTCCAGAACAGATTGGTTTAATGTCCTAAATAAACAAATACAATGCAATCTCAGTCATGGTCGGTAAAAACGGAGAGAGTTTATAGGTAACTTTGGAACGGCAGCTTTGAATGATTTCAAATTTGATAATTTAAATCTTTTTTTATAAACTACATGAGTGTAGTTTCCGTCGCACGTAACCATTTTTTATACAAATTATTTTTGTAAAAACAGCGCCGCTTTAGAAGAAAAAGTTTCGAAAGTCCGCAAATAAGATGGACACTTTTTCGAGCGTATTTTAAGAAATTTGTTTTCATACAGTTTATAAGGAGAAAATTAAATATGATTTCAAAGCTACTGTTCTGTAGTTACATATCCCGCCAGCGACCTATATTTTTTGTGAGGTGTCTAGAATATTAATTAATATATTCAAGTTTATCAATGTTTTTCTATTCAATTTTTTTATAGTCTCTTAAGACATTGTACTAAAGGTTGGTAATAAAAACTTCACATGAAAACTGTAAATTATCCCTGAAAAAAGTTCTTGAAAAGGGCTTATTTTTAACCGACTTCAAAAAGAAAGAGGTTCTCTTACTTTTGTCCGCGAATTTCTCCGTATCTACTGAACCGATTTTGGTGAAACTTATTGCATTTAGTTTGGCTTCGATCAACTTAGGCCATGGAGAACGAATTATCAAAATCGGTCAAGTAGTTTTGAAATCACACCAAAAAATAAGAAATCTGTTTCATTATAATACATTGTATGCACGGACAGGCAAAGGATGAAGTACCAGGCGTCCGAAAAACAGCTAAATAACTAATAAGTACAAAATAAAAAAATTAAAAAAAAATTAAAACCGACTTGAAAAAATAAAAATGCGCTAAAATTAAAAAATAATTTTGTTCCTTATTTAATCCACAACTCTCAATTTTTCAAGTCGGCGCCAGATTTACACAGAGAAAATGCTGAAGCGCCGACATAAAAAAATTGAGAGTCGTAGACTAAATAAGGAACAAAATTAATTTTTTATTCTTTAGCGCATTTTTATTTTTTCAAGTCGGTTTTAATTTTTTTAAAAATTTTATTCCAATGTTATAATAGGTGTTAGAGTACACACATGTGAAATTTATTTATTCCCACTTACCTACCGTCAACGGCATCCACGGTTTCCGCTCGAATACCGAGTTCCTTAAAAAGTCTATACATTCTATCGCGCCTCTCGGGTCTCCTTAAAAGGTTTATCACATAAATATTATCCACCTGCAGGGTATCCTCGACAGGGTATTGTACAAATTGCTCGAGATCTTTCGACACCGGAAGATAATTATTGTCCGCTAAAAAAGTAAAAGATTCGCGATTGCAAGTTTGAAGTTTAACAACGAGCTTATATGCATTTCTTTTACTTACATAATATCTCCGTCTTGATATTGGTCAAGCGTTGCAGATCTTCCGCCACTGTTTCATCTATCTCCAGCGGAACCATCACGAATCCGTAGACATTCTCGTTGCAAATATACATGGGTACGGCTGCGGTAGAGCGAAACACCGGTGAGCACCTTATTACACGAGAATTTGAAGCTTGGAAAATAACAATAGGAGCTGTACCGCCCAGCGCTTACCAGATTTGTTAGCACCGACCGCAAAGGTAATAATATCGTCGGTAGGGCCGTCGTATAGATTTAAATTATTCGGATCGTAAGTCAAGCGATCCGAGGCGTATTTCCTCAAATCAATGAGAACCGCGCTATGAATCATAGGCACGTGAAAGCATCCTGTTTCTTCGCGAAACAAAATCGGCTCGTACTTTTCTGTTCTGAAATAGTAATAGTCGCTGGTCATTCCGGCCCAGAAATTGCTATACAAGCCGTCCGATTTCAATAACGGCGCAACTACGGTCAGATGTTTCGAAACCAATTCGTCGAGGGTGCTCGGATTCGTCAGAAAAACGTCCGCGTCAAGCATCTGAAATTGTAAGCATGCAAAATTCAATTCTCTTCGAATAGAACGCTCGCTTTTCGGAAACACTTGGCGGGAGTTTAAATGCTCCGATACCGGAAGTCTGAGAAAAAATGAATCCAAGGCATACCCAGACGAAGTCTGCCCACATATTCCTCCCGGCGTTGAGCGCCTTCTCGCGCAAATTTATCACGTGTAGAAATCTCTGGGTCGACCACTCGGCGATTCCATTCTCGTTCTCGAATCCGTGAGATTTCTCATCGAAATTTGCTTCGACTCCATGATACTCGTTGCCCTTACTCTTCAGCCATGTAGTCAATATTTCGATCGATTTATCGATGTTGTTGTCACTTTGTATCCTTTTAAAAGAATGAGTGTATGTAAATTGTAAGTAATCACACATTCGCCAATTATTTCTTCTTTTCTTTCAATCGAAATGATTGTTAAAAAATGATAGTGGAAAGGTAGATTTTCAATGTTGACATCAGAACGTTCGCGCATTCGCGGTAGAACATCGCGACGAATTTTTAGCGCGGGAGGGGCGGCAATTATAAATTTGTCGGCATGTTACGTACATTATGTAATTAAAACGTTCGTATATTCGGTACAATTAACGGTATAATGGTAGAGGATGCGAAATCTTGGACCTTATTATTCAGGGAATGCAATATATTTCAGTAAACTTTGACAGAATCGTTTTCGCAAATCTGTCACCGAAAATAAGAATTATTAATTTTTATTGTATGTGCTCTGTAGTTTTGTTCTTGTAATTAATGGAGAACAGTATACGTCCGTAAGATTTGAATCTAGGCTGAACTTATAATTCTGTTCGGACAATTTCGGTGGAAAAGTGAGGTTACGCTAGGTACACTTACCATAGATGTATTCGTTCCTTGGGATAGTTTAATTGCTCCAAGTAGGCGAAGAAGTATGGCAACGTGTGTGCTTTATTTCGTACCAAAATCGTTATTAACACCGTTGGTTTCTTCGATTCTTCGCCGGCAGTCGCCGTTAACGTAATGACAAGTGCCAGAGAAACGAAAACAATCTCTTTCAATTTCATCTCTTAAATCTGCTCCTTCCCAATTTCGTCCGTTCTTTATTCGGTGGTTAGCCAGAATTACTCAATTCGCACGGAAAATATAAGGAAGATATTGAATTTTTAAAAACGGCGAGTACACGAATTCATTCTTATCTTCGCCATGTCGCTCATTACCCCGTTTTTTATGATAAAATCATACCACCCACGTTACAAAGTCTTGGTGTCGGTAAAGTAATACACTGCAGCTGTAACGACATTCATGGCGTCGATGTAATATTATTATTATTTAGTCTCATGATAACGAAAAGATTAAGATAATGTAAAAACTTGGTCTTCGTTTATCTTGCAAAATTTATTTCAATCGAATCAATTTCGTTCCTTTTACTCACAGTCATACAATGTAACAATAAATGCAATATACATTTGTAACTGGCAATGAAATGCGAAACAAAAAATAACATTCATTCTATACATATTTGCGAATTATTCTGTTACATATTCGTCTGTATCTTACTTTGCTCTTCCGTTTCTCTTTTCGCAGAGGTTTTCCTTTTGTCTTTATCCTCCTGTTTCGTTTTCAATTTTGGGGAGTAACTGAGACTGGACTTATCAAAATCCAACACCATGATACCTAAATCCCCGCTGTATCTGTTCTTGGCCACCTGAAAAGTACAGGACTTCTGAATCACCGATTCTACGCGCCGTTTCCCGATAGATCGGTAGCATTCTCTTGCTTCCTGCGCGCATACTTGCAAATACTTCTTGCCCCGAACACTGTTCAGTCTTTTGTCTTGAATAATGAGTACGTTATCCGCCTCTTGACTCGCTTTGGCGCTCCCAAAGATCGACGAAGTCGTCAACTCTTCTTCGATGCGTTCCTTCCTCGGATGGATTATCGCGGTCACGTGGCAGTTGTATTTAGTAGCGAAATTTCTGAATCTCGCTATGATGTCGTCTTGCTTCCAAAATCTGCAACACGTCGATGTTATTCTGTGCTGAAAGTCTCGTGCAGGAGTTACCGCATTGGCGTAGCTAGATAGGGGGCCGGGTGGGCCTGGCCCCTCCCTAGAAACTATCGAAATAAGTAAAAAGCATTCGTCTGGTCGTAAAATCCTATCTTAAAAGAAACAAATATTTGGGCCGAAATGCTATATGCAGTGTAACTAAATAAAAAAAAAAAAACAACAATGTTCTTATTACGTTAAATTATGAATTAAAATTGTTAGAATTAGACCGGCGCGCGTACGAAACGCAAATGTGACTAACAATCCAGCAACAGCCGGCTGTGAAAGGAGCTTTTCCACTATGCGTCGCGTTAAAACGTGGTTAAGAACAATTATGCTCCAGGAGAGGTTTTCGAATACGGCACTCCTAAACAGGTCCTAAATATTTTTGTAGAAAAACACCGCAAATTAAAGCTTGTATAAATTTTAACTATAGGTATACACGATATGCTCTGGCTTTTAATAAATCGTAATTTATTTTTTCTACTGTATTTCTTTCTTTTTTTTTAAATTTTGTTTACATTTCCCGAGATTAAATAATAAATCATTTTTTATTCCGTTTACTCTTTGTTTTAGCGGTAAATAAATATGTAGGTAAATGATTATTATAAAATGTGTATGTATATAAAGATTTCTACCTATAAAAAGAAGAGAGAGCGCGAGAGGGGGGGGGGGGGAGATGGGGCCTGGCCCTCCCCAGACAAAAATCCTAGCTACGCCAATGAGTTACCGTTTCGATACCTGTCCAAGTGCCTCGAATCGTCCGACATTCCCATCATGAATTGCACGTTGTCGATTATTACATGAGCTATGTCATGAATGTACGTCGCGTGCTCGACTGCCTGCAATAGGGATTTACCGTTGCTCTACGCTCGATTAGAATAAAATAATATAAATTATCCGCGTGCCTACCTCCATCACTATTTTGATACTCTGCTGGCCGTGGAACGTCATGAAATAAATCGGCAACTTTTCAAAAGCATCCGCGTACGAATGAAATTTCTCGAGATGTTCGTCTAAAGGCACCCCCACCATTTGTTGCAGCATCGTTCTTGCTAGCCGCGCGTTTCGTATTTCGAAGCTGCCCCACAGAGTGTTGATACCTTGCATCGCTAAATCTAATGAATATTCGCTTATAAAAGTTGTTTTACCGCATCCTGAGGAAAACAATCGATACTGAGAAATCTTACGTCGACAATTCTATCCTTCGTTACAGCACTACATTTCAGCTACCTGTCGGCCCCGTTAATACAGTGAACTCCCCTCTTCTGTGGCCCTTTAATATACGATTCAGAGCCGGGTACCTCCTCCACTTCACACCTTGCACCTTGTCTATATTTTGCAGATCGCTCAACACCTCTTCCCTGAGCTCGTGGAACGTAGTTATGCTTTTGTGCCACGCGGGCTGAGCATTCTGAACGATGCTTTTCAGATCGTAGCCCATATCGACGGCCAATTTCGGCCGGGGTTGCAGATCCGTTGGCCTCACGAAACAACACCGTTTTTCATTCAATTTCTTGGCGAATTGCCTAGCGGTATACCAACTTGTCTCGTCGTTTCCGAACCACAAAACTAATCTCTTGAAAGACTCCATGTACGGTAATAACTGTTGGGGTAGATTTTGCAAATTGTACGGAAGGCAGATAACGTTGTTCGCCGACTTCCGCGACACCAACGCTAGAAGATCGTGTACCATTCCTACAATCACAGCAGCGTTATCGCTTTTACTGTGCCATTGTTTGTATTTAATGCAACCACTAACCCCAGAAGCAGGAACTGTTCGGTCTTCCTTTGAATCGATCGTAAGCGATTTATATCCGGCGATAGAATTGTTTAAGCCTATTAACGGGAAATATAATACGTTCGACGTCTTTTCGTAGATACAGTTCAATTGCTGCATATCCTCTTGCGAAACGTTCTGGGAAGAATATTAAAAGATATAAAAATATCTTACAATTTTATCGCGATTAATTTAATAAACTTCCACCCTTCCTTACCGGTAGCGAAAATTCTTTCAGGATGGCGTTGTACTCTTCCATCGATAAATCTTTGATGCTCCGGCAACTTTGCTTCATGTCGTTCCATATCTGACTGAAATCTTCTTGCGACTGTAAATTCGCTCTCAGCATATCGAGCTCCTTCAGCTTCTCATTCGATTTCTCTAGCGACAATAATTTCTCTAGTACATCCCACGATCCGTTACATTTACATTTGTTGCACATAAAGAATCCTGCAATTAATTTGGCAACCCATTACGACGATTGATTACACTCTAACAAGAAACTGCGTCACGATGTCTATTCGAGCACCGCATCTACCTGTCGTTTTATTCACGTAAAGCTTCGATTCCTTCGTCACACTGCTGCATAAAGGGCAATCCGTTACGATACAAGTATACCCGTCTATGACGGGTAAAGATTGTTGTTTGAGTAAAAGCTTTAAGTGTGAAACAGATACAGGATGTTTGGATTCTCTGCTCTCCGCATGAAAGCAATATTTGTTGATAAAGCTTCCGAACTGTTGCCTTCTTTTTCGAGCGCAAGCACGTTTAAATAAATTAAAAAGCATTTTACAATTTGTATATATAAGAACTGGTTACTAAGGTTCTTATAATTGAAAACGCGAGGTCATAACGTAATATATTTCTTCCTCATGCTATTTCCCTTTGATTAAATATCTGATTGTAAATATTACGGTGATATCTGCGATGTGTTACAAAAGTTGGTAAAAAATAAGTGGGAAATCTGAAGCGTTTATTGCAATTTCGTCTTCTGCTTCTCAAATAATAACAATGTACAGTTACTTGATGCTTATTGGTATGTACTATTTACATTCATCGGATTGGAAGCCAGTATTTATCGTTTAATTATTCTGATCTCGAAGCAATTCCTTCAACGTATTTTGATTGATTATTCATTGCGCGACACGTGGTACGTGCAACGTGTGCGCGCGTATGTGAGCGCTTGTGGTATGCATTTGTGGGAATCAGTGATGAGATATGGGGCGGGTTTTCTCGCGCGTGCGCGGCGATTTTAGCATCAGTATAGTACAAGTTTCGATAAAATGGGGTACCTTTAGGGATGAAGTGCATAATCACTAACAGTGATTTATCACAGTGATCGCAAAATCACGAACACGGTCGTGATTGAAGTTAAATCACGACCGTGTTCGTGATTTTGCGATCACTGTGATAAATCACTGTTAGTGATTATGCACTTCATCCCTAAAGGTACCCCATTTTATCGAAACTTGTACTATACTGATGCTAAACGACCGTGATCGTGATTTTTTTAACTTGAGTGAATTGTTTACTGTGATCGTAATTCTTGATCTTGATTGAATTATTTTTTTATAAAATACTTCGATATAGCTTGTGTTACAGTCAAAGCGTGCTAATTCAGCGAATATATAGAATATACATTCATAAATAGTCAAAACTAACTCAGCGAATTATAGTATATAGTACATTCATAAATAGTCAATGTATGCACGCACTGATTTGATTGGCTAAAGTATTCACATAAACATTATACTTTTTAACTAAAGTGAAGAAATATTCGTTAATTTAAATAGATCAAGAACAATTACATTGATTTAAAATATACAACTGAGATTCTATAAGAACAGTGAGGACTTGAGAAAACTAGAAATTTCGCGAAAAAGTAGAAATTAGGGTTATGTGGCGCGTGCAAAGAGCAGTTATGCTCTCCACTAATCAGAAGCGACCACAAAAATCACGAATCACTAGTCTGCCTGCACCAATCAGAAGCGATCACGGATCACTGTTCTGTCTGCACCAATCAGAAGCGATCATGAAAATCAGGGATCACTGTGAAAGATCACCGTGATTGGGAACGAACGTGATCAGATCACTCGTGATTCACAAATCACGGTTCTAGCCAACATTATGTACAGTATTGTCTCCGTATGTGCTCGGTTTGGTGCACACGATACGTGCTTGTCGCTATCCCCACCACTTCTGTCTCACTCTTGTCCGGCGAAGGTAAGAGCGAGATGGAACGAGAGCAAGCGAGAGCCACTGAACGCGAGCGAGGACGGTACGAGACAGACGACGCGTTGATGTTTTGTCTTCCTCCGTCTTTCGGGCGCCGTTACACTCCGTCCTTTGCGTGCGCGACGAGCGTGCGCGATGGTCGCAAGCACTTACGGTGAGCACAGGAACCGCTTCACAAAATCTTGACGCAGGCCCGGCTCAAGTCTTTTTTGCGCCCTAGACGAACTTGTCAAATTGCGCCCTTTATTATAATACATTTATTTGAGATTATTTATGACTTTACTCTGCAAAATTAGGCGACTGCCTAGGGCGGAAAGTCGACAAGAGGTGCAAAATGATATTTTCATTACTGGTATTGTTGAAAATAAACTTTAAAATTAAATATTACAAGTTGTACTATAAGCGAATTAAACTACGAATAAAAATTCGGAGTAAGGTTGTCAATAATCTAGAATAAATGTATTATAATAAAGGGCGTAATTTGAAAAGTTCGCCTAAGGCGCAAAAAAGACTCGTGCCGTGCCTGGCTATCTGACCGCCGCGCGCATGCGTCGAGCAGTCACGATTCCACTGAGTGCTCGCACCCGTCGCGCCGCCCGCGCGCACGAAAAGCGTTCCATCTCGCTCCCCCCTTCGGCCAGAAAGAAGCGAGAAACGAACACTCGGAATTAGGGATCTGTTCACGATAAGAGCTCAACGCCGGTCCCGACCAGCGAGCACATACGGAGACAATACTGTACAGCGTGGGACTATTCTAGGAACAGTCTGAAGAAGAAAAGAGCACTTTCATCTTTCATAACTTTACCGACTTTTATAATTGAGTTGAATATAGTTCCCGGAGTCACCGCTGTTTTACGCAGAGTGCGCTACAAAACCATTGAATTTTCACAAAGTCGATATTACAGTTCGTGTGACACAACTCCCGCAAGATATTATATCTATACCTCGTCTCTGCTCACACACGTAGAATGGAACGCTTTGGTTCCAGGTGTCACTGCTAGATGGCTATACCGTTTCCTGGTACATAACCTGAATAAATTTTTTAAATACACTTCCCAAAGCATTAAATTACCAACATTATTACCGAAGGTGATTGTAAAATGAATTTCGCGGCTTCTGTGACAGACCTAGGACCTCGGAATGCGAAATAATGACAAAAAATTTGTACATCTTTCAATGAATTTAAAAACACACTTTATAAATTATTTACCATTGCTGACAAACATCATCGCATAATAAATTATAACGTTTTTTAAAAGAAACCGAAAGCTTCCCACTGAAGCTGAACAAGTAGCACAGTAATTACCATAACGGTGTACTATAATTGCATTAGAAATTACTGTATTCGTCACAACGCACCTGTGGGGTTTAAAATTCGACTCACTAGATAATAATATAAAAGTTGCGATTACCCGATTAGAAAGAAGCGCGACAACATTACAGGCGATACTTTCTCGCTAAATAGTAGGGAATGCACGGGAAGGTCCGGCAGGCTCGGGACGGTAATCTTGATTCCGTAATGCCGATGAGATTAAATTGTGATGTGAATATTCTGAAATAAGGTGCACTCGCACGGTCGAAAGTCGATTGCCAGGCATCGCTTCCGCAGCAAACGTCAAAGTTAAAACAATCGTCGGGAGCTTCCGCTTTTCAGGTGGAAAAGCGAACATTTTTCGAAATTATACAGCTCTGTTCTAGGCTCCGCGCGAATAAAAAAAAAAGGTTTTGTTTGTGACTTTAGTTCTCGCGGCGACAACCGTCGCTGCAATTATTCGTGGCGTCGTCACCCGTTCTAATACGTGTCCATGCAATGTTAGTTGGCTCTCCCTCTCGCGAAGCATTACGTTATTTTTTTAGTGGCTACCACTTCAATGTTGTGATTATTTTCGCATCCGATTAATCGTATCGTGGTTGAGCAAGGCGAGATACTCGGTCGCATCATGTTCTGGGCGAATAATTACGTGTCATCGCCTCACATCGAGGCATTGCTCAATAAGCAGGTATGAATATCATTCCTCTATAGAACGGACAAAAAACTGTTATCTTTCTTAATTGCCACTTCGGAAATTTTACCAGCTCATTTTCGTCTCGGAATAAGCCTTCGCGTTTCTTTCTCATACCTTCCGACGATATTTCTTTCCCGGCCAGAATTATGTGTATTATTTTTTTTATAGCACACAACCCCTACCTTCTCGTAGGTTCACTTTTCTTTGTTACCAAAGATTTTGTCAACGCGCCGCAAGGTTGTTGGAAAATATCCGATAATAATGAATTTTTAATACGACGATAAAACATGCGTAAAGCGAACAATGCAGGGTCATGGTTAAAGACTCGCGCTGTTTTAATTAAATGACCGAGCCTCGGTACTTTCTAATCGTAACTTCTAATATTTGAAAAGCTTTTCTATTCTCGCCGACAAGTTTATTCGAGTTACGCTCGAATGCTACTTCGTAAACTGCTTAAAAAGTAGTTTACTACGAGGTGTTTTCCAGTAACCTATATCTTGTACAGTTCGTTAGACATAAGTTAGTAATTATTCGATTCAAATGAAAATTCAATTCTGCTTGTAATTTTAGGATGTTACGTTGTATGAGTTAATGGATGAAGAGGATATTTTACAAGAATGTAAAATCCAGAATAAAAAACTGTTGGAATAGTAAGTAAGATCGTAACGTAGTCGTAGAGAACACTAGGTAATGTCGATACAATATTGCTTGCAGTCTGATGAGATCAGACGTAATGGAGGAATTAGTAACGCTGACGACTAAAGAACCACCGACAGACATAGAGGAGCGCTGGCGTTACAAATACCCGAACGTAGCGTGCGAGCTGTTAACTTGCGATTTGCCAACTTTAAACGAGAAACTGGCAGGTACACCGAGCGGACGATCGTGTATCTTAGTAGACTAAGTTTGTAGGAATATAATTTTTGATAAGTAGATCGAACTCGATTCATTTTTTAGCCAACGGAGTTCTTATGGCGAAACTTTACTCCTTTATCGATACGGACCAGCCGTTAAATCCTCTGTTGGCATCGTTTTTTAGTAAAACGATCGGAGTACTCGTTGCTCGCAAAACAGATCAGGTGAATATGCGTGATTGCGACAATTTTATTAAACTCGATGCGAAGCGTAAAGTAGTTAGTATTATTAATTAATTGAGATACGATCATATCGCAAGTATTAAACGATAAATATCTCTTTTTTTTTCCATGTTCCTTGTTCGCAACCCGAACCTGTAAATCCTACACTTTCGTTCCTTCCATCAGAACTGGTATTCGTATCAGTTCTCTTGCTTGCAGGTGATAGAATTTCTAAAAAGTCGTGAGACGTGCGTCGATCTGCTTTTGAGACACTTAGAAACATCCGCGATCATGGATTTAATATTGAAACTCGTTACTCAGGTGGAAGGCAATGATATGCGGCAGAATATTTTACACGTAAGAAGTTACGGTTTTAGAATTAAAGACGCAATAGCCAGTTTTATAATAAATCCTGGCGTGTTCGTTCGAGTAACGAACCTGACTATATTGTTCCGCACGAAACATGATGTTTATATTTGTTTTAACAGTGGTTAAATAGTCAACAGTTGGTGCAACGATTGATAAAGTTACTGTCTTCTAATTCCGAGCCAAGTAAGCACGCAAATACCGCGCAATTACTTTGCGACATGATAACCGTTATGAGGGAGAATGAGCGTACATCCATGAAACGCACTGATCCAGATCCTATTTTAATTACTCTTGAATCGTACGTATAAAAGAGAATTTAAAACCGAACAAGCCTCTATCAGGCAATTGCTACTTTCACGATAGTTAAACCAATCGCAGTTTCTGTCTCTGATGTAAGTTACGCTTCCTCTTTTACAGAGCAGACACGGTGACTCTGCTGCTAGAGACTATCCTAACTGGAGAGAAATTAGAGAGTAGTATTGTCGGAGGAATTCAGGTACTTCTTAAACTATTAGGCCAAAAAGCTAACAAGTAAGAACGTTAATTAATTTAAATGGATCTTGATTCTTTCGGAGGAAGTTCATGTGCTAGCGGAAGTAATATTTGTAATTCTAGTGTTTTAAACGAGGGAGATGATAGTAGTATTGGAGAAGAGCCCACGGACGACGAGCAGCCTCTACAAATTTCAAACGCAACTCTGCCTTATTTGGAGCAACTTCACAAGCTCCTACTAGATCCACCTTACGTAAGCATGATATCTCTTGAAGAAATTATCGTTACACTTAATATTTACGTTACGAAGTAAACAAAGTTGTATCTCTTTTGCTCGAATTCGATTTCTCTGAAACGTGCCTTTACGTTCTAGAAACCTCCGGTCAAAACAACTACTGGTATATTAGAATGTCCATTAGGAAATACACGCATACATGTTGCAAAGTTATTTACAGCATTGATGTCAACGGAGAATGTAAAGATTTTCGAGACCTTAGTAGAATTAGGAACATTCCAAACGCTACTGGTAAGTAAAATCTGTGCTGTTTAAACAAGTCACTGAATTCTAGCATTTAAAAATGTACACTTCGTTTTATAATTTTCAAGGACTTATTTTTTAAATACACATGGAACAACTTCCTACATACTCAAGTACAATCGTGCCTGGCTTTAGCTGTTAATTGTGATTTTAAGTATACAAATGACATTATTTATGATAATGTAAGTATCACGTCAACGAAATTCAACATTCTTCGAGCGTAGAAAGAAACGGCGTTTGACTAATCGATCGAATTTTCAGATATTTGTCAAGTGCAGATTAATAGAGCGAATTTTAGAAGCGTGGGACAAAAACGATAATAAACAGTACGTTTTAACAGTAATGGAGAATTCATATTTTCGTAGGAAAACGCCAGAAGCTGCTAAATATATTGTTACATTCTAGAAACACAGGAAGCGGAGTCAGACAGGGATACATGGGTCATTTGATAAATATCGCGAATAACATTGTGAACCAATGTAAAAAGAGCGGGAATCTAGATAAATTTTTGAAAGACAACTTATCGCCCGAGTGTCTCAGTAAATGGGACGAGCTTGTGGAGAATGAATTGGCAACGATTAATAAGACTCATCAGATTCTGTTGGTGTGTTCGAGTTTCCGCATACTTGCGATTTTGTAACATTGTTCGAGCTACATTCGTCACATGAATTTTCAGAGTGGCAAGATCCGGCCAAACATGAACAATACCAGAGAAAGTCCGGATGAGTACAGTAATCCTCAGGAAGAATTCCTTCAGGTCCAACGAGTCGAGCAAGTTAGTCGAGACAAAATATATCGTAGAAAGTATAATTCCCTTTACAATTCTATACGGGATTACTTTAAATAAATTTCTTCAACGCGAAATAGTTTTACACCAACTACCTGGGACAACACATGGCGCCGCAATTGATCGAGACCTTTGGATTTTACGACAATAAGTTCAACAGCGAAGGCGATCTTCAGTAAGTAGCTCGGTGCACGCGTTTCCGAATAATTTATTACTAATGCCACCCAATTTCGCATCCACGTTATACGCGTATAAGTGCAAAGAGAACGTTAGAGCTTCGAGTAACGAACAGTTGAAGGGAAAAAGTAGCCAGAGTAGAAGAATGTAACGTAGTATGGTATTTCCGCAAATTCTTTTCTCTTTACAAAACTGCTATTATAGTAACTCGGTTGACCAATTAACAACGTTGGCCTTTACTCTCAGTGAAGAAGATCACGAAGAAAGGGAAGACATGTTCAACAAGGTACGGCTGCCTCGCCAATAACGATTCTACGTCCCGAATGAATTTCAACATTTCGTGTTTTCAAATTAATGCTTATTTACAGATATGCCAGGAGAAACAAAAGGCTGGCTTGGAAGATTGCAGCGCTGGAGTGGAATGGGGCGACGAGGGTGAGCTTACCTTCCAGACCGTCGTGGATAAACAAGACTGGCCCGCGAAACAGCCCCATAACGATTCCAATTCGTCCGATGAAGATGACGAAGGTTTTATTGATTCAACTACAATTCCCGTCTCTCTTGCACGACATACATCGAGCTTCTTTCACCGATTCAATAACATTATTATCTGTTACATTAGCTTGGGATACGACCGAGCCATTGTCCACCGGGCCCAAGCTCCCCGAAGTGAATCCATGGGACAGTGTAACCGTGCCGCCAGTAGTTGAAAATGTCGACTGGGCGAATTTTGATAATTTCGAAAACACCCCCAGCGTGAACAACACATCCCCGACTGTGATAATAGATAACAAGCTGCGCGACGAGATGAAAAAAGAGGCGCCGGACGCGGCGACGGATCCGAATAAAACGGAAGCCGCGGCCGGAATTGAAACGGCTGTGGAGGCTATTGGAGCAGGCGATGTGAAAGTCGAAGGTGCCGTTGACAGTGCTTCGCACATAGAAGCTGATGTAAATCACAAAAGCACCGACGATTCTTTGTATCCCGCCTGTACTGCTGATAAAAGCGCCAGCCCCAGTTGTCCGAGCGAAGTTCCATACAACAGGTAACTAAAGAGCGTTCTAATTTGACGGAATAACGTAACGAAGAATTCTAATATAAATCGCGTGCTACAGGGAAACAGCTTGCCAAGAGAGCGCGATGAACACGGAGGCTGTACAAAACGAGAAATCCCCGAGCGATTACAAGATGCCCTGTAGTTTAGAGAACACGTCATCGGAAGCTGTGTTGCCGCCGACGGATGCCAAATGAAACGCTATTTCCTAAGTACGGCATTGCAATAGAACAAAGAAAATCATATCAGTATAAATTTGTACGAACGATCAGAGTATATATTACGTCCCTATATTTTCATTAGATTACGATTAATTGTGCTTCGTCGCGTTGGCGGCTGGGTAACTACCGCCTTAGAGCAGGGTATAAATGCGGAATGATAAGTGGGGAAAGAAATCTAATCGACGCTCAACTATGTTTAGTGTATTAATCGATGGTACATGCGTACGTTCTCAGATCGCCGACGCCCTCGATCGCAGGTACTATTCCCCCGCGTGAAATACGATTTCTCTAGATACTTCTCGATCGACATCGTTACGAAGAGGTTTCTTTAAATTCTCATTTGTACGACAACCAATATAAAGATCCAACCGTCACGAATTTTTTCTGTTGCGTATTGTTTGGCATTTCGCACGATGAACTAGACAAGGTACAATTTGTACAGTCACAGAGACGATAGATGCCCGAGGCTGTGATCGAACTTTCGCTCGGTCCCTCGATACCTGGTTTCACAAAAGTATTATATATACATATATATATTATAATGTTTTAAATGATATCGATACGAGGCTCCTTAAAGAAGAACCACCGTAAATCATGATGTTTCGCGAAGAACTGGTGCTTTTGCTTCTTCGCTCGATAAGGCAAAGGTACTTATGTGCAGTGCCTATTGTTTCATTAAATATTAAACGCATCCTCGTGCAACGACGCGATGCGAACAAGAAAGAAGAATCATGTATTTTTATTATGTTGATGATAATATTCAGCCAATGTGTACACACGTCGTAATGTAATCAAAGTATTTCATTGAATTTATTTGCATTCCATTAAGGAAATTCTACGAGAGTAAATGACGTTAATAGTCTTTCAAAGTGATCTTCCAAACAAAAAAAAAAGGATTATAGTATTAAATTGCAGGGTTCCGAACTTAATGTGGTGTATGCTTTGGTTAATACGTGTATAGTTTTTTTTTTTTTTTTTTTTTTTTTTTTTTTTAACGGTAGGTTTCGTCGATTAAGTTCCCTGATTGTTCAAGAAATTTTCGTTCGCCGTAAATGTTTCTGCTATAGTAATATGTTCATAGTATCGTACACAAAATATTGTACATAAGTATTAAATACAAGCAGTGTTTAAAATTCAAGAAGCGTGAGCTTATTAATTATTTAGTGGCCTTGATTTAATAAAAACGCTGCGCGCTGTTATATCGCGGTCGAAACTAAGATCAACGGAGACGGTTAATTCTCAAATTCACTATTATTTAACTGTAACGCGAGTCATTCTAACGTATCGTGCTGTTTGAATCGAATGAATGAAGAAATTATAATTTAAATGCGTAACGGTAACCTGCGAGTTCCAAACGAAATGACGAATACGTTGGCTTTCCGTCGTTAAGGTGAGTAGAACGCACTCGCGAAGTTTGGCCACCTATCGCATTTTCAAATTATCCCGTAGATTTTCAGGAATCTGCTCGTCGACTATACATTTAATCAATTATACATTAATACATATTTTCTGTTAGCAATCGATGACTAACTTTATCAATCAAATTATAAATAGTGATTGATTTTTTATCAAGGTGTTTAGTTGAAGACAAACTGTGTATATATATATATTAGTCCCTAACTTTAGATGAAAAACTTGGATGTAAATACAATAATGTATGGTCTATTCAAAATAAATCATTCTATTTGGAAAGAATATAGAAGAAAGAGGTTTTCATTCGGGTGTTTAATGACTATTTATACAGGGTGTTACTCTACCTATATAGTTAATATTTTAGAGAGTGATTGTACAGGCGAAAATAAGACGAAAATCAAGAGTAACAAAATTCCGGTAAACGCTTCGTTCTCGAGAAAATTGACTTTGAACCTCAGGCGCTTTCGCACAGTGGAACGACGTAAGGACAGTAACTGGACATGGCAATTACTTCCGAACAGTTTGGACTTTCGTTGTAAAAATTTGCACACATTCAATTCATGTTAAGGGCTTGTAATTCACCCCTGAAATTCCAGTTATTTTTCGATTTTGTGTTATAACTCGTGAACTGTAAAATATTTTTTTTACCAAATGATAGATCTACATAATTAAAAGAAGTAACTTTTGCCTTGAAACTTTTTTATCTTTTTTTTTCTATCGCGAGGTATAACACAAAATCGGAGGATAGCCGAATTTTCGGTGGTTAATTTCACCCCCTTCGAATGAATTTGGGCAGCAAACAAAAATTGCGTTCAATCAGGAGGAAATCCCCTATATATTTACAAAGTTTCAGAACTTTTTGAATTATCGAATTCGGGATCTTACCTTGTACCAAAATTATTAAGTATAAACTGAAATGTTTACATTAGATTTATTTTATTAATCGCAGCTAGTAGCAGGTAATTTTTCTACTTTTTAAAACCTTACCATCAAACGATTAAATTCAGGTATTTTAGACCTTGGGCGACTTTGAGCAAAACTTTAAATCACTAGTTGAATTATTATAGTATTCAGTGCATGTTTATTTTAAAAAGCTGTTTAGTGATGAAATCAAAGTTAATTCAGAATGTTTTTTGTACAAAATCATTAATAATAAGACACTCAGTAATATGTAAAATATTAAAAACTTATGAAGTAATAGAATTTAGGCAATAATTGTTTAAAGTGGTACAACTGACGGACAAAAAGACTGAAATTTTCATACAGGACAATTGGATCAAACCTAATGTGAATATAAAGTTTATTTCTTTGTGCTTTCTAATACTACAAACACTTAATAAAAATTTAATAAAGCTATAGAACAGAATTTCGACCCACTGTGCGTCGGTGCACGCGTAGTTAAAATTCAAAGTGAATTTTCTCGAAAACGAAGCCTCTACCGCAATTTCGTCACCCTTGATTTTCGTCTTATTTTTGCCCGTATAATCATCCCCTAGAGTATCGACTATAAGTAGCGTATCACCCTGTATACGAACTTATAGTGGATCATACGCTACGATTACGTCACACAGTGGCGTGCAGCTTCGTCGCGTAGCAGATTTTCTAGTAGAAAACACAGGTTTGTAATCGTTAAATCTATTCACCGATTATTACGTAGTATTCAACATTCCCCCCAATTTGTTCACGTCGATTTATTCAGCGTTGTCACATAACTATTGACCTATTTACGCGCACATCCTCGAACTAATTTTCTTTCTCCTTCGAATCATAACCATTCGGTGCTCCCTAATTTTTGTTAAATTCCGCGACCGACTTACTTCTGTTTCTTTTAAAAGTAAATTCTTTGTAGAGTGGTTACTCGTCTAGCGGTTTTTGTTTTTCGTCAGACGTAATCGCACAGTGTATGTATTATGTAAAATAACATTATATAAAAATTAATTGTAGTCTAATCGTAATATTTTCTCTTTTAGATTGATGGGTAGAGAAAAAATCACGCGTTTGATCGGACGATACTGGGCAGTGTGTTTCTTCCCCGGTGTGACCACAGCTTGCATTTATGCGGATTGGAATCACACCCGATTGTGGAAAAAGGAACTAGCGAAGCAGAAAGCGTTGCAGTTGAACGTTTAAAATGACGAAGCCGTTGCTTAAGACGGTTCCGAAGCCGTCGCTTAAAAAAGCGTACATAGCTTTCGCCGTTATCATGACGATTACTGGATCGATGGGGTGGTACATGGATCGCTTAGAGGACTCGAGAATGACACGCTTCCGAGACAAATCTGAATTGTATAAAAGGGAACTGAAGCCTGGAGAAGCGCCGAGCTGGTCGTAATTCCATCGCGCATCTGTATATTCGTCGATTTATTAGTTCGCTGTAATGTTACGCGCATATGTAACTAACATCAAAGAATAAACTTCCGAACGTTGATTTTCAAGAGGCGTCGAGATTGGGATTACTTTACGGCGGTCGAACATTCTGGTCGTTCGACGAGCACAGTTTACTAATAGTACATAAACCGTAATCTTATTTGTACAAATACATTACAGGAGTTTCGATACAAACATAGTTCTCATTTAGCAATTATCTATCGCGTATAATTACAACAATTCGATTACACTTTTTCCCATATCGTCGTTGTTGCGTCAACGAAATATGGTAAGAATTCTACTTTTTATATCCTTCTTGTTTATCGCTTTCTCAGACTTGCTAGTTTTGGCAGCGCACTTGAGGTTCTCTTTATTCTCGGCATCTTCCGGCGACGCTTTCCTCATTGTCATGTTGTAAGCCTTCCGTTTCTTCTGCAACCACTCGTTCGTCTCCTCGTTCCAGGACAGCGGTCTATCCTTCGAGCCTTTAATCAATTTCTCGTGCGAGCGCAAGCTATTACTCGTTTCTAAATTCAGATACGAATACTTCCCCTCGTTTTCTATCCCGCCCGACTTATTTTTAATATCTCCGGTGTCGATGAGACCATAGTTTTGAAATTTTGTACTTTTATCTTGCGAGACGGAAATATTCTGAGTTACTCTTTTTAACACTTTATCCTGCTCAATTTTGCTAGGTACTAGAAACGGTTGTTTAGGATTGGCCAGGTTCGGAGGCTCAGGAATTCCGTCGGCTCCACTGTTCGCAGATTTTCCGCGCCGCTCGCTGGCTGATCTCGTAAATGCGAAGGGCTTCTTATATAACTCGGGATTAAATTTCTGCGAAGTTTGAACGAAGGAGGAGTCTCCTATGTCGGCGGATAATGTGGTATCCAAATCTTCGTAATATATTTTGCTAGGTTTCCTCGTTTTGTTGCTCCCGCTGTAAGCAGATTTGTAGCCAGACGATTTCAAAGTCACGGAGCTTCTTATAGTCGACAGTCTCTTCGACCGTTTCCCTTCGAATAGGCTGGTATCGGAAGAACAGGAGGAGCTACCGGTGCTCGTTTTCTCTTGCGAATCTTTCTCTGCCGTGTCTACGTTATCTACTATCCGCCCAGCTTGATTACTGGACGCGTCTTGCGTTTTAACGTTCTGCGCGCACGAACTTAATTTGTTCGCCTCTGTATCGTTTACTTCCTTCGCAGGAACATTCGTGTCGAAGTGTTTCTGAGCTTCCTTAAGATCTCCGTTAGCCGAAGGTTCGAAAGTATTTTTCTGCGAATTATGTACTTTCGATAAATCTTGTGCGTGTTTACTCTCCTTCGAATGTAAGTCCGTTCGCTTCAATTTGTCTTTTAACAGCCGCTCCAAAGCCTTCACTTCTCTTTCTTTCTGAGCCAACGCTCTCTCGCGATATTGGAAATTCATTTCCTTGCTTCTTAATACCTCTTCCCTTCGCTTTATATCTTTCAACTTCTGTAACCAATTCCTCTTAAACACCTCCTCGCTAACTTCTTGCGGCGTCGGCACAGTCGCGGAGCATCCGTTCTCGCAGCCATGGTAACAGAGATCCGTAAGCTTCTCTCCGGGATCTTCGCTTTTCTCATCGATCGTCGACAACCTGTGATCCTCGTTAAATACATTTGCAGAGAAGCTTGCAGTGTCTACGTCGTATAATACTTGGTACCGTGTTTCAGGGATAACAAGAGAGGAATAAAAATTAACAGAGCTATGTTTCTTTACTCCGTTCACGTTCGAGAGACTCGATTCGAGCTTCTCAAGGGCGATGTAGTTTTTGAAATTCTGCAGACTCTCGTCCTCGCTGATCAGTGAATTATCTTCGTCGCTCTGTATACAGCTTGGTTCGTTTTCGATATTTACAGTTGTATCTACATTCTTCAATTTCAGTTTCGCATCGTTGGACTCCGCCGAAGCAGAGGGAGTAGAACATTTCTTATGTACAGGTATAATGAAAGCTTCCACTCTATATGTTGCTTGTTTCATTGTTCAAAACAGAAACAATTTTTTGGAAGAATCTTGACTCGTCTAGCATACCTTTTTAACCGTAAGAGACAATCGATGCTCCTTGCATTTATCTAAATTTTGTTACGTTCTCTCAAACGTTGAACACAGAAAGTGTTTAATCAGATGTTAAGTAACAAACTTAAGTAAATAATTGCCTTACTCCATTCACGCCGTACATGTTTACACGGCGTTTCGTCGGCGTCTCTGTTTCTCGAAGTCGCGGGTATAGAAACGAAAAGTCGATTATGCGTGTTGCATTCTTGAGATGTTTTTCTTTTGACTCGAAACGAATTCTTCTATTGTCCCGTTCATGTATTATTAAAACCTTACGTTCTCCGTTTGTGTTCGTACGCGACGCGAGCTAGCGTCCGCGTAGATGCTGTATAATAACTTCAATGTTGTATACTCGCGTTAAATATTAGTCTCTATGCACTAAAATGTAAATAAATCTTTCAGGATGTTTATAAAAAGCAGAAATTAAATTTGTAGAAGCTAAGTTGGGTAGATTTAATTTGATAATACAATTGTTTGGCCAACTAGTGACATTGAGTCTGTCACTGTTTAATGAATTCGACTGCGTGCAGGCAAATATTCTTCCCCATAGAAAATCTAGAAACAATAATTTGTTACGATTTTTATACAGTGATAAAACGTTTTTGCGAAGCATTAATTTGCGAGAAATTTAATGCACGATAAACAAGGATGATCCGTGCAAGTAATATCTTTGACGAGAAAGGGTTTAAAATTTTTTTAGTTATCGGTGTTTAAACGTCGAATAATTATTGAATTCGTGTTATTCCTATACTAACAATCCCCTGGGATACATTTTTCGTGGGAATTAAGACGGGAGAAGGATAGGGAGAGAAATATAGGAATGTTTTATGATTTTTCTGTTTTATTATTCTTTGAGCATCGAGCAATATGAAGAAATGAGGTAATTATATCGAAAGGCATGTGCAAAGTTATCTGCATTTCTTTGCAAATTGTTATGTTTCCTAATTGAAATTATTTCGACGGCTTCCGTTAATTTGGATATTCTTAATTTACTCTTCTTTTGTAAAGGGAGCGCTACTATTGATTCATTAATCCAGGGCCGCCTAGATGGCGTTCCAAATCTTCCGCACAAAATTGGACATTACTTACCTCAGTGGTACAGGATTTTTGAAATATGCAATTTACGTAACAAACGTGTAATAAATATTTTACGCGCGCCCTTAAAAACAAAGTATTCTGTACATTTTCTGGATATAACCAATTAACGCCTTTCCCGCCTAATATGGAATATCCGTTAGTATGCGCGCGCATATCGATTTGACCAATTATTACGTATATCCTATCGCAGAGCAGTGTCGTATGTAGAAAACGAAGAGCTATATCTTACAGTAGAGGAGCGATAAGTGATCGTTTCCTGATTATGCAATCGATAAAAACCACACCCAACAAAATAAATATATTCCCAATCGATTTTAAAAACGATATACTGAATAAATCTTCATGCATTAAAAAATCTAGATAACTTTTAGACATCTAGATTACTTCTCAACGAAGTAAAACGGGTACTATATAATTTTACAGTTGCAATCGTAAAAATGATTGCTCTTGTCTTTCACCTTTGTGTACCTAAAAATTTAAAAGGAAAGAAAATTTCAAAGAAACGATAATAAACGCGAAGAAAAAGTTTCAATATTTGTCACAAGTGTGTTATTTACAATATGCAAGTTCTACAGAAAAAAAAAGAAGAAATTTTAGTGGACAGGAAGCAGGGCGCGGGTGCAGTTGGTACGTTAGTGTAAGTTGCGGCAGCTCTGTCGCGGCGAGCAGAGGGGGGCCGCACACCGTCGCAACGTTGTAGTGTCCGCCATTGCTAGGGAGTTAACTTCGGTACTAGGCTAGGCGAGGATCTCGGGGCTCGCCGAGTGCCCCCTCCCCCTTTCGTCGTGGAAAAAACTATTTAGTGATTTCGTGTTACGATTTTGGGTATTTTGAGATCCGGGCGATTTCGAATCGGCCCCACGTTCGCGAGTAATGGAGGAAAAAATGCAGCCAACGATGATCACGGGCGGCGAAACAGTATTGCACGCTAATCTGCTGACACCCACGGGCCAGCGTCTCACTCCGACCGGGAAAATCAGCCATGCTAAGACGCGTGTCTACACGCAGCGGTATCGCAAAGAATGGGAACAGATGCCCGACTTTAAAGGTACTACCCGGTTACAGTCCGTCGCTGTCCCCGAGAGCACGCTAGAGAACGTTATGACTCGCGACATTGCAGCGCGTCGTTCACGTCGCATCGGTGCCACGCTGGATGGCCCGCGTATGCGCTGCTGATTCCGTGCTGCCTCGCCTCTCGCCACGGCCTTAAGTAATTCGCTCCGCAACGGCCAGTAAATTATTTTTAGAGGGACCGTCTGCCGCGTTACATCCACCTCTCTCTCCCTCTCGTCGTTTATTCGACGATCCACCGACATCGTCCAACGTTTCGAACGCCTCCCATCACGCACGATATTCCTTTGGCTGCTGTGTCCCTTTTTCCCCGTGTCCCAATGCCATCGCCTCGTACCCGTTACCTCGACGCGACTATTCTATACAGATCTGCCCGCAACTCCGGGCTGCGGAACAGTTAACCGTACTCCTTTTAACCGAACGTCACTCCATTCTCTACGTGGAAAGTTGCACGACCGATCCGTCACGTTCGGTGTATGACATTACCCAGTGTTACATATCTAACCATATTACTAGCGTTAATAAGTTACCAGTAATGGGAATGCTGGGTAATTCTATGGTTCTTCGAGTGGATATCACCATACGATCGAAACGTATTTAGTGGAATGCCGCAGGCTTGCTAAGCAACATTTTCTTTTGCAAACTTATAAGCGAGAGAGAACACCTACAGGATTCTGTGGTGACATGTGTTGAGACGCTGCGATTGGAGAGGAACCGACGCCACGGCCAACCAGCGTCGCCGGGAAATATGTTGTCGACGCCGATTGGCCGTGGCTTCACTCACACATTAACACCCATCCTGTATATGTTCCCCCTCCCTAGTAAATTTGCCGAAGAAAATGTTGCCTAGCAAGCCTGGAATACCGGGATATCGTGCCGCGATTGCTGCAGGCAGGCGGGAATGGCGCGCGCGCGAAATTGCAAATAACGAAACACCGGCTCGGGGATACGCGAGGTATTCGAGCGGCACTGCGCTCGCAATGTGGTTGAAATGGATACAGGTAACGCACCACGTTAGATACCCGCGCGAGATAATATACACCGCGTACAGCCCTCGCGCGCAGATGGAACCTGCAAGTTCGATCGAAATCAAATAACGCGAATTAAAAGTCGTGCCAAGTGTTTCTCGAGCAGAAGTAACGTAAGCACACTTCGCGCGGCTCCTTCCGCGTCGATGTATACAGAAACTATTTCCTGCTGAGCAATTCATTCTCGCAACTGTTCGTTGGTAAGACTCCGAATGAAGTTCGTAAGTTCGGCGTCGGAATCTAAGAAGCACCGCGCCAAAGGTTGGTGCAACAAAGAATCCTCTTCCGACGAGCTTTTACGCCACTAAACAGATATTGTCTCATCGCATCGAACGATTTCTATCCGTTTTAACGTGTTCGCTATTGCGAATTTCGAAGACTCGCCCACCACAGACGGTGTTACCTCGTGCAATTTTTTTACAGGATGGTTGACGTCTGTCCCGTTTCAGCCGACACGCGCTTACTGCCTGTATTGCAAGAAGAACCTACACGCGCACAGGCTTTCTTTATTGAAACACACCTGCACGATGAAGCACCAACGTGCGGCTTTGTTGCACGAAGCGGAGGAAAAGAAGAAGGCTGCTGCGCGGAATGTAAATTGCAAGCAGGATATAGAGATAGAAGAGATCGAGGAAATCCAGGTCTGCGCTTTTCATTCTCACCAACTCTTTTGTACCGCCTCGTCGGCGATTCTTTAAGAACGACGATATTTTTCCATCAGACCGTCGAGCACGTGCAGACAGAGGTGGAGGAGAACGAGGAGGAAGTGGAATACGTCGTTGAGAGATTGGAAACGGACGACGAGTTGGATTACGCGCAAATCAAAGTCCCGTCCGATGAGCTTGACGGGGAAGTCGAGGAGGAAGACGAAGACGAAGAAGAGGAGGACGACGACGAGGATGAGGAATACGAGGAAGAGGACATGAGGAGTTTACAAATGCCTGTCGACGACGAGGATGTTAAACAGTCCGTAAAAAAGATCAAAATAGAGAGGGTGGTAGGTTCTTCCGTTCGCTTCGACGTGGTCCGCGAACTTCCAGCTGGTCCGCGCTAGGAATTTGTAACGTTAATCGCTGGAGTTTTTAGGAGGAAGATACTTTGACCGGAGCGATGGACCACATGCAGAGTGAATACTTAGAGGAAGCAGACAATCAGGGAGCTGTGCAGATGGAGATGGTGGTAGAGTCCGAGGATCACAGTCATCCAGAGCTACAAGTCATGTCTATCGTCCCCAACGCGGAGGATCCTAGTAAGGAGTCCCGAAAAGAGTCGCGCGAGAATGGAAGAGCGATTCGGCGAGGCGAGAGTAAATCGGATAGGAAGCCCGCGAAAGTATTGGTAGATATTACACGCGGCAAAATAATACACTCTAAACCGATTAAATGTGTATCATTTTATATCGTAATTAATATTTTAGCAAGGCGAATGTAAGCAGCAGGGGGACTCGGGAATAATGATGGCGTGCCCGTTGCCAATTTTAAGCCCAGCTTATCAAATAAACTCCTCGGTCCCGCCCGCATCTAACACGATCGGCGTGCTTCAACCCGTGAACACGATCCCCATTACACCCGGGCAAAATAAAACGATTACTTTGACGTTGGGTGGGAAAAGTCTGACGCTGACAGGTGGCACATTCCAACCTGGCACTCAGTACGTCCTGAGCAAGTTAAAGGGCAAAATGCCGACCGTGGTAATGGCTGATAAGAAGCCTCCGATCGCTGCTAATCAAGCGGAGGACGCCGCGAAGGGCGCCCCGATAAATAAGGACCAGGCAGCTGTTCCTAGCACTAGCTATCAAACCCCGAAGAAAGTACGTTAATTGCAGCGTTTCTCTTTAAATGTTCGAGCGATTCGTTGAAGTGGTTGTTGAGCTACACGTTTGTTTCAGCATGTGCTTTTAAAGGCAGTTAAGAGTCCCACGATTAAGAAGCCTCGCATTTCTACTCACGTCGTGGATACGAGCAAAGGCTTGCCGGTCGGAGGATTGCAAGTCAGTCTTTACAAATTAATGGACGGTCGATGGACCTTCTTAAACGAAAGGTATAATTTCAGCCTGTTTCTACGTTCGATCGATAAACGTGGTAAATAGTCCCGTTATTGTCGGGAGAAAAGAAAACGGGGACATTTCTCTTATTGCAGAGTTGGGCAAATTTTATTTCGAATAAAGAGTAACGAATAACGATTTTATTCGACGAAAAATTATTCTTGAGTAACGCATAAATCTGTAGCGTTATGCTAGCCAGATTTGGTCGAGTAAGGATTTATTTGTTATTCGAGAGAGCTCAGCGAGGAATAAATGTGACGAATACAAGGGTACGCTATTTAAATTTCTATTCGTTATTCTCGAATAACTTCATTTTATTCGAATATCATTCGAAGCAGAACTCGTTCGTAAAAGTTCATTCAAATAACGCCCAACTCTGCTTTATTGGTTCTACTATGGCAAGCATAAAATTGCGTTTTCATCGTTCCAGCAACACGAGTCCGAATGGTCGTTGCGTAGACTTGGTGGACAACATGAAAGTGAATTTCACGGCTGGACGTTACAAGATCCATTTCGACGTTGACAAGTACTTCACGTTGAGGAGAATAGAAACGATGTACCCGTTCATCGAGATAGTTTTCGACGTGAAGAATCCCGCTGGCCATTATCACATACCAGTGTTGTTGAGCCCGTTCGGCTATACCACCTACCGCGGCTCCGAGAGATGAACGTTAACGAACTCGTGATATTTGCCAAACATTTCAAGCGGCGACCGTTGCGTTGGTTTCTTTGTAAAATACATTAAATTTCACAGAAATAAACATTTTTGTAATCGGAAACGCCGACGAGAATTTCACAGCGACTTCTCTTCGGCGGTGTACTTAAGACGAATAACACGATGGTGATAGTTCGATAATAAGATCTCGGCGAGACTGCCAAATTAATACGAGGGTTTGTGGAAAAGTATACTTTATTTCTTACTGTAAAAGTCAATGCGTCGAGATGCGTTCATTAATAAGTTAGCTAGGCGTTTTCTGGCGCGATTACTTGCACGCTGTACATTTCTTTCCGATAGTAAAACGGTAGTTTACACCGCGCCGAGTGCCTTGGCCGGTGTGAGAAGCGGGAGAAGAAAAGTGTACAGCGTTCGCGAGTAGAATGGATGGTCGCGCTATCAATCTCGGTGTTAAGGGATCACGAGAAGACGGTAGAAGAGATACAGTGAATTCGAAAATCTTTGCGTATCGATCGCTAACGATTATTGGCCAGGCACCCGCAGTTCGCGAACGAATTTCTCAAGCTTAACTTCGAAATACAATTACCACAGAAGGAACAGTGGAAGAATATTCGTTGGATTCATATTCAAGAAAGAATTCCCTGTATTTCTTCCATCCGTTGGCTATTTCGGGTGGAAAGAATATAGTGAAGTATTTAAAACGTTTCCAAGGAACGTGCAAAATAACTGAAAATGTAAGTCGTGAAATATGTTCTTTATCGCTCATTACAGGCCTGCAAGGTCCACCTTAATGCGCTTAGGTTCTTATCACACTTGGCAATCTTTTGCGAGTTAAATTGTGACAAGTACAGTGCCCGAAGTTTATACAGCAACACGACGTGCGTTACGAAACGTAGCACGTTTCAATTTTCTTACGAGAAGTAGCACGTTTGCCTTCGTTCTCGCGAAAACTATAACGTTTCGATTTTCGCTGCGGAAACTAGCACGTTTGAGCAGTTTGCCACGTGATTAAAATTTTCATGTGTTGTCTTTTGGAGATTAGATGGAATTATTATTTATTAAACAATATTTTCAACAGTTGAATTCTTTTAAACTGACCACGCGCTGAAACGCGATAGTTTCTGCAGTCTGCGGTATAATCCAAAACGTGCTATTTTTCGTGACCAAACCGGATAACATGTTAGTGTTCGCCGCAAATTCCCGAATGTGCTATTTTTCGTGGCGAAATAGTATAACGTGCTAGTTTTCGCCGCAACAGTACGAATTGTGCTATTCTTCGTGGCGAAGCGATGTTAGTCTTCGCGGCAGAAGACCAAACGTGCTAATATTCGTCAGAAACGATGAGACGTGCTTCTTTTCGTGGCAAACCGAAGCGAGCTACTTTTCGTAAGAAAATTGAAACGTGCCGCTTTTCGTAACGCACGTCGAATATATCTGCGAGTTGTTGATTGCAAAGACTTAACGCTGTCTTCGCCCTCTACCATTTTCACGATGTCACTATATTCCTTCGGCCCTGAATACCATTTATTGCGAGCTCAGCGAACAAGCAGCTTCCCTGGAATGTCCTAGCATCGAAGTCCCGCTGCACTTCGATCGAGAGACAAAGCAATGGTCTTATTGCGGCGGAAGGTAGCTCCTGTCGACGTCTTTCGGCGGCAAGTATGAGCCACTCTTCGATCCCTTCGAGCCTTGATCAGTTTTACCACCGCGATTGCCGTCTCCCTTCGGCCCCGATGGACGACCGGTGGATCCCGATCCAGCCCCTCCAGCAGCGGTGCCAAACTTGAAACTGGCTCTGTTCCCGTTCTCGTCCGCCTCGTACCTTGAAGGGGACGTTAACTCGAGTAGCTCTCGTGGTAGAGAAGTAGCAACCCGAGTAGCAACGTCTTCGACGGAGCCACGGATAAAAGAAAAGAAACAGTCGGGGATCTCACTTCACCGCTATGGGAAGACCCTCAGGGCTGTTGTAGGAGAAGCTCCCTTTCACGGTCCGCACCAGCTCACCGTCCACCTCCTTCAGCATCTCCGTCTCCTCCCTCTGCACCCCGTCCGGCGCGTTCTGCGCGGCCGGCGCCGAGATCGGCCGATTTCTCGCCTTGTTGTCCTCGTACGGCGTGTTCAGGATCAATCCGCCGGAACCGCGGGCGAACGCAGGCGCCTTCTGATTAGGCGACAACTTATCGCCGATGCAATGGCTCGCGTGGAGAATCACCAGCCAAAAGATCTGGGGAAAGGGACCGCGAAACCATCGTCGAGGTAATATCTGGTCACGATATATAATCAACGTTGTTTTAACACGCTTTCTTTATACTGAAATTTATTGTAAATCTAGCTCCAGCTTCGCCTGTCTGGAAATTCAGGTAAAAGCGACTACGACCTCCTGGACGAACCGAGATTAAAACGGCCACTATGCAGAATTACCCTTCTACGACGCGTGAGTAAAATTTTCAATTTCTGTTTTTTTTTTTTTAATTACTAGAAGACTTGGGCAAACTTTAATCGAACCATGCAATTTTAGGCGGCTCGCGAAGCGCGTACTGGCGTAACTTTGGGGGGAGGGCGTCAAAGTGTTACCGTTATAGAAAAGATTGCTGAAAGATTGGGTTCATCGTTACGTACAAGCTACTGGGAAAGCGTCCAAACTTGGTAAATGGATCCCCAGCGAATGGCTAGTGGCCAACTGCCAGGAAGGCGTGACACGTTCATGGCAGATAAAGGTCGGCCTTTTGATACTCCCTTCGTTAACGACACGAGTATTGAAACGATAGGGTAGGCAGGGCGTTTTAGAGCTGCAGGTGAAGTTATAACCGAGTAATGGAAGTGAGAAGAAGAGATAAAAGAAGTCTTAACCCTGGAGGAGTCGCGGAGGAGTATAGTAAATGATACTGAAGAGTATCTTTTGGCTTACGAAATCAAAGATGGATCACTCTTCTAAAGGAGGTTCGCAGATAATTTATTTTTCTGTAGAACTTATGAAAATGACCATTGAACTGCAAGGCAGAAAGAAAAGAATGCCATTACTTAGAAAGGCACTGCTGTACTAAATAATCCTGCAACTCTAAATCCTGCTGCTTTAAGGGATTAGGCCACCTTGGTCGGAGCAAAATTACAGTCATTTTCGGCATTTTTTTTTCAGGAAGATAATGAAATAAACAGAAAATTTAATATGAAGCCTCTTATTATACAATTCTCACCAGAAAAAATCGTATTTCTTTCTTACAAAATGGCTGTAGAGCCGTGATACGCAAGATCTTGAGGAGCGACGTTTTCCACGGTGTTCAATCTCACGGCTATATTGTCCTAGAACACTAAACCAAAAAGATTTATTTTCTGCATGCCTAAACTAAAACTAGAGAAGTACGTAGGGAGATCCGGAAGCATTAATTTGTCTCGAAATGGTGAACATGGGGAGAAAAAGTGTATTCTTTTTTATAGAAGCCTCAATTGCAGAGAATATGTTCAAGATATTGCAAAACCGCCGTGTACTTCTCTAATTTTAGGCATATAGAAAACAAAACTTTTTGCTTTTTTGTTCCGGTGAGAGTTGTATAATAAGAGGCTTCATATTAAATTTTCTGTTTATTTCATTATCTTCCTAAAAGAAATGCCGAAAATGACTGCAATTTTACTCCGACCAAGGTGGCCTAATCCCTTAAAGCAGCAGGATTTAGAGTTGCATGATTATTTAGTACAGCAGTGCCTTTCTAAGTAATGGCATTCTTTTCTTTCTGCCTCGCAGTTCAGTGGTCATTTTCATACTCTACCGTCGCCATTTTACAGTAAAAAAAATCATATTTTTCCGACGAGAGTTGTATAATAGCAGACTTCATATTGAATTTTCTGTTTAATTCATTATTTTCCTAAAAAAAAAAAATGCCGAAAATGACTGCAATTTTGCTCCGTCCAAGGTGGCCTAATCCCTTAAAAGCCAGAAAGCAGCGCGCGGTGCTTCAACCGCGACCACTCGAGGGTTACTGCACAAGTCTACCTGATTCCTCGGTTAAGATCTCGCGCGTGGTTCTGAAAGGATCTCGTAACAGCAGATCTTTCCGAGAACTGTTCCCTCCGACGCGAAAGAAGGGACTGTTCGCCCGAGGTGGTTTCGTTCGACGCTCGGTTGACCTCTTGACCGATGCGAGTACGCGAACGCACCATGCAATTGCCAGGGATCGTGCAATCTTTCCGCGTTACCACGCGTCGTCACGCTGGCTGGTGCGTTTGCATCGAAAGGGCACTTTCTACTTTATTGATCCTCCCGAGGCGAACACTCGAAATCACCTCGGGTAAACGTCTGCGGGACGCTGCCGCCACGTAACATCCTCCGCGAGGCAAAGCGAGTTGTAGGTCCCGCCGGATCGACGCACTGTCATGTCAATCGCAAGAAGCTCGTCGAGGCGGCCAGCTAGCTATCCACCGTCTTGACTGAAACGTACCAGCGATCGAGGCACAATATCGCGAGAGGTCATCGTCGCCAGAGGATCGCTCACACCGACGACGCTCGAAATGGCATCCCTCGAGACACACGCGCGACTGTACCACTCGCGAAGACACTCGATGGATTTCAGAAGCTGCGAACATCTGCGTTCATTCGCTCCGCCAGCTTTTATATACCTGGTACTGGCCGCTGTGTGGAAGGACGACGGTTTTTTCCCCCCTCTGATGCGGCCTCGCGATCGCAATCCTCGCGGGGGATCGAACGGACGCTCCCCTAGCTCTCGTTCTTTTCCATCGTCTTCTCAATGGGATCAAGCGTTAGCGCGCACTGTTGGAGTGTGGAAACGACGTACTGCGATCGGGACGCTTAAATCTAATTCTTATTGAATGCTGGGAATGGTATACTACTATGTTGTTCGTGATTTAATTCACTGGCTGAGTCGTTGACTGTGTGAATGGCACTTGAAGAGTATGTATTACATTCTTGGAATTGTGAAAACTTCAGTTTTCTGCTTTCAGAATCGACGAAGGTGACGTCCATATTCTCAAAACATTGTGTAAGAGATGTTTGCATTTCTCTCTGGTGAATCGTTTATGGACGTTGGGGGTATCATGGTTCTGCTTTTCGATCCCTGCTTCTTTGCGAATTTCTTTAAAGTAGCGGTAATAGTTAATATTGAAAGCGCAGGCTTCCTTCGACGTGTTTTCCATGGCAAGGATTTTTAGACTGTCCTTTAGCGATTCATGAGAGGTGGTAAATTCCTTCGAGTTCTTATGCGGTGCAGATAGGTTTCAGACTTCTGAATTTCTGTGTTCGACAATGAAGTGCAGTTGCCAGACAAAGAAATATCAAATGCCTAAGAAGAGTGCTTCATTGCAACAGAATCTTAATGCTCTTCCATTGGAGATAAGTTTCTGAACGTTCGATTTACATTTCACGAGGGGAGGTCACGATCTTTACGAGCACCTTGTGGATGAAGCTGCCTTTAAAACGAGGTTGATGGGTTTAAATGATAGCAGCCGCAAGTCTCAGGACTTCTAAGTTAATTTTTATCTCTTTGAAACGCGTGGTTGAGCACAGTAATCCGAGAGACACGCATTTCTGGTCAATCTCAATTTTAAGGGTGGCATTTCCCGAATAAAGTATTCTGCCACTTAAAGGCCTATGCCCAAGGAATTAAGTGTATTTTTTAAGAAATCTACGGGGTAACAGTTGCAAAAATGGCAACCGGAATAGTGAGGGACTAGCAAAACCTGAAAGCGTAAAGGGGTGGACACGACACAGCTTTCCATTTTCTTGTGAACGAGATGAAGCAGGTAAATAATACACGGTATTATCTAATTATAGTTCTATTATGCAAGTTTTCTTTCCTAATTACATAAGCTTTTATCTAGCATTATAATTTTATATAACGCCTTTCGAACTTTGAGGGCGTTTCACCCCTCAAAATGTGATATCGGGCAAAAATAAAAAAAACAGGTGTCTTAGATTTCTGTGCTTTACAGGAGTAAAAAATCAGCGTCTGACACCTCGATAGTATTCCTCGTTAGAGCCTCTGCCACCGACTTCATATCTCCCGTAAAAAAGTTAACCAAAAAAGTTTTCTGTCAGATCTATTTTCTCCTGATCAACAAATTCGAATCGACAGAGCATCTCTTGAGGTGCAGAGATCAGCGAGTGAAAAATTTCCTTCGCGATTAACGTCCTAAATTCTCACGATCTAGGAGCTCACAATTTTTTGTGAATGTTACATCGTGTAGGCAAATGGTGTTGGAGGGAACAGGCGGCGCGTCTTAATTCGATATAATCGCGACAGGAGGTGGAAATACCCACGGAAGACGCGAAGAACGCGCGGCGTGTTGCACCTCGGACTTATCGTTGCGTATCGCGGAGGATTATCGTGTGTTGGACGTATTCGATGAATTGCCAAGTAGGAGATTCGCTCGCGACTATTTTCTCCCAGCCATGGGGACGGCTGGATTTATCGCCATCCGTTTGGCACGCGATTCAAAGGCCAACGTCGTTACGATGGATGAGATTTCTCTCGTTTAAGGGCACACGGGCTAAACAATGCGATCTCTGAACTGCTAATGGGATGCGTTTGCTCTTTCGTAGGTAGAACAGAGTCGCGCTGACATTTTACCCTTTTATTCCGTGCTTTCGCACCGAACCCATCGCATTCCGTGCCCGGTAGCCGATCAACGATCCCTTTCGTTCCGTTCTCGATCGATCACGATTCAGGATCGAACAGACTGGAACACATACGGAGCCGAAGTATAAAAGGAAGTTCCAGCATCACCCGCTACTGGCGCCACGTGTCTTCAGTCCTTTTTCCTTTAGCACGTCTTCGAATTCTCCGAGGAAATCATAGATAAGGCTATCGTTTTGCCGAGTAGCTTACTAAAAACCTCTGCATCCATCGATATAGGTAAGTACAGACAAACGGGGTGTCGAGGAGACAAAGGGTCATCATCCCGCCGAGACGATGTTTGGCAAGCGGTCAAGGGTCGATCGGAGAGCACTGAGCTTTGCCCAAACGTGCCTCTTTCGGATTTGGGACAAGGTAGCTCAAGTGGGAGCCATGTAGTTAACTTCTGTGCTCGAGTGCTGTGGAAACTGGCATCCTTGTCGTGGTTACTGAACTCACAAGAAACTTGGGAGCTTCTAGACCGACCAAAAGTAAGGGACGCGGATAATCGACAGGTCAGGCTTAAAGCAGATAATTGCAAGCTGAGCTTTGCCTCTATATCAGCGTTTTGTATATTATTTGAGGGGTAAGGGGGAAAATAAGGAACTTCATAGCCGTTTTAACGGCTCCTGACGTAATGCAAGCTTGCTCTAATTAGAAATAGGGCAAGTAGGATGAGTGGGGATATTTCCTTGTTTTATAATAATAATAATAATAATAATAATAATAATAATAATAATAATAATTCTGAATTGCACCTGTATACATTACGAAAATAATAAGAAGATAAGAAACAAATACGTATAAGAAAACAAGAAAGATAAAAATAACACAGTTTGAAATTATATAGCACATAGCAAACGTAGGGAGTGATCCGTCCCGGTTTTTAACTAGGACACCAAATCTTTCATTTTTAACCGAATTCAAAAAGGGGGGGGGTTATAAATTCGACCCGTTTGTATTTTTTTTGTTTGTCCTCGCATAACTCCTCAGCATACGGACCGATTTTGATGATTTTTTTTTTTTATTCGAAAGAGGGCGATGTCCGGTGGTCCCATCCTACACTGCACCAACATTGGTCCAATATTATTATTTTATGCACGTACGCGCATATCTCCTCAGCATGTTGTGTCAATATATATAAAATTAAACAGTTAAAAATAAAAAATTTAAAAAAGATTAAAACCGACTTCAAAAAAATAAAACTACACTAAATAGTAAAAAATAATTTTTCCCTTATTTAATCTACGACTTTTATATTTTTTAAGTCGGTGCCTCATAATTTGCACTGTGTAAATCTGGCGTCGACTTAAAAAATATGAGAGTCGTAGATTAAATAAGGGAAAAAATTATTTTTCACTTTTTAGTTCAATTTTATTTTTTTGAAGTCGGTTTTATCTTTTTAAATTTTTTTTATATCCTATATGGATATTTCTACTTTGCGACGCTTTGTGTTTCAAGAATTCTGTAGACCCAGTTGCCACCAACAAACTGCGTTTAACACCATAAAATCTCTAATAAAAATGGACATTCCATGTTTTCTGCTTACTCTTCATGTGTATTTTAGTTTAATAAAGACGTTTCATTATTATTATTTTAGTTATCGCGATTCAGGCCCCAGCAAGAAAAGGGTTAAGAAGTCCCTATTTTGTCAATCGCGCACCCTGCTGCTGTCTCGCCCGATTTATGACTTCATTATACGTCTTTCAGCTGCTGCGACGTCGACAGAGTGCAGCGTCTCTGTTTGTCGCGCGCGACGTTGCACGATATACCGATCGTTCGAGCGATGTAACGATTTCATAATCGACCGTCCACATCGTGTTATCCGAGACGCAGAAGAGAGAAAGGACCGAGTCGTCCCGCGCGGGAAAAATACGCGCGCGTGCGTCTTCAGCGGCGACTGACCCAAGCGCGTTATCGCTTGGGACTGATACGCGCGCGCGCGACTTATCTGTCGTGATTTACACCTGACTTTTCGAGGACGCGTCGTTGACCAAGATTCTCCCAAGTTCGTTACGGCTGCCACTACGTAAGCCGTAAACAAAGTGAGAAATAAATAGTAACCATAAAACGCTTGGGACCCGCGTGCATTTGTATTTCCCAGCATTCATTCGCAAGCGAGTATGTTTGTTAAGTAACACGCGAGTAGGTACATGCTCCTTCGGAGCGTAGATTTTAAACTCAGTGGCGCTGGGTCCTTTTGGACCCAACTTACCACCTACGACTACAAGGGTATCGTTTAATTTTTATAAGAAATAAATAAAATTTTAAAAAATACATAAGCGGCAAAAAAGTATAAATAAAATTTTTGTGAAGTAAATTTATATTTTTTAGTAATATTTAGTAATACTGCCTGATTGTTAAAGGGGCCCACCTCATCAGGGCCCACCTCATCAGGGCCCACCTCATCAGGGCCCACTTGCCATCGGGCAAGCTGACATCCTGGTCAGTCCGCCACTGGTAGTAATGGTAGGGAAAACTTCCAGAATCGAAAATTGCTTCTCTATTGTTCTGAGAAAAAGAACGGTCTTTAAAAGGTATATAGTCTGATTTTCGAGAGTTGAGACCTGAGGCGCGTTCCTGGACGGAGCGTGGCTTAAGGAGGAACCAATGGTACGCTATGGATTGCAACGCCGCACGCAATCCGCAGCGTACCATTGGTTCCTCCTTAACCGTTTTAGTGCCAGGGGTTTTTAAAAATCCGTGTCGGATTGTGCCATGAAGCCGCGATAGCGCTTTTGTTAAAAATAAACCTTGGGACTCAATGTGTTAAAGAAAGACAGCTAATTATGCAGGTTGTTTACGATTATTTGAAAGAAAATTTGTAATTACGAGAGGAAACTCTGACAGACTCGCGACAAGATACATTCTGAACCGAGCGTAATCGAATTGACGATCGTGACCAAAAAAAGCGACACGGTTCACCACAGTACGCGAACAGCGCGATGGCGCTGCGTGTCACTAATAACGGTTAAGCGACGCTCCGTCCAGGAACCCGCCTCAGGCCTCAACTCTCGAAAATCAGACTATAGTAGGATAGTTAATACGGGTCAAAACTGACCCAGGCGTCGACTTCCGTGTGTTCACTCGAACTGTTCGCATATCCGAGGAATGCGTGGAAATGGTTGATCCTTAGGGATTTGTAGTACGCCTAAACCGAGATTCTGAAAATATTTGTTGATCACAAAAAGAATTCTGGAAATTACTGGGCCCAATTTTTCAAGGAATTTACGACAGTCGTTAACCTCAAATTTTGAGAAGCCACACAATTCTATCAGCCATAGCTCATTAACTGCATTCACAGAAAGTTATACTTAGGCGTTCACCTCACACGCTTTACTGATTGCTCATAGGACATTAAGTAACGACAATAAAGATAAATTAAATTAATCGAGAGAGTGAAGATGATGTCATCCTTCCTGCTATTCCCGTATAGGAGCTATTGAGTCCAGAGTTGTTTTTATGCAAGGAGATAAAACCATAAACAGGAACCCTCATAAGAGACAAATAAAAATGATACTTTCACGGAAGTATACTAATTGACGCTTGCCGACGGTGAAATTTTCCCACAACTTTTGCTTTAAAAAAAAATCCCTGGAAACAGAGGAGTGTAGAAAGGATGAAGCAATGGGTTACAGTGGATTGGATTTCTCTCTAGAGGCATTCATTCTTCCTTCGTTTTTTAACAAGACATTTAATATTTGCTCAGTATCTGTAAGCTCAGCCAAATCAACATTTTGCATGGGAACAGACGTTAAGAAATTCCTCGGTAGATCCGACTCGAACCGATTAACGCAATTTACTCAGGCACCGTTGAACATTCGATTTCTCTCGATAAAAAATATGATTAGGTACTCGGTAAGGTGCGAGAAGGCTTTTAGACACTGAAACATCGATGCACGTAATCTTTTATAGTTCCTTTAATTTCTCTTCGACTCGAAGATCTTATTTCCCCTCCATCAGTTTCGACGCGAGCTGATTGGACACTTCACAAAGTGACAGGATAACTGTGTTCCGGTCCTTGAACGACGACACGCATAAGTGATTATTACACGCCACGATATTGTCGAATGGGTGGAGAGACAATGCGCAACGAAGTCGAAAGAATTTCAATTTCAATGGCGTAAATAAGCTTCTGCTTTCAGCGAGTGTTGCTCAGGGTAACCTTTAAAGGACAACTGCTCGATATATCGACAGGTGTTGCGAAAGAAAGAACCACGGATGCATCGAGTTTGTTAAACGCTCTTTCCCAATACCCAGTCGAGTGCTTCATTACCTGATTCATCTATACAGAATTCCGAGTGATCCACATGGGCGTCCGGAGGGGGCGAGTTGCACCCCTGGCTTTTAATAAAAAATCGCTTATTTTTAAAAACTTTATTAAGTTGATACTAAAGAAGAGAATATTTTTAAATTTCGGTTTTAAATGTTTAATTAAATTGGCACTATAAAATGGGTTAAACAAAGCAAGAGGGGTATATTTTTCTTTACCATCATCCCAAACTTACCCCTCTGCACTCTGGAAAAAATTCTCCGGACGCCATTGGTGATCCATGTTGATTAACGTTATTAAAGTACATTTTGGACGAGAAATTAAGTTACATCCTCTTTGATACCCTTCGATCTTTATCTGAAACATTTATCGATTTTGCTAACAGCTTCGACGATGTTTTAATCGATCACAATATGCAATGCCGTGGACAATCTTTCTCTGTTCAAATACAGGCTGTTGGAAAAGAAGTCAGTAGCGCACCTAGAAGGGTGGCCAATGGTCTTTGGCACTCCCAAAGAAGGGGCTTCGTAAGAAGAAAACTGAATTTTATTCTTTAAATAAAATTCTATAATCCCCTAACGAATTTTATTGAATTGGCATTGAAAATAATTTAATAAAATCCCCCTAAAATTAAATCCTGAGAGCGCCACTGGAAGAAGTAGATTCAAATTTGAGGGCCATGCACATACAGATATTTCTGTTTTTCTCAGTCGGTATTACAGAGCCTGAGAAATTGAATTGACCCCACCTTTTTTCAACAACCTGAGTATTCACTTAGAGCTTACGTGCATTCCGATTCGATTAAACGAGGGGTAGGACTTCCGCGTTCTCGTGCAGCCGCAGTTCTTCCTATCAGGGAGCAAAATACTTATTTCTCAGGACGAAAACGCCCCCACGTCCACCTGGAATGAAACGCCACCGCCGCGCGAAATCTCTCGAGAACTCCAACATCGCAGATTTGAATATCCACAGATTTCCACAGGTCTTTTTATTATTACTTTCTCAGGAAATACCAAGCGAAATGGAATTCGCGAAACAGTTGAACAAACAATGTTTCTCCCAGTTCTCCGTGTCCCTCGCGTGTACGTGTGTCTGTGTATGTGTGTAGTGCGTGCGCGGACCATTTACATACTGTACAAAGGGCCCTCCGCGTTCCTCCCGTGAGTTGCGAGGACGCGAGTAAATTATTCAGGATCTCTCTCCTATTACTTACAACTTTATATTACACTCCGTACCGTACATACATCGCGGCTGCGTACAACGAATCGAAAATAAAGGAAATCTTATACATTCTTCTCCGAGTCGCTGTTGCCTCTTCCTCGATCATCGCTCCTCCCCCTCCGCCGCAGCCTCTCATAAATATCTTTCTTTTTTCTCCGGCGATCTAGGAAAAATACGCGGATATGTGTATTAAAAAAATACATGCACTCGCGGAACCACGCAGCCACACTCGCGGGGACAAGCACACGCGCACAAGCAGGCAGGCAGTGACACACACGCGCACAGCCCGGCAAACGCGGAACCAAGCACCGCTTCGACGCAACGCCCGAGGATTCCCCTTCCCCTTCGCGCGCACTCCACGGCTCCGGCGAGCGATCAATCTCGTGCGGCGGGAAAAACGCGATTCAAACTTTCTTACATAATTACGCGCGGTGGAGCCGATCAACGGTCTCCCCCCCCGTTCGACGAACACCAACGTCCGCGCTATATTACTCGCGCGCGCGCGCTTTTACGCTCGCATTCCTCCGTTAACAGCGCGTCAGTTCGAAAGGATCCATCGTGGCGCGCACAGGCGCGCGTTCGTACAGTTAAATAGAATAAAAACGGGTTAAAAAGCTGCGAAAGTACACGTAGAAACGAAATAACGTTCTCGATAAAAACAATAAATAATTCGAAATTAGAAAACGATCGTTCGCGCGTCGATTCTTACGAGCTACATCTCTCTTTCTCTCTCTTGTTCACTTTTGTGCACTGGCAGGCAATCTCGCTCGCAACCTCCGCGCGACGCGCGCACGCGCCCCGCCCGGGGATCGCCGACAATCGCACGTTTCAAAAAATATCGCGGTATTTACACGTTCCACGCGACGATCCTGAATAGTTACTCGCGCGGTTCGACTGCCGAGCGCCAGGTCGCGCCACTGCAACGTTCTCCGCCCTGTTTCTTTTTCTCTTCTAATCTTCCGCTTCTTCCTCCTCTCGCGATACAAGTTTTGCATTTCTCATCGATGCGAGGCGTAGAAAATAACGGTACCGAGATCGGGGCCGTGTCGAAGTAAAGCGACTGCGAGTAGATTAACACCGTCCCATCCGCGAGAAGAAAAAATACGCCGATTGCGTCTCTCTCTTTTTTTTTTTTATAATTCTCCGCCTCTCTCGCCGAATCGCCGTCTCACGATCGCAGTACCTTTTTGATTGGCGCACGCTCTACGCGACGTTAAAAAATCTGCCGTAAAAGTTGCCCGTAGAAGAGGCTCGAGTTTTAGTAAAAACGAGAATCTATGAACCTATAATACAGTGTTATATATCGATGTCCAACGAAGTATAATAGATCGTCCCGTGAACTCGGTGAAAGTTGATAAAACCATCCGACTCGGATTCACGCTCGCGTTTCGTCGTCATCGTTAGCGCGCGCGATCCCGCGCCCTTTACACATCCTCGGAATCACGATAGTTTTGACAGTAATTAACCACAATAGTAAAAGCATATAAGCTATACAACTACCATTTCTGTATCTACAATATAGTTTTATGTATATATATTTATATATATATATATATATATATTTTTTAATTCTCTCCTTTCATAGTCTGTTACTTTATGGACACTCCCCCCACTGTCTCTCAAAGAAGGCTATATCAAGAGGCTCGGTGCTTTACGCGCGTTCAGGTATCTCTTCCTTCGGTCGCGTCGATTCGTTTCGATCGCTAAACCCCCTCCCGAGTGGCTCTCGGGTGCTCGACGGGACCTCGTCTCCGCCTGCGGGGAAATCGAACTTGTTTCGGGGCGAGAGAACGCGGCACGCGCCGCGCGATTACTGTCCTCTGACGCGCGCGTTCGCGTTCTTCGCCGTAGTTCCATGGTTTCCCCTAGGGAACTGGTTTCTCAGAGTAGAGTAGGGGATCCTCTTTTGTCGGTTCTCATCCAGCGGCGCTGGTCGTCACGTGGCGACCGCCTCTCGAGGGGAACGCGGACCGAGAACCCGCCGTCGACGAGAGCGTCGCGACGCGTCCTCGACGACCCAACGATCGCCCCAGTGCGGCTGAGACATCCGTTGTTTACTTTACTCCCCTCTCTCTCTATTACTGCAGAACACAACATTTGCATGTAGGCTTCTTCTTCAAGGTGACGTGTTCGACCTGCGAAGCGTCGCCTGGTCCCTGCGCCGTCATTCTGGCCACTTCCACGGTCGCTGTTCTCGACGCCACGGCAACCTGCGCAGATTTAAACACTCTGTTTACTGTTTACTGGGTACTCGTTGCTACGAGTCGCTTCGCAATAGCGGTCAAAAGAAAGGTCGAACTGTCAACGACTGTAGAAAATGGAAACATTGTGTTCTTTCGTTGCAGATTTACAGGTTTAAAATTATTAGCTACCCGGCTTCTGTATAAAGGGGCCTGGATGCAAGAAATATTTTAGGCCCCTCAAGAATTTCTTAAGAGTAAATAAAAGCATAACATCTTTTCGCGAAAAAAGGAATAATAATTACAATAAAAGAATTAAAATAGATAAATAAATAAACATTATCATATTCGAATATATAACTTTTTTTATTGCCACCTTATTATATTAGAAATTATATTCTAATCCGTTTTTTTGTCAGTCGTCGAATACTATGGAATGCGTGTTGTGTTTGTAGAACCTATTGCAAGTTCTGCGTTTGGATCGTAAAATTCAAGTCGATTTATACGATTAGATTAATTTTAACCAAATAAAAATGTGTCGTTCTCATTTTTTTCACTTTCTTTACTTTCTCTTTTCTTCATATTTTTCCTTTTTCTGGGTTAGGCCTTGCACCCGCTGCGCCCCCTCCCCCCTGTTGTCGGCCCTGTAGCTCCCGATCTTAGAATCTGTATGGGAGGTGCTGATCTGTGCCAGCGAGTCAGCTTTGTTATGGATCGTCAAAAACCATATTCTGGCAACCAGTGCTTATTGCCCTAAATCACCCACCATTTAATTTTTATTATTATTAATGGGATATAGCCCTCTTGGTACATTATAGCAACGTGAGAAGAACTAAAAACTATCTTACTACTAGGCTTTACGTATTACGTTTGACGTTCATTAAGCATTAACATTTTACTATATAATTTTTTCTACTCTGTGTAATTCTTAATGGAATATCCCGCAAATAAATAAATAAACAGAAATAGGGGAGCTTCTGTAGCAAGAATTATATCTTAAACTTTACGTCAAACAGATTGGGGGTTAAGCTTCATATAGGCTAATAAGCCTATATATTTAATCTTTCTTTTGACCACCACTCTAGCGAGCTCATTTTTTTTATCAACAAACAGTCTAGACTAAAGCTACTTTGGATAAGAAAATAAACTAATTTCGGCTGACAAGGAAATAATTACGGTGTCTCGAATGCTTCGAATTAAGCTGGGGCTCCCTGCTTCGAACTAAGGCGAGCGCTATCCCCTCCACTTCCCCTGCTCTCGCCGCAGCGAACGAGAGAGACTAGCTACACTCGGTCTCTCTCATTCTCCGCGCTAAAGTAATCAAGTCCCGCCCGCCTTCTTTCGAGGCAAATCTATACTCCAATTTCCCTCGACTAACGGCACGCAATTCACCACGAGCCCCTCGTTAACGTTTCCCGGTGACTCGCAGATTTTTCAAGATGCGCGCACGAGTGCTTTGACCCGGCGAGAAACACTCTCCGCGAAGCACACGACCGAGGAGACCTCTAGCGCTGGATTCCGCCGTGCAGTTTTCGAGCCGTCTAATCCGCGAGGAGATTGAACGCGACTCCTGCTATGGAGAAGGGGCGAGAGAGATGGAGGGGGATGGTACCTTATCGTTGACGGGCTGCTGACTGTTGGCGGTGGCGGCTTTTATCGGGGTACCGTGGGCATTGCCGTTCTCCTGGCCGAGCTTCGGCGACGAGCTCGCGTGCCGATTCGTCGCGTTTGCGGAGGACTTGAGCAGGGGGCTGGAGCTGGAGTCGTGGTCGACGGTGGTCTGCGCGTTGCTGGCCGCCGTGTCGCATCCTGGCAACGGAGGGGCGGTTTGCCCGGGGGTCGGCGTGATGGGCTTCCCGCCTTTTATCAATTCCACTATCTCGTCGGCCTCCCTCGATAGGTCTCCGTCCGGTCTGAACGGATTGTCCCAGCCGCTGTCCGTGCTGCAAATTAATTCGTCCCTTTAAACTTTAAACCTGCGCTTCCTTAAAATCGATCTCACCCCACCCTTTGCGCTCAATCACGGAGTGAAATGCATTTAGCGAGCGAGTGGGGGTGAGCAGCGTTTAGGACAGAGATCGCGAGGGAAATATGTATAATTGTGAGCCAATTGTGTGATTTAATGTGTTTATCAGATTTTTGATGGGACTACAAAAATTATTATTATTATTAAAAGGGTGGTGACCCTTTAGTTACATCGTCACGCAACGCCTCAATAATTTGTGTTTTGACGGAGAGGAAGAAACAAAATTGATGAGGAAGCTAAATTGCGGTATTCAATTAGGTATAGAAAAATAATAGTCGTGTGATATTCTCCATAATTTAAGCTCACTTTTATTCTATTTTGATTTCCCCGTTGAATTGAGAAAGACGTCTTTTTTTTTAATGAGAGTTCCACCAATTATAAATATCGTGGGCCAATAGTGGCTCACGTGGCTTCACGGGTTAATTAACCTCCAAGTATCGCGAGAGACTTCTGTCGTTCGCCACTGGCGCTTCAGGCGTGTTCACAAACTTTCCTCTGTGACCCTTTTTTTTGAAATACCAGTAGCGAGTCACACAAGGCCCCAAAGTGACCTCACTCCCTTCTTTTGAACCCATCGATCATTCTCTGTGAATCACCCTGTACATGCAATTTCCTGTTTACAAAGCAGCACTGACTTCTTTACCAATCGTTCTCTATAAGCGGACTTAATTGATCGAATAAAAGTGAGATTATACACGTATGTTTTCGTCCAGCGTTCTTCTCAAGCATCACGCTCAAAATATTACGACGAAACAGGCTGAATTATAATCGCCGCTACCAGGCGACCGTGACATTGGCCATGGTATCGGATTGCACCTAATTGCACTTCATCTTCCTCCCGCTCCCTAACGGTGCACGTGTACCGAACGAGCACGCAATCGTTCCATTCAACGAATCAGACCAAGCTCGCGATATTTCGCCCCTCTGATCTCTCATTTACCATTTACCCGTGCAACGCGAAGCTCCTGCACTTTTACCACGTACCAAACAAAGAAACACAGGAATTAGGGAGCGACGAATTGGTTATTTACCCGAGGCTACGCGTCCTCCGCACATTTCCACCATACGCCATCTGGGGAACGGAATACAAAACATTGTATTCCGTGCTTTCCAAGTGTGTGTGTGTGTATTATTTGCAGAGGAGCTGGCCGCTTTCGAGTGGCCGTAGGTATTTCGAGGTAAACGAGGGAGCTACATAATCGGTAGAAGAAAAGGGGGGATCGAAAGCAGTCGGCCGGAAGATGCGGGGCAGGCGAAGAGGAAGAGGATATGCTACTCGGTGAAGCCGAGGCGAAACGGTTAGTAGGCTCCTCGGAACCGTTGGACCACGGCCAAACGGACTAATAATGTTCGATATTGCGAAACCGTGGGCCGCTTCCCTCGCTTTCCCCGCCGCGATTAATCGTCGCGGCGGTTCGCATTCCACCGCGTTTCGTCCGCAGTTCCGACGTCGTTCGCGACAATGGAGCAGTCGACGACAAACGGAACCGTCCCAACGTCCGCGAAAGGAAGCGCGCGCGTTATTTGTGCGGCCATCCAGAGGCTCTATCGCGTCTTTGATCGTGAATCGGTGTCTATGTATTTACTATTTACTGCGGCGATGAGTGATATATACCTAATCCTCGAATAGGTACACGCTCCATTTCGCACAACTGCTTGGTTGTGACGTGGCACGCAAACTTCCAAGAGCAATCAAAAGAAATTATTATTATTAATCGTCTTTATTACTCTGCACTATTTCCAGGTTATATACCATAAATACAGAAATTGTTAAGCTTTGCGTAAAATGTAGGAAATGTAGTGGGGGGGATGATTTGAAGAAACAAATAAATAAAAAAAAAAAATAAAAGAAATTCAGATGCGAAACGTGAGATGCAAAAGATTCGTCAAACTTGGGTTTTGAAATATTATTGATACGAGTAGTAAGATTTAAAATATCTCGAGTTTCAATAAGAATAGATACTAATTAAACAGGGAAATTTGGAACCGATTTTCTTTGGTCAACTGCGCGCGTAAGCGGGGATTATAATTATTCGAAAATGATACTTCAATCAAAAAAGCTATTACATTTCGATTTGATTTTCCACGGAGAATTAGCCCACTACACGTCGCAGCATTATTATAAGAGGTACATACAGTGACTCACAGCCATAATCGTACACTCTTTAAAATCGCATAACATTTTTAAAATTGGTCCAAACGACTTGAGTTTTTTTGAAAAGCTAGAAGGATTAGTTTTCTAACTGGCGTGTTTCGTCGTTTTTAAAAAAAATACAATTGGTCGGAATAGTGAAAAAAATAGTAAAGGTCGTTTTTTAAAGTTTTTTTGTGAGTCTATAATGAAAATTCAAAAAACCCGTTTGTAGATTGAAGTAAGTTATATGCATGTCTAAAATTTCATCAAAATCGGTTAACGTTGCTCTGAGCTACAAACGTTTAAAGATCGCAGAATAAGGTCGAGAATCGCGGAAATTCCCGAAATCAGCGATTCTCGACCTTATTCTGCGATCTTTAAACGTTTGTAGCTCAGAGCAACGTTAACCGATTTTGATGAAATTTTAGACATGCATATAACTTACTTCAATCTACAAACGGGTTTTTTGAATTTTCATTACAGACTCACAAAAAAAAACTTTAAAAAACGACCTTTACTATTTTTTTCACTATTCCGACCAATTGTATTTTTTTTAAAAACGACGAAACACGCCACTTAGAAAACTAATCCTTCTAGCTTTTCAAAAAAACTCAAGTCGTTTGGACCAATTTTAGTCACTGTATATCAGAATCCTTCGATTCGTATCGAGTACAAATTGCGCGAAAATCTTCGCAACGCGTCGGAAACGCCGAGAGGCGCAATCCCAGCAGGGGACCGAACGTTGGAGGGGCGTGAGTAACCGAGAATGTGGCTGATTCACGGGGAACGTCGGAACTCGGATAAAATGGTTGCTTCGATTCGTTGTACTGCGTCGACTTATTTTTAAACTGTCACCGACGTCCTCACGCATACAGAGAGTGACAAAGCTGTTCACAACGATAGGTGTGAATGCATGATTCTACGATTCAATTATTTATGCTGCGAATGATCTAGATAAGCACACCCCTAGGGGGTGTTTTCACCCCTCGGGCAAGTTCCACTACCGAAACAAAGAATGGTACCTTATTAGCATTACTACAATTTCAAATCTTTCCGAATTTTCGAGTTGCCGACCTCTCGCCAGACAAAACACGCGAGTCGAAGAATCGCCGGCGCGTGCCATCGCGAGCTCCGCTTCACCTCTACGCTCGCCGAAGCTCGCGCCGTCCTTCGGCGTTGCAAAGTCACGAGCGGCGAGTAAGTAAACAAGGGCACGTCGCCGTCGTTGTCCAACTGCGCACATAAATTCGTTGCGTGCTCCCGAGGCCCCCTCTCGTCCTCGGGGCGACCGAAGCAGATTCAAAGGAAACCAGCCGAACACGACTTCCTCGAAGCGACGATTATCGTTACCTTTCATTGCCGTCGGTGTCCTTGGGTACCTTGATCACGTAATACACGTGGCCTCCGTGGGTGGTCGTCATTGTGCCCGCGCTCGCGAATCCACGCCGGGCGATAACAACATCGGACGCAACAACGATCCTTCGCGGAGATCCTCGAAGTCCGGTCGACACTTGGCGCGCCCTGTAACACTCAGCGACGCCGGGATCCACTCGCGCCACTGTCCATCCTCGCTATTTTCCGTCTCTTCGAAAACCACCTCCCCCGTCACTTCTCGACGTTCGCCCTGCCGGCCGGAATATCGCCACGGACCTGTCACCGAGCAGAGCCCGCCTCGTGAATTTCGCGCGAACCGAATCTCCGTCCGCGAACGTAAGACTTTATTTTTAAGCGGAATCGTGGCGGGAGATCCTTGCAACTACCGCCTACCGTCTTTCTTCCTCTCCCACGCTACGCTCCCTCCCACCCTTCGAGGCTTGTTTCTCGCGGGGCGACCACGCGATCCGTTATTTCAGGCTGGTACAGATTCGCGCGATCGAGAAGCTTGTCTCCGTAGGGCGACTCGGTAGTAACGAGGGAACTTGGGCAGCACGGAAATTCAGAAAATTGTGCAGCGTTCATGGTTTTGGTGGTGCCATAGGGCGGTTGTAGGGGGTGAAACCAACCCTTGAAAATATTTAGAATTTTCTTTTTCGTGGGATATGTCGAGAACGGTGAGGGATAGTGAAAACAAGTTTCAACAGAAGGTGCAGCTTTTTTTTAGATCTACAAAAATGGGTAAAAATAATTATCGAAAAATGTATACTTCTCAAGTTACCCCCACCACCAATCCTTAATTCGATTATTATTTTTACGCAGTTTTGTAGATATAAAAAAAGAAGCAACTTTTGTTTGAAGTTCTTTTTGATAGCTCTTACCGTTCTCGAGATATTTCACGAAAAAGAAAATTATAAATATTTTCAAGGGGTGGTTTCACCCCCTAATACCACACTATATCAGCAACAAAATATGGTTGTTTTACGGATGAACTATTCTACTTGCACGCAAAGTTGTATAATTTTTTGAATTTTCGGGTTGCCTAACATCCCTTCCATGGAATCACACCCTCTGGGTATCGATTTTTGGAAGTTCCTCGGTGGAATTGCTACCGGCTCTGGAGGAAGAATGGTCCCCCCGCCGAGGGGGAGTTTCAGGAACGGGAGTCACCACGCCCTGTCCTAACCCTACTGTTCTCGATGCTCTCAGCGAAGGGTTCGAAACGTCGTGAAACTTTAGTACTTGCGGTAGTGGTGACAGGAAAGTTTAGAGTGTGAACGGTGTGGAAATTCAGATAGTTCCATTAGAAAGAATTGTGTCAGCATAGACTAGTGGTAGCAATATAAGACTTCAAGCCTTCTGTTAAGGGGTTAGACCAGAAATGGGCAAAAAATTATTTGAAATAAAAAATTTCGTACATAAATTTTTATTTCAAATGTTTTGTCCATCGCTGAGTTAGACCACCTTGGCCAGGTAAGGAAATACCACAATACTACCTCTTTGGGAATTTATTTCTAAGTGATAAAAACACTTTTCCCGATTAAGATTTTTCAATAAAAATATAAGCATCTTTGAATAATATAAAACAAATTTGGCGGTCCTGAGTATACCGTGGAATTTTTCGATATTTTAATTTGTATCTCAATTCTCTATTCTTACACGGAAATATGGATTTGGCTTCAAAGTGTCGCCATCTTGTTATTTTTAAATCGAAAAAATCCTACGTCGGACGATACACAAATTAATTTTACTTAATATTCCATTGTTCAAATTTTGTTTCACGAATCAGTTTATCAGAAATAACGTACACCGTCCAACCGCACACACTATCGTATTCTCTCGACCACCATATTTGATTTAAAGAAAAATTGACAAATAAAATCATATATATTATTTAAAGATGCATCCATCTTTATCGAAAAATTTTAATCGACAAAAGTGTGATTGCCACTTAGAAATAAATTCCCAAAGAGCCGGTATTTTTTCACCTGGCCAAGGTAGTTTAGCCCCTTAAGTTAGTTACGGAGACACGAAAGAATATGAGTTTTAAATTTTCTTTTTACCACTACTGTACTTTACGTAGGGCAGAAAGTAATCTCCAGATGCCAATTTCTCAGGAATTGACAGCCTTCAATGAAATTCCATAGTTATCACCGCCGCTCAAACAAAAATACTCGCGGTACGTTCAAACCCATCCCTATTTCACCAAATAATCTGCACCAGTGAGCAACTACGCCGTCAGTCAGTGAGGTGAGAGAAGAAAAACTTTCCTCGTTAGGACCATTAATGGAAGCTTCCCCAACTCAATCTTTTCAACCCTCGAACAGCTATCGAGCTGACACGGAAGTGACCGAAGAACAGCTCGAGAATAACCTAATGACGACGTGGTTTCCTAAAAAGCAGGAGAAGCAAGGAGAAGGAAGGAAACGTTACTTCTGCTCGCTGCAGAAGGCCGCGCGTCCAGAAACGAAGCGCGATTTCTCGTTCCCGACGGCAAATACATAAACAGAGTGAGAGAGAAGAGAGAGAGAGCAGAGCATAATAACGAAGCGCGTAAGCCGTTCATCGATCGACGGCAGTCGAAGCTGACCTATTTCCAGCGAGTCCTCGACCCATTTACTCCTATTCCCAGTGTTGTCTATCGTCCCCCGGCTTCGTGTTATCGACAAGGTGGCTCGTTCTTTCTTCCCCGCCTGCCGATATCCGAAAGAAAGTGTACCCCTAGACGTTTAATCGATGCGCGATAAACAATTCACCCCGTCCACGTTCTACGGCGAAGAAGCACACACGAAGGTAAAAGCTTTCCAGTACACACAGCGTAGATATAGATCGAGAGCGGTAGCAACAGATTTTCATTCGTCCGCGATTAGTCGCGACTGTTGTGCACGGGGCTGGACGCGAGCTGCATCGATCTGATTCTGTTTATAACCGGTACTCGGCGTACGGCTTCCACGCGAGTCGATTCTCAGCGGTGTACGCGATAACAAAGCTATCCGTCCGCCCGATCTGCCCCAGCGATTCTGTTTCGCTATTGTAACGGGACCGTTGGAAAACAGAGGTTAATACGAACCCCCGTAAAAATACCCGCGTATCCCCTCGATTGCGTTCTATCGGCTGGAACAGTCGCCGATATATCTAGCTTCCTGTCGTTATAAATAACGGCAAGTTCCATGCTCCGAGATAATTATATAACGATGTCTTCCTATAAAAAAACTGCCTCCGCAATGTGAACCGGGTTCGTAAAGGAACGGTGTGAAAAATTGCATCACGAGGAAATAAATCAAGGGGAGACTTAGTGGATTTTTGGAGAGAATTCGCGAATGAGGAGCCACTGGAAAATTTAAATATTAGGTTGTTGCGTAAGTTCTGTCCGATGGAGTATCTACGTCTTCTCCATTATTATTAACTTTATTAATAATATAAATTTTATGACGGTACTTTCGACATGAGTTTTATAAACATTTTTGGATTCATAATTTAATAGTACCTAATAGTAATAATAATACGTCTTTATTACACCAATAAAAAAGATAATATAACAGAAAAAAATTAATGTACAAGACAAGAAAGAAGAGTGGTGAAGTAGGCGAGGCTCAGCATAGCTGCTATTAGGCCTTTCTGAGAAAGAAAAGCAGAGAGAATGACGAGAAGAATGAGAGCGGCATAGTGAAAAAAAAAGGAACTTATTGCACTTTTTATGGTCTCGAAATTGTTGAAGTTTTTCTCGGCTAAACTGTTTTGCAGCGATCGAAAAAGGTGAAAAAAAGTTTCCAATACAGCTCCGATATTTTTTTTTCGTTTGCTGTCGCCACGTGTTGTCTCGCGTTGGAGATACAAGACACCTTTTCGATTCACAAGGGATGGTCTTTTAATATTGCAGTTTTTGCTGCGCTGTTTCAACTTGTCGACAATATAAATCCACCAAGGGCGTCCACAGACTTTTTTCCAGAGGGTAGGGGCAACTATGAGAAGTAGTCGAGTTAAATGCGACGATTGGTTGCTCGTTTAAACCCATTTCGTAGCGCCAATTTAATTAAAAATTGAAAACTATTCATTTTTTTAGAATAAATTTAGTAAAAATTATTTTTCAAAAACAAGCGATTTTTTCTCAAGCTAGAGGGATACCCTCCCCTTGCCCCTTGCGAACGCTCAGGAAATCAACATTGATAGCAATATTTGAATTGGGTAACTCAATAATATAACAATTATAATGTAATAATGTAAATGAATTAGCGGCCAGAATTTATGCAGCAACCTAATAGCTTCTACTTTAAATCGCACTACCCTTCACTTTCACTAGAAGCAATTTCACGAAGCGTCAAAACTACAATTTTACAGTTACTAGGTATTTTTAAGAATTTTTCTGTAGCAAGGAAAAGTAGCCACAGCAGTGTCAACTGCTCGATGCCAGCGTTCACCGCTGCTATCAAGCTAAACCCCATAAAACGTCGGAAAGGTTGCGACTCCCTGAATGTCAATCGAAATAACAAAACACGACATTTCGTGCGTAACGAGCCGACAGTAACGCGATCGAGGGCCGAGCGTGATTTCCTTCGCGAATTCGTTATTTCGAGCGGTGACATTTTCGAGATCCCGATTAACGAGCGGCACGACCTCGCTAACGTTTGCGGTTGCTATCATCGCGAGGGGGCGATGAGTACGTGACCTTCTGTACTGGCAATATTTATTGCATCATTCAAATAAGCACTTTATCACTCGCGCCTCTCTTATTATTATTAAGTATCTACCAGCAAAATATTATTGCAAAAATGCACGGCTGGCTATCTTAACCGAAATAAGTTTTGCACGAGTTACTTTATCAATCGTATTTGCTGTAAAATTTCTGCGCGCCACGCATGGAGACTTGAGAGCGAGGGAATAAATATTTGCAGTACTGTGCACGCGCTTAGCCTGCCTCGCCTTCGCATTCGCCTGCCCCGGTACGCTGGTGATCCCAGCGATGGGGGTTGGCCCAAGGGTGACGCGACGAGGGGTGAGTATATGGGTCACGGCTGGCTGTACGCGGCTCTCTCTCGGCTATCCACGCCACTGGCCCACTGGAATACCTGCACGCTGCGCGTTCTTTCGCCACTGACATGCGTGTATACACCTCTCATCTCTGCCCTCTGATTTCAGCAAACGAGTCGAGTCTTCATTGTCTCTCTAACCGAGAATAGGCAACAGTTGCGGGGGGCTGAATATGGTACAGCGCGATCTAATGCCTGTGGCCTTAATGTCCCTGCACCTACGCTCGTGTATCTGTCGGATACGCCTTTCTTTCGCGCCTAATGAATCTCCTCGTCATTCCAGCGGCAATTCAAGGATTATTCTGCTAGTCTCTGTATATATGATGTGTACGTAAGTGGGGACCAGGGGTCGGATGAAACTGTTAAGTTTTATAAATGAAAGTAATAACTGTTTATTATTAATTTATCGAATTTTTAACTTTTATATCATTTCTTTTCTGTTTTAAGCTGACTTTGTATATTAACAGTTTAACTCTGTTGCAAGACAGTTTTTTTTAACAGTTATTTTATTTTGAATAGATATTGAAGGGTGAAATATAATCGTTGGGAATATTTTTTTAATTAGTATTATTTAACGAAGTGGAAGCAGGGTGGATATAGAAGAGAAAGCACATTGTGATTTTTATGATTATTTTCATCATAGTGTTTGAGCTTTCAACTTCAGATCTATCTAGCCTACAACATTCTCAGGACATCTGCTTGTCACAAATTTAACTTTTTTAGAGCAGAATGAATCTTCCTGTTTAACTGGAACTTTCTTTTATTTTGAAGAGAATAAAAGTTTGTTATTTACAGAAAAATGTATGAAATAATAGTTTCAGTTAATGGACTGCATTTTATAGCAGTTCTTTCGGAACAGAAAAGATAATGGTCATAAAATTACAGTTATTTCATAATTAATTGTAGATTTCAACAGTTTCATTCGACGCCTAGGTAGGACACCTGCTTGTATTTGCACAAAATGTGACATTTTCAATGTCTGTCTATATGTTCCCTATTAATTCCTAAACCCTTTGAACGATCTGGACCAAATTTTGCATAGATACTGTCTAAGACTCTGCGAAAAATATAGGCTACCATGAAACCTGGATACCCGACCCCAACCCAGTGGCGAACCCCCGAAGGTAGCTCCCAAGGGCCCATTTTCCGCAAAATTTATGATTTTATCCAAACGCTGCATTTTTTTGTTTCCCATAATTTTCATGCCACAGGCGCGTAAATTTATTTGTAATTCTATTATGTGTACAGGGTGTTCCAGAAGGTATGCCACCTAGGCCTTTCCCTTTAAATCCACAACTCCCCCCCCCCCTCTCTCTCTCTCTCTGACGCTTTGTAATATTTTAAGTTTTAGTACTTTAAGCTAGAACCAAATAAAGTAAAATTGGTTAAAATTCTTCAATAAGTTTGCAACGTTTTTCACAATTATTCCACACAGACTAGGTGTCCTAGTTCTTCCTTACGACAGCGTATATGTAGAGGGTCGGACGTAAAATAGTACGTACAGGCAACCTGCCTCAGAAGCTATCGAGGGTAACGAAATTGTTTCGGTTTTTATGGTCAACCACATGGTCCCTTTATGTGACGTTACGTGCTGACTTTCCTATATCGTTAAATTCGCTCGGAGAGGGCAAATAGCGTCCTCTTGACCCTTCTAAACGAAATCAGGTATAGATTCTTGCATCCTTAATGTTTATTTTAGAAATGGCTTTGTATTTTAGGTAACGAAAGAGAGTTGCATAGCAGAGTTGGGCATTCGAATAAATCGAATTATTCGAATAAAAATTTCGAATAAAATGAAGTTATTCTCGAATAAAATTTTCGAGTAAAATCAAGTTATTCTTGAATAAAATGAAGTTATTCTCGAATAAAAATTTCGAATAAAATGAAGTTACTCTCGAATAAAAATTTCGAATAAAATGAAGTTATTCTCGAATAAAAATTTCGAATAAAATGAAGTTATTCTCGAATAAGTTATTCGAATAACAATGCGAATAAAAAAATATTCGTTATTCTCAAATACCTTCATTTTATTCGCAATTCTTATTCGAAATTATTTGAGTAAAAACATATCCGGATAATACGCAAACTCTGTTGCATAGTAGTCAAATATTTCGTCGCTATATTTAACAGTTTCAGACAAAACAAGGTATGCCACTTTACGCTAGACATCCCGCCGATTAGTCACAGGTAATCGAACAAAGCAGCTCTTGCACGCCGCGTGATGCAAGAACCAATGTCTTAAGCGGCAGAGTCCAAGAGTTCTTTATCTCCGTCGGCTAGATTTTTCCGTATTCAGCGAATGTTGGAAACTGTTACTCGACAGACGATAGGTTTCACTTTGATAAAACTTCACAGACTTCATATCAATCGGTCTCACGCCACTAAAATACACACCAGCCGCGTGACCCACGGTGCGCCAAGGTGAAGCCTATTAAGCTCACTTAATGAGCTACTCTGCCCCTCAAATTCGCGATTAGGTGAATAAGACAGGCGAGTCTCTCGGATTGCAGCGGCTCGGAACGCGATTCTAGGGAAATTGGATCGGTTACAGTCACTCGAGTCACGTTCCTCGTTCCTCGCGACGAGTTCATGTTTAATCTATCGTCTGGCCACTCCTCTTAGTGCGATTGCAACCCCAATCACTGTGATGACAAAAGGCTCTTGGAAAATCCTGGAGATACTAGAAAAGCGCTTTGAAGAAGTCGAAGGACGAAGTACTGTCTGTCACGAAGTAGACATTAGAGAAATTCGGTTCTTAGATACAAGGGGACTGTCCACTTGGACACTACTAGAAACTTTCGAGCGTAAGTTATGGTCTCGTAGAAGAAGAAGAATATTGCCAAAACTTCATATAAGTATGAGGCATTGAAAGCAAAAACGGATTAACCCACGTTTCTTGTGAAATTGAGTTAGTAGCAATAATGTATTCCAATGGGCTATACTAATCACATAAAGTAGGAAACATTAATTTTTTCTCAACATGGGTTAGTCTGTTTTTTCTCTCAATGCTTCATATAGGGTTACCATACGTCCCGATTTCCAACCCTTCCCTGGGGTGTCCCGGTCGGTTTATGCATACGTCCCGCTTTTCTTATTCCTAGATTTTCGACGAGAGTCCACGAAAAAATTAGGAATAATGAAACATCTTTGAAGAAAGTTTTATGTACAGAAAAATACGACTCGGCTCCCAAATAGAGTACTGTCGTACTTGTAATTACTATTACATTTTTGTGTCATTTTGCAACCACTATAATAAACCCTAATATAAAAGTAATACTTCCTGTATACTCGGAAAAAATATTTGCTTCTGAATCTAGAATAAATATTGTACGTAGGTATATATCAGCGTTGCCCCGATGGACGGTGCGAGAGCACGAGCATCCATCGCGTTTTCCAAAGCTCCCATGGAAAAAGGACTTTAAATCAGCCTATAATCACAAATCAAATTAATTTAATCGCAATGAAATCAGCATGTAACGGGTACATGCTGATTTCAGGGTGCGAGCCTACACTCACACTACTAGAGTTTTCCCCATCCGTTACATGCCAGCAACTTCATTGGTTTGCCCCCTCCCACGCGAGCTTTGGATAACGCGATGGATGCTCGTGCTCTCGGACCGCCCATCGGCGCAACGCTGGTATATATAAGTATCGAGAAGCAATTGAATCTCTTTTTAATATTTTATGCTACTAACAAGGGAACACCGCGAACCCGGGCTTACCGATTGGAACGCAACTTTGTGGGTTTTTAGAGTGACTCAAAACAAGAACAACGGTGTATTTCATTTGGGCCCTATCGCTCTTTAAGGGGGTGAAAACTAACCTCAAAGTCAAATTGGCACTTCCACTTTTTCGAGTATAACTCTCAAAGTACAACAGACAGAAAAAAATGTTTCAAACGAAAGTTTAATGGTGCAATAAGCGCTACAAACTTGCGTTAACAAAATTTTGAAAAGACTTACAAAAAAATATCTGAACGAAAAAAGTTTTTTTTTTCAAAATTTTGTTAACGCAAGTTTGCAGCTCTTATTGCACCATTAAACTTTCGTTTGAAACATTTTTTTCTGTCTGTTGTACTTTGAGAGTTATACGCGAAAAAGTGGAAGTGCCAATTTGACTTTGAGGTTAGTTTTCACCCCCTTAAAGAGCGATAGGGCCCACATGAAATACACCGTTGTTCTTGTTTTGAGTCACTCTAATAACCCACGAAGTTGCGTTCCAATCGGTGAGTCCAGGTCCGCGGTGTTCCCTTGTAAGTAGGGAAAGTACTCCTCTCCCAAAAATTCAATCTCTCCTTTTTCATACACCTGCCCCGGTTTGCTGGTGAATAAATATAGCAACACTATAGTCCATACAAGAACTTGAAACATTCTATCCATAATACCAACAACTATTACGAGTAGAAGAACTACACACGAATGGTACCTAAAGCATTATCCCTAACGGCAACAGCACCCGGCACCAAATGTGTCGTCCCAGAGATTCATAGCCCCAAAACTATCCGCTACCCAGGAACTACACAGAATAGCAGAATCCTCCTTTCATCCCACCGCCTTCTCCCACAACCCCGCCGCATTCTCTGTACCCACAATAAGTTTCCCTTCACGAAACGAAGAAATGTTGCCGGGGTGCAAAGGGGGTGCGTAGATTGCGCCATCGCGTCGCGTAAGGCTGCGGTTGCCCTTTCCGCGGCTGCGTCGTCGCCTGTGCCCGCTGAGCAGGAAACAAAGAAGAGATCGCGAGGGGACACGCGAGGAACGTGGACGCCGATCGCGAGCTCCGCCGACCGGCCGCCGATAAACAGACACGCGGGCATGTAGGCCAGTGTGTTCGCCGTCGTACGAATTGATTTCCTCCGCGGCGACCTGCTGACATTACCATCGAGCACGGACTGGTTGCCCCGGTCAATTTGCAGCGTCTATTTCGCGAAATAGCGGGTCAACGTCCTCCTCAACGAGCGACACGCTCCCAATTCCAGCCGAGAGTTCCCAACGCCGGGCCGTTCCGCTTTAGTCCCGGGGAGGGAGGATGAAATTTTAATGGCTGGAATTTCGGGGCAAGTAGCTTTTCAAGGCGAACAATGCCGCGGACTCGGCGGAAACTGGGTGGGATATTGGGAAAGTTAGTTAGCCAAGGGTTTTCTAAGGTAGTCTCGGCCGAGTCAGCTCGAGATAGGTCATGGTTCTCGGCGAACTTTTTTCCCCCGGCTTCTATCTTTGGTATCCGCCGAGACGCGCGCCACTATGCTTGCGTGCTCGCGGAATGCCGCGAGCATTCTATTTTCAAGAAGCCAGAGCTCCGTTTACACCGCTGGAGCTGGCGCTCCAACCTCCGTCCTTTAACTCCAATACACCGCGTCGCTCTTTTCACATTCCGCGAGCTCGAGACGCGTCGCCCTAAGTCCTCAACGAACCCCCTAGATTTCGGATTACTTCCACGCCTAACCATCCCCTTCGATCACCCAATCCTGCGTCCTCAGACTGATCCTCAAGAAAAAGGACCAGCTAACACCTCCTAACCTTCTCAACGGTCACGCGATTCGATTAACCGGAGGATGCAAGTTCTCCGGAGAGAGGTCCCGGCAGCGTGCAAGGACTAGCCACCGATTGCGCCACTTCCGGAACGCGAGGGCTGGCTGGTTGCCGTGGCCAATCTCTTTTATATACCCCACCGTCATCGCTCGAGGAGGTTCAACGAGGGCGGAACGTCGAGGAAGCGAGCGCGTATCCGGCTATCACCAGGCCTCCAAGCGCGGGCGACGCATTCCGGTGCACGCGAGGAACACACGGGCACACTGCGACGGACAAAGAGGAGCAACGGCGCAGCGAGGAGGTCGAGAACACGGTTCTTCGCTGATGCAGCCCGACAGCACAACTGGCGGCTGTCCTACCGCACCTCTGCACATCCACCCACGCTATATCGATCGACCCTCCTCTTCCTCCTCCTCGCTTCTATTCTCACAGTCTCTCTCTCTCCCTCTCCTCCTCCTCTCTCTCTCTCTCCCTCTTCTGCCACCGCCTCTAGTACCTTCGTAGTGCTCCTCGTGGTGGCGGTACTGTTAATAGTACCATCGCCAATGTGCTATTTGTACATCGGGTACTCCGCTACCAACGAGCGCTAGTGCCACTCTGAGCGTCGCGCTGACACTGGTACCGCGTAACGGTCACCCTCCAGCCTCTCCCAGAGGGTAGACGTTGGACCTAATTACGTCTAGGGCTCGAGAAGCTGCAGGACAGCGGTCCAGATTCTAGTGTAGAGGTTGCATGTGCTGCAGCCGGTGTAACGGCGATTTACGGGCAGGGTTGTTAGACGTGCTCTTTACGGATTGGCTATGGGTAGGACTGTACAATGTGGTTTTCCGCGGAGTTTCAAGTACCAGTTTGTAGAAGTTATATCGAATGTGTCCCTGGGATGTTGAGTCCTGGGTACTTGGGAGCGCTGGTACTTTCGCAGCTAGCTGCTTTTATGCTGCTATATTTACTGTGGCAAGTGCACTCCAGTGTTCGCTTGAAATTGGGAGTATTGGGACGCTGTGCACTGACCATGCTTGGAATTCTTAGTTTAGTGGCGAGGGGAGGTTTTTGGGTGACCGTCTTCGATTGCTTTGGATTTTGGATATGTTTTAGAGGGCTTGAATAAGAAATAGGTTTTCTGTTTTGGCCTGTTTGCATGTTTAGGGGGTGAAAGTAACCCTGGAAATTTATAAGAAGAGGTACAAAAGTAACTGATGACAATCCACAGTCTATAATTTACAGATAGATTCACGATAATTAACTCTTCGTTGACATTCTGGGTGTGAATCACCCATAAAGTGATTTTGACGCTCTGCACCTCCTTCTGTATGCAAAATGAATAGCTTTTCTCTAAAGCCGATTTACAAACTATATTTTTTTTCTCAAAATATTATATCGGAGCAATGACTCTGTAGATTTTTGGCTTCTGATGTTGAAATTTGTAGAAGGTACAATTTTTTGAAAATTTTCTTTGTGTTTTCTCGACATATGATAATCTAAATTTTTTTGCAGAAACTGTGATAAAGTGTCAATCAAAAATCTATTGGAATGCATTCTACAGACCTTGAAATTGACTCATGATTTTTTTCATAATGATTGGATTCTTTAGATGGGAATGGCAGTCGTTCAAAAATTGTTCTAGATGTGAGCCACCCAGGTATATCAAAGTTGGTTGAAAAACGAAGTGTGTCAATGAAGGGTTAATAAATAATAAGAAGCATCGACGGAAAACAATATTTTCTGCAAGTTTAAAGATACTTCCTTGTATTCTACAAGAGTTTAATACAATATTAACAATAGTCTTTTTGTAAAAAAATTATAAATATCAGTTATTTTTAGGGCTGCAAAAATGAAGTAACCTTTGTGAATTTTTTCAAAGAACTGGTCAAGTGGATCTTTTTGAAACCTTTAGGATATTGAATTGAACATCGAATGAACTCGAGAAAATTTAGTTATCTGTAAAATAATTCGTTTCTTGTAAACTGTGGAGGTATTTCTCCGCGTCCTCAGCGTGCAGCACAACTAAAAAATTATTCAACCGAAAGACTCGTCCCTGCGCGAGCATGTGGATTAATACACTCCTCGTCGGATCAACCAACATATTTAAAAATACTTTTAATTTTAATACTTCCATGGCATAATAAATGCAAAAATCTGTCGTGAAAATCACAGCTTTTCCTTTGAAGCCCTGTCATTTGCAGAATTTCGCATCTTACTCTGCATATTCACATTCATCTGACACGCAATTTCATATGGAATACGAAATCTACTGAATTTTTTATTTCACGTGAGTTCAACGGCCGGTAGACTGCACGCTGATTCATTACTTCAACGCCGAGAAATACGTCCACAGTTTCTAACAAACGACTTATCTTACATAAAACAAAATTCTCCTGACTTCCTTAAATGTTCAATTAAGTATCCTAAAAGTTTCAAACAGATCCACTTAACCATTTCTTTGAAAAAAATTCACAAACATCGCCTCATTAAGAGTGGCAGTGTAATCCTGGAACACCTGACTATCATCGTGGCAATCAAAGCGATATAATTGATGCTTTCCAAATCTAAATAATCGAATAAGACGTCTCGGTGCTTCGTATCCGACGTGCTCGCTTAATTGACGGAGAAAGGGAAGCGTGGGAATCCGCGGATCCGCGAGAAGAATTGGCTTATCTTCGGTGGAAGTCGGGACCCGAACATTACGTAACCGGTGGTCGGCGCAGATAGCAACGTAACCAGCGGTCTAAGGCAGACAATGGAAAAGGAAACAGCGGGATGATCGGACGTGTACTCCCGCAAAGGCTGGCCCAGAATGCTTCCTCGATGGTTTCGCGCTCTGCCTTTCATATACGTGTACGTATGCACATACACCGCACGCACGAGCGTGCACGGCTAATACGCAGAACGTCGCGTTACGTAAGTCGCTTGCGATGAAAAGGTCGTTCGTGGCTAATTGCGCGCGAATGGGAAGACAAACATTGATTATCCGCGTGGCGAGCGAGCGGTAACAAACGTGAGACAGTCATTCCCCGTGGGGATCTTCATTCACGAAGCAAATGGTCTAATCCCGAAAAAAAATAATTCGTCTTCGACCAGTCTAAATATTGGCTTCTAAATATTATGTTTTATTAGATATATACGAGACGACTCTATTGAAATGAAATGAAAGAAAAGGGGCAAAAATAGAGCCTACAAATACAGAATACGCTAAAGTAGAGACATGTAAATAATTGAAAAAAGAAGAAAACTACTTAAATTAGTAGAAAGTACAAAAAGTAGAGCAGATGATTAAATACACGAACCGTGACCCTCGAATGCATAGTGGAAATTATGAGGCATTTGTTACTGGGAGATTAAGTCCAAAAAGATATATTTCCCTAAAAGACATATCTGCGATGTCAACGCTTAATACTTGAGGGCTTTAGTGCTATTTTTTCGTTGCACGAGGGGAATTTATTTTCGTCAATTAAACAATTAAAATTATTTACTAAGTTATTATTAATAATTATCAATGCTTTCTAATAATTAACAATAACAAATATTACAAATATTAATTATAAATATTATAATATTAATAATCATCAATTATTATTAAAATCATGTATCTATCTTGATTAAAATATTATTAATTTCCAATAATCTACTCGAACCTCGTCCAATTCCTGCCCTAGCCACTCAACTGACGATCAACCAAACCTTTGAGGACAGGGGGAACCGAGGGTGCCTCGGGCAGCGATTACCGAATAGGTCGTAGAGCCCATGACAGCGTTTGCAACTCCGTGATGCCTTCGTAACGTTTGATACACCTATTAAGCGTGCATGCGACTTGCGTAAGAGGGTCGGGTCTATTTAAAGACAAACCGTTGTATCATCTAAACAAGGTACACGTAAGGCTAAGGTACGACATACCTACGCGCGGCACGCGGGACATTGCACTCCGAGATATCGATCGGTCGCGATTCCTACCCCTTTTTCGCCCTCGTTTAGCATCCTCCGTCCCGCCCGGAAATTCCCTTCTTTTCCCATCGCGGGGACGAGGCGGAACACGCCGGGGGATACGCATCGGTTGCCATCGCGCGGTGAATCGAGCAGCCGCGAGGTAAAACGATACTCGCGAGACGGGCCGAGGGGGAGCGGAACGGACCCGGAGCGAGACGGGAAACGATCGGCTGGCGAATGATTCATAAAACGATCGCGTCGCGACACACGAGGCACGCGCGCGAACGCGTAACGGTTATGTGCACGGCGCGCCGGCCCTATGTGCATCGGGCTGCTAACTGCACGCGCGTAACTGTCACGAGGAATCGCGAATAAATTGGTGGCGTGGTGTCCGATCGGTGGGAGAGAGGGAGAGATAACGAGAGATAAAGAGAGAGAAAGAAAGACGGGGAAAAGTGGTGAGACTGAGGGGGACCGCGGTACGTCACTTCCGGTCCATTAAGAGCAACACGGGGCTCGCCGGTGTTGTGCGCAGGGAGTTAATTATAAGAAAGACAGAGGCTCTCATTCGCCCGAGATAGCGCGACGATCGAGGGCTCGCTTTTGATCAGCATCTCTGCCACGCTCCTACCGATGCACCCAGGACTCGATCTAGATCTTCTGCTGCTCTGGGTGGTGAAAATGATTTTTGCCAACGTTTATAGGTATTTTAATTATAAGTAATTATTTTACAATATAATTTTTGACAGTGAGTGAAGATTTTTTGTTGGTATTTGTTGAATTACAAAAGCTTTTTGTTTTGTAAGAAAAGTTAATATTTATAAAATACAGAATAAAATATATATGCAGGACGTAGGTGCCTATTTTTTAAATCTCAAAAAAAAAAAAGAAAGATTTAATGAGTGAAAGAAAATAAATATTAGAAAAGGGGAGAAATCCAAGATCTTTAATGTAGGCACGAATCTTTCTCTAGTATAGGTAATAGTAATTAGGGTAAATCCGGGAGACGCGGTCGGGCCGGAGAGTTGGTTGAGTCGCTATATTTCAGACTCTGTACGTAAAAACGCGTTAAAGTGCAGACCAATTACTTCTCTGGAAAGCAAACAATTGAATGAATACCTTCACTTCGGTTCCTTCTGTGTTTTTCTAGATTTACAGGCTATAAAAGGTAAACTGAGATTACATTTCGACGCACGTTACGAAGAGTAGCACGTTTCATTTTTTTCTTACGGACAACTGCATGTAGAAAAACTGAAACGTGCTACTTTTCGTAACGCGCGTCGATTTAAACTCTTTTGTCAAACAACGATGTACAGAATCCTATTTAAAATATACTTCTAAATTTATTTTCGTTTAATGTTTGGGAATAATAAGATAGTAGAGATAGAGGGACAATGCAGCCAAAGTATTTAGCCATATTAACTCTTCCTCCCAAAACTAACGAGAAGACCATCTCTCGCTGCAGAAAGGAGAAATGGTCGAGTTATGATTTTTTACTATTTTTATTTATATTTTTATTTTTTATCATTATTTTATTATTATTATTATTTATATTTTTATTTTGTATCATTATTTTATTATTATTATTATTTATATTTTTATTTTTTATCATTATTTTATTATTATTATTATTTATATTTTTATTTTTTATCATTATTTTATTATTATTATTTATTTTATTTATTCACTTTTGTATTAATTTACCTTACTAATCGCCGGTAGGTAGTTCGCTTTATCTTTGATGTGTTCTTTATTTGTTCAGCGTAAACAAACTAAATATCAAAGAATCGGTAATTATATTCACTCATAAATAATTTTGCTTTCTTCTTTGTTATTTTTCCATGAATAATTATGTGAGTGATCTCTGCCAACGATGAAAACCATTTCTCCCGGCAGCTCGGGAGAGGTGATCAGATGTCATGACTTCAGTTTTCAACCCGATTTAAAGTAAATATTGTTTTGAAACAAAAATCGACCAGTTCTTCTGAATCAGCATAAAATTCTGAACATATTAGGTTTGTTCTGATAAAATAAGTAATATCTGTGTTAGTTTTAATAACCATTTTATATTAGGTCGACCGCGTCTCCCGGATTTACCTTATATGGGTGATTTAAAAACAGTTTATAAGTTTGATACTAAATTGAAAAATGTATTACCTACTATTTTGCCGCGTTTTCAAAAAGTTTTACTTTTTTATCGATCTTATTTTTTCTGCTCTTTTTTCTGCTACTTTTTTATCGATCTTATTTTTTCTGCTCTGGGCAGTTGCCCTGCTCGCGCTTCCTAAATCGGGCCTTGGATGGGCCGTTGTTAATTAAGTCATTCATAATTGACTATAAAAATGTATACCCACATCTAGTACCTAATTTTTCTCTTTGCAAGGTGATAGAGCACACAAAACTGAGCAATTCTTGTATTTCAATTTTTGTTCTACCTCCCACCGTTACAAAGTTATATTAAAAAATAAGAAGAAAAAACGCGGCGACTTCCAGGGCTGATTTCACCCCCCTGTAGAGTAAATTCCCACGGAAAAGAAGATTGCTCCTTGCATACTGAAATATGCTCTACCTTCACGCGAAGTTTTATGAAAATCAGGATTTTCCGGTTGGCAAGGTTTCCTTGTAACTCGGTGGATCTCGGTGGATCACTATATTCTGACGAAGACCGATCACTCGGTGGTGTTGATTCTAATCACTTAGAATTGAAATCATCACGCTGGATTGTGACTCCGTTGCTCGACGCTCATTCACGAAAGAATTCAATCGGCAATCGTACTGTAGCAACTGATCGTTATCAGCAATTTTATCGGTTTCATCGATGCAGAATGTGAACGCAGAGGGTTTTCAAGGTAGGCGATGCATTAAGCAAAATGTTGCAAGATTGAAAAATATTAATTCTGATACTTTCTGTTTAAAAATAGAAGGATGCAGTGGTGGAGCCAGAGGGAGGGGGCAAGGGGCCCTGCCCCCCCAAAAAGAAAACTGGATTTTATTCTTTAAATAATCACCTAATAGATTTTATTGAATTTGCATTAAAAATATTTTTAGCCGTTCAACTCGACTCTGCCCAAGATTAAATCCTGAGTGCGCCACTGGAAAGATGTAACTTCGAAATAAAGACAAAGGCATAGAACTTTCAACTGCGTCACAGATAAATTCTTATTCGAATAATCTCGAATAAGAATTGCGAATAAAATGAAGTTATTCGAGAATAAAGAATAATTTTTTATTTCAATAATGCCCAACTTTGATCTGCGAAGACTCATCCTTTCTTTTATATTCTATACGTCTACACCGTGGTCTTTGACAGGGCAAAATACGGCTGCAAAGATTGCCGACCTACTTCAAGCACAGCTCGTGCATTAACAATTGCTATCGAAATCTTCGAGCCTCCATGCACTCTAATCGCGCAAGATAAGATCGATAGCCGAGCGATAGCGAGGGTAAAGCGTGGCGATCGATAATTTCTCGATGCTACTGACGAGATCGCGGGGCTGTGCGAAGAGGAATGAAGAAACTAAACAGCGAAATGTCAAAAACGGCAGAAATGGTAAAAATGGTAAAAAAATTCTTACCTGATTTGCGTGTGATAGGCGGGCGCCGTGTGTTCGGTGTGCGTGGTGAGGAGTTCGGCCGATACGGTGTCCATGTCGATTAGCTGAGTAGACCTCGATATCGCGATAGGCTGCACCTGAAATACGCCGGGCGTTGTCGGTGAAGGTTGTGGCCCTAGCAACGACACGCGTACCATTTCCCTACCTTCGCTGTAAAAAACAAGCGTTACGTAACACGTGAAAAATATTGTCCAACCGTAGCACGCCATTATAAATATTCAAACCACCGCGACGCATTTATCTCGAACAGCGGGCTGAATAGAAAAACGCAAGGACAGGTATTCTTAACTTGTTCCAAGCACGATAATATCTAGATGACTCATTTCAAACTGAATCCTTAAGTTCGCAAACTTTCCTCAATTCAACGTACTTTCCGAGAGAAATGCGCTGAGAAATTAAAACGGCACGCGCTGTAGATACACCACGCTCGAATAGCGGATCAACTTTCTTAAACGAGACAAAGACGCGAGCTTTAATCTCCTCGGCAGGTAAAATAGAAAGCGGATCAGCTGGATTACTCGCGTAGGAAAAAATCACTTAACGAAATCCACTCGGATCTTCGTTAAAGAGGATTTCCGCGGGAGTCCGCGTAACAGGAAAGAGTGAGAGAGAGAGAGAGAGAGAGAGAGAGAGAGAGAGAGAGAGAGAGAGAGAGAGAGATGTCGAGCGATTTGTAAAAGCCGTGAAAAGGTGGGATCGATTATCATCGCGGCTGGCACGAAAACGCGATTAGCTAATGGTGATTTATTAGAGCTAGCTTTCTTCTTCGGTGACGTTAGTCTACTCGTCAACTATTCCGCTGCCCTCACGTGTTGCACGAATGGCGCGCTGCCAAAGGGTGTGCTGACACTTGCCAATTTGCCAGATTATGCTCGATAACCGAACACAGATGTAATAGAGGCGGATCGACGGGCACGAGAAGGATATTAACCTCGGGGGAAAAAACAGTAAGGTAAATGGCCCAGTGGTGGAACAGTTAAGGAAGCAGTTGAGATAATTGCAATTTCTTTTATATTTAAATAGTATAAAATTATAACTAAATATGATTATTCGAAAGCGTAAAATTTCTAGTTTCAGATAACGTAACAAGAATCTACATTTATTAAAGGAAAAGTTTTAAATTAATTAAAACATGAAACTGTTCGTATGACCCAGTAATTAAATGAAATTCATAGCGTGTCCCAGTCATTAATTATCAGTGTCCAAATTATTGAATATATATTTAATTTAACTATTTCTATCAGTTAATGAAAATAAATGAATACGGTAATATTTTGGGGTAATAAAAACATTTTATTTATAATACATTTGTGTTAAATCTTCGGCATGACTTTATGTCTGAAAATGATTAAAAGTATATTATAAAATTTTAGGTTATGCTAATATTATGACGAGTTTAAGATTAATTATCCTAATAATTCTTAAACAGTATTATATTTTTTTCTAGTTATTATTAACGTAAATATATAGGATACAAAACAATAGTTCACTGAATACTGACGTCTGTACCAGTGTTTATATAACCATTAAATACGCGTTTAATAACTGGTCCGTGACATGTTATCGTGTACTATTGGATAAACGCAACAATTTCAATATTAAAAAGAAAAAATTATTAAGAGATCCAATTAATTTTCAATTCTTCAACATATAATAAATCCACAACAACTGTACTATTTCAAAAATGATAAAATAATAATTAATTACAACCTTAACAAAAATATTCTCTTGTTTGCTTGAGCCCATTAGGTGAGACGCGAGATTGAAACTGTTGAAGCTTTACTGTATAATAATATTTCTGCATGATATAACTATTCAGATATTTAAGCTCATAATTGTATCTATATGAAGCTAATACATTTTGCAATTATATTTCGAATAGTTTAAACGTTGGAAATTAGTAAAACTGTTATTATTAATAAAATTTCTTCTCGATTTTTAATTATTGGGCCATGTTTAAGTACTGGGACATTTACCTTAACAGCGGCTGGACAATCGATAGAGTATTTCTAAAGGACTGTCGAAATATGGAAATGTATTATTCAGAGAGAAATAAGCGGGTGTGGCGGGGTGCGACCTTGCGAAACGGGGAATTCCGCCTGGAGACAGATTGTCACCCCATTCGTTCGATGGTTGTTTGCCACCACCCCGCGGCGCAAACGGTCACCCTCTTCCTCTTCAAGGGGCGCCCCACGGTTTCCACGGAAAGCGTTTAATCGATATTTTTCGACGGCGAAGTCTTGCGCGATAAAAACCTTTTTAAGTTTGCACCTCCGAGAATTACAAGCATCGTTTGTACCGACTTTCGGCGATAGCGAACGCTTCGTGAGGAAAAAAAGGAGTGGGATACGGCTGAATGTTTTATTAATCACGCGAGAACCTGTTATTCGCTTTTAAACGCAAGTAATAAATATTGCAGCGCGAAAAACGCGTTATTAACTTTTTGATGGGCGCTGTCATATGGGTCTAAGAATTCTACTTTATTTCATATTTATTACCGGTAAAAATATTCAAGTTAAAGAGTTACATTCTATTTGCAATATGCTGATTTGATGGTTTTCAAAAACCCAGGGGCGGATTTTGAGATTTGGTGCCCCTAGGCTAATAAGTGTTTGATATTTCTGCGAAATATTAAATATTTTAGTGCCAAAGAGTTGGGAGAATATTATAATTAACCCAATACGACATCTCATGTACGAGGTATTGCTAATTTGCTACATAAAAAAAAGGTAAAACGTTTTTAAGATTGTCTGCAGCCTGTGTTTAAAAATCTCCCGGGCAAAACAGCGAAGATAAATTAGTGGTTCTTTCTATTAAATCATGATTAAAATTTTATTCACATATTAAGCAAATATAGGTTGCCGCTCCCCAAAATTTGCCGCTCAGGCTGCAGCCTACTTAGCCTAAATACAAATCCGCCGCTGCAAGAACCAATAAATACTTGGGATTTTTTTTTTTTAAATTTAATTTTAATTATAATCGTATACGCGGTAAACCCTTCCATACAAAATATAATTAAGAAGAGAAGCCTAGAAGAAAGAATAGATAGTTTAAGTACCCAAAAAACTCAAAATATACAAAAGCATACAATTTTAAAAAAGATCGGCAGTGGTCGTGAGTTTGTTCGAAAGGTGCGGCCGTCAAAGTGTTCAGCTAAAGTTTATGTGTGGACGATCTCATTTTCACTTGTACGGTGTTTTTCCGCCAATCGAATGCTGCTTTCTGGACAATTAGCGTGGATACCCTGCTTCGAGCGGATGCACATAAACCTTGCAGAGCAGCACGCTAATGTATCTAGTATCAATGCGCGGTTAATTGCGCGTGAAGTTACCCGCGCATACGTCCGATGCACGTGAATATCAAACGACGAGGCTGACTGGCTGCCCCTTGAATGTCGATTCGGAAGATAAAGCAGCAACACAGCGACCGTACAATTGAGAAGGACGAGCGCTCAATTTTACTAGCGAAACGACAATAGCGAACGCTGATATTCATGTGCTTAACATCGCTGGGATTAGGTACTCACGAACAACACACCCTCTTTTATGCGATAGAGGAAGGTCGATCGAATCGATGCTCTTCTGACGAGGATATAGTGTACCTGGATGAAGGAACTACAGGGTGGTCCACTTAACCGTTTTAGTGCCAGGGGTTTTTAAAAATCCGTGTCGGATTGTGCCATGAAGCGCGATAGCGTTTTTGTTAAAAATAAACCTTGCGACTCAATCTGTTAAAGAAAGACAGCTAATTATGCAGGTTGTTTACGATTATTTGAAAGAAAATTTGTAATTACGAGAGGAAACTCTGACAGACTCGCGACAAGATACATTCTGAACCGAGCGTAATCGAATTGACGATCGTGACCAAAAAAAGCGACATGGTTCACCACAGTACGCGAACAGCGCGATCGCGCTGCGTGGCACTAAAACGGTTAACGCTTACCATTAGTACAGTGTTCTGCGTGCACTGCCCTCCTTAGTTATACTGTCCTATCTAGCATTTTTTTATTTTCTGAGATATGCAGAAATATTCGAAGTCCCACACGTCTTTTACCTTTTAAGTAAAGTTTGAAAACTCTACGTGCTTCCTAAAGATTTATAAACAGTTTAATGTATTTAACTTAACTTTTTTCTAAATGGTTAACATATCCTATCTAAAACAATTAATTAATTGGTACGTTAATAATATATTACCTACCGGTATACCTATTACAAAAAATTATATTAAGCTGTTACGAAATAATGACAACATGTTCTAATTTGAATGAAGAGAAATAAGGACGGTACAAAGTAAATGATAAAACTTCAGTTTTCTCGGTTGTTTCAAAATGATGGATATGACATTTTAACTAAAGAGGGCAGTGCAGCTTAACCCAGAAAGAATAAATTCTAAATAGGTAACTACTTGGGGTACAGTATTATTGTATTTAGCTTGAATTATTCGAAAGTAGAGGGAATAAACTTTCCAGTCTAAATATTAAACATCTCAACTTGTAATAATATTATTATTATTTTGTGGTGTTTCATTATTATCATTATTATTATTAGTATTATTATTATTAGTTAGGGTTATTATTATTCTAATTCTTCTTCTTCTTATAATTATTATTACCATTATTGAACGGGTATATTAGAAAAAAAAGTAAAAAGGGATTACATATAGGTAAACTAAATTAAAATTATCTTGGACTAACATTCGACCAAGACGGAAAGGAAAAAAAGGGGGGGAAAAGGAAGAGAAAAGCCATTGAGCTCATAAAAAGGGTGGCATATAAAAAATAAAGGCACTGCTTTTAGTGTCAGAGACAAATTCAGTACAGTTCTTATTAGCCGCTTCAACGCATACGCATCAGAGATCTCACTACTGCGTGGTATATTTATAAAAATCAGGCTACATATACCAAGGCGGCCGCTACGCTAGAAAGATAAAATAAAACGAAGGTAACATGTATCATTATCGAAGACGTTCCATTACTCCAGAAAAGAATAACTATTTTTGGCTCCATCCTTGGTATACTCGCGATGCCGTCGAAAAGTGGTTCCACGACACGGCGAGACGTCCTATTACGCGCGTCTGCGACTTTCCTCTGAGCGAAGAGATGAAAAAAGGGGGGTGGTAGGAAAGCAGTTTCACGCAACGAGAACGAAAGAAACCGAAAGGATATAGAAACGAAGCCGAGGTCTGGCTCGAAACCGGTTTCACCGTGCCACGGTCACGCGACTTTTCATCCCGATGCAGCCGGTTACGAAGAAATCGATCTTACGAGGATAATGCACGAGTGTTACGCGCCTTAAGCCAGAGAAATCGGCCCGCGACACGCGCGCGCGAGTGTGGGTGCTCGACGGGCGGAGAAACCGAGAGAGAAGAAGAGCGAGATAGTAGAATTAATTTATACAGAGTGCTGAAAAATTGCAGCTCCAGCTTCGGGCATATATAGCCTCCATCACCAAAGTAGACAGAATACTATTAGCAAACCCACGCTCCAAAGCTAATTGGGCCCGAATTATAAAGCACAAACGTTTCTACTCATCCGGGAAAGTGTTCGGGGCGCCTGCGTTCCGTTTCGTCGCGTACAACTCAACAGGTTCTTTTGACGAGCATGTTATACATTCGAAAACAGACACAGGTTTGATCAATACGGGTCCTTCGGCCACTAATGGACACATTTAACCTTCCACCGTCCTTCTCAACCTTCCCTAATGCGAAAGACAACAGAGAAATGTTTTCCAACTCAGAAACAATCGATCCTGAAGGCCACGTTTACTAACACTTTCTATATTACCTATCAAGGATATATCAACACAGACAGGGTGTTCAAAAAAAGGGCTAACACTCTAGGGACTTTATTCACAGAGAGAAGTAAAAGATGTTTAATTAACCTAGGCCTTAAAATTAATTCCGTCGATGTAAAGCAGAAGTTTGTTTTCACTTTCCGTCTTTCATCCGTTTGAATAAAAGGCTGCTCGTTTCTGGATTTTACATTTTAGGACCTACGTTGGTTAAACATTTTTTACTCCCCTCGGCGACAGCTATAAGCCCCTAAAGTCAACTGTTTTTTTTAACACCCTGTATAACACCACACGCGAGTAGAAGTTGGTTGTGCCAGCGCATGAATTCGTGAAGTGTATGCAGCGAGGCAGTGTTTACGCGTCTCCTCCGGCCGCCATACTTCGGCCCCTCGTTCCCCGACACCCACGACCGACGCTCGAGTCGCGGTAGCGCGCGGTCTGACGTCATCGCGCAGTTAAACACCTACTGTGTACGATTTAAAATTTAGACCTTGAGCCCGTGATATCATCCGCGCCGACGGTTCGTTCCGAAACGTTCCCCCTCGCGTTCGCAGCGGCGCAATGCCGCGCTAAATGCTCCGCTCCACGGCCGGTCGAGCGAGCTAATAGCTGCTAGACGCGCACCTTTGACAACTAATCCATTTACACGCTTTCGTCGGAGATCGTTCCGACGCCTTGCAACGGGGAACAATCTGTACGATTTTCTGAGGGCGTTATATGTGTTACTTCGACTAAAAGAGTTTTGGGTATACCACACTGTTTGCTTGTACAAGACAGAAAATAAATCGTTGGCTTGTTCGTAAAATTGACCAGGTCGATATTTCTGAATTAACGGTAAATGCAAATTTAATGTTCAATCTGTTAGAACAAATCAGGTATGTATGAATTGAAAGCTATCGCAAAATATATGACGGAACGTGAAGAAGAAGAGAGATGGGTTTTGTTGGGTGAGGCAGGAAGCAGTGGTTCCTAGCTGGTAGTAGTGACTACGAAAGCCCTTTCAACGGAATTCTAACCCAATTTCGCGAGAGAATCGTCGCCTGCTACGTCGCAGAGATACTCGAGAGTATTAGCATCGATCATTCGACGAGCAAGGGGCGGATGGCCGGCATATGTACGTGGGCGCCATTGAGTCTGCAACCTCACGAGGTCGAGCGCGCTATCCTCGATTCGACCGAGAACGGTCAGTGCATACGGAGAATCCAGCTAGAATGTTCTACATCCACGGAAAAATAATCGAAACTGCAGGCCTTAGACCTGAAGAAATATCAGAAGGTATACTGCCTCTGCAGTGATAATAAGAAACAAATAATATTTGCATTCTTTCGCAACGGGCGGAATTTTTTTAATATTAGTGACGAGTTGACTCGTCCCGCCTAGTGAAGAAGCATTTTGAAATGACCAGTTAGTTCGTTCTGCCCAGAGAAGAAGCATTTTCAAATGACGAGGTAACTCGTCTTGCCCAGAGAAGTATTTTCAAATGACGAGTTAACTCGTCGTGCTCGAAGAAGAAGCATTTTCAAATGACGAGTTAACTCGTCGTGCCCGAAGAAGAAGCATTTTGAAATGACGAGTTAACTCGTCTTACCCAGAGAAGAAGTATTTTCAAATGACGAGTTAACTCGTCGTGCCCGGAGAAGAAGCATTTTCAAATGACGAGTTAACTCGTCGTGCCCGGAGAAGAAGCATTTTCAAATGACGAGTTAACTCGTCGTGCCCGGAGAAGAAGCATTTTCAAATGACGAGTTAACTCGTCGTGCCCGAAGAAGAAGCATTTTGAAATGACGAGTTAACTCGTCTTACCCAGAGAAGTATTTTCAAATGACGAGTTAACTCGTGCCCGGAGAAGAAGCATTTTGAAATGACGAGGTAACTCGTCTTGCCCAGAGAAGAAGTATTTTCAAATGACGAGTTAACTCGTCGTGCCCGGAGAAGAAGCATTTTCAAATGACGAGTTAACTCGTGTTACCCAGTGAGAGAAGCATTTTGAAGTGACGAGTTAACTCGTCTCGCGCAGTGATAAAGCATTGTGAACCGACGAGTTAAGTCGTCTGCACCAGTTAACAGCTCAACGATGTTCAGCCTCAAGCGTTGCCGATGCAAGAAAGCAGCTTAAATCGTTCCAGCGGCTGGGGATTAGAAACGCGCAACAGATTAAGCAGCGCTGGATGGTCGAATATCGGAGAAGAGATTGAAAAGAAACTGTACCGACGATTAGAAAGTCGAGCATCGCGCACGTAGGAAAAACGAGGTCCAGCAAGGACGATTAGCTTGTTTTGTAAACGCTCCGGATCGGTAGCGCGACAAAAATGGTCGACTCGCGGCGCCGCGCGGCGTTTTCCATTTTGGAGCAGGACGCCCGTCTCGCGTCTGCTTCGGTGTATTTTTAACTCCTTACGCTCGCCGGAATTTATGTAACGATACAGCGTATCCGATCAGTGGTACATACCCGCCGCGGGCCAGTGTGCGAAATGTTAAATGGGATCGACGCGAGTGCTCGTGTCGCGACGCCGACTCCCACACGAGCCATTTCAATTTGCGCTCATAACTGGAAGGAATTTACCGCTGGAAACCGGCGCTGTTCCGCCCTCCACGCGCGCTTTCTGGCCAATCTTCGACGGAAAATCGAAATCAACCAGATAGAACGCTTGCGAAACAGATCCGCAGCTATTTACTCAATTTACTCGGCTAAAGGAATTATTTCGACTACTGTAGAACCCGAGGTCTGATTTTTCCTGGATCAAAAATATTCCAATTCAATCTCTGGTTATAAAATATTTCTGTTAATAAACAGAGTAGGTAGCATTTCTAAGAATTTCGAAGAGTCGAGACACTTGCAGGAAGCTTTGAAAATCGACGACTTTTGTAGAGCAAAAGAAAGCACACAAAGTTGTAAAGAATATGATTAGGGAGGCATACAAAGGCAGATATCGCTGTAAAAGCTAAATAAAAGCGAGATAAGCCCAGTGAGGCGATATAGTAGCAGAAAGACTACAGTTACGCGTACACGACAACAGCCGCCGAAGCGTTAACGGAGCCGTTCAGTTTGCAAAGGAGAAAAACTGTAATCGATTTGTGACGGGAATATCTCTCGGTGCGATACGCTCGAAAACGCGAGTCTTCGATACTGTACGCAGAGGTACGCGTTAGACACGCTGGTCACGCATGACCGACTACCGTCGAGCTTCGATATCGTGGTTGAATTTATATCGTTACGAAAGCGAGCAGAACAAACGCGCGAAGAAACGGTCGATTGTTATACAACTTGGAGTCGAGTGATTTTCGTTATTCCTCGAACGCATTACGAAACCCCCTGCGATATATATGTACACGGTAAGAACTATCACGCTTCCTACACAGATTCTTTTCTTTTTTATATTTATTCGCCGAGCTACACGGAATTTCTCATTGAAAATGCAGAAGAATAGCATAAAGTGAAGGGGAAGTAATTAAGGAAGAAGAATCTAGAGGGGAAAATAGTAACTGTTAAAGTATTAACGTAGAAACTATTCACTTGAAATGGCTATTAGAACGGAGTGTTTGAAAGATTCAATGGAAAGTGAAAAATTCAAGTTACACCGCAAGCTGTTGGGAGTGGTAAAGATTCTAGCGATAGGGATTGCAAACATTAACTGTAAAAAGTTTAATGGGAAATAATTGCTAAGTAGATATATAATTTTTATGAGATTAATTTTGAATTAATGTAGAAGAAAACTGCACGCGGTTTCGCAAAAATCGTGATTCTCGATAGATGGATAAAACATAAGAACGTTGTTAGAAAAATAGCGATAGCTAGCCGGGGATCGATAACGCGTCGCTATCTTCTAGAGCTATCGACTCGCCTTCATTTTCAGCGACGATAACGCTTTAAGAATATTTTAATTCACGGAGCTCGGTCCCTTTGAAGAATCACAGCGAATTTCCCCAGATAATATCCGATATCTTTAATAATAAGTGAAAAGAGACTCGTAGAATCTCATCGTTTTACTCTCTTTAAATTTTCAAGCTACTGAACAACTTCTTTCAATACCATTAAAAGTAAAACATATTCAATTATACTCGCGATGGATACGAAAATGTAATTTAAAAAACCAGTTTTAAATTCCTTCATGATCCCTATAATTTTACATTTTACTATCCCTCCGCAAACACACGTCCAAAAGGGTGTTTCCCGTTGCAACAAATTAAGATTAGAATTTCCCCGACGAGCGTTCTTGGCGTTCCTGGAACGAGAGAAAAACGAGTCTGGACGCGAGGTGAATATAAAAACCGAAGCGCCGTGTTAACGAGAAAACGACCGGCGTTACCTGCTCGTAGAGCGTAGGTGGCGACTTAACAAAAGGCAACTCCAAAGGTTGGAAAGAAAGGGTGCCGTAGTGTGTCAAGATGGCTCGTCGCCATGGTAACTGGCCAACGAGAGTACTCGGGCTCTTTTACATTTACTCTACCCCCCGTATCCCCCCCCCCCCCCGCCGAGGGTAACTGCGACACGTTTCTCATCCTCCACCTACCACGTTTTATTGCGTTAGTTCATCCCGTTTAGAGGCCTTTCGACGAGGATCGATTTGCCGAGCGCGATACACGCGACGCGCACCAGTTGGAGACGCACGCGATAACACACACGACTAATCACCCTATTGTGCCGCTTAATGTAGCCAAGAAGCGAAGGGACGTCGAGAAGAAAGCGGTCGAGTCTACTCAATCCGCTATTCAAAACGACTCGGAACGATTCGGTCCGCGAAATCCCGGCTCCGATTCGTCGCGTTGCAATTGGCAGAGGAATCGCCGCGCGAATTGCTGTTTACCAAGAGACTATTGGGAAAGAGGGCTGTACCTGACAGACGAGAATCCGTCAGCTTCCCGTGGCCGTGGCTCGGGAACAACGACGAGAGGCTCCTGTGTCTACTCCTGGCATGCACGGTCCTTTTCCCCTCGACTTCCCGGACCGGGTTCGAAGTGGCGGCCGCACTAGCCCGAACGCGCTACACTGCTCGCGAAAACGCACGTACGGGGCTGTTGACCGATGCCCGGGCACCACACGAACTAAACTCCGCTTCTCCGGCTAACGAAGCTCGGTGTACGAGTCGCGAAATCGATCGTAAATCCTCGGCACCACGCCTGCGTTTGTGGACCTCCCCTTGGCTCCACCTGGTCACGTTCTACACTGAACGGGCAGGACCGAGGACGCGCGAGACTAACCGCGATAGTGCTGCCCTCTACCGAGAAGTCTGAGAAACGCGCCACCACTCGTGCCCTCCCCCATACACCGGGGAGCTTTGGAACGAACGAAAGTTTTTCTAATTAGAAATCTTTCTCGATCCTCTACCTAGATAGCAGTTTGATCTAGATAATGCCCAACGTCACCAAATTTTGACATTTTGCACGTTTTACCATTTCCCGGAGCTTACAAAGATGAAAGGATTTTATAGTTCATTTCCCTTTTTTAAAAATTTGCAAGAAATTTGAAATTATGTCGTCACACGTGTCAAACGTTTTGGGGCAACCTAAAGTACCTTTCGAACTACTTGCGTTTTCTTTTTTTAATTTATTCTCTTTATGCTAAACTTAATATAGCATGTTAGTAATTTGCATGCTAGAGGAATAAGATTACAAGTAACGGCGCATTCGATTTGCATGCGTACACGGCGAAGTGTATGCGGAATATAGCCGGACGTATCGCGAGGCACGCGCGTACAAATTCATATTCACCGATGTGTAAAAATTCCTCGGATGACATCATGTCTTATCTCGCGGCTGATGGAGCGTATTTCCAACCTTCTCGAGAATGATGTCAATACGGCTACCTTTTATGTCAATGTGCCACTTTTCGTCTTAAAATATAAAAAACCCCTACACCATCAGCTCCCTCGAAACGTATTTGTGTGCGCGGTGTATCGATTGGCGAGGGAGCGCGGTCGTAACGCGGCATAAGCAATAACGCAGGAAAAAGTTGCACGTAGAAATGCCCCGTGCATTAACGAAACTTGAGCCTGCATGTGACATTGGCGTTGTCGAAAACAACGACATTAAGTATTCCAAGCACGAGCCGCGTCGTTTAACCGGATCAAACGTGATAATGATCGCACCGAGCGATAAGTAGAAGTCTATTAGGAAAGCCGCGCGCGTGCGTAGGCGGAGGTGTTTAAAGCGCCGAACCGCGGCTCCGGTAACGCTCTGACTGTGATCTCATCGGGGAAAGGGCGGAATAATTTTGCCAGCAAAAAAATATTATGGGTGCAAACGACTATAAATTATTCCCTTGTTGTAACGATTAAATTGGTCCCCGCCTAGAAAGATTATACGTTCGCAAGTTTCAACGTACGATCGCGTATAGTTACGCGCACGCGACGTTCCGAAACGTTCTATTGGGGTACCCACAGAGCGCGCCAGATGACGCGGCGACAAATTCCGACGCGTACGCACGGGCGACCAAGCAGAGAGCGAGAAAAAAAACTGTTTACTTACTCGGTATCAGGTACAGGCGTGATCAGAGAGGGTAAGCGTCCGTTGTGGTCCAAAAAACGATTCATCTCCGGCTCCTCTTGCACAGGTGTCTCGTATACTAGGGTTTCCACCATCGATCCTTTGCTCGAGCCAAAGGAAACTCTGCGGTATCACAAACGCGATCTACGGTTAGCCGGCTTGTAGCATTTACATAAATACATTAGTATCTTTTTCTGTTTACACGGTCGTTGAGTCATTCGATCGAAGAAAGGAGTCGACGTGTTTTTACCGAGCAGTCGTTGGTAACGAAGAACGCACGCGCGACAGAGATTCGGTGCGGTAAAGGAGATAACGGTAGACGTAAACATGATTGTCAACCGCGTGGAAAGACTGGAGGGGAAAAAAATAGTTCCCGTAAACCTCAATTTCCTATCGCGTGACAGCGCTCGCAACGAGCGAATCGGACACTCGGTAACCGCAGCAGCGGGCGGTCCGATATCAAAATCGAAATCCCGCGAACGAGGTATCGGGTTACGGCGATCAAGCACGGTCGAGATTAAAGCTGCGAGTCTATCACTGATACCGAGCACGCCTGCTTTACACGCAGCGTGGCTTGCGAGAGCATCGACATTTCGAAAATGACGGGGGGGGGGGGGGGACTGACTCACGCTCATTGACGATGAGCCTCAATGCTAATCCGTATAGTTGAAGTGAAATTCCAGAGATAAAGAGTCTCCTAACGCGTAGGAATTCAATGAAACGGCCTATAAAAGAATCTCCTGTTTTTATCTCGATTCTCCGAGTTTATCGGTATCTTCTGGCTCCGGATACGTTCCGCTTTTTTTCCCCCATTTCTTACACGGCGGGGTTCTGATCTGGACTGGAGTGATTCTCGGTATGGTGCTGCCGCGTAGTGGGGAAATTACTCAACAAAGCTGCACTCGGCAGGTTATCTGTGACACGACGCGAAGATGCGATCGAGTCACGTGGTTCGCCACAGATATCCTGCGATTACTGCGTTCGATCCAGTGACAAATATACCCGGCGTGGGAACCGTGGCCATAGATGTCAAGGTTGAAATTTAGTAGAAGAAATTCAATTCGAATTTTTTATAAGGAAGCACCGGGGCCGTTCCTGGCGGGGGTGCAGAAGGTGCCCCCGTACCTGGGCGGCCAAAACTAGAAGTGGCCGTTTATTATATGTAAAATTTTGACTAATAAAAATAATAATCAAAACATTTATGATAATTATTAATTATATCATATATTTTCTCGTTTAATTTTTTTTTAAATTATCCAACGCTGGTATTCGAGATAAAAATTCATAAGTACAACCCATTTTCTCGGAAATAGGCAAAAATCGAAGAATTCAAGACCCTATATTATTTAAACAAAATTGAAATTGGCAAGATGATGACTTAACCCCGCCCCTAATTTCACGAGGACTACAACATAATTAAATTAATAAGGGCAATATTGTTTTTGCGACTGGGCGGCCAACAACTCAGGAACAGCCCTGGGAAGCACTCCAGTCTAAAAGCAATTCTGGGCAATGTAGTTGGTCGAGAGGTTAACAGTTACTCTCTTGAACTTTTTATCTTCTGATCAAGTAGAGTGCATAGAAATTAAAAAATTTGACGAAAAAAACTTCGCGGATCCAGATGCGTGGATTCGTCTGTGACTTGTTCCTCCTCCTTTTCCTTCAATGTATTATCGTGCATGAGTAATATCTCTTTCAGACAACCTTCGAGTAAACTCATCGATTTTACGGTTACTTCGACAAGATGAGTTTAGTCCACACCATAAGCACAGGCAATCTCTCCAAACACCTCATCGGGAAGATTGAATATAAGCAACCTCGTCCAGACGATATTTCATCGCAGAATGGGTGAATTTATTTCGCAACTCCCTTAAAGATTCCACCATTTCTACGTGTGTAGATAAATTCATACCTAGACAATTGTTTTCCCCTTTAAAATGCAAGTGGAACCGACTTTGAAATTCGAATAATCGTCACCCTTTTCGATTACACAATTTCCGCTGAAACAAATATTCCAGCACTCGTAGTTACACAGACCACCCTATATATTCTCAACGAAGGTTATACAACTGTTTGCTGTTACTTACTCGGAACAATAGCATCTCGAAATGTACATACTTGCAACGTGTCCATTTTATGACACCGATTACCGATAAATATCTTTAAACGAGCACATTTTTTGCCACGAATTCTGTATCGAAGTAAGAGAAAGAGGATGGTTGAAGCAAAGAATCGAGTAAACACAGTGGACAATGCTGCGGGACTGGTATTTCTAGCCGCAAGGGGGGCTCCCCATACGTTGGGCTTTGTTCGAGCACGGCCCACAAGAGCATCGTATGACCGTGACCTACCCAACATGTAAATGTCACGGGAGTTTCAGTGGGATGTGCTGCGAAAGACGGCTAAGAAAACCGGTATGGACGTTCAGCATCGCGTCGAGGCTTCGATCGTGGTCGCTTTTGTAAACCGTTGCCCAATGAGGCGTATTAGCGCATGAATCATCGGTCGAAACTCGTGGCAGCGGTAACGCGGGCGAATAACAGGGCCCGCGACGATTATATGTAGGTGCTTCGGCCGTCGATCGTAACCGAGCCGAACGACGGAGGGAAGTGTCGTCGGGAATAAGAACAGATACAGTGACGTACGGCACCGCGGCTGTTTTTCGAAGCGGCAGATAATTTTAACCCGAGCAAATGCGTCGAAACGTGCCACCTTGACAGTGAACGACTCGCTTTCCGCGTGCTTTCGCCGCGACCGCTCCTCGTATCCCTGCCAGGTGTGCGTTTTGCGTCGAACGCTCGCGCGACACGGGTGTTTCCACGCGACGGCGCGTGCAACGGGTGGTCGAGCGAGTCGCGTCGCAATCGGTACGGCAGAAATCAGAAACACGTTCACGTTTTAGTTTAGAAGCCAGGGGGGCTAGAAAACGATGGACGATTCGCGAAGCTGGAGGATACACGGGCCGATCGAAAATTGCCAGAAATAGCGAAGACTCCGGCGAGAGTTAATCGGCGAGCGCGAGTTTGATGCAGCGCGGGGAGAAGGTTAAAGACCGCCGCGAACGAAATTAGAAAGGTGGTCTCGAACGACCCCTGAACTCTCCCGCCGTCACTGTTCTCTAGCCACCACGGATACGTGCTCGCCGCGATTTTTGCACCTCACCTCTTTAGACTAGTGTGCTTCGCCCCGTTGAACAGCTTGTTCTTCCGATCGCTGCCCACGGTACTGGTGTCGCTGTTGATGCTGTACAGGCTCTCGTCTTTGGTGACCTTGGACGTGTGCAACGTCGACTTTTTCACCACGTTGCCGTTGTGCTTCGGGCTCTCGCTGGGCCCGTGATGATGTTGCTCGTGCTGCTGCCGGTGGTGCTGGTGCTCGCCGGGCTGCTCCTCGATTTTCGTCGAGACGATCATCGTTCTAGCCGCGTCAGCGTGATTCCTCGGTGAGACCGCGATTGCCGGCTTGCCGGCGAGCGGAGGACGTTCCCGCGGACTCTTCAGCGACTTACTAGCGCGATAGTTGCTCGGCTGATTCGAGTCCCCCGGTGGCGGCTTCTCTTCCGTCGGCAGCATATACGACAACATCGTCTTCGTTCCACCGTTCACCTGCGCAGAGGGAGAAAAAAAGAAGGTGAACCGATTCTCGCGCCGGAAACGAGAAACAAACAGTATCGCCGGGGCAACGCGCGTAACACCGACACGACGCGGAGAAATCGATGCGCTTCGAATCTGTCCGCGTGCACTTTTGCCCGTCCGCTCTCTCCCTCTCTCCCGGCGTCGCTCTCTCTCTCTCTCTCTCTCGACCATCCTCTCCGTCTGGTCTCGAGCCGAGCGGGAAAGAGGTCGCGCTTGAATTACCAATTGGAACTAATTACACCAAGCGCCGTAAGTTAATATCTGTTAACGCTTCAACGATCCCCGTGAAACGCTTTCTTTCCCGTAACGGATCGACGTCGCCGGGCTAACTGTACAAATGATACGATACGTTCCCGGCTTCTATCGCCATTGTCGGTGCTAAATCAAAATTTCATCGACGTCGGATCAAGCGGGGGAAAAAAACTTCTACGGCAGGATAGACGTTCGCCTTTGGTCCGCCGTAACAGATCGGTGCAAGAACGCTTAGGAGCAAGTGCCAGCCACCGACCATCGAATTCTGGCAATAAACTTAATACGGCAGAGGGAAAGGTGTAGATCGCGGCGCGGAGGAAGGAAGGCGGAGGGGATCACGGGAACCGTGACGGGAATCCAAGACGTTGGATCACGCCCGACCACATTGGATCGCGTTCGCGCTCAAAGGATGCGCCTAGAAGATACCGCCGGCACCGCGAAAGCTGTTCCAGGAGAGCAGGATGGGTATCGTGACTCACCGACTATATCTCGGTTCAGTTCCTCGTATCGGCTTTTTCAACGTGCATCTTTCGCGAGCCGCCGAATCAGTGGACTATAGCAGCAGTCTTCGGCTCTGTGCTATCAAGTTCGATTTACTTATTGAAAGATATGTGAAACTTTATTTATTGGAAATTAAAAGTAAAACTGTATTTTGTGGAAGATAAGTGAAACTTTATTTTTTGAAAAATAAGTAAAACTTTATTTTCTGAAACCTTATTTCTGCGTTCTCCAGTAACTTTAGCCAAATTTTTCTTTCAAACCGCGTCGGGTAGGGCGCATGCGCCTGCCGTAAGTCGGTCCCCCTCGATTAGTCGTGCTCGAGCGGGAAGCGAGAAAAAGACGGGCTCGCGAGAGGAAAAAGAATCGAGGGAGAAATAGTCGAACGCGGAAGGAAGGCGGTCTGGCACGTTTGTCGAGAGAACGGCTGGCCGCGACTGACCGGCTGAGCGTCGCAACGCTCACGACGCATAACCGACCCAAAGGTTAGGGGAATGGCAGCATCGGACGCTTATACTGATTGTCTGTTCTACTGTGATGTATTGTCTGTTCTACTCTGATGTCCCTCCGAACTTATCAGGGCGCTTTGCCACGCAAATTCCGCACGCGCCCCCGTCTGCTCTCGTCGTTCGATTACGCCAGCGTGCGATGGAACGCGCTCCCGCGGCTGGCTAGAGTAGGCTACAGGCTGCTTCAAACGGGCTGGTATGAAAATTTGTAAACACGCGTGACTTGACATTTTTTCTTCTCGACTTATAATGGTCACTAGGAGGGTAATGATCGCCGGAGTGATTCAGGGGTTACATACCTTTGAATCGGTTATTTCTATGATTTTTTTAATCATATACAAAGAACGTTTATATTTGAAAATCAAAACATACACTTTTTCGTACATAAATTTAGCTGTATAATAAAAAAAAAATTGGGATCTTAAGAAATGATGACATAGCAGCCCTTTCTCCCAAGACCTCTTCATATTTGCGGTACTATATAAATATCTCAAAGATTACTGAACCGATTTGAATGAAATTTTGCACGAATATTCTTAAGACTACAATCTATTATTTTTCCAGATGATTTTTCGATTACTGTTTTGTTTTGTTGTTTATTAACCCCTTCACTTGTACGCTCGAGTTAATTCGAGCGCGCTAAACAGGCCAAACTGTGCACACTCGAGATAATTCGAGCGGCGTTGTATTAAATTAAAAGAAAAATTTTGATTATTTTTGTATTTTTTTAATTTTTTTGCCAAGACAATGTTCTAAATTGTTTTTTTACATACAAAAAATTGATTTTTTTTGGCCGGTTTTTTTCAAAAAAACTGTGCGTTAAGGGGTTAAGAAAGGGAGGTGAAAACTTAGGTCGAAAATCCCATACTTGACTTTGATTAACTGCCATTTTTAAAAGAGATAAATTTTTTCAAAATCGAGATCGTGTAATGGAATCCTCCTTTAGTTATTTAGTACTTAATAGCGAATATGTGTAGTCAGTGACTTGCACGTGTGAGCATGAAATTTTCGAGACCAGTCTCCCTGAAGCACCCTGTACGCCAAATCGGTTTATCTCGGTTTCGCTTACTTCGCCCGCCCAAGCCACGTGCAACTCGCGAATCGCGTACCCCGCTTTCGATCTTTGCTGGAGGCAAGGCTCCGCGATGCACTCTCGAGGGCTTTGGTATATTTCGCGAGCGATGCGAGGCGCCGCAGCGCGCATAAACACCGATGCTCTTGACGAGGTTGATTCATATGGGAGTATTTTGAACGCGCGCGAGGCTTTTCGTTCCTTTTAACCGTAAGCAATACATATTGGACGTAAAAATAAATGGTACCCCGGTGAATGAGGAAAAAATTGAAAGATGTTTTTACATTTATTTGTTTAACGGGGATATCCTTCAGTTCAGTGGCGCATCGAGAGGTGCCAAGGCACCCCCAAAGAAGGAGCTTTTTAAGAAGAAAAGAAAACTGAATTTTGTTCTCTAAATAAATTTTCATAATCACCTAACGAATTTTATTAAATTCGCGTTAGAAATATTCTCATCCGTTCAATTCCGCTGCCCCCGAGATTAAATCCCGAGTGCGCCACTGCTTTAATTACCTACAGCCATAAATATAATACAAAGAAGTAGTACGTGTGCAAAAATAAAAAAGTAGTTCTTCTACTTTAATGTCCACGCGAACGTTTGCACGGGAAAGAACGCAGTTAACCGTGTCTCGAGAGATGTTTACGATCATATTACTTACGATCATATTACACTACGCACGGCCGAGCGGGTCTCAGCTCCGCGAATTCGTTATTGAAATGGGAGAGTTAGCACAGCAGATCTTTTGCCAAAATCAATACCTCGAGTGGATCCAATTACGCGAACAAGCCTCGGTACGCAAACATCGGGAAACGGAGTGGCGCGACGGAGGCGGCGCGCGAACGCGCGCAGAGTCGCGCGGGAAACGAAGGAAACGAAGGAACCGAGTACCATTTCTCGTTCTTCGGATACTTACGCCGGTACCAAGGAGCTCTCGAGACGGTGCTTTTCAGAAGGCTCGCGTGCCGGCCTGGCATTTGGGCTACCTGCAACACAAACGCGATACTCCGTGTAAGGTCGTGAGCTAAAATCTCCACGTGCCTGTTTTCGCTTGTACTTCAACGCGGAACGTCGTGTGTCCTAATAAAGACGGGCCCGGACCAAACGTGTTGCGCGAAACTGTGCGCAGACGCACAAACCTGCGCAAGATCGCGCGTGCTCGGTGAACTTTGGTAGAATTAAATTAATTTTAACTATCTCTGTCAAAACCGTGAATAGTTTCTGCGATTCTCTTGATTCTTTTAATAACTCTTTTTATTCATTTAAATGAAGTGGTAACCTTGCGATATGTATACTGTAATACTCCGCTTTCTGTCATTGCTTTTCCCGTTTTTCTTAGTTACTTACTTTCGTAGCAGAGATGGGCAAAAATTATTTGAAATAAAAATTTGTGTAAATAGTATAAATTGAATTTCGACCGTAAAAATTGTTCTAATTAGAAGAGATGATTTCGGCGCATTGGTTCGGTCTATTGACTTTTTTTTTATATATATATATATATATAAATTTAGAAATAATATTATTGGTTCTACATTTTAATCAAAATAATTTTCTATTACTTATCTTAACCAAATTAGATCTACTTCTAGATAAATCCTTTAGGCTCCTTAAAGTTTCAGGTCCAAACATTCTTGTTATTGACGAGAAAAAACTTTCCTCTGTCGTAGATATGAGTGTTTTGCCATCCATTTTAAATAGTATAAATTGAATTTCGACCGTACAAACTGTTCTAATTAGAAGAGATGATTTCGGCGCATTGGTTCGGTCTATTGAATTTTTATATATATATATATATATATATATATATATATATATAAATTTAGGAATAATAGTATGTATTGGTTCTACATTTTAATAAAAATAATTTTCTATTACTTCTCTTAACCAAATTAGATCTACTGCTAGATAAGTCCTTTAGGCTCCTTAAGGTTTCAGGTCCAAACATTCTTGTAATTGACGAGAAAAAACTTTCCTCTGTCGTAGATATGAGTGTTTTGCCATCCATTTTAAATAGTATAAATTGAATTTCGACCGTAAAAATTGTTCTAATTAGAAGATATGATTTCGGCGCATTGGTTCGGTCTATTGTCATCTCTTCTAATTAGAAAAATTTGTGTAGGTACGAAATTTTTGTTTCAAATATTTTTTGCCCATCTCTGTTTCATAGCTACATAATAAAGCGTTCTGACCCGTCGATGTGAAAGAAATAAATAGAATAATTAAATAAAATTAGAAATTCAAAATCTTCAGATGATATTCTACAAATTGTTTTAAACCACTGGGTCTTCTATACGTAGATCGTTTAACAATTCCTTGCCTGTGTAAATTCTCCTACTTCTCAATAGCGATGAAACCTAATAACCTCGTCTCCGTGTTTTTTCTTTTTCATTAATAAATGGTAAATTATAACGAATTCAGCACTTTTGCGCAACTTTGCACACTCCTGCGCCGCGCGTTTGCTTCGGACCCATTACAAATGAATAAAAAAACCTGCAACTTCTTCAAACCTACATAGAGACATGGTCCAAATTTCAGATAAATTGAATCGCTAGTTCCCTAAAAAAAAATTCCAAATGTTGCTGTGTCTTTAGCCCCAAAAATAAAGTACCCGTTAACGCGTCGCTCGAAGTGGAACCTGGACGAGCGCAACCCCGAAGAGGGTGGCATTAGAAAGCAGGTGGATCGTGGGGCAGAATGGACCGCGGGGCTGTTCTAAAAAGCCCATTAGTCGAGATGCTCCCTCCGTAGATTGCGTTCACCCCCGGCCGGGCGAGGCCCGAGCCGCTCTTTTTCAATGGGCAACGCGTCCGTCGCGCCGGCAGGCGTGGCACGGGACGGCCGAGAGGAAGCGATCTCGCCGCTTGAATAGGCACCTGTTTTCGCAGACAGGTGACACGACCAACACGTACGTACAGGCGGGCCCGGCCCGGCTGCATGGGAACGCGTGAGAACCTCGGGATAGACACCGACGGGGGCAATGACTCCTAGAACAGTGCGCGGGTGCGCCGACAGACGAATGTCGGCATCGAATGGAACCTTCCGCGGGGCCGAGGCTAGACTTGGGGGAAAAAGGGTCCCTCCGACCGTCTCTGTCTAAGCTCTCCTCTCTCGAGATTCACGGAGATACGGAGCCCAGGTACTCGACGGACAGACTCTCCGCAGAACGCGTTGTCTCGCATCGGCTTTACCCGAGAACCGCGACGCGACTCGCGCTCGCTTATAACTCCACCGCCTGGGTCTTTAGTGGCGCGGTAATTAATGACACTGGAGGTTCACTTAATTGCTGTACTATATAACAAAATAGAGCAGACTGTGGTAAGAACAAGGCAAGAACGACGTGAATGGATGAGATGCGCTGGAGTTTGAAACGGAGAACCATGTCGGGGAGAGTTGCCAACGTTAAATTACGCGAAAATTAGTGGGAAATTGGAAATATACCTTAGATTATACTCCTAGAAAACTTAAGGGGACCTTCTGGTTTAAATTTTTCAGAAAATCTATTGTTTTTTTTTTATAAATGTTGGTAGTACATCAGGGCTGTACAAGGAGCTGTTTTGGCGCCTAGAGGCGAGCAGCCAGCGGGCTGCCACTCTCATTTGCGATTTTGGGACAGTGTTTCGACTGCCACCTAGGCAGTTCCAATTTTTTCGAACTAAAATTCAATATGGCCATGCACTAGTGTTTATGCTAAAAGATATGGTGTCGAACTGGAAACTCCCATTTGCTTATTATTTGAGGTAGTCAGAGCAACAACGGACCAACCTACATTAAAAAAAATTTTTTCCTATTTTATATGGTTAGTAGAGCCTATTGGAATACGTTATTGCTACTAATTCAATTTCGAAAAAAATGTAGGTTAGTCCGTTGTTGCTCTGACTGCTTTATTTCACAAAATGCCAGACGTCCTCAAATCAGTTGATGCACTGCATCAAAACTGTTGTAAAAGCTGTCGAAGAAACGGGACTTATCATCCTCAGTATGGTTTGCGATCGAAATTCAACAAATGTTGCAGCAATTAATACATTATTACTGGATTCGCAGACTATGTTGGACTGCCATATTGAATTTTAGTTCGAAAAGATGGAACTGCCTAGGTGGCAGTTGAAACACTGTCACAAAATCGCAAATGAGAGTGGCAGCCACCTGCGAGCAACCCGGCTGTCCCGTTGCTACGGTTAGATTCGGTGAGGAGAACTGCAGTAGTGTATGTGCGTGCTCGCAGGTTCGTAGCGTAAGTATGTGTGGCTGGGTTCAAGTCATACCAAATGCACGTACACTAATGCAGCTCTCCTCACCGATTCTAACCTTAGCAGCGAGACAGGCGGGTTGCTTGCCGCTAGGCGCCGAAAACAGCTCCTTGTGCAGCCCTGTAGTACATCATCGACATTTACTTTTTTTAAAATAAAACCTTAAGAATGACCTATTTCTGGAAGTGATTTGATAGGAGGATATCCTTAACGCAGAAATGATAAATTTTGGATAGGTAAGTACATACTTGGGATACAATATTAGTGTATTTAGCTTGAATTATTCGAAAGTAGGGAAAGAACCTTTCAGGGTAAATATTAAACAGTCTACCGTGTAAAATTATTATTATTATTTTGTGGAATTTCATTATTATTAGCTACAGTTATTATTATTATTATTATCTCTCATCTTTCAAAGATGCAGTGACATTATTTTTTGCCAAGTATCAACAATAGTAATTAACTTAATTAGTAAGTAAATCTTACTCTTGCTATTTTCAACGTCACGCATATGACTTTACATCCTATATAATTTCTATCTCTACTATCTTTCTCTTCTTCGTCATTTTTTATCTTCTTGTAGCTTTCGTAACGTCTGCCGCAATAAAGAATTACTGTTACTATATCGGCAATCTCGGTCGCTCTCCCTACTAAATTCATTTAACCCTACGATTCACCAACACCCACATTCTCCCAAAGTTCAATTTAATTTCAGCTTCCCCATGTCTGAGTGGCACACTCGAGGTGCAAATGGTTAAGAATGTCCTCCGAAAATCGTAGCAGCATTTGTCGCTTGCAATCAGCGTGCCAGAGGTGCTCGATACCCTGGGCTTCGACGAATTCTCGAGCCGACGTGGTCTTGAATGGAGCGAAATCGACCAGAATGGAGGCTTGACGTCAGCCAGCGAGGAAGCAAAACCGTGGACCGTACGTATACAAACAATTAGGGGCACGACGGTCGTACGACTGGTTCGCGCGTCGCGATTACGACGACACGACACGACTCAATCTAGTTCGGCGCATCGGGGCGGCAAATTGATAAATTTGCATGACCCGCTATTCACGGGCAGCGTCGCCTCTGCGACGCAGCGGCGGGTCGCTTTTCTTCCCAGCCGTCCACGAGTAGGGTTGTTTCGATATTAGTAACTACTTGTGAAGTGTCGATACTTTTGATTCGATACTGTGTATTTTTAGTATCAGTTCTTGCGAGGTTCCGAAAGAAAAGTATTTAAATCGAGTTGAATTGAATGAGTCACAAGTGATTTTTTTAATTGTTTCTTTAATTGTCAGTATTGTCAAAATAATAAGAGGCTGGAGAGGGAAAGTGACGATCGGCGTTTTTTTCTAATGGACAACAGGGTTCTTTAGCTATTGGAAATTAGGAAATGGATATTAAAACATATTAGTAGTTTTAAATCTTGATTTATTTAAGACACTCCTCAGAAGACAACGTCGTTATGCTTTGAAACGATCCGGTAGAATGAATTCTCGAGGAGAGATTCGTCAAGCACACGGACTCTATCCGTTGGTCACGCTATCGATATAAAAATCCTGACATAAACGTTTCAGCCCTGTCTTTTTATGCATTCCAAGAAGTAATATAAAAGACAACTTTTGTATCAATAAACTTTCATTAGTTAAACAAAACCAAGATTAGCTACAAACGTTTTCTCGCCGCCTAAATGATCTCAATATAAGGTAAATGTCCCAGTACTTAAACATGGCCAAATAATTAAAAATCGAGAAGAAATTTTATTAATAATAACAGTTTTACTAATTTGCAACGTTTAAACTATTCGAAATATAATTGCAAAATGTATTAGCCTTATATAGATACAATTATAAGCTTACATAACTGAATAGTTACATCACACAAAAATATTATTGTACAGTAAAGCTTCGACAGTTTCAATCTCGCTTCTTATCTAATAGGCTCAAACAAGCGAGAGAATATTTTTGTTAAGGCTGTAATTAATTATTATTTTATAATTTTTGAAATAGTACAGTTGTTGTGGATTTATTATATGTCGAAGAATTGAAAATTAATTGGATCTCTTAATAATTTTTTCTTTTTAATATTGAAATTGTTGCGTTTATCCAATAGTACACGATAACATGTCACGGACCAGTTATTAAACGCGTGTTTAATGGTTATATAAACACCGGTACAGAAGTCAGTATTCAGTGAAGTTTTAAAATTGTTAACATTTATTGTACCGAAGAATTGTTTTGTATCCTATATATTTACGTTAATAATAACTAGACAAAAAATATAATACTGTTTAAGAATGATTAGGATAATTAATCTTAAACTCGTCATAATATTAGCATAACCTAAAATTTTATAATATACTTTCAATCATTTTCAGACATAAAGTCATACCAAAGATTCAACACAAATGTATTATAAATAAAATGTTTTTATTACCCCGAAATATTACCATATCGATTTATTTTCATTAACTGATAGAAATAATTAAATTAAATATATATATATATTCAATAATTGGGACACTGATAATTAATTAAATATATTCAATAATTGGGACACTGATAATTAATGACTGGGACACGCTAAGTATTTCATTTAATTACTGGGCCATACGAACAGTTCCATGTTTTAATTAATTTGAAACTTTTCCTTTAACAAATGTAGATTCTTGTTACGTTACCTGAAACTAGAAATTTTACGCTTTCGAATAATTATATTTAGTTACAATTTTATACTATTTAAATATAAAAGAAATTGCAATTATCTCAACTGCTTCCTTAACTGTTTCACCACTGGGCCATTTACCTTAAAACGTATTTTTCTGTTTAAAACATATTGCCCAACAATTTCTTTCTGTTGATTCTTATTATATACTTTTGGAGTGGTTGACAGTGCACAAGGAAATGATTACAGTAATCAGGGCACCATGGATAATGCAGAAGTACCTCTTTTACGAAGAATAATAATCTATTTGATACCAATGCGTAAAGATATCGATACTTTTCCACCCGAGTAGTATCGTTACTTCTTTTCCGATCCAAGTAACAGGTACCAATACCATGGTGTCCTCAAAACAACCCTATCCACGAGTTCCCTTATTCAATTTTTCCCTCGTTCCCGAGCGCGCGATTTGGCCACCCAACTCGTCCGGCAAATTGATCGGAGCCAAAGCCAATCCTCGGTTTTGTTGGTGCGAGCGATTCACTTCGCTTCCGTTCGCCACGAGTGGCGTGAAAACAAAGGATCATCGTCGACTATCGTCGGGTTTTATCTCCGTTTTTATAAACAGGCGTTCTACCACTTCCACGCAGCTTCGACGTCACCGCAGTTCGCTCCTACGTGTTCGCCAGGCTATTCAGAGGAAATGAACACTGAATTTCTGGAACGTCCCCGTAAAAAAGAAAGTTTGGAAGGATTTAGGGGAGTGGAGAACGCTCGGCGACCGGGCCGTTCTACCCACTTCCGCTGAAACTTTTGTTTGAATGTTACTGGCCACCGGCCAACAATCGTGGAAAACTTTGGACGCGCGTAGAACTCGTCAGAATAAACAGGAAAATATTTTCATTTCCAAGCTGTTGAAGTACCGTCCTCTGTGCATTCTCCGGTAGTAATCAGTCAATTGTTTTCGCTTATCTGTTAATCTTATCTCCCGATCGCTGGCAGCTTCTAAAGGTTGCAAGGTCTTGCTCGATATCACTGAAATTATAATAGATAGCTTCCTGTGTACGCGAGGGAATCTTGTGCGGCGTTATTCATTTTAAAGGAAAGAACATTTCGCGTTGCAGGGCATGTAGTTTGATTCGAGGATCGCTTGCGTTCTGGTGATACACTAATGGGAAGAGACGGTGTTTTTTTAGGTGGAATTAATCGAGGCAATCCTGGGAACACCGAGAACATATCGAGTGGACCATTTCACTTCCGTTTATTCGTCAGAATTGCTAAAGGAATATCGGGTGATTTAAGGGGTTAGGCCACCTTGGACGGAGCAAAATTGCAGTCATTTTTGGCATTTTTTTTTAGGAAGATAATGAATTAAACAGAAAGTTCAATATGAAGCCTGTTATAGTACAACTCTTGTCGGAAAAAATACTATTTTTTTTCCAACAAAATGGCGACGGTAGAGCCGTGATACGCAACATCTGGAGGAGCGACGTTTTCCACGGTGTTGAAACTCACGGCTATACCGTTTGACTTAGAACAGAAAACAAAAAAGTTTTATTTTCTACATGCCTAAAACTAGAGAAGCACGTAGCGATTTGGCGATATCTTGAACATATTCTTTGCAATTGACACTTTTATAAAAAAAATAATGCACTTTTTCTCCCCATGTTCACCATTTTGAGACAAATTAATGTTTCGGGATGTTCCTACGTACTTCTCTAGTTTTAGGCATGCAGAAAATAAATCTTTTCCGTTTTGTGTTCTAGGTTAAACGGCATAGCCGTGAGATTGAACACCGTGGATAACGTCGCTCCTCAAGATCTTGCGTATCACGGCTCTACCGCCGCCTATTTGTACGAAAAAAAATACGATTTTTTCTGGCGGGAGTTGTATAATAACAGGCTTCATATTAAATTTTCTGTTTACTTCATTATCTTTCTAAAAAAAATGCCGAAAATGACTGCAATTTTGCTCCGTCCAAAGTGGCCTAACCCCTTAAATGTCACGCAAACAGGCCTAGGCCTATCACTAGCATTATTCCTGCCAAACTGCATCCGAAACCATTCTCCACGAGGTTGAAGAAAACCGAGTTTGTGCGCTCTTCTGTTTCTCTCGGTGACCTCTTCGATGATGTCTTCTTCAAGATTTTTTAGCATCGACTCCAGATTGCTCACTGTGACGTTTATATTGTTAAGAGTACTATTCAGGAGCTCAATGCTTGAGTGAAAAACCTTAGCTCATTTTCCAACTAGTTCAGTTTAACGTCTGAGATAAGGCTAAACGTATTAACTCTTTGAGGCATACGATCTTAAAGAAAATAAAAACCCTAGTTGCACAGATTTTTTTATTATAAAAAAATGAAACAAAAAGCATTCATTTCGATTATTTAACATAAAACATTACTCAAAATAAGAAAAAAATAATAACATTTCAATAAAAAATAATTTAAAAGAATTTATAATTTATTTTATTATTTTTAATAACTTGAATGGTGGGATACATACAATCCCACCACTTCACAGCTTCAAAATTAGTATAATACATCAAATAACATGTTTTTTTTATTATAAAACAATTTATTCACTCATAATAAATTTTAAGAAAAGAAACAACACATAAGTACCATTATGAACGACAAAAATTCACACAATCACAGCAGCACACACAATTTACTGATGCGTTTTGAGTTGTATAAATTTTTTTTTCACTTATTTACGCATTTACGGAATGAAAAACTTTAAATAAAATATTAAACTGTATGACTATGAGTAACTTCAACTTTTCGAGGTGGGTTAAAATATATCCCACCATGCATAATAAGCCAAGCAAAAGGTGGGACAGTTTTTAACTCACCTAGCCCCAAAGAGTTAAGAAAGATTGGAAAATGAAACATTAAATCGGATTTTAAAAAATACAGCGTTGTAAAGCTCGCCACGATACACATTTTTTCTATTTACACTTTTTCTATCCAATCATTACTACTCAAGCTAAAAATTATAAACCAACAATTTTTTTTCGTCCAAAGTCAATATTTCTTTAACCATAAAGACCGATAAATATTACGAGTAAATATTACCGGATCGTTATGAGACTTAAAACATCACTTCAGAAAACTCTAGCGGAGCCGTAAAGTGTAACCACAAACGCTTATGTTAAAAAATGTAATAATATTTAATTAAAAAGTAATAATAGCCCTTAAATTCTACCTTGACTTTTGCTATTATAAATTCTGCCTCCGACCAAACAAGACGGTATATCTCCTTGTGTATCTATCAAAACGACCCACCTAATTGGAATACATACCCGTCAGTTACAAAGAAGTTAATAAGCCAGGATTTAGGAGACCGCCACCGTTTCCCAAGCCCTGCAGAAATTCTTCCCCGTGCTCGTTCGGGCCATCGATTATGAATCGCATTACCATAATATTTAGTTGAAGACTCGGGATGAACACGCGAGGCTTACGTAACAGCGAGACACCACGAAACTGTGCAGCGAACGGTGGGTGCTGTCCCCAGCAAAATTTTCAACGACCGCTCCCGCGATATTTACGGTCACGTCAAAACACGTATGCGCGATCTATCGTCAGCCGTCAAGAGTGGCCAAAAACGGAGCTCGATCCACGAGCCTGTACCGCAATTAGGGTGCCCCGTCATGCGAGAAATGCACGACAGTTTCCGAACCGGTCACCCGAGTCGCCGCCAATCCATCGATTTTCGTTTCAAATGCCCACGCGAATATACACGGTTCGACTACAGAAATATGCATGTGCGCGTTTCTTTTAGCAAACGGTTGCGGAACAAGCGAAACGGCGGTCGACGTTCGCCTGAACGCTTAGGTATTAGTGGCGCAAGGTTTCGAGAAACACCCTTCGTTCAAGTTGGTCATGGCTCTTTGAGCGATTGGTGCCGGCAAATGGGGTAATTATCACCGGGTAACTTTGACCACAAAACTAGATTTTAAAATAAATTCCTCCAGCATCTGTCGTATAACAGGTATAATCAGAGAAAATTGTCTGGATAGATTTAATTGTCTACTTCAAGATGCAGTTTGCCTGAGAATAATACCTGTTATAGGGGAGACCGGGGCAAAGTGAACCTCGGGGTAAAATGAGCTTTCTTAATTTATTCTTTAAGGATAGAATATATTTACAAATTTTGGTGACGTAATAAATGAGTGTAATATCACAATCATAATTATGCGCATTCAGATATCGAAAAATGGAAATTCGTTTAAAAAATTAAAAATGAAGTTTTAGAGACTTCCAATTGGTTTTTTTTCAATTTAGCTTTTTGGATAAATGAGTCATAAATGTGTTATTTTATCTCCAAATTTTTTCTGGAGGAATTTGTTGTAAAATCTAATTTTGTGGTCGAAGTTACCACATTTCATGGTACTGCTGAGAAATCTAAATAGGTCGGTGAAGTTGGCACTCCCAAATGCGGATTTTTATTAAACAACGATGGCATTCGTTTGTCCACGTTGTCTAGTCAAAATTTTCGTTATTCCATCCTTCAAAAGAAACTTATGAAAAAATTAAAAATTTGTCATCACCCCCACATGAACATTTTTTACTGACTTTTAAGTGAAATATGATTGTCCACGATTTCTCCACGTTTGTCCAACCAAAATTTTCGATTTTCCACCCTTGAAAAAAATTTTACTTGAGAGTTTCCCTCGGAGCCACTCGGACACTACTTTCCAGAAAATATGAGCGTAAAAACCCGCCGACGCCACTTAAAACTAAACTTGCACCCCCTGCGGATCATTTTGAAAATTCCCAACTATTCACAGGTTTTTGAAAATCGTCAAAACGGGATATTGCGAATAGAATATAAATCTTTGAGTGGGATAGTTTTACTAGTGATAAATATGAAATAAAGTTGAATTCTTAGGCTCCCGAAAAGTTACCGATCGGAATCGCGAAGTCGCGGATACGCGTCATTAAAGTGTTAAAATGCTCGTAGTGGCGTTTTGGAGTAGGCGGTTTAAAGTCGCCGAACGGGAAAGCGTGTGCAGCTATTCGTCGCTCTTCGTCGCCTCTTATTACTCGATTGAACGATTGTTGTTCGGCGGCGGAGCAATTCGAAGATGTTCATTTCCGGCCACGAGGTTGTAACGTTACATTGGACGAGATTTCCGGTACCGTGACTTCCTGCCGCTAACAGTTCCGCACCTTCGCTGCTTCCAAGCTGCTCACGGAGTAACGAGCGGGGAAATAAGGGTCGATGGTACCGTACGCAGGCATGGTGCTTTAATTTCTTATATACATAGGTTAGGGTGTTTCATATTATAGGGTTAAAATTACAATAGGGTAAATCCGGGAGACGCGGTCAACCTAATATAAAATGGTTATTAAAATTAATACAGATATTACTTATTTTATCAGAACAAACCTAATATGTTCAGAATTTTATGCTGATTCAGAAAAACTGGTCGATATTTGCTTTAAGACAATATTTACTGTAAATCTGGTCGAAAACTGAAGTCATGACATCTGACCATCTCTCCCGAGGTGCCGGGGGAAATGGTTCTCGTCGTAGGCAGAGACCACGCACATAATTATTCATGGAAAAATAACAAAAAAGAATGTAAAATTATTTATGAGTTATTACAATTATAGATTCATTGATATTTAATTTTTTGACGCTAAACAAGTAGAGAATACATAAAAGAAAAAGTGAACTACCTACCGGCGATTAGCAAGGCAAATGAATACAAAAGTGAATAAATAAAATAAATAAACAATAATAATAAAATAATGACAAAAAATAAAAATATAAATAAAAATAATAAAAAAATCATAACTCGACCATCTCTCCTTTCTGCAGCGAGAGATGGTCTTCTCGTTAGTTTTGAGAGGAAGAGTTAATATGGCTAAATACTTTGGCTGCATTGTCTCTCAATATCTCTACTATCTTATTATCCCAAACATTAAACGAAAATAAACTTAGAATTATATTTGAAATACGATTCTGTGCACCGCTGTTTGACAAAAGAGGTTAAAACCTCAATTTACCTTTTAAAGCCTATAAATCCAGAAAAACACAGAAGGAAGCGAAGTGACGCTATTCGTTCAATTATTTGGCTTCTCGAGAAGTAATTCGTCTGCACTTTAACGCGTTTTTACGCATAGAGTCTGAAATATAGCGACGCGACCAACTCTCCGGCTCGACCGCGTCTCCCGGATTTACCTATTATATTTTCTTTTTACTTTGCTCATGCCTTGATTCCTATTAATATAAAAAGAATATCTGACAAATTTTAGGAACATTGAGTAATATTTATAGGTTGCACATTTTGCAAACTAAATTATATGTAGTAGGCTAAGGAAACACGATTTCCAATAATAATTTTTTTTATTCTCAAGTCCTTAAAAAAGAAACTAAACTTCAAAGAAGACTTAGACTTAGATGGATATATATTTTATTATTATTATCATTGTGCACACCTATGAAAATTCTGTACCTTATTATTTTACCCACATTTTTAAAACCTGGAAAAGCGAAAATATGTAGGGTAGACCGGGGGCGATAGTAACAGGGGGGCGAATGTAACACACTAATATGAAACATATAATGAATATTAACACCAATTTTAGATATACATATGATAAACAATGGCATTTGGAATACACACATCCATAGCCTAGCAGTATTTATAAATAAGCAACAGACATGAATAGTGAGGAAAATATCTTTCCGATACCCTAAAGTAACTTTTTCTTATTGACTTATGAATGTAATGTAAACACTCCCTTTGCAAGTATGTGCTTTTTATTAATCTGTAATTTGACCTTTTTTAAAGTAATACTGATCGTTACTTAGCACTTTTAAGTGTCTCCTTAGTCACAATTTATAATTGAAGTTCAAAAGCATGGTCGGGGGCGATTGTAACATCGGCAGTCGGAGTCAGTTGTACCGCGACAGAACCGAATAGTGTCAAAGAAGGCGAATAATATTACCTCGTTTGCATAGAATCTATGCGGTGTTACAACCGACCTGAAGTCTGAGACGGTTGCAACACTTTACACTGCAACGTTAGGGCTATAACACTTCGCTTCTCATTTCTTATTAATAACTTGGATATTACTTAACATACAGCGAAAATGTTGTGACTCAATAATGTCAGATAAGTAAGTGACAGTTCATTATAAGAGTTTCTGTTGTAAATGTAATAGTTCCTGCGTAATCGTATTCCCAAGTCAAAGTGTTACTACCGCCTCAGGCCTACCCTAGTGATAAAATTGTGCAACCTCTAAATATTATTAAATTTGTTTAAAATTTATCACGTAGATGAATAGAACCAAGAGGGCGAGCAAAGTTACGTGAAAATAGCACCTTTGGAAAATTGAAACACCCTAACATAGGTGTATCATAGACACACTCGGCTCGTCAATACAGGCAAAATTAGACAGTTGCCTATGACGTCAAGTTAAAAAGGGGCGCAAAATGTTATTTTCATTGTTGACATTTTTTAGAATAAAATAAATTAAATAACGTATTACAAGTTATAGGTACTAATAAGTGTTCTAAGCTACGAATAAAAATTCAGAGTAGAGTCATCAAAAAGCTCAAATAAATATGTAGTTATTATAAATAAGGGGCAGAATTCTTCTATTTTATTTATTTATTATCACTGTAAACTAAAGGGTAATATACTAACAATAATAATAATTTGTCAAGTTCGCCTAGGGCGCGAAGAAAGGCTCCATCCGGGCTTGATCAGAGAAAGCAGAGTACATTTGCAGATTTATTTCGGACCGAACCGTCACCTCCTTTCGAAACACGGAGTCTCTTTGACTTGCCTTTATTTCCTTACAACGTAGAATGAGAGAGGGGGACTGATTGAGACTGCTCTGCTTGCTCATTCGTCGCGGCAAGAACACAAGTGGAGGGGATAGCGATCACCTTCGTTCGAGCCAGAAACCTCGTCCTTTCTTTTTGAGACACTACTCTATTCGCAGACTAAGATATAAATCCCCTTTCCGAAAGATTTCACCAAGTATCTGACATCCTATATCATTTACAATTTATATCACTTTCTTTAATACTCTTTCTTTTATATCCATAATCACGATACGTAGTCCATCCTCCCACCTACCGATTTTTCTCTAAGAAGTTCTAGTCACATCCTCCCTCAGTGTCCTCCAAACCCTCCCCAAAGACTAATATCCTTATTCCTTCCAATCCAATGTACTTTCCGCGACAAATCCATTTGTAAATTAAAGTGACTCCCCTACACGAGCAGCCTTAATCCAGAGAAACATGCCTCCCTGACTTTAAAAAGTTTTTCAAGCTCGTTCTATCCAGAACTCTTCCCTGAACTTCCTTCACCCTCGTGCGTTACACCGCGATCCCGATACGTTCCCAAAACTCTGTACTTTCTCCTTCTTCGAAGTCACTCGTTCAGCAGATTTTGCTGAGTGCAATGTGCCTCGACATTGTTCCACGCCGAGCACAAGGCTCGCCCGCAACGTGGCAGCGAAATGAATAATTCTCACGACTTGTGGGAACCCTGTACCATCCAACGTGATTCACTCGTCGTAAATTCAAAACCGCGCCTCTAAAGATCTTCCGCTGCCTCTTAAGCCGACGATAAATTTCCGAGCCGCGTCTTATTTTCTTTTGTTCCTACGCGAAATTACGCCCTCTTTCATACCTTCGCGCTCTGATCTCCTTCGCCCTCGTCCCATCCTCGCTGTCGTTCCACTCCACTTACTCCTATTATCCCCAGGATTATAATTATTTTCTCAACCGGTCAACTTTCATTTAATCCCGTTCTCTAAACGATACTCATTACGATCGCATTTTCCACCTTTCAGAACAAGCGCCCTTCCTCTACTTACTTCAAGGTTGAATCGTTGAGTAACTTTAAGGGGCCGTTCCACGCCAAATCGGGCACATTTTGAAGTGAAATTTCGGATTTTGCTGAAATTTGGATATGTTCTAGTTTTTAGCGATATACAAACGTATCTCGGAGCATTTTTCGAAACTTTCAAAATTCTGGATTTTACAGCTCTTTGAAATATAGTGTTGCCCTTTTTTCAGTTTGTAATTGTTGAACTTAGAAACCCGTAAAAATGAGGCTTCCGGTACTTATAGTGGAGATATAAGCTCTTATACAATACAGTCGAACCTGGATAATTCGAATCTCGATAACTCGAAAACCTCTATAAGTCCAAAGCTCCGCTGTAAACACCTCTACAACTCGATTTTAGAAGAACTCCGACCTCTACAAGTCGAAGTTTACTTCTACACTTGTATTAAAAAATTTCGTAGAAAGATGTCAAAACATTGAGGAAAATATTTTCTCTGAGTTATTCACGATTGATTTGCAATACACTAAAAGACTAGCACAAAGCAAAATCACGAATTTGTTTAATATGTAATAAAGAGTAATATTTCGGGCATAAAATGTGTCTTATAATTATTTATTTATATGTATGTATATATCTAGTACATAAGTAATAGGTATACAATAAACAATTGACCTCAAAAACTTGAATATGTCTTGCTTTACAGCTTCACAAATCTAAAAATTAACAGTCGCACAAAGCCTCTACAACTCGAACTTTCGTTTAGTGAATCTCTCTTATTCGAAAACTCGATAAGCCGAAACCTCTATAAATCGAAGATATTTTCCCTTACTTGGAACTAGCCCCTGTGACTGTATTATACGACTAATATTTTTACACACAAAAACGAAGTACTCCAGCCAAGTATGTGACATAATTAATAATAAAAAAAAAATGACGGGTGCAATAATGTTAATACTTTCTTAAAAAAATACTAAAAGAACGTCAGTTTTTAGGCCCCTTTAAGTATATATCCCCCCTCAAGCCGGTATTAGGATCGAGGTCGACCACGTCGGAAGATCGAAAAACCTGTGACTCGCGATGGAAATAGACGCGTCGCGACGAGATCGAGATCGCGATTGCGGAAAGAGGGAAAAGTAACGGAACTCGACCGGTAACATCCGTCCGTGCGCGCTGGCTGAGTGGTGCGCGAGACGATCGCGAACGGCGCGCCGAAGATGATCACTTGGGCTGCTAATTAGCGGAGGCACGCTGACCGAGCGCAGGAAGTTTGTCCTTCGATAGGAGAGTGGCTAATAATCGGTTAGAGTTTCCGTCCGTCATTTTCCTTCTCGCTTACCGTCCCTCCTTTCCGAGCCGGTCGCTCGGCCACTTGCTCGCGCCTCCCCCTTCTTCGTTTCTGCTTTTTTATGCGCGACACGTCCCTGTCACGGGGATTAACGTAACTGTAGTACCTACCGTACGAACCGTAATACGAGCACGCTTCTCCCTGTACGCGTAAGAATCCTCGGACACACGCCAAGTCGCCAGGATCTGCGTATGTTCCTGCGAATGCGCCTTGCGTTTCTGTATAGGGTGTGGCGAAGGTAATAGCCACGGCAGAGATTGGTTAAAGAAGAAAAAAAGACCCATTTCACTTCTGCGTATTGTACTAAAAAAATGGATGAGAAGTTGAGAAGAAACTATATGTCGCAAATGAGCCGTTTCGTCACAGGAGACTGTTAAAGTCTCGACCAATTGGGTTGCGGCAAACTGGTTTGGGCGGGGCGCTACCCCCACGCTGTCCTCGGCTCGCGGGCGCCATTGGTCTGTTGAACAGCGGGAGGCATGGTGGGGGAAATGTTTTGCTCCGGGAAAGCACTGCCGTGCTTTCTAATTCGTACGTACAAACTTTAACCCTTTGCCTTACAATTTAATTTCAAGGTTTGCTGACCAAAATGTGTTAAAAAGAATAGTATTAACTCTTTAGCGCCGGATGTGTTATATATGATACATTCCAGGTGTGAGGGACTTTTTTTAGAGTAGCTTTATTCAGTGAAGAAAGTGGTAGTCATTTGTTTTATGCATTTTAAGTTCTGAATTTTTTTTAAATAATAAAAGAAATAGAATATAATACTCAGACCACTTTTAACGATCAAAAGGCGGGATGTTTTTCCTTCAACGAGATTTAGGTGCCGGCGCTAAATGGTTAAAAGCAAAAAGAAATTTGTGTAATAAAAAAACAAGACGAATAGCTTCAAAAATTGCATGTTCGTCATTTTAAGGTATCTAAGTGGTTAACACTCTTTCGCGAAGAAACTGCAAGCTTTCAGTAAAAAATTGATCTCTGCAAGCTTTGAATAAAAAATTAATCTCTTCAAGCTTTCAATCAAAAAATTGATCTCGAGCTTCATAGCTTACATAAGTCCCGTAACAAAGTCCTCCAATGAATCTTCAGCGCTCGAGATGCACAGTATTCGTCCGTGAGAGCACTACTTCTTCCACACCCTGTACACGTGTGCACGGCGCGTGAACGAGAGTTCATTCTAGTCACAGGCCGGAGAAACGAGTCCGCGGATAATTAGATATCCGATGTCGTTCTCCGTGGTTGACTCGGCCGATTTTTTCTTCTCGCCCTGAGGGACTCGAGGCATCGGTCGTCCGCGTCCGCGTTTGCGTTTCCACTCGCTTACGCCACCGTAAGTATCTGCCCACCCATGTAACCAGCACGTTCGCCATTACAAGCCAACGCAGAGTATTACACTCGATAACTTCGTGTCGTCTTCAAGTATTAAAACAGTCTTTTCGAAACTTCCCCATTGCCTTCGGATGATTGACTATTGTCTGCGGTGAGCAGCGCGTCTTATCAGAAATTCACGGGGTGTTAGACGAGGATCCTCCGGAATTAAGCCCTCCAATCCATCTTCATTGAAAGCGGACGGTCGCTCGGAACGTGGCTCGAGATTTCGAAATTGCCGTTCTTCGAGCGTGCAAACCATTTTCGAGCCGATCCTTCTACAATGGAGTCTTCTCCATAAACGGCACTTGTTCCGAGGACTTGGGACGCGGTGCAACCTCGATTGAACTCGAGTAACAACTGTCGAGAATATTCGTGTTTATCAACTTGACGCTAGGTGATTTTAAATCTCCACGAAAAAAATTAAAAAGAGCGGATAAGAAAAACTTAAATGTAGTAAAAGAGAGGAAATTGCAGGCTTTACAGTGGGCAAAGGCAGGTAATATGGAACATCTGATTTCAAAAGCTTGTGAAAAGTAAGGGAATTTTTTGTTTTTAATAAAACTGACATGAGGGACGAAGGAACTAATGCATAATCATATTTACATAGTCAAATGTAAAAAATCCAATTGTTGTGCAATTATAATTATTATTTATTTATTATTATTTTCGAAAAAATGGGTCCTAATATGGAACACCTACGAAATTTGTAACGAAAACTCAAAAATCTTGACATTTTTTTACTACGAATGAAGATTTATTAAGTAGAAAATACAAGTAAATAAATGCAGGTTGTTTGTGAAGTTTTGCGCAGGCAGTTAAAGAATAAAGGCTTAACTTTTTGTTATTTATTTTTGTTCAATATAATCTCCCTTATTTTTAATTACAGCGTGAAGTCGGTCCTTCAGTATCTCAAAACCATAAGAAAACCAATTTTCTGATTTTGAATCGAAGTAGGCAGTTATTTTGCCTTCGACGTCCTCAGCACTCGCAAAATGCGAATTAAAAAGCTCAGTTTTCATATTTCTGAAAAGATAATAATCAGAAGGTGCCATATCTGGCGAATATGGCGGGTGTTGTAACAGCTTCCATCGATTTTCTTCGAGTTTCCTCTGTGTGATTTTTGCAGCATGAGCTGGACAATTGTCATGCAGAAAAATCACCTTCTTCCGTTTCTGTTTAGGTATTCTTCGCTATACTATCTCTAATAATTTGCAGTAATATTCTGCAGTAATGGAACGACCAGTTTTCAAGTAATCGATATATAGAATTCCTCTTGAATTCCAAAACACAGTAGCCATAATCTTTTTTGGGTTACTTTTGATACGACTGACTTTGAGGCGGTGCTTTTTCCGGAAGTTGTCATTCACCAGCAGTTTTTGGTGTCAAATTTGACTCATAGTAAACCCAAGTTTCATCCACGGTGATTAGATGATCAACCAAAGAGTTCCAATTGTTTTTATAATCATTCAAAATCATTTTCGCATTTCGAACACGAGCCTTTTTCTGAGCTTTGGTCAAGATTTTCGGTACCCATCTTGCATTGACCCTTCTGTGTTTCAGCCGCGTATAAATTACATTCGAAACATAACCTTTTGTTTCTCCAACAATGCTTCCTAGTAGGTGCAGCGAGATTTTTGGGTTTCTTTTTAATTCGTTTGAAATTTGATCCAATAACCTCGGATTAACTGGGTCGTCCTCTTCTGAGTGCATCTTGTGTATCTTTTCCGCCTCGTTTAAAGTAATGAAACCATCTTGTGATTGTAGAACGATGAGGACATTCGGTTCCATAAGCTTTTCGAAGTTTACAAACGACTTCGGGCAGATTATCACCAAGTTTAATGCAGAATTCGATCACGATACGAAATTTCTCTCGATCACACATCTTCTAAGATGAAATAAATGTAAAAAATGCTACATGAAACGAGTCTCTATATTATATTCTTTCTTACGGTGAATGTGAGGTTATGTTTGTTTCTCTTTTTAGTTCATATAATCTCCGCTGGAGGCGCTGTGCGTAACTTCTCAAACGACCTGTATATAGTGACTCACAGCCATAATCGTACACTCTTTAAAATCGCATAACATTTTTAAAATTGGTCCAAACGACTTGAGTTTTTTTGAGAAGCTAGAAGGATTAGTTTGCTAAGTGATGTGTTTCGTCGTTTTTGAAAAAAATGCAATTGGTCGGAATAGTGGAAAAAATAGTAAAGGTCGTTTTTTAAACTTTTTTTTGTGAGCCTGTAATGAAAATTCAAAAAACCCGTTTGTAGATCGAAGTAAGTTATATACATGCCTAAAATTTCATCAAAATCGGTTAACGTTGCTCTGAGCTACAAACGTTTAAAGATCGCAGAATAAGGTCAAGAATCGCGGAAATTCCCGAAATCAGCGATTTTGAACCATGTTCCGACAAGAAATTAAGAATTATACTAAGAAGAAAGTAACTTTATTGGTAAACTATTGTTGAATAATCAAGAACACACATATTTAATGATGAATTATACAAAAATAATACTTTGTAACATATCTTCGCTACAATAATTAACTGTTTGATGCACTTTTCAGAAACTTTTACACCCCACGAAATATATCAGGTTGGCAAGCATGAAATTTGTAGTTAAGAATATTGCCAAATTTAACAGCTTGTTATTTGACATTGGCTTAATATTTTACCGTTCTGTTTTTGTTGTTGGAAAGTTACATATCTCGCCTGTTTAAAGAAATCATTGTAAGCTCTAAAAAATATTAAAAACGTTTTTTAAAAATTAAGGTTGTTAAAAATGGAACGGAAGGAGATTCGCACAATTATGAAGTATGAGTTCTTACGTGGAACTACGGCATCGCAGACCGCGCGCAACATTAACAGTGTATTTGGCTCTACTGTTACTACGCAGCAGACAGTATCAAATTGGTTCGCCAAATTTCGTACAGGTAACTTTGACCTCACAAATGAGCCACGCGGTCGCCCAGAATCAAAGGTCAATAATGACGAACTAAAGGTCACCGTTGAATCTGACCCATCTCAGAGTGCCTATGAATTATCGTTGAAGTTTGGTGTTAGCAAACAAACAATATTAACTCATTTAGCTCAAATCGGTAAAGTGAAAAAGTTGGATAAGTGGGTTCCACACGAACTGAATGAAAAACAGAAACAAAAACGTTTGGAAGCTTGCTTGATGTTGCTTTCTCGTCACAAATCTGGTCCATTTTTTAATCGAATTGTCACTTGTGATGAGAAATGGATCCAATATGACAACCGCAAACGTTCAGCACAGTGGTTGGACAAGGATGAATCACCAAAACACACTCCAAAGCGCAATATTCATCAAAAGAAGCTGATGGTGACTGTTTGGTGGTCTAGCGCAGGTGTAATCCATTATGATTTCATGAAACTCGGCTCAACGATCACTGCAGAAATATACTGCAACCAACTGGACGAAATGATGCAAAAACTTAAAGAAAAACAGCCTAGATTGTTCGACAGATCGACTCCTATCTTATTGCATGATAACGCTAGACCACACACTGCAAAAATGACTGTGGCAAAACTACAAGAATTGGAGTTAGAACTTCTTCATCATCCTCCATACTCACCAGACCTAGCCCCCACTGACTACCACTTCTTCCGCAATTTGGACAACTTTTTAATAGGAAAACAATTTAATTCCGACAATGCTGTAAAACTGGCCTTCCAGGACTTCATTGACTCTCGTCCGCCAGGGTTTTATACCACCGGCCTGAACAACCTGCCGCATAAATGGCAAAAGTGTATAGACAATATGGGTGCATACTTTGATGAATAAAATAATTCCTTATATTTGTAAGTTATCAACCAACTTTGCCTTTTTTTCTACAAATTTCATCCTTGACGACCTAATATAAACGTTTCTCTTTCAATGATGGATGCCCGACTAGTGCTCCATTGTCAGTATCATCGTCTATTGTGTCTAGGGATCTAGTATACACCATTGCCTGGAGAGTTCGTTACTTCATTATCGAAATTTTACGAAGTTCCATATTACGTGCCATTCCATATTACCTGCCTTTACCCTATATACAAACACGAAGCCAATGTTTAATTTTTTCTGACTTCAATGTCACGAACTTAGGTAACTTACTAAGGTTAACTAACGTAAGATTTTTTGGACGGAAGGGGATCGCGAATTTCTTAAGTTTTCTTACACAGGTTGAGAGTAATATTTTTTTAATTTAATTTTCAATATAAGTAGCCTAAAAAATAATGTTTCATCGCACACAGGAAATGAATTAAATAAACCTATAAAAGAATTTTAATAATTGAAGAAATACAATGTAAAAATTATTACGTAAGAGGGGAGGGGTTGGAATAAAAAAAATTACGAATTAATTAAATGAATTAAATAAACCTTTAAAAGAATTTTAATAACTGAAGAAATGCAATATAAAAATTATTATGTAAGAGGGGAGAGGTTGGAATAAAAAATTTACGAATTCTTATATTTGGAGAGCAAGGGGGTAAGAAATTTAAGACCGGCCCCTTATTTGACAACTGAATGGGCCTAATGTAACCCAAAAATTTTTGCAAATATTTACGAGTGATGAAAATTTAAATACACTAATCTTCAGAGTCGAACTGTCGGAGTCTTCTGTCGAACGAATTAGCCGCCTGGATCCAGGAAGCAAGCGTAAACGCTGCTTGTAAGCGCACTTCTGCCGGGAGATGCACGGCAGAGCCACCCTCGGCTGCCGAGGGACTCGCAGACCCTTTCTTCTCCCTCGAATAAGAGGGAAAACGATCGCTAATGCACGTGCACAAAGAGTGATTCGTTAAGCCAGCGACGCGACACAGCGGGATTCTCATTTAATTCCGTACTCGCGGCAAGGAGGGCACAGTTCTCGGCGTTTACGTTACGGAACGGGAAGGACAAAGGGGGGTTGTTTCGCGCGGAGATTTCCACGATCCCGGAAGCGCAGACTTTCGAGGCAGAGGCGCTATTGAGCGTGACGCGGGACAAAAGACGCGGCTCGATTTTCCACGCGAAATTTACGCCTCGACATTCTCCGGCGTCCAACCTCTCCGCGCCGCGGAATGTCGCGGAATAATTGGACGCGTACGGAGACTCTTGCAGCGTTGGATTGTGAAGCGGCGAAAAAGGATTAACGTAAACGTCTTTCCCATTAGATCTTGTCTCTAAGTTCTTTTTACATCTGTAGGGTGGGGCTAAAAGTTCCGTTTTTCGTATAAACTTATGTAAAATTTAAAACTAGGGGAGGGTTGCCTATATCGTGCCACTTAAGACATTTTACGTTATATTTCATATTTGGTACTAATTTCAACGCAAATGAGTATTGAATATTGTAGCTTGATCTTTTAGCCACCTACTATTATATGCTTAGCCTATTGTTCGGAACAAATTAATTTGTTATTAATCTTTTTGTCACATACTGTAAAAGGTACGATGTAGGCAACCGGTCTCCTGAATCGTACCCCTCGGTTTCCAAAATCGTACCTCCACGAAAAAATAGTATCAATAACAAATAAAGAAGAAAATATTCGACATAAAGTAATGATTATTATATAGTTACGTATACAAATGTATATGGATCACACAGGCCGCAATAACCTATGTATATGATATATGTACATAACCTATATAACATACGAGTTGTCAAATCCTACTGGTACGATTGTAGTGGTACGATTTAGGAAACATGATCAATTTATTTATAAATATCAATTTAAAATTTATGATCAATGTAATATGTACTTAAAATGAATGTAAAATATTCTACATTAAACCCGCTTTTAGAAAAATACAAAGAAACGGACAAAATTGCATTGTTCGATTATTATCAGGTAAAATAAACTGGTAACAAGTTACATCAATCATACCTGATTTTTTTAAATGTTTATAGCACGCACAAAATAGGGTGTAAGCTCGAAAGGTTTTGTTTCTGTTTCTTATTTCGCATTTACTTGATAGTTTTATTATCAGATATCATTTACATGCATTAATTACTAAGAAATTGATGAGGTACGATTTAGGTGACCAGTACAATAATGGCAACTCTCCCCTAACAATCTAGAGATATCTGGTGTTATTTTGTATGAACTATAACTATTATGCTTTACGTTCACGAAGTTCGTTTGTTGATACTTTTATTTTTTGTTGAGTTATACCACAAAATGTTTGTCAATGCAAAATGGACTTCTTGCCTCACGAATGGGGCAAAAAGTCCATTGCATAGGGTAGAAAGGCCCTAATGTCTTTTCGTGTAATATTAAACTAAATAAGTAAAAAACTTTTTTCATATCAACAAATATTTCTTAAACCAATTCGTGTAACATTAAATTAAATAAGTAAAAAACTCTTTTCATATCAACAAATATTTATTAAACCAATTCTTTTGGGTATACAATATTGAAAGGGAAGTATGACTTCTTTACCAAAAAATAAAAATATACGTCAGAAGCTCCCTTAAAACTAAAAACTAAAAAAAAATCGCTCAACTAAAACAAAAACACTATTTAAAGACTTTGGCATCATTTCTTTATAGTTTGGCTATCTTACTATTAAAATAAATAATAAAATATATATTTTCAGTCTGAGGGACTTTTTTGCCCCGATGGTACTTCTATAGTTTCTGCGATATATACGTTAGAAAATATTATTATTCAGCAATAAACAATATCATGCACGCATTACTAAAGGAACATACAATCTTAACGTACTTGGCTGATACTCGGGACTTGAACTCGGGACTTTTTACCCGCCGGACTTTTAGCCCCAGCCTACCCTACTCTATATGAAGCGTAAGGGGGAAAACAGAGAATGTATTTGGTTGGTGACTGGGATCACAGAACTGTCGAATCACAAAGGGTTATAAACTTCAAATACCCCCGTAAGATAACGTTAAATATTTGGTATAGGTACTGGTTAAAAACAGGAAATACGGAATGCCCCCACTCTTTCTCTAAGCACAAGCTTCAAGCTTCGGTCGTCAAGATAAAACAAGAAATTATTTAAGAAGAAAATTAAATAAGAAAATTAAATTCATTAAAACTTCTATCTTTACTGATGGACTAAACTGCAGTCCTGAGCAGCTTAATGCCCGCGGGGCAAAAATTTTCGGGCGCGTGGGGAAAGAGCATCGTAAAGCGTTAAGCCACGCCTTCATGAGCAACAGTGCCGTGGTGGGGAGTGTTCGTGAGTGAAGTGTGCCGCTGAACGTCAGCAACCCACCTTACAGTTTACACGCACACTACGGCAGCTGTTGGCCACAGGGTGGGGGAACTGCTCACGGCGTCGCTCTTTGCTTTGCTCGCGAGCAATCGAGAGCGCTCTTGCCCGCCACGGCCTAGCTGCGCACGCCTGGACTAAAGTATTAAAACTTAATTTTCGCGATAAAGCTGTTTTGTGACATTCCCTGTTTTTCCCCTTATCCTTCAAGCGAGGTACGAATGTCGTCCATAGTCCAAAGTATTCAAAATTCATTTCGTCTACATTTTTTTTCTATAACGCCCATAAGTTTGATCACATCACAGCCTTACTTCGTCGATTATGCAGCGGTGGATCCTCCACCTCTGCTGTATTGCCCACGAAACAGTTAAACTGGAGACACCATTTCTCTGAGGGAACTCTGCAGAAATTCTCTCCATGCCAGTAACGCGTGATCTACTAGGCGTTGTCTTGATTTGTCCGTGTCAGTCCATCGTAGGTACCTACTGTTAAATTTACAGCGTGCTTCTCCCGTGAATCTCCTTAATAATTCCATTCCCCTAGAAGTTCGTCCATTGTCCTCCCCTCCTCTTTCAAACCCGCTGCCCGCTCCTTTATTCTAGCCCACATTCCTTAACTTTTCATACTTCTTAGTCTTCTTGTCCTAGATTCTTCCCTGTATCCTTTATCAATTGAGGGCTCGGATACAATAAGGGGACTAGCGCTCGAAAATGGGAAAAATTATTGTCCAAACGCTAAGAAATATTGGAAAATAAAATGTTGTTAAACTGTATTTTAAAAAATATAGTGTTGTAAAGCTCGTCACAACACACATTTTTTCTATTTACAGTTTGTTTATCAAATAATTATTAATCGAACTAAAAATTATAAACAAAAAAATTTTCATTGAACAAAATCATTATTTCTTTAAACATAAATTGCGATAACTTGAGTAAATATTAAGGGATCGTTATGAGACTTAAAACATAACTTCAGAAAACTCTAGCGAAGCCGTAAAATATATGCATAAAACGCTTATGTTAAGAAATGTAATAATATTTAATTAATAAGTGATACTGGATATAAGCCATGTTTTTCAACGTTCGCCGTTAAAAAGTATCGAGGCAATTTTGAGGTACGTATAACTTGCAGCGACAAAGTTTTTCCTTAATATACAAGGAAGATTTTCACCAATTTTCACACAGATTAATAAATAATTGTAGAAGATATGATGATATATATAAATCTCGCGCGCCAGCAACAGTCAGCAGCCGCGTGTAATGCGCTATTTAGCAGTTTTAGCACTCGCGTTGACTATTGGTGGCGCGCGAAATTTATATATATCATTATATCTTCTACAATTATTTATTAATCAGTGTGAAAATTGGTGAAAATCTTCCTTGTATATTAAGGAAAAACTTTGTCGCTGCAAGTTATACGTACCTCAAAATTGCCTCGATACTTTTTAACGGCGAACGTTGAAAAACATGGCTTATGTCCAGTATCACTTATTAATTAAATATTATTACATTTCTTAACATAAGCGTTTTATGCATACATTTTACGGCTTCGCTAGAGTTTTCTGAAGTTATGTTTTAAGTCTCATAACGATCCCTTAATATTTACTCAAGTTATCGCAATTTATGTTTAAAGAAATAATGATTTTGTTCAATGAAAATTTTTTTGTTTATAATTTTTAGCTCGAATAGTAATGATTCGATAAAAAAACTGTAAATAGAAAAAATGTGTGTCGTGACGAGCTTTACAACACTATATTTTTTAAAACACAGTTTAACAACATTTATTTTTCCAATATTTCTTAACGTTCGGACAATTATTTTTCCCATTTTCGGGCGCTAGTCCCCTTATTGCATCCGAGCCCTCAATTGTGTTGCCCATAGGATTACCCTTCAAAACAGCAGAACCGTACCGAACCTCGCCCATTCATCGCTTAATTGCTTCTGAATTTATCTTGCAATAAAGTCATTACTATTGCTACTACATCTAAGAGCTATCACCCAGAATGAAAGAAGAAGGCTGCCGGTGATTTCGTCCCCCAAGTTCCGCCTATCTACCGAGCGTCTTCCGTTTGCTCTGCCTCCCTTATCCCCAATTAAGACGGTTAATCGCGGCCTGACAGAGTTGTTACGCAACGCCGGGGACTTGCTTGCGCCGTTCTCGTAAACATCCAGCGGGCATTCGTAATGTCAACATGCCGATGGACGTGCGCCGCTGTTTTTTTTCCCGCCCGACTTTCAGCGTTCGTGCACGAGACATTAATCTTCTCGCTCGGAGTTACCGAGCGAGCAATTGTGAAATATCCCGTGCACCGTCGTCTACACGGCGCACTGTACCGTGTCGCGAGGTCGCGTCGTCAGGATGAACCCGTACGCGTTCTGGCAGCTGGTTGGCTGCCAGCAAACGTCTATGCTTCCCGACGTTGTCCGCTGGCATTATAACCAGGAAGATGTGCGCCCGACCACGGGGACACGTCGTCGCCCCTCTCGCCCCCCTCTTCTTCTACTGGTATTGCGAGGATCGAGAGACTCGAGCCTCGTTATATACCCTCGTATCGTCACTTCGCCTTCGTTCGAGCTCTCCCTTCAGACTTTCTGCTCCACGTGCACACGATTCCATTAAACACGACAACTTTGCTTGCTTCCTGGATCAGCCTCTTCTCTTGGCATCTCATTGTCAGCCGCCAGCTGCTCTGGACGGGTTTATTCGGAGTGTAGATTTGGGTATCGATTTTTAGTGCACGAAAGATTGTATAGGATAGGTTTTGTAATTCCTATGTTTCGAGAGCCACGGAAAAAAATTCCTGTACAATCATTAAGAACAAAGCCACCAAAAACGAATCTAACCAACTCCACAAAAGCCGCACCGTGGGACGAACTGCACTTTTTGTGTCAAAATTGATAGAAATAAGATAGAGGGATGAATCTTTTTGGAGGTTAAAGCTAAGATGTTGCGGAATAAGGGGAAAATAAAACACTGGAGTTAATCAGTTTCGGAGAGTGGCTGGAAGAGAGTAGAAAGCTTTTATCTACCAATGAAGGAATCTTTTATATATCTTTCATTAAAAATTATCCCCATCTTTCGCCCACCTTCCCATTATCATGAGAATAGTAAATATAACTCTCTTGAAAATTTCTTAAATTTTTATAATTTTTATTTAAGAGTAACAGCTACCTTTATCTGCTTCCTCTAGTTCATTCAATAATTTGTATTACATAATAATTTACTATAAAAGCTTCTTTGTACTAAATAATCAGATTTATATCTTACTGTTGTTCTTCACGAAATACAGAAAGAGGTTTCGCCTCGTTATAAGTTCGAAACTCTGGGGACAGGCCGAAATTTAAACTCGAACGAAACGGAATGCGATTAGGCTCGTTTTTCTTCTTTGCTATCTTTCTTCAGTAAATTACTTGTCGCGTGTTCTCTCGCACTCTCTCAGCCCCTCGCTCCCGCGTGGTGACTACAAAAGAAGTAGTGGGGATAGAATTGTACTTCTATCGAAACAGGGGACCAGAACTTATAACGGGATAGCGCTGTAGTAGTATGCATATAAAGAGGCGCAGCGGATATTCGATTCGTTCCTTTTCTTCGCTTCGCAAGTTCTCATTAAACGGAAGAATGTATGTATGTACACTGAACGAGCTTTTTTCCGACGGAGTGGATGGCGGTCATTCCGAATATCAGACTTCCAGGTTCTTGTTAGGAAGAAAAGAATTTGTCGGCGACCTGGATAGTTCGAGTGGTTCGAGTAATTGTCCAGCAAGCGAAAGAACCGGGATCGAATTCCAGTACAATCACAGGACAGATCGATTCGTTTCCCCGCTACGTTAGTGCACCAGCGGGGGAGTTTTTCGACGGCGAGTGTGACTGAGTTGCTTGGGAAGAAGGATAATGGCGGTGGTTACAGGTTCGTCCGAAAGAAGATGATGGTTTCGGGCCAAAGAAGAAATTCTGACAAGGAGACATATCGAAGTAACAATAGCCGATTTTCATGCGACTTTGGTAGAAAGTAGTTGCCACAAAAATATTTGACAGGTATTCTTTTTATCAGCTGACATTCGTGTCGAAAGGGTGAAAATGGCCCACAAATATCTTGGAAACTATTGCAGCTAGGAGAACGATGTAAATGACAAAATTGTGTAGTTTCTAATAAAGAATGCAGCTGTTTAAACAGATTCCAAAAAATTCCGTTCTTTTTTTAAAGAATACATTAAATGTGTGAAATTAATTCTTTCAAAATTCCACACGCTTTTTTTAAAAAAAATCTGTCATTCGCCGGGGCAAGAACAGAACAAGTGGAGGGGATAATAATCAACTTATTTCAGAGATGGGCAAACATTTTATTTAAATAAAATTTTCGAATAACAAATAGAAGTTAAAAAAATTATTACCGAAAGAAGAATTAACTTTATTCGTCAAATAATCTAAAGTTCAAGTAACTTTTATTTGAACCGTTATTTAAATAATTTTTTATTTAGTTAATGCCTAACTCTGCCTTATTTCGAGCTAGAAACCCCGTTCTTTTTTAGAGACACTACTGCAGTGGCGCACCCAGAGGGGGGAGGGAGCAAAGGGCCTTGACAGCCCCCAAAGAAGGGGCTTTGTAAAAAGAAAAGAAATCTCGATTTTATTCTATAAATAAATTTTTATAATCACCTACTGAATTTGCATTAAAAATATTTTTCTCCCTTCATACTCGGCTCCCCCAAGATTAAATCCTGAGTTTGCCACTGCACTACTGCACCCCCCCCCCCCCACACACACTAAATTATTTAACCCTCAGTTGTCACACCTATTTTTTCGAACGTCGTTGTCACACTGGGTCAATTTGACCCTGTCAATTTTCAATCAGTTGTTATTTAAAAACTATTTGTTAAATTAAGTCTCAAAAATTCTGAGATAATGTTTGAACATTGTAGATTATATGTCCATCGTTGAAAGTTGACATGTAAAGTGTCATCATGCTTAAAAAAAAGTTTGAAGCAATAAGAGTTTCGACAAAAAGGTTTTTTGCTTAAAAAAAAACGCAGGTTCAATTTGACCCAGTGTGACAACCGAGGGTTAATACACATCGTACATTAAACCGACATTATTCTTCTCCCCACCCTGACCCAACATCGTTTAACCAAAGATTACCGCATTTATCTCTGGTTGCAGAAGAAATGAACAACAATCGCGGCTCTCCGGTCGTTCCGCTTCGCTTCCGCTTGCCGGGGGATTGATTAGCCGGCGCGAAACGTTTCACGCGTGTTTCGCATTCACGGCTCGGTTTTTTCGCAGGTGCCGCGAGGCAGAACGGAGGGGAGGAAAGGAGCAGGTGCGAAGGGGAGCACGTAGGTCGCGAGGAGGTATCACAGGACGCCCTGGCGTAATGGCGCGTGCACGCGACATTCTCGTTGACCCTCGTGCGCGCAATCAAGCCCCCCGGACTCGCGTTTTTTCCCACGGCTGACTGCCTGCGTCGCGTTTTGTTACGTTTCGCCCCGTTGCGAATTCAGCGCGCCATCCGCCCTCCCCGCGCTTCTTCGTCTGCCTCGCTCGTCTCGGCCGCTCGAGATCGTTCCAGGGATTCATCCCGGAACAAAGGGCGCGGATTTTTCAATCTCTTTGCCGCGCGACGCCCCGCGCCGTAATCCCGGAGAATACGATTAACAGGTGAAATACATTTCATTCGGATAGAAAGGAATTGTTTGGCAGCTTGGCGAGGAAGAATGGAGGAGGAACCAAGCGGCGCAGCTATGAAAAAGTTATTGCAAGTCTGTGCAGGTGCGTTAGACGTATCTTTCGTTCTCACCTTGCGGAGGATCAAACGGAACGCGAAATCAGTCGGCGCGTATTTCCGCGTTGTTGGGTGAATTCGATCGATGTGGCAGAAAGGGAGCAATTTCAGAGCGGAGAATAGCGAACACTGAGAGTTTCATGAATGCAGAAACTTTCTTCCAGACTTGGGATAAAGGAGGGCTCGGATGCAATAAGGAAAAATTATTGTCCAAACGCTAAGAAATATTGGAAAATTAAATGTTGTTAAACTGTATTTTAAAAAATATAGTGTTGTAAAGCTCGCCACGACACACATTTCTTCTATTTACAGTTTGTTTATCGAATCGTTACTATTCGAGCTAAAAATTATAAACAAAAAATTTTTCATTGAACAAAATCATTATTTCTTTAAACATAAATTGCGATAACTTGAGTAAATATTAAGGGATCGTTATGAGACTTAAATCATAACTTCAGAAAACTCTAGTGACGCCGTAAAATGTATGCACAAAACCCTTATGTTAACAAGTGTAATAATATTTAATTAAAAAGAAATACTGGACATAACCCATGTTTTTCAACGTTCGCCGTTAAAAAGTATCGAGGCAATTTTGAGGTACGTATAACTTGCAGCGACAAAGTTTTTCCTTAATATACAAGGAAGATTTTCACCAATTTTCACACTGATTAATAAATAATTGTAGAAGATATAATGATATATATAAATTTCGCGCGCCACCAACAGTCAACGCGAGTGCTAAAACTGCTAAATAGCGCATTATACGCGGGCTGCTGACTGTTGCTGGCGCGCGAGATTTATATATATCATCATATCTTCTACAATTATTTATTAATCAGTGTGAAAATTGGTGAAAATCTTCCTTGTATATTAAGGAAAAACTTTGTCGCTGCAAGTTATACGTACCTCAAAATTGCCTCGATACTTTTTAACGGCGAACGTTGAAAAACATGGGTTATGTCCAGTATTACTTTTTAATGAAATATTATTACATTTTTTAACATAAGGGTTTTGTGCATACATTTTACGGCTTCGCTAGAGTTTTCTGAAGTTATGCTTTAAGTCTCATAACGATCCCTTCATATTTACTCAAGTTATCGCAATTTATATTTAAAGAAATAATGATTTTGGACGATGAAAAATTTCTTGTTTATAATTTTTAGCTCGAATAGTAATGATTCGATAAACAAACTGTAAATAGAAAAAATGTGTGTCGTGACGAGCTTTACAACACTAAATTTTTTTAAATACAGTTTAACAACATTTAATTTTCCAATATTTCTTAACGTTTGGACAATTATTTTCCCCATTTTCGAGCGTTAATCCCCTTATTGCATCCGAGCACTCAATTGTATTCCCTATTTTTCTATCTAAACACATTGTTTAAACATAATTCCAATAAAGAAGTTTAGCGCAAAGCCTCCTAAATATTCATAGGCACGACTAAAAATAATAAATACACATGCAAAAATAAAATAAAATTAAAAGCTCATAAATACACGAATCAATCAATATTTCTCAAATCAATCCAGATTATTGCTTGCCTGCACTCGCGATAGAAAATCTTTACATTTCAACGCTGCAACAGAATTCCTTTTTTATCTGAGACTAATCAGAAACAAGAATCTCAATTACCCCTCAATTAAAACCGATTTGAATTCGAGTGGGCAAAATTAGGCGCACTTACCCAACCATGCGTGAAAGGAGTAGGTATTCTTCGAGCACTTGAAACTGATAAAATTCTATCCCCGCGATACCCCGACCCCTCGGCATCCGTGTTTCCCGCGCTCGGAGGCATTCGAGTTTCCCTGGATCTCGATCCCCGAGCGTGGCGAATCGATTTGGAGCCGCGCGGCGCGACGTACGAGGCGCGAGCGTTTAGAGAGGTCTAGATATAATTCGGAATGCGGATAAACTGTGTTACGGAGCCGACCGGGCTCGTCGAATATCCTCGACTTCGGAGGAGCGTAGGCGCAGCGGAGTCAACCGTCGGAATTGGACGGGTCAAGTTGCAGCGATGCGCCGCGCGGTGAGGTAATCCAATAAACTCATTGCCAGCTGCCGCGAACCTTCGTGCAGCTCGCGAAAACCTGCCTCTTATTCGATTAGACGTCCCCTTTTCCCTTAGCGCAGTTTCGCGCAGAAGCGAGTGCCTCCCGTCTTATCCTCTTCTTGCGAATAACCGAGGAAACGTACTGTCCGCTGATCGAACCTTGGGGTGCGTGCGAGAGCTAGGGGAACCCATGCTGCAGGGTGAGCGAACTTGGCGTGCTTCGGGTGAGAATGCTAAGTGTTTGAGGAAAAGGATCAGCGGTTGCTTTGGTTACCGTTTACGCGCTACTTCGATGCGCGCGGTTTTAACACTTTTAGTTGGGCAAGGTTTGGAAAAATGTCTCATCAAGTCTGGGGACGCTGGGGCAACACTTTATTACTTTCGCGTTGCGAAGATGTTACGCAGAGTTTATGTGGAAAGTGAAAATAGAAGAAAAAGGAACAGAAATTCGTAATACATGTAAATGTAAGAAGGCGAGGCGAGGCTTTGATAACTGCTTTCAAGCTGACCTGGAATATCACAAGGGGATGACCCGCGAGTAGATACATAGGTAGATACTATTGGAAAAGGGAAGGGTGGGTCAGGAGACAGGTTTTGATGGCACATTTGGAGGAAGGAAGGGTAGGACGTTAATTTTGGGAAGGGCGTTGAAGTGGGGAGGAACAGGATGCTGCTTTCGATGCTTTCTAGAAAATGTGAACGTGAGAACAGGTCATAACGGTACACGGTGATTAAACTGTTGAAAAGTTAATCGAGGAGAAGGCGTAGAAGAAATCCTAGATGAATATAGAATTGAGATTTAGTCCCCGTGTAGAGCACAGTCTCTACATTTCGACTATCGTTGAAGAATAATCAGTTATCTCGTGTTCTTAAGGCACCAGAATGAAAAAAAATCGACAAATAAAAGAAAGCACTTTGAAATTTGATTACACTAGTTTACAAAATTAAATAAATTTCATGTACATTTGATGAGAGGTGACTTTTCTTATGGATTTTCTCCCGCTGAATTAAAAAATCAAGGTTAAAATTTTTTTTGGAACAATTTTTAAGATATTGTGATTTTTTCAATTTTTATACATCTTTTCACTTTAAAAACCATATCTGGAGCTAGATGTGCCCGATTTGGTCGTTCTTGGTACCAAATGAAAGACATTGAAATGATGAACAAATATGTACAATGGGATCTTTAATTGGTTAAGCGGTTCAAAAGATATTGATGAAAATAGTACAGATTTTAAAAAAGATTACATTTTTGAGCTTATTCTGTGGCCACGGAAAAATAGAAACCGATAAAAAACGTCCGGTTTCTCTTCATATGCGTAAAACTGATACTTTTACGCAAAAAATAACACCAACCAGAAGTAAATCGACCGAAAAATGACAAAGTTATTAGCGATTGAGTGAATAAATCCAAATCCCACATTTTGACAAGTGGCCATGCCGGCAACGGTTTTTTTCGTTCTCACGTTGACGCCACTGCTACAGCGAAAACTGACATTTCCTTTTGAATAAAACAACACAATTTTGATTGTAAAAAAAACATACGAAAGAACCCAACTTTATTCTTTAGAATATTTTAGAAATATAGTTTTGACTCTTGCTCTGTCTTCGTTGCCGGCATGGCCACTTGTCAAAATGTGGGATTTGGATTTATTCACTCAATCGCTAATAACTTTGTCATTTTTCGGTCGATTTACTTCTGCTTGGTGTTATTTTTTGCGTAAGAGTATCAGGTTTACGCATATGAAGAGAAACCGGACGTTTTTTATCGGTTTCTATTTTTCCGTGGCCACAGAATAAGCTAAAAAATTTAATTTTTTTTAAAATATGGATTATTTTCATCAATATCTTTTGAACCGCTTAACCAATTAAAGATCCCATTTTACATATTTGTTCATCATTTCAATATCTTTCATTTGGTACCAAGAACGACCAAATCGGGCACATCTAGCTCCAGATATGGTTTTTAAAGTGAAAAGATGTATAAAAATGGAAATAATCACAATATCTTAAAAAGTGTTCCATAAAAAAAATTTTAACCTTGATTTTCGAATTCAGCGGGAGAAAATCCATAAGAACAGTCACCTCTCATCAAATGTACATTTTCAGTGTAAACTAGTGTTATCGACTTTTTCATATTTTTCGTACCTTTCGCGGACTAAAAAAATGAAAAAGAACACGATTTTGAATGAATTCTAGTACCGGCTGTAGCTAAACTCGGACTAATTAAGAATCATTTTGCTTTTTCTATTTTAGATGAGCAACATAGCCGGAATCACGGTAACCATGGGAAGACTTTTTTTAGCGAATGTTTTCAAACGTTTGCACTGCCACAAATTTTAATTATTTCTCTCTAATAAATTTTGCAAATATTACTGAAACATGGATAAATATTGTGGGATCAAGAATCCACATAACAGGGAGTCCGGAATAAGAGACCGCGGTGGGCTTTGGCGACATTGGTAGGGCGGCTGCCCGAGTAGTGCTGAGTAACCCGAAGATCGTGGGTTCGAATCCCTCCATCACCTGAGATTTGTTGTTTCTTCTTTCCATGGCTCCAGGACATAGAGAAAATACGAAACCTATTCGTACAATATATGAACCAAATTGTGTCGAAAAAAATTGTATAACTATTTTATAAAAAAAAATACCAAAAATTGTGTAGAAAAAAAAACGCGTATTGCAATAGAATATCATAAATTGAATTTCGACCGTAAAAATTGTTCTAATTAGAAGAGATGATTTCGGCGCATTGGTTCGGTCTATTGACAATTTAAGTCAAGCTATTTTGCAATTTTTGAAAATTTTTGAATCCAATTCCAACGTTTCGGTCCATGATTATGACCATTATCAAGGAAAATTAGACAAAAATAAGGAATATTGCGTATGCTTTTAACAAATCTCACGTTCGAAGGAAACGTGAGAGTTGTTAAAAGCATACGCAATATTCCTTATTGCTTTTAACGAATCTCACGTTTGAAGGAAACGTGAGTATGTTAAAAGCATACGCAATATTCCTTATTTTTGTCTAACTTTCTTTGATAATGGTCATAATCATGGACCGAAACGTTGGAATTTGATTAAAAAAATTTTCAAAAATTGCAAAATAGCTTGATTTAAATTGTCAATAGACCGAACCAATGCGCCGAAATCATCTCTTCTAATTAGAACAGTAGAATACCCCCTTAAAACAAGTACCTACTTTAAATGCATAAAAAACAAATATCGCAATAATATATCTACTTAGTCAGTTGTATCGTAACCATCCCCCGCAGTAAAAAGGGGAGGAAATCACGCAGCAGGAACCCCAGCGTGGCGCTTGTCGCGAGGGTTAATTAATTAGAGAGACGCGTGAGGAATAAGGACACGGCGTTACACGATCGTGTTGAGAGCGGTAAAACAGACTGAACGTACCGTGCGTGTCCTGTGTCTCGTATAACAGCTGTCGCACGTGAATCGTATTCGATATCGACGCCGACGAATGCGTAAGTACAGCACGTTGCTCGTGAGGTGCGTAAACTTACGTGAGTCATCGCGCGGCCGTGATAGCGACGCGTAACGGAATAATTGCACAAGGAACAAGCGCGTGCGCCGAAGGCTACGAGCAGCCCATTCACAACTCGCCGTCAGGGCAGAGGGAAAAGCTAGAAAAAAAACGCTGGCAAAAACGATCGGCGAGCGTAATGACGGTGCAGCGATGATGGACTCGAACAAATTGCAGGTTGCGCTCGAAGGGAGGAAAGCGAGCGGCATTACGAACGCGGCCGACAATCGCTTAGCGAGTTGTCGACGGAGCGAAAGAAACTTAAAAAAAAAATCCACAGCAACCACTGCAACGATCGTGACGTTCGCAGCCAACAATTTCGCGAATTTAGTTAATCGAACGACGGAAACAATTCCTAGAAGCTACTAGAGAGGAGCGCGCTGGAGAAACCGATCCCGACTATTAGCTGCGAGATTAGTTAAGACGGTATTGCGCGGCAGGGAATTTCGACGTTTCCAGGAAGCAGCGCGGGCAAAGTTATTTCGACCCAGCTGCCAACGTGGGTCAGCGTACCAAGCGACAAGACAATTTCCTCGGCGCTCAGACTATCCTACGTGCCGTCCTTGTTAAACCAGAGCCACTCTTCGCCGTCTTTGTCCGGCACACCTTGGACAACGCGACCGTGGTCGTGACTGGAAAAAAAAAATCGAAGCTACTCGAGGCCGGGCCGCGTAGAAAAAATATCCGCGCAGCGTTCAGTGGGATGGGGGATACTGGCGACGCGTTCCGAGCCTGGAAACGTGACGCATCGGCGATCATCGGTTTCGTTTCGCGCGAGCGACAGGAAGGAGATCGGGGCGATCCGTCTTCATGAACGATTGAGATCTAGTCTGCGCGATCTTATCGGCGCGGATGAATCTTATCGGCGGATCGGGTTACCGAGATCGGCTGCGATTCTATTTCGCGTGACTACTCCAGCGATTTAATTCACCTCTCGCTACGCCTAATTTACGGTCGCGGAAGCGTACGGTACCGCGCGCTTCCCATACCTACAGTTCTATCTATATCTACTCGGGATGCAGCAGCGGCACGCGAAAACCTACGCGAAACCACTTTCTACTCGATTTCGGGAAATTCGCAAATGGGGAGTCGTGTGCGACATTTATAACGCTGTAGTAATTCTAGTTAGTTTTAGTAACTTTTATGTCTATTTTGAGTCCATTTTAATTTAGGTTATTATTTATAAATAATTTAGTTGGAAGTTAAATATAGATTTAGTTAGTTTTAGTGTTAGATTAAGGTCGGGTGTAATAAATGCAGCTTGCATTTTGTGTATAAGTATTAGGGTGGGACGAAATCACACAAATTTGATTTTTTCGTTCCACCTTAGTATCTATGGTACCTATATTACTGGAAATAGTGCAGAGTGATAAAGGGGATTAATAAAAAGCAAAGTATAATTTTACCATAGCACCCCGAGTCGCCTGACCTTTCCCAACAGAATTCAATTCTTTTCCATAACTTTGAATCGTTCGTTGCAGCATCGTAAAAAATAGAAATCAAGGCCATTGCCACTTTTGTGGGAAAAGGACAAGTACCTACAGTGGCTCACAGCCATAATCGTACACTCTTTAAAATCGCATAACACTTTTAAAATTGATCCGAACGACTTGAGTTTTTTTGAGAAGCTAGAAGGATTAGTTTGCTGAGTGACGTGTTTCGTCGTTTTAAAAAAAATGCAATTGGTCGGAATAGTGAAAAAAATAGTACAGGTCGTTTTTTAAACTTTTTTTTGTGAGCCTGTAATGAAAATTCGAAAAACCCGTTTGTAGATTGAAGTAAGTTATATACATACCTAAAATTTCATCAAAATCGGTTAACGTTGCTCTTAGTTACAAACGTTTAAAGATCGCAGAATAAGGTCGAGAATCGCTGATTTCGGGAATTTCCCCGATTCTCGACCTTATTCTGCGATCTTTAAACGTTTGTAACTCAGAGCAACGTTAATCGATTTTGATGAAATTTTAGGCATGTATATAACTTACTTCAACCTACAAACGGGTTTTTTGAATTTTAAAAAAAAGTTTTAAAAACGACCTTTACTATTTTTTTCGCTATTCCGACCAATTGCATTTTTTTTTAAACGACAAAACACGTCACTTAGCAAACTAATCCTTCTAGATTTTCAAAAAACTCAAGTCGTTCCGACCAATTTTAAAAATGTTATGCGATTTTAAAGAGTGTACGATTATGGTTGTGAGCCACTGTAGATGCTTCAAAAAAACATTTCCGTGCACCTAATATCACCTAACAGAAAGCGGGGAACTTTTGCACCGACCTAACACAATTCCGACCGCCACAAGATTTTTAATAAAGAGTACATAATTACAAAAATGTTAAGTTAAACGATTTTATTTAATTGATCAAAAATGCACCAAAAACTACAAAATAATTTAACTAAAATCATGGGGCAGGATATTTCACCGCTTTTCTTTACTCATTTCGACACTTAATTTTTAGTTCATTTTTTATCAAATTAAATAAAATCGTTTAACTTAATTTTTTTATATGTATTTTTTATTATTTCCTTTTTAGTGCCAACAAGTTTTGATTTATGCTTATAGGCTGATTTCATGTCGATTAAATTGATTGAACTGGTGGTTATGCGTGTTTATTGTAGGAGATGCAATTTTTCCATCCCCTCGAGGGTGATTTATTTTTTAAAAATTATATTGCCATAACTACGTACGCCTGCAAAGTTCCAAGCCTATTGGATTCGAGGAAGTGGCTTAAAATTGAGTTTCTAGATTCGAACGAAGCAAGCATACAAACAAACAAACACAGGATTGAAGCTGAATAAAATCGTTTAACGCGTTGACTGCCACGCGAGTTTGTAAGAAAATCTCCGTCAGGCCACGCGCGCTTAAGGCTGAAGTTCGAACGCTACAATATCGGCAAGCTTCTTAAGATTATTATTATTATTATCGTAAGCGCTCAAATAAGCGTCACCCGTATTCGGGTGACGCGGCCAAATCAAGATTTTGGCGTCACCCGAATACGGGTGACACAGCGGTCAACGTGTTAAAGGCCGGGTAGTGTGGGGCGCGGGCTCGGCGGTTTACGCTTAGGACGCTCGATGCTCGGACGTGTTTCGCCGGTGACCGGGAAAAGCGTGCAGCGCGAGCAGCGATCCAACGTGCGCGGCCGGATCTTTCTCGCCAAGGGCAAACATTTTGATCGATACAGACGTTACGAGGAAAACGGTGGAGCGGAGTTACGACGCAAAATGGGTACACACAGCGTGCACCCACGTAGTTACACCAATGTAACATACATACATCGCCGTGGAGTTAAGTCACTCGCCAGAATTAGAACGTCCTGGCGAATGATGGACGCCGCGTTTAAAATTCGATATATGTATACACACACACACACATATATATATATATATATATATATATATATATATATATATATCGTACATGCGTTCTCGAGAGGAACTCCGGCGCTGCAAGCTAAATCGACACTCGGATCGCGACAGACTTTATCATCCCCCTTCCCTGTTTACGTTTCTCCGAATTGCACCCCGTCCGACCCCTTTGCCGTTGCATCCCTTTCGCTATCCTTCTCTCTCGAGTTATTAACGAGGGTACCCTTCCACCGTGCTCCACCGACTTGGCTTTAACGACGCTACTGTGCGCCTCGAGTGCCTCCGCTCGCTCCTTTCTCCCCCTCGTTCCTTTGTTCTCTTTTATTATCGAGCCATCGAAATCGCCTCGTGCGATTACTCGCCCGTGCTCGCTTCCGTCTACGTGGGCTTATGTAACGCGCGTCATCCGCGTGCACGCCGCTCTGCTCGCTTTTCAATCTAATTTTGCGCGCAACCACGCATCCCGCTAATTCCGCGGGCTTACCATCGCGTTTCGGAATGACCGTTGCGACGAACCGTTCATCGTTCTAATTCAGACGTGCCGGGGCTTGAACAGGAAACAGAAGCCCGCCGCGAACTAAATCGTGCCACGGCTAATTAAATAACAAACGAAACTTCCTATGTAACGCGAATCGACGTCGCGCGAGCCCTCGATTTTTCGTAGTATTCGCGTAGATGAGGGGATTTTCACTACTATCTTTTTAAACTCTTTTTTCTCGCCCATCGCTTCGACGCTACTTCGAAAGACTTCGGAAGGGAAGGAGTGTATAGTTCGTCGAGCACTTCGGTCCATTTCGTACACTTCTGATTCTTAATAATTGTAGACTGCGATCTCACGAGAAACAGAGAGCAAATTGTCATGCGCCGATTTTGGTGAAAATCGACGTGCGGGTTAGGGTTTGAGGTTTTTAAGAACTACGATTCAAACTGTTTTTGCGGGATAAATTTGTGAAATTCGAAAACAGGTTTTTAAATTTTAAAAACGGGTTTTAGATACTAGAATTAATATGTAAAAGTTAATTAATTATTTAATTAAAAACGTTAACATTTTGACTTGAAATTCCCTCGAGTAAAACTAATCTTCGTAAATCCATATTTCCTAAAGAAAAATACTGAATAAAATAAAGATTAAAAATTTTATTTTGTACGGATTTTAGCTATTTTAATTTTTTTTTATTTGGTTTTGTATGGAGTATATTTTATTTTGTTACGTATACGTATTTTTGTAGTTCCATAAATTTTAATGAAATGAAAAATTGTAAGGATTTTAGTTACCTATTTTGGATTTTTTATTTATTTGGTTTTGTATAGATAGAGTACAGATATTTGATTGCGTTATACTTTTGTAATGCCATAAATATTAAAAAAACTGAAATTTGTTAAAACAAGTATAAATATTTTTTTACCATTTTAATTATATTTTGTTTTCTATGTGTCAAAATTCGATAACTGGTTTATTTTTTTTTTAAATATTGGAATTTTAAACTGGTTTTTGTATATAGGTACTCTGACACAGGAAAAATATTAGACACGTCTTTATTTTTAGTGGGGGAAATTCATGATTTGACCGTGAAATTATTTTTCAAACCTGAGCGTTGGAAAACTATTTGGTCGAATAACTTGAAATTTTTAGGGATAGAATATAACAAAAAAATTACAATTTATTTTTAAGTGTGAGTTTTTCAAAAGACAAATCTTGCCCTCCGGTTCAGATTTTAGAAAATTGCAGTAAATATGTTTTCACTCCCCGACTTTAGAGACTTTTTTCACCCCTTCAACATGGATGATTGTCGATCACAAAAAATACGTATTAAATATTTCTCGTTATTCTACAAATCTACAAAGTCTCATCAAAATCGGCGTGTAAAGGTGCAAATCCACAATAATACAAAAACATCGCGTCTCACATGAAACTTTAATCTCATGAGACAATTATTTCAATATCTTATTATTTAATTATTTTGGCATTAACCCCTTAACGCACAGTTTTTTTTAAAAAAAACCGGCCAAAAAAATCAATTTTCTTTTTTATGTAAAAAAACACAATTTAGAACATTATCTTGGCAAAAAAATTAAAAAAATAGAAAAATAATCAAAATTTTTATTTTAATTTTGGAAGCACAACGCCGCTCGAATTATCTTAAGTGTGCACAGTTTGGCCTGTTTAGCGCGCTCGAGTTAACTCGAACGTACAAGTTAAGGGGTTAATTTCACGCAACTAGACTCCAATCAGAAAAGTCTCATGATACATTTTCACAAATCCCATCTCTCGCGACTATTCCCATTATTCCCATTTAATTGTTGCTGAGATTTTTGTCTGATGATAAAAAGGTCTCGCGTAAAATCTCATCTACCAGTTGGCTGCCATTCCTCGGCTGCTTCCAAGTCGACCATACTTCGTTCCCCATCCCCTGAATTTCTGTAGGACGCTCGTGCATTACATCAGTATTCACGCCACGTCTATTAAGTCTTCCGCGATGACGTGTCCCAAACGCGCGGACCCTACAGGTCCGGCGCTTCGACGCCACGGATACCTTGAACGTGGAGTTTAAACACAGGAAGCTAGGCGAAGGAAAACACAGCGGAGTGAACAGTTCAAAGGGAGCGTGTATCGTCTAGTCGCCTAAACCTATACGTCTGGTGGCTGAAAGGTTCCTTGCGCGTGGCAAGGTGAACGCCCCTTAAAAGCGGCGCGGCTCTGAGACGTCTAATGGCTCGGTATCGAAGCCAAGATTACCAGTTAATGAGAGTTAATGAAGAGTAGCGAGCGGAGTAAGTCGGTCGATCGAGTTGCACGTAGGTAAAGCGTCGGTCGGGGGCGTGCAACAGGGGCAACGACACAACCCGCGGCCCCCGAAGCGAGAGAGAGACAGGGCGGGCAGGATGCATTGAATTTCAAGCACTTAAAACACAAAGATCGCCACACTTTCCTACCCAGACCTAACCCTTCTTCCCTCTGCCTCCCCCCACCCGCCAGCCCGCAGACCATCCCTGTCCAGCTTTCAGGCATTGTCGCGACGCCGCTGACCCGTGAACCAAACGATCCAACGCGGGATTGGTTATCCGAGACTATCGAATTTCATTGTCACTGCACCCTCGAAAACCGACGTTCGATCCGGCCTAACAGGTGTGGCACGGCTCGCGACCGAATCGCTCGGCTAACGAGCTGGAAAAAGGATCTTTAGCGAGCCTTTAGCGTGATTTAAGGGTAGTTGCCCACCTTGGACGCATAAAAGTCGTAGGTTTTTTTTAGCATTTTTTTTTCTTTTGAATAATGAACTCGATGGAAAGTCTGGTTAATGGCATTTATTATACATCTATTGAAGATTAAAAAGAACATTTTTGTTTATTTTTTTCTCGACAAAATGGCGGTGCGATGGTGCGTGCTTTAGGATTTACTCGCCAATCAGCGTTGCGCGGATTTTAAAGGGTTAGATATATTTGATAGGTTCAAAAATAGGGTTATTTGTATGATTTTGTTTCATATATAGAAACGTCGTATTTAAAAATCAAGATGTACACTTTGTTCTGTATAAGTTAAGCTGTAATCTCGTCAAAAAGAAATTTGATAGTTTAAGGAATTGTGCCGTAGCAGCCCCTTCTCTCAAGGTCTTTTTATAGTTATAGCATTTGTGGTACCGAAAATATCGCAGAGATTAGTGGAGCGATTTGAATAAGATTTTGCAAGAATATTCTTAAGACTATAATCTAATAATCTATCTAATCTCTAATCTAAATTTTTTTAGATGACATGCGGGGGAAATATTTTTGGCACCGCACAAACCCTTTCGCGACGACCTTGCTTTGTTCAACAGCACCTACACTATCTAAGAACTATCATAATTTTTGTCGAAAATATTCTTTAAAGTAGGGGAGACCGGGGCTAAAAAATGACTAGAAAATAATGTAGTTATTCTCTCCATTATTGACTAATTTCTTGTTAAATTTATTATATTTTATGACTTTAAGCTTGTATTTAATATATTGTAATAGGTTGTTCATAAAAAATAATTTATTCGTGGCTAGTCGAAGCGGAACTTCTTACCCCTTTATAGGGTACTTACCCTGTTATCGCATTGGGGTAAGTTGTTACTAAGATATAAGAGTTGCCTTTTAATGAAATATTTCATTTTCTAATGAAATAAAACAGTATTTTATTAATAATGTTTATTTATAAAGCTTCGGATCAACAAAAACGTATTATCTATAAAAGAAAATAAAAACAATATAAAAACCATAAACATTTATCTTTGGTATAAAAATTAAAATCTACAAATCAGTCTTACATTCAACTGTTTGTGAGTACCTACTTATTGAGATTTGTGCTTGCAGCCTACAGTGGCTTCTTGTCCAGATTGTAGTTTTTTAATAACTTTCGAAAGAGTCAAGTGGCAGATATTAAATTTTCTAGCGACAGTTGTTAACTTTATGCGTAACTTCGATGGAAATGGTGCCCCTTTCCGCCTTTCATTCATATGTTCGCATCTTAAAGCACAGCAGGAACAATTCATACATTTGCGGTGGGGCAAGTTGTTACGGTAACAACATGCCCCAAATCACGGTAACAACTAGCCCCTATCGACACATGTAGCAATTTCAGAGATTATTTTGCTTATACATATATTGTAACGATAAACACTGTTACACCATGTTCTCAAATGTCATTTGATCCATAAGAACGAATCACTCAACAATATCAACGTTTAATAATCGAAATAGACCAAAAAATAATGATAGAAAAATATTTACTTACGTGGTACGCGACTAATAGGTCCTCGCTTACAGCAAAACAATTCGCTGTCGCGGACGCTATTAAAATGGGCGACAGAGTGGCGTGATCAACTTACACGGAAAAAATAATTTAAAGTACAACGCTCTTTTCATTTTGAAGATAGAACCGTCGGAATAACTTACCCCCGGTCTCCCCTACAAACTTTCAAGTGTACATTACGATTTTTGTTTAACTGAGGTCGGTATCAGATATATTGGCCGGTGAGTTTCGTGAGCGGTATTCTCCCACCACACAATTTGCCTGCCTCGGTGCTCCTTTTCTCAACATTTTCTGATTCGTTCTCGTTCCATCTCGCTCGCGCTTTCGCGGAACAAGAGTGAACCAGAAGTGGTGGGGATAGTGCCAAGCTTCTGACGTGTAGGGCAAACCGAGTTCTTAACGTAGAAATACATATATCAGAATAGGTGTGCGTTGGCAACGAAAAAATTCAGAGGTTTTATTGGTCAGCAGATTGATTCTTTCTCGATAGCTTCATCTCGTAGGGTAAAGAGTACAATGGTTGGCCACTTAAGAAAGAGTGTCACATAAATAATGAATTATAAATGTGAATATAGTAAATTTGCAATGGAAATCAATATAAATAAGTACGAAAAACCCCTAATAATTTAAAAATAAATAGAGTTTATAAAAAAAATCAAGAATATATAAAAATATACAAAAAATGTGTTTCCTACGAAGAAATATAGTTATTGGCAAGGTCGAGACAGCAATTGTCCAATCGGTTCGACAGTGATTGGCCGCTATTTGATACATAATATAACCCCCAAAAAAATGTTACCTGATTTGGCGATAGAAATAAGATTAAAATTATTCAATAAAAATGGATATATTTTATTATGTATGTATTTGTCGTGTTTGTTTCTGTTTTGAACAGGAGGATAATTACTGTTTCACCATTAACATGGTTAAAAAACAGTCACTGGCCGGTCGGCCAATTACTATCATTCAACATTATTCATGACAGTTGTTGGCCCCCCTGTTTTTTCATAATATATGTATAATTTTAACAAATAAATAATTCTTTTATAAAGTTTCAACTTTTATACCGAATATAAGAGATATACATATCACAAATACATTAAACTATTCGCAAACTTTCAACTGTACTCTTATGGTTCTTTGATTAAATGGCTGTAATTTCCAAGCTTCAAAGCCGAGTCATCCTATTTGCTTTTATATATAATCACAGTATATAATGAGTGGAGAAATATTGATTACATCCGAAGCAAGAAAGTACAAGGAATATGAATATGTTCATTAAAAAAAGGCATAACATTGGTATTTATTTATATTCATTTATTTCTCCAAATAAGGCCAATCACTGTCAGGTGGCCAACCACTGTACTCTTTACCCCTATTCGTTTACGCATAGTTTCGTAACGCACACAATTATTACGCTAAGAATAAATAACATCCACACAGCTACGTTCAGACGAAGCCGAGCAACGTTCCCATTACTCCACCATACCCTTCGGGGACCAAGCAACTCCAATTGACAAATCCACTATCGTCAGATAGTGGTGGCTGATTTCCCCTCGATCGCTGCTTGCGAAAACAAACTCACCGGCCAATATATCTGATACCGACCTTAACTTATTTATATAGGTAAAAAAAATTCACAAAATGTCCCCTGTTTTCATAGTCCTAGATGTATGTAACCCCCTAACTAACCGACGGCGTACGAAAGTATAAGAAGACTGTTGGAAGCAAGCGTTAAATCGTCAGTCAAACAACAAGTTCCCGAAGCAGTGGCTTGTTTACGAAAAGGCGCGCCTGACTCTCAGCAGCCTGAGACACTATTAATCGGAAGCCCCCCATTGGTGGAAGCTGAGTAAGTATCGCGCGAACTGGGGTGAGAAGTCATCTAGGGGCTGACGACGCCGTTGGGAGAATCGTGATAAATGGCGAAGGAGAATAAATCTCCACCGACAAATAAGCAATACGGAACCGCCCATGCACAGGAGGGAGTGGAATCGACCATGTGCTTCACCAGCTCGAAGCTCGAAACCCAGTAACCTTCGCTTTTCGACAGGCCAGCCCCTTCTAACTCTGCCTTCCTGGCTCTATCTATTTTTTAAACTTGCGACTGAAAGAATGGTTGAGATCGGAGGGTGAATCGTTGCAGCAACCATGTACGTAGCTCCGCCGCCGCGAGCAGCCCCTCCTCGCTCGCTATTTTCTCGAGGCTGGCGCGTTGCATCCCCCGCGATAGTGACCGTAGTCCCTAGCCAGGAGAGGGCATGGTCGTGGGACGGTCGACTGGCTGTTTCGCGTGCACACGCACGGCGAGAGCAAAGGCAAAGGCGAAGGAAGAGATCGATACGACGCCTGCGCGCCTCGATACCCAACCCCGCTGGAACCGCTGTGGTTCATCCTGCTCGAGCCAGGCTTCTCCCATCCCCCGCCGCCGAGCCGCTTTCGTTATCGAAACGGAGGCCAGCCCCCAACCTAACTCACGACATTTTATTGCCGTTCAGCTGCGGCAGCCCTCGTTTCTCGCGGAACGAGGGCTCGGGCTAGATACACCCCCGCAATAGCGAGGGGTCAGCTCTCCTCGACGGGCTGAGAGATCTTTCGCGTTCGCCTAATGTCGTCTAGACGGCCTCGTGACACACCAAACTTTAACCCACTCGCTCTCTGGGACAGCTGACCCGGATATTTTGGCTCGGGGTTGAAGCTTACGGCTAGACGCGTGCCGTCCAACGCGCTTTGGAGGAAGATGTACACAGCGTCGCCGCATACCGGGCACCGAATTAGCCGGGCTTTAATATTTTTTAAGGAACACGCGCCTTTTTGCGAACTTGCATTGGTGTGGTGGGATAGCTGGGTTTGTTGGAATGATCGGTTCACGTAGTGGGGAGCAAGAGCGTTCGTAGACTTCTTTGGGGGTGACAGTGAAGGAAAATATAGTAGGGGAGAGGTGGGATGAAAGGGACATTTTTGTTTAGGACCGGATAGTAAAAAAAGTAAATAACCATGCGAGTTCTAATTGGTAACGTTAGGAAGGCCAGTTATCTGGCTATAACAATAGGGGAAGGTTGTCTATGTTGGAGAACTTTTTTATTTTTCTCTCCTACATGGATATAACGCATTGAAAAAAGCAAACAGAAACGGGAAAAAGATCTATATTTTATGTAGATTTTATCATGTATTTGATGTGTTGATAAAATATGCGATTAAAATAATATCTCGAAGAAACTAAACTAATGACTTCGGTCCATTCCAGGCAACCGGTTTCGTAATTTGGACCGCTCCTAAAAATCAATGAATTTAAATATACAGTCTAAAAAACACTGATCAGGGCATTGAAAAAATAGAAACAGGAAGCAACAAGCGTCTTACGGTGCATGTAGTGCGATAGTACGTTGTTTTGATGGTTTTTATTTATGGTATATTTGTCCCCGCATAAGTCCCCAGAATATGGGCCGATTTTGACGATCCTTTTTTTATTCGAAAGAGGGCGATGTGCCGGTTTTGGTTAATAATAAAGACTATTGTCACCTAAGTATTATTATTTTATGTACGTACGCACATATCTCCTCAGCATGTTGGGTCAATATATATAAAACTAAAAAGTTAAAAATAAAAAAATTAAAACCGTCTTCAAAAAAATAAAATTGCACTAAAAAGTAACAAATAATTTTTTCCCTTGTTTAACCTACGGTACTCTCATATTTTTTAAGTCGGTGCCTCGTCATTTACACTGTGTAAATCTGGCGCCGACTTAAAAAATATGAGAGTCGTAGATTAAATAAGGGAAAAAATTATTTTTTACCTTTTAGTGCAATTTTATTTTTTTGAAGTCGGTTTTAATTGCTTTTTAAATTTTTTTAGTATGCTTTTAACTATTCGCTACCATAACCTAGATTGTATCCTTAAATGGACCGGTCCAATTTAAGCAACTAGTGATGGTCCAATATTAGGCAACTGGTTGGTTGCATAAAAAAGATATGTTTTCATTGTTAGACTTATACGAATATGGAGAAGTAAGGACATGAAGTTGTAGCTTAGACAGCACACTTTACACTAGTATCATTTAAAATTATAGTACTTACAAGTTGTAGAAACAAATTCACTTGAAATAGCACGAAAAATAATGATCGCGCACCACGTGTTTCTATATTTCGACGACGATGAACGACAAACTAACGAGTAACCGTATCGCTGTTCTCGCAAGTTCCATCTCCACTTCCTAAATCAATGTAGCCAAAAAAACCGCTGCAAATATATTTGTTTATCGATATATACAAATGGTCCAATCTAGGAGCCGGTCCAATATAGGCAACTCTCCCCTACATGGGCCTATTAAGCTTCGTTCTATATTTACATGTCATTTTTTTCGTTTTCTAAAAAAGTGTGTTTTGTCCCTTTCATAAATTGGCTGTATTGAAAGGGACATGGGTGTTTATGAATGGGACAGTGTAATAAAACCAGGTAATATCAATATCATTTTTTTAATTATTATTTATGCAGATAGCGAAATCACAGTAGCTATTTTAATTCGTAATAGGAACTAAAAACTCAACACTTAAGTTTATGTAACTAAATGATCTTAATAGCTATAAATAATGAATTGTCTAATGGCATCCTAACCCGAATTTTAGGTGGCATATTTTCACTGAAACAATTGAAGAATAGTAAGGTTTTGAAGAGGACAGGTATGAAAATGACGTCCCTTTCATAAATTTTTGTTGTGTCCCTTTCATAAATAAGGCACCGAAGTTGAAAATCTAATTCTTACAATTACAATATGAAACAAAAAGGATCGGACATTATACGATATCGTTCTTAAATAAATACATACCTGTTTAGATGCAGTAATAGAGAAATCAGTCGCTGGTAACAGCACTTCACAAAACAGTTCAAGGAAATACGAAAAATTTTACTTTCAACCACAAAAAAATTAAATCGTGTATTTCTGTCGTCGTAGATACGATATCGGCTTGAAATTTGGCTTGATTACACATGAATGAATGTGGTTAGAAAATAAAAATACTTTTGGCCTGGGCAGATCCTTTATCTTTGAGATAATGACCATGTCCCCTCCAATACGTGTCCCTTTCACTCCACCTCTCCCCTAATGAAAAATAACCTTGGATGATATCGACGAATCGAATCATGAAACATGCCGGTGCGAGTGGAGTAGCACTTTTGCCTCTTTTAATCTATTTTATAGTGCCAATTTCAGTAAAAATTTAAAACCAAAATTTAAAAATATTCACTTTTCTAGTATAGACATACATAGTATAGACAAAATAAGACATTTTTTCACAAATGCCAGGAGGGAAACTGCTTCCTTTTCCCCTTCCCATCTCCGGACGCCCATGGTGGGGATGAAGCTGCGAATTTATGAGGGAGATGACAAGACGCTTGGGAAAATAGTGGGACATTACGCTGGAGCTCGCAGCGAATTGGTAGCAGGAAACGGAGCACTAGAGGAGTTATGTATTTTTATGAGGTTTTGACAGTTGGTGTCGAATTGGTGTGAATTTTAGATCTTTGATTTCTCTAAAAAATTGATACCTGATGCGCTGCTTTAATCATGGTTGCTGCTAATGAATCGGTAGCAAAAAACGGTACAGGATGGGAATTGAAGGGTTTGCAGCAGTGGGGATGCAGCTCCACTTTTGACACATTTCTTGTTACACATACAGTTAGTAAAAAAAGTATTTGGACACTTTTTAAAATTGCATAACTTTTTTAGAATTAGTCTTAACGACTTGATTTTTTTTGAGGACCTAGAAGGATTAGTTTTCTAAGTGACGTGTTTCGTCGTTTTCGAAACAATTGCAATTGGTCGGAATAGCGAAGAAAATAGTAAAGGTCGTTTTTTAAACTTTTTTTTGTGAGCTTGTAATGAAAATTCAAAAAACCCATTTGTAGATTGAAGTAAGTTATATACATGCCTAAAATTTCATCAAAATCGGTTAACGTTGCTCTGAGTTACAAACGTTTAAAGATCGCAGAATAAGGTCGAGAATCGCGGAAATTCCCGAAATCAACGATTTTCGACATTATTCTGCGATGCTTAAGCGTTTATAACTCAGAGCAACGTTAACCGATTTTAATGAAATTTTCAGCATGTATACAACTTACTTCAATCTACAAATGGGTTTTTTGAATTTTCATTACAAGCTCACAAAAAAAAGTTTAAAAAACGACCTTTACTATTTTCTTCGCTATTCCGACCAATTGCTATTTTTTCGAAAACGACGAAACACGTCACTTAGAAAACTAATCCTTCTAGGTCCTCAAAAAAAATCAAGCCGTTAAGACCAATTCTAAAAAAGTTATGCAATTTTAAAAAGTGTCCAAATACTTTTTTTACTAACTGTATATCCTATTTAATTAAGGATGTATTGGACCTATTTTCAAAATGGTACCAAGTTGATGAAAATTTGTGAGATTGTTCTTTCTAATCTTCCTGGTGTGCTCCAAAAATTTTAAACGAATTCACTAAACGGTTGCTGAATTATAACGATTTTAATTTTCACTGATTTTACATGTACTCTTATGGAAAGAGACAATCTTGACAGATAAAACAGCTGAAAAAATGTTGAAGAAATGGTATCAAAGTCTTCAATTTTTTTTTTAAATGTAGTATATAGGTAGATGAAAATATCTGCCCAGTTTCAATTGTTTTCACTACATCGTTTTAAAGAAATAAATTATAACTTGAGAAAATTGTGAATTCTGGGCATTTTCACTGCCAAAAGTTTAGCAAATAAGAAAGCATTTGTAAAGTGAAAAATACCTTCCTAGGATTAAAAATAAGACTCCAACTGTCGTTCGAGTTCCTTAGATCTAGATTTACTATGCGTAAGACGTAGATATTCAAGTATTTCAAATTTCATATACTTTCGTCTAATATTGTACGTCCGATACATCCTTAAATAGAAATGTGATCTTTCAGTTGGTGTAAAAAGGAATTAGTTACCCGAAAGTGGAGCTGCCTCTACTGCAGCCCCTTCAATTATGTATTTTGTGAAATTTAGGCGTCAGGTGCAGCCTGAAATTTTTATATTTCGTGTCAAATTGATGTGAACTTTGAATCTTTGGTTTCTCTGAAAAATTGATATTAGTGCACTGGTTGAAAAATGGTGGTCCTCAGAGAATCGATAGCAGGAAACAGAGAAGTATATGAATTATGAATTTTTTTTAAATTTAGGCAACAGTTGGTGTCCGAAATTTTGATCGCTGATGCAAAACAAAGTAAAGTGAACTTTGAATTTTTCTTTTCTCTAAAAATTTGATATTAATGCTCCGCTTCAAATTCCTATCGCACGTTTCGCGACATGAATAATAAAACGCACAGATTGTTCACTTGCTTGTTAAAACGATGCAAATGTATTCCACTCGACTGGCGTGGGAGGTACGGGGCTGGCGAAAATTTGAAATAGTTTGAGACGAAATACTAAAAACTGAAATATTTCCATAAGCAAATACTGTTCGAAAATACTATTTCATTTAATGCTTAAATAAAATATTATTTATATTTTTATTTAATGCTTAAATAAAATACTGTTTGAAAATACTGTTTCTTTTAATGCTTAAATAAAATACTGTTTGACAATACTATTTCCTTTAATGCTGAAATCAAACTACTATTTGAAAATAATATTTCATTAAATGTTTCAATCATGACCAAACACTATTTACTATTTACACTCGGATTCAAATATAGGAACTAGAGATCAAACAAATCCTGTTGTTCGCTACCTTCTTAAGATTATATAAACATTTCCTGCAACTATTTCTGAACGCAGTTATGTATGCTTACACACATTTTCTGCGTTGTCAGTCAGTCCTTCATTACTTAAAAAACTCGGTGTTCTTCGAAATATTATTTCAAATACTATTCTCTTAAATTTAAATATTATTATTTCAAATCCTACTATTCTCTTATATTTCAATGAAACACTAATTTCACAACAATATTCGTATGAGTTAGTATTAAAATATATATTCCAAATACAATTTCTTCATGTAACTACTATGTCAAAGAAAAGTGTATTTCTCAAATCCCGCACGACTCCAAGAAATAAAGATATATATTTCTATTTATCTATATCAAATATCTATTTCCCCCAGCCTTGAGAAGCCATCACAGAAACCGATCGTTTATTCTCGTCTCAATTCAGCCAGACGTAATAACAATCGCGACATTTCTCTGCTCCAAGCCAAGTAGAGAAATGTCAAGCGATGTCGTGCCAGGGATGTGGGCTGTCCTTGAAAAAATGTCACTTCACTTTTACAAGAACACGTTTCAGCCGGTATTATCGCGCCAATCGACAAGCCGCGTAATTGAGATTCTAACGAAGTCGGGTAACGAATAGGTCGGAGCACAAAGAAGCATAACGACGCGCCGCCTCTCCAAAGAAGCATACTTTCAACCATTTACCGTCGCAACACAGACTCGGAATCTCTAAACGAAGCAGCCACGTCTAGCTAACGATTCCACGTGACGTTAACGCGAACTTCTTTCCCCCCAATGCGACGAGCGAGCGGTTATTATGCTCGGCATCGTCTTCGCGATAATTTTAGCGACTGAAGGGTCGTATCGGCTCTTGCCCACGATTTAATACGCGAGACTACAGATCGTACTTTCGCAGATAACATAATTATACGTCGTGGCGACTGATCGGCTCGGTAGATCGGTTGGATGAAATGGTCGACCGCGAGACTCATTCGGCAGAGGTCGACGAGGAGAACGGACGGGCCTCGAACGGACGAGGACGCTCGAACAGGGGTTCTGCTTGTTTGTTCACGTGTAACGTGGCACAGTTGCCCGCGCACTGTCGCTCGCACTCGGTAATCCCATTCGCGCGAGCAGCACGCGACTATCGCGCGGCGACTTTCCTCCGGTCGATGTTGCCTGCAAGCATGTACGTCGACTCTCCGTTTTCTTACATAGGTGTATGATATTTATTTACTTGTTTGTTTGCCGGAGAAACTCGCATTGAACAAAATGTAGGATATGAAGAATGCTGGTGAAAATAGATACGAAAACAAAAGAGGGTACGATTAATAATGTATTAATATAACTTAACTTAGAGTTGTGTACAATCACATGAATGATTAAGCATGACAGAAGATGAAGGAAGAGTTGTAATAATTGACTATTTCAACGCACTCGCGGAGGAATTAAAAAAATTCACTGATATTACGAATGGATATTTTCAATTTCTGTTTTGTACAGTTTGATGGAAGAAGTTAATCGTATGCTGTACGTTATAAATAATTTAATTATTTTTTAATTGTTTTGTTAGTAGTTTCATGAAACTAAGGTAGAAGTCAGATGTATTGGCCGGTCTGAAGTTGTTTCGCGAACGGCGATCGAGGGGAAATCGACCCCCTCCAGTGAGCCTGCTCCTTTTCTTAACGTTCTCGCTCTCTTTCGCGCTACGCCATGAAGACTCACTGGAGGGGGCCGATTTCCCCTCGATCGCTGTTCACGTAACAACTTCAGACCGGCCAATATATCTGAATTCCACCTTAGACTCTCATGAGACAAGTTTCATGATATGTTTTCAAAAATCTCATCCCTCGTGACTATTTCCATTAGATACATTTAGGTGTTGCTGAGATTTTTATCTCGTGTAAAATCTCACCGTGGATTCGCACCTTGAGTGAATAAAGGTGGAGTAAAGGTAGGTAAAAGTTCGCAGCGGGTAAGAGTTCGCACCATGCGAATTTCATGGTTTGAGTTATGGCAGTTGCCAATGGTGATCGACAGTCAATTGTCAATCAAGTTAGAGTCACCAATGTCGAATTGTGTATCTGTGCTTCGTTTTGTTATCGTACAACGCGGTAAGTACTGAATTCGTTAGTTCTGATGTGATATTCTCATTTTTTGGAATCAATATTATTCCTATAAATTGACCAGTCAATATTTTAATTCATATGTCGGTTGAAAGAGCTGAAATTCTCCTATTCAAAAGTGCTAATAGAAGTTTTCAATTCTCCTCACAGATAACAGGATTGATTAAACAATGGAAAAGTAGCTGCGGGGGCAAAAGTTCGCACAATGCAGTGGGGCAAGAGTTCGAATGCGAACATGCGAACTTCTGCCCAAAAATAATTTGACGCGTGTTATAAATTCATTAAACTTATTTTATTTCTAGCGTTTGATAAATTAGTAACGAAAACTGATTATACCGACTATAAAAAATAAATTTGAAATTAATTTTCAATTACAACATGGAAATAAATTTTGAGTTTATGATAGTTGAGCCACGCTGATATCAGCTTTGGATTTTTTTATTAATTCTTAATCCGCAATATTTTTCCAAAATACGTTTTTTATTAACTTTTATGCCTGTTCAAATTACTAAGGTCGGGGTAATTTTATTTGCGACTATTGTTAACTTCACCTAAAAAAATTAATTATAAACTATTGGGCGTTTTACTGTATTACCCCAAGTATGTACCTATGCAGGAAAAGAAAACACTTCTTTGGATATTTCTCGTTGCGTTCTTTTACTCCATAACACGAGAACTTTTGCACCACATATCGGGTAAAAGTGCGCATTTGACACTTTTTGGAAATATTTATTTTATATAAGTTGTGACAGGTCAATTTACATGAAGTCACTGCCTATCGAATAATAAGGGATAGTAGTTATTTCTCACAAAATGATATGACTATCAGTGTCATACCAAAGATTTTAGAGAAGTCTAAACTTTAAGTGAGCACTCTTGCCCCACAATACTCTACACATATCAGTTCCGTCTCACAAGGGGGCCTTTAGATTTGGCAATTTCAGAATATGTTGATACTTGGTCTACGTGAAGGTTTTTACCTGGACATTAATTTCCCAAAGCAGTAAGGCGCGCTTTTCAGCCAAATACGAGAAAACTGACTTTCTCGTAAAGCAGTCCGAAAAACTAGAAAAAAAACATTTTTTTTTCAAATTTTGAAAGTTTAAATCCTTGTCGAACACTTTTTATTTATGAAGGCGAAAAAAAATTGTAATTTTTATTTTCGAGGATTTATGGAGGCGAAAAAAATTGTAATTTTTATTTTCGAGGATTTATGAACGCGAAAAGAATTGTAATTTTTATTTTCGTAGACTACTTTTTAAACATTTAAGGGGGGCATATACCGAGATATACCAAAAAGATAAAAAAATCCATATTTTCAGTGTTTGATATGTCACGAATTAGGAATTGCAAATTTACCGACTTTTTCAATTACCGGTAATTCGGTAAAATTTTCATTCAAAACCGGTTTATCGGTAATTTACCGGTAATTCTTTAAGGTGTTGAAAATATAAAAGTAAACATAACAAACACAAATTTTTTATCTCTAATCGAGCATTATAAAAAATATATGCAAATAAAACTGTTCTAAACATAAAATATAAAATGATATAACACAAAATAGATATATTTGTATAACTATTGACATTACTTATTAATATGCATCTTCACCGCGAAAACAATGAAAAGAATCTTAACTTATATACATAATTAAATATTTTTTATTTAACAATTCTTTTTAACAAATAAGCACGCAAGAAACATAATTTGTCTAAACTTTGGTCTCCTGATAAACCGCTCTTAGATTCTACACTTGTTCGGGTAGTCATTAAGAAATCATATGCCATTTGTAGATATTTTCTTTTTACTTTTTCTACTTGAAAATACGTCTATTCTTTGGTGGCTTGATTCAGATTTTTAGTTTTCTTTTGGTTTAAAGTTGGTTCTTCCTGAGATACTTCGGTTTTCGTCTCTATTATTAATTGAAGCTTTTTTCACTGATACCGGAGTAGATATCAACGGAATTAATGAATGCATATATGCGCTACATTGCTATACATAATTTATCGAATTACCGGTAAAAATTACCGGTAAATCGGTTTACCGGTATTACGACCCCTATCACGAATCTTTCCTGAAAATTTGGGACCAAAATTCGCAAAAATGTCGAAGATATTGTTAACCACTTGTTAAGGTGGGTGTCCACTTATTACATATTCTCGCATCGTACCGCCATCGCGTATCAATGTGCCCGGTCGCGTATCCACATTTGATGGAAAGATACGCAACGGCATCAGCGATAATACCAGAAAAAGTCACGCACCGTTACACCGTATCGTATCACTGGATGACACGCAACGGCGATACGATGCGAGTATACGTAACAAGTGGATACCCACCTTTACACGATCAATCTACTTGTGTGCGTCTAGGGCTGCCATCCGTCCGGGTTTCCCCGGATTTGTCCTCTTTTTTAGGTCGTCCGGAGAGGTTTTCTGTAGTGACCCGGATTTTTCGATGTAGCCCGCTCAAAAAGTCATAAATATTTTATCTTTATTTCTTGATTGCGGTTACAGTCTATAATTTACAGAAATTTTTGTCTTCGGATATCGTACCTAATATGATAATAATATCGTACCTAACCCACATTCAAATTTTTTTCCTATTTTATATGATTAGTAGAACCTATTGGAATATATTATTGCTACTAACTCAATTTCGAAAAAAATGTGGGTTAGTCCGTTATTGCTCTCACTGTCTCATATTATAAATACTTCAAAGCGTCCGGATTTCAAGTGAAAACGTCCAGGATTTTAATGCTCTCAGTCCTAGATTAATGATTTTTAACTATTTCTAATATGAGACAGTGAGAGCAATAACGGACTAACCCACATTTTTTTTCGAAATTGAGTTAGTAATTAGTGTTAGTGTCCGGGTTTCAAGTGGAAAAAATGTCCGGGGTTTTAATGCTCTCAGTCTTAGATTTATGATTTTACGGATGGCAGCCCTACGTGCGTCCCAATACGCATCACGTTTCTTATCCTTGCTTTCCAGACTACAACGGAGCAGAAGCCCGCACAGCTGGGATCGCAACTGTGCAGGGAGCAAGTTGGACCAGCCACAATGCTAACGACGAATTCTAACGCCTCGCGATGGTGTACGCGCTCGAGCAGCTTAGCTGCACTCGTGTTTGCGATAAACGTTCCGTCAATACTGTAGGGAAACGTGACTACTATCGGCGTAAGGTTTCCAAGCACGACGCGTGCTGCACCTGAACGGAGCCTTGGTAGGTCAGGCTATACACCCAGGCCTTATCAACTACTGTGGCTGCGAGTATCCAAATATCGCTTGCACGGGGCGACAATCACAGATTTTCACGAAACTTACGTAGAAAGTAATTCTCAGTAAAGTGTCTAACGTGTTTTCTTTATAAGCCAATATCAAATTGTCAATATTGAAGGGGTGAAAATACAGAGCAGCCCTCAAAGTTCGAGGGAAGAATTTATTTCATTGAATATCTCACAATCTATTGGACCAAAAAAACGGTTTAAACGGCAGAATTGTGTATATTTAAAAAATAAACTCAGCTACGTAAATAACACTTTTCTATTATTTTTTTCTGAGCAAATGTTTATTATCTACTTCCCTGTAGATTTGTAACTGAAAACTGGTTACCAAAATCCAACCTCCGGATAAATTAGTAATTTTCATTATTGCATTACAAAAAAGTATCTATTATATTTGAAATTTTCTGGCGAAGGGGTAGTAAAGATTTATAATATTCTAGATAATTATTTTACACTGTATTTGAGTAGCTCATATTCGTTAACAGATTACAACCTATCGGCGGAGAAAAGTTTCTTCCCAACAATTCTAATAAATGCGTCTCCAGAAATCTCGATGGAAACACAATACTGTAATAACAAAAACAGGAAAATATGTTCGCGTAAATTGTGTGCCCGATATGGCCCCGTTTCCGCGTTATGGTCTTCTCTATGCTGCAACGTTATTGTTTGTTCGAGGCAGCGCTAGCAATTTATTATTATTGTCAATAATAATAAAGTTGAGTTGAGAATTATAGTTAACAGTTCAACAGGACCATTTACCTATTATCTACAAGAATAATCGGATCAATCTATCGACAATGCCGCGCGAAATCACTCGCAAGAGTTATTGGATGATGTTCTCAGAGATTAGGGGTCGTGTGTATTAGAAGACCAATTGCTTCCCCCAAGTAGCCAGTTGAATTCTCTTGATTATTATCTACGAGGCACGCAACGCTCCTTCGGAACACCGAAGTGCATCAACGTTACTCCTCGAATTCGCCACTAGATCCTCATCGCGCCAAATGTTTTCCTGCATACTCGAGATTGCGCGGGCAAATATGCTCAGACTTGTACTTAACCCGCAGGCAGTCATTTCGAAGACTTCCTTTCGAAGATAAGCAGATATGCAGCCGGCGAAACAGAAGAGAGGCTATTAACCCGGAAAGGAGGTCACATTGGACATACGTTCGTATGGATTTTTTCTTATTGCCCAGTCCAGAATCCACTTCTTTCTATTTATTAAAAAACAAATACTGCCTGCGCACATCTGTCCGCTCTCTTTCGATATGGAGCGCAAATGGATTTCGAGTGAATCCGCAGAAACTTGGGCGACGGTCGATCGGGCCTCGACCAACGTTACGCAACGAGGTGATAATTTTACAAAGGCATTACTCGCCGCCGGCAGATGGTGTCCGCATTAGGCGCCTCGCGCGGAAGGCAACAACGTGGCACGCGAAGAAACGAGGATTCGCGGGGCACAGAAATCGCTTAACAGATTTAACGTATTACCTAGCGGTATCTGGAGCAACCTGTTTGAAAACATGGCTGCGTATTAGAGTCGTCCCTGACTCGGATGTAATTAGCCTAGTAATACCGCTTCCACTTCTACGCGTTCCCACCGAAAACCGGTTTGCAGGCGCTGTCGCTCAAAAACCGCTCGAGAACCTTTAAGCCCGGACAGCGAATCACGCTTCACAATTTATCAGCGATAAAAATGCATAATCGAGAGATATAAAGTCTGCTTATGAGACACTTAAAAAAACATAAGTTGACTCGACAATGGGCGATCGATGAAATGTCACTATTCCGCTTCAGTTTCCTGTGGAAACTATCACTGCGGGGGTATCGCTGGCGAAGCTTCTCGGGGAGCAAATTAGCGCTTAATTTCTCAATTAGACGGGGGAGAGTAGTCGAGCGCGACCTTTTAAAGTTTCGACGACGAATTATAGAAAATAAACGAGAGCGGTAAAGTGGCTTCGTAATGAAGTTTGCGAGCAAATAAATTACGTTCTTTTGGCTCCGAGGCTGCTCGTTACACTGTTGCGCTTAATATTCTTCCATAGCCGCGCGAGCAGGTTATGCAATATCAAAGCGATACGACCGGTTCGAGCGTTGGATCGCATTACGTCGTGCATACGCAACCTGCACGGTTACCATTTTCCGCGCCACTCGCTGGAACGCATCGGCCGCTTCGCGATCGTCAGTTTTCTAGAAGCTGCGATATATCTTAATCGAAGAACGAATCGACTGGAATAGTGGGGGAAGGTTTACGATCGAAAACCATTGGAGACTTTGACCGAAGAATTATAACGCTTTAATTACTGAAGAAATAAAAATACAACGCGTTCCATTCTGACACTGTTTTCAATAAGTAGTGACTAGATCAACTGCGATTAATAAATTTAATTTTTCAATTAGAGTATAGCCTCAGACGCCTTGAGTTATGAACGGACACTGTTCGATATGTCGTCCTTTAGCGATTATCGTCTGGAAAATCGCAGCGCAATAGAGGAGCCTCTCATGCCAGGTCGCGCGAAGACAGCATGTTGCTCCGTTCGACAACGCTGTCATCCACGGTCACGTGCTGGATACCTTCACCGCGATATATCGCTTACTGTCTGTGCTTCGCCACACGACACTATCAGAATTCACGCTCGCTTTAACGTCGAAATATAACACTCGAAATGTCTGAAGTTGATAATTTACAATTCTAATATACTCCACTCGAAGCACCTGCCTCGTTTGGTAAAAGTTTCGCGAGAGTTTACGTGGAATGTAAATTTCTCGACTAGCAGGAAACACGGAAAGCACCTACATATGTATGTACCTACGTCGGGGGCTTATCGAATGGAGTAGATTCGCCTCGCGATTGATTAGAAATCGAGTCGGAGCGTGCCCCTTGCACTCGCTGGCTTTAAGGTCAATCGTAGGAACTACTGTCGCAATAAATAGCTCGGACGTAAGAGCGACACGTCTAGCGCAGAGAGTTATAGACTCACCAGGGGTAGTGGTCGAAAGGTCGTCCTGGGGAACAGCTGATCCGGCACAGCTCGGTGGGTGTCGCTTTCGTTGGAGTTTCTCAATCGCGATCGGCTAACCTCCAAAACTGGCTGCGCAATCGAGTGGACGCGAGAAACGAGGACGGGGCGGGGATAGCTGCTGGTCGCATGGAACGCAACCTCGACACTTCCCTTTTCGCCTGGCTGTTCGCTTCGCTTGACTCGGCACGCGACTCCAACAGTGTTCCTGCCCGTGGCCAGTTAAAGCGGCAAGTAAAGATCACGAGGATCGTGGGTACTCGCGGAGGGTGGCCGTTGCGTCATATATCGTTGCCAGGCGAACGGGACGTAACCCAATTCGCGGCTGGCAGCTTCTGCCACGGACTCTGTCACACGTCTCATTCTCTTCTGCCGTCGCCTCGAGGCAATTCACTGATACCGCCGTGACTCACTGTGCACACGGTTAACATCCACCAACTTTGGTAAACACACCGCGTCCGGGGAACCGCGGTGGATCATCGAGCGACATTCGCGATCGGGCCGATCGTCGGTTAGCGGGGATCGGCCAGAGCCGATGGCTCCCTGGGGCAACGCGGGCCGCGCGTATTCGATGGCCGATTCTCCGTCGCTGCTGTGTCGACTCGGGACGAAACAACCACCGAGCGAAAGGACGCGACGGGGAAAGCTACAGCGGTAAGAGCGACGGGACCAACGCACACGAAACGCACCCCACTCTGCCACCAGTGGAAATGATACTGCGGCTTCGAGGGGACTTTATCCCGTGCGTACTGTGCACTGAAACGCCAACGCGCAGACGCGGAACGATCGTGGCTCTGTCGGACGGACCGGGCCATTTTCGAAACATTATTCCACGGAGCGTTGCTTTATTTCGCGATAAGTTTGCTTTTTAAATTCTATCGCGCTTTGCTCGTGAAATAATTTCGAAACGATTAACGAGATTTTTAGTAACAGTGATGCCATTCTTTATTTTTCTTTATTTTTCAAAGGGAATGGCATTCTTTTCTCCGACAGAAAATTTCAAACATATCGACTTATCGATGGAACTTTCATATTCCTTGTGTCGACTCCACTTCCTCAAATATATTTTGTAAATGTTTTATAACTCGTTTTAACTTTTTTTATATATTTTTTTACTAACAATTTAACCATTTTAAGATACATCGGCAAGCTCCTTTGACTCGGCAAACTTTCGGACGATATTACGAAAAGTTGGGCTGAATGGAAGTAAAGACAAACATCGTGTGTTCAAGATACATTATTATATTAAAATATAAATGCAAACTCTTCAACAACTACATGTTAATGTAGCATATAATATACATTACATATCTGTTTTATCAATTTCACAATGTTTGTAACGCGGGGCGAGATGTACGGATGAATTTCCTTCGTGTATTTTCATCCGCGTGTATTCTGCACGAATATGTGTTCACACGTTCAAATAAATACTGTAAATACTTATAAATGATTCGAGAGCCTGTTATAGACCTCGGAGATAAGGCAGTTTCTTCCGGCAAATGATATAAATGCTAGGTTTTCAGTGATTCTCATTAATAGAGGATGGTACAAAATACAAGTAAATATTTCACACTTTACAATTGCAACCATATAAAAGCGCGCAGCACGCTCGATCACACAAACACGAAGTACGGGCTGATTACACGCTCGCTCACTGCTCGTCCTTGTCTTTAGCCCCGTGCTTCAAGATTCGCGTGAATTCTATGTAATCGAACATCGCCCCTTTGATAGGTGCCTCGCGATACATTTCGTCCACGTCGTCGTCCGTGAATCTTCAAACGTAGAAAAGCAAAAATAAGTTTAATTCTTGATCCCTCTAAAATACATCACTGTATCTCTGGATTTTATGTAAATGTACCTGTCTCCCATCGTAGTGAGTAACTCGCGAAGGCGTTCCTCGTTTATATGCCCGGAATTCTCCTCGTCGAAACAGCCAAAGGCGTTTTTGATCACATCCTCCGGATCTGTACCTTGAAGCCTTTCGCCGAACAATGTCAGGAACATTGTAAAGTTGATTGGCCCGGGTGCCTCGTTCATCATACCCTCCAGGTAGTCTTCGGTGGGATTCTTGCCTAAAAGGGAGTCAGAGTGGTTCTTATTATAGAAGCGATTTAACGCGAGTGATATCGAATTCAATGAGTGATTCGCGATAACTTACCTAAGGAAGCGAGCATGTCGTGAAGATCCTCCTTGTCGATGAAACCGTCGTGATTCTGATCGATCATGTTGAAAGCTTCTTTGAATTCGGCGATTTGAGCTTGATCGAACATCGCGAAGACGTTCGAGGTGGCGCGCTGCGCGCGCTTCTTTGTCGTCGCGCGACGTCCGGCCGTTTTGCGGGAAGACATGTTGGTATCCCTGGAATTATAAATAAAGATAGTGCACTGGGTTTTTTTGTTTCTCGTTTGGTAATGCTTTTGATCTTTCGCTCGGCATTTTTCACTATTTTCTTAAATTCTTGAGGCGTTCCGATTTCCGACATTAAACGAGAGTTGATAAATATGTAATGGTGGAGGTTGGATGAATTCGATCAGAATTTATTTACTAGCTTACTAGGGGAATATGTAACAGTGAGAGATTGAAAATATTAATCGCGTGTATCTATCTGAAGCAGTATCATATATTCACTCGGGAAATTGCAACGTAATCAAATCTGGATAAAAATAAGATCGTCTATTTTAGACAGTTCGATAAAGAGGACGTTACACTCTACGACGAGCGGCGTATTTAAAAGAATGGTTCATTCGTGTATTTCGGCGTTTACGATTGAATTTTATTTATCGATTTTAGCATAAAAAGTGGAGCGTTAAAAACCGTGCCATTTGTTCTGGCGTTGCACATATGTTAATCTGTATGTAATAGAGAGCATAGAATTCTGGGAATTTACAATGGAGTTCCTCCGGTTCAATTTGGCCAAATCCTGCTGGAAAATTTCACATTCTAATTTTACTTCATAGCTCTTTGTCTCAGAACTTTCGGTTGGCTATATTGGTACAGGCTATATTTGACTACCGACAAGTATTTTCTTCGAAGAACTCTGCGCCTTTGTAAAACCACGAAATCATAAGTTCTAACTAACGAAAGTAACGGAAACGCGAAGAAACGTGTACTAAACTAAAGAAAGTAACGAAAGAAAGTATGCGGTATGCACATCGCTCGAAGCGACGGTACAATAACAATGGCCGTCCTAGCAAGCAAGGCAACTCCTGTCAAATATTTCACGTTTCTCAGGTCACCTCTGTGCGCACCAATTACGAACTTAAAGGCATCATGCGGGTGTGTCGAGATAAACGGACGAATTTCTACCAACCTGGTTAGTATCAGCTCCTTAACGTGAAAAATCTACGAGACACAGAACAGCACAGAGACTCGAGCACCACTGTGACTCACGTTACGCGTCACTGTATGGTTATTCACCACACCCGGACAAGTAGCGCCATCTGCTGCAGTATCGTTTCACGCAGGGGCTCTCAACTCGACTGCTAGCGACCCCTTGGGGTTAAATAACATATTCGGGGGTCGATGAATTACTTCGAGCGATCCGAAGGTCTATGAACGAATTTATTTTGATTGTAGTTATAGTTGCGTGCTTGTAGAATATGATACTATAAACGAATGATACTGATAGGTATACAGCAAAAATTGGAATGGCTTCAAATTTTTCCACTGCGAAGTTCACGATCTCGAATTTCAATGCAGAGTCGAGTTACAGAACGAGGCGACGAATTTAATTTTGGAAAGCGGTCGGCCCGCAGAAAGTTGAGAACCTCTGGCCTATCCATTGCACGAGCCTTTTCTAGACGTACCAAAAAATTAGGCCACATCGCGGCGAGGCAGAAAAAATGACGTTCGATTCACGATTTTCCATTCTTTCACTCGATTTTCGAGCCTGATCGAATTCAACCAGAGAGTTTGAATTTTAAATTCGAATAGCGAATTTCGGTTTTAAGACGTGCCGTGCAATTGTTGCGCTGACGGTCACCGTTCTCTATACGCTTTCAATTATTTAAATTATTTGTAACGATTAGTGTATCGTTTACTGATGTGTACAGGAATTTTAATCACGTTTTCCAGTACGAAAATGTGCCGATTCACTCTGAAAAGGACACGTCATTGTACCATAGTTGGAGCAAGTTGTTGACAGAGAAATCATTGCCTTATAAGGCTGCGGGAGGGCGAGAGGTACAGGGTTTCTCATTTAACACGACCATCCTTGATCCTTTCAATATCGTTGATAAAAAAAAATTTCTTTTAAATGAATACATATCGTAAATAACAGACATTTGTCTCGAGGTCATATTTATCAATTCAAGGGCTTATAACAACCTTCGCGCGACCTTGCAATCACAATTACATCAAGACATACTTTAATTTGCATCGGACATAAAAAAAATGAAAGGACACTTTGGACTCTGTGAGAAATATAAAAGAATATAAAATAAAACAAGTGCATTGGCTTCTTTATTTACGTAACCAATGATCGTACGAATTTATGTTACAAGTGCGTCACTTGGGATTTACAAAATAATAATTCTAAATTACGGGAGCACTCTATATACATAATGATACACGAGCTGGAAAATCTCGAATAATGTCGAACGCGAGTATGAATTGGAGTGTCGGCGATCCTTCGTTAGTTGAATGCGCGTGTGCCATTGGCGTAGAAACTCTCGGCGCGAATTCTTTCCGCGCGTACAACCGTCGCGTTTCTCCCCTTTGCTTATTTACACATAAATCGGCGATGCGCCGAACGTAATAACATAAATAAAGACAACAATGTTCCGGTATCCTCCCACTGTCCTATCCTGTACATAAATAATACCTGATTTTAGGAGACAACTCTACTATAACGTTTCAATCGTTGACTATCGCACGGACACCCCGTTGATAGTGATTCCGTTTCTATTTGACACTGGCTCCGCTTCGTAGTGCCCCGATCTGCCGTAGTGTCTCCTCACGTTGGTGCCGTACCTTCAGCAACGAAAGACACTCGTTAAGTTTGTCTCCCATCGTTGTGAGAAACGGCGAATTTCTTTTAAGGAGGCATTCTGCAGTCGAGGCCGAAAATTCGGCCACTTTGCGGTGATGATTTTTATAATGAAATAAACACTTAACGTTTTCCACTCTTGAATTACAAGAAAGAATCTTTGTTCGTTTATTTCATTTGTTTACATAAATATTCCGCAGTGAAGTCGGCGTCTTCAGAATTTCACCCCTTGCTGGCAGTTGAAATTTCGGACGACTGGATTATCGGAAATAAAAAATCGAAACATATTTTTAATTTGCAAGAGTATAGCTATCTCGCTTACCGCGAAAACTTTTTTAAATATTTTCCCACTTTTTTACATCGATTAAATATAAAAGAAATGCCACTTTCGTTACGTTCAACTTTAATCGACCGCCATTTTAGTAATTTTTGTCCAAAATTGACGGCTCGGATGCAATAAGGGGATTAGCGCTCGAGAATGGGAAAAATAATTGTCCAAACGCTAAGAAATATTGGAAAATTAAATATTGTTAAACTGTATTTTAAAAAATATAGTGTTATAAAGCTCGTCACGACACACATTTTTTCTATTTACAGTTTGTTTATCGAATCATTACTATTCGAGCTAAAAATTATAAACAAAAAATTTTTCATCATTCAAAATCATTATTTCTTTAAACACAAATTGCGATAACTTGAGTAAATATTAAGGGATCGTTATGAGACTTAAAACATAACTTCAGAAATCTCTGGTGAAGTCGTGAAATGTATGCACAAAACCCTTATGTTAGAAAATTTAATAATATTTAATTAAGAAGTAATACTGGACATAACCTACGTCTTTCAACGTTCGCCGTTAAAAAGTATCGAGGCAATTTTGAGGAACATATAACTTGCACCGACAAAGTTTTTCATTAAGATACAAGGAAGATTTTTACCAATTTTCACACTGATTAATAAATAATTGTACAAGATATGACGACATATATAAATCTCGCGCGCCACCAACAGTCAACGCGAGTGCTAAAACTGCTAAATAGCGCATTATACGCGGCTGTTGACTGTTGGTGGCGCGTGAGATTTATATATATCGTCATATCTTCTACAATTATTTATTAATCAGTGTGAAAATTGGTAAAAATCTTCCTTGTATCTTAATGAAAAACTTCGTCGGTGCAAGTTATATGTTCCTCAAAGTTGCCTCGATACTTTTTAACGGCGAACGTTGAAAAACATAGGTTATGTCCAGTATTACTTCTTAATTAAATATTATTACATTTTCTAACATAAGGGTTTTGTGCATACATTTCACGGGTTCACCAGAGTTTTCTGAAGTTATGTTTTAAGTCTCATAACGATCCCTTCATATTTAATCAAGCTATCACAATTTATGTTTAAAGAAATAATGATTTTGGACGTTGAAAAATTTTTTGTTTATAATTTTTAGCTCGAATAGTAATGATTCGATAAACAAACTGTAAATAGAAAAAATGTGTGTCGTGACGAGCTTTACAACACTATATTTTTATAAATACAGTTTAACAACATTTAATTTTCCAATATTTCTTAGCGCTTGGACAATTAATTTTCCCATTCTCGAGCGCTAGTCCCCTTATTGCATCCGAGCCCTCAATTGTTCTTTTTATGCCAGATAACCATACTCCTGCAAATTAAAAATCTCTTTGGCTTTTTTATTTCCCATGATCCAGTCGTCCGATATTGCAGCCGCCAGCTAAGGGTGAAATTCTGAAGACGCAAACTTCATTGCGAGATATTTATATAAACAAATGAAATAAACAAACAGCAAAGATTTTGTCTTGCATTTCAAGAATGGTGGCATATACCCCTCAAAATTTGAAAACATTACCGTGTGGCCGAATTTTCGACCGAGGCTGTAGAATGTCCCCTTAACTTCACCTTACCCATAAGTGCTGCCATTCAGGCTGTAAGGGCTGTCGTAGAGCCCGTCTTCAGGAACATTCTCGTACATGGTGTTGGGCGTTCCATCGTTGAGCGTGGCGTAAGACATCACCGCCGCGTTCTGATCCTCTTTTCTCTCGGCTGCTTGAACGTTCTCCGTGTTCTTCACTGGCGTAGCTTTCCTCCTAGAAGAATAATATCATCGGTGTCCAGCTTCAATTCAAAAGAAACGACTGGTCAGTAACACGGTCGTAAATGTGCGTACAGTCTTAGATAGACGAGTCCAAGGATAATTAAGATAAATATGATGACTCCAGCCCCGATGCCAACGCTGGTCCCCACGCCTTGCGCTTCCGCTACTTCGTTCGGCATAACTGTCGGGCAACGCGAGTGTAATTAATGCAACGAAACGCAGATGGAAACATCCACGAGGCTTTCGCTCATGATACTTTAAAACTCCCACTTACACTCGCACTTTGGTTCGTCGCCGCTCCACGACCCGATATCCAAGCACTTTCTCAGAAACGGCCCGACTCTCTCGAACTGCGGCAAGCAATGATACTCCGCGGTCCCGCCGTACGTTGTGGTTCCGTTCACCACTATCACTCTCCCGTTCTCTATGGGCCCCGGGTGTTTACACTCGACCGCTGCAACCGCGAATTTCAATTGTCATACGGATGTAATACGAGGTTGCTATCTAAGACAATAGGTCCAAGCATTGGTCCCACGCGTGGGACCCGACGGTGATAAAAAATTTATAAGTTTGGTTCTGGTCTAGATATTTTAATGAAATTTGGATGAATTTAACCGTAAGTTTACGGCCTTTAAGTTGTATTAATTCTTTTGGTAGGAACGCCGGATATATCCGGCAGCCATCTGATGACCTGTGTGGCCGAGTGCCGGATATATCCGGCGGCACGGAATGAGTCGTCGTTCCTAGCGCCGACTTTAGTCGGCATCTCCGATAGTTTAAACAAAAAAAATTTAGATAAAAGCACTTTCGCGGAAATGTATGCCGTACCGGAAGGGTTAATATAAGTGATATTAACCCTCGGAGGCCCGTGCTACGCCCGTGTATTTAGACTCATGTTTTCGAAAAGTGGGGCTACTGGCCAATTAAAATTCACATTTTATTAACATACTTACTAGTTACTGTATTATATTTTGGTAAACCTCGTTTTCTAATATTTGCTATTGTTTTCATGTGATCGGTGCTCAAATTTTACCAGAATCGCAAAAGTTAAGAGCTTATCAAAAACTTTTATGTTTTCCACAGTGTTTTTATTCACGATTTCGAAAGATTTTTCTTTGAAAGGTGCAATTTAAGTTAGTTACAAAGTTAATTATATAGCTATGTATTCTATCAAGGCCATACATTCGGGTAAAATGTTAACAAACTTTTTATAAAATTTTAAAAAGTTGCAACTATTTGCAATGGGTGTAATTGATATCATGTGAAAGAATGAACCCTTCTCTCTTAGGAACAAAAAGAATTAGATGCTACTTTGTGCTACTTTCCAAGAAAATGGTAATTTAAGAAAAATCTACCTTACCTGCCCATTAGAGTTCTGTGCTGTCTGATAAAAGTGACTGAAAAGTGTGAAACATAAAAGATTTGGTACCTAAGCTCTTAACTTTTGCATTTTTGGGAAAAATTTGAGCACCGATCACATGAAAACATTAGCAAATATTTAAAAACAGGATTTACCACGATATAATACAGTAACTACCCTGATAACCATCTGTCTCCAGTCTGACATCAGATTGGTAGCAGGGTCTGGTTCTGGCATGAGAGCGCAGAGTCCGACGTCAGAACCGTAGCAGACGGCAGAATCTGCTGCGAATCTGCTGCCGATCTGACTTCAGGCACTGACATCAGGCTCTGCACCTCAGAACGCAGCCAAATGCAGACACAGAGGACTACGGTCCTGACATCAGATTCTGCTCCCCAGATTTGGCTATCAGGGTAGTAAATATGTTAATAAAATGTGAATTTTAATTGGCCAGTAACCCCACACTTTTCGAAAACACGAGTCCAAATACACGAGCGTAGCACGGGCCTCCGAGGGTTAATATCACTTATATTAATACAACTTAAGGCCCGTAAATTTGCGGTTAAATTAAGCCGAATTTCATAAAAATATTGAGACCAGAACCAAAGTTATAGGTATTTGATCGCCGTCGCGTCGTTTTGTCCCACTGTGCCACGCTCATTAAAAAGAAAGCAAAGGTGGGATATTTACAGAAACAGGCGGGCACGCTTCCGCTCCAGGACCCATTCTGTAGGCACACTCTGGTTTCGTTCCCTTCCATATAATACCCACGCGGACAGCTGTAGTGAGCCACTCCGCCCACGCTGTGAGTGGAAACTTGCGTAGACAGCACTCCCTCCTTCTTAGGATCCTTGCACCTGATCTCTGCGTTCACGAAGGATGCATGTATATAGTACAAACATGGAAAATAAATAATAAGGAAGTCTCATAGAGACAATTACCCTTGCAAACAGGGGTGTCGCTGCTCCAGGTGCCATTTTCCAGGCACAGCCTCCTCGCAAACCCATCCAGTTCAAAGTTACCATCGCACTCGTACAGCGCAGCTGCTCCATAGTAAGTGGCGTTCGACGTCAGCGTGTATCTTCCGTGTTGAATTTGCTGCGGCTTGCCGCAGTCGACGTCTGAAGGAATCATATAAATTTATTATTATAATTTATTATCTATTCGTCGAAGAACTCGAGTAGCACAGCTTTCCAGGTTCCTTACACACGCATCGTGGCACCTCGCCGCTCCACTTCCCGTTGTCCTCGCAGGTGGACAGTGGGTCTCCAATCACCTTGTACCCTCTCTCGCACCGGTACTTCGCCAGCGCAGCTATCTTGTAAGAAGTGGCGCCGGTGTTCGAGTTCTCTGGCGTTCCAGTGCGAATCAGCGTTCTCCCGTACATCCTGTCGTTCCCCGTCACCGAGAGGATCCCGTGATCAGCGTAAACAGGCTCGGGGCAACGGATCTCTGCGATGAAAGTTTTATTACCGCTGTCACTGTTACGCGAACCAGCGATGTAACAATACGGGGCCTGTGTGTATACCTTCGCACTTCGGAGTCGCGTCGCTCCATTGGCCATTGTCTAAGCAGTATCTCCTAGACACACCATTCAGCCTGTAGTTCCTTGTGCAGCTGTAAGTTATCTCACTTCCGAGGTGGGTCGTTCCATTCGCGTATTCCACCGCGCCGTTCAAGACCGGCAGGACTTTCCCGCAGTCGACGTCTGTGGGACAGAGAGGAACCATGGAAGTCTTGGAGTTCCGAAGAATATTTAACCCTTCGTGGTCACACCTTCTTATAATCACAAATTGGTCACATAGGGTTCACTGTACCCCAGCGTCATTTTTTTAGCTACCATTTTCGTAATTTTGAATCTTTTAAATTTTCAGTGATAATTGTACATTCGTAATACTTATACAATTATGGTATAATAGTGTTTTTCTAGAAATGTAAATTTTGATATGATAAAATTTGTAGTTGAAAATGAGCGATTTTCCACGGTTGTGGGAAAAAAGCGATTTTTTAATTCTTTTTTATTTTTTTGCTTGCGATAAATCCCTTTTGGAAGTTGTAAAGGCGCGAGATTTTAACTCGAAAATTATTCTTGGGATACAATACACTCCGTGTGACCATGAAGGGTTAAAGAAGCTCGTTTCCTGTCGCCAGAATCGGAGGAGGCATCCAAGGTGGTGGCATTAGAAAGAATAGGGTAAATCCGGGAGACGCGGTCGACCTAATATAAAATGGCTATTAAAACTAATACAGATGTTACTTATTTTATCAGAGCAAACCTAATATGTTCAAAATTTTACGCTGATTCAGAAAAAGTGGTCGATATTTGCTTTAAGACAATATTTACTGTAAATCGGGTTGAAAACTGAAGTCACGACATCTGACCACCTCACCCGAGGTGCCGGGAGAAATGGTTTTCGTCGTTGGCAGAGACCACTCACATAATTATTCATGGAAAAATAACAAGGAAGAAAGAAAAATTATTTATGAGTGAATACAACTACAGATTCATTGATATTTAATTTGTTTACGCTAAACAAGTAAAGAACACATCGAAGATAAAACGAACTACCTACCAGCGATTAGCAAGGCAAATGAATACAAAAGTGAATAAATAAAATAAATAAACAATAATAATAATAAAATAATGATAAAAAATAAAAATGTAAATAAAAATAATAAAAAAAGTCATAACTCGACCATCTCTCCTTTCTGCAGCGGGAGATGGTCTTCTCGTTAGTTTTGAGCGGAAGAGTTAATATGGCTAAATACTTTGGCTGCATTGTCCCTCAATATCTCTACTATCTTATTATTCCCAAACATTAAACGAAAATAAACTTAGAAATATATTTTAAATACGATTCTGTACACCGTTCTTTGACAAAAGAGGTTAAATGTAACCTCGGTTTACCTTTTATAGCCTGTAAATCTAGAAAAACTATAAAAAAAAACTAAAATTAAATCTATTCATTCAATTGTTTGGCTTCTAGAGAAGTAATTGGTCTGCACTTTAACGCGTTTTTACGTATAGAGCCTGAAAAATAGCGAGTCGACCAACTCTCCGGCCCGACCGCGTCTCCCGGATTTACCCTACTCTAGATTTTACGAAATTTCGATGAGAGGGACTGTATAACGAACGAACTTACACTCGCAAGTTGGTACTTCGCCGGACCATTCTCCGTCCTTGCCGCAGGTGTGCCTCGCTTCCCCCTGGAGCAGATAGCCCGGCTCGCAGTGGTAGTCGATGGCGCTGTGGACGTTCAGATCGTAACCGACGACGTAACTTCCGCCTGGCACCTCGGGCTCCTCGCACTGGATCACTGCGCTCGAAAGTTTTCGAAACCGTGACTTTTCGCTTGCTCGCTCGATTCCCCGCCCGTTTCGCTTATCGAATTTAAATTGAAACGCTTCTTACGCTCGCAGGACGGCGTGTCGTGGCTCCACTTCCCCTCCTTGCCGCATTCCTGCCTCGCTTCGCCGACCAGCCAGTAATCCTCCAGGCACGCGTACACCGCCAAGCTCTTAACCGTGGTGGTGCCGTTAATTAAGGACACGGAGCCGAATTCGATTTGGGCCGGTGCCCCGCAGTCCACGAACCGGCACTGGGGCGCCTTGCCCGACCACTCGCCGCCGATGTCGCACGTAAGAACCTTCACAAATCGATTACGCGCGTTAACGTTATTTCGTAATGCTATTCCTAGCGTGGTTGTTTAAGTAAACAGCTTGCGCAAGGAGAAGTAACGGAATTTACGATCGAATTATAGAAACGCGTCGAGCGTAACGCACGAGAGACAAGATAGAAAGAATGCGAGGAACAGAATTACACGTGACTCTCGCTATAAGCTCGGGGTTGGCAGCGAGCGCTTAACGCGTAGCGTCAACGATTCGGAGCCGCAGATGGCGCCAGAGGGACGCAGAGCGCAGGCGCGTGAAAGACGAAGCAAGCAAAGTATCATGTTTTCTCTCCAAGGATTCCAAAAAGTGGTGGGGATAGCGATAAACGCTTAAGGGGTTAGGCCACTTTAGTCGGAGCAAAATTGCAGTCATTTTCAGCATTTTTTTAGGAAGATAATGAAGTAAACAGAAAATTTAATATGAAGCCTGTTATTATACAACTCTCGCCAGAAAAAAAGTGTATTTTTTTCGTACAAAATGGCGGCGGTAGAGCCGTGATACGCAAGATCTTGAGGAGCGACGTTTTCCACGGTGTTCAATCTCACGGCTATACCGTTTGTCCTAGAACACTAAACCAAAAAGATTTATTGTCTGCATGCCTAAAACTAGAGAAGTACGTGGGGAAATCCAGAAACATTAATTTGTCTCGAAATGGTGAATATGGAGAGAAAAAGTGCATTTTTTTTATAAAAGCGTCAATTGCAAAGAATATATTCAAGATATCGCAAAACCGCTAAGTACTTCTCTAGTTTTAGGCATGTAGAAAATAAAACTTTTTAGTTTTTTGTTCTAAGTCAAACGGTATAGCCGTGAGATTGAACACCGTGGAAAATGTCGCTCCTCCAGATCTTGCGTATCACGGCTCTACCGTCGCCATTTTGCAGGAAAAAAAATCCTATTTTTTCCAGCGAGAGTTGTACTATAACAGGCTTCATATTAAATTTTCTGTTTAATTCATTATCTTCCTAAAAAAAAATGCAGAAAATGACTGCAATTTTGCTCCGTCCAAGGAGACCTAACCCCATAACGCACAGTTGCGCCGAGCCCATTGGGAAGTGACATCCGTCACCATGACATCTGGTGGCGAAAGTAGAAACGCTCGTTGGGTACACATCAATCCCTCGAAATACATGTTCACCTTCTATAAAATTCCGCTGGGCAGGATTTGAACCTCCCCAATCACATATACTTTGCATAGGAAAGAACATTTTCGCAAATAACTACGATATCGCATATATCTTGTACCCATATCGGCGCCATCTTGGCAAGGCCCCGCCCCCATGTCACTTCCCAATAGCGAGAGTTTACTACACTTTTCAAGCCTCTTACATTATCCCCGAACAGAATGAATCCGTTTTGGCAGGAATACGTCGCAGTGGAGCCCGCTCTTCTTCCAGTGATCGTCACAACGCCGCCGTTGATTCGCGGCGGTTCTGGACACCAATCGACTGGAAAACGACAAATTGTTAACCGGTTTCGAGGACGCGTCGCGTCGTCGTCATCGAATTGCTCTCGTACATAGACACTGGGATTGGTGGCCGCTCCAAATGCCACCGTCGCCGCATCTGCGCCTGGCGTCGCCGAGCAGCGTGTAGTTCTCCTTGCAGGCGTAATCGGCCAGCGCGCCGTGCGTCGTCCTTTTCTCGACCAGCGTGATCGTCCCGTTCTCCAGTTCCGGCAGGGGGCCGCAGTCCACGACTGGGGACATACGAAAAGCGACGATGCTGATACGCGCGACGACTACGAATGCCCAGCCGCACCCTCGTTATCCCGGCAATTATGCGACTCGCGTATCGACGCGCTTGATTAAGCTTACATTTGCACGTGGGCGCCCCGCCGCTCCAAAAGCCGCTCGGCTCGCACGTCCTGCTCTTCGAGCCGATCAGCATGTGTCCGTCGGGGCAGACGTAATCCACCGTCGAGCCGATGGTCCTCTTCGCCCCCGCTATCGTCGTGTTCTCTGACTTCTCCGGGCTGCCGCAGCTTGGTGGCCCTGCAAGTGTTTTTTAACAAGTGAAAACGCTGCTCCGTGCTCTGCTCAGCTGTTCCGTTATTGGCAGGACAGCTGGAGCGTGACTGGAACGAGTTTCGCGGGTTGATACGCTTAAAATAACCGTGACTGTTTAATTAAAAATACAAATCCTGATCCGCGTTGGAAGAAGCGATAGGAGTGGGCCTCTAAACAAAGCTGGACGCAACTTCTGTTTATACATACATGTATAGTAAACGCACCAATAAATGAACACTTAAGGCTAACGAATGAACACCATTATAAAATTATGTTTGCAGCGCGATTGATTCCACGCGCTACAAAAATTGTTTGGATATGAAGCAAGAAATTGATAGAAGTCTCTAATCAATTAGTTGCTTATTTTAATAACGTATTTTACTAATTTTAATCAAAAATGTCCATTCACCGGCACGTGTTCAGTTACTGGTACATCGACTCTATCCAATTTTCATGTCAAACGTAAAGCAAGCCTCGCCAATAATGGCACACTCTGTTTACCGAAGCCGAACGAACTTGTCGCGTTGGACACTCACTGCTCTGGCATATCCAGTGCAAGTAATCAAGGTTGCAACCGACGTCATTCCACAGCCAACTGCGCCCGCCGTCCAGCACCACGCAATTCTGCTCGCCGTTATAATTATTCGGCTGATCCTTTCCCCAGGAAGGTTTCTGCACGACCTCTCCTGCAACAGTCGAGGGCAGAGCACGTTCGATTTCACGCTGTATCGCAACCATTTCGACTCCTTC